>CM060819.1:15226872-16607985 GCA_030704555.1 Heliconius charithonia
CTAAATTGTTGATGTTATTCTATGTACTAAATCACTCGCTACTCGACCAATAAAACTATCATAATGCGAACTAGGCTTAAGTGCAATTGTACCATCTTTCAATAGGAAGTATATTTTTTTGCGTTTAATTGTTGTTCCTTAAAGTAACAAACAATATATGTAACGACCTGATTGTAAAGTTGTAAAGATGTAAAGACCATTTAGGGAAATGAATATATTTGAATTATTTTAATTTCCTTGCAAATCATGGCGTAGTGTAAATATATACATAAACACTCAACTCTGAAACTGATCTTGAGATGCTGGATGATTTTCATTCATCATGAAAACTATATCTCAAAATCGCTCTCAAGCTCGATCTCAGAACTGAGAGCGGTTACAAATACAGGCCTACAATCTGTATATCTATCCTTCTACGCGAGATAAACTGTGTAGCTTAAAAATATACACATTGAAAAACTCCTTACATTTAATTCTCTTTAAATTGAACACAGAATTATCAACATTACAATATCATTTTAGTAAAACAATAGAGTTGTATAATTGTTGTTTTGTAAGTTGAAGTTCAATGAGTTATTATATTTATGGAACGGATGCTATACATCAATAACGAATGTGACTGAGCGACAACAAAATCTATATACTGTATGTATGTATATTGTATTATATAGATGTTCATTCATTACCGAGACAGTTGTAATTTTATTCCTTTTTACGGTCACCGTTTTATAGAAAGAAAGCAGCTACAAGTTTTTCTCCCCGAAACAGGAAGATATATCTCTCTCTCTGTCAAGATCATTTGTCTCGATATCACGGAGAGATGTCAAGCTGAAATTAATTACAATATTCACGGTCTCTTGAAGCTTGTAAAAATTAAGCTTCTATGTCAACGCAATTAAAGATACGAGCATTTGTATATCGTTCTTGCTGCTTTTTGTATGAAATTCGCCACGCATACTGTTATGGAATTTGGTACAACACAAGTAAAGAAATGAAAATGCAAAAAAAGAAAGAAATTCCATAGAAAATTCGGTTTTTTATAGAAAAAATCTTTGCATACGCCCGCTATCTTTAGTTTTTCAACTTTTATGAGTTCTATTCCCCGTTGATCTACAATCCTGAAAATGGCAAGGAACCTTCGGTGGGCGAGCTAGATTCACAGTTAATCGGTTTTTATTCTTAGCAAATACATATTAAAAAAATAATCTCATAAAAAAAAATATTTCATAATATCCAAATTCCAAAGATCATAAGTCCGTCCAAATTCCATACAGGTGTTACAATCAAAAATCTTAACAATAACATGTAATTAAATGACGACGACGATACAACGGCTGTGTAAGTAACTTACTTGCGTCATTACGATTGTTTATAAAAAAATATATCTTAACAACATAATATAAGTTGCTTTTGTCAGTTTCACGATGTATCTCTCATGTAAGAGGATACGCACAGGGTTAAGGCCTGTGTTAAGACACTCCGCCACTTATGCTCCGCGGAGTTCTGGAGGCATTTAATATTTTTTTTAAAAATCGAACCTACAACCTCTCGCGCTTTCACACGTATGTGCCCCTGTACCGCGGCTAGCCTGGCCTGAATCCGTAAATTGTAATTATTTAAAATGCAAACAGGCTAAAATGTATTTATTTTAGTCTTATTTTTTTAGCTGCATGCTATAACCGCATGTAGCAGGATAAGTAGAGGGAAACTGACAACCTAGTGTTAAGATACTTCCGATGTCTAGTCTAGTGGAGACTCTCCGCCAAATTTTGAGGATTCAAAAATTATTCTACAATTAACGTGAAATGTGTAACCTATATCACTTTTTTTACCGCCACGCTATATCCTGTATATAGAAATATAGAAGATATAGATAGGCCGAGAAAACTGCGTAGACACCCCGGCCCCCTATTTTCCACGAAAACTAACGAGAAGATAGAGAGAGAAGACCAAATTTTCTCCGTTTAGAAATACAAATAATTACGACAAACACATTACAATGGTTGACAGTTATTAGGGTAACACAATATTGTACGTAATTATCAATTTGAGACCATTGCCTGGAGTCTGGAGCTGGACAGACCGACAGACTGTTTTAATAATAACTAGACAATGCGATTCTTCCGATGCGGTTGCGTGAGGGCGTATACTCCTTGGAGACTGGCCTATTTCACTTCAACCTTGACATAGCGTCTCCTATTCAGGTACCTACAATGTCTACTTGATTCGATTAATGTTTACTTAGTAAATTAAATATTTTTCAGTAAATCGATGCTATTAGCTATTGTAGCGCAATGGGACTTTGACTGTAAGAATGACGGTTGTGGTTGTGGGTTCTATCCGGATAATGAAATATTTATATTTCGCTACGATGCAGCGTTGTATTCCGCCTCTAAACACTTAATGTTTTGTATGCGGGCGGAAAGGCAGGAAATAGAGTGACTTGACTAGCTTCATTCTTCGTTTTCCAATGCTATTCCGGTTAACGCGTGAGGTTAAAAAAGATGATAAAATAAATAAATCAACAAATACTCTGATACTTATACTCTACTAAATAAGAGAAAATACTCTGTCTAGTTATATAAATGTCTATGCTGGTGCTCGTCTACTCTAATCATGAAATTTCAAGCAATTTGGTGATTGATTCTGTAAACTATTCACTCATATGAGAGCCAATATAATCAAAATGAATAATATAATTGTTAATCAAACTATTTTTAGTTATGTATATTCTTCATTGTCTCCTGTATGTAATTTTCCACCTTGGCGTAGACAGCGTTTGACAACTCGAGACTGTAAATGTGACAGTTGTGGGTTCGATCTCCATTCGGGAGAATGAACTATTTTTATTTCTTCATCTGAAAGGACAAAGTGCGGCGTTGATTTCTGTCATTTAACTTGCAATGCACGAATTTGGGCTTTATCTGCCGTCCTAACCGAAGGGCCGAGGGATAAAGCTAAAAAAAAGCTAAAGCGATAAACAAAAATTGTCTACTTTCTGCGTAGAAAAAATAAAAGTTTTTATTGAATTCCATCCATTCCATTTGATCATCATAAATTTAGAAGTCATGCTTAACTGCATATTTGATTGGACGTCTAAATCCATCTAAAAATGTTTTTAGTTATGTATGTATCAACAAAATTTACATATCAATAATGTTAGTAAAAGAACAATAGCAACATTAACTAGTTGTGAACTTGACTATATAATAATGACATTATTTTTTATATATATATTGTGTAGATAAATGTATAAATTATACATATCGTTTTTCCGTATTTTGCAATGAAAAACGCACATTCTTCTATGTACAAAGGCAACCGTGATAAGAAAGTTAATTTACTTCAGGTAAAACCTCGCAACTAAATTATATTCCAGTCATAGGTTTAAGCTAGGTCACTATTGTGAAGTAATAAAAGTATGACATCTGATGTAGACGAAGAACCTAGTGATAAGACACTCCGGTATCCAAATCTTAATATTAGTAATACTTTACAGATTACTCATACATAGTTTATATATATTTTTAAATTCACCAGGGAACCTACTTTTAAGACATTTTGTTCTCCATTAAGACACTTTCGTTCCCTATTTTCCGCCGAATTCTCGAGACATTACTGTCCAGTGGCGGAACTCGTCGCCGCGCTTTGCCTTGTTATCATAGTGAGAAAGTGAAAACGTGAAATATTTAATTCCTCCGAGTGGAAATTGAACCCACGACGTCGCATTTAATCGTATTTGCCCCTGAGCTACGACGACGGCCTCAAATAATAAAAATGCTGGTTTTAATTTTTTTATCCTCATATAAGATCACTTTGAATGATAACTAATTGTTCTCATTACAATTAACCTAAATATTTAAATAACTATGTTAATTGTTTTTTTTGCCTATTGTAATATTACAATAACAGATAATATATACGCAGAGATTTTTTTGTTTTGTCCAAAAAAAAAATCATAAGACCTTTGCATTTTGAGTTGCAACTAAACTCAACGCCGCGCTTTGCCTCGTTACCAGAGCGGGAAAATGAAAATATATATATATTTTTTAATAGCCATTAAATACATTAACTTAAGCAACAAAAATATTTATAATTCTACTTAATTAAATAGATTTATTCTTACTTGCACAAACACAACACAAGCAAATATTTGTAATTGGTCTATTTCTCGCTTTGCAACAGTACGTGTAACATCTTATTACATACGAGACCTTGGAAAAAATAATGGCAGTGGTTTGGTATTATTCTTTTTTTTTATTTAACTTAAACTACTTACTTTTGTTAGTAAAAATAGACGAATATTTGACGAAGTGTGACATTGTGACATCACATTTCTATAAATAATATTAAAACACGAAAAACTAAATTCGCGTAACCAAAAGATCCAAACTGAAACTGTTTGAATTTAATAATTTCCAAATAAATGCAAAAAAATATGTGGCATCGAACTATGTAGAGGGTCTCATAAATATGACCAGCCGAGAGAAGGACGTTAAAAACCTGAAAATACGTGTGACATAATTTATATGTTTCATTTTCCACTTTCCGCCGAATTCTGGAAGCATTGCGTGTTGAATGGCGAAAAACAACGTCGCGCTTTTACTCGTTACCTCGTAAATGAAAATATTAAATATTTCATCTCGTCGAATGGAAATCAAACCCACAACCTGTAGCATTAACAGTCGAACGCTTGTGGCCCTGAGCCACGACTGGCCTCGTAATAATAAAATCTTATAAAATATTTGAAAATAAGTATATCACGCTATAAGCCGATTATTTTTGAATGATTTATATTTACAAAACGTGTTAGACAGTGACGCGTGGTGTGTACCGCATGCACACCTTCGTAGATAAAACATGGAACAATGGTCTAAGGTGGCGTGATCGACTTGATGAAATTAAAGCCTCATTTTATACCTAAGTCATACATTATTAAAAAAATATTAACATCTTTGATTAAATTTATTAATTTCTTTCATTATTTTCATTTTCACGGTCTAAAAGAGAAAGCGTTGATTTCCGCCAATTAACACGACAATCTCATGTCCCGAAAATTGAGAGCAAAGTAGAGAGCAGAGTGTCGAAACTAGGTTCTCTATACGTATCCTGCAAAGTGTGAAGCTGCACCAAATATTATTTTTAATATTAGTATATTGTGCCATGATTCTAGATTCTATTTACATCAGCTTAGGTATTATCAAAGTACGAGAAAAACGAGTAAAGAGAAGTACGAGAAGAAAGAAGAAAGAAGTACGAGTAAAGAGTCCAAAGCAAACACAATATATAAACTGCTATATGAATTATAAAAAAAAACCGCGACAATCTAGCATACGTGAGTTGTTTTATTCAATGTTAATATACGCAATGTCTTCTTTTTGCAAAGTAAAGGTCAGAAACCAGTGCGACCAGTGCGGATCATTGGATACAAAAACCTGTTTTTTATTATTATCGCTTAGAGCCATATATTTAATATAAAGTTACTGGTTGTGAGTAAATTATTTAAATATAAGCTTAATTTGTTTCCTTAACTTCACTCGTATCGTATAGCAGGGCAGTACTGAAAGAAGAAGAAAGGAACCTAGTGTTAGCACTTTTCTTATCTTCAATTTTTTAAACTGATATAATACAAAATGTTTTTGAATAAAATTTTAAATAAAAACCACAGTTATTGAGGACTTATTACTCCATAAAAATCTAATACTAATAGTACTAATTAAGATACTTCCGTTCCACTTTCCGTTACACACGCCGAATTCTTGAGGCACCGCATGTTGAGTACTGGAACTCAAGAAGATATACAAACGATAAATATTTCATTCCCCCGAGTGAGAATGGAACTCACAAACATGTCTATACTCCTGTGCCAAGACAGCCTCAATGTAGGTATATGCATATCATATAAAGGCCGTGAACGTCGAAGATTTGAATCTCAAACAAATTTCATAAAAATTTTAACATCATCTTTGTCTAAGTACTTAAATTAGAACGCTTTCAATGTATTTATTATTTGTCTTAGTTAAATATCTCATGAAATATAACATTAGATTTAAATGAGACACTATTGGTTTCATTTAAAGCGCAGAGGCACAAAGTGTGTGTAAACGCAACTGGCGCGGGTTCGATCCTCACTCGAGGAAATTAAATATTTATTGAAATTTTTATTTCCATTTCTTCGCTCTGGTGTCGAGGCGGCGTTGAATTCTGCTCCCTAAAATACAATGCCTCCAAAATTCAAACAATGTAAAGTGGGGAACGGAGTGTCTTAACTAGCCCTCTATTCCCTCAGCCTACCCTGCTGTGTGCGGGATACACCGTGAAGCTGATATTATAAATATTAGTGGCCACCCGCAACTTCGTTTGCATGAACTATAAAATCCCGTCTTTTCCCGTAAGAATTTCGATGTATATCGCCTATGTATTGTGTGGCAGTACATATACTTATTAATATTTGAAGTTCTTCTGTCCGTGGTCAGAAATTAAACCAGTGTATAGGTATTTATGACTGCACGCGATGGCCGCCGCTGTATTTCTCACGAGGGAATCCTAAATTATTAACTGTAGCTGCTTAGTTGACTGTGGGTTTCGTCACTAAACACGTAAACGTCACTGAAATAGAGAATTTTTGTTGTCTCTGTCCTTGCCTTCACAAAATGGAGGAAATCCGTATTAATAAAAAAGGTATGACTCATATTTAAGTATGCTAACATTCATTTAGTATCGTATTATAGCCAGACAAGTATAATGCAATTCAACTTTTATAAATCTATATCTTCTATACATAGTCTAAAATACTATACAAAACGAGATATTTTGATTTTGATGTGAAGGTATCATATGCATAGAGTTAGAAAAAAGCCAAGAAATTTTAAGATTTGTAATATAATTTAATATATATAACAAAGTAAAAAAAAATATATAAAGATTTTAAATAACAAGTATTCAAGCCTTCGGTCACTCTGAAGAAGTGTGTAATAACATGGGCGTATCTAGACTTTTTTGAGAGGGACCTGGACCTAAGTTTTGAAAAAATCTTTTCGTGTGAAGGTTTTTTTTTACTTTTTTACTACAATTTTTGGGGTGGCCACAAAATTATTCTGGGGTACGTACGGATCACCTGGTCCGCCCATACGTAAAATGAAAAACATATAACGCAAAACCATTGTTTATTGCACCAGAAATGAATTCGTATTATAAATATATATATAACTGAGCGGCTGCCCCTCACCATCAAGATCAGACATCATTCCTATAAGATATGGGTGGGAACTAAAGAACCACCCAGTTCACAATCAAGTTATTTATTTACTGCCCCTGCTACATTGCCAATTTAAGGAATTACTTAAGAAATCACTTTTAATCACTTCTTAATTATAATACACAAGATTATTCGGAACAACAGCGATTCGTCGCAAACGTGGTACGCAACCCGTTGACATTCAAATCCAAAAGTGACGTTCAACATGGCCGCGCTGACCATCGACACGACGCTCCGCCAGCTTGATAGTTATCAAGCTCGTTCCGACAGAAGGCGCTAGTAATGCGCCGTCACGGCCGGACTGACTTTCGACCGTCCCCGGGCGCATCTGGTTGCAGTTCTGTAACAATGACACAATAAAACGGACGGATGATCTGTAAATCTACCCGCTCGTCCAACCTGACTAGTGTCTACTAGTCATGTATTGTTACGTAATGGTACTGTCATACAACTGCAATAACTGTCTCAGAATATAATAAAAAGCGTGTGTCCTTTCGACCACTCATGGACCGGACGGCACCTTTTTTTAATCACGGCATGACCTACCCTTAGGATAAATTTTTCGCACAGTATCAATTTGGACCGGACGGGTGTGTCCTTTCGACCAGCAACACTCGCATGGCCCGGACAACACTGTCCCTTCGACCAATGAACACTTAAGGTTGGACCGGATGAATGTGTCCCTTCGACCAGCCGCTATCAGCTGCATGGCCCGGACGACATTATCCTTTCGACCACCTTCCACACACCACGTTACTCAATGACTCTTCTAACTCAACGTGCCAACATAGTTAAGTAAGCTACATGCAAACAATTCTTACAGATTACACATACCTGTAAGTTACGAACTGTCTTGCTCTGCTTGAATTTGGACCTCACGCTCAATGATTTCGCTATCTGAGATATTACTAAGGGTATCAGACTCCGCTGTAAGTGTGTCTGATCCTGCGGACAGTGTATAGGACCCTGCACTCATTGTTTCACAGCTATTCGGTCTGTCGAGGTGACTATTATCAAGTTCAACGTCTTCCGGCGCCGTCATGGCCTCTTCTTCAGTCATCAAACTAGTAGATATTTCAACATATTTACAAAATTTTAATATTTGAACCCACAACCGATATAGTATTTTTCTTTTACTTGTATCCGTATCCAAATGCAAAATATCATATGTATCTGCGATATCCCTGGTTAGGTATAGTGAGATCTTTTTTTTTTCTATTTTTATAGGTTAAAAAAGGTTTCGGTTTTCGACGCGTCATGAAGAAAATCTGAAGCGGAGTGTTTAAACACTAGATTCCCATTGCATGTCCGGCTGTATACGAGATAAAGCTGAAAAAAAAAACAAATTATATATCAATCTGTTACTCTTAAAAAAAATATGGCTGATATATTTTCTATCTTCCATTTTTATTGGTTTAACCATGTGAAAGTCATAGTGAGTTGTATATTTAATTATTTACTTTTATTGTGGTTTGATATAAAAATATGTTTACATAAATATTAAATGCTAATTTGAAGCCTGTAAGTGATAAAAACTGTTATATAAGTATTTGATATTAGCTCATTTAGAGTGCATATTATTATATATGTATACAGATACTTTCAATTTCATAAAATGAATAATATCGATCGGAGGCCAATCGTAGCGCAGGGGCACAAAAACGCGATTGATTGTGGGTTCGATCCCCACTCGAGAAAATTAAATATTTATTCCGCCGAGTTTTGGAGGCATTGCATGTTGAGTGGCGGAACTCAACACCAGAGCGAAGCAATAAAAATATAAATGTAATCCTTGAGTGGGGATCGAACCCACAACCAGTCGATTCATAGTCTGTGCCCCTGCACCTTGACTGGCCTCAACTTCTTTATCAATACAATTACTATAATTTCACTGTAAGTATCCATGGTCAGGTTACCTCGGCCACTAGGATGTGTCAAGACCAATGAATGTAGCATGACCCATGACCCATAACCCATATCCCTCTCTTATACAGTTCTTTTAATTCTTTTTCATTAGTCCTGGGAGCCGAAGCCGCAGATAAAAGCTAGCCTATTTATATGTTGTAACTGACGAATATGTACAACTCCGTGTTCGTATTGTTTTACAGAAACGTTGTGGGCACCAGTCACTTTGTATAAATGTCGTAACGTCGGTGTAGCGTATATATGTTTTGTAATCAAAGTAACCGCTTAATAACGATATCAATAACGATAGCTTATTTTACATTTCAAATAGAAAATAGTTTAATAAATATATATTTATGTTAATTTATTGTTGTTTGTACGTGTTTTGTTTTACAGGAAAAGTTACATGAAATGTTTTGTGATTTATTAAATTTAAATGTATTCAACTAAATTGAATTCTTAATTTTGGAGTATATCATAATACATATTTTATTACTATATTATTGTATTGTAGGAACATAAGCACGGGTTGAATTCCGCCACCCACTTGCATATGACGCGTCGTCTTTGTATAAATTGGATAAATTATATAATAAAAATATAAATACCAGGGAAGCCATTCTAGTACGAATATATATAAAATTAATCTTTTATTATATCGTTATAATATATTTGTTTCACTGCAAACGTATAGCTCAATTGTCTATAATGCGTCAATACCGTTCAGACCTAAAAATCAGATTTCGTAAGTATGGATGACGTTTCTCAATTTCGAGTTCAGTTTAATTGGCTCCCAATCCGTCTTCATATGGGATATACAAATCCTTTCGTTCCTATTTAAAATTCTTAATTATCAAAATCTGATCTTCACTCCCAGTTTCACTTACTTCCCCCTCCCACACGCTGTAGGTGGTCTTGTGTCATCGACACATGACGGTACCGAAGACCGCATCCCTATGGACCCAACTTCGTAAACCTATCTTTCCATGTCAAGACTCAACTTCTATAATATAAATCAATGGATTTAACATTTATTACATCTTTTATTACATTTAAATACTATAATATACGCATAGGTACAGAAAAGATAACAGATTTCTATTTCCAAAAAAAAATATTTCGGTGATATTGAGATTTGAGCCCAACAATGGCTTTACTGACTGTCACATATTTTTTGTTTTCAAACTGCATTGTCTTCTAAAACGTAATAAATTTAATTTTCCATACTTTGATTGTAGGAAATCTCATCATTGCAACTAAACTAAATACGTACATATATATTTGTACGTGCTATATTTGTAAAAGATATGGCTACGCTATGGTGGCCTTAGTTCTAATCAAATCAATTTGTTATACTCGTCCATATATTGTAAGATTGACAATAATAGAAAAGCGAATAAGAGAATAGCTTCCCGTTTATTCAAAATGCTCTGTCACTTCACCATATAAATGTGAGATACCACTCTTTTATAGCCATTCATAAAAAATATATATTTATAATTTATAATATTTCAATAATAAATTATATATATTTAAAATAATATATATTTATAATTATATATATTTCTATTTAAAATTATATATATTTATAATATTTCAATAATAATTTTTGCTCCACAGCAAATTCAGACATTACACGTCTCTTATATCGTGGACGAGATCTGTACAAGTGCACGTTCGTCTTACTGTGTTATTGTAGTAAACTTATTTGTTCTCCCAATAATCGTCTAATTAACTAAAGCCAAGCCAAAAAAACTGTGGCAAATATATTTTAAAATTCAAGCCAAAGATTAAGAATTTATTTATCGAATTAGCGTAACGTTGCATCATGCACTCGTGTTAAAACACTCTGTTCTCCATTTTCCGCCAAATTCTAGAGGCATTGCAGGTTGAGTGGTGAAACGTCTCACCAGAGCGAAGAAATTAAAATATTAAAATATTAAATATTTTATTTCCTCGGGAAAAGGAATCGAACCCACAACACGGGAAAGGGAATCGAACCCACAACATGTCGCGTTTCCAGTCACACTTGACTCTGCGGTACGACTGGCCTCAATAGAAAGACAATAAATATCCACATTTCAAATCATTTAATGTACCTGTTTTTGTTCAAGCAATTAAAAATACGTGTCGGTATGTATTTTGATTATCGAAAACGCGAAAACTATTTCCGTGTTTCCAAAGTAGTTTTCCAAAAACTTCCTGATTAGCGAAATTGGTCGATGAACTTATCTCCAATTTCGATTATATGTACTAATCTTTTGTGTGTAAATGTTGCAAAAATCAACAAATTATATAAAACAATCGATCGAGTGATACAGTGATAATATTTAAGCGCGATGAATTATATTAATTTCCCCACTGTTACGTAAAGAAAAACCGCGACGTTGAGTTCCGCACACACAGAATTCGTAAGTGTTCTTGTTTTTAATGATTTGTATTCCTCATATATTTTTGACGTAGGTATAGAGAACCTAGTGATTACCTGTTCCCCATTTTCTGCCAAATTATCAGGAACGCGTTTTGATCGAGGAAAATAATACATGCCCCAAGTGGGAATCGAACCCGCAAAATAAAATAATAATAAACATTCTCTCTAATGCCATATTATAACTGAAGTGGAATCAATATTCCACTTGTGTTAGGTATTTAAATAAACTAATTTAACATGTGTGACTCTGACGCACGGTGTCAGTCTAGATTTACTCGAAGCCACGTTTTATTTGTCCATATGTTAGCAGACGGTTACTACTTTTTGTTCAATATATTTTTAACACACTTCATATTACAATGGAATATAAGTAAGCATCCGCTAAGTGCGGGTGCCAGTTAAATACTGTATGGTAAAAATGGAGAAGGCTCTTCGGAGTTATATGTGACTCAAAGATAAAATAAATCAGTTTCACGCTGCATCCCGCACACAACACAGTAGGCATAGGGAACCTAGTGTTATGACACTCCGTTCCCCACTTTCTGCCGAATTCTGGAGGCATTGTGTGTTGAGTGGCGGAACTTAACGCCGCGCTTAGCCTCGACACCAGACCGAAGAAATAGAAATACAAATTTAAGTAAATATTTCATCTGCGTGGGGATCGAACCAACAACCAGTCGGTTTTACAGTCACACTTCGTGCCACCGCGCCACGACCGGCCCCTTAAAGATGCCAATATAAATAAAAGATAAAGTTTACAAAAGAGCAGTAAGACCCGCCATGATGACACATGTACAGAATGTCGGGCCGTCAAAAAACCACATGAACAAAAAATTCACACATACGGGAGTCACAAGACTTGATAAACGACACGAGTACGAAACGAATACATTAGAAAGTCCTTCTAGGTCGCACCCATAATAGATAAGAGGGTGGAAAGTCGCTTGCGATGGTACAGGTATATAATGAGAAAGGACGTATGTAACGCCGTAGGAATTGTCCCGGCTATCCGTGACGCCAAAAAAGCAGACCACAGACCACGTGGAGGACAACCGCCGCCAAATATCTGGTGCGAGCCAAAATAGATATAATGACAACCCAAGATCAAGTGACATGGCGCCGGAATACGAGAAGGACCGACTTCAAATAAAGCGAAAATGATCGGAAGAAGAAGAAGATTAATTCCAGCTTGATACCTCTCTGCAATTTTAAGATAAAAGACACCGGACAAGAAAGTGATTCTAAGAGAGTAAGTGATAAGGGTTTCACCTTTTTTCTTCTGAGGTTGATCAATAAATTCCTGACAGTATTATCTAAGTTTACTAACTGTTTAAAGATAACTAGGTGACAAATAGGTTGAAACGCACCAACTGTTTGTTAGAAATCAATGGTACTCACAGATAGCTTGTCTTATCTGATCTATCACTCTATTGGGGTTGTACTGGTAAAACCTTATGCGCCATGTCTCCTCGAGTACTTGTGTACGTACGAAGCTGAAATGAAAAAAAGAAACTGGGACTTAAATGGATTTAAATCATTAAGGGCGAAGTGGTTGACCGGGTTCTTTCCTGCATTTTGAATAGGCTGTCGTGGGTTTCCGGCTAGTGTGGTACGATTAGAAGTGTGGTATTTGACTTGCATTAGGAAGTAAGAGTAGCTGACTTTAAAAACATACCTATAATTAGGCAGCTTACTGTTCTATACAATGTTAATATAGAAACTTATAAATTAGCTTACTTATCAATATGTGCAAATATTTTGAAATAAATTGTTAAAAGGGCAACTTTGAGTTTCTTGACGATTTATCTCATAAAAGTGGTCTAAGCTGGTTGTGGGACCGATACTACTGCCAGTTTTATATGACCTGTCTAATTAACGAAATTCACAGTTTTTTTTCAGCGTTACGCTGTATTCCGCACACAGCTGGGTAGACAGAGGGAGTCTAATGTTAAGACATCGCTCCTTACTTTCCGCCGAATTCCGGAGGCATTACATGTTGAGTGGCGGAACTCAACGCCGCGCTTTTCCTTGACGCCAGAGTGAAAAAAAAATAAAATATTAAATATTTAATTTTCTTTGAAGTGAAATCGAAAACATAACATGTCACCTCTAGAATCACATTCTGTACCTGAGCTAAGACTGGCCTGAAAAAAATATTTTGAATTGGATCTATGGCCTATTGGTGACATCTGTTTATTTTACATAATGGCGGCAAATACATAAAGACTAAAAGAAACATAAGGCAAGTACTTGTAGTACAAAGTTACATATAATACAATTATTGGAGATTATTATTTCAAACTATATTTTTATGGCTTACTACCGTAAAAACAATTTCAAATACAATGCAATTAAAAAAAGCACTTATTATTTAGAAAAATGAAGACATTAACAATTTTTACCATATGTAAAGGGGTTTTATGTGTAACGACATTTTAATAGTCCTTGTAAGGTCAACATACGTACTTATATGTATGATTGATAGAATCGTTTCAGCTCTTTTGGTAAGTGTATAGTGTGTAATTTAGTCGATATGCATATATTTATTCATAATTAATATATAAAATACTAGCGACTCGCTCGCGGCTTCGCCCGCTTGAACTACACATTTATTTGTTTACTAATCTGAATTACTTTCGTGTTCAAATAATATTATTATTTTAAAGACTGTAGGTTTATACATTGGAAACTAAAGTTTCGGGCAATTTTGTGAAACAAAATTTTTATTATACTTATAATTTTCTATTTTTGAATCGATTTAAATAAGATCAAAACTTAATTTAATACCTATTATGGGAAATTTGAAAAAATATAATAATGAAAACTACTTTTAAATCGGTTAAGCCGGAGAGATTAGCGCGCACAAACGTACAGACAAACAGACGAATAAACAAAAAATCGTTGTGTTAGGTTTTATGACATTAATACATGCCCCTAATATATATTTCTTAATTTAAATAATTCCCATGTATAGTCAGGGATCAGTTAGAATTTTATTATATGTACCTATAGACAAAAGAATTGAAATAACTTAACACCACAAAACAAATATTAATATTTCTTTTTATCTAAGAGCCTTCTCAATGTACTAAGCTATACCTACCATCAGTTAAGACATCAACGTAACGTCAAATGTTCGAGGCTTTGCGGTGGCGTAATTCAAGGCCGCAGTGTCTTAAATCTAATATTTGGCTTCTCTGGTAAATATGTCTACTAGGGAAAGGATTATATTAAAATAATTCACAAGTTAAATCGAAGCCGCAATCACCGTCAACAATCAGACACTGTCCCACTGCGCCACGATCGTTTCAAACATACATAACAATAATATTTTCATATATGAGATTAATAATAAATTTATTTGATATTATTCATAAGTAAATATTTGCGTCTTATAAGTCGCCCAATTTTTTCCTGTTGATAGCACTTTAGGTAGGTACTTAGAATTGAATGACATTTTGTTTCAAGTGACACATTATAGAAGTATGAGTCATTTAAAATGAATTAAAACGAAATCAAAAATATAAATAAAACATTTCTTAAGTTGGTATTGACAATTTTTCTATAGATAAATTATCAGCTTATCAGCTTAACGCTTGTATCCCACATAGGGGCCATTCAAGTATTACGTCCTCCCCTATGTCATCAAAAATAAGCAAACCTAAGACAACCCACCCCCCCCCCCCCCCCCCCTTCATATAGCAGGATGTTCAGAGGAAAACTAGTGTTAAGACGCTTTCCCACTTTCCGCCGAAACCTCGAGGTAGGAACGGCGATTAAAACCGTCACGTTTACAGTCACACGTCTCTGTCCAAAGCAAAAACATACAAATAATTACCATCAAATATAAATGCTGTTCCGGTAGCGATATTTTTGGATGATTGCAAATGATGAATACATATATATATATATATATATATATATATATATATATATATATATATATATATATATATATATATATATATATATATATATATATATATATATATATATATATATATATATATATATATATATATATATATATATGAAGGAGTCCGTTTTTATCTTTTGATATAAATACAGAACCCTAAAAATTACATAAAAATTAAATTATATTATAATTTACAACACTAGTTTAAAATAAGGTAAGGCTTAATTGTTTTATTTATTTCTTCGCTCGTCAAATTCGGGCGAAAACTACAGATTTTCTCTACATATTCTTCTATATACAGTAAAAAAAATATTAAAAATGAAATAAATTATAATTGTAACAATTAGTTTATAGTTTTCTTTTCCTGTCATTTAATTAATTATTCTAATTAACGTACTTTACTTTATGAGAGAGAAAAGGAAAAACCTTAGTTTATTTTTTAAATTACATTTATTGATGTCTTTAGAAAAAAATCATGTACAATTTACAAAGCAAGAGGTCACTTCGCAATGTCGTTGTGTATAAAACTGTCATCATTTTATATATGTAGGTATTATCTATATATCTGGTAGGTTTTTCCTCCCAGATTAGAATCCGGGAATTCTCTCAATCTTCCTTGAGAAAGTATAAATTGCTATAATCCATTTGCCGTTTTACATTTTCTCAGAACACCCGAAGGAACAAATAACTTTTGGATATTTAGTTTTAAATATAATGTAGGTACGAGTTCCAATTGCGATATGTTAACATGATGCATATTGTAAACACAGTATTGACATATATATCGAATCCTCATTTTACGGCCTAATAAATAGATAGATAAAACTAACAATGACCGCCTGCCTTAGTCGCGCCGACACCGTAGACACGTGTAGGACAACGCGATGTTTGAGGGCTCTAGTTCCACTTTAAATAGTTTTCTTTCCAGCTCGTATATCCCTTGCACAGGAGAGTGGGCAGAGGGAACCTGGAAACCTATACTAGGACCTCCATTCCCTATTAAGGGACTTCCATTCCCTACTGAATTTTCCCCGTCAAATTCTCAGTTCTGCCACAAGTAGCGGAACTCAAAGCCGCGCTTAGCCTTACCAGAGCAATGAAATAAAAATATAAAATATTTCATATCCGCTAGCGGGAATCAAACCTACAAACGTAGCGTTAACAGTCGCGCTCTTGTGCCCCGTTTAGGCGTCCTATAATAAAGTGCGGAGTTCGTCCTGATTAGTGTCCTTCACGTTTCAGTGGATTTCAATTCTGACTGCATTGACAGTCAATCGCTGTTCCAGTTAACTACAATGATTTTTTCTTAAATTTGTGGAATTTTCTCTGCTCACTGTAAATAATTCACAATATCACAATAAAATGTGGAAAGTGTAGATTACTCTCTTTGCCTCAACAAATAAGGCTAATTATATATTTGCTTTCCAAGAAGAGAGCTGATGATACAAGCAGATTCTTTGATGGGATCAGTTTTAATCGTACCTTTCAATTAATATATGAAGGTAATTAAATTAGTTTTGGTATTTGACTCATACGCAAAGAAATTCATCCAGCAAATGCAAAAATATTTTTTAAATTTAAAAGTGGTATACACACTTAGGAAAGATAAATACTTTAAAAAAAAACATTTATAAAACTGAACAAAGCAAGATTTGAATCTGCGCTTCTTGCAAACCGTCCAAGCGCTCTGACTAAGCCATACGTTCCTATCGAGCTACGTCTATAAAAATCTTGTACGCTTGTAACAATTTATTAATATTGTTAACATCTCTATAGGGAGATCTTTACAAATTTCCTCTACCCAAAGACAATTGTTTAGAATTAAGTTTTTAAAACCAAAAATATTTTCATTTTTATACACTGCCATATGACGTGATATATTTGTGAACAATCGAGTAAACACTAACACTAATCGGGTAACTAGGTAAGGCGAGAGCAATTATTTTTAAAGGTTAAGTCTCATTTGTAGCAACTGGGGCGATGCCAAACACTGGCGTGCCTAATCGATATGTCGAAACTGATTGGTCGTGAAACATTCACACTAAATATTTAGCTTTTTAACATTCCGAAAAGTTTGACTTTGTGACGTAGCTATTTGAGATTGTTGCAGGTTCAAATCTATCTATTGGTGCATATTGTGTCGTAATATGTAGAATTTAGTTTCTCAGAGTTGGTAGGTAGTACTTGGTCGACCCTTTCAAATATAACAAAAAATAAATATGAAGAAGCTATGTACTGAACTATTATTTTTGATAGTTTAGATTAAATCTATTATTAAGTAGATACAAGTGAGTGAGCCGGAGCATTAAAATTAACTAAGTTACCACTCAGTAAAATGGAAGACCACCGTTAACATTTAATAGATAAAATTGATCAAAGCACATCAATGCCTAACTAATTCTTGATATTTTTCACAAACGTCTTATATTCAATTCAGTTTGGCAAAATTCTGTGTTACACTTTGTCTATATCTATGTGCAGAAACTGGAAAAAAGTGGTACCTTCCTACACAAATACTTCAAATATCTCGTTAATCCTACTTAAATGTGAAAAAAAGATATAAAAAGTTGCTCTAATTTCAGATTCATTCCTGTCATATTAATTTAGTACCAACGTACATACAAAAAAAAAAATACACAACTAAACAGAAAGAATTAGATAACGCAACATTTTAAATTATGCCATTCTATATAAAGATTAAATTAAAGTAGGCCAAAGTTGTTGATAAAAAGTCTCTCGAATAAAGTAAAAAATGTGAAAGTTAAATATAATGAGAATAACATACAAATAGCACAAAAGCCTACGTGATGCCTCTGTGGATGTGTAATCATGATATGACTTGCGTATAATTTAGCATATATAGAAAAAAAACACGTAATATTAAGACGCCGTTATAGTGTAGTAGGAACTTTATGCACGACGAATGCAGGTTCAAATATACATTTCCACAAAAAGAAAAAGTTTTTTAGGATTCCGTACCTTTTGAGGAAAAAAGGAACCCTTATAAGATCGCTTTGTTTCCTGTCTGTCTGTCTGTCAAGATTCTTTATTTCAGGAACGCACGGAGATATCAAGTGGAAATTCAATCTGTAAAAGATCTATGACTGATTCCCATGATTTCCTGAAAAAAATCTACATTTACTTAAAAAATTATATGGCCGTTTATATCGCAAAAAACGCGTATTTCAACACTATAAAAGGAATCAAAACTAATAGTATTACAACAAAAAAGACCAAAAAATTAATACCTTTGAAAGTGTACAAAATTTGGTTTAAAAGTTCAAATGAGGTATCAGATAAAAAGACTCTCGCTAAGCTAAACCTTGAATTTCAGAAGATGCTCGACACCTCCAATTTTTGTACGGAAACCTCGATGACCGAGTCCAACTCGCGCTTATATTATAGATAGAAGATACCTACTTAGAAACCAACACTAGGGTTGTAGGTCCCAAGCACTTAACAAAGCTGCTCTAATTAAAAAGTAAGTATAATTATTTTTTGCTGTAAATTGTCATGGACAATCGATGGCAATGAGTGTTCTTCACATTATTTAAATTCAAAAGATATACATTTTATATTAAACTAGTTGTCGCCCGCAACGTTGCCGCGTGTATTTTTAGACGTGAAGAAAACGATCTGGTTCCTCGTTTCTGTATATATATTTCAAGAAGC
Organism: Heliconius charithonia; assembly: GCA_030704555.1. Classification (NCBI taxonomy): domain Eukaryota; kingdom Metazoa; phylum Arthropoda; class Insecta; order Lepidoptera; family Nymphalidae; genus Heliconius; species Heliconius charithonia. The sequence continues at coordinate 15,246,055 of CM060819.1, forward strand.
CTCCCCTTAGTGCTGTCATACACTCTAGATACATGCTAAATTTCAACCCTCTTATCCAGTAGATTTGTATGGGCGTTGTCTGTCAGTCACTCTTAGCGGAGGAGTTTTACATACATAAAAACCGGTCAAATACAAGTAGGATTAGCATACCGAGGATTCCATACCAATTTCAGGCTTACATGTGAACGGGAAATACAATTTGTAAAAGTTTACAAACTTAAATTTACAAAATTCAATTTTTTCTTCCTATTAAATATATATAAATGTTCACTTATTTTTCTTTTTTTCTTTATTTGTACTGCAAATTTTTATTTCTTGCCATATTGCGTAATTGCAAGTCAACGTACGAAGTACCCTATAGGTTTTCATTTGGTAAGTCACAACGGTCAAATATACAATTGATTATAATGACATATACATTTACACCCGCAACGGAAGCACGTAACGGGCAGACACGCGTCGCTTCATTCCAAATCGAGCGTTGATGTGTTTGACATATAGAATATCTATATAAGTAGAAGTACAATGCAAGGTTGTTATTATAGTTAGTTGTTATTATTATTCTTATTATGTTTCTCTTTGAGAATTCTCTGGTTTAAATCGATGTTTTGGTGTTTGACATGAGTGCCAAATCACTGGATGAGCCCCCATAAAGCGGTTAAGTGCCTCGGGCGCAACATCGGCGGGTTACCTGAGGATGTAGAGAGATGTGCGCCTGTTTCACCATCACGCACCAAAAAGCTCGACGGACTTTCGCGTTGTCTCGTCAATAGAGCACTTCCACCCTTCCGAGCACATACATTTGCGCTCCACACTGACGGCCATTAAAGGCAAGTTAGTGAAGGAAGATAAATTACAATATCTGTCTGGAAGATTTAAATCCGTGGGATTTAACACCCTTCCCAACCTTGTTGTTATTATTATTATGTTTCTCCTTTATAGTACTCGGATTCAAAAGAACCCGGTCCTTTGGAAGGCTTGCGTGGGGACACAGGTCCAACACGTAGAGGCCCCTTAGAGAATGTACAAAAGTTTTACTGTGACGCATCAGCCGAGATCCATCTCTGGGTAACCACAGGTAATTGCCCAGAGATGGTCGCCGGTTAATGCGTAGAAACTATGGAAAATGTGGAAATATAAACTAGGACTATGGAATGAAATTTGGATGGACTGGCTACTGGGCTATTGAGTGAGACTAACGGACGTCCGCCTTTACAATAGTCTCAAATTGAATGGTTGGCGGACGGTGACTCGCCTCCCACTAGATGGGCCCCCACAAAGCGGCGTAGTGCCTTGGGCGCAACATCGGCGTGGTCGGCTAAGGGTGTAGAGAGGTGTGCACCGGTTTCACCATCACGAGGAACTCGTGAGCGGGTTTCCCCGCTATTACGCAGATTGAGCACTTCCACCCTTTCGAGCATATAGCTCTTGCGCTCCACTCTGCCGGCCAATAAAGGCAAACCAGAGGCGGGGGATAGATTACAATTCCCCTCCGAAGGACTCAGGTCCGTGGGGTCGCCACTCCCCAACAGCTCGCCACAAGCTGCCCTGCGGCTTATTATTATTATTATTTTACTTTCACGCTGTATCCTGCATATATCAGGGCTGGCAGTACCGGCTAGTGTTAAGACACTCCGTTCCGCACGCACCACCCAATTTTTGGTACGTTAGGAGTTGAATGGCAGAACTCGACTCCACGCTTTATTTTTATTTTTTTACAAGAGACCGAGAGGGAGAAAATGAAACCACCATCATCACGTGAACAATAAGGCCTTGTCGTTGAGCCAGGACAGTGGGGATCGAACCTACAACCAGTCAGTTTTACAGTCACACTTCGTGCCACGTTTCGTCGCGCAGTTCTCAACGATTGATACTTCATACTTAAGTTTATTAAATTTTAAAGTTTCGAGGAAGAAGGAAATTAAAAACATAACACTCGATACAAGTAGATAAGATAAATGACAGGTACTTTAACGCTGTAAGTAGAATATGATAAATGTAATAAAACAAACCAAATAAAATTACAGAATTTGTAAACTCAAAAATACTTTAATAAAGTTTTAAAATGTTCACTTCATTTATACATTTCCGTCGATTGTATGCACGACGATATTGGATTCTTAAAAAATATTTAAGAAACAAGAGTGATTTTCGTTTTTTCTCTGATACACACAGCATGGTCGGCAGAAGGAACCTAATGTTAAGACACTCCGTTCCCGACTTTCTGCCGGATTCTGGAGGCATTGCGTCTTGACTGGCACAACTCAACGCCGCGCTTTGCCTCGAAGCACCAGAGCAAAGAAATGGAAATATAAATTTAAATAAATATTTCATCTCCTCGAGTGGGGATCGACCCGGCGCCACGACCGGCCTCAATGTACAATGTCAAATGTACTGGTACATTCCAAATTTATCTTTTTACAAATTAAACTCGCCTCGCCGAATTGGTTTTTAATCTCTAACTCATACTTTGAAATTTCAAATACATATTTTTTCACTTTTAATTCATATGAATAAGCAAACGAAACTGTATATGGGTAATGTATGTACAGAATAAATTTATGCTTTTCTAGTTTATAAAATTTATTTAAATTATTGAGCGCTTCGGTCGTGCGTGCACAATGTTGTGACTATAACGCGACGGTTGTAGGTTTGATCTCTACTCTGGGGGAATGAACTATTAATTCTCAGTATTTCCATTTATTCGCTCAGACACCAAGGCAAAAACCGGCGTTGAGTTTCACCACATTCACACACAATGCTTCAAAAAATTCAAAACCAAAATCAAGGGAAAATAAGAAACATATTGTCTTAAGACCTGAACTGACCTGAACCTGAAACTGACATTTTTACTTTTATATAAAAATATGTTTTTACAATAGTTATCATTAATAACATGCTGTTTTTTCTGATATGTGCCACATGTAAATAACTATCTTTATTTCAATAGTAAAACAAAGGTAATATAATATATGTGGCGTAGGGTTCCGCCACACAACGTGCAATGTCTTGAGGTAATTGAGGTAGAAAGTGGAGATCCTATGTGAACGTGGGTATACTCGTAGGGTTACTCTGCCCATACGATATATTCAGGAAACATCATGAAGCTGAAAAAAACCTTAATCATCCCTTAACAATTTTATATATCTTTACTGTATTAGAGTAAATATCAAAATTTTAATTTATTAATGCCTTAAATATTAAAATCCACCTAAAATGTAAACACGATAATGCACGTAAGTCCTTATATATACGAGTACATACATATTTATTAATATTATACACTATAATAAAGCAGTATAAGAACGTAACACTGTTAAGTCAACACGCAATGTCTTGAATTTAGATGGAAAACGGCGAAAGCAATGTCTTGACACTAAGTTCTCTTAGCTTATCTGCAGGTTCCAATGACAACAGGTAAAAGGTAAATGGAAGTATGTTAAAGATTATGAAGACCACGCAAGCGATGTTTCGGGTGGGAATTTGGTATGATATACATATGTTTAAATATTTATCTATTTGGATATTGACTTACATAAAATTTACCCCAAAATAAATTAATATAGAAAATCTACGAATTACTAAGTTCTTGCTTCTAACTAAATTAAAATATATTAATTACTTACAACATTTTTAATAAGGGTAAAACTTTTCCTTTTAATCATTTAAATGATGTTGACGCTGATTTATAAAAAATATCTATATTGCGTAAAATAAATATCTATTTCTAGACCGTTGACCCGTAGTCCTTTACAGCTAACCTAGTTTAGTTTAACCTGACCGAATTACTTTCCATTCTGTCGAGTGCCGGTAATAGGAACTAGAAAATATATATAACTGACTTTTTTCATATATTTTTTTAAGTAATTATTGTAAGATAGACTTTACTATGAGTCACTCTGTTCATGATTATTTCACGCTTTTTTAAGAATTTAGTATTGGAGCACCGTGTTTCCTTAGCCGAATGTGGGAGATAGTTTCAAATGAAATTTAAGCTTATTACTAGTCACGCACAACGCTGCTACGTCTCAAATGGCAAATTTGTATTAGTACATGTTTACCTTTTTTGCAGTTCCGTCTTCATTATAAAAACAGACGGAGCTCTTCTTCTGAGCCCCCGGCGTTATGGAGGCTCTATCCATTACCCAGTGAAAAATATCAGATATATTTTAATTTAAATGTCCCTGGGCTTTAATCATGAGTGATTAAGGACCTCGAGATATCCTAAGACAATCCCTTTAAACAAAGTTTTTATTTAAATAAATTATAATCTACTGTTACACCCGCTCTACCTACATACGTACATAAAACTCTAGAGGTTAAATTGCTTTATTCTCCGTCCTAATATGATTAATTACGGTGGGAAGTATTTAACAGCTATAACAACAAAAATTTGCCTAATGAAGCCAATTACTAGGTCATTATAGAGTTCACAGTATGTTGCAATACAGGAATGTCTCGCCTGTCATGATCGTTTTATGCGTGCTCATTATACCTGCTGATTGCTTTATTAGGTTCACGCTGTATTCCGCATATGGCAAGGTAGAGGGAACCTAGTATAAGACACTCCGTCCTCCATTTTGTCGTCACAAATTTGTGACATTGTAACAAAAAAAAACAATGTGTTCAACACACATTGTTTGGTGAAACTCAAACCTTTGTCTTGTTATCAGAGCAAGAAAATAAAAATATAAAAGAGTAATCGGCAGGGGGCGGACTTGTAGCTGTGGCATAATTTATTAAAAAAAAACTTAAATCTGAGAAATTAAAAAATATATATTCACACAAAAAGATCAACTCGATACTACAGTCAAGATGCCAACCCCCAGCCCTTCTGGAACATAAATCTGTAGATATGTAATGTAAATAAAAAAGATAAATCAATACAAAATTCGGTACGAAATCCATTTATTGATTTTTGGTATTTTTTGAGACAGTTTCATTTTTATAAACCCACTTGACTGAAATACAAAAAATTGAGTAGGAATCACAAACGCAAAGTAACCGTAACTTACAAGAACTGAATTACAAGATTTTTCCTTTTCAACCCATTCAAAGCCGTCAAAATAACGTATATATTATTGTTTTAATTGAGTGAATGACATAGGAAATATAAAATAAGGCATAAAATGGGTCGAAAGATAACTCATCGGAAGTCAAAAGCACCTATATTAAGTATTGCATAGCCATAAGATTCAATAAAATTCGTGCCAATACAAAGAAAAATTATCTAAAAAATAACATTTGTTTAAATTTAAGGATTTTTTTAATTAACATTGTAGATTATAGATATGATGACGATTGGTGTAATATTTTCGTTCTCAGATTATCTAGAATGATGTATAAAATAATAAATATAATAATTTATACAATACAAGATAAGCTGCTGTGTGATGACAGATATGTTAAAAGTATTGAAATAATATGAAATCATAAGGGAAATTTTAATGACGCATGCTGTAATATATCATATCATTGATGACGGAAACTAAAGATGGAAACATTCATAATTTATGATTCCGCCAAAAGATAAAATTAAAAATGTGAGTTAGTTTTTGATATTAAAATAATTTAATTAGGTATATAATTTTAATTTATATAATTTATCATCATTAAACATAAAATAATTAAAATATATTTAAAAAAATAAGCCCTTTTGTCTTGATTGTACATTTGTAATCGTCACACAGCAGTTGTTTTACTATCCAAAAAAATTATTGCTACAGCACGCAACGATCATTTTTTCTATTATTCTGTTGTTATATGTAATGTGTTTCTGTGAGATATATTTAATAGATAAAGAATATTATAATTTAATTGTCTTACATTCACTTTGTTGTTATCAAAAACAAAATAGTCTAAAGAGATATAATTATTTTAAATCATAAATATACACAATAGAATATAAGTCATTAAAATCGTTATTTATATTTGAAAAATAATAATAATATATACCACAGAAACACAAAAATAACATTCGCATTCAAACATAATAATAACAAACGGTATTTCAACAATTTCACAACAATATATCTAGCGATAAATAAACCATTGGCCATGTCAAATCACTTTTAAAAAAAACACTTAACTGACATGAGAATTCATATATACAGCCTTAAAATTATTAATATTATGCTTCGACTGTTTTTTTATTATTTATCATTCAGGAGTGGGTCTCGTCTATTCCCTAATCATAATGTTTTTGTATCACTAAATGCATAATATAACACCTCTACATGTGTAATATACATACTATAGTTATATTATACGATTTTATACCAGCCTTAAGTGATATCATTTTTGTTTCTTGTGAATTAATGATTTTAGCTATTGTCATTGTTGTATGCTGATAATTAATTATTAAAACGAATATAGTCGTGTATATAATTAAAATTAAAAAAGTTTTGATTTGTATTGCGTGGAGAAAGTGCATTATTTCCCCAGTGATATAAACTAATTAAAATTTAAGTAGAATAATTAGTCTGTGGTGAACAATTAATGTATGACTCAAGGCCGGCACAATGAACATACAAACAACGTTATGAATTAAGTGATAAGCTGTGACGAATACAAGCCACAGCGAGACAAACATAAGCTAATTAATTATCTTTATAAAAAATAACTCTACAGTGTATGTACGGACAGATATTACCAATTTATTAATAAATAAGTAAAATATCAACCCACATAATATATTAAACCGAAACTTTAACTAATACAGATAACTTAGAGAAAAGAATATGTCTTCTACGGCTAAAAGTGTTGTATTGCCATTCAAAAATATTTATATTATACTAGGTACTTTACGGTGAAATTATGAGTATTTTGAATTATTTACGAAATTGAAGTAAATTAACATCAATGTCTAATCAATTTCTTCGAAAATATCATCCGTACATAACTGAAGAGACCGCAGCGTACGCTACCTTACACTTAATACTTTTTTTAAGGTATTATTTGTCAATTTTTTAACTTTTTTTTATGGCACCACAGCCACTTATCATCTCTATTCGACAATCACACGTTAATTGTGCATAAATAAATTATTAAGTGCTTTGAAATACTCCTGGAACTAGAGCCATATTACATGTTATGCTTAAAAAATATTTAACCAAAACTTTTTTGTGTCATAAGCCATATTACAAGAACAAAACAAACGCAAAAAATGATATACGATATTAGATTGAAGATAAATGTCACGAACGTCAAAAAAAAATATCTAAATCGCGCCATAATGATCGAATGATCTCGTCAAGAGACTCTCAAAATCGATACTTGAAAAACCGCGTGGAAAATCCGAAACGTCAAAGTGATGTTATCTATGTTGTCTCCTAAATATATTAGTCAGCGCTGTTGGGAAATATTTTTTTTTTATCGTGCGTGCGTTATCATACAATATTTAACATTTTATCTCATGTTTATTATTTTTAATCTTTATTACATACATAATGGCGTTTCCCGCCGTTATGATGTAATTAATTGATACAGTGAAAAGATTATACGTGCCAGAACAAAATAATTATAAAAGTTTAATTATTACGCAAATTAAATAATAATATAAAAAGTTTATGTTTTTCCGTTATTTAAAGTTGAAACTTTCTTTTTTACTTATTCCACATTGATTTGTTGTGTACGCATCGAGGGTTCCGTACAAATATTGGAGGTGTCGAGCTTTTTCTCAAATTCAAGCTTAGCTTAGCCAGGGCCCTCTCGTCTGATAATTAAATTGAACTAACGGCTTTTACACGAAATTTTGTCCCTCCTATGATGTTTTAGGGATCAAACTCCAAATGTTTAGTTTTTTGATTTTTCCTGAACAAGTACTACCTGTAAATTCTATTAATTTTAATTCACTTTATAGTGTTGAAATACGCGTTTATTGCAATATAAACGGCTTATCTTTTTCTTAAGTCAATGAAGTAAATACATTTTTTTCAGTATATCATGGGAGATCTAAATATATAAGGTTTGAATTTCTACTCAAATTCTCCAAGCTATGTTTAGATAAAGGCTCTTGACAGACGGACAACAACGTGATCTTATAAGGGTTCTTTTTTTGCTTAAAAGGTACGGATCCTTAATAGTAAAACACATTGAGTTTACGTAGACTTAAACATTGTGAAAGATTCCTTCATTCTCCCCTTATGTGCGCTATTATAGACATTGTGGCTAAATAGAATTATATGATTGCAAGAGTCACTATAAAAGGAACGAAAAAAAACTTAATTTAATAGAGAAATAATTTAAAAACATTACGGCTCCAGTTCAAAAAGTATTACAAATAGAAGCAATATAATAATTGCTATAACCCAAGTACAGTAAGGTCGTTTCGTCTTGGCCGTCCTGAAGTTAGCTGCACATGGCTATTCTCTTTTGTTTTTTTTTAAGTTTATTATATTTTCTTCTCGAGTGAACAATCTATAAGTAAAATAAGCCTAACGGCAGGGCGGCCACGACTGGTCAACCGCGCCTGTATATTGCCTATATATGTAAACATCACAACCGCCGGTATAAGCGATGCCTTAAGCTCATTGGAATTTCGACCTTAAAACGATGGGTCCAAGGTTCCATGCACGTTGGCACTAAATAAAATGACTGTTAATTGAGGTAAAATACATGTGAAATAATTTGACTACTATAGAAATAGGTTTAGAAATATCATAGACTTGTAGAGTAGATATTTTTATATATAAAAAGTTTTTAGGACACGTATAAAAATTTTAACGTAACGGGATTTGAACCCGCGCCTCTTGGTAACCAATCCAAGCCAGAGGCGCCACGAAGCGCGGGTTCAAATTCCGCTACGTCCAAATTTTAATACATTTTCTAAAAAGTCATTCTTTCCTAAGTGTCGAATAACACTTTAAGAATAGTCAAAAATACAATTAAGTTTGTCATACAGTGTAAATTAAAAAAAATACTTCTAAATTTATGAATCTATTAACGCTTCCAGTTTTATTATTGTACAATTCATGAATTAAGAATCTTTATAAATATCGTTACCCAATAAAAATAAACTACTATCAATGTTTGATGATGGCCATGAGAGTAAAGCAATCTAAACAAGACGCCAAGGAAACTGTATTTTATCTAATCTATAAGTCTATGACTGTTTAAACGGTGACAACTGACAAAATATAACGTATTTAGGTCAAGTGCTATTGGCTGTACATTACAAATCTCTACACCACTTCTTTTATTACAATTTAAAAGATAATTAAGTGATTATTTACTAAAGAAATTTTAATATAAGTAAACAAATTCTGTCGTGGCGCCATGGGACAGTGTGCTTGAAGATTCTTTTTTTAGTGATAATTATATTTAAATTTTAATTTAACACACGGCGTTAAGTTTAGCCAATCAACACCATATTCCCTCTGCTTGCCCTTTGCCCTTGCCCAATATCTGTCAAGTTTTATCAATTGTCATTGTTTATTTTTCTTTTAATTTGTTAGAGGAACTAATATAAAGGTATATGCAATATCGTGCAAGCGAATTGAGCCTAAATTTATTATTAATTGACTTGTACGATATTGATATATAAAATTGCATAGTTCGTATGGGACATATAAAATATGATTGAGATTTAAATAATTTCTTGAATAATTATAAAAAAAATGATTTTGGATCCCATTCAAACTATAATTTTAAAAAATATAGTTGTGACAATTAGCTAGCATACAACACACATTCATCAAATCGTACAAAACGTCTCGACAGTCCCTACGTACAAACAGAGATGTCAAAAGAGAAGATTTACAAGAGGAATTGGAATACATGGTCTTATAAAAAATAATTTAAATTATAAATGTATACTGTATACTAATATTTATATATTTTTTTAAGAGCAAGATAAACTTTTACTTTGTTCTCCTGCAAACGTTCTCTTTTTACATGTCCGTTTATACGTAAGGACCGTCGGTGTGTAAGCCTAAACTTAACCTATTGCGCACATTGTGAGCAAACAATAAGTAGATTAAAAAAGATTATATTCAAGTTAATTTATCGCTGTGCATTCATTTGTATACGAAATTCTTGATTTTATATACAATTATAATAAAAAAAAATGTTATCAAAAAGTATTTTATGTAAACTATATTTAAAGGATTTTTTTAACGAAAGAAAGGGGAATTATAAATTTAAGATATATTAACATTTTAAGACATTAATTACAATTATTTATTTTTCTTCGATAAAAAACATATAAAAATTAAATATATAGAATACACAGCGAATACTAAAAATATAAAAAATGTAAAGAAATCAAAAAGCAATTTAAATAATCTATAGACGTTTACGTCTACAAAATAAAAAGTCAAAGACAAGATAGAAGACCATAGACAAGAGTATTCTAAGGCAATACATACATTCTATTTTCTTTTAAATGATAGCTTATTTAGGAAACAAAAAAATAATGTATAAGAAATATTTTTTGTAATATTTTATTGCTTTATTGCATTGAATATAATAACGAAGAATAAATAAACATTTTACATTGTCTATGCTATTAGGTAAATTGAATAAAATTGTCTATGCTCTATAATCCATAAATTAAAACCTACACTAAAAAGCCACTTATGGCATCTTCGTGGTGCTGTCAAGAAAAAATATTTTTGCACATTTTTTTATTGATTTTTATCACAATAATCACACTAGCAAGTGTCCAATGATTTTAGAAAAAATACAATCGATTTATGTTTTAATTTTTTCAATCAAAAAATATTTACAACTTCTTACAACTAGTATTTATGTCAAAAAATTCATTATTTTTTTTTCGTCAAAATGTAAAACTTAAGAACACATCCGACTAATTAATTATATATAATATATAATAATAATAATCATATGATATTGAGAAACATTCTTAGAACTTACATGTTTTTTTTAGAAAACAAAAAAATATAATTTTTTACTGTCCATTGCTGCTAAGGAATTAAATAAAACTTACACACCATCTTGAGATCGGTCACTCACTTATTATTTTTTTTTAGTTTTTTTTTCACAGTTTTTATCACATATTTTTGAATACTGTTTACCTCTTAGGTTGGTATTAGTTAAGGATATGTATCACTTTGGCGGCGAACAGATCAGGGCTGCCACACTTGTGAATTTGAATTTTGTAGAAGCTGACTAACAGACTGCATTCAAGATGTGAACTTTTTACCTTTGCTTGGCGATACCTGTACAAAATAAAATATTTTTATATAGTAATTTAATTGAATATACAGTAAAACAATTCAAAAAATATTTTATTTTATAGATATTATGAGAAAAAGTAATGGACAAAATCAGTAATGTGAACCTTTTACAAGATTATAATAGAATCAATAAGAATCTTTTGACGCTATGGTGACGAATCATACTCTGATTTCTGGGAATTATTTAAATCTTTATTTTACTGCTTTGGCAAAACCAAGCACTACATAATTTTTGCCACTTAACACGCAGCGTCTCAAGTTTTGGACGGAGAACAGAGTGCCTTGATTCTGCCTACCCTGCTATATAAGAGATAAAAAGTCACCTTATTATGTCACGCGATTGAGTTGACCGCGTAGTGGGGACGCGTTCCCTCAGGCTGGTACAGCGTGATCGACGCTATGTAGTTGTTTGACATCACCTGGAACAAAAGTTCTTGTTACATTCTACGTTTTTTTTTCACTCATCTTCCACCTTATCAAAGTGGTCAACCCCACGGTATATATGTGAGGGGTTCTCATGCTGTTTACCTTCTTCCAGTACCATATCAATCGTCACTCTCAATAAAATTAAACTTACACGCAATTCCGTTAGATTCATAAAAACTAAGAAAACCAGTCTACCAGTCAGTCTCTTCATTTAACATTGAAAAAAATTAAACAAATGTCAGTAATGTTCGTCTATCTCGGTGTCGTTCATGTAGAATCAAACGAGTCGGTGGACCACTGAAGTCAGCAATGTCAGTACAAAAGCCACTAGCTCTACGCCGTTGCCGCCGGTACGCCGTGCATAAACGATCATCTACTCATACGTGCGTACTTTTAACCCAAACATACTTAAACACGCAAGAGACGAAGAAACGTATAGACAAATCGTCAGTACTGTCATAAGTAATCCTTGTCAATATTGTAAGTCATGTCAAATCAGTCCTGTCAGTACACAACTCACCTCAAATATCATATCCTGGTACCCATAGCAGAACGTAGACCCAAACGGGTTGGTTGTATTTGTGGAAGATGCGCGGTTTAGCACTACCGGGCGTTCGCACACGCGCAGCGCTCGCGACACGCTCTCCCACTTGCTGTACGCGGTTATACAGACCGCCGATAGGGATTCCACTAGCGTGTTGGATTCGCATCTGTGGGGGAAAAATGATTATTTTAGTAAAAAGAAAAGATTTATTAAGATCGGGTTTAAACGACGTAGTTTGAGCAAGTACTGTACATGAATGTACAGTATTGCTTTATTATACCACCAAATCTACCTCTGTACATAGACAATCAGGGCGTTCACAATCACTTTATACAAAAGTATACATATCATATACTTAAGTAATTTATGATATTTCTTGTAATACATTATTACATAAAAATATATATATACACTTTTTGCACTCCTTTCCAAGATTTAGATATGTTAACTTTTATACTACTTCGTTCATACAACGTTTGTTAAAAGAGTTCCAAAAAATTTTTCCTTACATAACCTTATATATGTACATAAATAAAATAATCAATTAATACTTGTCCGGCTGCACGTTCAGCTCGAATTCGCAACGGTGATACATATTGAAGTTGTAGTGTCCAGGATAGTTGGTGTGGAGGACGAACTTCTTCACTTGGTGTGTACGAGCGTCGAAGAGCACATCCTAAAAAGAAATTTAATAGTTAATTATAACTTATCTTTATAAATGATGAGTATGGATTGAATGGTATATTATTGTTATTTCGTAAAATCGGTATTAAAGCAATGCTAAGTGAGATATAAAATATTTTTATCCAGAAATAAGAAATATTTTTTCAGATTAATTGTTTCAAACTTTTATGTCTTGTTTTAAACTTAAATAGTACTCTTTATAAAATTTTAAATCAATAATTTATTTAAAGTTTCCTGTTTTTTTTATTTCGAAATTATCTACAGCAAATTAAAGTAAAATATACACTTACTAATCCCAAAGTGAAGTAATTGAAGAAGTAATCGGACGCGGGTGGTGGACGACGTCTCGCTGTGGGGCGGTGTATGCGCATTTTGTCATCAGCCTACAAATCAAATAAAATTAATTAATTAAATAAAAAAATATTCCACACTCAAGAAAAAAAACATATTTTGGAAAACATATAAGAAATTTGATCCCACGGCTCTTGAAAACCGTTCAAGCGCTCTGACCTACTAAGCTATACGTTCTTATCGCGCTACGTCGAAATTGTTATAAGCTTCTTACAACTTATTTTTTGTTTTGGTCTCAACAAGAAACTCAACATTTGCGATTGCGAGTTGTATTTATCAATAAGACAATTTGCTTGACTATTTTCAAATAAAATGACCGTCTGTGTTCCCTCAAGTTTATCTTGTTTTATATAAATTAGTAACAGTGACCTTGTAGTAGAGTCGCGCGGGAGCGGCGAGCGCGCGCGCGACCGCCTGGCAGCTGTCGCCGAAGCGCACCACGCGGCGCCGCGCCGACGCCGGCGAGCCCGAGCGCCCGCCTGCCGGGCACAAAGCTCATTAAGTAGTGTGGGAGTGGGCACACGGCCTTTTTCAGCACACAAACTTACTTTAAAGAAAATAGAATAATTTCCCAAAACATTAATTTTTTAATTTCAAAATTTACTATAAATTAATTATCGACTGGTTGTGGCTTCGATCCCCACTGGAGGAAATGAAATCATTATTTAAATATGGATTATCTTTTTTTCGCTCTGGCAACGAGGCAAAACAAAACACGCAATACCTCCAGATTTCGGCGGAAAGTGGGGAATGGAGTGTCTTAACACTACTCTACCCTGCCTTCCCTGCTGTGTGCGGGATACAGCGTGAAACTAATTTGATTTTTTTTTATGTATTTGTATATGCAACAAACAACACAACTCACCCTCAGTGTAAATATGCAGTCGTAAACCGAGCGTGGCAGTGGGTGATCTCAGTACGTCACACCTCCGCAGGTGCAACTGATGCCGGTAACAGGACAGAGGTAAGTCAGCTAGAGGCGCCGTGCAACGACCGCCGCTCGCTGATCTGGTTAACTGGAACAGGAGTTATTGTATATTAGCATCCCAAACGGCTTTGCCCGCTTAAACTTATTGTTGTATTATAGATAAATTAAACAAACTTTTTACATACATTGGAAAATATGTGTTATCTGTGCTACTGCAAATATTAATATTTTGTCAGTAAAAATTTGTAGCAAACGATAGTTTAAATATCCAACACAAAATATGGCACCCATTTTGTTTTTCTAATAATTTAATTCGCTTTTAATGATCAAAAATATCTTAGAGAACCTTTAAAAACAAAATATTAAATACTGAACTCTGAAAAAAAGTGCCTTTGCCCTTGTGACCTTAGCCTACCAATCAATCGGTTACGTTTTATTTTATATATTTCCTACTATAATAATATTTACCTGATGTTGAGAGCCGTAATATATCGTTGTTCGCGACACGACGGGTGAACCGCCATTGGGGAACTGCAAGGAGCCGAGACCGTGAGCGTATCCAGGCTGTAACGTTTATATTAAAAATTTATATAAAAATTATAGAATAAAAATAAATTAATATATAAGGATAAAGTCCTTTATAAGTAATGCTGAAAGAAAGAAAAAGCTATAGAAACCACTTGAAGCATTATGAACTAGAATTTTAAAATCTTTACCCGCATCTTTTTTAGTTACAAAAAGAAAAGCAAACTACATTCTCCAATTTTCGAGACGTTGAGTAGCGGGAAACAACGCTGCTTTTTGTCTTCTTACCAGAAAAAGAATCAAATTCACAACTGTCACGTTACAAACAGACACTATCCCAATGCGCCAGGACAATATTATTCATTTATATCGTTTATTACAATTCAATTAGAACTTACCTCAAATTTACTATCAACAGGAAAATAAAACGACAGGCCACGGAAGTTCAGCGCGAACAAATGACGCTGGCTGTCGTAGAGGCCGGGGTGGGTCGCGCCGAAACAGTGCTCCACTTGCTCTATAGACGGCGTTATTTCCGGCGAATTGAAACACATACCACTGGAAAATTATTTAATATAATATTAGTAACTTTACTTTCGTAACTTACCTTCACTCTTTATCTAGCGCCAAGCTCTACGGTCTCTACATCCCTCGTCCGTGGAGGACGGAGTTATAATAGCAAAATATTAGTAATTATAAAAAAAAAATATCACTCGAGGAGATTAAATTTATATTTCCATTTCTTCGCTCTGGTGTCGAGGCAAAGCGCAGCCTTGAGTTCTGCCACTCAACACGCAAAGCCTCCAGAACAGCTGATTAGTTATTATGTTTATCTAAATAAAAGGATGGCGATAAATAAAAAAAAATATATAATTGAACAATAACACAACGGTGAAATGGTAGGTACAAATCTCAGAAATGCAGATTAAAATTCTGATATATGAAGTTTTTTTTTGAAGAGAATATTTTGATGTTTAAAAGTATATATCAGGTTCACGCTGTATCCCGCACACAGTAGGGTAGGCAAAGAGAACCTGGTGTTATGACACTCCGTTTCCCATTTTCCGTGGAGTTCTGGAGGCATTGCACTCAACAAGTGACGGAACTGAACGCCGCGCTTTTGCCTCGACACCAGAGCGAAGAAATGAAAATATAAATGTAAATAAATATATCATTTCCTAGTGTGGTGATCGAACCCACAACCAGTCGATTTTACAATCACACTTTGTGCCCCTGCGTCACGACCTGGCCTCGAAAAGTACATAATATTTTATGTTTATATTTTAGGTTATGTTTGTTGAGGCCAGTCGTGGCGCAGTGGTACAAAGTGTGACTGTAAAACCGACTGGTTGTGGGTTCGATCCCCACTCGAGGAGATGAAATATTTACTTAAATTTATATTTTCATTTCTTCGCTCTGGTGTCGAGGCTAAGCGCGGCGTTGAGTTCTGCCACTCAACACGCAATGCCTCTAAAATTCGGCAGAAAGTGGGAAACGGACTGTCTTAACACTAGGTTCCCTCTGCCTACCCTGCTGTGTGCGGGATATAGCGTGAAGCTAATTTAATTTTTTTTTTTATGTTATGTTTGCTTTCATATTCTGCTAATTATGCTGGTTAAATTGTTTACTGTGTAGGTAGAGAGAATCTGGTAATACACTCCGTTCTATATCACCCCACCCACGATCCAACCGAATTCGAGATATTGCGTGTTAAGTTAAGATTTTTTGCCTCGATTGTTGATTGAACCCACAACCACTTGGTCTACTATCTAACCCTGTCACACTGCGCCACGATGGACTCACTACATATATGTAATTTTAAAAATATGATAGTTAAAATTCTATTTACTAATACTTAAAATTGAAAAAACTATACATTCACATTTTGAAGTAACTATAATATCGTATTTCATATCAAGCATTCGAATAACTTCCTCAAGGTTAACAATGTTATCATATAAAACGTTAAAAAAAGTAATATAATTAATGAAACGGTCCAAGCAACCTAAGCGGTGGGTAGTCAACATGTTATATAAATAGTAGATAATAATAAAAGGAACCACTAGAGTGCGTCCCTAGGGTTACATACTCACAGACAGAACTCACTAGATATTTTACCCTGTTAGAGAATTAGGTCAGATCAATTAAATTAATGAATCATTTCAAGCTTGATGCACAATTTATTAAATAAACGAACTTAACCGAAAGCTTTTTTTTATGTGTAGAAATAATTCAGTGAGGAAATTCTATTTTTTGGAGGCCATCGTGGCGCTATAGCTCAGTGGCTGATTGTAAATGCAAAGGTTGTATGTACGATTCCTACACGACAAAATTAAACTGGTAACAAACACCGCACTGGTAACAAGACAAAACGTGGTGAGCTCCGCTTCTAAACACGCAATGTCTTAGGAGAACGTTAGGTTCCCCTTGTCTAACTCAGGTATTTAAGTGATACAGAAAAAAAAACTATTCTCCACAATAACGAGTCACAGATCGAAAGAATAAATCTCCTGTTAATTACACCAAAACTAAGATAAGCTTTAGTTCTAATAACAAAAGGCACAAATCTGATTTTTTTACACACAACTAGAATGTGCAGAACGGAGTGTCTTGACACTAGTTCTACCTAATAATAGGTAGAACCTAATAATAGGTAGAACTAGTGTCAAGACACTCCGTTCTCCTGTTTCCACCCACTTTATCATATAGATATAATATAAGTATAGATTCCGGAGTAGGCTTGGGTGAGACCTTTGTGCACATATAGAAAATTATTGTGAAAGTATCGTCCCTGAGCACCTGCAATAGCTGGATACATCAAAGGTTATCAGGTCGCAATGTACGCGCTTAGCATATAATTATTCATACATAATAAATGTTATGCTATCGTTCTCTTGACGCATTTGCGACTTTTAAGTGATTTTGAGGCGATTAACCGAGATGGTTACGGGTTCAGATATAATAATAAAAGTAGCTTCAAGTTTTTAAGCACATACCAAGGTATAGGCAGAGAGAGCCTATTACATATTATACACTAGGTTCCCTCTGCCTACCCTACTTTGTGTGGGATACAGAGTGGAGCTGAAAATATAAATATTTCATCGTTTATTGTGGGATCGATCCCAACTGGGATGATATTAAAATCAAAAAAACCTTAAAATATACAAATTATATTTATTTCCCTTCTCTGGTAAAAAACGGCGGAGTTGAATTCCGCCATTTCATACGTAATGACTTCAGAATGCGATGGAAAGTGGAGAACAGAACTGTCTTAATATGAGCGGAGTGGCTTAACACTAGGTTCCCCGGTTCCCTCTGCCTACCCTTCTATGTGCGAATACAGCGTGTGGCTAAAGTACTGTTAATAGGCCTTTGACTTTCAATGCATAAATTAACCAAGAAACGAACAAATATTTTTAATTAGTACTAGATATTACACTAAGAAATAAGAAAAGCGTCAATACAATATGCATAGTAACATAATGGCCATATGTCAGTGTCGAAGGTCACGAGTTCGATGCCTTGCGTTCAATTATATCGTAATCTAAAATTATATAGCATTGTATTTATATAAAATCATTTTCCAATTCCAATAACATTATTATTATTATAATTCTTAAATTTTAATGATAACCACTAGTATCTCATAATAATCTCATATGTAGTAATGCTTGAAAATAATCAAAATTTCTTTGCACACTTTCTGTATATTTTTTCAAAAATATTAGAATTGGCTTAAAGTTTACACCCAACCAGAATTTTGTCAGCAAAATGTTTAATGTTATCAATAGTAATTTGGTTCCAACTTTCGACCAACCAGACAAAAAATCTGTATGATTTTTTGTCTGGTTGGATATACGGCGTTAAGGTCCACCAAATAGAAATCCATTTGTTAAAAGATAAGCAGAAAGTAACTAATAAGTAATAGGCACACATAGATATAATTAAATCTCTCTGAGTAGGTACTTTACAATACGCAGCAGTAGTATAAAGATGAAAAAAAAACTATCAAGTGAGGAATTTCCTTTTCTCAAACTTTCGTGAGATCAGAAGTTTCAAATATTTAAAAAGATATATATTGGATGGAAGGAAGGTGATGACAAGAGCAAGTTCAAGAGACCGTCATTTGGATACGACTGCACAACGACAGTAAGCGGTACGATTGTAGGTTCTATTCTCATTCCGATACATAACGTAGTTTTATTTCTTCGCTCTGGTAACAGTGTGGAGAGAGGCGTTAAGTTACGCCAGTCAACACGCAATGTCTTGGAAATTGGGCGGTAAGTGCGTCTTAAAACCAGGTTCCCTTGTCATATACGGGATACAAAAAGTCACTTAAAAAAAATTGTAAACAATGAAAGTAAATAAAACATACTCACCTATACCTAAGCTTAACTAATTTCATGTTGTATATTTCTATAATCTTGAGCCGCTGCGCGACCGGGTCGAATATTAACCGTATGCCGTCCTGCGGCATGTTTATTACTAAGTCTACTGATAAGGGATTCTGAAATAAAGAAAAAAACACTGTCATTAATAAATACAATTTTAAATATAATAGGTATAGTGTTATGTCGCAGTCGCATATTTGGTACAAAAATAATGCACTTTTTAAATTTTACAAACGATGCAATCAAAGTTTGTGTTTGTCGTACATTCACATGTTTAACTTGTTTGTTTTTTTTGTAATGCAATTACGTCATTGTTGCACCAAATAAATCATCATTCACCCATACAGTTACATTACACGATCTGTTCCTTTAAAACATAAATGGCGTTATGAATTTAAAAAAAAAGGTACAAACATATAAATTAAATGGCACAAGTAAGAATTAACCATTCATACGACTAGAACGTTAGTTTCATTTGAATTTCAATTCAATTATGTGATACTACTTATATTATTACACATTTAAATTACCATTAGATTACAGGATATATTTTAATTAGACTTTTTTCTTACGAAAAATGATAATATTTAATATAAACAAATTTTCTTATAGAACAGCCATTTACTAAAGCTGAATGCATAAATGTGTTGCATATAAATGTATGCGCAAGCGCAAATACACTGTATTATTCGATTCACAATAAGACAACAGTAAGATCGTGCTCCAGACAATTTAGCATGCTCTCTAAACTACAAGAGAAGCACCGCTCACTAAGTACTGCTTATGTCTGGACTAAAAATATTAATAAATAAAGTGAGATTTGAACCTAATAAAATATTCTAATAACAGATTGTTAAGCTTTATCATACGTAGCAGGGTAGGCAGAGAGAACCTGGTAGTAAGACATTGCATTCTTTTCGTTCCTTTCGATTTCGATTTCGATAAAAAACATATAGGGAGACAGTCAAAACCACACTTCTGTCGCTTGTCTTCTCAAAACAAGAATCAATATTTTTAAATATAACTATACCCAAATCGAACCCACGACCGTGTTTACAGTTAGCTGTTATGTTGTTTCAATGCACTACGACCGACGTCTTTAATTAGTTTTATTAGCTAAGTAACGTAGAAAGTGGTTAATTTAAGCAAACTGTTAATATACTTAAATAGTAAGCCATTACACTGTGACGTCCATTTGATAAGAAAGTTTTCCTTTGTCCACGGAAAGGCAATAAAAACGAAATGATTCACACAAAACGTAAGTACGTACGTGTAAGAAACAAAATAAACAGTTAAGAACGTCGCCCTATAAAAATGTACGCTACTGTAGCGATTTTTCTGCAACTTATTATTCAAATTGCATACGAGAGTACCTAAGCAAAAGTGAATTAATAATTTCGATAGAAAGTTTTGAAATATTGTTCAAATGTAGCTTTTTTTTTATTATATAAATAAAATGATAAATAATAAAAAAAAATTCGCTCTACGCTGTGTCACACAGCAGGGTAGGCAGAGGGAACTTAGTGTTAAGACACTCCGTTCCCCACTTTTCGCCGTATTTTAAGAGGCATTGCGTGTTGAGTGGCGGAAGTCAACGCCGAGTTTTTGCCTAGGTGCCAGAGCGAAAAAATAAAATATTAAGAAATAATAATAATTCAATTCCTCGAGTGGGGATCGAACCCACACCCGTCGCTTTGTGCCACGACGGTTTCATAATAAATAGTAGATTAAAATATATCAAAATGATTTTATATGTAGTATGCATTATGAATCACAATCACTATAACACAAATAATAGAGATAGATATTAAAGTAAATATTAGTAAAGATAAATTATTATTTGACATAAACAAAAATCTTATTATATCTTATAAACACTTTATTATAATATGTTTCTTTTTTTATTTTAGATTAAGACGAAAGGGCGAAATGTTCAGCGCAGTTCCTTCTTTAATTGTGGCGTTTAGCGACTTCGCCACTGAAATGAAAAGGACATCCGTCTCTAGCTGAACGTCACTGTCTATAATAGAATATAGATAAGTTTGTATCTTTACAAGCCATCATGTCATTAGACAGATTTAATAGTAAAAATATAGCAATTTAAAAATTTGTATACTGTTTAAACGTTTGTTCATTTTTTTTTTGTTTCCTTATGTAAATTGTAATGAAAATGTAAACAATTTTTGCTCAACCAACAAAACTAGATAACTAAAAAGTGGCTTGAACACTACATCTGTGGCGTATAAATATAAAAAAAAACTAAATCAATATTTTGACAAGTCACACGCGGCCAGCCGATCCTAAATTAGACTAAAATACAGTCTGTGTTATGATTATCATAAATAAGAATATATTTAATTCGAAATAATAAACACAGTCTACATATTTTTGTACAGTTTACAAACATATATCGCAACAATGAAGATGATTAAACATTTTTTTTATGAAAAATATAAAAAACCAGACCAGTCGTGGCGCAGCGGCACGAAGTGTGACTGTAAATCGACTGGTTG
This sequence comes from Heliconius charithonia, assembly GCA_030704555.1. Classification (NCBI taxonomy): domain Eukaryota; kingdom Metazoa; phylum Arthropoda; class Insecta; order Lepidoptera; family Nymphalidae; genus Heliconius; species Heliconius charithonia. The sequence goes on from CM060819.1 coordinate 15,267,615, forward strand.
TGGGTTCGATCCCCACTCGAGGAGATGAAGTATTTACTTAAATTTATATTTCCATTTCTTCGCTCTGGTGTCGAGGCTAAGCGCGGCGTTGAGTTCTGCCATTCAACACGCAATGCCTCCAGAATTCGGCAGAAAGTGGGGAACAGAGTATCTTAATACTAGGTTCCCTCTGCCTACCCTGCTGTGTGCGGGATACAGCGTGAAGCTGATTTAAAAAACGAGCTATAAGTAATATATTATTATTCAAATATTTTTTTTCATACCTGATCACTATATAAAACTTGTACCCCTCGTATCGTCCCCACTTGACTCTGTATTATTGAAACTGCTTGAGAAAAGTGCATGCCTGAAATATGAAAACGTTAATTTAGTTATTTATGTGTTTTTAAAGTTTATTACAAAAAATAAAATACATAAATATAATAACAACTATCTTGTATAGCACTGCTAGAATTAATAATATAATTTAATTATTTTATAATACATAACAAATACGCTTATATGTACAAGCGAAGCGAACAAATACATAAAATCATCACAATAAAGTTATTAGGAATTGAACCTATAACCGAATTAGCAGAAGTAATATTGAGTGTACCATAATCTCTCACACGTCATTCGGTCATATGATTTCAATGATTGTTTACATTTTAAGTTACACAAAGTGAATATATAGGTACTATAACAAAATGTTAAAATTAGTAAGTATTGTTGATTAGTAAAAATTAAATAAAAAATACTCCAAATAAGAGACTATATTATTTCTACAATTTGGAAATATTATTTTCTTGGTGAAGGTGAAAATCAGCTTTTCGTATCTGAATGAGCCAGAAAAATACCTACGAAAGGAACCTTTTTAGAATTTCATCGATTTATCGTGCGGGCGGCGGGACCATTGCGGTGCAGGGAGAGGGGCTCAGAATAGTTTTAAGGGAGTTAAGCCTACAATTTGTTCGATTTTTTTTCGTAGCAAAAGTCCGAATTCCAAAGTCCGAGCTGCTCTTTCTACCTAACTAAATTTATATTAATTCTGCTATTGACAACTTTTAAGTAATGCGAAGTATCCCGCACATAGTAGGGTAGGCAGAAGAAATCTGGGAACCTAATATTAGGTATGAATACCGTCTCCCATTATCCGCCGAATGCTGGCAGGCATTGTGTAGCGGCAGAATTTTAATAATATTGTAGAAAAAGAAAACAAAACCCAAATTTCAAAATAGATCAAAATAAAACACCATCTAGTTAGTACCCATTATATTTTTTCTAAAACATTGAAAATCAACACTGAAACGCTGTGGGCGATCTGAATACAATTTGTTAAGATTATTTTACCACGAGCCGCTGTTATGTCTGCGATAATCGCGTTTGTTTTCGTCGCACGACCGATAAGAGAGAAGTTAATGACACTTTTATTTACTTTACTATGTAAATATGAAATATTTTTTTTTAAATTTTAATTCAATACTAGCTAAACATCAGTATGCGTTTTATTGTAATTAATAAAATTAAGGTATTTTCTTACATTTTCTTATTTTTCTGAACTTAAGAAACTTAAGACTGAGAAACAAAATAACGAAAAGTATATAGAAGCCGTCGTGGCGCCATCTGACGGAATGCGACAGTCTTGGGTTCGTTGTTTAACCGGCGGAATGAGATATTTTGATTTACTTGCTCTGTTAAAAAGACAAAGCGCGACGTTAAATTCCGCCACTTTAAGTAATGTAATAAAGTCTTGGCAGAAAGTGACCTGCCCTATGCATTACACGTTGCCGTCAAGCTAAATACATATAAATATAAAAATAAAAGTGTCTATACATATATAATATGTATGTAGAACTATAAATATACTAAGGCTATTTGCGCGTGGCTAACTTGGGAAGATTTCAAAATAGATCCCTCTTATAGAGGGAACAGAGTAGGCAGTCCGCAAAACTGAAGCTTATGATGTTTCGTTGAAATAGAAATTATATATATAGAGGAATTTGTAGTTTCTCAGCTTGACGATAATATAACGATAGATGTGAGTTCGAATTTTCATGGGTAAATAATAAAACATACAATATTTTATACTGAACGATAAAAAAAGAAATGATTTAAGACTCACTCTACGTGGTCTATCAACCCCATGTATTATAAAATAATGAGTTAATAAAAATCTACATAATTAGGTATATTTAAAAAAAACTGTTGTTGTTTTGTATGCTGAGAAAAACATCTCTATTTTAAACTACTACTGATATTTAAAACATGGGTGATACCAATGTCTGACTAGACGCAGTACAACACGGGAGTGGTCATCCGTCAATCCACGTCAAGCATAATCCCAAGGAAATTAAATATTTAAAATTTCCATTTCTTCGCTCTGGTCAAGTTGATTAGCCGCGGCGTTGAGTTCCGCCTATGGGAAACGCTGCGTCTTAACACTAGTTTCCCTCTCCCTACTTTGCAGTTATAAAACAATAAAAAGAGGTACACTTCAAACGAAGTTGTGAGTGACAACTATTAATTAATATTAATTTTCTTTTGTACAGTATATATAGATATATATAGATATTTATAGATATTTATACAACGACTTTGTTGTATAAAAACAAGAATTGTTTTATAATGACACAGACACAACTCTACAGAGCTACCATTTTGCACAATGACTGTTCCATTCTATTATACATACGACTTGTGCAGTCTGTTCTGCTCTGGGTTCGCTTATTATGTATAATGTCCTAATATCAATATTGTGAATAATACAATAAGAATTATATTAATATAATCTAAACGATTGTTTTGATTTTTCGTTCAGTAATGGGTACAGAAATCTCGATTACGTTAGTTCTTTCTTCCATTTGAACTAATTAATGTGTGTTATTAATCTTACTTCTGGCGTTCTATGTACATATTTAACGTTTATTATATAAATATAAACCATTAGGTCATTTTCAGAGTAAAATACCAATGCCAACGATAAATATTTAACATTTAATGATAAGCCCGCCATTGAATACTAAATACTATTTTACTCTTTATTAAATTGTGTTATTGTTGTTGTTGTATATGATGGTATTGGAAAAATAGAATGTCTTACCACTACAGACATATGAACTCGTCGATATTCTACGTATTCGACTTTACCATACATTTATAGAGTGCTGTTATATTAATAAGCAAACACAATCACACACACAGCACATTTTAATTTCAATTGGTTTATTATTCATGTCAGTATACTCGATTGTTTTATCATTGTTGTCTAGCGGCTAGCTAAGTGATGCGACAATGGGATGTAGTTATGCAAAATGGCTTCCATGTGGGGCGGTCATTTCGTTTATATTTTAAATTTCTATGTATCTTCAGCAAATGAAGAGGTATGAAGATGAATATACCAAATGGAAATAAAATGTTGTTTTGAAAAGAAATATGTTTGGAAAACAAATTATTAAAAAACTATGTAATAATCGAAATATTACTGTTTACCTACCACTGGTAATATACGAATAACATGAGATTTCCTAGTAAATATTTAATAAAATTCTATAATAAAACTTGCTGGCATATCGCTAGGATTAATAATAGTCACTTAAATAGTAATATTTATTTTTTCCAATGTTCCCTCGAAGCGACGTAATGAAGATTTACTTTTTTTATTACTAAATAAAATATATTTTATTACAAAAATTAGCTTCACGCTATATCCTAGAGGGAACCTAGTGTTAAGACACTCCGTTCCCCACTTTCTGCCGAATTTTGGAGGCATTGCGTGTTGAGTGGCAGAACTCAACGCCGCGCTTTGCCTCGACACCAGAGCGAAGAAATGGAAACATAAATTTAAGTAAATATTTTATCTCCTCGAGTGGGGATCGAACCCACAACCAGTCGGTGTTACAGTCACACTTTGTGCCTCTGCGCCACGACTGGCCTCAATATAAATATTTTATTACAAGTAATGTTTAATTTAAGCACCTACAGCAGATGCCTTTATCTAGAAGACTCGTTGACGCGTATAATACGCGTTGCCATAGCAACGTATATAAATACAAAACTGTACACATTGCCGAATGTATGATAGTGTGTGTTATACGATATAATGTTATTTTGTGCACGTCGCCTCTATATAAAGAACGGCCAAATTTCATACTCCTTTGACAGCAAAAAAATCGAAAATAAAGGGTATAAAGATTTTATTACTTCTAAGATGAAACGCACTTCCGTTCCCCATTAATATTTCAAATTCTTCTTTAAGATTCACCTGTTTATTTATAAATTTTCTAAATAAAAATACTTATATTACTAACAATAGAATTTTATATATTAAAATTCTCATTTATTATTTTTTATAACTTGGCAAAGACGTCACCTACTGTACACACGTTTTGAACACATGCTAAAGAAGTAATAGTGAATTTGTCTTTAATAATAATGTCAGCCGAGTTTAAGCATGTTTAATTGTCTGAGCAATTAATTTTTATCTGGCCTAATATATGGTACCACATACTTACTAACACACATTCATATGAAAATAAGAGATAAAAATTGTAGCATAATATATTAAAACGATCTACTAACTTTCTTTTAACTAATAACTTCTCGGTATACTCCAGAGCATGACAAATCATTTTATAGGTGCTATATTAAAAGCTAAGAGTGATCTACTTATTTTTTTCTCTTGAGTGATACCTAAAGATTGTTTTTACAGCTTAACTCTGTATCCCGTATGGTAGCGGAACCCAAAGCCACACTACGTCTCTACACCAGAGCGAAGAAATGAAATTATGAAATATTTCATTACCTCGAGTGGGAATCGAACCCACAAATTATCGCGTTAACAGTCACACCTTTTGCTTCTGCGCTACAACTTGGCTCTAATAATCACTTCTTTTATAAATAATTAAACAGATTTTTTGCAATTTAAGAACGTACGTGTGATCAATATAAATTATAAACTAATAAATAAGTGGAAGGTACAATAATTGCTTGATAAATTATAAAAAAAATGGTATGAATACGGTTCGCCCTCATTCCTTAGCAAAATCAATAAAGAGAATTGTATTGAAGTTTTTTTTTCTTATTTTTCTGACATTCCGCGTTGGCAAGGTTGGCAAAGGTCTTGTTCAGTGAGTCTACTTGAACTTTTTATTGGCACAAAGATGACGAGTTTTTTATTTATTTTGTTCGAGAAAAAGGAACTTGAAGCCAACGAAGCGCAGTAGGGGCCGACAATACTCGACAGTTGTAGGTTTCAATTTTTATCAAATACATTCAAAGTGTAACAATACACTTTGCATATTAGATAATTTGAAAGCAAAATAAATATATTTTTTATTGTTTTTTATTTTTACGGTCCTCTGGTTATGAATAACACACTGATGTTGGGCTTTTGAATACATGATATGACCTATCTGCAAATTTAAATTGCAATTATTTTATGTAATTAAACAAAATTAAATTAAAATTATAGAATATATGTCCCTATAAATTTAAAGAAAATATCATTTAAGAAAGAAAACGACGCCGTCGTGGCGCAGTGGCACTAGTGTGCGACTGAAAACGCGACGAATGTGGGTTCGATTCCCTCTCGGAGGAATGAAATATTGAATATTTTCATTTATCTTTCTGGTAGCGAGACAAAGCGTAACTTTGAGTACCGACACTCAACTAACGTCTCAATGAGAAAATGCCTCGAGAATTCTACGGAAAGTAGTCTAGGGAAGTCTTACGGGAGTGTCCTAATAGGAACCGAGTGTAACACTAGACTCCCAGGTTCCCTCTGCCTGCTCTGCTATATGCACGATACAACGTAAAACTAATAAAATGAATAAATCAGGTAGTTCTAATACTTGACCTTTTCAATGCCATAATCGCCTACTATTGAAGTACTTATTAACTAACAGATTCTTGAAAAATAATAGGTCGACAACATTTATCGAAACAAAACGAAAATAAAATATTAAAACCAATTTATTTATAGAGCAAGAGCAATCATGTTTAAGACGTGTTATTATTCGGCTTCTACATTCAAAACATTAAATAAACTACTTTAAAATACCAACGCAAATTATTATTTCCTTTTATTCACAAAATATCTTGATTACCTACATTTGTTTTACATGTATCTGGAGCCATTGCGTAATGTGCTTCGAAACTCAACGCCGCGCTTTGCGTCGACACCAGAGCGAAGAAATTAAAATTTTAAATTTTTCATTTCCTCGAGAGTGAATCGAACCCACAACAGTCGCGTTTACAGTCACATGTTTATGCCCTGCACCACGACTAAGCTCTAAATAATTTACACTAGGGTATTACTATATGTATGTATATATTAATGTTTATAGAGTAGGTACTTGTGAAAGATTAATAATTAATAGATTAATACACTCGTAAAGAGCAGCTGTTGAGTATTTTGACCAAAACGGCCTTCCTCGCTGGTGTTATAGAACAATCAACGAGTCGTGGCCAAATTTAATTATACATAGATTTTTCTTACTTCTAATTATTTTGTTTTCATGTTTGTTTGTCACCACAACGGCCATGACTTATTGTATTGTCCTACCACTGAGCTTTATATCAATTGGAATATAAACTGCATTCAAATCAAAATAATTTTCACAGATTTTGATGAAACTTAACACTATAATATAATTGAAAAAAAAAATTGGCCACTTGGACACATCGTGGCGCGTTGGAACCACGATCTCGCGATATCTGACTGAAAACGAGATGCCAGTGGAGTCAACTCCCTTAAAAATATAGCGCGGCGAAAACTAAGTAATTCAAAAAGCAATATCCCAAATTCATGTAAAACGGAGTACGGTTAGTTTGCATTATAATTACGATACAATTAGTAAAATATGAATTACAAAATATTGTATTATTAAGTAAAGCATTTCCAAGCAACAACAGGGTACAAAAAATCATTTGAATTTTTTTAACCCCGCACTCCGCCTCAACTACAATATATTGTCACATGATTACCATTGAATGCACGGGCGTGATCTTGATAGCACTAACCTTAGCAGAAACGCTAATGACTGTTAATATAAATATTACTAGTGATGTAATTATCGTCTAACCTTTGTTCTATTTTGATTTTTAATCTGTTTTGATATAAAACATCAAGAAAAAATATATAATATGATTTTAGGTTTTAATTAGTTAAACATACAATAACAAAAGAAAGTTTGAGTAATTAAAATCTTAGTTTATAACTTTCATTCTACACTATTCATATTTTTCTCGCAAAAAGAATGTCTGAACAAAACTAATTTGACGATAGTAATATGTGACGTCACTTCATAGTCTTATCTTCTTACTCTTACCTTTTTTGTATTTTGTATATTACTTGGTAATTAACCAATTAATACTTTCTGAAATATTTATTTGTCCCCCCACTAAACCACCCCGCAGCAGTCGGATAACGTATGATTGTAATCGCTGATGGTTGTGGGGTCGATACTCATTCGAGGGTATTCTGTTTACCAGAGCGGGAAATTGACTGCGCTTTGTCTATCAGAATTGTTATACCTCTGTAGTCGTTTTGTCTAATAAAACACAGACGCGACATGGCGATATGAAATGTGACTGGCACATTTAAATTAAAATAGCACTCGTCGTGTATAGCGGCGACATTTTTACGTTCACGCGTTTGAGGCATGTTACCGAATAGGTAAAAGATCCTTTTTTTTTCTGATGGACTTAAATGCTGTTGACCTGGAATGGTCTTGACAACGTCACCGGGCTGGGAGGGGCGAGTGTAGCTCGCCCCTGATAAAAGATCCTAGATACAAATCAATTTATTCTCCATTTTTAGGGTTCCGTACTACATATGAAAAAACTCTTTTAAGATTAATTTGTTGTCCATCCGTCATCCTGTCTGTCTGCCAAGCGCCTTTGTCTCAGTAACCCTGGGAGATATCGAGTTAAAATTTAAACCATGTATTACGTGTACGGTCCCTTGATTTCCTGAAAAAATCGTATACCTATCTACATTTACTTAAAAATATATGGCCGAGTATGTCGCAAACAACGCGTATTTCCACACTATAAAAGTACTTAATAAAGTACTTCCGGTTGACCTACATATAATTTTGAAATTTGTAAGCTATTACTAGTTCAGAAAAAAATCTGAAAACTATATATTTGTGGTTAAATCCTATAAAATAATATATACCTTTAATTTATACCTTTAAAGGGGGACAAATGTGTACGAAACCCTTTTTTTGTAAACGCAAGAGGAAAACACATTAAGAATATCGTGTATAACGACCGTCGTTAGAGCGATAATTGAAACAAAAATGACATAATAAAAAAAAAAATTTTTGCATTGAGCGAAGCGAAGCTTACTTTCAAAAACTCTAGTTATAAAATATTCAAATCCAAAATGAAAGCGATATTATCGAGAAACATTATTTTTGATGGAGATTTTTTTAAAGCCAGTCTCAACACGTAGTGCCTCCAGAATTCGGCAGAAAGTGGAGAACGGAGTGTCTCAGCACTAGGTGCCCTCTGCCTACTCTGCTGTGTGCGGGATACAGCGTGAAGCTGATACTACTTATATAATACTGTTGGTTGTTTATTTATTATGTCAATATATTGCTTGTGTACAATCTACTGTTCGATCTTCGTCTTTATTATCATCGCTTATAACGTCTATTTATAATCTAATCTATGCCTTTACAATTTTATTATTACAGAGTATTTATACTATATTTATATTCAGTTATTTATGCAAAAAATAAAAAATAAAAATGTCGGGTTCGATAATATCCTAGATAATCTTAATTACTATTACTTATTGAAGGGCTAGTACAAATTTGAAAAATATTTTTTATTTCCAATATTAACATTATATTTGAAAAATCACCTAAAAGAGATGAGATAGAGGCCAGTCGCAATGCCAGGGCACACGTGTGTTACTTACTGTAAACGTAACTGGTTGTAGGTTCAATCCTCACTCAATGAAATGAAATATTTAATATTTTCATTTCTTCGCTCTAGTGTTGAGGCAAAGCGCGACGTGGAATTCCGCCACTTAACACGCAATGCCTTCAAAATTTAGTGAAAAATGGGAAACGGAGTGTCTTAACACTACGTTCCCTCTGCCTGCTGTGTGGACTGCACACTGTATATGTGTAGCTGATTATTTTAGCCAAATGAGGAAATTATGAACTGCTAATGTAGACTAAGACAAAAGTAGCTCTATTCAATATGACGAAGAAATAGTTTATAAACAGATAAACAAACAAATTTATATCTATATACAATAAATATGTTATATAAAATATGGTACAAAATTTCTTAGAATTTTTTTTTTTTTACATAAAGACGATCATAACAACTGATAAACATATAGTCAGTAGTTTTAAATTGTTATTCATAGTCAAGGTCAAAGTGTTGATATAGATAAAAAAAAATACTAAGCCTGATATGCGATAAAATTAGCATAGTAGATTAGTAAGTAAAAAAAAGTAGAAAAAAAAATCTGCTTCATGCTGTATCCCACACACAGCAAGATAGGTAGAAAAAGTGTTAAGACACTCTGTCCTACACTTTTCGCCGAATACTGGAGGCATTGTGTGTTGAGTACTGGAACTCAATGCCGCCCTTTGCCTCGACACCAGAGCAAAGAAACAGAAATATTAATTTAAATAAATATTTCATTTCCTCAGGTGGGAATTGAACCTACAACCAGTCACATTTACAGTTACACTTTATGCCCCTGTGCCACAACTGACCTTTATAAAATTAGATATGTTAAGTGTAAAATTTACAATATTTAAGTTTATTAGATGACAACGGTAATCATATCTGGAGAGATACAAGAACAATTACAGTTAAATACACAAGTATTGTAGAAAGTTATCTTCCTATCTTTACCTGTGGTTTCCCTTGCATGGACATTTTTTTTTATTAATGGCCTGATTTTGCGATGACAGGTGCAAAATAATCTGCCAGTGTCACATATAGTAGAAAAAATAACACAAACCAGTATTTTTTAAGATTATGGATGTTTAACAAAACTTAAACTATGTATACTCAAAATCCTATTTATTATTAAATATTTGTTATCTTTGTAAACATTTATTCTAAAAAACTTAATTAATTGGCAGTTTTTTTGCCAACAACTTATATAATGCATAAACAACAGTACATATTTTAATATTAATAAAGTCTGTTAAATATAGATAAGTATGTATTAAACCAATTATATATAAAATACACTCAATATGTTTTTTTAAACATGTTCAAATGTATAATTTGATTGTCTCAGGAGCATGTGATGCTATGTACATAAATATTGTCCTTCTATTGAAATTTATAAAAATAATATTGATATAGGAGTTTCTTTAATAAATGTATAAATAGCAAGAGCAATTCACATCTTACTACTATATAAAAATTTTAGCTCTGTAGGTAGACCCTTATTGCACACTGGAATAGAGTTGTGGGTTCAACCCCTGCTTGAGGGTATTGGTATAATAAAATTATTTTCCTTTCTATTCACAAGCAATTGTGTTAAATTCTGCCACTTTACACACTGTGTCTTAAAAATTGGACAGAAAGTGGAAAACAGAGTACCTTAAAACTAAAGTCTGCCTGCCTGCTATAACATGGCCGATATTCTTAAAATTCAATATATTTGTTTAAGCCTAAATGTCACACCAAATTATTTTAGACAACTGAATCATTCAAATTTTATATTATATTTTGTTTCAGTGATACATAAATAAGTTCAATATTTTTAAATTTATTTATCATCATTATCATTATACATTAAAATATCATAACAAAAGTAAGTGTAATGTCAGCCATATTAATTTAAAATAAGATTTTTTTTTATTTTCATGATGTAATATTAGTTACATAACATTTCTTCACATAATTGCAATAATAACAAATGACCTATGAAGGTTATTATATCCATTATTATTAAACTTCATAAATTAAATGACATGTTTTTCCATATGATTTTGTACAAATTTCTCTTCTGTCAAACCAAGTGGATATTTATATTTTTAATTGAAATCATTTTGTGAAATATTTTTTATACACTAAAAATATAGGATTTTGTGCAAAATTTACCTTATATAATGTATTATTAATTATTATAAAAAATAAGATATTTTTTATAGCTATATTAGTAAGATTAGAGTATCATTTGTGTGTACAAAAATATTTAAAAATTGACTCAAATACTCAACAACCTGAGCAACACACAATAGTAATTAAGTTTTTTTGTTGTTCTAGCATGTATTGAAAAAATCAGGTCGACTGGTGCACTGTAATTTAAAAGTGCAATTATAACATAAATATAATTTTATCTTAAACTACATAGGCTTTATTATGAGGTATGTTTATAAAAAAATATTGTTACGAAAAAACCAATGAATAAACATGACAACAGTGATTTCATGGTCAAGTGTAGCAAAAAAAAAATAAACATTGGCACCACAGATGAAACAAAGACCCGTGACCCTAGGAAAAAAATCAATGCGACCTCCGAGCTGAATATCGCACTCCTGATACATTTATTAATTGTAATAAATATAAAAACACAATTGCGTAAGTAGTTCCCGTGGAAATACAACGCAAAATCTTGACGTTAGTTATAAACATACGAAAGAGCTCACCTAGTACAAACTCCCAGGCATCGCAGCCCAGGGAACGTTCCGGAACGATTTCTAAGTCCAACATTATGTACAATACACTTATCACAAACTAAACTAACTAACTTTCACTTAATAAAATAGTTTTTTAACGTTAAATAGCTCTTTTACGCTGCCTTTCTTTGTTTGCCAACTTTAGTTTTCAACCATTTTGTATTTGTCAGAGGAACTGTCATTACAAACAGCTGATTGTATTCTACCAGGGCCGTATTGTGTTAATATTTTGTATTGATATATTTCTATGGTATTTACTACTTTATGATATTATATGTATGGTAAGACGTATTATGTTCCTTTCATAATACGTTTATTCTTAATATTATTTTTTAAAAATTATATATTTTTTTTTATATTAAATATATTTTTAAGGCGATTTTACTTTTTACTAAAAATATAGAATAATTTTTTGTTTCATATTAAAAGTTTAAATACCTTCTGTTAACTAATTATAATTATGAGTTATTATTACTTTCAAATTTCAATCTTAACAATAATACGGCCCTGCCTTAGCCTTATGACGCATGCGTCCAATCACGAAGGGAAAATTTGATGTTTTTAAAACTGTTTTCTAGACATCTCTCTCTAACGACTTGTATGATACATTATCTGTCTCTTTCTTTCGGTCAGTTTATGTTTTATCTTGCTCCTTATTTTATAATTTTGAATTTTGCATCTCTTTCATGTTATACTGTTATTGACAACTTGAGGATGTTTTAAAATTACTTATGATCCGTTGCTTGTTTTTAATCGAAAACATTAATAAAACTTTAATAATATTATGTAATGTAAGTTATATTTTTAATGGAAATAAAATAACAATATTATAAAAACTAGTTTGAATATAAAATGACGAATGCACAGACTGCGCGTCTGTGAATTTAAAAACAAAGGATCGAGTTTTATTGTATTACGTTGCTTTAAACAAAAACAAAAGACTTATTTATTTTATATATTTTGTTTTGTTATTTTATTAGAACACAGGATACTCTCATTTCCCGCCATCACGTATAGTATAACCTTGGAACGATCTCAACACCTACGTCCTACACTTTCAACGTAACGGCGTTGTGTAATAATTGTTTCACCTTTATTTATAAACTGCGCAACTATTCGTGTTAAATTTTGCTAAAACATGCGTAATACATGTTTTTCTGATAAGCTTTGAAAAACATTGCGTACTTTATAATTTGTTTGAATTTGTATGGTATTTATTATTTAATGCTGCGTAAATGATATGAGTAGTTTTCATCGTTGCCAGATCTTTTTTTAGATGAAAAGTGAGATTCTTGAAGATTTTGAGTAAAAAGCGGGACTGTTTCGCCGAAAGCGGGACAGTAAAATTAAATAATAAGTATTTTTTTATATATATGTATTTATTATTAATAATTAATATAAATATATGTTTATAATAACGTAAGTGTAGTTCTAAGTAATGTCTAAGGGGAAAAAAATAAAAAACTAAATACGAATTTAATTTATTATTTATCCATTTATTTAAGTTTTCAATAAAGTTTCCATTGGTGATGGATTTCAATAGAAAATGTTTTGCTTAATAGAATAACGTCACTATGCTTAAAAATGATATTATTTTGGTTTACCATATATAAGGCAGTTTAGTCTTCAGAACAATTATACATAACTTGCGAATACAGTTATTTGTATTTCTATGAAGTTATTAGTAACTAATTAAATCATAAAGTTTAATAAAAAGTTTTTTCACAATGTGTGTTAAATAATCCGTGAAAAGCGGGACTATGCCTGTCCCGATCGATACATTTAATTTTTGGTGCAAAAATTGAGTCATCTCTCCAAAATCGGGGCGCCTGGCAACGCTGCGCTGGTGGTTTTGATCATATTAAGATCTTTTAAATTTATTCTTCTCATTAATACACCTGGAAGGGACTTTTAGTGTACTCACTTTTAGTGATAAGGCGCCTTTTAACATTTTTTAATATGAATTTATGTGTAATTTTCTGCTGTGAAATAAACAGTTTTTGTATTATGATATTTATCTATAGGTGTTTAATTCATTTTATAAATTAGATTAATTATAGTGAATACGTAATTTAGTTTTTATGTAGATAGAAGTTTATATGTAGGAACAGTATATTTTATATTAATAGAAGTTGGGATAGTTGTAATATGTAATACAACAACAGACAATATATGTTGATCTGTTTTTTTTACCCTAGAAGCCCAATCATATTTAGCCCTTGGCCATATGCCTCAATCATGCGTAAAAATTACGTTTAAAAATAAAATCGTTGTGTTTTCTCATTGTTTTCTTATCTCTTTAGCATTAGTTATTACAAACATAGTTTTAATTAATTAGTAAAATACATTTATTATAATATATACGCTTTATTATTACAATCACAATACTTTAATTGAGTCATAGGAGAAACACAAAAGGAACTCCAAAATTTTTCTTATAATTAAGTAGGCTACTTTTACAAAAATCAACTACTTTTACATTTTTTTCAATAGTATCATCAACGTGCATTTAATTAGTCTCATAGGAAAAATCTGTCTGTATATATACTGTCTTGACAAATGTAATTCTCTGCATATGGATTTTTTCCATTTCAAAAACTACGTTTTGGTTATCCGCCTTTTTAACTGTACTCTTTTTTATAAAATGTATGCGACTCATAGATTTTTTGCATTTATTGATCTCATTGCCGACAATATATCGTACACAATTTCACAAAAGCGATATTTGATATCTCGTTAGATACCTCCATTGGCCACCTATTAATCTTGCTGGACATATAGGAACATCTGGTCGCAAAAGTCGTTGATTTTAAAATCCTTTTGGCTTCTTTCCTTAATGTAGTTCGAAAATTGAAGTTATTGAGGCCTGGTTTAACTGTTTAGCAGGACTCTGTCTTACATATTCAACCTAAAAATATCTTATGAAATGAGAAGTGTGGCTAAATAAAATAATTAACTCAAATCACAATAATAAAAACTCAAAATAATTAGCATACACAAAACTAAAAATCATATCATAAAATTAAAATCGTTCGCGGACCATATTTAGGCTTCTACGGACCACTGCTGGTCCGCGGACCACTTTTTGGGAAACACTGCTATAGAGTATATGAGCTTTGATGCTCGATGAGTTGATTCGGGAATTTGCAGCATGATAAATTTGAAAAGGCATCTATATTTTACTGCAAAATACGTCAAATTTACGTAGATTAGGCTTCTAGGGTTAATAGCTTAAATAATTGGAATAAATTGACAATGAGGATAGATTTCCTTATTGTTAGGTTAATAGAAAATTCAATTTAGAAAACTCCGTTTTAAGTTCATTTAAAATTATTGACAGTCTTAAATATATTTCATGAAAAAGAATAGTAAAAAAGCAAAATTGATATTGTTTTAAATTAACGATATCTCCTTTTATACAATTTAAGAAGTTCATATTAATTACTATCAAGATATATATAATTTTATTTTGTACATAATACGATTAAATGATAATTTGCATTTAATTTAATTAATACTCGATTTTAATTTGTAGTTATGTATAAAAATTTTATGTCTAGATTTATAAAATTGCCGCATGTCATAACTCATAAATCAGTTGTCAAAATAGTGTCATAACAAAAAAGCCGAATTTTCTGTTGCTGTTTATTTTTGTTACGTTTTTGCATTACTCTTAGTGCTATTTAAAAGAATGTTTTGAATATTTGTGTAATAAATAATTTTTAATATAATAATAATGGTTGTCAACGCCCCTGACTCTCCTACACAAGCCAAAGTGATATTTGTCATTGAAACTACATCTGCCAACAGTGTTTATATAAATGAACTTAAAACGAATTATATTGTACCAACGCTTGAGTAAGCAAATAATATTTATTTATTCCATGAATGTATAATTTGAATCGAAATAGAAAGATTCAAGAAAAATGTTAACCGAAAACTGCTTATGGTGTTTTTATCTATAGTTTCTTATTTTATTTACCCTAAAAAGTGTAAATATATAACTAACATTATAGATTTATTTAAGGTACTTTCATGGTGGTGCAATAGAAGAAGGTATAGGCAGTGGATCTGTTTATGGAATTGTGGCATATCAAGCCGCGGACTGTCATCCAGATCTACCAGTTTCTACTTATGGACCATTTACATGCCCACAAGCTGTTGTAAAGACTGTTGATGAGTTACAGTAAGATTTTTCAATAAAAATATTGTATAAACTTTCATTAACGGTAGAAAGATTTAGATTATTATAAACTGCATAGGAAGTACTGTTGTTGGAGTTAATATTTTTAATTATTTATTTCAATGGTAAATAATTATTTGAACTATTGATAGAATATAAAAGTAAAGTTATGATATAATGTTAAAATAACATGAGCTGGAGGTTTTTTTTTGCTGTAATAATATAATACAATATTTTTCAATACAAATATATTTAGGATTTTAAAAAGGATATTCAGATGTGTATAATTTGAAACATTGTACTGTTTTAATATGGTATTGTGAAATATTGTATCAAGTGTGACTGTGAAACCAACTGGTTATAGGTTAGATTCCCACTCAAAGATGTGAAATATTTATTTAAATTTATATTTCCATTTATTCACTCTGGTATTGAGGCAAAGCATTGTGTCGACTTCTGTCACTCAACACTCCACACCTCCAGAATTCGGGGGAGAGAGAGGATTGGAGTGTCTTAACACTAGGTTCCCTCTGCCCACCCAGCTGTGTGTGGGATACAGCGTAACAAAAATAATAAATTAAGTATTTTTTTTTGTTAGATTCATTGGTGGCCATGCCGAGAGTCGAGCCTGTGTGACTGAGGCTCTAACAGCAGCTCTTGAGTGCTTGGAAGAATTGGGTGGCACTGGACTGCCACTTCATGTGATTTTATTATGTTGTTCTCCACCTTATTCAACATACACAGGAGGCTTAGTTCCACCAGGTATAAATTACATTACATTAGAAAAGGGTCATATATATTTGTGGGCTTCTCTAACTAGGTGGTGTTAAGCTAAATAGAACTAACAGCTGCTTTACAACTATGGATTACTAAATTAAATATTATACATCTATAAATTGTTTTTTTAATACATACATTTCTTGGTTTAAATGTATATGTACAGGTTATTACATTATACAGAGCAAAACAATAACATCTGAATGTAACCCCAATCTGACTGGCTGTGATGAGGAGGGTTTAATAAGTAATGAAATTATGATAGCCACTCTTGTTTCTCATAAACTTTACGCATTCTGTCACTCTTCATATCCTACATGAAACAGTTATTAATTAGTACAAGTTGTATGGTGTGTGTGTGTGTGTGTGTGCAGGCGCGCCGGGGTGCTCGGAGCAGGCAGCGCGGCTGGTGGGCGAGCGCGGCGCGCAGCTGTCGGTGCTGGCGGCGCGGCGCGTGCCGGCGCTGTGCGCGCTCTACGAGCACGCGGGCGGGGAGCTCAACGCCGCGCAACAGCGCAACTACGCCAAGGTGACACAACTCCATTGTCCCCATGCTATTGGTCTCATGCTTCCTATGCCGGCGTTGTGCATGCTCTATGAGGACACGGGTGGGGAACTCAAAGGGGAGCTGCAGTGCAACTAATACAAATTCAGAATTAAAAAAAATGTTATATATATGTTTAATATATAGCGTTCTCTCTTTCCAAATGACCATTGTTTGTGTAGCAAAACTTATGTTTTGCTAGTAAGTAGTGTAAAATGCATTTATATCTAAAATATTTTCCTCCTAAAGTTACCAACAATGTTTATTGCAATTTTTTTTTGCCATTATATCTTACAAGTTATTTATAGGATCCAAGACACTTAGTTTTACTACGTGGGTACAGTCTCAAAGAGCGGCCACCAAGCCCCGCGCCGCCGCCCGCACCGCTACCGCCTTTAGCACAAACTGAAGTATTTGGGTAAGATATGAGCTCTGGCCCGATATGCATGTTATATTGAATACACTGGTAGATTTCATATAGCTTAAGCCATAAAAAATAAAAAAAAAATCAAATCAGCTCCTCGCTGCATCACGCACACAGGGTAGGCAGAGGGAACCTAGTGTTAAGACACTCTATTCCCCACTTTACATTAAAATGTATGTATGTATATGATGTCAAGTCACTGTAGATGCTTATTATCAGTTATTCAAAAAAAAATAATTCAATTGATGGGACATACAACCAGAATGAACTTGTGTGTAGTTGAGATGAACAAATGATGAATTTGTGCTTAGAAGATAAGTGATTCATTCATACTTTATTAGTTAAATACATTAAAATTGTTCAATATTCATAAGTTATAAACATTGTTACAGTCAAACGCGCAACACAGTGCCCCAACAAAAAGTACCGCAGGTTCAATTCCAGCGGGGCACAGTGGGTCCCGTGAAGAGTAACTTCCTAGCGCCTCCCCGTCAAGCCCCATATAACACTAACTCTGCATTATTGACACAATTAGCACAGCCATCTTATCCACCGCCACCTACTCAGGTATACATTTCTTTATTTCTTTATCATTCTGTGTTCCGAGTCTAGCAAAGTATGGAGACAGAACCCAATATTAAGACGATCCATTCCGTACTTTCTGTCCAATTCTTTTAATTATTACATGTTGACTGGCGGAACTTAGGCCACCTTTAGTCTATTTTTTGTTGCATCTATATATAGACACTGAGACATTTTTGCTCTCGATTTTTCGCCGAATCTGTCCAGAATTCTAATTATACATTAAGATTTCGGCTTTTAAAAGTTTTACTTTTAGAAATTCAAAAGTAATAAAAAATTAAATAAATTACGCTTTTGAGTAATAAGACGTATATACATGTATCTTTTCACAAATTTTATTTATTATAAAATAAACATAAACAATGAAATAATTTTAATAAGTTTTTTTTTCCTCAGTCAAGTATACAACGCATGGTCCAACCTGGTCCTTCCAATGCTGGTGTCAACGTACCTTCCTCACAAGGAGTGCCTGTAGGCAGCATTGGCATGGGCATGCAGTCTCAGGGTGTGGGATCAGTTCCCGGAGTAGTCAATGTGAACCCTCAAGGAGTTGGGGCAGTGGGAGTGTCTTCAGTGTCAGCGCCTTTACAAAGAACTTACATATGGAGTGGTGTGCTCGAGTGGATGGAGAAAGGCAAAGCTCCTGGAGATCAGAAGATTATAAGACAACTTCCTTGTCAGGTATATAGCCTCTCCACCATAATAATCAACTAATTTAACTTTATGAAAAGAAAAAAATAAGTTCAAAAGCGCTTAATACAGTCATCACTATTATATTAAAATAATAAATAAATTAATTAAAATAATAAAATCTTTCTCAAGGCATAAAAGTTGCCAAGTACATTACACATTTTATTCATTTATACGAGATTATTAATCATTTTTTCAGGTGTCAGCCAACTCAAAGGAAGTAGAACCTGAACTTAAAGCTGATACTTGGCCCAATAAGCTACTAATGCAGTTGATGCACAAACAGTTGATCAGCAATATTGGAGGGCAGTACCTAAAAGACAGCAAGTCAGTGTTGTTCCACCTGCAGCAGAACGAGGCGCTGGATGCGCTCACCAAGGTCATGGTGGGCGGCTTCGTGAGTATCCCTATCTCTCTGTCACTCTTGTCTCTGGCGCTCCTTTTAATTTGCTATACACTATAGTATGTATGTCTATATCTTCAGGCCGGCTGCGTGCACTTCTCACCGATGCCCTCGCCGCCGCAGTGCGACATCAAGGTGTTGATTCTGCTGTACACGCCCGACAAGAAAGCGTACCTGGGTTTCATCCCCAACAACCAGGCTACGTTTGTAGACCGCCTACGCAAGGTGATCCAGCAGCAGAAGCTCAGCAAACAAATGCCGATGGCGCAGCAGCAGCAGCAACAACAGCAGCAGCAGCAGCAACAACAACAACAGCAGCAACAAGGTAGTCTGCAACAGTTGCAGCAGCAGCAGCAGGGCGGCATGCAGCTTCACAAGACGGGAGCGCGCGCCGTACCTCTAGATGGGCTGGAGGCGGCGCGCCAGCAGAACTTGGAGAAGATCCAACACTTGCAGCAGACTCTGGAGGCGGCACACCAGCAGGAAGCGCAGTTCAAGTCGCAGATGGACATCATGTCGCACCTGCACGCGGCACAGCAGCAAGAGCAACACTATAAGCAGCTGGAGGAGCAGCGCAAGCACCAGTTGCAGCTACAACAGCAGCAGCAGCAGTTGCAACAGCAGCTGCGCAGTGCCGCGCCACGCCTAATGCGCCCGCACCTGCCTGCGAACCCGGGACTGAGGCACTTGTTGCAGCAGGTGACCACACTGCACTGACACACAGTCACACACACCGACATACAAGCACTAACATACGTACGCCATACTTTTATTACCTTAGGTGGTAAAGGGTACACACATTGGGAACATTAACACCTAGCATCCTAAGACTAAGATTTATATATTTTTTTTCTTATTTAACAGCAGATTTTTTAATTTAAAGATAAATTTGAAATAGTATTCAACATACTGTCTACATCCCCCACTGTGTACTTGTACAGCAACTAGCTTATAACATGGATATAAATATACGATCTCTATTTTAGATGACTTGATATTTGTAGCAATACTTTATGTTATGTTTGTATTTAATAACCATAATTCATCATCATCATCAACGCTTATCACTTAGAGCTCACTTCTGACTAGCTACTTATACTTCTAGTCCAATGTAAAACTAATACTTTGCTAGTTTCATAACTAAAATTTAACTGTTAATAATGAACTTCCCGCATGTTCACAATCTTTTACTCCACCAGTGTGGAAGTGAGTATTGTCTGTGTAAGATTGTCTGATCTTATCGGTCAAAAGAAATAAAAAAAAGTATTGCCAATTCTTGTGTGCACATAAGCGAGCTACTTCCACACTGACGGCGTCTAATGTCTTGCTAACCAAGTTGAGTGACACGAGCACGTGGTCACACGTCTAGAGCCTTCTCACCCAGCCTGCCTTTAGTGTTCCACTAACTAACGCCAACACTGCGGGACTGTGCCTCGACGCTCGGCGCTCAGCTCTCAGTGCGCCGATGCTCAGCGCTCCGGGCGCTCAGTGCTCAGCGCGCTCGGTGCTCAACGTTCTGGTGTGTTCTAGCAGCAGCAGGCGGCGCGCGGCGGTCGTCCGCACCTGTGAGCGCAGGCTAAGTAATGTCACCCTACTTGTACACTACACTACGCTTATATGTCCTCGCTATCCGCTTTACTGTCCGCCTTTGTCGTAGCACGCAGCGCTCTCATCCATCACTAACGTAGATAGCGGCGGTCGCTCGTCCCCCGTCTGCAGGTGGTGGACGGGTGACGGGGGACGGCGGACGCTGACGGGTCGCGTGTTGCATGTGTGCAGCAGCCGCAGTACCGGTCGGGAGTGGGCGCGGGCGGCGCGGGGGGCGCGGTGGGCGTGCGTGGAGGGGGACAGCCGCAGCAGTTCGACGACGTCAATTCATACGACTTCCTTTAGACACAATAAATCATATGAAATAGTTTTGTTTTTAATTTATACCATTACATATACATTAGTAATATTAAAAACGTAATTAACGCGTCTCTAGATGGACCTAACAACAGTGACTTAGTGGAGCTAAATGTATCCAAAAGAGGAACCAAAAAGTTATTGCAAAAGGAATTATTGGGTAGATGTGTATTCACATGCGGTATGGGATCGGCTTTTGTGGTTGTCATCAATCACGTGTCTGAATGCGTGTGATGAGACATTACATATGTAAATATACAGACAATATTGGGTCAAAAGAAAAAAATAAAGTTGCCAGCTTTGGCAGCACATGCACAATACGTAGAGGGGGCTTCTGCGGTGAAATCGTGTCGCTAACTGAATGGTGACCTGTCTCACATTAGATATGCCCGAGCTAAAATCAGCCTATTGGTAGGTCCTGTATTAGTAAGTGTTTATAGCAGATTTTCTCGTTATAACACTCACTGGGCACTCCTATCCCTCCGAGCACATAGTTCTAGCGTCTCACACTTAGCCACTGTAGTGGTCTCGCTAGCAAGAGCTAAACCAAGGCCAAGAGAACGCTACCTAACTTTTCTCAAAACACTTCGTATTTTTTTTAAACCCTACGAGGGTTTACTCTGGTTATTTGTATAACACGTATAACTAAGATTTTTTCAAACAGTACAGGGAATTCTGTGCTTCATTTGAATTTAGTTTAAGTTAATAATAGCACATTTTCCTATAAATACCTATATTTTAATCTCAAATCCACGGGTCTCTGGGCCCAAATGGAACCTTAGTCGGTCTATCCCTGCGTATATCGTGTGAGTGAGTGGCACGCAATGACGGCGGCCTAGATAGGAAATGTATAGATAAATTATAGACAAAAAAGCCAAATTATAATTCGGAAAATATATATTTCTTTACAATCCATTACATAAAGAATACAATCACTTAATCTAGCACATATACAGAAGTTACTACGTCTAGTTTGTATCAAAATATATACTTAAGTAACAAGTAGATTGTTTGACACATCACATTCAATTAGGTACTACAAATTAGCCACGACACTCACTAAACGTATTTAATCGTTTAACTATTTATTAAATATAATTAAATTTTATAAATATGTATGACAACATATTTTGTGCGTGACATAGCTAAGCCAATGTCGCTCACACACAAAAAAATTATGTGAAGAAGACCGAGTTACACTTTCTTCTGCATTAATGATAATTTAAATATGATAGGAATTTGAATTTAATCCATTATACATATACATACATCATGAAGAAATATTTTAGTTTTATCTTTACTTATTTATATAATAAATCAAAATCAGCTTCACGCTGTATCCCGCACACAGCAGGGTAGGCAGAGGGAATCTAGTGTTAAGACACTCTGTTCCGCACTTACCGGCGAGACACCTCCACCTTCTGGAGACACCAGAGCGAAGAAATTAAAATATAAATGTCAATAAATATTAAATTTCCTCGAGTGGGGGTCGAAACCACAACCAGTCGATTTTACAGTCTCACTTTGTGTCTCTTTTTCACAATTTAATGGTAATTAATCTTAATGTTTTATTTAGGTTTATTAACAGAGTTACGTTACTTCTTGAATAATAAGGTTATGATCAATCAGTTCTTTGGACTACAAATGTTCAATTTCTTAGCAATAATAAAAAAAAAATGGCGGCGTATACAAATATATGCCCTCTTGTTTATGTTCAAAGAGATGCATAAGATAGCTTCGTTAGCTAGTATAGTATATATTATATTTTCTAACATTATATAGCAATATCTATTTTGTAAGGACATACCTAAAAAGTTTTATACTGTTTTATATGAAAATTGAAAGTAAATGATAATATTATTTAAAAGTCATGTACTAAAAAAAATGTTATTGTAATTTACTAGTAGTATATTTAATAGATAAGTACAAATTACGGGGCACAGAATCCAATTTGGCCATGTTTGTGTTCTGTTACCAATATTTTATACTATTGTGTTATTTCATGGTAATATGCCACACTTTTTAATAGTAAAATATACAATAAATTTTGTTAAAATCGTTACATATATATTTGTATGTACACATAATATAGACATTTTATTATAATTTTAAAAGTGACATAGATATACATTTCATAAACAATTACATAAATGTAATATTTTCTTCTTAACATACTTTTCTCATAAAACATGAAATAATTAATCATTTATTTACATAGGATAAATAAAATAAAAAACATTTAAAGATAATGTTAAAAATTGAGAAAAAATCTGGCAAATTGTATATTCAATATACATAATACACACATTGATCGTTCAAAAGTATTTTGTAAGGTTTATTATTAATAAATAAAGTCATGAAAAGAAACCTTTTAAATGCTACATACATATTTATAAATGCAATTTAATGAAGTTTTTTGCAACACAAGAATTAACTAACCTTTTAGGTTTAGGTGTCAATATAATTTGAGCCATTGTTTATAATCTTTGCTTAATAACAATATAAATATTTATAGTACATAAATTTGACATTTGTATGAGCGTTAAACGCTTGCATATTTTTTATTTCGGATTCATTTCGTAGCAGGGTAGACCGTGGGAGCCTAGTGTAGTGGAGGTATTATGTGTAGAGTGGCGGAACTCAACGCCGCGCTTTGGTTCGACACCAGAGCGAAGAATTTTGACTTACAAAATCAATAAAATAAAAATAAGAAGCATACTTAACATGTATAGGTATTAATTATTTAAATAATTTACATATTATACCTTTTAATAATAACTAAAGTACAATTTGGTGATATTTTGTTAAAAAAAAAATAAACAGTAAGTAAGCATTACACATTTATTTTCACATCATTAAATATCTATTAATAATTTATCTCAGTTTAATTTGTAACAATTTAAATAAACTAAAACTACCTAAGGTGCTACCATCACTGTTATATTTTGACAACTATAAATTGACTCATTTTTTGTGGAATAATATATATTAAAAAAAATATGGAAAATACAATCCACCATGTTCACATCAAACATCTGATATGGCAGTGTCTATTTTTATTCAAAATATTCACTATTTTTGTTTTTTTTTTCTTATTTCTAACAATAAATGCGCTTAGATCTGGCAACACTTTTGGAAATGTTAAACATTTTTTTTCATATGGCATTAAGTAGAAACTGTCCTTCCGTATTCCGTAATAATTCTATAATCTTACTACGATAATTATATCTACAGTATACATTATACAAAAATCATGCGACTACATTTGATCTCACTTTGATAATTGCTTTGCTCCTAATAACCACTATAGCTTTACGCCATATCCAGTACATAGCAATTCAGGAATCTAGTGTTAAGACACACAGTTCTCTATGCACCGCTCAATTTTTTAGATATTGAATGGCGGAACTCAACGCCGCTCTTTCGCTGGTTACTAGAGAGAGCAAAATGAAAATTATTCATTTCCACGAGTGGGAGACCCCACGACCGCTCCGTTTACAAGCAGACTCTTTATCGACAAAATTTAACCAATAAACACATATATAAAAAGAAAATTGAATATTAAATACAAATTAAACAATTCATATATTTTAAAGAGTAACAAAAAAAGTATTAAAAAATTAGTAGATCTATAATAAAGATATGTTTGTTTTTAAGATATAAATTCATAAAGGAATGTTAAACTTAATTTGTTTTAAACAATTATTTTATAAAAAAATGAATATTTTAAGCAATTTTATTATTTTGGTTATACGAGTATAAAAAAAGTTAGTTAGATTAGATGTTTACGTATTCAAGTTTTTTATCTTCACGCTGTATCCCGCACATAGCAGGGTAGACACAGGCAATCTAAGAAACTAGTGACAAAACTCAAGTCAAAACGTTTTGCTTTGTTATCAGACAAATAAAATGAAAAAAGTCGACTATTAAAACGACATAAAAGCAGTTTCAAGTTATATCCCGCATATAGTATTGTAAGCAAAGGGAACCTAGTGTTATAATATTTAGTTCAAGTTCTTCATTTCATAATTTGTTAAGATATTGATTGCAAATTAAAGAAATAAGATATAATCATTCTATGGCCACGATGGCCTCAATTTTTAGTAATTGCATCATCATTATGAGCAGTTTTAAGATTTTATAAAAATGGCGTCTCTAAGGTATTTTGTACATTTTTGAATATTATGTACATGCTTTTGTTTATAAAATAAGCTTAATTTAAGAAATAAATGAGCATTTATTACTTTGCCCCTTTGTTTTTTATTTTATATTTATGATAAATTATCTTACTAGTATAATGTTTTCTATTTTCATAAATTTTTTAGCTTATTTAAAATTAAAGCAACTATTCGAATAATAGCATTTTTTTGTTTAATAGTATATATATTAAGTTCAAATTAAGAAGCATCAATTACAACTTAAAATGTAACTAAAATAAATAGATATGTCGACATTTAAAATCAAAATGAAATTGTCACAAATAAATATATTTTAAAACGTAGTCAAAATCGAAATGTGACAATATTTTAATAGTCTATAAATAAAAAACTACATATTAAAATGCTGTATTTGTACATACACATCAGTTTCATTCACTCACCAATGTTGCCAGTGCAAGAAACGCACAGGTTTCACATTTTATAATTAAATATTTTATCCATTTTTTAAGTATGGCAGCACTACGAGACTTTTTTTCCACTGTCACATTTGGTACTGAGATCGCTATCTTTTTTTTTGGCAACACCGTTTTGATAGGTGCCATTTGTGTGTGGCTTGTTGCTTTTTTTCTTTGGCATTTCGTATACTCTCTCTAAGAGGGCTAAGAGTATGCTGCCGGGGACCCTTTGATGTTCTTCAACTAAATTTTCTATTGCATTTGCAACCTGGGAAAATATTTTTATTATTAATATCGTTGGAGACTATCGTTACATAGCGGGGCTATGTCTGACTGTAAGTGACGGTTGTGGGTTCGGTTCCCCATTGTATGAGTTATTTTTATTTCTGTTATATAGAACGTATTTTTTTTCACAGTTTGACTTGAAGGACAAGTCAATTGCAAGAATAAAGGGGAACTATGTATATATACTAATATACATAGATCTACACAATATATATTTTATTTAGCTTCACACTTCCCGCATGTAGCAAGGTAGAAGGAACCTAGTGTTAAGACACTCTGTTACTCACACTATACATAGCTATTAAAAATATATAAATATTGAAAAAATAAAATGATTTAATGAAAATTTTTTTAAAAACAAAAAATATAAATGAGAAATAAATAATTCGAATATAAATATATAATGTAATTAGTCTACTTATAATAAATAAAAATAATAATAATGTGATTATTTGTAATTATACAATTAATAATAAATAATTAATTTACGTAAGAATACTAAGAATGTTAAATAGATAATAAGTATTTGTTTATACACACCTTCAATTGTAACATTTCCGGTGTAAGCGTCGAATCGTACGGTATGGCGGGGCCCAAATGCGTAACCAGCTTGACGGGGAATCCCCCGTAAACGGGCGCGAGGGGCACGCGCGTCGCGGCGTAGATGCGGAGACAAACGCCGCGCAACCACCCAACTGTGCGGAATGCTTCTCGGACGTTTTGAGTGAACATTGGTACTATTGGCTGTGTAAAAGAAAAAAAAATCAGTAAGAGGAAGTAATCATTTATTAATCATTTTTTTTATCACAAATTTTAGCTCCTGATAAACACTCCACTCCACATAAAAAAAAACAGCTTCACTCTGTATCCCGCACACAGCACGGTAGGCAGAAGGATAAGACATTCCGCTCCCCACTTTCCACAGAATTTTATTAAATTTTAGTTGTATAATTTGAACTGGCACCAACTTAAAAATACACCTAAGCCTCCCAATCAATATACATTGTACACTATGAGATTACATTGTAAATAATGACCACTTTCTATTACTTTTTATTCTTGTTGTTAATTTGACTTGTACACCTACCTATAGTTTAGGTCACTGAGTCAACATACATACAACAAACATGATATATTCAATTTATGGTTATTAGCTTATTTTTAAATAGAAAAACTTCAAAATCCTAATATCCTGAGGATGTATGTTTGTTTCACCTTCACGCTAAAACTACTTAACTGATTTAAATGAAACTTTATAGAAATATAACTTATAAATTAGAATATCACATAGGCTACAATCTATGTAAGTGTTTTGTGTAATTTATTTATCATATACAATAAGTCCAAACGGGCGAACCGCGTTTGTATCTCTAGTACTTTATGAACAGCTTACCACTTTAGCTTCAAGAGCCACCTTAGCGAAGCCTATCCTTGATTTCCAATTGAGCCTATAATAATGATCACCAAACTGTGCCTCGTAAACGCCCCCGGGCGATATGGCGAGGGGATTCCCCGATCGAAGTACACTGGCACAGGTTTGTACTGTCCCGGGGATCACACAGAGACCTTCTAGAAGAGATTTCCAGCCTGGAAAAGTGATTAAATTCAAAATGTTGTTGATTGGTTAAATTGTCATGCATTTTACTCAATTGCAACAAACAACAAATCATTTTGTACTCCAGTTTATTCTAAAATATCCTTTTGGGTAATAGATACTTTTTGATTATTTTCATAGTTACAGACTTACTTAGCTTTCATAAATAAATTAATAAATTTCGAATGTTTATATTAGTGCTATATTAGATGCTGAACAAAACGCAAATAGTTAAAAATCAAACTTCAATCCACTCCCTCGAACTCACCGGGAATCTTAAACAGGAACCTATCAGCCACAGTGTGTATGTGTCGCCGTTTGAACAGCAACATGCGCGCTATGAAGTAGTACATGTCTATGGGCAGTGCGCCGTGATAGTAGATCACTAGGAACGGACCGTCCGGGATGTTCTCTAGCCCTTTGATGTCGTAGCCTGGTCATTTGGAAATAAATAATATTTATTAAGTAATATGATATCTTGAGGCCAGCCGTGGCGCAGGGGCACACGTGCCTCTGTAAACGCGGCGGAAGTTGTGGGTTTGATAACAACTCGAGGAAATTATATTTGATATTTTTATTTCATCACAAGGTCTTCAGAATTTGTCGGAAAGTGGAGAACGGAACGGAGTGTCTTAAAACTAGATTCCCAAGTTCACTCAGCTTAAAAATTTTTACAAACAGTTTTGTTTGATATTTAGCAGTATGCAGATTTTTTTTTTCCAACCTACTCAATTTTATAAATAATATAATAATATAAACTATAAATATTCTGAAGTTTATCAAATAATTTGAAATAAAACTTTGAGATAAACAGGCTTAAAAAAGGACGAGAAATGTTTTATCTTCTATTTCACATTATGGGTTCGGTTCTTAGTTTATGGCGTTCCGAGCGTGCAAATTGAGCACTAATCACTTCTTCTCACTTCGCTCTCAATTCCAACAATGTCATGTAAAATGGTCTAAAAGAAACAGATTATCTTATCACTCAATCACTCAATTTACTCTGATTACCCAAGTATATGCGGGAAAGGTAAAGCTTGGAGTTGAAAAAATAAAATTAAGTTAAAGTAAATGTTGCATACCATGCCACAGCCAGCCGTGGGCGTCCCACAAAGCGCAAACGGCAAGACGTGCCGCGTGCCTCCAGTCGCTGTGGACACCGTTCACTACACGCAATCTGCAAACATACGATAAAATAAATTAAAAATAAGTAATATTTATACAAAAAAATATTTATATGCAAAATATATGTGAAATAGACGGCATATTGAGATCGGTAACAAAAAAAATCAGATATGTATATGAATAATTTTTATATTTTGATTTGTCTATCAATCATTTTATCCGGTTAAACGCTTCACACGATTTGTGAAGCATGAAAATCAATGGTCACACCTTCAAATGAACGAATGAACAAAGTCTTTACAAAAAAAGAAGATCAAAGAACTTATTATAGAAATTATAATATCTTAAATGTTCTTGGGTTTGAATCCTCAATTATTACTATACAATATTGTGGAACTAATGAGCAATTGTGCTTGTGGCTTCGTATAGTACGATCGACGATTCATGGCCGCCCAAGTTTGGCTGGGAAGAAAAAATGTAGAGTAAAAAAAACTCCTACTCACTCTCTCACTCCTAAAATCAAACATATGCAGCCATCTACAAATGAGATGCCAGTAAATATTTCATTTCGAATCGAACTCACAACCAGTCATACGCGTAACCCCGCCCCAGGTCTCTACCATGTGGATTATATTATTATATATTGTTAACGAACTCGTGTAAAAGAGGGAAGATGTAGATGAAAAAGATGATAAAAGCAGTGCAATTGTGTCAATCGGGGGTTGCTTGTAGGGAATGGTCCTTATCGAAGGAAACTCGTGTGACGTATGTAATAAGGTGATACATATCACTTATTGCGTGTGTAATAAGGTGATACATATCACTTATTACAATTACATAGTATCTCTTTCCAAATAGTGTAGAAACATACAGACGATATGTTAAACACATATAGTGTTTTTTTTTAAAAACGTTAACCGCTTACCATTTCTAACAATATTATTATTTGATTATAGTATTATATAGTCGTATATCTAAATCTGGATTATATTATTATTTTATAATATTTTTTTATAAAACATAGATACACAAGTAAACATGTAAAATCACAATTTAAATATAAATTTTATACGTTACACTAATCAAATCGTTATTCATATAAAACATACATTGGGCTTAATTTAATGTATTCACAAAAACGCCTTAGTGTAATGACGAAAGCTTGCGTAATTTCAAGACATTTTATCACTTTTTTAGACCAGCTTAG
This sequence comes from Heliconius charithonia, assembly GCA_030704555.1. Lineage (NCBI taxonomy): Eukaryota > Metazoa > Arthropoda > Insecta > Lepidoptera > Nymphalidae > Heliconius > Heliconius charithonia. The sequence continues at coordinate 15,297,600 of CM060819.1, forward strand.
ATTTTTGTTGTATTACATTTGTAGGTAGCCATTATTTTATGTAGCAATATTTGAAGACATAAAAGGATTAAGTAATATACAATATTTTAACACGTTTAACGTTTAACCACAGACGTACCTACATAGATTATGTCAGGAACTGACTTGGCTAATCATCGTTAAGAGAAAGTTAATTATTACAAGAAAATACGACAAACTCTTCGAGAGATAGAGGTAAATGCAGTCTATTATAAAATGTTATCAATTATGGCGACTTGTCAAAGGTACATATTTAATAATTATATGTTTACGTAAAAAAAGTCTTAATAATTTCCGATTTAATTCTAATATGAAAATGACAATCAAATCGTATCCAGATGATGTTGATGATATTTAAGCTTGAAAAATCATCACGTTAGTCAGTAAATGTCGGGCCTGTCCTTTTAGCGTAAAATTAAAACGTTTTTTTTTAGTTTCACGCTGTATCCCGCATCTAGCAAGGTCGGCAGAAGAACCTCCGCCGCCATTGAGTGGCGAAACTCAGCGCCACGACTGGCCTCAGCGAAGCGTTAATGTTAATCTATATAATATTAATATATGTTACTTATTATTAAAATAAACAATAACGAACGTCTCAAAATGACTCCTTCCCCGTAATAATATAATATCAGCTTCACGCTGTATCCCGCACGCAGCAGGGTGGACAGAGGGAACTTAGTGTTAAAACACTCCGTTCGGGAATCGAACCCACAACCTGTCGCATTTACAGTCACACACTAGTCCCCTGCGAAGCGGTAATGTTAATCTATATATTAATATCCATATTAATATGTTATGTAGCTATTATTAAAATAAACAATAACGAACGCCTCAAAATGACGTCTTTGTAAATAAATAATTTGCATAAAAACATGCAAATCACGCGCTACACCAACCACGTAATGGTTCTAAAGTCTGTTACATTTATATAATATCACGTGAACTGGTGTAGGAAGTATGAATATTATTTTTATCATTTTTTTTCTCTTAATTGGACTGAGCTACATATTAAACGGCATTCGATCTCCATGCATCTTCCGCATGATAGAGGAATTACTTTGTTAACATTTTAAAGTTCAAAACAAATGAAGCTATGTGATGCATGTCAAAATGCAACGGAAATTTGATACAAAATTGTTTTTTTTCTTCAGCTTCATACCGTATCCCGCGTGAAGCAGGGTAGATAGTCTAGTGTTAAGACACAACGAATTTCAAACGATATACTTAGATCTACGGCCCCTCTAATTTTCTGTAATTTTCTGGAAATAACATATTTCTCTATTACTTAAAAAAAGATATGTCCGTTTTTATCGTAAAAAACACATTTTTCGACATTATGAAGGGAGTTATAATTAAATTATTAAATTTGGCAGCGAGCATTTACAGACAGTACAAGTTCAAGAAAAAAATCTGAGTACTATACGCATACGTTTTTCGCCAAGGAATTCAGTATTCAGATTTTGTCTAATCAAATATCGAAACTTCTATATTGAGTTATATTCTTTCGCCCATGAATCGAATTTGATACTGTAGCTATATAACAAGTCATCAGTTTGCTCTTTTACAATTTACTCCATAACTTTTCCTTTTAACTGGAAATTATTTAATTCATACATTGAATTCTGTAATATAATGTAAATAAAGATACATTTACCTGTAAAGCCTGTACAGGTGAAAGATGACACTGCTGACATAAATAAGTACAATAATAACTGCAGGAAGCAGGAACGTGACGATGACCGGCGTGAGCACCCATGTCAGCCACAAACTGTATTCCGTGTCCACGTATTCCACTGTAAGAGATGTTTACATTTTATTATATAGGTACAAACTCAAAAAGTTAGTTATTTGCTATATGTTAATTTCTACTAATATTATCGCGCTGAATAGTGTTAGATTGTAAACAATCTATTGAACACTCTCATCTCAGGAACTACTGAGTAGAACTGAAAAATTTAATTTTGTGTTGAATAGTTTATTTAACGAGAAAGGCTATATGCTACCTGAGGCCAGTCGTGGAGCAGGGGCACAAAGTGTGACTGCAAACCGACTGGTTGTGGGTTCGATCCCCACTCGAGGAGATGAAATATTTACTTAAATTTATATTTCCATTTCTTCGCTCTGGTGTCGAGGCTAAACGCGGCGTTGAGTTCTGCCACTCAATACGCAATGCCTCCAGAATTCGGCAGAAAGTGGGGAACGGAGTGTCTAAAAACACTAGGTTCCCTCTGCCTAGCCTGTTGTGTGCGGGATATAGCGTGAAGCTGATTTATTTTTGATTTATTTATTTTATATTTCCATTTCGCGTCGAGGCAAAGCTCGGTGTTGGGTTCCGCCTCCAAATTTCGGCGGAAAGTGGGGAACGGAATGTCTTGACACTAGTTCCCTCTAACTACCCTGCTGTGGGCGGGATACAACGTGAGGCTACCTACATAAAAAAATATTTTATAAGCCTTTAGTTTATTGTAAGACGCAATATCTGATCTTAATTGGCTTTTCCATACTTGAAAACTGTAAATAATACAACAGTACCTAATGCAAAATCGTTTTATTATTAATAAATTTTATATTATATAATATAATTTATAGATACAATTAATACATGTATGATAGATGTACACTGCTGTATATTTCTATATAAGTAAATTTATTACATAACAGTTTCTGCAAGATTAAAATTAATATAATCGAAAAGCGAATAAATCGAAGTTATTAAGTTTCGCGTTTTCTTTTTTACAATATTATTATATTTTATTTCATTATTATTGTTCTATTATAATTATATGGTTCCTTTATTCGTATTATATCAGGTTTTATATTATCTATTAAATATTAAAACGTATTATTTGCATTTATGGAAAATTATAAAATATATCAGGTACACAGAAATCAAAGTAGTTTCAATAGAAACAAATAGTTTAAAAAAAAAAACAATTAGTTTAAAACATAACCCTTATTTTGCAGTTGGATCAAAGTAACGAATCTTATCTATCCATGTAGATATTAATTAGGGAAAGATCGTTTTTCACCTTACAAGTTACTTAAAAAAAAACAAATAATTGTCCAATCATATATTTTATTTTTATTTTTATATGAAAAACTTATTAACACTAGACTTACTATTTGCAATTCTATATGCAAGGAAAAGCATGAAGCTAAATAGATCAATGCACTATTCTATTCCAGTCTGTTATCTGTATCGTTATTAAAGATATCATTCACATCCAGATCCACACATCCGCGACTAACTTACAAAAACCCGGACCTTACTATCATCCAATGCCCTATTTATCTAAGAGGATATGGAAAAATAAAATTTAGTCGGATATTGATAGTGTTCGAAGCATCCGGGTGATATCGTCTGCCCGCCGTCTGTACGCAGTGACCCGTGCACGCGGTGCGCACGCGCATTTTATGTGTCAGCTCTTAGCGTGACCCATTAGTTGTCTAGGTCAGGATTCAGAGGCGTTAAAAGATTCGTTTAGCTACAATAACATAAATTACATTTTTAATTTTGGATTCCGTTCCTTTTAGGGAAAACAGGAATCCTTATTAGTGATCTAGTTGTGCGTTCGTCTGTTTGTCTGCCAAGAGACTATATCGCAGGAACGCTTGGAGATATCCAGTTGAAATTCAAACTATATATAGTTAGTTGATCTCCCCAATGATTTCCTAAAAAAATTGTATTTTTACGTTTAGTAAATTTAACGTAACGTCAGGTACCCTATAACCAGCAGACGATCAAAAGGCTTCCGACGTCACCTCATTTGTCTAATTATGATAACTAATTTAGAAGTTATGAGAGAACAGATGAACATCCATACCTACCTTCATACATAACCCTCGTTTTTGCTTCGCCGTAGTTAGGTAAAAAGGGGGGCAACATTTGGTATATTATTTATTGGTTCAAGTGAGGTAACCCGGATTTTTATAAGAAGGAATGGATTTTGTGTGCATATTCCAATACAACACCGCAAAATTAAGATTTGTTCACTTTTATAAGTTGTACTTCCCTTAGATTATTAATAATATTATCTGACAAGAAATTTGCCATGAAGAAAATCGACTTCCAAAAAAATTATTTAGATACGACCACGACCGATGGGCTCACTATTTATATCGGATGATACGGAAATCATTTGAAGATAAAAAAATCTGCATTGTTACTGACAAACCTGCAAAACGTGTAAGAGTTATTGCAAATGTAATAAATCATGTAGATAGTAAGTACTTACTTGACTATATATAGAAGGTACATATATACATACATACATATATTACTTGATCTTTATTGTGCTTTTTTTTTAATTGTATTTAAATTATTATAAATCGGCTTCACGCTGTCACCCGCATAACAGGGTAGGCAGAGAGTGATGACTAATTTGAAGCCACTACCTAGTGTGACACAAAAACAAGTGGAGACACTTTCCGTTAGAATAAGACATTGTGTGTTAAGTGCCGGGATTTAACGCCGAGATTATAATTTAACATTATAACACACCACGAATAATTTAACGGAAGCCAGTCGTGGCGCAAAGGCATAAGCGTGCGAGTTCGAGCGCCACTCAAAAAAAAAACGCCACTCGAAAATAAAATATTTTATTTTGTAAGAACGGAGTGTCTTAACACTAGGTTCCCTGTTCTCTGTTTTACCCTGCTATGCGCGGAACACAGCGTGATGCTAAAAAATAATAATAACTTAACAAATATTATAAAGCACAAATGAATAACAATTTTAGCCTTATGTTGTTTATATTTTTATTATACCAACATTATTATGTTGATTAAATGTCCATTTAAAATATATTTATTCAACATTTATGCTTTATTTTGAATATAAACCGATAATATTACGTTATCAGTTGTGAATTGGAAATTTCTAGCACATGCACGTTGCATATTTTAAACAAAATAATATACTCAAGTAGAAGGTGCACAATACAACCCTTTTATGAATCTTTCTAATATTAAAAATGTACTTTAACAAGCTTATAATTATTTCGATGTAGCTTTATATAAACGAATTATTTAACGGTCAGAGCTCTTGGACGGTTTCCAAAAGGCCTTGATTTAAATCCCGTTCTGTTATTTTTTTATACGATATTATAAAAATCTATATGAATCTATACGAGGGTTTCGTTCTGTGAGGCAAAAATGGAAAAAAAAACGCATATTAATTTCTAAGTTGTTGTTTATAGGGTTCCCTTCCTTTTAAGGAAAAATAGAACTCTTATAAAATCACTTTGTTGTCCGTCTGTCTGTCTGTCAAGAGCCTTTATCTCAGGAACGCTTTGAGATACCGAGTTGAAATTCAAACCATATATTGAAATGTAGGATTCCATTCTTTTTCTAACAAAATCATATTTCTACATTTACTTAAAAATATATGGCAGTTTAAATTGTATAAACGCGTACTTCCGTTCTATAAAAAGAATCAAAATTAACAGAGTACTTCCGGAACTACTACCTCATACATCTTGGAATTATGAAAATTAGCAGCTAGCATCTACAGGTACGTACTAGTTCGGAAAAAATCTGAAAACTATACATTTATGGTTAAACCCAGAAAGAAACCCTTAAAAGGGGGGCAAAATTTGGTATTATAGACGCTAGTTCAAGTGAGGTATCAGATGAAAAGTACGGAAACCGGAGTTCACTTTTTTACTTCCAATAAGCACAACCGTTGGATTTAAATTTAATTAATATAAAATTGTGTCCAACTGCTCAATATAGACATAATCTAGATGAGTATATACGTATTTGTTAACACTTTACGCCCTTCCCATTTTCCCACTCTGGCAAGACAATGGCGGCGTTAAGTTTCGCCGGCTTTACATGCTTTGTCTGTTTTACGAAAGTCGGTGTTGCCGAAAACTGTGTTTTGACACTACTTTCCCTCTGCTTATCCTGCTATATACGCAATTGAACAAAAAAATAGTAAAAAAACCTCAAGTTCGCGCTATGAAAATTATGTACTAGAAGATATACATTTACAAAAAAATATAGTATACATTTACAATATTCCTGTACATGTATATATGAAATAAGCTTTAATTTGCTTGATTTGAGCACACCAGTCGTTCACTCTTATAAACACATTTTTTGCCCTAATTAATAAGATGAAGCGAACATAGCGTAGTTTTTATTATACATGTAATCAATAAATATGAAGTTGGAGTTTTTTTTTGTTCATACTTATTCAAGACTGACACGTAAATTAGCTATCCAAATTAACATTGTTATATTACAGCTATATAGTATATTATAATATTTTTACATAAATTGTAGCCTATGTGTAATAACACCAGAATACTGATGTATAAGCTATATTACTGAAAAGTTTTATCTAAATCCATTCAGTATTTTTTGCGTGAAAGTGGAACAAACGTACAATGTAACAGGTTCAGGTTGTGGGTTCGATTCCTAATCAAAGAAATGTAACATTTAATATTTTCATTTCTTCGCTCTGTTATCGGGGCAAAACGTGGCCTCGATTTCCGCCACTCAACACACAACGCCTCTGTAATTCGGCGGAAATTGGGAAACGGAAGTGTCTAAATAGGGAATGGACTGCCTTAACACTAGTTTCCTAGATTCCCTCTCCCGCTGCTATTCTCGGGATAAAGCAGCTTTTATAAATAATATCATGTATTATCTTATTTGGTGACGATACTCACACATATACTATTCCAAGCATTAATTAGCGACGTTTTGATTGTAAGTTCAGAACTGTAAACTACAGTTTATCGATAACCTTAGAAAATCAATGTTACAAATGCACGATACACCACGTGATGCAATGGAAACATAATGATACATAATTGGCAACACGGTTGATTTTTTTGCTGTCAGCTTCACGCTGTATCCCGCACACAACAGGGTAGGCCAGCCGTGGCGCAGGGGCACAAAGTGTGAGTGTAAAATCGATTGATTGTGGGTTCGATTGCCATTAGAGGAATTAAATATTTATTTACATTTATATTTTCATTTCTTCGCTCTGGTGCCGAGGCAAAGCGCGGCGTTGAGTTCTGCCACTCAACACGCAATATCTCCAGCACTCGGTGGAAAGTGGTGAACGGTGTGTCTTAACATTAGGTTCCTTCTGCCCGGCCTCACCCGGCTGAGTGCGGAATACAGCGTGTGATTTAATTAGATTTTTTTAAACAGTGCCAAAAATAAAGTGCATATTTTTTTAATTCAGACTTTGTATTCAAATAACGTAATGACTTGAAATCAAGATCCTGAATCGACGCCCAAAATCAGGTCAAACGAGTTATTGGCTATATTTACCCGACCATCATTTCTCAGAAACACGAAAGTAGACAACTAAACAAAAGTACTGTACAAGTTTATTGTCCTGAATATAATTACAATTTATATAAAAAAATACGGCTAATTACTAATAACTATATATTATTATTATGTTTCTCCTTTATAGTACTCGGATTCAAAAGAACCCGGTCCTTTGGAAGGCTTGCGTGGGGACACAGGTCCAACACGTAGAGGCCCCTCTAAGGGGTATGTACAAAAGTATTATTATATATATATATATATATATATATAGACATATGGAAGCTGGGAATTTAGTGTTAAGGCCCCCCATTTCCATTAGAAACTTCCGGCCCCCACCTTTCGCAGAATTCTGAAAGTTGCGGACGTTAACGCCGCGCTTGACATCCTTACCAGAGCGTGGACAATATATATATATATATATTTTTTTTATTTTTTTTTTTGATACGACTACGATTGTGCTCTTGCGCCACGAGTAGCCTGAAAACGGAATTCTTAAAGTAATCTAACATTTTATTTTTAGATTAATCATTTCAGTGAACTTAAACTACCTATAGATTAGATATATAAATTAAAAGGTAAATATATTTTAAACATAATAAATAAAAATATCAATTTTAAAGATATGGCTCTTGTCCTTCAACTCTATAGCCGCGCTAAAAGTTATCAGCATATCACTATCACTGCCGCACTAACGCGACCTAATGAAATGTGAAAAATAAATTACAATTTCTTTTATCGAGGCCAGTCGTAGCGCAGGGGCACAAGCGAGCGACTTTAAACGCAACAGGTTGTGAGTTCGATTTCCGCGTGAAAAAATTAAATATTTAATATTTTCTTTTCCTCGTTCTGGCAACAAGGCAAAGCGCGCTGTTGCAATCTGCAAATTCACACGCAATGCCTCCAGAATCCAGCGGAAAGTAGAGAACAGAAGAATTTAACAGGAATTAAAGAGTCTTAAAACTGGGTCCCCAGGTTCTTTCGGCCCACCTATGTGCCGGATACTAAGTTAAGCTAAAGAAACATTTATTTATAAACGTGTGTTTCTTAAACAACAGATTAACTAAATTATAAGTGTAACTTTTGTATGTGATTAAACGTAAAATTGAGGTTAGTACACAGTTTGGGCGTTTTAATTTTATATCTTTTATTTTTATGTTTGAGCTTAATAAGAATAAGAGCTTAAAAAGAACGAATATTCATTATTTTAAGTAATTTCCCTTTTGGGGAATTTAATTGTTTTCATTTGTGCAAAGTGCGGGATTAAGTTACGCCACACACGCAATGTCTCGAAAATTGAGGCGGAAAGTGGGGAACGGAGTGTCTTAACACTAGATTCCTCCTAACTAGCCTACTATATGAGGGATACATAATGTGATCATATTTCGATCGGCTTAAAACGGGACTTTCTGGGGTGGCTTTTGTTTGTTTTTAGGACAACTTTAATTTTTTTTAGGTATAATTGACCATTTAATAAATATGTAATTAAATAAAATCATCCATTTTTTGGAAACTAGCGTAATGCGATAAACGCGGAGAAACTTGTTTCGACCGACCAAATTTACATGCCATTCGGAAAAAACGGGACATCTATACGTCTCTCTGGCATGTTTCGGGACACCACGACAAACAAGCGAAAAACGAGACAGCTCCTTTCAAAACGTGTAATACTTGTTTTGACTGGGCAAAGATAGAGGAAACTGAGAAAAATATCTATATTTAGTTGTTTCTCATTGCCTAGCCGACACAATAGAGTTGTGTAGAAATAAAATAATTAAAACGAAACCAGTTTATACAACTGTTTACTTTATATGGACAATAAAATATTGCACATCATATATAGAACAAGTCACTTCTAGGGGTTTCACAGTGGAAACCCCTAGAATATAGATTGTGATAATTTGCTGTTAGTTTACCAGTCTGTGTGTGCGTCCGTGATGCGTCTTATTTTCTTATTACGATGAGAAAAGCACGCATCATGTTATGAAGTTAGCTTTAAATGTCTATCAAACAAATTAAATGGAGCTTATAAGTGAATGGACCCCTGGGTGTTAGTATTCCCTACATTTATATATTTCAAAATTTCAAATATGCTTATATTTTTTGTGTGTATATTTTTGAAAATTTTATAAGTTTATTTCGTTGTTTTTTGTCTTAAGTGTTTCCCATACAACATGATTACCTAGACGTGACGTGACGAAGTGATCAGTGTTCAAATGGCACGTCCCGAACGCCATAACAAAAACGAGACAACGTCATAATTTCTTTTGCAAAGCTAAAGAGAAAAACAATTTTAAAAATTACCATAAAAAACATCTATAGTGTATGTTTTTTTTTTATTTTTTTAAACCCTTTGACGTACATAAAGTAAAGAAATGGCAACCTTAAAAAACATATATTTTTTTGCGATAACATGATGATTGTTGACATTGAGAGCGTCCATCGCGTCCACTCTCAAGTTCAAGGGGACGATGTGTTTTATGAATGAGATAGTGACACATTATTTGTGACTAGTATCAAAAACATGCATATTTTTGTAAATAATTCTATTAGATTGATATTGTTTTTATGTTATTGTAGAAAAATATATTTTAAAATTATTAATCATTACTTAAACTACTCGCCATCTAGATACCTACTATATTGTACTTGTCCCCTCCAATCGTACATGGATATCGGACATGATAAAAATTATAACAAAATATGTGTGTGTAAGCATAAAATAAATTAATAAATAAAAACGGGGCCAGTCGTGGCGCAGTGGCACGAACGTGCACGCACGTGGGTTTGATTGTCTCAAAAAAATATATATTTACTTTTCCTCCGACTGGTCAAGAGGCAAAGCGCGGCGCTGAGTTCCGCCACACACAATGCATCCACAATTCGACGAAAAGCGGGGAACGTAACGGACTGTCTATAAACTAGATTCCCAGGTTCCCTCTTACTCTGCTATTTGCGGGATACAGAATTACTCAAAAAAATGTACGGGACATTTGTTAAAATAATAAATAAATGGTCTATTAAATGTTTATTCGGCAGAAAGTGGGGAATGGAGTGTCTTAACACTAGGTTCCCTCTGCCTACCCTGCGGTGCGCGGGATACAGCGTGAAGCTGATTTGATTTATTTGATTTAGTCTATTAAATATTAATAAAACGTATTGTTTCATGCGAGTTGTATTTAATACATATGTACCTATTACGTAACGTTCACTGACAGTGCTGACTCAGACGTACAGAAAGATGTTGTTCAAGTCAGCAGTGCCAGTGTAACATACTTTATGATAGAGGACGCTAAAAATCAGTGGACAAATTTAATTTAAATTTAAACAACGACCGATGAGATGGGCACAAAAGTGATGAATTGCATGTCTTTACTCTTTTTTAATTATTATTATTTAATCCAGTCGAAGAGGTAAGTCGTGGCATAGGGGCATAAAGTATGACTGTATAGCCGACTGGTTGTAGGTTCGATCCCCACTCTAGGAGATGAAATATTTACTTAAATTTATATTTTCATTTTTTCGCTCTGGTGTCGAGGCAAAGCGCGGCGTTGAGTTCTGTCACTCAACACGCAATGCGTTCCGAATTCATCAGAAAGTGGGGAACGAAGTGTCTTAACACTAGGTTCCCTCTGCCTACTCTGCTGTGTGCAGGATACAGCGTGAAGTTGATGATTATTTATATCGTGGTGTCACAGTGCCACTGGCCTGCGATTGTAAACGCAATCGTTTTGGGATCGATTCCCACTCGAAGGAATGTAATATTTATTATTTTATTTATCTCGCTCTGGTAACGAGGCAAAGTGCGGCGTTGAGTTCCGCCACTCAAAATTTCCGTAATTCGTAGAGAATTTGGCGTTTAGCGAGAAGGAGGAAACGAACGTACCTTAATTTGGCCTGAATGCTTTAACACTAGGTTCCCTCTTCCTACTTTACTATGTGCAGAATACAGCGTAAAGCTAAAAAAAAATTCCGCCTAGTTCTGTGAATAACCAGATGATGCGTTCAGATGATATAGCAACCAAACCAGTTATCTCGCGTATAATCGTAAGCACTTTGGTATATTATTTGATTACAGGGTATACTATCATACCTACAAAGTAATGTAAGTCATGAATCCGGTCATTAAGAAAACGAGATGAATTATAATTTATTAAAAAAAGTTTATCGTTACGACAGTAATTTTGATACCATAGTACTTTTTCATATTTTTTCTATTATAAATAATCATTTTAAAAATTAAAAAATAAAATCAACTAAACGCTGTACCCTAACCAGTGTTAAGAAACTCTGTTCCCCATTTTTGTCGAGTCCTGAAGGCTAAGGGCTAGTTTCGCCACTGGCTGATAGTCTCGGAAAGTCTATATATATATATATATATATATATATATAGACTTTCCGAGACTATCAGCCAGTTTTTGGTTTCACATTTATCGAATAGCAATATCTAGTAGATACACATTGGACACATGCCTTTCATTTTTACCTACTTGTGTGTAATTTAAAAATGTAACAATAAGACGTATGGATTGATACCTACTATTAAAGTTCATTAATGAGTAAATTATTCTTGAAAATATAAGAAACCGTTATTCTGTATTTTCATCCTTTGTCAGTAAAATAGCATCAATTATTGGATTACTATCTGAATTTTTTTTCGTAACCGCTGAAACTGTTACTAAATTTCTTTAACCATTAAAAACAACAAAATAAATAAATTCATAGTATTTTTTTTTCTTAATATATGAGAAGGTATGGTGACATTTTTACTTGTGTGACCAGTAAAAATGTTAACTTTGAATGAAAATACAATCAAAAAATTAATTTTAACTTTATAAAACTACATTTTACAATAATAAAAAAAGAGTTTACTTGATTTCTCATACGATAACATGCAATAGAATTAAATATCTAAATATTTCCCAGGAGTTCAAAATTTTGTACAACAGTAAAAATAGTAAATTTTCTCATAACTTACAAAATATCCCCATGGCCGTTACTATAACTGTATGCAACTACGAAATTATAATTATAATATTAATCTTAAGCTAAACTAAGAATTTTACATTTACTTAGAAATTTTAATAATAATTTCATACACAGTGTGTTGAATACAGGCGAAAAGCGGAGAACCAAGAGACTTAAGACTATAGTTGTCTTTGTCTATTCTGTTGATTGGAGAGAACACGAGGAACGATAAAAAAGATAACAATAAGTGTAATTGAATAATAAAGAACTAAGTATGTTTTTTACGAAAATCAGGAAAAATAATTTAAAAAAATTAAACCGAGTTTAAATACCTATCTGTTTTAAGACTCCCATATCTCATAACTACTGAAACGATTTTGATGCAACCTAACGCCAATAAAACTAATACAGAACCTAACCAAACTTTCATTAAAGTACTCTTTAAGTGTAATCCCCACATCGTAATCGGTTAGCGGGATATTGAGTTATTCATCCATTTGTCGCGGCCATACTTAATGAAAATTTAAGACTTATGTAATGTTGTCATAGATAACATTGCCAAAAATAGACTAAATTACCCGCTTCTTACAGAAGTCGATTGAAAAAGGATCATCTCGGTACGACACTGTAATCCCATTTTTTTTTAAAATTAGTTGAAAAAAATATATTATCTATCTTTTATTAGATAGATGAAGGCATCTAGTGTTAAGACACTCTGTCCCCATTTGCCGGCGAATTCATTTCGCCGATTGGGAATCGAGCCCACGACTGTCGCGTTTACAGATACACGCTGTGTCAATGCACCGTTTTTTTTTTTTTTAGGTATAATATATTATATGGAAAATCAAAATATGTTTGATTAGACAAATTAACTGTTTATTGCCGCAATGAGCTGCGGTTACAAAGGCGTTTCCTAACCATCACAGGTTTCAGTCGTTATAGTGGAAATCAAAGTATTTGTGGTTGCTTTCGATGTATAGCGTATCGAGTTAGCGGACATGTTGGACAAAGGATAATGTTACTATTGTATTGTATCGGTAAATTAGGAACATGTTATTAGACAATGGCGAATAAAAAACATCTATGGATTATAAATATTAATAATATTTTAAATGAAACCTTTTTAAGCGGATTAATCGCGTCTATTTTGTTTTATACGTTTTTGGAAATCCGACGTTTCGAACGCAGTAGTCCGTGGTCGCGGGGTGAGAACTACTGCAAAATGTATAATACAAAATATATACGATTAATCCGATTAAAAGAGTTACATTGAAAATGTATAATAACCGTGAAAATCAAAGAACTTATTGATAATGTTTTAGTTTTTTTCGTCTATAGGTACCATAGTTGTAAAAAAAATCTAAGTTCTGGGAACAGAACTGTTAGTTTTTTTATATAGACAAATAATTAAGAGTTTTATAAGAACTTAGTGGCTGTTTCATAAAATTAGATAGAGGGAACCTAGTGTTAAGACACTCCGTTCCCAACGTTTCCGCCAGTGCGAAGAAATGAAAATATTAGTAAAAAATAATTAATTTTCTCAAGTAGGATCGAACCAAACATCGTCGCGTTACAGTCACATCCCTGTGCCCCTGCGCCACGACGGTCTCACTAAAGTAATTGAAATTCAACAAAAGAAGCTATATTCGCATGAGCTAAAAATATAAAGGAAAGTCGAAGAATTGATAATGAATAAAAAAAATAACACTATTTAACTGAAATAAGATTTCCACATTTTAACAAACATGACCTAAATATGTAGAGATGTTGTGTTACTAATACCAGTGATAAATTTCTTTGTTCTTTCTGTTTAAGAAAGTGCATTCTACAAAAAGATAATGCGAATTCGCTTCGCAGTATCCTTACTATAGTACGTACGTAGCGTCACACTGTATCCCGCAAATACATAGCATGCTAAGCAGAGGAATGTAACATAGTGTTAAAATACTCAGTTCCTATCGAGACAATCCCAGTCCGCTCCCCACTTTCCTCCGAATTTTGGAGACATTGCGTGTTGATACACGCAACTCAACGCCGCGCTTTGCCCCGTTATCAGTGCGAAGAATTGAAAATATAAAATATTTCTATTCCTGGAATCCACAACCTTTTGCGTTTCTAGTACGCGTTTGTGATCCTGCGCCGAGGCTGGGCTCTAACTACTAATATATTATAAAATATATTTCTTTTTAATAAGCTTTAATAAAATCGTATCATCGAGTCTAATTAGAGCTTCCTTTCATTAATTCTGCGAAAAAACGTTCCCGTGCGCTTTAAAATGATCATAATTACTAGATTTTATGTAAATATGCTTTTTTGTAAATTTCTTACACAAAAAGCAGCGTACACGATATCATATGATTATTTAATTTAATGTTGTAATATGCTTCATTTATTTCAATTTATTTCCAGTTCAGTGTATAAAATAATTCTATTTATAGATTTTTATACGTTTATAATAATTTTCGTAATAAATATAAAAAACGTACTAAAATATATAAAAAATGGATACATTATTTTTCAATCAGTACAATTATCTTTATTTGAATACAAAAAAAAATATAATTGTCTTCTGAAATATATCTTCTTTATCATTAAAAGTCTGTTAAAATTAGTATCCTATTAAAAATGTTAAATTAAAAAGTAACAAAATTTAAAATAAGTCTGCACCCGCGTAGTAGCCACAGATAATAATACCTTACATTTTAAAATATTGCTTTATTAGTAAATATTACAATAAAATAAATATTTTTATAATAAAAATAATATATAATACTTACAATAAAAAAGGCCAATATAAAAACCGACTACCGAAACCGCTAATTTTACGACATCGTTCGTCGTTTCTGAACCAAACTTTTTTAATAAATCACTCATTATGTAAGCTTTCACTGGTCTAGCCTTACACTGATTCTCCACCATGGTTAAAAATATTTAAACACAGATAACCCGATGACCGGCACAGATTAAAAATGAAATTTATCAAATAAATTAAAAATAAAACGTTTGTTGCACACGAAGGCTCGTTCCAGAATGATTTTGATGTCAACGAAAGTACTAAGCCGAGCTCGCTTTGCTGAGCCCATATTATCTTTCTAACACTTGTAGAATAAACAATAAACATATAAATATTAACTACATTATTATTAATTACTTTATATTTATTTAAATTTTCTACATATTCTGTTAAGTATATGTCAATAATTATTTTGCAAAGGAATTCCAAATTTCATACCAGTTAGGTGTCTAACTATATGTGGATAGGGTTACCTACATTGGAATAACGTATCTACGAGTATATTATGCCTACTACGAGTATAAAAACTAGCTAATGTGATATCGAAGGTTACCTATGTACGTATGGGGTTTTTTTTATTGGCTCGCAAATGTCAACGAACAGGCAGACAATTTGCGTGGCGCAGGTGAGGCCTATAATAATCGACCAGTTTTTGCCCTCTCTGTAATTATATTTTTAGATATATATATTCTTATATGGTATAGCCCTATCAGGTCTTCGCTATAACGTTTCTCAAACTCTTTTTACAACAATAGATATACATTTTTTTTCGTTCTTTTTTTTAAAAGATCCCGTAATTATAACTTTCTCGTCTCCACTATCTGTTAGTTTTGTAATTCTACATTGGGTTGTCACCCAGACAAATACATTTTTGATAGTATAATGTATCTTTTGTATTTAAACCAAATCCATCTGAGTTGACACGTATTTTTAATGCAACACTTTGCCCTGAGTAAAATTTAAATATCTTGGTATTATAAAAATGTTCCATTTCTATTAGGTACATTAAAAAAGATTTTGCGACTAATTTTAGCATGCAAGCATGGAAAGTTGAATGTGTAACTCAAAACGGAATTAAGATATTCATGCTGGACAAAAAGATAATTAGTTCGAGAAGTTTAATTTTCTTTATTATTACAGCAAAGCGAGAAGCGGGCGTGTGACTCCCATTTAACCTAAAAGATACGATTATATGCATTATAAAATACAATTTCATACATATCGTTAAGAAAATCTAAAAATATTATTTTGAAAGTGACTTCAATTTACTGTAATAATTTACTCATGTATGCAGTTTAAATTACCAAGTGTACCAAAAAGTAACTATAGTATTGTAACCTTTTTATTAAAAAAGCAATAGTTTGGGAGACGCTGTAGGAGTTCTCGAGCTCATAATAATAGTCTTCGGATGCTCCTATAAATTACCACATCCTGCATTTTTATTCAAGCCAAGGTAGCTCAAAACCTAGATAATGATGTAAAATAACTATTTACTCTTACGTGTTCAAAATAACTGAGCATTGCTAACGGCTGTAATTGTGTTTAGGCTGTTTTGCATGTATTATTTATTTATTTACAATGTAGCAGGTTCTTTTTGAACCAAGCCTATGATATGACATTTTAATTTTTATATACGTTTAAAGCTGAAATTGGAAAGTAGACAATGTATGTACATGTGATTGATAGTCATCGTTGACATCGTTCACAACATCGATGCCTAGCTTTTTCTTCTTAAAGAAATATTTTAAATATTTACTTAACATAATATTTGATTTATTTTATTTATTTAAATATTCACGAGTATTACACACCTGTTATTTATCCAATATAGAAAATTTTAATAAGTGGATCATGAAAAAATATGATGTCTGAAAAATTGAATGGTTTAAACCATTCAATACTCAATTTTCCAACGTTGCCTCGTTTTATCAGCAAAAGAAAATGGGCATTGAACCCACAACCTTTGCTTATGCAGTAATATACTTCTATACTGCGCCATGTTGGCGTCAAAAGGAATGTAACAAAACGTAATTAAATATGAAAAATATTCAATATGTAAGGTCAAATGGTAATTATTTCAGTGGGTAGGTATATGCTGAAATCTTTACATAAACATATTAATCAATAATCGGCTTCACGCTGTTTCCTGTACGTAGCAAGGCAGGCATAGAGAACATAGTGTTAAGATACTCCGTTCCACACTTTCCGCCAAATTTTGGACGCATTGACAACGCGTGTTGAGTGGCGGACATAAACGTATACTCTATTCGTGTATACTGATCTCTATTCCCTGCTCATCTAAACTTTAAACATTTCGCATAGATGATGAATGGCGGACGTTAGCTCTGTAAGTTCTCTCTAGTGGAAATCGAACCCACAATGTCGCATTCACAGTCGCATTCCTATGCCCATGCGCCACAAATGGTCACAATATTGTTATACGTCTGAGAGACTTTTCCAATTAAAGTATAATTATCCCTCTATTAAATTTTTTATATATATCCACCGAGTGCAGTTAGACGCGCCTTAACTATGCAACAATGAAATAATAATAATAGTGACTACAAAATTTGACGAAAACATAAAAAAATATAGTTATACGTACGGAATAGAACACCTCACCCAGTTTTTTCATCGGTAAAAAAATATTATATAGAACGCCAACTTTAATTCGTGCTAAGATCATGAGAACGAGGAGACGCATAAAACATTATAAATATAAACATTTAATATATAGCAAATTGAATAACGGTAACTTTCACGAGGTTGAAAGTAAGGACAATTGTCATTTTTGTTTTTAATAACCCATAAATAAGACCGTGAGGCCTGTCGTGCACACAAAGTGGGAACACAAGCGCGTGGATGTAAACGCGACAGGTTGTGGGTTCGATTGCCACTCGAGGAAATAGAAAATTTTATGTCTTTTAATCTTTTTAACTAAACTGGGGAAC
Source organism: Heliconius charithonia (assembly GCA_030704555.1). Lineage (NCBI taxonomy): Eukaryota > Metazoa > Arthropoda > Insecta > Lepidoptera > Nymphalidae > Heliconius > Heliconius charithonia. The sequence goes on from CM060819.1 coordinate 15,315,621, forward strand.
GGAATATTTATAATTTATTAACAAAGTTAATTACGAAGAAAATATGGTTTATAAATTGTGTCTTTATACGAATATTTTTTATCCCAGTGTTTTGTCATTTTACAGTAGTCCAAATCTGTACAAAAAGAGATTAAGAAATACATCCTTCTTATAGCACTTGTATTATATATAGTATATGGAGTGAATTTGAACCTATATATAAAAAGTAAAATGTATAAACAATTGCAACAACATAAAACAATGAGCCATCATTCCAATTTTGGTTAAGCATCAAACATAATTCACAAGGAACATTGACTGACGTAAAATGGACGCAATATTCGAGATTGTTTCGGATCAACATTATCAATTTTTAATGGACATCTTAATGGTATACAAATAAGGATATAGTAGCCAGCAATTTTTCCCGCTTGAACTATAGAATCTATTTAATATTATATATTTCAGAGTAATTAAGGAAATTTGATTGTTTATATATGGTTATGTATATATAACAGTATACTAGTATACCACTAAATAAATTGTAGTATAAATCTTTTAAAATTTTATTAATTCTCATAATAATTTGGGTGGTAGGTATTCAATTGTGGTAACTGCTACTTTACAATCTCTCTCTCTAGTTATCATTTCAATAAATAAATAAAAGAATGTTTAGACTGTAAAATAATTACCAAATTAAATTAAAAAAATACTTATTTAAAATAGGCCAATTCAAATTCAATTTTTGATACAATAAACCATAGCACAACAATGGCAACATGGTACCTTTTGAATATGAATTTTAGAAACATGTAAGACAAGGTTTTTAAAACAAAGACTAAGTACAAATTGCAAACATATATCTCAATTAAGTATTATTTTAAAATTAATATATTTAATTACTGTGTAATAATTAATAAAAAAATCTGTAATTAATTAACACTGTAAATATTATAAGAAAACCTAGATTATAAACATAAAGCAATATTTATTTTTTCTTAAATGCTGTACTACTTATTAAACTAATAACAATAACCAATAATCCAACTAATTCAAATATTCAGGCACTGCTTGGTCTTTAATAGTGCTGGGTTAGGGAGAAGGTACTGTATATAAAATTAAAGCAAGTGGCTTTTGTGGCTCATTACTCATAAACTTTTAGAGAGATTCATCTCCTACAGGGTTAAAGAGGATAAAAATGATAATTTCAATTTCAGTTTAAGCTCAACTTCTTATTAAAATAGGTGATAAATGTAATTTGAGCAAGTCCTATAAGCAAGGGTAATAAGGTCCAAACTAATAGAGCTGCTGAGACATTGGCTATAAATATATCAAACATTATAATAGTAAAATATATTCAAAATGAGCATATTAAATATTTTAATGACTGCAGTACTTTGTCTAAAGGTTGATGTTTAAAAAAAAAATGTCCGATCAGATAAGGAATTAGAATGTTATGTTTAGTAAAAAATGATGAAATTGTTACGGATATAACGAAAATTACTAAATAATAATGTGTAATATGCACAAATAAAAAAAATGGTACTTACCAATCATATCATATAAGCTTGCTGTGTAATTGTCGACAAAATATGAAATAAAACCCATTGTTGTCAAATCACAGAAAGAGTTAAAGTGTTTTATACTTTATATAGCCTTATATTATTGTTTTGTATATCAGACAAATACGGTTTATTAATTACTTTTAAATAAGTTTCACCACAGAAGCGTACAGTTACATTATTATTTTTTACATTAACGGAAAATAATTAAAATAACTCTTCATTGTATTTTATACACTGGAAAATCTAAATATCGTCGGTCGATAGTCGATAGATGAAAATATCAACAAGATTTGCGACTGACAGTGACATTGACAAAGATAGCTAGACATTAGCAAAAAACAGATTATGATACAAAAAATACGGTAGATAAATACGGAAATAGAGATATAGGACCTACTGTAAGGTACGGTACATATAAGCACAAGAAATGATAGGTCACATGTTTCGTAATTTTCACGCGGAAATTAGTTTTCAATGTTCTTCAATGAGCATAAATCGTCCTATATTGAAAACATAGTTATATCTTCATTATTTCAAAAGACTTTCAATTTTAACACAATTTTAAAGTAAAAAAATGATTTTAATGAAAAGTTCACTAAACATTTATAGAATTAATGTTAAATTAATTTTATTACTCTAACACAACTTGTGAGTCACAAAATCATAAAATGCATAAGATATACAAAATATATATTTTATCTGTTTAACATGATCAGCTGTTGTTGTATTGTTTTGCAATTTTGCAGTATGCGCTAATTAAAAACTTTTAAAATCCAATTTCCAATTGTCGTCGATAGAATTGATTATTTGTAATTTAAAGAAAATAAAGTGGCGGATTCTTATAAAATTATAAATATGAATAAGAAGGTTCTAAATTGCATATGTATAGCAAACAAATTAAACAATTATAATATTTGGTCGATTTAATTTAAATATGACTTATTTATATTTTGTTAATGCGTAATCGTGCTATATTTTGAGAATGAATGACAAATTATATAAGAAAATGTTGCTTAGACGCAGATTTTGTAAACGAATAATACTCGTAATAATAGTATTTTCACTATCATTTTACGCTTCGCTTTTGTTATTTGGTGGTTTCAAAGGTCCACAAATAATGCAACTTACTGATTTGTATCGCTGTCCTGCCTGTTTTGGTATATCCGTATGTCCCGAATTGTACTCAAGCCAAATAATACTCGAGTCGTCTCATTGGTCAAGCATGTTCAATGTAAAAAATATTTACTACGGTTATACAAAATCAGATCGACCTCGACGTGTTGTACTAAAGAAATTGGCGCACGACTGGGAATTTCATGAATTCGATGAAAAACTATGCAAGGAATTTAATTTGAAGGATGATTGTAAGCCAGTACATTTGCTTAATGCTACAAATATTGATGAGAAAGTATTGAAAGTAATAGAGTACAATGTTTCCTGGCCTGACATTGAGGCTAGGAAAGGATTGGTATTATGCCCTTATACATATAGTCTACATGATTTGATTAATCCTTTAATTAATAATGGCAAGGGTAATTACAAACTAGAAATGTTAAATATTTGGACAATGCTTAACATTAATCCTGAACCAATAATTCTGCAAGTGAGGATTTTTTTTTAATAATTTTTGTATTAATATCATATAGTTGCACTGACTGCAGCATCTGTTATGCCATCCAATTGTGTATTGAAATTATTCAAGAACTCATTGCATGTATCATAAATTGTCTTTAGGATAGATTGATTTAGTGAAATGGACAACTGGTTTTATATATATATAAGTATTATTTATACGTTACAGGTGATACAAAAATCTAAGGGTTGGCCAGTCCCAGCATATGCAGGAGTGTGTGGTCGCTTAGAAGTAGTAGCCCATGAAGGAGAACCTCTGTCAGCACTTCAACACATTGAGTGGCATAAAAAATTAAAATATGCCCAAAAGATATTAAATGCTGCTATGGACTTTACTTTTAAGCATGATAGGTAATTACAGATTCAATGTGCTCAAAACAGCTGAGCATGTTCTTCTTCATTCTCACTGTGACATCCTCGCTAGTACCTACCATTCTGTGTATCTCTTTATTGCTTATTTGATCAGCTATTCTGACTCTGCATATCCTACGAAGAGATCACATCTCCACAGCATTCATCTTTCTTTCATTCTCGTATAACAGCATTGGTACCAACTCTGCATTGTGTACGACCAAATGTGCAGCCACGCAGGCATCTAAACAATACAACTAAGCCTCGGTTAACCCTGTTACCGACAGCAATACGCTTTTCCACATCCATCTCATATCTTCAATCACTACTGAACATACTTTCCAAATATACCTCTTTATTCACTTGTTCTAATATCTTGCCATTTATGCTGATCTTGCATTCTGCCCCTTCCTCATCTCTTCCAAAAACCAGAAACATTGTCTTATTGAATATTAAGACGACATTTTTGTTTAAAATAATTATTTAATATGAATTACGTTACAGATTTCGATTCTACCTCATGGACTGGTCACTTGACAACATTGTGGCCAATGAGAAAGACGAGATTACCTTTGTGGACTTAGAAGATATAGTTATGTTAGACAAACATATATCACCAAAGAAAGATCTGCCTGACTGGTACAAACGTTACACTAGAGAAGTTTTAGGACCGGGATTTACTTTTTCTATAGAAAATATGTGTAGACATCACTTAAGTGATCATAATTTATGGGCAGCTTGTTATGTACTTGCTGGTGATGAAAACCCGTTGTTATATCCCATACCTAAAGATGTTAATTCTGTACGTCCACACTTTGAGAGACTACTAACGGCGTGTTTGAATGGTGGAGACAGGTTCCGAACTGTTAGTAAGCTACAACATGTTATAGAAGATATGCTCACAGATGAAAAGATTGTTGGTTTTGGAGCAATTAGATGATGAGTTCTATGACGGAATTGCTTCCGTTTATATTATTTGCGTTGTCTGTGATATTATGTGTTATTTATATATAATTTGTTTGTTGATATTCCAAGCCGAAATATTATGTACTATTTTTTTGTGTATTGTTTATTGGTAAAATCTCCATCTTATGTGAGCAATTTATGGAAGCCTCAATAAAATTTTATTTATTTTTTATTTGACTTAAATACAAACAATAGCACTCGTACAATTTTTTTATTTATATACCAGCCGTCCACTTGCTTTGCCTGCGTAGACTGCATTGTTATAATATTTGGGCAAGCTGCATATCTTTTCCTGTCTATCGCATTATACTTATATCCCAAATTTAACATATGATCAAATTTAAATGGTCAAAACATAAAATGTCTGATAATTTTTATGTTGCAGTAAATGACTCATAAAGAAAATTAGGTACCGAAGAATATTTTCCTGTTTATACAGGTTTGTCGATATTAAAAAGTTCTATGGAAAGGTTTTTTCTTTTCGCGATTTTGAAAGTGGCCCAAAAGTTCAAATTATTTGTAATAACTGATTTTTACTTGCTTTTACATTATGTAACATAGAAAAAAATTATGGTAATTTTTAACATACACATCCCCAGAAATTTTATTAATAAAAAAATTGCCCTAAAATAATAAACGATTCCACGAGCCCTGACACAAAACCCCACTCCCCGTCTCCACTCCACTGGATTCTCTACTCTCTCGATCCCTTCCTGAGATGATTTGCCTTCTGTTCGAAGTCTTGAATCTCCCCGGAACAATAAGCTTCGTAGGTCGTTGTTTTCATCATTCAGTCTTAAATCCCATTGTTTATTTTTACTGACGGATACAATAAGCCAATGTCATTGTCCTACTCAATAATGGACGGCGGTTGAACGGTACCGAAAATATTTTGCTAGTCGTCCCTTCAATGCCTGTTGTATAGATGTCCACTGGCTGTGCGTCTTCAGTCCGTGCCCACTCTAGCATAGTCTAGTACCCATCTCAGCAATTAAAAACAACATTTACACAAGAGGCCAGTCGTGGCGCAGTGGCACGATGTTTGACTGTAAAACCGGTTGTGGGTTCGATCCTTACTCGAGGAGATGAAATTTTCACTTAAATTTGTATTTCCATTTCTTCGCTCTGGTGTCGAACTTTGACACTCAACACGCAATGCTTTCAGAATTCGGCAGAAAGTGGGGAACGAAGTGTCTTAACACTAGTTTCCCTCTGCCTACCCTGCTGTGTGCAGGATACAGCGTGAAGCTGAACATTTACACTAACATATCTGAAAAGCTGAAAGTTAATATTAAGACTAGGTCTTAATATTTATGTTGTAATTTAATGTAGTTTCCACATATAGACCTCGTGTTAAAACATTTCGTTTCCCCATTTTTGATACATTGCGTGAGGAGTACTGGTATTCAACGCCACTTTTTGTGAGAGAAAATTATTCTTTTGAGTGGGAATCGAACACACTGCGCCAAGAGTGTGAATTACGTAGTACTTGTCTGGAATTATATTGCAATAAAACATGTTTCAGCATAAGCATTTGTTTTTGTCTTGCCTACATGATTTTAAACGACTACGTAATGTCAATGCATTTAGACATTTGTGATACTGTCAAGTGTCAGACAAGATAAATCTAAATCATTTTTCTCATAGAATTTGTCTTATAGTTTTTCGTTTAAACTTGTGTTTTTAATATATTAATGTATAAAATATTCATGGATACAAAATGAGTAGTGACGATTCAGATGATGATAATATTATCCGTTACGGAACTCCCTTGGAACCTTTTGAAGAAGGTATTTAAATTCATAACGAGATAACTGAAACTTTATTTGTTTTAATTCTATGTTTAAAACCTCCACAAGCTAGTTTTTTTTTTAATTTATCTAATATTGTTAATTTTATGTTTGGTTCTGTTTAAGATTTCAATCATTAACATTATCAGTATCTAATTCCAGATGAGGTTCCGTCAAAAAGAAAGTTTCAGCAACAACAAGACCAATATGCTGTTGATGCACATGGAAGACGAAGGTTTCATGGTGCTTTTACGGGGGGTTTTTCAGCGGGTTTCGGTAATACAGTTGGAACACCAGAAGGATGGACACCCAGTACCTTTAAGAGCTCTCGTGCAGACAAAGCACAAATATCTGTAAGAATTTTATTTGCTTTCTCAAATACCCTACTTACCAACATATATCTATATGAAAAAAAATTACAGTATGGACTACTTATTTTTTGAATAGCAGTTTGACTATGTTAGATACTTTAGATCAGCTAAAATACTTTTTGAGAAATGACTTATTTTTATTAATCAAATATAAAATATCTAAAGAGTATATGGATCAGTTGTAATGGTTGCCAAGTATCCAGATTTTATTATTTAAAGATTTAATTAGTTACTTATAATTTTATAGAAATACAAATAACCATAATTGTAAGTTTTCAAAACAATATTGCTTAAGTATAGAAATGTTTTATTATTAAAAACATTTTGTATTAAAATGTAACACCATCAGAAGCATTATTTAAAACTTAAATAAAACTTAAATAGATAAATACTTTTGGGAAAAGAATCCCCCTTTTCACCAAGAAAAAATCTATAAATGCTGGCCAGTTGTTAGAAAGCAAGGAAGTTACAAAAGTTATATTTCAGATCTGGATGCAGAATCAGATGTAAGAAAAATATACCAGCTTTGGTTAGGGATATGAAATTATTTTGTATTATTCATTACTTTTGAATGGTTCTTGAAATGTCTTGTAATGAATCAGTTATTGACAGCTGATATTTTACATTGTTTGCATTGCAAGAGTGGCAGTTGTTTAGTATATTTTTTAAGATTTTTATTTATCTTTTTATTTTAACCTTTAAGTACAACTGTGCTTATACTTCACACCTTAGGTAACCCCCTTCCCCCACAAAATAACAATCCCCACTTATAGGTCTTATAGCTGCATGGTTGTGTGTATTTGTTGAAAAATTATGTTCTCCGTGCGGTTCATTCTGATGTGTTCTCTGAAGCCTCACATTGGTACTAATGTAGGTTATATAACTATATAGTATTGGCTAGGTTAAATAAAAAATCTGTCATAACATATGTCATTTAGACTATGCCCATATCTGAAACTTTTATTTTATCTTTTATATGTTATGTTGAATTTCTTTATGGTTAACGTTTTTATTTCCATTATCTAGTTGTTTCAGTTACAGTTATGGAGCTCCATAACATTATTGCTGTTTAAGTTTCCACTGTTTACTCTTCATATTGACAGATATATTTAAGATACTTTGTCTTTCTATTATAGAATCAAAGGCCAGAAGATTTCATGGATGATGAAGACCGTTCAGAATTTGGTATTGCCCCCCGTCAATTGCAAACTAAAACTGATTTCTCTGGACAAAAGCGCCCACATCAGAAAAGCTTTCATGATGGACCTATACCTGGTATGAGTTATTTTTCAATGCCTAAAACCTACCTACATACATAATTCACATAAAATAATAAAATAAATTTAGAGGAATTTTGTGGTTAAAGTAGGAAATTTAATACCATATTGTGTAGTCATGCTAGCAACAAAATTTTACCTTGATATTTTGGCACTTCATCAGAAACGCTAAACAATGCTATATGTTGTTCTGCTATGATGTCAGTCAGTCTTGAAAACAAAAGCACTAATATTAGTAATAACTTATAAGCAAGGTTGCGGTGATTAGTAAACACTTTTTTTTTACAAGACTTTGTGATGTCATATCATGATGGCTCCCTATTCACATATAAATAATACAGTTAAAAAAAATAAATTTTTAAAACTAAATGTAATATTTTATATACAACTAACATTATCTGCTTACTCATAAGTTATTTCAGTTCTACATTTTTAAATTATTTCCCATTTAAATTTTAGAGTTAATTATCCAAATTTTATAGGTGATCCGGTATTAGGACAATTAATACGAGCAGTCCACGAAACAGCCGCAGTGAAGATGCTTCGTAAAATGGGCTGGAGGCCAGGACAGGGAGTCGGGGAGAGAGTGTCACAGCGTGAGAAGCGGAAAGCCAAAGATCAACATAAAGTATATGGATGTTATATACCAGATGAGATGCGAAAGGTTAATAGAAATATTTTTTTTAATAGATTTTATCAGTGAATAGAAGCGGCGGCTGTGGCTTCCATTTCCTCTGTTGGGAATTAATGAATTTTTATTTGCTCTCTCTGATATGAAGACAGTGTAGTGTTAAGATCTGTTACTAATATCTTGGAAATTGGGCGGTATAAGGGAACCTGAGTGTCCTTAGATGTGTAGAGGTGACGGTATAATAGAGGTGAGGTTAAAGGTGGAAAGGAAAAAACATTAGGTTAACAAAAAGTTTGTAAACAGAAACAGAAACAGTGAATTGCTCACAATTTGCAGCAAATAACAAAGAATAAAATAATATCGATTTATAAGTTTGATTGTGTCTGTACTCCAAGGAAATGTATATTTAACATGAATTTTAGCTTGGTTTTTCCACAAGACAGAGAAACAATGAAGTGATCCTCAAAAGAATATGTTTTTCTTCTTTTAAGGTACGAAACCCTAAAAATATTAATTAAACTATTTTTGTCTACAGGAAGCAACACAATCAGACAGCTCAGATTCAGAATTTGAATATGACACGTTATTCGCACCAGACGATTATGAACCTTATATATTAGTACGTAAGAACGATAAGTTTGGCATCGGTTATAAGGGACTAAGTCGACATTCAGTTTTGGGTAGCTTGGTAGGTGAATATGGAGAAGGAACTTCAGGAAGCCACTTAGTTATGAAGGATAAAGGCAAAAAGGTATGTTTATATTGTTTTTTTTTTTAATATATACTACAGATCAATTTCTAATTTATGCTGTGAAGAAATAGCTCAAGTGATAACAATAACTGCTAATGTTTAATTATATTTAGTAACGTTTAATTATGCAACAAAAAAAAAAGAAATACTTAAAAATATACTCTATCGAAACACACCTAGAGTCACAAAGCTCTATTTGTCTTTTAAGTCCAATGTTAAATAACGCAGTAAAAATATAAGATTTATATAGGTTTTATTTTATCTATATATCATTTATTTTATTTTGTTTATCTAAATAAAAAAAATCGTATATTCTAACACCTGAAACAATGAATATACATATAGTAACTGGAGAAAATAATTATTTTTATTTCCTTGCTATACTAAAAAAACAAAACGTGACTTTGAGTTCCCACTCAACACATGTATTGGGGAAATTGAGTGGTTATTTGTCTTTTAACACTATGTTCCCTCTGATACAGCGTAAAACTGAAAAAAATATGTGTTTTAGGTATCAATAAGAGGTCAGGCATTTGGTGTTGGTGCCTTCGAAGCAGATGACGAAGATGTATATGCTACAGAAGATATGTCACACTACGACTTTACAATAGGTGGTGCTGAAAAACAGAAAGTTGAGAAGAAAGTCTCGAAAAGTGTTAATGTAAGGAAAAACAGTTCTTACCTAAATTATAATATAAAGCTCTCACCTTTTTTTTTTGAGAAATCATATGTCTGTTTGGTAGCACCCTCTGGAGCTTTAGGTTCAAATTGAAAAAAAAATATGTCTATTTATCGAGAAACATCTAATCCAGGACGACCACGACTATTCGACCAGACCGTAAATAATATTTTTCCCATTAATCTGAAATAAAACAGGTACTAGAAGGCTTCACTAAAGCATCGAACCAGCCACCGTCAATACCGTCGTACCCCCCACCCGCTCTGCCACGGGACTTCACCCCCGCTCCGGCAGGAGTGCGCCGGTCGAGATTTGAATCCATATCCACTCAGCCACGGGATCAGGGTAAGAAAGAAGTAGTGGAGCTTTTTCTGTACGATAGGCAGGAAGAGCTTTGTTTGAAACAGTAAGCTTTTGCAAAGCAAAGCAGAAAAATGTAACATCTAAATATTATTTATAGGGAACTCCACGTATTGGACCTGTGTCCACATGCAAGCTTTCCAAAAGATGGAGTTCATTTGATCTCGAGGTTCTCAAGACAAGAAATATAGAATAATAATACTATATTTATTCATTGAATGATGTTTTACAAATTGCCTCTAAAACTACGATTGGCATTGGTACTAATATCAACTGTGTCTCAGCCATCAGAATTAAAAATGCTTATTGAATTGGTAACAGGGCTGTGTATTGCATATAACTGTTACTGTACTATGTGTGTTGTTAGAGTAGTTAAAAATTGCTGTTTAACATTAAATTATGGTTTTTTTTCATGCCAATTGTTATTCTGCTGTTAATATAATGTAGAGTTTTGGGTGTAATGTAGAGTTTTGATATGATTAAAAATATAATTATAATTCAAACTTTTAGGTCTTGGTCGTCACGAATTAACAGCAGAAGCTCGCGGAGCACTATTAGGAGAGACACCTCTACCTAAAATACAAGACACGCAAAATGAAACACAAAATTCCACAGAAAAACCGGATTTAACGAAAGTTCTCGGTAAAACTATAGATTTTGTGTCAATCGTCAAGGAAAAAGAGAAAGATAAAGAACTAGATTTCATATCTATTAAAGATACGGGTAAAGATATAAACGTGTTCCGACCGTTTATGAGTGATCCTCAAAAACAACAGAGGTACGAGAAGTTTCTGGAAAATAATGTGATAGAAAGAGACAGCGATATAGATAGATTAAGCGAGTGGGAGAGAAACAGAGAGATGGTGGAGTTTCAACAGGCGGCCAAGTTGTATAGACCATTGTCAGGTATTATTGGGGATCGGTAAGTAATATCGTTATTTTTTGTGTATATATAATATGTACTTTTTTTAGCTTCCAAAGAAAATCCGGATTAAACGCTGTATCTCGAATATGGCTGAGTAGGTAAAGGGAACCTAATGTTAGGATACTTCTGTTCGCCAGTTTCCGCCAAATTCTCGTGGTATTGCTTTTTGAATGGCGACACTCAACGCCGCGCTTCGCCTGAGTGGGAATCGAACCCATAAACGTCGCCTTTACGCTTGCACGCTTTTGTCCCTTCTTCTTCTTGTTTATCTGTGTATTAATACAAAACTAAACTAAACTAGGTACACAAATCCCGCGATATCCCGCTACCTTACAATTTTCCAAAAAAAGTATTTTTCGTTTTTAAGTATGGAATAACGATTTTTATTAAAAACTGATATGTGTTATAATAATATAAATGAGTAAAGAAAACCTAATAAAAAATATTCCGTATTTTTCTCCTATGTATTACTTTATGTATCTCTACAGAAATCAAAATACACCTGTAATAGAAATGAAAATTGTAAAAATGTTATATTTGCCTGATTGAACACGATAAATATTTTAATATCATGAGATTTTTTTAGATTCACACACGCATCTCAGCCCGATGATGCCTTAAACCCACTGAGTGCAGTTACCAAAAGTTCCATTAATTACGGTTTAGCCACAAAAGAACAGATTGAAGCAGCTAAAATAGGAGCATATGGTGTTATAACTAGAAGGGAGATTATATGGCGGCCGGAAGCACTTGTTGCTAAACGATTTAATATACCGGAATTAAGTGGCGATAGGTAATTTTATCTTTATTTTAAGTAAATATATTATAGGATTTAAACATAGGATTATTCGTGGTCGATAAAGTAATTAAAGTTGGACGTAGTTTTGGTGTGTTTATTACTTAAAAAATGGGCGTAAATGCTAGTATAAAAACAAACACCTCAATTAATCTCTGTGTGTGTTATTTTCACCAAAAAATATGTAATATGTTTTATATATACCTACTTAATTCTTTAGTTTTAGTATGTTTCTCGATTATAGTATGTTCATAGATTAATTTGAATTCAAATTGAGTGAAGATATATTTATAGGTTGTTTTTTTATTTCTAGACCTCAACCGAAAGAAGATAAACCTAAGGTGTCATATTCAATATTCTCATATCTGGAAACATCTGTACACGATAAAGAAAGCTTTGCGAAAGAACAAAGTAAATTTAGTGGATCTAAATCACTAAATATAGACCCAATTAAAATCAATAAAAATAGTAATAAAAAAGAAAATACAAATGAAACTAAAGTAAGTACAGAATTGTTTAGATCTAGTGGAGAAACAACGGGGGTTAATAAAAGAATGACAGTGGCTGAACTATTTATTAAGGAATCTGAGAAAGATATCAAAGAGAAAGAAAAAGGGACCGAAGTGGTGGAAACGATAGAAAAATTCGATAAAATGGATCTCTATAAGTCAATATTTCTTAGTGACAGTGAGGAAGATGTTGGTAATAATGAAGAAAATACTGATCGTAATGACTTTGTAGATAAACCAAAAAACATTGAACGAAATCTTTCTCCTCCGAGAGGTATATTCGCTAATATTGATTTTGATGAACTGAACTCATGGAAAAGACGTTCTGAAGACAAAAAGACTGATCAGCTACCAAAATCTAATGAAACTAAAAAAGATACTAAAAATAGTAAAGTTGAAGAAAATCATAAAGATAGCCAACCTCCTTTAGATAATGTTGTGTATGGACCGAAAATACCAGATGTTTTACAAAAGCGTTTAGAATCTGATATACTTACAGATTTCAGACCAACATTTAGACGTAAAGATGAGATGGATATAGCTGATTCTTCCTCCAGTTCCGATTCATGGGTCGAAGCGAAGGAAGTCAAAGTAAAGAAACAAAAGAAAAAGAAGAGCAAAAAACATAAATCTAAGCATAAAAAGTCTAAACATAAGAAAAAAGATAGATGAAATGTTGTGTAAATTGTGTGAAATAAATGATTTTTGTATCTATATAAATTTGTTTCATTATTATAAAGAGATAAGTTTTTAAATACTATAAACCAGCAATCCAAACGCTGTTTCCCCTATTTAGCAGGGCAGGCAGAGGGAGCTTAGTGTTGAAAGACTCCGTTCCCCACTTTTCGCCGAATTCATGAAGCATTGCGTATTGAGTGACGGATCTCAACGCCGCGCTTTGCTTTGTTACCAGGGCGAAGAAATGAAAATGTTAATAAATATAATTTATTCCCTCCGAATAAGATCGAATCCAAAACCGTAAAACGTTTGTGCCACTGCACCACAAGGGCCTCAAACTAACCTATATATATAAAATCGAAAGGTCACTCACTCATCACGAAATCTCAGAAACTACAAGTGCTAGGAGTTTAAAATTTTGCACAGAGGTTATTTATAGGACGTAGGTGCTCGCTAAGACCGGAATCTGTAATATTCGACTCCTAAGAGATTGTTTTCTGGGTTGATAGTTTGTATGAAACTTTGTTACTATAAGTCCTATGAGTTTCAAATTTTACATGAGCGTTGTTTATAGGACGTATGAGGTCACTAAGATGGATGTTTGTAATATTCCACCCCTAGGAGTTGTTTTTGGGGGTTTATAGTTTGTATGAATCTTCGTTACTACAAGACCTAGGAGGCTTATATTTTGCAAGAGTGTAATTTTTAGGATGTAGATGCTCACTGAGATGGGAAATTGCAATATTCGACCCATAAGGGGTGGTTTTCGGGATTGATAGTTTGTATGAAATTTCATTACAAGGGCTAGGAATCACAAATTTTGCATAGGGGTACGTTTTAATTCGTAGGTGCTAGTTAAGACGCCGCTTTGCAAAATTCGCCTCCTAAGATTGTGTAATATAAATATTACATTATCTAGACTAATCTTGTTCCGTATGGAATGTCTTAAGCTATTTTTTTTCCAAAACAATCTTATGGAAGTTACAATAATGTAATCCAAGGTGCTTAAACCTTCATATTAATAGTCTTTATAAGTACACTACAGATAACGTGTATAAACACGAATACTGATTGATGATTTCGCGGTCGGAGCCGCGATCAGGACGCTAGCATAATATATTGGTACATTATAACCAAATTATACAAAATCTTTAGACAGTTTGCTAGCTATATTACTGTATATTTTCATTAATTCTGCTAAATTTGTTACTAGTAAGATTACTCAACAGTTATATTAAATATTATATTATTATAGTTCGGTTATAATATTAGTAGGATACATACGACGTAGATCTTTATGATTTTCTATTATTAAATAAACAAAATAAAATGTGTCTCTATTTTCTACATGACCGAAAAAAATCATTGAAAATAAAAAAAAACATGTTTTATATAATTAATTTATTGCATCTAAAGGAAGTCGTACGAGTTGACGTCATCGAACTGCTGCGGCTGTCCCCCGCGTGCGCCCACCGCGCCCCCCGCGCCGCCCGCGCCCACGCCGGTCCGGTACTGTGGTTGCTGGACCACATGCAACACGCCACCATTAGTCTCCGCCGTCCCCCGTCGGCCCCGTCGTCGCCCGGAGGACGGTGGACGGGGAACCGCCTCTATTTACGCTAGTGATGGATGAGCGCGCGTGCAATGACAATGGCGGACAGTAAAGCGGATAGCGAGGACATATAAGCGTAGTGTAGTGTACAAGTAGGGTGACATTACTTAGCCTGCGCTCACAGGTGCGGACGACCGCCGCGCGCCGCCTGCTGCTGCTAGAACACACCAGAACGTTGAGCACCGAGCGCGGTGAGCACTGAGCGCCCGGAGCGCTGAGCATCGGCGCACTGAGAGCTGAGCGCCGAGCGTCGAGTCACAGTCCCGCAGTGTTGGCGTTAGTTAGTGGAACACTAAAGGCAGGCTGGGTGAGAAGGCTCTAGACGTGTGACCACGTGCTCGTGTCACTCAACTTGGTTAGCAAGACATTAGACGCCGTCAGTGTGGAAGTGGCGCGCTCATGTACTAACATATGATACATAAATATTAAATATTGTTTATTTTACTCAACACTTTATTTACTTCTTTTGAACCAAATGTTGTCAAGTTCAAGTCATTTACAGGCGGTACTCACTTCTACACTGGCGGGGTAAAAGAAATTGTTAACATGCGGAAAGTTAATAATAAACAGTACGTCAGTAAATAAAAAAAAGTTGTAGTTATAAAGCATTACTTTTACATTGGATAAGAAGTAAAAGTAGCTAGTCATAGGTGAGCTCTAAATGACAAGCGTTGATGGTGATGATGATGATTGATGGTTCTTATATACTAAGATAATATAAAGAATGACTTCTAATAACCAGTCATATAAAATAAAGTTCTTATATTTACATCCATATTATATATGTACACATAGGGTTATTAATAATTGGACCAATTCCCGTAAAAAGGATGTAGTTGAGGTAACTCACAAACTGATATATTCCTATATCACCTTAGGCGGAAATGCATCCACTCAGACATATTATTTTTCATTTAATTTTGAAACAAGTTTTAAACAAAATGTTTGTAATTTAAAAAACTTGTGTCAATGTGTTTGTACATATTAATGTGTTATTATAAAAATATAAAACAAACTTTAAATCACTTTCTAATAATCTCAAATACATCCTCACTTTTTTTGAGGAATTTTGTCGAATTACCAATAACACGTTATATGTGTGTAAAGCGGTAAGATCCCAGAGCCTTCAGATCTACCCCATTTTAGGAAAGCTGAAATTTTGAGGATTATTATTAGTCTAATATGGAAGTATGAGGGTAAGCGCATACCGTCTTTTACGAGTGTAAAGGCTCACGTAAATAATCTGGTAATAATAAATATACATTTATTACATTACTACTTAAAATATATTTAGATTCAAGCGTTTTTACTTTAATATAGGTGAGCGTGGATCTAATCTACTTTTAATTAGCGCCCCTCTGAATGGGCCCCTTTCAAGTTAGTAAGCACCGTCGTAAATATATATTAGACTAATAATCCTCAAAATTTCAGCTTTGCTGAAATTACATAAGTCTGGAAACCTTGGAATCTCAGTTCATATGTAGTTACAGCCGTTAGCCCTAAGGCGTATGTGTTCTCGCGTGCGTATGTGTGTTTGTGTCTACACGTGTCAGTAATGGTGTTCACCTGCTGCAACAAGTGTCGCAATCCCGGGTTTGCAGGTAGGTGTGGCCGCATAAGCCGTGGAGCAGCGCTGCGAAGCTGCTGTTGCAACTGCTGCTGCTGTTGTTGCAGTTGCAGCTGGTGCTTGCGCTGCTCCTCCAGCTGCTTGTAGTGCTGCTCTTGTTGCTGTGCCGCGTGCAGGTGCGACATGATGTCCATCTGTGACTTGAACTGCGCCTCTTGCTGGTGCGCTGCCTCCAGTGTCTGCTGCAGGTGCTGGATCTTCTCCAGGTTCTGCTGGCGCGCCGCCTCCAGTCCGTCCAGTGGGACACCGCGCGCGCTCGTCTTGTGAATCTGCATGCCGCCCTGCTGTTGTTGCAACTGTTGCAGGCCACCCTGCTGCTGCTGCTGTTGTTGTTGCGCCAGTGGCATCTGCTTGCTGAGCTTCTGCTGCTGGATCACCTTGCGCAGGCGGTCCACGAACGTAGCCTGGTTGTTGGGAATGAAGCCCAAATAAGCCTTCTTGTCGGGCGTGTACAGCAGGATTAGAACCTTGATGTCGCACTGCGGCGGCGAGGGCATCGGTGAGAAGTGCACGCAGCCGGCCTGAGGATATAGACATACACACTATAGTCTATAGCACAATAAAAGGAGCGCCACAGACAAGAGTGACAGAGAGATGGAGGTACTCACGAAGCCGCCCACCATGACCTTGGTGAGCGCATCGAGCGCCTCGTTCTGCTGCAGGTGGAACAGCACCGACTTGCTGTCTTTTAGGTACTGTCCGCCGATGTTACTTATCAGTTGTTTTGGCATCAATTGCATCAGTAGTTTACTAGGCCATGTGTCTACTTTGAGTTCAGGCTCTATATCTTTTGAGTTTGCTGAAACCTAAAATATGAATAATGATTTCCATCTTTAAATTTGTATTCTGTACAGAAAAAAATAATATCTGTTTTTGTATAAGACATTATAGAATGTGTATTTATGTTATTTAGCATTATAATCTATTTTATTCATCCCTTGGTAAATAAATAGATAACAATGCAAAATACGAATTTTAGTCTTTAATGCTCTCTAGCAGTACGCGATAAAGAAGGGTTTGTAATGTGTTTTTAACGAAAGTGTAAATA
The DNA here is from genome assembly GCA_030704555.1 of Heliconius charithonia. Taxonomy (NCBI): domain Eukaryota; kingdom Metazoa; phylum Arthropoda; class Insecta; order Lepidoptera; family Nymphalidae; genus Heliconius; species Heliconius charithonia. The sequence continues at coordinate 15,333,168 of CM060819.1, forward strand.
TTTGTGTTCATAAATTTATGCAATCATTATAATTTTGATTTAAAAAATTCAATTGAATTATCTCGATGGACGATTTTTTATTCAAATTTATTATTACTCTTAATGGTTTACGTCTATAAAGGGTCGGGGTAGTTGAAATATTTTTTTTGTGATTGTGACGGATACAATTACCCATAAAACTGTAAAGAACCTACGAAAATGTAAAAAAGTTGGAGGAAATGAATGTTTAGGTATGTTTGAAGCGAGATGCGGTGGTGGCGTTGTGAACCAGGCTTTACAAGAAAGATTCCCTTAAAGTAATCTCACCAATAAAGGAGATCAAAAAGTCCAATAATCTAACGCCTTTTAAATTCTTAGAGAAATGTGTGACAAAAGTTTCTTAGCAAGATATACAATTTCTACTGTAAAGGTAGCACTGTATTAATTTGCACAAATAGTTTCGAACAATGCCGGACAAGGAGATGGTACTTTAATAATAAATATAATAGGTCTAATTTACAACGTACTTGACAAGGCAAATGTTTGATAACTTTCTGTTGATCTCCAGGTGCTTTGCCTTTTTCCATCCATTCCAGAGCTCCACTCCATATGTATGTCCGCTGTAACGGCGCTGACACTGAACCCACGCCCACATTTCCCATGTTTCCCACTGACCCCACTGTTCCCACATTCCCCACCGCTCCAACATTCCCGACTCCCCCAACATTTGTGACCTGATTGGGGGCGACATTTACTCCTACGTTGGAGGGACCTGGTTGAATCATTTGCATCCTTTGCATGTTGGACTGTAACAAACTTTTGTTTTAAATAACTTAGAAAACACCTTGTGTGTTTGTTGAAAAAAAAAACGATGTTTTTTACAAGAGTTCCGTTCTTTTCAAGCTAAAAATGTAAAAATAATAATTTTCAAACATTTAAATTTTCACTGTTAATTATTATTTAACTTTGTTTTTTTAATGACGTTAAAAACAAACCTGTGTAGGAGGGGGTGGATAAGATGGCTGTGCCAATTGCGTCAATAAAGCAGAATTGGCATAGGTCGGCTGTCGTGGCGGCACCAGCCAGTTGTTTCTCACTGTGGCCGTCGGAGCTCGGGGGAATTGGGCCGGCGGGGCCCTTTGTTGTGTAACTGCTGTTCTATTTTGACTGTTGGTATAAGCAGAGTAATATTTGTTATTCGTTCTTCATATAATATATAATATGTACCACCAACGCCTTTTGTTATCAGCATTTATAAAAAAAGGTAGTCCGAGAAAAAAGAATTAGTTTTTATTTTTTTCCTATTTTTAAAAATGATTGAGATATTAAAGATAGTACGGCCTCAGCGGCAAAACCTGGCCTAAGCGTGTCACATCTTACTGCGTCTTGCCAGTCGGCGCTTCCGAACCCGTTCATACTTTGGCTCATTTTGATCCCGCGGTTTTGCCACTAATCCAATTGGTTTTTACAGTAAATAAATATTGTTTAAAAACCACTCCGTCCAAATAACCCGTAATCGGACATAACTATCGCCGCGTCACGAAACGACTGGGCGAAGCAACAAAAATTTATAAAAGCGGTAAAACTTTACAACGACGTAACTTTGGAAGTTTGAGTCTGAGTACAATTTTGATGAAACAAAAACTATTATTATTGGCACGAGTAACTGACATAGTAAAATGATTGATGCGACTCATTGGATAAATAAATATTTTCGGTAAATAGTAGTATTATATTATTTTTATGTTACTCTTTGAACCGTTTAATAAACGTTTATGACAAGCAATTAGGCTTATAACAAAAGTAAAATAATAATAACAAGGTTAATTTACCTATAAACATCCGGCTGTACATCCGGCGCTGGCGGCGGGGCCGGACTAGGTGGCCGCTCTTTGAGACTGTAGCCACGTAATAATACTAAATGCCTCGGATCCTATGAAGAACAGACAAGAAACCATTTAATCCATCCATCAGTAAAAAAATCTTTTACATCTTTTTCTATTCAATTATCAATTTGACTTCAGGTATGCGTTTGTAAAATAAATTTATTTGTATTGGAACATCAGGGTTCCAATTTAATTCGCTCTCTTATTATATTTATATACATACCTGGTACATATTTCTCCTTTGCATAAAACTGTCCCATACATTTTATTATTCTGACTTTTATTTTTTCGTTTGTTCTGAGCATTGAGAAATTTTCTAGTAAACCACACATTCAAAAATCTACTGAATTATTCACAAAATTTAAAAGGAATCCTGTGAGCTAGGGTTGAGATATAGTGAGAGTATTTTTCCTCCGGGTTCAGGAATAATTGAGTGTTGGGGGCAGTGGACTTGTTACCTTGGCGTAGTTGTACTGTTGCGCGGCGTTGAGCTCCCCGCCCGCGTGCTCGTAGAGCGCGCACAGCGCCGGCACGCGCCGCGCCGCCAGCACCGACAGCTGCGCGCCGCGCTCGCCCACCAGCCGCGCTGCTTGCTCCGAGCAACCCGGCGATCCTACACACATTTTATAGCTTTACATTATATTCCACAAATTGATTTTCAGTCCCAATTATTCAGTCTCATTACATTCTACTCCTCACTTTCTGACACATTGTGTGTTGTGTGGTTCTTACCAAAACAACCTCAAGCCAAAACCATTGCAGGCAGTCTAACCACATCATGGTGACCCATTTAAATTATAATAACTAATATTAGCATGTAGGATAAAGAAAATTGAGTTAAACAAATTTTGACGCATTCTTGCTATTGTTATGCTTTCTATGCTAGGCAAGCTATAGAATAAAAATATTACTACTACTTCCAGACACATTAAAAGGTGGTTTACGCTAAAAACAACATTATAAAGAAACTTCTGCTAATATGTATAAAATTGCATATTGTGTAATTTACAACTTCTTGAGAATGTACTATAACTGGACTATGGAACAATAGAGTGTTGGGTAATTTAAAAAATATTGTTAAAACAGTAGTGAGACTTCATCCCCTTCTCATAGAGTTAGGGCTTAAATAATCTAAATATTTTATCCTTTAAATATATAATTAAGATATTTCCAATTAACTTACTCATAAATATATCAATTATTCTTCAGAATCTGCAATAGGCTAAATTTTTAGTAACATAGTATTCATTTATATAGCGTTTTTTATTTAGTATTAAATAACAAAAAAATAACAGGAGTAGCATAATAAAATAAATTCCATGAAAAATATTAATATTCACTTACCAGGAGGCACTACTCCACCAGCATTCGCAGAATAAGGTGGTGAACAACATAATAATATAACATGAAGTGGAATATCAGTTCTTCCTAGTTCTTCAAAACAAGCTAGAGCTGCCATTAAAGCCTCAGTTACACAAGCCCGACTCTCTGCATGCCCGCCTATAAATCTATAAAGTTTAAACAACTCATATATTTTTATCCAACACAAGCTTTTATATGATGAGTAAGAAATAATTGTGTATGATGATACATTATATAGATGATATGGACTGTAAGTTACATCAAAATGTTTTGCGTTTTAATATATCTTACCTCAATAAATAGGCAAAAAGAATTATTTAATCTGTAGGTTCATGAGATTATTATGTTTAATTAAATAAACTATTGAACTTTAAAATATTCGTATAGTAGTATATATAGTAGCATAGATTTACTTAATGAATTTATATTCCTGTATTGAAACAGTATCTAGAAAGTAAATATTTTCATTTATGGTATATTATATGCTACCATTTACTATTGGAAAATTCTGAAAATTCAAAAAGCTTCTTATTGGAAAATTCTAATCTAGATATTAGCGGAAAAAGGTAATTTGGTAAATGATTTTGAATAAATATTCTTCCAATATAACATTCTAAGTATTTCTCCCAAACTGTAAGACCGTTTAGCAGTATTGTATATTAAAATTACTTACTGTAATTTATCTACAGTTTCAACAACATTTTGTGGACAAGTAAAAGGTCCATAAGTAGCTACTGGAAGGCCAGGATGGCAGTCAGCTGATTGGTATGCTACTATTCCATATACAGATCCACTTCCAACTCCTTCTTCTAATGCTCCTCCATGAAAATATCTAGACAGCAAAGACATAACACAAAGTGATATTAAAGTAATGTAAATATATCAGAATCACGTATTTCTTAAAGGAAATTCACACAGTACAAACTTTTTATTAATTCTTATTTTCTGAATTTTATTTTACTTACTCGAGTGTAGGTACAATATAATTAGTTTTCAATTCATTTATATATGCACTATTGGCTGAAGTTGTTTCTATCACGAATATAACTTCAGCCTGTATAGGAGTTTCTGGGGCATTTACGGCCATTATATATCATTATGTACAGCACATAATTCTAATAAGATTTATGATTTTTCCTTACTTATAACTTTTAAAATATTATTATTGGTATATGGGTTAAAAATATCAAAATAAATATAAAGGATTTTGACAATTGACACTGACGTAGGAATTTTTACATTTTTGACTATTCGTTCGAAATTAGATCACAACTGTCAAAGTTTCGTAATGAAACAATGAAATATACAATTATATATTTATTATATTAAACAATTTTAATAATATTTTGAAAGTTTTATTTTACATAATTATTTTTAATTTATTGGTAAATTGATACTTATAACTAAAGAGTAAAAATAATTCTTAAACTGATATAAACCTTTCAAACTTCAAAGTTCAAACTATTTACTTCAATAACATAACCTTATCGTAACTGATTTTCTTATCTAACTGCTGAATAATTTTAGTTTTTCGATAAACACAACTTTTTTTAACTCATCTATGTCTCGTGCGTAAGCAGTGGTGGAGTAATAAAATACCACAAAAATATTCTTCGCCTTTATATACTCAATATAATGGAGTTAACATTTCGTAATTTACGCTTAATTAACCGGCTTTTGAGAAAACCTTATGGGTTTCCAGCTTTCAGATGTTCTTCCAATGCTATTGTGAAAGAAGAATATATTCCTGAGCTTTTAAAATCTTACAATAGAGATATTAAAGATGGTATGTAAAATTTGATTATAATTTTAATTCTACTCTAAGATATATGTTTTTATATTTTTTTGTATTAATTTTTCTTACATATACATGTTTGTATAAAATATATTATGGTGTGTAAATATTTTTCTTTTAGACTTTTTACACGTATCGTGAAATATATTTATGATTTTTATTTCATGTATAATCTAGTTTATACTAAAAATACTGGAACTATGTATGTGCCAACACTTTGGTATATTAAAAATATAATTTTTTATCCATGTATGAGAACATAGTGACACAGTGAGACTGTGTCTGGCTGTAAATGCAATGGTTTTAATCTTTTATTGGCAAATATATATAGATTTTTTTTATTTTCCCACTCTGGTCCAAAGTGAATTGATGAGGTCACCAATCAACAAATCTCAAATTGAGACGAAATATTCTCTCTGCATACCCTGCCATATGTGGAATCCAGTATTAAAAATGTATAATAATGGCAAATTTAATTACAATAGTTTTCATGTAAAAAATATTATTTTTGTAAATAATGCATGTTATGTCTCATAATATGATTAATATGTGTAGAAACTGTGTTGTGGTAACTAATTATATATTAGTTACACAAATAGAAAGCAAATTTGAGTATATAATCAAATATTTGAACTGTTACGTAATTTAAATTTAAATATGTGTTTACATAATGTTATGAAATATAAGATAATGTCAACAACAGATAATTAATATATATTTTTTTTTATATAATAATTTAGAATTGTTTACGTGCAATTGGATTGGATTTGGATACAGTGCGAAAAAATGTTTTCAAAATGATAATTATGTAATTATTAACATTAAATGTTTGTTAAGTAAACTTTGTAAATTTAGAGATGATATATTTGGACAAATATTTTACAAGAATTTGTAAGGCTTATTTTATATTAAGAACAAATATTGGTTATAAAAATTATTAGTAAGTATTTTTGTCATCATCTCTTTAAATGAAACCACAGTTTTAACTACTCTATAAAAACCTAATACAATAAAAACAAAAGTGATTTTCTTAAACAAAATTATTAATTAAATTATGAATGACACAGACACAAACCTATCAAAGCAAGACACTAGGTGTGCTCTAACCACCCAGCCAGCAGTATGGTTTAAAATAAAAAGTGTTTTATGTATTCTAATAATAAATTAATTCTTTAACAGGAGGCGCTGTACCCGTATTTAAGAGGGCACTATTATTCCCTTCACGAATTGCATTGCAAGATGAAATTGGTTCTTACACCTATGCCAGTCTCTACCAAGCAGCCTCTGCACTTAGTAAAGATATTGCGGCAGAGCTATGTAAGTAGACATTTTTAATACAATTTTAGTAACTTAAAGTTTGAAACTTATGATATGACTTTAATATTTTTTACACATTTTATATTGTATATATACATTTTCTATGATATACCAGAAAAAAAATGTCCAGTTCAGTCTCCTTGTCAGATCTCACTTCTATCAAAAAACATTTTTTTTACTTCATGCTGTATTCCGCACAATAGAGTATACAGAGGATAACCTGGACATCTAGGTTACCACAGTGAATGAAAATATTACATATTTAAATTACTCGAGTATGAATCAATTCCACAACCTTTTGTAAACGCAAAAGTCCAAAATATCAAAAACATATTTGTTAATAATAATACTATTTGTTATATATATTTGTTTTTCTTGAACCAGTAATATAGTCTGATTTGCAATAAATAATTTGGAGCTAGATTCTAGACTATGGGCTACATTGAAAATTTTGAAATTTCGATCTTAAAATTGAAAATGAATCAATGCTTATGAACCAATATATGAATATACTAAATAATATGTGATAAATCCATTTAAAATTGTTTCATACAAAAATTACTAAAATAAATATTTAAGTTTATATAGAAAAAAGTATTCTATATTATCTTGGATGTTATGTTGTTTTACTTTTTGCGGTTTCATATCAGACACACACGTACTTTGATAATATATCTATAAAATACATATTTGGCAAACTTTATAAATAAGATAATTTTAAGAGGTGCTAAATAAATGCGTCAATGAACGGTTTTACGTAATTTCTTTTATCAATTATGGTCTATCATATTGCATATCTCAAGAAAATTTATTCGATAATGATGATTCATTAGATATATTCATTCAATATTTAAAATAAAAGACGTTCGTAGGTTCAATTCCCACACAAAGAAATATTATGATTCAATTTATTGTTGTTACATAATATACCTACAGTATTTTAAAAATTGTATTGAAATAGGAAAATTGCGTTATTTTTTTATGTCGTGGTAAAATAAAATATTTTATTGTGAATTTTAATATAAAGATAACAAGAAAGGGGAAATAGAAATATGTTATAGAATAACACAATGAAAGCAGACTCATGTTAATTTTATTCAAACACCTACTATTATCATCGATTATGATTTCGTTAAAAAGTATATTATATATTTCACTTTTCTCAAATATGAATAGGGTAGGATAGGAATTATGAAATCATGTTAGAGATCATATTGAAGAGGTTGGTGACACCAGACGAAGCGAAAGAGTTTGGCGCTCAGTTCTTTCTGTCGCTCTGGGGGCCAAAGCGTGAAGCTTACGTACCTTTTAAAGAAAAAAGAAACCTCTATAAGATCACTTTCTTCTGTCTGTCTGTCAAGATCCTTTATCTCAGGAACGCTTGGTGATATCAATTTTAAAATTCAAACTATATACTCAGATCTACGACCGCATAATTGAATTTCCTGAAAAAAAAAGGTATTTCTCCATTTACTTAACTTATGAGGGGAATTAATAGGAAAAACTTGTGTGTTCTAAAAAATAATAGACTCAAAGGGGGTCAAAAATTGGTATTAAAGCCGCTGGTTTCAGAAAACAGCTAGACTACTTCAATTTTTGTACGGAACCCTCGGTGGGCGAGCCCGACTCGCGCTCGTCCGGTTTAATTTTTTTATACCTTGCAGTGTGCAGCAAATATATATATGTATATATACATATATATTTGCTGCACAATATCAAGGTAGGCAGAGGGAACATGTATAATTAAAAAAAACCCTAAACATTCTATTACATACATTATCTACAGTGGGCGAAAGAGAACGCACGATTTCCTATATGTGCAGTAACGACGCATCTCACGTAATAGTGCAATGGGCCATATGGATGACAGGAAACATTGGTATGTATAAGTTATTTACATTTTAAAGGCCTGTCCAACCACAGAACAGATTTTTGATAAATCTTGCCACTGTTTCCTCAGTTGGAAAATATTTTATTTTTAAATAAATAAAAAATAATCCCGATATGTCTTACTTTCAAAGGAATCTGTGGACAAAAAAATATATTATATGGATTCACAAAATTTTGCATATTTTCTTAGAAGCCTAAATAGATCATCGTACTCAAATATTATCTAGTTATAACAATAACCTCATTTAATTGAACTCAGAAATATAATTTAAAAAAATGTAAATGAAAATATTATAATCTCTAATAAAAATTTAAAAAAAAGAAATTGCATAAAATCTCAGCATATTATCTGCTGAGATGCATTTATCTTTATATTGTGTGACTTCATTTTGATGATAAGAGAGTAATAGGTATATTGTGTAATAATATAATTTAGAGGCCAGTCGTAGCGCAGCGGCACGAAGTGTGACTGTAAAGTGTAAAACCGACTGGTTGTGGGTTCGATCCCCACTCGAGGAGATGAAATATTTACTTAAATTTATATTTTTATTTCTTCGCTCTGGTGTCGAGGCAAAAATGCGGCGATGAGTTCTGCCACTCAACACGCAATGCCTCCAAAATTCGGCAGAAAGTGGGGAACGGAGTGTCTTAACACTAGGTTCCCTCTGCCTACCCTGCTGTTGTGTGCGGGATATAGCGTGAAGCTATTTTTTTTTTTTAAAATAATTTAGAGACAATTCTAACAGAAGGATATATTATATTTTGTATTTGATAATGTGTCTAATAAATATATTTATAATATATTAATCAGTATATTGACGGAAGCGTAAAGATCGTTAACTGTTCGTCATGTAAAATACGTTTTGCACTATATGTAAACATTTTTAAAAGTGATTTTCATACACTGTAAAATATTGAAAAAAAAATCGTTACGTGATTCAAACCCGCATACCTTAAAATCAGCCATGCCTGATCTAGACAATTACAACACAAAATAATAAGAGTTTGACTTTCGAGTAAGTTAAAAAAGAACGTATGGTTACAACATTTTACAACCGCTTAATTGGTTACAACATTTGGACTGTTCAGATGCGTGGGTTCGAGTCCCGCTGCGTAAAAAAAATATACGTTTTGAAATATTTACCTTACCTTACGTTTTGTATTATTGAAATATTTTTTTATCTGGTGCTATCGACTTACTCAGGTCTCGTGGACCTCGTAGGACAATTATGAAGATAATCGATTTTTCATTTACGACCTTCAGACTTAATTTTTTTATTTTTAACTTAAACTTGAGGCTTTTCTAGTTATTTTGATACCGAAAAAAAAAAATATGGAGGTTATGACCATTTATAAAATTGTAAAAAATTGAACAGTTTAGGCAATATTGACGACGATAAAGTACTTATTACAATGTTAATACGAATTGTATATATATATTTAATCTTTCCAATTTGATCGGTAAATAAACTTTTAAATATTATAAAGTAATAATACAAATGTTTAATTTCAGCCGTCCCTCTAACTCCTATCCATCCAGCGGAAATGCTAAAATATTTTATAACAGACAGTAGTTCAAGTTTAGTCATATGTAGCCAGAACTTCGAGCAGCTTCTCCGTCCTATAGCCCAGGGTCTCTCCAAATCTATCATCATCACGTCCAGGCCTGATGAGAAAGTGGACTTAAAGAACGAAGGTGGATCCTTGATTGAAGTGGGTCAGTCGAACAATTGGTATGGCAATTCGGATGCCATGCTTATTTATACTAGTGGTGAGTTTATTTTTGATTATATAAATAAAGATATTTTTTTTATACATTATTGTAATCAATCAATTCTGATAATCCAAAACAAAGGCTTACATAAATATAAGAATAAAATGACATTAAAACATACATATACAAATTGATAATGTAAAAAAAATAATAGAATGTGATGTAATTGGTTTATTTTAAAAGAGCAATTGTTGACAAAAAGAATTGGAATTGCCACTACTGATCTCTTTATGTAACTTGACGATTTGTAAACAACCACTGTTTCTCACCTCCCGCCCATTGCGTGGTGAGTGGCAGAACTCAAATCTGCACATTGTCTTGAGCACACAGAGCGTAGAAAAGAAAACAATTCATTTCCACGAGTGGTAATCCAACCCACAACCGTCGCGTTTATAGTCAGACATTGTGCTGCCGTGCCACAAACACAAAAATTATTTGATTTTGATATTTATTATATACAATTCCATTTTAGGTACAACAAGTAAACCAAAAGGAGTAGTATGGACACACAAAATGTTAAACACTCAAATATCAGCGCTTCATACAGCCTGGCAGTATTCCTGCCAAGATGTAGTACTGCACACGCTGCCACTACACCATATTCATGGTCAATTGAATTCCTTGAATGCGAGCTTAGCGGCTGGTGCTAGGTAATTGTTGTTTTGTGTGTGTTTATGTGCAAATTATGGGCAACCAAATATTATGTGTAAGGGAACCCAACGCCTCACTTTGTCTAATAGGAGAAAATATTATTTTATACCAAATTACGTGCTTAGTGGTTAAGATGTTACCAGTAGCCCAAGCACGAAAAACTATCGAAAAAGTATTCGTATCGTTATCGAGAGCAATTTGTATAGGAATTGAACAGCGCCCCTACCGTGCGTAAAAGGAACTAGCTCACGGCAGCACGAACAACTTACGTATCGTCTTACGTTCGAATAGCGCGATACTTGAACGCAGTAAACGAAAATTGGTAGCGTCGAAGATTGGCCATCGAGTACGTCGGGACTTTGCTCGGTTAATATTTGTCAGTGAGAACACTTTCGATACATAGTAAATCGCAGTTTTAAAAATATTTGTAGTGTTTTTGGGAATTCTTTTTGATTTTTTTTACTTGTACATGTTTTTAGAATATTGTTTAGTAATTTTAGCAATAATTAAATAACGTCCATCACCGCTATTTATTCATTAATTCTTTCCACTTTCTTTGATAAAAAGACGACCTCGTGGACCTTCTGAGAGTTTAGATAAATCACCATTCCTATAATACGAATTTCATAATACCTTACTTAGATTATTAGGTGTTTTTATTTTTAAGAATTTAAATACAACTTATTCAAATATAAAATTAATTCATACTAAATTTATACTCCCGCTTCCATGAATTCCACCATCGTTAAATATTGTAGGTAGCTCATTATTATTTTTTAATAATGAGCTACCTACCTACCTACCTACGCTGTACCGTGCCGCACACAGCAGAATAGGCAGAGGAAACCTAGTGTTAAGACACTCCGTTCCCCACTTTCTGCCGAATTCTGGAGGCATTGCGTGTTGAGTAGCAGAATTCAACGCCGCGCTTTGCCTCGAAACCAGCGCGAAGAAATGGAAATATAAATTTAAGTAAATATTTCATCTCCTCGAGTGGGGATCGAACCCACAACCAGTGTTTTACAGTCACGCCTTGCGCCACTGCGCCACGACTGCCCTTTTTAATAATAAAGAATTTACTCTAATTGATTACAAAACAAATACAAACTTAGCTATAATTGGCGGGGCGTCAAGTGGATTCGTTTAGAAACAATTGTTTTAAATATACAAAAGGATTGAATTTCTTCCAATCTTGATAACTTACTTATATTTTTCGTAATATTTTCATAGATTTTTCTTCATTTTCAACGTAAATCGTAATGTAAATTAAAATAAATAAACATTTTAATTAAATGTTTTAACATTCACTATTTTATTTGGTTTTTGAACGTCCATTTCATTCGCTCAGTGACATCTCTAAGTCTCGTTAGCGTGACGTCACCTACTTAATCATATCGAGTCCTCGATAGTCGATACGCTATGGTTCGTGCTTCGAACTTTGTAATCGTATCGTTACCTCGATACGTTTACAATACGGAGTCGAATATTTTTCGTGCTCGACCCACAGAGCGCGAAAATGAACATAATGCAATCCCCAGAAGGGATATTAAACCCATTGCATTTATATTAAGACCCTGTCCCACTGCGACATAATGCCTTATTTATTCATGTTAGAAATATAATAACTTAATTACCAATAAGTAAATATGCAAAGAATAAAATTATACGAATTTAATATTGATACCAGGATTCGCATGCTACCTTCGTTTTCGTCACCAGCGGTTTGGGCACGCCTACTGGGCAATGACAAAGAAGACAGAGTGTCGGTGTTCCACGGCGTACCAGCGATGTACTCACGGCTAGTGACCGATTATGACAACATGTTCTCTGATAACAAGACCAGAGAGTATGTTCGGAACACACTCTCGACGAAAATGAGGTTGATGTGTGCCGGTTCAGCACCATTGCCTGAGACGTTGTTTAATAAGTGGGAAGAGGTGAGTGTATAAGTTTTTCACTTTTACGTAAAAATATTTAGAAACTCTTCTCTATTTTTTCTTATCTACACTTTTTAAGCAAGGGTTTTCCGTTGTCAAAAAAATTGTGAATATGATATTATTGATTTATTATTTTTGTGTTATTTTGGGAATTTTACTATTAGGGTTACGTACCTTTTAAGCGCACTCTGACATTCATTGGACGACTCTGACCGAGAGTCGTCCGATGAGTAAATATGATAAGGTAATAAAATATTGAAATATTTAAGTTATAGGCTTAACTAATGCACTTAAAAAAGGTAACTAGTTTAGTTGTTGTCAACCAGATATCTGGTATAAAACTCCTCGAGCGCTACGGCATGTCGGAGGTGGGCATGGCGCTCAGCAACCCGTACCGGCCGGCGGACGCGCGCGCGGTGGCGCACGTGGGCGCGCCGCTGCCCGCCGTCCGCGCCGCGCTCGCCGCCAGCGCCGACGGCTCACTGAAGCCGCTCCTAGTGGTGCAGAGCGATGAACCCGACTTACAGGTATACACACACACGCGCACACACTCATGCTCATACACACGCGCGCACGCATAAATGTATAAAAATTACACATGCCAGACATAAACGCTGGAGCTTGGTGGCGGCACGGTTGGGGTTCAGACTCTTCGTCAACAGGGCAGTGCCATCCGCGTACAGCGGGAGCATTGTGCCCTGCTGTGCTGGCACGTCGTCTCTGTCGCAGGAGTAAACACCAGCGGCGGCGTACGGCTGCGCGAACGGACACTCAAAGTCCTCGCGCAGAACTTTTTAACACGGAGGAATGATACGGAAGTGTATGTTTCCCTCCTTAAAAACACACACACACACATACACACACACGCACGCACGCACACACCCATATTCATACATATATTAACACACTTTTTAGTTCCACACATATATATAACAGGGCGGACACGGGCAACCTTAACCTGTCAAGACACTCCACTTTACGTTTCTGGCTCAAGTTCAAAACATTGCTTGTTAAGTAACGGAACTATTTTCTCTTTGTTTTAAAATAACTCATCTTCCCGAGACAATCAACAAAACTGTGTGTATAAAAACGATCATGATTTGCATGTTTGAAAAATATATGAAAAAATTATCATTTTATCTAGATTTCACTGGAAAAACTAAATTTTGCACCAGGCAAAATCGTAGAAGAAAACGAATGGAAGACCAACGTCAATGTAGTGGAACCCAACGAAGAAGGCGTGTATGAAGGAGAGCTCTTGTTGAAAGGACCTGCAGTATTTACTAGGTAAATTTTTTTTCGTCTACTTTCCCCCTGATTCTTGAGGTCCAGCGAGGTTGAGTGGCTCAACACCGCGTTTCCCTCGCTACCAGAGCGAGGAAATGAAAATAACTTATTTATTGAATATACCTCGAGTGGGGGAATTGTATTTAAAACCGTCGCGCTTACAGTCAGACGCTGTGCCGCTGTGCAGTGATGGGTTCAGCAAATTTTATACATGTCTTTTAATTTGCAGATACTGGAACCGAGCACCTAACCCCGATTCTCCTGATTTCACCCCGGACGGTTGGTTCCGAACTGGCGACATGGCTTCCTATTCCAATGGAAAATTCAGAATTCTGGGAAGAACCTCAGTGGATATAATAAAAACGGGCGGCTACAAAGTAAGTGCTTTACAAGTGGAGTCCGCCATCTTGGAACACCCGAATGTTCTGGATGCAGCCGTCGTAGGCATAGAAGATGATAGCTTTGGTGAAATTGTTTCTACTGTTGTCGTTTTAAAGGATAAATCTAGTTTGACTTTAAAAGAACTTAAAGACGAAGCTGGAAAAAAATTAGCGCCATATCAGTTGCCCAAGACTATGTTAATAGTTGACGAAATGCCCCGAAACGCTATGGGTAAATTAGATAAGAAGGTTATAAAGCAAAAGTTTGGTGATAAATTGCTTTTTAAGAAGGCATAATATTATTACAATAAATTTTGTTATTTCTGGAGTCGGCCATGTTGAACAGAAACGATATCTCGATTTTTATAGATTATTATTTATATATAAAATAAACAGTACTTAACGTGTTATACTGAAATACTGTCACATGTATAAAAAAAATTAGCTTCACGCTGTATCCCGCACACAACAGGGTAGGCAGAGAGAACCTAGTGTTAAGACACTCCTTTGCCTACTTCACATGTATAACTACGGCATAAAATATAATAACTACGCTATAAAAAATAAAAACGGCAAGTTTATATAAAATATGAAAATGAATTTTCGTATTTTGAAAGAGATAGCAGTATTCGCTGCAGTCTCTCTCTAACCATGGAGAATTTTCTAGTGAATGAAAGAGTTCTTTACCAACAATTTGTAAGCAAATTGATTTTGCAGAAGGCTCTCGTCGATGAATATTATGTGAAATAGTTATATTTATAAATAAATATATTTATATTTAATTTATATGGAAGACAAAAATGTTTTTAGAATAAAATTTACTATAATAAATAAACTAAATGGTTATTTAACGACGCCGTCGTGGCGTAGGGACACAAGTGTGTGACTGTAGCGCGATATTTATGGGCTCAATTCCAATTCCCACAGGCGGAAAATGGGGAACGGGGTGTCTTAACATTAGCTAATAAGAAAAAAGTTATATAATATAATGTTATGAAAAAAAGTATTCAGAAATTACTATTATGCCACAAATTCTACGCTTTGTCACAAGACTGTCTCATATTTGAGCAAATATATAATATATTAAAATATATTGTTTATTAAACAGTGTCAGTAAAACTAAGGCTTATTTACAAGTTTCAAAGATAAAAAATATAACAACGCATAAATTTCTGAGTATACAACTACTACTTACAGTAAATGCGTGCATTTATTTCTTCTATAATTTATTGAATCTTAGTCTAGTTGTCTGCACAGTTAGTATTTAAACTGCATTTTATATTTAAATTAACACGAGAAGTTGCCATTTTATTTTAAAATATTTCTATGAATTTTTGTTGTAGTTGTTTATTAGTCATTTGTTTTATTTATTTAAATAATTTATAATTCATAATTGACATCAAAAATATATTACGTTTTAAAATTTTATATTATATCATAATACAATATATTTTAAATAATTTACAAGGCCTATAATATTATTTAAAAAATGTATAGTAAAGAGTAAACTTTATATGAATAGTGCAATATTTATGCTTTTAAGCAGACAAGAACAAAGTAATTTTTAAATAATGTATAGCAGGTTTTATGGACTGAGTTTCCTAATTATATTTAATATTTTTATCCTTGTTTTGTTCAATAAAAGATATATTTTTATAAAAACATTCGTTTTATTTATTTTCTGCTTTACAAATGTAGCTTAGACATTAAGTAGTTGTTTGCTGATTTTTTTCTTGCATAACTTAAAAACGCATTTAAACTCTTAAAAGCTTTCTTAGAATCACTATTTTTTTATATATATTATATATAATAATATATATTTACATTTATATATACAATAAAGATATATAGGAAACATAATTCTTGTACCACTATCTTATACTGTACTTAACTAGGTACATAATATTATATAACGCTCACTCTGTAAAATATACAAGCACATTTATATAAAATTTCAGTGTTTTAGAGAGCTTATTTCAAATTTGAAATATAAATTTGATGAGTATTATACACGGGAGATCACATTCAGTTACTCAATACTCCAAATTAAAAAATTGAATTTTTCAATGCATTATAATTATTTCTCCAAGCGAGTCGTTTCAATAAAAGATCTGGCCGCTGCAGTCGCGTTTAATAGACAAGGCGGAGCAAACTCAGCGGACGCCACAGCATCTGACCAGCTGGACAGAGTGGCAACAATGGTCGCAGAAATACCCATTAACATAACGACAATCGCAAAAATTACATCGTACCATCTAATCGAGTAATCGTTCATATCGATATCTGGCCCCATGTCTTCGAAATCGGTAAACGTTCTATATTGAGTCTGTACCCTGGTAATAACGAGCGGCAATTTTGACACGTCGCCATTTTGTCTTCGATTGTTTAGCTGTTGATTTTCAATTTCGACGAAACGTACTATTTTTTGTTTTATCCTATGTGGGAGTAGGTTTTTCATTTGTGACCGGACGTAGCAAAGGCGTATGAAGAACAATGGAGGGAAGACGAACATTAGTGGGCCGGTAAGAGTGGAGCCGACTAGGCCCATAACAAGATCGAACCTAGGTACCGATTCACCAAGGAACACTGCCAGCAAAACTATGCCAGAGCGGAGCAGGCAACGCTTTGTACAGAACTCTGTAACAAATTTTATTGAAATTATTAATTAAAAACGTTATATAATTTTTATTTAAATACTAAAATAGTTAGATACTTTATCTTGATGCCAGAAGAAAGAAATGAACTTGAACAATTGATTCTCCCGACTGGTAATCGAATCGTCTAGTTAATAGAAATAGTTGGAATCCTTCATTATAATGTCAATATTATTAAAATATATAATTTACCTTGAGGTATTTTAAGAAAATCTTCAATATGCTGGAACAGCGCGGTGCTGCTGACGGCGCTGGAGAAGCACAGCTGCAGCGTCACGAGGAGCGCCACTATGTACAGCGTGATTGATGGTGGCATTCCTAAAATAATACCTTTTTATAAAATAAACACATACGTATTTAAAAATTATTGTTGTGATTCCGCCTTCTCGACTCTACTGACAGACTATATTGGAGGCTCTCAATTCATATCTTATAATTAAGTTTTAGTTGTGAGTTGTTAGTTTTAAAAGGACTTAGTTGTAATATAAAACAAATACAATCATTTTTTTGAAAGAAGCTATAAACTATATGTATATACGTGGGTTCAAATCCCGCTACGTAAATTTTTTTATACGTTTCCTAAAAAAAGTATATTTTGGGTTTGGATTTAATTTGCTTGCCTTGTAAAATATTGCTCTCCACGTTATTCCCATATCTGTTGGCCGCCATTAGCGAAGTGACCATGAACATGAAGCCGGTTATAATGAACCCGCTGAGCACCGCCGTGTTGATCTTACGACTGTCCTTCATGTCCACCTGTAGTGTAAGTAACATTGGGTGGATGTCGAACTGAAAAGTGGGAGAGAATTTTTTTATTATAAATTAAAAAAAATGTCCAATATATCTAGCTGATGAACGTTAAATGTTTTATATCGAAAATATTTATATTGAATGAGTATTATGTGCATAGTACAATGATAATGGATTGGTTTTGCATTCATTTATCTTTCCAATATATAACACTATATATTATATTGCGTCTCATAGATATTTGTGTCATACACAACTGAACAAAAGTTATTTACCCGGCAACATATAGAAAACAAACAAAAATAAATGTAGAAAAGCACCTGAAATGCAATAATCCCGTAGGCCACCAAGAAGTCCCTCGCGCTGGGCGCGTACTGCAGCACGTCGGCGGAGGGCGGCGGCGAGCTGTCGTCCGTGTAGATGCAGCACCACGTGCACGCGGCCACCGTCGTCACGAGGCACACCGACGTTAGCGCTATGGGCCTGGGAGGACGTGGAAAATTTGTGGCAACTAGGTTTGCTGGTGCTGAAGCGGGATTTGGACGCCGCGTTATGTTTTATAGGACTACGCAACGGTTGAGCAATTTTTAATATTTTTTATTTGTCCTAACATAATAAACAGTTTGTGTTAATGTGCCATTTATTTTTCTATTCTCTTTAGCTGCTCCACTATGACCTTTCGTCGGATTATGCAGATCTTTAATTTTTATATATCAAAGAACAATGCTAATTACGCTACACAATTTTTGCTTAGAGGGCGTTTCATTATTTATTAGGCTAAACGATTAGTTGGCTCAGTGTATTATATAGTCAATGGAAAGTTCTCGTCAGGCTGATTTTTCAAACCTTTAATAAGGTAACATTTCATTATTTCTTATAGCTTTGTTCTACAACAAAAAAAACATTGAAAATCGTCAAGTAGTTCAGCAGGTGTGCGTATACAAATAGAGAGACAGAAATGTTTAACATTATAAATTCGTTTTCTATCATTATTTCTTTATTACGAGGCCAGTCGTGGCGCAGTGGCACGAAGTGCGACTGTAAAACCGACTGGTTTTGGGTTCGATCCCCACTCGAGGAGATGAAATATTTACTTAAATTTATATTTTCATTTCTTCGCTATGGGTCTGGTCGAGGCTAAGCGCGGCGTTGAGTTCTGCCACTCAACACGCACTGCTTCTAGAATTCGGCAGAAAGTGGGGAACAGAGTGTCTTAACACTAGGTTCCCTCTGCCTACCCTGCTGTGTGCGGGATACAGCGTGAAGCTGATTTTTTTTTTCTTTATTACCCAAAATATTTTCTGAAATGTATATGTTGTACACTAAGTTTATTTAATAAAAGAACTGAAAAATACTGACTTCATATGTTTCGGTGAGCCGAGCCACATGACGGGGCACAGCAAGACGCCGAGCACTATCATCCACAGGCAGTACGACACTCGCACCTCGCCCGCCGTTATCTTCCACCAGAACATTTGTAAACTTTGAGATGCTGTAAGCATAATATTTAATGTTAAATGTTGTAGATTTTTTTTTCAATCATTTTTTAAACGTAATTAAAGATAAATAGGTAAATATTTATTGTTGTGAATATTATGATTTTTTAGCTAAGAGCCGAGTGCGTTTTCATATAAGACCCTTCGAATTCTCTGGTCAAAAATAATATGAATCACACGTTATTTAATTAAAATGAAGACTAATCTACGAAATTTAAGTCGTAGCGTCTTAAGTCGGGGGAAAAGTCCCAAGAGGTTTCAAGTATTTGGGTATTAGTCACGTTTAAAAAATACAGTGCTTTCCAGAAAAAAAAAATTGCCAATCCTTTAATAAAAAAAAACTTTTATAAACACTCATTCAAAGTACTTGAAATGTGTTTGTTGCAGATTTTGTTCAAAATGTCATAATTTTCATCGTAAAATAAATTACTATTAGTGACAAAACACAAAGCACTCGAAATTTGTGCGTTTCGGAGAACCGCCAAATCGTTCAACTGTTAGAATTTTTTTTAAAATCGTACTTAAATTTGTGTCTTCTAAATCTCTTTTATTAACTTTTCCTGTTATTTTTCATATTTTCTTACAGTAAAGTGGCTATAAGGTAAATATTATCTATACTTACCAAATATAAAATTTGGTATTCCGGCCCCAAAAACAGTCGCGTCGATCAAAAACGTGACGAGTATTCTTGCTTTATTCCCAAAGGCTAGTTCTGCTAACGCTGCGTATGGGAACCTGAAATATTGATGACAAAAGTAAAACAGACTGGACGTCTAGGAAATCTTTATTATTAGCGTTCTTCACTTTCCGCCGATTTTATGTGAGAGTTCATTACTGTCTATTATGACAGTGATTATAAAAACCGGTAAATGCGAGCTAGACACGCGCATGACTGGCTCTGTACCATTATCTATAAAAATGGAGCATTGCATTAAATATTTATAATGTTCTGTTTTTCAGTATTTGTTGTTATAAAAAAAATATTATATATTTAATAAAAATAGGTCGCGTTTTACCCTTTGGGTACGGAACCCTAGGGACGGAAAATATTATGTGTTTTATGTTAGTTGAAATCAAGATAAAATAATTCAAGAACATTTTTTTATAATTTTGTTCAAAACACTTTTAGCTGGCAATTGGAATTATTGTTGATTGTCGTTTAAATGTTTTAAAACCAGATGCGATGTTTCGTCTAGTCTGCTTTTTTATAGGACGACTAGTGATACTTGTTTTTTATATGTGTTTAAAAATAATTTTATTTTGAAAAGGCACAGCAATATAATGGCACGCGGCTTTAAACATATTTTTGGAAAAATACAAGATTTAATTAACTTTATATAAAGACAGAAGAAGGCGAAATGATAATATGTCTGTCCAATAAAATCACAATAATCTTATCTATGTTTTTATAAATATTTATTTACTTAAAAAGTAAGAAAAAACATGACTATAAAAATAAAACGAAAACAGAGGAGTCCCCAAGTGTAAAGGTGTATTTGTGTGCATCTGTATGTCTGTTGTGGTATGGTATCATAGCTCCCAAACGGATGAGCTATAAGTGATTTAGTTTTTTATATAGAGATTTAGTTTTTGTTTTTTAGGGTTTTTTTTAGATTTAGTTTTTCATTTGTTAGAAGGGAATTCAATAGAGATTATTTTTAGCCAAAATTCAAGAAAATATGTTATGTCGTTTGAAGACTATCAGCGTTTTTCTAGTTGTTTGTTTACTCGTTGGAACTTTTTATGTCCGCGGTTTTTTTAATTAAACGAGTAATTTTGTATTTACTATTACCGATTCTTTTCCCTAATGTTTGGAGATATCTCATGTGCCAGCAGCCAACTTCTGCCCAGCAGCACCGCTGTGTATAGCTGAAGTGCGAACACAGATATCACCAGCGGTATACCGTAGATGCCTGTTAAATAATAATGTAACATAATCTGATTGTTATATTTAAATACACATAAGACAATTAAATCACTTATATTAAATTTATTTATTTACCTATGTTCTGTGTTATACTCTAGTGTCTATCCGAATTTATAAGTCGTTCCCAAGTCTCTGAGATCGGTCTTGAGATCCTGTTTTCGTTCATACATATATAATTAATGAATGAAAGTGGCAACTGAAGATCGATCTCAGACCTGAGAGCGATTTATTAATACAGGCCTAAAAGTAGCATTGCGTATTGACTGACCAATTCCAACATTGCGCTTTATCAACTTGAATATACCCGAGATTTTTAACAAAAAGGCATCTAGGGTATTGTAATCCATAATATAATCTTTTTTAAATAGTCAATTTACTTATTATTTGTCAATTTCTAGCCTTTTCCATAATTCACAAGGTCAATGTTTCTATATAATAAGCAGTGATCTACTATTACATTCATTCATCGTTCTACAAAAGGTAAACACGAGAAACAACGTTAAAATTCTTACCGCATGCTATAATACTCTTCGGTAAAGCCACAACCGGGAACACTCCGAACAGATCGACAATGCACAGTACTGTGAACAGTACGCTGAGCCCCCCGCTGGTCTCCCCGGCTGTGTACCTCTCGTGGTAGGACCTCACTTCAGTCCGCTTGAGGGCGGCGATTCCGGACATGGCTGGGACATTGTCGTTCGCCCGGAGGAGCTTCATTTTAACTGGAAGTTTTTTTGTTATGGTATTAAAATATTATTTTAATTTTAGAGGCCGGTTGTGGCAGAGGGGCACAAGCGTGTGATTGCAGCGACAGGTTGTGGGTTCGGTTCCCGCTTGAGGAAATAAAACATTTAACATGTTCATTTCATCGCTCTCCTTTCGAGGCAAAGCGAAGCGTTGGGTGTTGAGAGAATGAAAGTATTATGAGGGAAAATTTTTGTAAGGTTATGTTTACTGTAATAGGTACACTAAAGAAATGTTAATTTAAACCTTCTGGAATTTGATTTGGTTTTGATTGTAAATAAAGAGAAATGTTTGTTCATTCAATCATGAATTTTATATCAATGAAACGTGCTTGAGGTGAATTACTTAATAAGGTCTTATTTGTCTTTGTTATACACTTTCCAATTAAAAAAAAAAAGAAACATTTGGGTAATATTAATAACCAAAAATATTTATATTTTCTTTTCACGTATAAACAACAAGTTTTTTTTCAATAAAAAAAACCGGTTAAAAGCGAATCAAACTCGCCTGCGGAGGCTTTGTGCAAATTTTGTAACTGTTGGTCCACGGGAAGTGGCATATAGGTTTTGATTATACGGCGAACTATACCTATACAAAATGGTTTTGATAGCGTGGACTTAAAAGCTTAACAAGCTTTTTTCTGTGCTTTAAGGTACCATAGACTATTTATTATAGAATTATTTGATATTAATTAATTTCAGCTTGATACATCGAGATAAATGATCTTAATAGACGGACAACAAAGTGATCCTATAAGGATTACGCCTTTACCCTTGGAGGTATAAACTCCTAAAAATTATAAATACTAAAATTTTTAAAAAATACTTACCTAAAAACTGAAATCCAATTTTGCGCAAGAAAATTTCTATTCAAACACGATTTGAATTTATTACATCATGTATTTTAAAATATCATATTTACATTATTAAAATTTTATTTAATTAATAAAATGGAAATATGTAAAAGAGTAACAACCAGTTATTCGTATCACGTCAGAATAGATACTAAGCGAATTATTAATAAGAGACGATTTTGAAAATGGTGATTTCTAATAAAATATGCCGCCATTATTATGCCTTATTTACATTTTTGAAAATATTGCGTTTGGCGCTCCGCTCCGTTCTCTCTGACTTCCCCGCTAGGAATACAACGTGAAGATAAGTTAGAGGGCATGTGACTACTCTGAAGTTCAGTTTTATTTTAAACTGGAGAGAGACATGTTCATGTTCATCATGGATCAAATCAAATATTAATAAATACATGATAATGGAAAAATATTCGATTCCTATGAACTCGTATTATATTTCTTATCCATATAAGTGCAACCGCAAACTTCAAATTCAAAGTTTAGCTTAAGTCTTGCGATTTGCAGGCAAGTATGGGTTGTTAGATCAAAAGTTTAAACTTTTGTTTATATATAGGTACCCAATATTATATCCTATTCTATATTTTAAATATTTGAAATGACAATGTTTCTTTTACTACGTATAAGAAATTAAAATTTAAAACACTGCTGAGTGTTGACTCCTTACAGCACGAGCCAAATAATTTAAAAACGTGTTTTAAGAATATATTTATTAGTTCTGTGACTTAAAGAGACTAAACTATTTTACATATTATGTTTTGATAACGAATGATGGCACGCGTACTGCTTTAACTAACACAAGGACAGATTTTTTTATGTACCCGTAAAACCACATAATTAACAGTTATTAATAAAAAGTAGAAAATGAGGCCAGTCGTGGCGCGGGGCACAAGCGTGTGACTGTAAACGCTACAGGTTATGGGTTCGTCCCCCCTCGAGGAAATGAAAGGTTTAATCTTATATTTTTTTCGCTCGGGTATCGAGGCAAAGCCCGGATCTTGATAAAGTTTTCAATGGAAGATGGTATATGAAACGGTCTGTGAAAAGCGGGACTATGCCTGGCCCGATCGGGACATTTAATTTTTGAGTTAAAAATCGGGACGTCTGGCAAACGTTGACATGAACACAATAATTTAACATATGTGGTTAAAAGAATATAAAAATATTCAAACATTAAATAAATATAGTATATTTAATATTTATTTCTTATTTACTATTTAAATATACGAATAAATCATATAATTTTATAGAATTAAACGTATAAAATATTTACTTTTTAAGTAAATTAAAATATTTCTTATTTCAAAATTTCTCGTTTAATATTATTTATCTATATTATTACTTTATAACACAATAATAGATAATAAAATACGTAAATAGTACGTTCTTTACAATGCTTTGCCTTAACCTAGTGACATAGAATAATTGCTCTAGTATGTCGGTTTCTAAGCTCCAATTACACTGTGATCTCGGTTTAACCTAATTATAAAAATTTATCCTATGTTAGGACGTACATAATATAAAGATATAAAAGGAATCTCTAATCTGTGTTATATATGCACATGCACAACAAAGTGATCCTATGAGGGAACCCGCATAGGGTCACTTCGCCACGCTAGGTATATTTAAAACAAAGCTATGTAAGTAGTTGGAACATTAAATTCTTCACCAGGTTGTGCCATATTTACCAAACCATTGACGTATGAGGTCGAAAAGGTCTGGATTCAGGTGGCGCTTAAAACGACCTCAGAGGAGAATTCTCAAAAATAGGTCCCACAGTGTATGTGTTTATAATTCGTAATCAATCTCATTGTAACCAGTTTGCCTGTGTTTTTATATACCTGTAGCGGCGCTTGTTAGATAGCTCTAAGAACGACGACCGACGACGACTTGGTTGACCTTGACGGTGATTGTAATATTAGGAATCCTTCAATTTATACATAAATCCATTTGATATACGATTAATTTAATTTTAAGATTTGTATTCTTTATTTTAATAGTTAAGAAATAAAATTTTAAAAGTCCTTGGTTCATTACATATTTTTGCAAGGCTGATTTTTTTAATAAAAATGTTACCTAGGTAGGTCATATTTTTTTACTTTCATGGAAATAATGATTTTTTTTAAATTGTTTTCAACAAAATATATACCTACTTTCATGGTTGAGTTTCTCGTATATCAGTAATGTAATATGATCTGTTTGTCGAGTAACCTACGAAATTTACCTTCTAAAAAACCACATTCATATCTATTTATGCAGCTTAGAAGCCCTAGTCTATCTATTTAATCAGTCTATCTATTTAAAAATAAAAGTATTATAGAGTTTTATATATTCTATCGATAGGTTCCTAGCTTATATTTAAAAAAAAATAGATTGATATTTTAAAAATATGGAAATAAAAAATTACTTAACTGACGTTAAAATAAAAATAATATATTTTTTTTTCTTAACACTTAATTTTTTTGTAATATAATCTATTTTTAACACATAATTATTGTAGAGCCCGTAACAACGTGGAGACGTAAAGGTCTGTCTGTAAACGTGACAGTGCAGTGTTTCAATGGGAACGGAGTGGCTTAACACTAGGTTGACAGCTATCCTCCACCTACCCTGCTAAGTGCTAGATAAATCATAAACAAAAAAAATTGTAGACCATCGTAGTATAGTAGAGATTTCTCTGACTGTAAACGTAAAATGAGTCTATTTTTCACTTGCGGGAATGTGTACGGTGTTGAGTTCCTCTACTGACATATACGAATGCAAAAAAGAATGGGGTGTTTTGATGCTAAGCCACAACTATTTTTCGAAGTATTTTTTTTATAATAAAGTTATTGTAGATACATAAGGACCTAAATATAAAAATTGTATAAATTTAGCATTTTTTTCCTTTTTTTTAGATCATTAAACTTGTAACTTAATGTCATCTGAGGCGTACCACACTTAAATACTTATTTTTATAAATTATTCGTTTTTAGATTATATTTATCAAAATATAGTATTACGAAAAGTAAAAAAGATGTCCTTAAATCTCAAATAAGGATTGAAAATTAAAAATCTAATAATATAGTATTATTTAATTATACTTAGGCGTTAAGTATAGTATTATTTTAGGGTGGAATTAATTTATAGAAGGATATTCCAATTAAAACAATTAAATACAAACAAAGCAAAACATTTGTTGATTTGTTATTAACAATTATGTAAAAACTATTTTATTTAAGAAATTGTTTTATATTTAAAACAAAAAAAGTGATCATTTAAAAATATATATTTATATAACCCGTACCTGTTTGGTATTCCATGTGTTTTTATAAATACTGCTATCATTTCATAATAATAATCACTTTTCACTAAATTCCCACTGTAAAAAGTCTTTGCCACATTAAATACAAACAAAATATTACTGACATCCATACACAGAACGACGTCGACTGAACTCAATAACGGAATTAATACCCGTAAACTTAGCAAAAGTGTATGCTGCACGGGGACAGTCCGGCGCGACTTCATTTTGGAGAAAAAATAAAAAAATATTGAGACTGGATTTTTAACGTGGCGTTAACCTGAATCTGAACTGCACGAATACCGCTACTATATTTATAAATTATAATTACATAATTCTGTGACGTTGATAGGTTTCATATTGTTAACATGGTTGTTAGGTTTTAAATTTAATATAAAGAATGTAATACCTTTGAGATTTTTGTTAAATTATACAGCATTGATTTTTATTGTTGAAAAAAAAAAATCGGCTTCACGCTGTATCCCGCTCACAGCAGGGTAGGCAGAGGGAACCTAGTGTTTTTAGACACTCTGTTCCCCACTTTCTGCCGATTTCTGTAGGCATTGCGTGTTGAGTGGCAGAACTCAACGCCGCTCTTAGCCTCGACACCAGAGCGAAGAAATGGAAATATAAATTTAAGTAAATATTTCATCTCCTCGAGTGGGGATCGAACCCACAACCAGTCGGTTTACAGTCACACTTCGTGCCGCTGCGCCACGACTGGCCTATTTATTGTTGAAGATACATATTATTTATGAAGCTCGTGCGCCATTCTTTTATGTAGGTAACTTTGCCGTTTACACAGGTTTACAGGAGCTCGTAGCACCTACAAATGAAACAAATGGTAATTGCAATGATATGTACATTAATTATTGGTTAAGTTATAATTTTTATTTCAGAAAAAAAATAAACTCGTTTAAATTTGCATAATTTGGTCATAAAACTGCAAAACTCCGAAGAGGTAAGCTTTTAAAAGATAAAGCATTCCAGTGACTTGAAACTTACAATCTACAGATACGTATTACACATTTTTGAACAGTACTTTAAGTTAGTAAGTTTAAAATACAAAATTGTTGCAGCTACCACCCAAATATAAACTTGTTTCCCGCAGTCAACGTATGTTCATTTAGGGTTCAAGTTTTATACAATCCAAATTAGTTGCGAGAATTAATTATACATCCAGATCTGAGACTGAGATCTGAAATGAGTCTACTGATGTAATGATATTCACTGAATATAGTGATATAAATAAATTGCGGTCGTTGCATGTTAAGGCTTATAGCATGGGCTTAAGAAATATTTATCAGAAAGGGTAGCCATAATTAACTAGTTACTTAAGTAAAATGTAATATATATAAATAATATCGTTTAATTATTAACGATACGATAAAAATACGATAGCTACTTCTTGGAAAAACTTGTCTGTCTGTACATTCTTCCACAAATGGATGGGTATATTTTATCTATTTTCTTTTTAGCTTCACGCCGTAACCCGCACCCGCACAGCGGGATAGGCAGAGGGAATCCGGGAACCTAATGTTAAGACGCTCAGTTCCCATCAAGAAACTTCCGTTTCTTATTTTCCGCTGATTCTGGAGGCTCAACGGCGAGCTTTGCCTCGAAACCAAAGTGAAAAAATGAAAATAATAAATATTTAATTAATTTTTTTGAGTGAGGAACCCACAACCTGTTGCATTACACGCACAGTCACACGTATGTGCGTCGTGACTACAACAGGAGCACTAGCGATGTTTTAAGAAATATTTTAATCTCATCGTATCGATTAATTTCGTCTTAGGTAGAATAAATTAATATATAATTCTCATTCACTAAACCTTTTCCTTTCGAATGTACTACATTTGGTAGTACCCTAGCCATGTAATTCAATACCGCGGCTTATTACTTGCCTCGATTGTCGATCGTTAACAATTTTAGGTCAAAATGGTCTATTATTTTGTAATATTCACTGCAAATTAGGTTTAAAAGATATATATATATATATATATATATATATATATATATATATATATATATATATATATTGCAATAATTGTTATAATGTTAAATATAAGCAGGCACTTTTATAATTTTAAAAAGTTTTATATGTTACTAAAAACACACACGCGGCGTCCCTCGCATAAACTGATTTTTATATTATGAATAAAGGATATATTTTAAGAAATATAATAAAAATCTAAGTCCTTTAAAAATACAAAAATAATACCTAATTAAGATTGAAATTTTACACAGGACTACGTTTTACGTAGGTACTAGTAAGTACCTACCTATTCATTTAAGAAGCATCAAAGTAAAATGAAATGGTAAACTTAAAAGAAAAAATAAATGTACTTAAAATATATTTTAGTTTAATTAAACTAAATACGCTATAGAAGTACTACAGTCCGTCAAAATCCTTGTCGCGCGGCTTCACTCGCTTGAACTATACGAATCTGTATTAAATATATTTATAAAATTATTTTCGGGTTACAATGGAATTAATAAGAAAATATAAGCTGAAAAGATTAACAAGTAGATATAAGTAAGGGTAATAAGGTTCTTAATGTTAGTAAAATACCTGAGTAATTACTCAATTACTCAGGTATTTTTTTCTATTGAAATGAACAAACAAATAAGAAAGAAGTGACTAAAGAAAATCTAAAATCTAAAAATAATACCACACTCGGAAAAAAGATAATTTTAGCACTTGAGTACATTTATATTTTTTATTGATCCATTATATATTATAGGGGAATTAAAATATTGCCACCAATTTATTAATCCGAGCAACTAGCACCATCTATGTAATTTCTATGTAATTTTTGTGCCACTATAAAACGTTTCTTTATACGCAACACTATATCGATTTTATCATTAAACTAATTACAAAAAATATATTCTACGTTATGAATAATATGTGTTACATTTATATAAAATAAATATTAAGAAAACAATAAATAATCTTATAAAATATATTCTAATGTTATAGTATATTTTTATATGTTAGGTAAACTAATGCGCATGCTCTATGCTACCGATCGAAACTACACATAGGAAATGAAACGCTACGCGCATGCCTTCTCCCTCGCTCGTCACCTCTTTATCGTTCCTTTTGTGACAATTTTGCGAAACGTCCACAGCGTTTCCTTGTGGAAATTATTCTAAAACATCACATTAGGGCATGGTCGGTAAAGTTTTCCAGTTGAAAACCCGTGATATAAAATCTCTCACCGTGGTTAAGTTTTTTTGTGCCAAGTGCAACTAAACTATCAAGATTCCGCCGATAATTCAAAGCCTACCCAGTGGGTGGCTTAATTCGGTAAGTCTATATATATTTACCTTGTATTAACAATATATTATATTATTCTTTATCTAAAACAAATAGTTGTCATTAGTATGTTAATTTCGTTTGTCGTTTAAATGGTTACATAGCACAGCTGCATACAACGTTATGAAATGGATGACATTACAGCAATATATTTTAATTGCTCATGTCTCAAATACTTTAATTTCATAGACACTTCTAGAAGTTGCATTGTATTTTTCTTTCCTTTTTATGCAACGAATTGATATGATAAAAGGTATAATTCACCTTGTGACTAAGTTTACGTCATAGGAAAGATATAATTTGTCATGGCTAAAAGATAGTGATTAAGATATCCACACGAACAATATTCAAGTACAATTCTCTTCCGATTTCTTATTTGGATATATCACATTCTAAACATCTTTATAATTTTTACATTAATATGTTATTAATATTCTTATATTGACTTTTATTTACCCATATTGGATTAATTCTTATGATTTATGCACTATGTACACTAATGAAAAAGCGTGTTTATGACAATTTTATAATTTATTTATATATTTGTTTTATTAATAATTTTGCATGTCACAATTTTTTGGTAATTTTCCTTTTTTCTGTGTTCAAACACGCTTTTTCGTTTCATTATAGGTTGATCAATAAAAATGGAAAAGAAAAGAGACAATTTTTTTCTTCAAAATAAGAAGCAAAAGCCAGAGAAAAAGCAAAATAAACAAGACCTTAAAAAAAATGATAAAAGACATAAGGAATTTGATGACAACCGCAATGGTCTTCCAGAAGTAAAGGGCGATAAAGAAAAAATACCTTTTGATAAAAAAACATATAGGCTAAAAAAATACAGTAAAAAATATAAATTGGAAAAATGGGAGGAACAACGTAAAAAAAAAATGTTACATGAATATCAAAGAAGTATTAAAAATGATCCAATGGTTGGTTCCTACAAACCCAAGTCTTTTGATGAAGATGTGACTGATTCAACTGTTGGCAGATTTGTCAAACACCCAGATTTAATTGACGATTTAAATGAATCAAAAGTAACCCTTACTAAAAATAAAGATCCATATTCTAAAGCAAAGGAGCAGTACAACAAAGTGAAGCAAGGCAAAATTGAAAAACAACAAGAAATTGAGAAAAGAAAGCAAGAACAAATGCAGAAACTTGAAGAATATAAGAAAAAGAAACATGACAGATTTAAGAAACTGAGTAAGAAAACCAAGAAAGGTCAGCCAGTAATGACTGGCAGATTAGAGTTGCTATTAGAAAAAATACAAAGTTCCAATTAAAAGATAGTGTTTTTATTCTTTTTTTTTACACTAGTTTTACTTTTTTATGCCTTCTCATACATAGCAGGGTAGGCAAAGGGCACCTAGTGTTGAGACACTCTGTTCCTCCCAACTTTAGAACATTGCATGATGAATGGCAGGCAGAACTCAAACTGTGCTATATATACAAGTGTGGTGTAATAAAAATAATATAAATATAATCATTCTCCGGAATGGACATTGAACATTCATCACATGTACACATACACAATTCCACAACGGCCTTTCAATGTCATAAATTGAAATTAAATATATTTTAAAACAAATAATTTTAAATCTATATATCTAAATATTTTTAATAATTAAGTTATAATAAAGTTTAAAAAAGAAATAAGACTAATAATTATTTTTTCTTTGTCATAGTAATGTACTTACTTGTAAGTTTTAATTAACACTTAGTTAAAATGTTGTAACCTTATCTATTATTAAATAGGAGTGATAAATGTTCCCTTTATGATTGATTATGTGGTACCATTTTGATTCTGCCTGTTTAATTCACAATGAAAGAAATAATGACTAGTTAAGGTGATTATTACTATGAAATTAAGGCACCATTGTTAGTTAGAAAATGATCATTTTCTATTTAGTTTTTTAATGAACTGGTTGAGTTTTTGTGTGTGATTTTGCTTTTTTTATAAGAGTTGGTTTGAAGTTAATAAATAAATTGTAAGTTAAATATTTTTTATTTCTTTTTTTTATACAATATAATTATTTTAAACTATTTAATCATCCATCATTGCACATTAATATGGCAATAATAATATAGTATCTATTCAAACAATAATGATATATAAATAACAGATAATATATTATGAATTATGCAGAAAGTGGGGAATGGAGTGTCTTAACACTAGCTGTTTACACTGCTGTGTGTGGGATACAGTGTGAAACTGATTAAAATATTAATATATTATGGTGCCCAACGCCACACCATAGTCAGATCAAAGAAGCAGTAATATTTTTTAAAAATAAATTACATTATTTTTGTGATATATATTATATAGGTATGTCTATTCTGTGTACACAGCTCTTCGAAATTAGTATTGCGATGTTAATTTGGGCCAAGGTCTTGCAATAAAATCAATATCTCTTTGAAATGTAAGGCTAAATTAAATAATATTCGGTGCTTGTTGACGTCAATAGTTAAATAAATTCTGATAGAAGACATAAGGCAACACTGTAGTTTATGACTTATATATATTAGCGTATCTAGAGATATTTTCTTTGTGTAAATGTAATTTTTTTTTATTTTGAATTTTGTTGGCATGAACCACCCATTATTTTTTTGTCTAGAATCTTAAGAACTGGCAATAAATGCTTTGCTCGTTTGAATTACTTTATCAATTAGTGAAAATAGCATTAAAATCCAGTATTTATTAAGTTACAAAATTATATTTTGGGTTGTAGTATTAAATACGCACTTGTGTCTATACAGCGTATGATTGCAAAGATAATGAATTTTAATAGTGTTTTAGTTTCACACATGTTTTAATAAAACACTGATCGCCACTTTTCGTCTCATTTTCTATTATTTAATGGTAGAACCCACGCTGGGCTTAGTCTTGTTACCAGGAAAAAAAACATTTTCCTGAATGATGAAGGAAATCGAGCTCACAATCGTCGCGATTTTAGCCATACGATGTGCTTCTGCACCATACTTAATAATAGATATGTTAGAGTACTTACTGTACTATTAATTTCTTTATCATATTGTCTTTTTTTAACTTCCCGATGTGTCCCGCATAGAGTAGGGTAGAGATAGCCTGGAAACCTAGTGTTAAGAAACTCGATTCCTTTTAATACAACTATTCCATACTTCGGCCGAATTCTGGAGGTATTTCGTGTTTAAAAGAAAAAGTTCGTGTCGAAAAAATAATTTTACGTTGATCAGTCCCTTTATTTATACAAAAGTCTTAATAATTTATTTTTGACTACGGGGAAGTCGCGGGTAGAAAATATTATATAACACAACATTAATAAATAAACAAATTTTCCTGTTAAGATAATTATTTAACTTTAAGGATCATTGCTCTTCTTTTAATACCTGTTCAGAGTTCAC
This sequence comes from Heliconius charithonia, assembly GCA_030704555.1. Lineage (NCBI taxonomy): Eukaryota > Metazoa > Arthropoda > Insecta > Lepidoptera > Nymphalidae > Heliconius > Heliconius charithonia. The sequence continues at coordinate 15,365,851 of CM060819.1, forward strand.
AAACTATGATAAGACATTGATATCGTTGCCGTAATAAAAAAACCGGACAAGTCGAGTTGGCCCCCCAAAGGGGTTCCGTACAAACATTGGTCTCTAGCTTTTTTAAAATTTAAGCTTAGCTAAGAAAGATATCTCACTTAAACTAGCGGCTTTTACATAAAATTTTGCCTCTCTTTAAAGACAATTATTTTAAGGATTTAACCACAAATGTATAGTTTTCAGATTTTTCCCTGTACTGGTGCTACCTGTAGATGGTAGTTGGCAAATTTAATAATTCTATGTCAACCGGTAGTACCCTATTAATTTTAATTCTCTACATAGTGTCGAAATACGCGTATTTTAATCTTAATTTGTGGTCAAATCCTAAAATATGTTTGCCTAAAAGGGGGGCAAAATGTGGTATTACTTCACGGAACTCTCTAGTGGGCGATCCCGACTCGCGCTTGTTCGGTTTTTTCCTTAAAAGTTACGGAATCATAAAAATAGCGCCACAATAAAAGCGTGTCTTAAATGATAGCATTTGACAGAAGATTAAGAAACATGAACGTTACATTGCACATGGGCGTGATTTATTTACATATATTATATTTTAATAGTACAAGGACTGATAAAAATTTATTGTCTTTGTAATTTGTGCTATGGTTTTGCAGTTTGATGTTATAATTTTTTTTACATTCTCCTGTCTACATAATTTGACAGATTCACTGTTTTTTATTGTGAAAAATAAGAGACAGATGAATACCACCAGTAAAGTATCTAAAATATAGAAATTGCTCACTTGTTTACTGATGTACCTATTTGCATGATTTTAAATACTGCGAGAGACGCAATCCAAGTTTGTAAATAGTCTTTCCGCATATATTGACATGTATATATATCTTAAAAGTACACCAAATGAGCGAAATGTCAATCTCATTACATTTTTTATTTATGACATGAAGCAAAATAAAGGTCCTGGCAAAATCAGGATCTATCAACCATTGGCAACCGGCATGATGCTGTAACTTTGTTTTTATTAAACTTTGACTGAAAGGTTTTGTCAATTTATTAAATATCGGAAAATATATTGATAGATTCCTAGAGGACCCTTGAGCTATATATGAGGAAGAATGTATACATATTTTCAGAGCGGTAATTACGATAGAATTAAAATAAATAAAATGCCAAGTATTTGCAATGCCATGATACCCAACTTACCTTTATCATTTCTTTATAAGATACTGATTGGATAGAAAGCGTTCAGGTTTACGTAGGTTTAATATATTTTTTTCTGAGTATAATCCGTATGAGCATGTTACAAAAACAGATGAAAGAGATACTACCATCCTTCCTTTATCGACTGTACCAGACTTAATGGCTCCCGAGTCTCCGTCGCTGTATGATACAGTAAAACAATAATAACACTAATCAAACACCGAAGATAATTCTATTAGTTACTTTTACATGTAAAACACATTTTTATCATTGCTCTTGTTTACATTGCAATTAAGGCTTTTGTTCTTAGAATTCTAAAGTATTAAATATATTATTTTATGGGCGTTGACTGTACGCTAATTACCTGCAATTAAAATTTCATATTTGAAATTTTAGCAGTGGAAAATATTTATTGTTATTTGTGTGTTTTATTTTATGTTTGGCACAGTATATTTTAACAAGGACAGTCGAGTGTGTTGCAACTTCGCACTGTCACTTTATATATGTATCCCATAACATACCAAATTAAATGGCGAAGCTATGTAGGTGCAACTATAATAATGATATAAATTAAAAAAAAAGTTCTAGAAAAGAGTATTTTAATAATAAATCTTTTTGCTTACCAATAATTTTGCAATTGCAATGGATGCAAATAACGATTAGAATCCTTTTGATACGGATAAATAATATATATACTGCAATAACTTTATATGGTGCATTGGATTTCCAACAAGCAACCGTCTAGATAGATGCCTTGAACCTTAGAACGCTATCTGATAAAAGAAAATCTATATTTGTTCAAGACTAAATGTTAAGTCGAGTTAGCTCTGTTACATTTAAATTTTCCATTTCAGAAGTCAACACGTTTTAGGTGAATAGAATACATCTTTGTAGCTCTTATTTTTATTATATAGGTATTTAAAATAAAATACTGCCACAATAAAAAAGACACAAGACAATTGAAAAAGGGCAAGAAGTTGAGAAAGCAAAAAATAAAAAGTGCTGTTTTTCTTCTATTCGTCTAAGATTAAAGAAAAAAAATGGTCAAGTGCGAGTCAGCCTTGCCCACCAATTCCGATTGGATGCAATGCCAATTTTAGGATTTTAAGTCTAAACTGTAACGTGACTGAAAGTTGACAAACTTGAGTATGCACATATTTGATGCACATATGAAATGAAGCACAAATATAAGTTTTTTGTTTTCGGCTGTAGACTCCACAGAGAAGGGTAGGCAGTGAGGAATCTAGTGTTAAGACACTCCATCTCTGTGTACATCGTAAAAAAATCACTACATATAAGTTCGTAACTATTTTTTGCAATATATTTTTATTTTTCAGATTCTCCTTTTTCTTTGCTCGTATTGTTAATTCTCACTGCTTGCCCAGTTTCAATTATAAGGTCCGAAAATTACTCTAAAGGTTTTTATTACACAGCTAATTTCTTACAAAGTGCTGGTAAAACGATGTACAAACGCGCGTTTCTTTTCATTGAGTTCACTTGGAAGCTTTATTTTTATTGTTCTCCAAGGGACCGAAGATCTTTTCATTTCTTCGCTCTGGTGACAAGGCAAAGTTCCGCCACTCAAGACGCAATACCCTGGAGAATTCGGCGAAAAGTGAAGCTAAACAACTTATCTTACTCATATGATAATTAGCTAACCATCATTATGGCTAAATTAACTAATATATTAGTTAAACATATGACTTCGCGGATTATCTGGACAGTAAATTATAAGTAATAAAAACAAATAACATATATAAGTATATGGATCATTATTTCATTAATTATTACATTTGGCTATCCACACAAGATAAACGTAAAACGTTCAAAATCAGCTTCTTGTTTTTTTTTAAATAGGTCTAGTGCCTAGGGCCGGAGTGGGTATTTATTAAAAGTTTTTTTTTCTACCTTAAGTTATATTCGTGCAATTTTGTAATTTGATAGTTTAACACTGTGTTCCCTGTCTACCCTGCTATAAGCGGGATACAGCGTATAGCTGAAAAAAAAATGACCATTATTTGACACCCAAATAAGAATTTTGGCGCGAAACTTTTAATTCTTTTTTAAAAGACTCAGAAAAATTACATGAAATTACAATTTATCTTAAATATGATTTCTAAAACTTTATACAGTAATTAATACAATAAACTGTATCTAAAAGATACGAGCTGGCCATTCGATAAATCTGTTGACAAACATCGGATTGAAATTCTGTTTAATTTTGCTGTTTATTTTGATAGCGAGTTGCGTTTTAGTTTTACAGAAACTGGATGAAACAACTAAATACTGGAAATTAGTGGTTCTACAAGACATAAGTAGTTAGTTTTATCTAAATTACAGCCAGGAAGCTAGTGATGTTATATATTTTTACCGCAACAGATAATAATATAATCTAGGGCAAAAGTCCCTTTTGATTCTGTATTCTGTTTCAAATATTTTGGTTATCATTTCCTTGAAATTTAATCATGTTACTTGGCACGTGCCGTAGTCTAATCATATTTAAGTTGCGGTCATGTGTTCAAGAGGTTTGCTTTTTCATCTTTAATGGATTGGCTAGAATTTGTTTTTAATACAAATATGGGATAGATTTGGTTCATATCGCAATGTCGTTCTCCTAATTACTGTATTCTACACAACAACAACAATATGTTCTTTTTTATTTTAAAAGACGATACTTTAGTACGTATACCCAAAAAGTCTTGGAAAAAAGATTACGATAGTTCGAAGAGTACATTTATTTTTATATGCACATATTTTTTTGTTAAAACATCTTTACGCTTTATCTGCATAGCAGTGTAGGCAGAGGGAACCTAGTGTTAAATCAGTCCATTACTCAATTTTCGCGAAATAGCGTGTCAAGGAATTCTATTCTACCTTTTTTAGCTTCACACTGTATCCCGCACACAGCAGGCTAGAGGAAACCTAGTCTTAAAACACTTCGTTCCCTACTTTCCGTCGAATTCTAGAGGTATTACATGCTAAGCGGCGGAACTTAACGCTTTGCCTTGACATCAGAGCGAAGAGATATAAATTTAAAGAAATATTTCATTTGATCGAACTCATAAAACGGTCGCTTTTACAGACACATTTTGTGCCCCTACGCCACAACTGACCTCAAGTTTTATAAATTATCTTTTTTAATTAGTAACTACTCAAATATCATTTCTTATTTTGTTTTTTTTTTCTATTTCCCATAATATGTTTTTAAACTTGGATCTAAAAGTGCTGACAGCACTCCTGTAAAGGATAATATTAACTCAATCCAGGAAGTCCCTATTTCAATACTAGATTCCAATAATTAACCAAATATTACAAAACGGAATATTACACTAATCACTATATTGTCTCTATCTACTCCACCTTATAGGGAGGCGCGTATAGATAATGGAATATATTAAACGTAAACATAAATCATCTAATGGCAAACAATCTTAATTAATCATAGTAAATCGTTTGTGATTTCCAAGAAAACTTGAATATTGTATAATCGTGGCGTAGTAGCGAGCTGTGACGTCACGCGAAGCAGTTCGCAGCGGAAGAGTCGGGTATAGCCTTAACCGTGTGATGCTGAATGCACACTGGAGGTACAGACGTGGAATATTCTTTTTTTTTAATTTATATTTTTTATTGTTATTATTATTTTTTTTCAATATAAAATTATTTTAATATTAAAATATGTTAATTCGGCGGAGAGTGGGGAATGGAATGCCTTAACACTAAGTTCCCTCTCCCTATCCTGCTGTGTGCGGGATACAACGTGAATCTGATTTAATATTAAATTATTTTGGACTAGTGACTCAGTGTCACTAGTCTCTTTTTTTTTGGACAACGCACAACAAATAATATTCGATACTGTATTAACTTAACAAATTATAAAAAAGGAAGATCTATTTTTTTTATGTTGTACTATAAGTTTTAATAATATGAATAATCTGGTTAATTAAACGTGTTTCGAACTCTCACAAGAATCGGTCTAATATACCCCAATATAACAGTGTAAACCTAACAACCAGTGATAACCATCCACCATCTGACTGATAAGTGGCCACATATATAGAATAATTTGCGTTATAATCATCAGTTTATCACCGGCAGTGTCTTGTGATGCACATTAGATACTATAACTCTGGTTTTGTCTTTCAGAATCAGTTCAACTGATTCGTTATCACTATTACCTTTTTTTTTTGCATATTTTTAGCAACAACCACGCGGTTGTTGCTTAGCAGTAACTGAAAACTTTGAGAATTTCGCTCTTAAAGGTGAGTGTTATGTTAATCTTAATATATTAAAATGAATTGTTTGCTCTATTATGTAAATAATATATGTAGCCGCAAGGAATTATTTTACATTAGTAAAAACTCGTCGTTTCTATAATAATTTATATAAAACACATGGCCTCTTCAACGACATAAATTATAATATTTTATTGATATTCACGTATTCAGAATTTATTTTTCGGTTTAGTCTCCATAATGGTTCTGTTTTAAGTCGTTCAGCTATACAACTAATATGGGAAGTGCAGATTTTTTCATGTAAAAGTGAGTGAGTGATTGTGGTGACATACTCAAATATTACGATTATTAATTTTACTATTGAACAATTTTTTTTTGCCTGGACACCAGAGCGAAGTAATGGAAATATTAAATATTTCATCGAACCGACAACCTGAGGTGTTTACAGTCATACTTTGTACCTTATAGGGTAGGCAGAGGGAACCTAGTATTAAGACACTCCATTCCCCACTTTCTGCCGAATTCTGGAGGCCTTGCGTGTTGAGTGGCAGAACTCAACGCCGCGCTTTGCCTCGACACCAGAGCGAAGAAATGGGAACAAAATTTAAGTAAATATTTCATCTCCTCGAGTGGGAATCGAACCTACAACCAGTCGGTTTTACAGTCACACTTCGTGCTACTGCGCCACGACCGGCCTCAAATCTTATTAATTAATTAATATTATATAAAATCTTTTATATCTTAAGTTATGTTCTATTTTTTGTTGTATGCTATATAATGTTACATATTATACAAGAAATATCGGCGTGCTATCGGCTCTTTATTTACACTAATTTACAAGCGATCGTAAACATCGCGTAACATTGGCCTTGTCGCGTCACTCACCGGCGCCATGACTTTGTAACAAATTACTGTAGTAACCCGTGATGTAATGGTTTTTTTTAATATTTTTTTGTGTGGATTCATTGAATTTGACTATGGTTTTAGTAGTTTAGTTCTCTAGTAGTTTGTTTTATATATGCAAATATAAGCTCTTGTATTTTTTCTGTACCTTCTAAGATAATATTTAATCATAATATACACATAATATTTTTTGTTCCACATTCCATATATTCCATGTATATAAGATGCAACTTTCATAAAGCTGATTTATAAAACACAAATAAGAGATCTATATCTTGAGATAAAAGTAAGTATAAAACTATTAAGTAGTAAATAGCTCCGCTACGCCGCCGTAGAAATAAATGTAAGATTAGCATATCTTGTTACATAACTAGATTACATTACATTATTCATATTTAATATTAATTTATCACGTAAATCGCAGTTTACTTTCGATTTAAATACTTACCCTTTTTCGAACCCCCACAGTTAACATATAATTTATTTGGAAATTAAGATTTATAAAATTTTCATCAATTTCATTCTATATTAATCGATATTCATCAATTAAACGATTATTTTGTATATGGCAACAAAAATATATGTAAAGAAATATATAAAACAAGTTAACAAAATTCATGTAATCCCAAGAAGACAAAATTATACTTTGTAATAATTTGAATCTGTTGTTCCTAGTTTCTTCTCTCCATTCGTCCTCTTTGCGTTGACTATAACCAATATATGACTTATATCATTCCGTACTTCCCACATGTAGCATATTTAACTTTGACAAACCATATTCACGTTCAAATAAAGCTCCAACTACATACGTAGTGCTCGAAACTGGGCGCTTTATAAACCTATTTCTGTTTCCCCGTCCGGTGGGCGTTACCTTTGACATTTGACTCGCGGAAGGTCGTCGGCGACAGTGCAGCTACCGCTGAATTATATATGGTACTGTAATCATAGGTTCTGTCTGTCTTTATGTAATTTGTAGAAACATTATTTAAGAATATGTCCGTCATGGAAATGTGAGCGAGCTGATTTGTTCTAAGCTTAAAATATAGGGTTTAGGTCATTTTGATATATTATGTTTTATGTATATATAAGACACCTTTATTACGTTTGATGATCATCTGTATATTGTATTGAATATAGTTTTAATAATGATCATATCATATCATACATTTATTTAATATGGTCATTCTAGATTTGAGACGATAATAATATGAGAGTTTAACCTGTATAGAAAATTATTTGTAATAGACTAGACCGTTGCTCACTTTTAGTCCTCATTTATATTAAAAATGAGCAACGGGTTAATTAAAAATAATTCTATTTCTGTCGTACTCCGAGACACTGCGTGTGTGTAGCGGAACCTAACTACGAAACTTCTATTGCGTGAGCGTGAAAAAGAAAAATATTTCGTGGATCTTCGATGGCCACTGTCATCGCGTTTACAGTCAGAATGTGTTGTCCAACTAAGACCTCATTATTATAAATCTTTCTATCATAGAAAAAAAATCGTTTGAAAAAAAATATTACGCTGCACTATTGCACAATGTTGTGTACATAATTCAGTTCGCTATGACACAAATTGTCGTTTTCTTCATACAATATTCGCGAGCCAAATTATACTCTTCTACTTATAGCCATTACCTACCTACTGTTTAGTTTGTGATTACATACTACATATATCTACTATACAGAACAGTTTTAACTGTCGATCGCTGTATACGTTTTTAAATGACGTTTTTAATTTCAGAAATATATATATTGTAATTGTTATTAAGATTCTAACATAAATATTGTCTTATAAAAAGGTAAAAGAAGTGAGTTTTAATGATTTCAGTGCTACTTACTTATAACTAATTAAATTTACACGTAAACGTATATATATGATAGACACGCTCTTTTAAAATTGACAAGCATTTATCGGGATGAAGGCGCGAGTTTTTAAATATTAGTATTTAATAGTGAGGTTTATTCATAAACAAATTATATAGGATATTATTATAGTATAAGGACTTGATTTTCTAGTTTTAAAGATCGTATTATATTTCGTATTATTAATTCCACAACGTCTGTCTTCTTATGTTAATAATTGTATGCCATAAAGATAATTTCTTTTTTAGCTCCCAAATAAATATGTTTTTAATCATATAGTCTATTCCTATTTTACATTTTGAACAATTCTCATCATCACGTATATGTAAATTGTTATGTATTATTATATTTAGTATACTGTTAAATGTGATTTATATACAACACTATATGTCTAGTAGATTAGAATTATACTTTTTATAGGTTTTTCGGCATCACCAGTAACATGTCTTTATATTTCTCAATGAATTATAAATAAATGTTTTAATGTTTGATTTCCTTTCCCCCAGGGAGCACCGGACGAGTCCGGCGCAGGTGGCAGTGCCGCGCGGCACGCGTTCCCCTCACCCCCCGCGGGCCTCCCCCCGCCGCGCCCCGCGCCGCGCTGCTGGCGCCGCGCGCTCAACGTCGACCCCCCCTGGCTGCGGCGTGCGCCCGCCCGCTGACACATTACTTTGACGATCACGTGAGTTGTACTTACAAGTTACAGCAGCAGGACGGTTGACGAATCGTGGCCAACATGAAACTAAGAGATGATTTATTGCACATTGCGCAGAAGTTCAGACAGGCTAACTTCAAGGGGGCCACTACTCGTCAATGGTATTGTACCTAACTGCAGAAACCAGATCCTACGCGAAAAACATTATAGCGTTATCCAGAAGTGCCTAAGAATTGCGAAACACGATAGGCTTAAGACTTTTATGTAATATTAACAATATGGCGAATCATATGATTTGTGATAGTATAAGTTTTAAGGGACATGTAGGGTAGTTAAATTTAGTAGGTTTCTTTCACGAACTGAGAGTACTGATCTTTGCAGTATCAAGTGTGGCAAATTCGCATATATTCTATGAGGCAACGATGGCATTTATTGGTTTTTTTAATATTTAAACCCAAATAATTATTTTCTCGGACTAGAGTGGGAATCCTAGAAAAATAATGAATGTTCTCCCTTATAGATGTTCAATATATTTCTTTAAAAAGATAAGCGATTCAAACATTAGTGAAGATCTTATTTCGCACAATCAATAGACAAAGTTATCGGTTTATATTGCATTTATCGATGTTTTAGTAAGCAAAAATCATTTCCTCCTATTAATATTGATACTATATCTCAATCAGAAATGAGTTATTATTATTTTGTTAAGAATTGATTACATATCGCAATCGGTATTTTTTTTATTAACAACTAAATTAAAATCGATGACTGGTCTACTGTTTACGTATCATTTCATTTCGGTACGTCCATCTAAGAGACTTAACTGATAAATTTCACCAACAGCTGACACTTGTGGACTAGCGCTAGTGGGCCCATACCACCGGGCTTGGACACCTGACCCCCACCGCCCCGCTCCCCCCCACTCTCGTATAGCCTGACCTGACACACGATCTATTGAACTCGGTCAAAATACCTGGAAACATGAAGGTCATCGAAGATGAACAACGCGTGTGCGTGATGGAGGGACCCTGGAGCCCTCTCGGCGTGATCAAGGAGATAGTAGACGAAGGCACCCAAGAGGATCCCTTCTATGTGATGGACTTAGGGGAGGTGGTAGCGCGATACCACCAGTGGAAGGAGCTGATGCCACGCGTTGAACCGTTTTATGGTAAGTTAAATTACGATATCCTATTCGGAACGCTCATTTTTATTAGAAAATATTACTTTTTAACAAAGTTTTATTTTTTAAGATCAAAAATCTTGACATTGGATTAATGAGTTATTACGCTGATTGTAATACTTTTTTTAAAAAGTGTCGATTAGAAATATAAATTTGGATTGCCTAGGGCCTAGACGGTTGTAGTTATTATCTTAGTTTGATTAGATAACTAATTTACATATTTACTCACAAAAAGGCAAAATAATTGTGTTGGGTTCTACTTTAACTACTATACTTCTCATATTATATCTTGCATGAACAGACATAGATCAGTTTCAATTTTATTATATGTGTAGATAATATAGATTATGTTTGTTATTCCCCAACACAGCGGTAAAATGCAACGATGACAAGTTGTTGGTGAGCACGCTGGCGGCGCTCGGCGCGGGGTTCGACTGCGCGTCCAAGGCGGAGATACAGCTAGTCACCTCGCTGGGTGTTCGCCCTGAGTGAGTCACTTACACTTTTTTATTCGGAAAAAAAATTTGCACCGCTATTTTGATCTACTTACCCAAAAAATATTATTGTCTACATTTTTTATTGAGTTTTTAACACTATTTTTAATATAGATAGCCATAAAGTACTTAGTGTCCAAGTCTCCGTTTCCGTTTTTCCATCAAATTTGAGATATTGCGTGTTGTTTTGTTGAACTTAACTCTGAGCTTCGTCTTGGAAGCGTAATGTAATGAAAATAATTAATTTCTTTGAATGAGCATTGAATCCAAAACTGTCGTGTTGATAGTCCGATGCTTTTCCATTCTACCCCGATGGTACCACCTAACACCACGTGATCGTCCCGCAGACGCATAATCTTCGCGAACCCCGCCAAGCCCGCGTCGCACATGCGCTGGGCGCACGCGGCCGGCGTCACCGCGCTCACCTTCGACTCCGAGACCGAGCTGGTCAAGACCAAACACTACATGCCTGAGGCACAGTGAGTATACCTTTAGAATTATTATTTATATACTTTATTTTCTACAGAGAAATTGACCACTAATAAAATATAACTTTTACAAGTAAAACTGTTTTTTATTGTCTTCTACCCCCTAACTCCTAAGATAGTAATAAACTTTTTTTAAGGAGAAATGAGTGTTATGAGATTAATTATGTTTGAAATGTACATGCCGAGAATTTAATATGTATGTAAGTCCCGTGTCGGTTGCTTAGTTCGTTTGAAAGATGGCGCTAGGTTTCGCAATGGATTGGAGACAGGGGTTCCCTTTGCTATGTATTGGAAGTAGTTTAATATTTAGATTCCTTGTAGAGTGAAAAAGCTCGTTCTGCTATGCGGGATAGAGCGTGATACTGATTGTTATAATTTAAGTGTTGTTATTCCTTGTTTAGACTGATAATCCGCATCCGCTGCGACGCGTCGTCGGCGCAGTGCCCGCTCGGCATCAAGTTCGGCTGCGACCCCGTCGCCGAGGCGCCGCGCCTGCTCAAGGTGGCCGCCGTGCTCGGGCTCACGGTCAGTGTGCTTGTATTATATGTGGGTACTTACATGGATACCACATTACATTTTACACATTCATTTTCTTATATTGGGATGGCATTTTTCTTAGATTGACTGACAGAATTCGCCGTGATAAAAATACTTTTCTAATAGAAGAATGTTTTAGTAGAAATTTAAAGTATTTTAAAAATAATGCAACCTGTTGTTTCCTTCGTCCAGGTAATCGGCGTGTCGTTCCACGTGGGCTCGGGCGCCAACGAGACGGAGGTGTACTCGCGCGCCATCCAGCACGCGCGCGCGCTGTTCGAGGCGGGCGCCGCCGCGGGGCACCACATGCGCCTGCTGGACGTGGGCGGGGGCTTCCCCGGGAACAGCGGCACGTGTATACGCGAGGTGGGCTGGCTAAATTATGTACTAATTAGAATAGTTCAGATATATCTAAGCTGAAATAATCCATAATATTAAATTTGTCCTTTTTTTTAAATTTACACGTTTTTAATGGATAACAGTATACATAGCTTTCGGTTTAATATTGATTATATATATGATGAGAGGTAAAATTCAACACTATGCGTTGTTTTCCAGAGCCTAGCTTTCACAAAATATGCTATAATAATCACAATGAATGAGATTAATTTATTATTCACGTTATTTCTAAATACAACGTCCGTCCTTGTCCAGGTGGCAGGTGTAATAAACGAAGCACTAGAGCTCCACTTCCCGTCGCGCGCCGTCCGCGTGATCGCGGAGCCGGGCCGGTACTTCGCGGCCGCCGCCTACACTCTCGCCGCCATGGTGCACGCCTCTAGAGAGGTGAGTGGAGTTATTGCTATATATTGTATTTATTTATACTTATTAAGAAAACGTATAAAAAATTTGAACGTAGCGGGATTTGAACCTGCGCCGCTTTGGCAACGCCATATGTTCAACATATAGGTTAGTTGGTTATGTTCAAATTTTTATACGTTTTCTTAATAAGTATTTTTCTTTCCTAATTGTGAAATAACATTCAAAAATGTTGTCAAATGTATTTATTTATTCAAAAGAATGGAGAGATGCGATATTGTAGTTATTGCTATATTTTTATTTTATTTTATGAGGATGAGCGTGCGTGGTTATTACTCATGTCTTTAGTTTAGATAAGTTGTTTCTATTATGTTTTTAAAAAAAATATGTTATAAAAAAATATATTTTTTTTTAATTATGAGGAATATTTAGAATAACTAAATTGAATTTACATTTCACTTGTGGTTGTTGTGGGTCACTGGTTCAGTTCCGTTCAGTTCTTTATCTCTTAAGTAACTATAGTATATTACCAATACCCTATATAATTAAAATATATAAACATAATTGACAAAAACTAATAAACAATATTTTGTCAGCTTCCAGCAAAGGATTCCGTTCCCCATACAATGTATTTCATCAACGACGGTGTGTACGGCTCCTTCAACTGCGTGCTTTACGACCACCAGCAAGTTCACGCGGAACCGCTTGAGGTGAATATGGTGTTTTTTTTCTTTATTTATATCGCTGTATCTTATCAAGTCCTTTTAATATTTTAAATTTATATATTAATTTAGTTTTCAATGCCTTAAGTCCACATATTGGATTTTGCCATGGAACCGTTTACATAGTACATAGCATCCTAACTATTTCCTGCATCACCCATAGTAGGGTAGCCAGAGAACGAGACAGCTCTTCGCACCTCTTTCACCTCGTTCGTACATCCTCTCCGTACAACTTAACATACTAATTAAATTCCAGGAGTCCCCGGAACCCGCCCAGCCCTGTTCCATCTGGGGTCCGTCGTGCGACGGCCTCGACTGCGTGATGCCCTCGACCTCGCTGCCGCCCCTGAAGGCGGGCGCGTGGCTGGTGTTCCGCGACATGGGCGCCTACACGCTACCTGTCGCCTCCGCCTTCAACGGCTTCCCCGTGCCGAAGGTCCGCGCGGTGGTGGACAGGGGACTGTGGTGGGTTGTCTATTTGGTTTTTTTTTGTTTTTTTAATTTAATGCTATTTGGTTTTTGTAGCACTATTGTTACCTATCACTTTAGTGATTAGTAGCTACGCAACTACAGCAGATTCTAAAAAGATGGTTGTTTTTAGCGATTTTGTATGTAGGTCCGTTCCTCTGTTCCCTTGTAACTTCGTTGACCCTGTCAACCGACTTTGATAAATGATACGTCACTGTATTTCTTATGATTGCGCGAGTGTTACTGGATATATTAACTTAGCCCATGCAGTCGACCTTTTTTTTGTTTATAGTTCACTTGTTTATCAATTCTGTTGGCGACGTAACTATCGAGCGTGAAATTTTTCTTTCAAAATTATCATAAATTATTTTTAGCACGGTTAGTAAATAAAATTAAGGTCAAAGTTGTTGAATATTACTTATGTTATACACAAACGTTAAGCTAATTCTTTTAATTCCAGGTCAGTCCTAAAAGAGCTGTGGCCGCTAACTGAAGCCCACTTCAACTTTGGTCGTATCACCGGTCCTCAGACGCCTCCCCCCTCCCCGACCCTCCTCGCCTCCAACGACCTCGACCACACCCTGTATGTGGAGTGCGCGCTTAAGTGACATGGCAATGAAAGGTTATGGGGTTGCTAGCTTTATATAGTATGTTTATATATGTATACTATGTAATGTTTCACTTGTTATGTGATTCACTATGTTGGACTTTTACTATCTGTGTCAATATAGTGAGTAACTAAATATAATATGAACTTTGGCTTCGATTGTTAATAAGTTCAGGGCAAATTCATGTTTTCGAGTTTTGGTTACACGATTTTTTAAATTTTGATTTATCTTTTAGTAAGAGGAAAACAATATAAAAGTAAATCTCTCTCTTTTTGAATTAAACCTTCACTTCTGTATATAAAATGTGGGTTCAGCGACACATTTTTTTTGTAAATATTTATGTATAAATATATATATTTTTAGCCAAATCCATTTCTAATTATTTTATTTTTTTATAAACTGTTACTTCCTTTTATTTTTTTATTGAGAAAAATAATTTTTATTTAATTTATAATATACACTTACATTTTATTGTAAGCTAGCAACCTTTAATAATTAAATATTGTAGCTACAGCGGCTCGGAGGTCAAGTGAATGGGGCTCAGTTGTTAGACAATTATTTGTTTATATTTAGGGTTGCCATCGTTTATAATACTTAATATCTAATTTTTATTTTATAACATTATATACATATTCTGCATGGCAACCGTCTTGCAATAATTCTTATATTTAAATAATATTGTATATTCCAATATAGTAAGCACTTGGTAGATTATTTGAATCACTTAACGTTTTTTCAGTAGAAAAATTAAATCTTAATGGTTCATAGTAAATTTCTGTATTATTATGGTGATAATGTTATTATTATTTTAAAATTACATACAAGATATATATAAGTGTTGCCTTATTAACGCATATTTTGTGTTTTAAAGGTAAAGAAATAGAATTTTTTTATATCTTAAGTTAAGTTGTGTGCATTTTATTTAAATATTTTGGTTTGACTATAACATTGTCGCCATAATAAAAATAGTTTAATAGTGAAATATTGTCTATATCTTATAATATTATGTCTAACAACCACCATCTAGCCCCAACCAAAAAAATATTTAAAAGAAAAAACATTTTACGCAATACATATTAATGTCCTACAGGTGTCATTTGTTGTAACCTATGTGATTTTTTTAATGTTTCCACTATTTTTATGCGCTGTAAAGTAACTTTGGATCACCTTTAAGATTCGGTGATTTATTGTAACATCTTTCATTTTATGAAGGTTGTGGGTTCAAATCCGATACGAGAATTGAATAAGTTAGGAAAAATGTATTTAAATAAATCTTAAGGTGAATGTCAAAGTTACTATATACAAAATTATTAATGCTTTTTATTCATACTAATAATTCGATGTGTTTTAATATGGAAAATTTTATTGTTACCAGTTTCGCATAAATTGTTTAAAATTAGTACCACAATTGTTGTGTAGTCATTCGGAGTAGTACTTATACGGAATATTGTAGAAGCTTATTAAATTTTTTGTTGCTGAAATGTCTGTCTGAGTTTTATTTAATAATCTACGTATATAAATATTTATCCCCATTTTTTTGCAACATGTACTGTAATTCAAATTTTATAAAAGTAAGCAAGTTTGATTTTTTCACAAAAAAGTATAGTGAAGGAAATTAATAATTGCCTAAACATTATGTAAAATTTAAAAAGTTTAATAACTTACCTTTGATAATGATTTTACTATATATTGTATTTCTTAAAGCAAAATCTATATAAAACACTGAATCATAATTATTTTCTGCCAACATTTTTAAGGTACATTCCATCACTGTCTTACAATGCTAGTGCGGTAGAGCCGCACGGTTTCAACAGCCGCGAAAATTTCATTATTTGCGTATCAATTATCATATTCAATTTATGATTTTATTAAAGGTTGAATGTAAACCTGATGGTTGTGGGTTCGAGGAAATTACTTATTATTTATTATAATTTTTTCGTTCTGGTAACAAGGCAAAGTGCGGAGTTGAGTTCCACCAGCCAACATGAAATGTCTCGAAAGTGAGAAACAGTGCCTTAACACTAAGTTCCCTCTGCCTACTTTGTAAGAAACAGTGTAAAGTAGAAAAAACACCATTCAATTATATTCTATTAGTTTTTTGTATAAAATTTCAATTTAAACGGCCAAATCGCGGTCGGTTTAGTTTTGAGTTTTGGAAGACATTTACAGAAAAACGGTGATACAACATTTTTAACTGACTCCTAATTAACCATGATTGCTTTTGAGTAATAAATTTATTTTAGATTTTTTACAGTCAGAAGCGTCAACTAATTATTTATAAAAGATCTTCTTTACATAGCTTGAGCTTATTAATTGAGATACTATTTCTAAATTTTAAAAGATAGTTCCTAATTGCTCGGACTGTCGGTTAAAATAATACTGGATAAGTAGCTATGAATTCTGATGTAAAACCATGACGCTTCAGGTAAACAAAACAAGTATATAAAATGATACCTTAGTAAAAGTTCAGTTTAGTTCAGCGTTATAAGCTTTAATTAGAACTTTTATAAAATTAAATGTATGGATCATTAAAATGAAGAACAATAATAGTTCAGCTAAACTACATGATATAAGAAATAAGGAAACTAAAAGTATACGTACATACATAAGGGAACTAATAGTACGGTACATAGTTATCATTGGCTAGAAAAAAGTAAAAAAAAAATTGAGACCATTATCCATCTTTGTATATATCCAGTATCCATTTTTGAGTTCCATCTTCACTTTGAAAAACATTTCAATTGTTTTTGTCCCCAAATTGGTAAAATAAAATGCTATGTTGAGTTTTTTAGCAAAACTAATAATTTATATATAATTTCTTGGTCTTTTTAATACCATTTTATTAAAGAAGCTGTCCACTCTGGCAATTAAAAATGTGCCTTCTCATTAAATTTTTGTATTCTTTTGTAGGTCGGTAAAAACAAGAGGAAGAATAAAAACAATTGTGTGCGTAAATAAAACAATTATTTATTTAAGTTATTAAATACAAAAGGAATACATATATTCAAAATAAAATTTAATAAATAGCACCTTAGGAAAAATAAAATTTACAAAAATAATCAACTCACTAGTAAAAATGCATTTTGGAATAAGATAAATTATATAATTCTATAATTTATAACTTTGTACTGTTGTACATAAATTTAAAAATAAAAATAAAAATACTTTATATTAAATAAACATTAGAAAATATTTAATAAATAGTTAATTAAAATATGTTTGGAATAGCTTTGGTCAAATATTTAAATTTAAATAACTAATATTTATATGGCAACATAATAGGAACAGTTTATGGATAATAATTTGGTATATTATGATAAAAATTAAGTTAGTAAATGTGGTAACTGGAATTAAATGACGTATATCTTCTTAAATAGAAGTGAATTTACACAAATAAGTAATTATATACTCCCAATTTCTTTGATAAATTTATAACGAAATCTTAATCTTATATAAATTTTAATAACAAACTAATATCATTATGCAAATTTTAAAGGAAACATTAAGAAAAATATACTTTGGTTCTAGAACATTTATCGATATAATTTACTATGTAAATTCTGCATATCTGTATCTTATTAGATCATATTTAAATTATTTACTATAAAAACTTAATCTATTGATATATAATATAATAACTATGGTAACTGAGACACTATTTATTTGGTTACATATTTGGTATAAATTATTATTTATAGTTTTATACTATCGTTTTTCTTTGATAACTGAACTAAAAGTATAAATGCTTTATAAATACAATATAATTTAAGCACATAAATTATGTTTAGCACTAATATTCATTAAATTAAGTTTAATCTTTTGATGTAATTTATAGCATTTTAAAATAATTTGATAGATAAAAAATCTATAGTTTAATGTTTCATAAAACAAAAGTGACTTCATACGATGTAATTTTTCATGTTCAATAAATAGGTGTGTTGCGGATCTGAAAACAAAAAATATATCGATTATTTAAGAAACTTACATAAAAACATAAATTATTATAGCAACATTTGCCAACTAATATAAATCTTAAAATAACTTAAAATAACATAATGAAGAGAGAACATATTAAAGAGATCGCAGTAGTAAGTCTTATAATTCACATTTTATTGTATTCTCCGTATGTACAAGCAAGTTGTAACACTTGTTTAATATTTTTTTTATTTTTTTCTTGCCGTATGATCCCGGCCTAGAATAGGATCACCCTGGTACTGGTGGTTTCGTCGGTTGGTAGGCGACTAAAGTACGTGTGGTAGAGTCACGTCGCCAGCAATGGCAACACGCACGGGCAGACTCGACCGGATCATTACCACCCCCGGCACTTAAAACCGGCGTGAAGTGTGAAAGTGGTTTTATGCTTAATATTGTCCAAAGTTATTTCCAATTTTAACGTGAATATTTATATAACGTAACCTTCACTACACTACATAGTATTTATTAGTTTTACTCCTTCACCAGCGTCAATCTTATTTCTAACTACAAAAATTCTAACATAGATTCCCTATACAAAACGATCGACCTATAAAAAAACAATTAAGTCATCCGAAGCTGACTGAACCTATACTCGCAAATATAGGTCAGGCCTTCTATAGGTTTCGTGCTAGTTTTAGTCATCATATTATTTTTCTGTATTCTTAAAAAACAATTATTTGTAGAAACGTTCGTTTTCTTTTCCTGCTTTCTAGAGATTCTCCTGAGATCCAAATAGTCAACCAGATTCATGATGATATCGTTTAATATTGTCATTCAATAGAGTCCAAAGATTTCCACCAATTTTCATTGGTGATTTTTTATGTTCCTCACGAACTGTCTTCAAATTGTTTGCAACTTTTGATATTTTGGTTTCCAAGTTCTTATTTAATGCGCAAAGTCCAAAAAACCCAACTTAAAGCGACCACGACTAGTGAACCAACCAACTGCAAAGCCAACAGACGCCTCACCTCCCATCACTGTCGCCGGTACCCGTTGGGGTGTGCGCTCTGCCACCGCCACGTGTCCGCGCACATGTCCGCCAGTCCGCGCGCGGCGCGCCACGCGAGCAGACGTGCCGCGAGCGCCGCGTCCGCGTAGTTGGCGGGCACGTCGCCCGCGCGTCGCGGAGCTATCTCGTAGGGGACGCTGCGACCGCTCGCCGCTTCGAACGCTGATATCATTTGTAGTACTGAGTATCCTGTGCCGGTACCTGGGGATAGAAGAATATTATATATTTGGTATGATCATACAAAAGAATCAAAAATATTTAAAATACAAACATCTCTCAAAAAAATATTTGATGAGCAAAAACTCAAGACATAACTACAAAATAGAAAATATCAAATAAAAAAGAACACAACCAAAAGTCCCATAATCAATATTCACCCAAGTTAACAGCGTGGAAACCTCCAAAGCCTGTCTGATCGAAGAGCTTGACGGCCTTGGCGTGCGCGTCCGCCAGGTCCACCACGTGCACGTAGTCGCGCACGCCCGTGCCGTCGGCCGTGGGGTAGTCCGCGCCGAACACGCGCAGCACCGGGAGGCGCCCCACTGCCACCTGATGGTGGGGCAAAGAAGAAAAAAATAATTAAATGAAATAATTAATAAAAATAAAAATTAGAACAGATAAGAAGAAACAGTAAATAATATGATATAACTGTTTCAGCTCCATAAGTTAACGAAACCTGGGAACCTAGTGTTAAGACATTTTCGTTATACACTTTCTGGAAAATAAATCAATTACCCGAACGAGTCACGACCTTTGCTTTATATATTTTACTTGAATGTAATTTTATACTAACCTGTGATATATACGGCATTAGGTTGTTGGGAATCCCCGCGGGGTCTTCCCCTATTTTTCCACTTCTGTGAGCGCCCACTGGATTAAAGTACCGAAGTGATACTATCATCCATTTCTGTGAAAAAAAATTGAATGTAGCCTAGACCTAGACTTGTATGTTATTAATACATATAATATAATGATCTGATCGCTTTTTGTATATGCAAGTTACGTAAGAAAACCTCTTAATAGAGAAATTAAAACAAATAAATAATTCAGCTTCACGCTGTATCTCGCACACAGCAGGGTAGGTTAAGACACCTAGTGTTAAGACACTCCGTTCCCCACTTTCCGCCAAGTTCCGGAAGCATTGCGTGTTGAATGGCGAAACTCAACGCCGCGCTTTACCTCGATTTTACAGTTAACTTTGTGTTCCTGCACCATAACTGGCCTCATTAGATTATGATTAAAATTACATATTTTGCCACATCATTCTATTATTTACTTTAAGTTCGTTTCTTTCATCCTCGTTTTTCACGTATTTTTTACTTTATTTATATCAAAAGTACGATTACATTTCGTTCAAAATAAATAAAAATACCTTATCACTCCTACACAAATCCTTCATGATTTCTTCACAGAAATACTTAGTTTTTCCATAGGGACTCGACAAATTGTTTCCCGTGGGATGACTTTCATCTAATGGCAACTTCTCCGGCTCCCCGTACACAGTGCAGGAGGAGCTGTATACTATTTTATATACGTTGTGGTTTCGCATAACCTAAAAATAAATGAATATAATAGAAAAGAGTCATGTCATGTTCACACATTTTCAATTATATGCATTTTAACTCCATTAATTACCGTTAATTTTAGAATTTAAGACACGGAAAGTTTATGCCCATAGAACTTAAAGTAAGTTTAGATATTAGACAAGTTATTAAGCTTGTAAAATAACATCAATATATAGTATTTAAGAATTAAATAAAACTAGAAACTAAACAAAGTAACATAAATTATATGTAACTTTTTTTTTTTATCTTAAATAAGTTTAATTTTTTTTGACATCTAAAGATGTGAAAAAGTATAATGAAGTGAAAAAAAGGTAATTAAAAACAATTTCCTTATTTGTTTTCCAGCTTGACGCTGGACGCTTGGCTTTGCCTAGTAAATTTGTCATAGGAAGATAAAATAACTCAATATCTTACCTCAAGTAAATTACAAGTCCCAGTTATATTAGCTTGGTAATATTCCAAAGGCTTCTCTACAGACTCCCCCACCGCCTTTAACGCCGCAAAATGTATCACGCATTCTATACTGTGCTGTAATGAAAAAAATTGTAATAATAAATGAGCACACTCTCGAGAATTAGATCGGAGAATAGGATTCTATTTTACGTTTTAAAATTTTCGGGCGACCTAGTGTTTAATAACATTTTGGAGGCGAAAACTTCTCGTTACAAGCTTATCTTTATTTCTCGTTCCTATCGTATATCTGTCACTATTTTTACTATGACATTGAATATGTTGTCGGACAAACAGAATGTCATAGTATACGAATTGTGAAACAACTGTATTAATACCAACATCTTTAAAAACAAATCACAGAGAATCTCGCACTCTTGGGTTGTAAACTGGTCTCACGCCTCGTTTTTGGAGAATTAATAATAAATTTATATGCGACACTGCCCCATAATAGTGGTCTGTATAAAAGAAGACTAAAAATAAACTAATTTAAATTAAATTTAAACTTAGTTTATCTGCAAATGTTTCCATTCCAGATGAGCGTTTCCAGTGATATTAAAGAAGAAGCTAACATTTTCAAATATCCTATTCAATCCATTCTTGTCACTTATGTCTACGTCGTAAAAGAGTATATTCTGTCCAGTCATTTCCTCTATTACTTTTAGTGATTCTGGTTTCTTTTCGCCTTCGGCTCTATAAAGATATATAAGAAACATATTAAAAAACATCGTATAACCTGAGTACCTAACAAAAAACTTGGTGTGTAACTGACTAATATAATTAAAACAGTAAATATTTTGATCAACAAACAGCAATTTTATTTTCCCTTATTATCTGCCGCAATATTTTCCCGGAGCAGTTTACTTTAAAAGTTAGTTGGTCGGTTCCTACTTAATACTTGTCACACATACATTTGTGTGTATTTTGCGTATTTTATTATCTTATTAGATTCACGCTGTATCCCGCACTTAATAGGGTAGGCAGACGGGACCTGGGATCCTCGTGTTTTAAGACACTTTCTGCCGAATTTTGAAGGCATTACGTGTTTTGTGGCGGAACTAAACGCCAGGCTTTGCCTCGTTACACAATGAAGAAATGAAACTATTAAATATTTCACACCCTCGATTGGAAATCAAATCTACAATCTATCACGCTTAAGGTTCCACGCTTGTGTCAACATTTGCTTAAGTTACCTGTATGCGTTACTAAGATTATCCACGACTATTATATCCAATTCCTTTATAGGTCGTTCGAGGAGAGCCATCACGGTGTGAGAGCCGACGTAACCAGCGCCGCCCGTCACTAGTATAGCTGGTGCCATGATTGTCCTAAAACAAGAAATAAAATGTTGAATATTAATAAGATTTATTAGTTTCGCGCATAGCATAGCAGAGGGAACCTAGGAACCTAGTGTTCTGTTCCCACCAAGAGAATTCCGTTTTTACATTCCGCAGAATTCTGAAGGCATTAAATATCTCTTTGCTTAGCTCGTTATCACAGTGATGAACTGAAAACATTAAATATTTCATTTCCTCGAGTCGGAATCGAACCCATAACCTGTTGCGCTTACAGTCGCACGTTTGAGCGCCTGCACTACGACCGCAAGTTAATAGACTGTTAGAAACTAAACTTAAAAGTAGTAAGGTGTTCAGCAAACAAAAAAAGACGAACATCATTTTCTCACTTGGTGTTTACTTTTTTACCAAGATATTGGCAGATAACACTAAGACCCGTATTTATAAATCGCTTTTAAGTGTGAGTTCGATCTTGGCGGCTGTATTAATTAATTAATTCTATGAATGAAAACAACATTTCAAGATTGATCTCAAACTTGAGACAGACTTTTAAATACGGGTTTAAGAAATACGTCCTCGCATTCCTCCGTCCTCCAAATTTGAAACGACACACTACGTATAATCGAAAAAGCCTCGAATGTTTATAAAATACAGTATTTAAAATATAAATAACATATAATAATAAAATATTCAACGAGTACCTACTATTCAAAATACGTGCAACCACGTACCAAGTATGCCAAGTAGACATAAAAATTAAAAAGAAAAATTATATATTTAGTCAAATAAAATGTTTTTTCATATGTAGTTGTTTACGCAATATGACCTATAAGCGCTGAGTGCACTATTGAAATATAAGTGTAGATCAGTTACTGTTTATTGTATGCTTTATCTTACACTTGAAAAATATTTTTTTTTATTTTTTTAATGTCTATTTAACCGATAACAGGTTTGAATCTCGTTGACGATCTTACAAATTTGTAATTAATACGGTTAGGTTGTGTGGTAAAACTAAAAAAAATGTTTATATTATCATACGTTGAATTTGATTAACTTTCAAAGTTTTGTATAACATATCACATTCGGGTTAAATTAATACTGGTTATACTTTATTAAACGATTTATAAATACGGACCTAATTAATGTCTATCGCTATAGTAACAATAAATAAATATAAAAGTAACAATATATAAATAAATAAATCAACTTCACGCTGTATCCGGCATACAGCAGTGTAGACAGAGGGAACCTAATGTTAATAAGACACACCGTTCTTCACTTTCCGCCAAGTTCTGGAGGCATTGCGTGTTAAATGGCGGAACTCAACGCCGCGCTTTGCCTTGACACCAAAGCGAAGAAATTAAAATATAAATATAAGTAAATATTTTATCTCTTGAGTGGGGATCGAACCCACAACCAGTTCAATTTTACAGTCACACTGAGCCCCTGTGCCCACGACTGGCCTCACAACCTTTCAACAATACTAACATTTTTATCTTATGACATTATATTTCGTTGAAAAGTTATAATTTGCATATGGAATATTTCATACAATAGTTGATATTGTTTAACGATTTTATTACAGTCTCGAGTTATGTTGGTAATAATAATAACATACCGAGTTTACTGCATTACGTATGGGCTTCGAAAATTCCATGCGTTACTGAAGTTTTAATGGTGTTCTTATCATTTACTATATTATTTCTGGAGCATTTAAGACCCGTCTGGCTCAATGTAATGATTGTAGTTGTAGTTTCACCATATTATTTTATAAAAATTCGTTGTCATGTCGTGTCTTAACACTAGGTTCCCACTGGCTACCCTGCTGTGCGCGGGATACAGCGTGAAGCTGAGTACTAAAATTTGTTCATCACCGATGGTAAAGGATACCTTAACGATCTAAATAGATTTTTTGATCAATTTTATAATTGTAGTAATAGATTTTGGAAAGTCTGCGCTATTTTAAAAATGTTGTAAAAAATATACGATTACATATAACGACAAGTTTTATGATAAAATCGTGAATATGTTTGTCGTGTCTTGATACTATCAGTTAATAGATTTTTTATGTTAAATTTCAAAACTAGCCTGTCCTTACAATTAGTGTTAACAAAAATATAAGGAGTGCGTCAGATAATGGCGATAGAATGTGAATGTTTAGGGAGATAAGAACACAAAAATAAAGTAAAATGTTGTCATAAAAAATGTATAATACTGCGGTGATATTTAAGCGAAACAAACAAATCTCGTTTTTCATTGCTTTGTAGTTACATATGTTTTATAGCAGCTGATATTTACGTTTTACGTACTTCGTTTACGTCAACAACAAATATTATTATAATAAAAATTGCTAGTTTAATTATTATTTAATAAAGGAAGCAAATTCGAATGTGTGACAGTTAATTTATCTTTCGTAGTAAGAAGTCGTACCGGCTGAGTTAAGTCGTAGAGCAAACCTAAAAGCGACAAGCTCTATTCTCAGTCCAGGCAATAACGTATTTAATATTTTCATCTCCTCGCGCCTTGGTAATGAAGCGCAAAGCGCAGCGTTAAGTTCTGCGACTCAACACACAATGCCTTCAAAAATTGGCGGAAAGTGGGGAACAGAAGTGTCTTAATGGGAACGGAGTGTCTTAACACTAGGTTTCCGGGTTCCCTCCGTCTACCTAAAACTTAGATTTGACAATTTCATTTAGTGTAATAGTTTTGTATATTTGCGGCGTTGAGTTCTGCCACTCAACACGCAATGCCTGCTGTGTGCGGGATATAGCGTGAAGCTAATTTAATTTAATAATAATTAAAATTTTAATTTTAATTTACTTAACTAAATAATAAACTACTTGAGTCTAGACAATTTTAATGATTTAAGTGTTTACAAAAATATATTTTAAGAATATAAAAATCTTTAAAAAAATTAATACTTTTTAATGTATTCTTAGCTAATTTCTGTTCAAAACTTATCATCATTAAAGTATATTATTTTTTTACAATTTTTAATGTAATAAGTCTATACTTAATTTATTTTGTAATAAAATGTGCTTATAACTTAGATGTAGTCATACAAACATTGATCGCAAAAAAGTTTATTAATAAAATATTATTATTGATCGCTCGAGTTTTTGTTTCAAAAAATCTACAAAACGACATCCGAACGAAAAATGTGATAACTTATAATAAAAGTTTATCACTTGGAGGTCACAATTACACAATCATAACAAATGGGTCCAAAATTTTTACAACTTTTTTAAACTGAAGTTTTTTTTTTCGTAATTGCGTCAGACACACTAATTAAATTCAAAATCGTATCCTAATTCGAATTCGAAAATTAGGTGAAGCGTAGGATACATAATACTTAATTCAATACAGAATGGTCGCGGTAGTGAAACTCGCAATCTACTTATATCTCCGCAGTGACAGTGTCAATAATATCACAAAAATATCGATTTTCGCATGAAACGCTGAAAAAAATATTTTTCAAACTTTTTTATTCTCCTTTCTCGGGATTCCGCATAACATGAAAGCACAATTTAATATTTCTTTTTACTTTATGCCCAAATTAGTGTATGTTGCGCGCGCAATTTAACACTGTAGGTACTTAATATCTCGAGAGCAGGCAAATTAAAATGTAATTAAAATAAAACTATTAAGCAGATATTTATTTAAAAGCCGGCAATTTACCAAGAAAAAGATCAGTAAACTTTAAGTATATTAATCAAAAAGTCATAAATTGTAATATTTATCGATAATGCCCATAATAAAAATGTATTACAGTGGATTTATTAAATTTATTGCAAAAATCATAAAATGGTATCTAAAACGTAGCGCATTTTTTTCATTCTCTTTAAATAATTATCTTATATGAGTTCCTTAACTTTTAACCACAGACGCTAGCGATTATCCATCACTTACAATTCGTCTATACATCTATGGGACTGAAAGAAGTTACTAATATTAAGTATTTTTTAATTTAGAACAGTATAAATTTAAATGTTAGTAAGAATTTCTAACCGAAAACGAAATAAAATAGTAACTCAAAACATACGCCGTCATAGGGCAATGAAACATTTAATTGAACACTATATTAGTCCAATTTAAAACTGGAGAGCGCTAATGTTTAAAATACGTTACTAAACTAAAATCTTCATCATAGTTTAACTACATAAAAAATTCAGTATACCTTGTGGAATTCAATGGATGTAAATTCGAAAAAGGCATAACATTAAAAGAATATTGTAGTAATTACAACTTTTTACCAACTCTGCAAATACAAAGATATGTAAAAATAAATAAAAAAATCGCACTTACAAATTAATTAATAATATATGTAAAACTAAAACTATGGTAGTATTACGCGCGAGTTTCACTCTCAACGGCCGCCGGGTCACTACTCACTGCGGACCGACCGTTATCACATTGTTCTGCTATTATGTACAGATTAGCTTATCAGCACTTGTATCAAACTTGTTGGGTGCTATATAGTTTTGTAATGTATGATACAACTTGACATATTTCATAAGTTTATGATTGATCACTTTATAATTCAACTTTTCACTTTAAAACAATTTGTTTCATAGAATGAAATAAAATCAGCTTCATGGTATTTACCGCAAAGCCAGATATGCAGAGTGTACCTTATGTTAGCACAATCGATTTAAATTCGGTGGGAAGTGATTCAAGACATTGCATGCTGAGTAGCGGAACTTAACACTACACTTTCTCTTCTGACTAAAGCAAGGAAAAGCAAGCAATTCTTCTAACTGAGTGAGAATTGAACCCACAATTAGTGCGTTTACATGGTGTGCCACTGCACCCCAACACACTCACCATTGGGTCACAGTAATATTTACAAAAATTCTAATAATTATTTTTCTTTATAATGTATTATGAGTACTTTTTTTTCTACTTTTTAAAAAAAAAAATAAATTAGGTTCACGCTATATCCCGCACACAGCAGGGTAGGCAGAGGAAACCTAGTGTAAGACACTCAGTTTCTGCCGAATTTTGGAGGCATTGCGTGTTGAGTGGCAGAACTCAACGCCGCGCTTTGCCTCGACACCAGGGCGAAGAAATGGAAATATAAATTTAAGTAAATATTTCATCTCCTCGAGTGGCGATCGAACCCACAACCAGTCGGTTTTACAGTCACACTTTGTGCCACTGCCCCACGACTGGCCTCTCTCTTTTTCTACTTTTCTAAATATAATTTATATTATTTATTATAGCAAATATAGTAACCACTTTACTATATTTTTGGATAATTATATTTATAATTTGCCTCAGAATACACCTTATAAATGTCAAATATTAAGTGTGCATTAAAGTTAAAGCAAACTTTTTTTTTGTAGAAAAAACAAGGCAAAAGAGTCTATACGTCCTCTCCACCATTATCACTTACAAATATATATCCTTATTGTAAGTGATACTGGGTGCTATTGCATTGTCAGCCTTTTTCTATATTACAACTAAACAATAAACAGGAAAGGAAAAGAAATTCATAAATGGTTAATAATATGCACTTGCACACTTTTCACATAACAGGGTAGGATTCCATTCCTTATTTTTAATTATATTTTAATATTTATAACTCATTGCATTATTTTATTCAAAATAATGCAATGAGTGGTAATTAGTAATTACTATATAGTATATTAAATATATATAAGCTCTTTTTTTACTTCAAACTATGATTCTTTATTTCAGTTTAATGTTTGTGTTCACAGAGTTATGGATGCGAACTACTTTAAATATAATTATTTTTATAGCATTTAAAGTCAAACACTTTCCCATGCTGCAATACATAAACTTTATTAAAATAAATACATTATACTAATAATACATACTCATTCCTGCTGTATATTAAAGTTTTCTTACATTTGTCAATTCTAATTTATAATTTTTTAAATAGGATTAAAACTTAAAAAGAAATAATACAAACATTAAGTTTAAAGGCATTTAAATGTTTGAATTTGATTCTTTGTAAGTTGGTTTCTTTACAGATTTTGTTTGTTTTTCCATTCATTTTAAATTGTAAGAATTGATTTTATGTGTCAATGAAAGCATAAAAGCTTTGTGTAAAATATTACTTTTAAGAAATTTGTAACAATTAATGTACAATACGCATTAATAATAAAAAAATATACTTACTTGTAAGTATATTTTAATTAAAAAAGGGATTAGCGGTTAGACATCATTTTAACTATAATAAATAATTATTGCTTACTGTGAATCCAATGGCTTCATCTTCTAAACAATTACACCTTACTCACGTGCTTTTTGCTTTATTATAAATTTGTTTACTTTAAATCACATCCGGACTACCATACGGCAAATACTATTCTTACACTCATTTTCAGCGTTTAATATTTTGTTGACTCATTTAGATAATCATGGCAGCTATAAAATTTATTAAATAAATTATTTAATTTTGTCAAGACTAATTAACTAATTAATTATCAATATTATAGTAGTAACATTTATGATAATTTATACAATAACAATTATATTATCATTTAACTAAGTACTATTCAAATTCTCCTATCAATCAACTGTCAAAGTACAATGTAAACACTATAATTTATGTTCTTTTTACGCAATCTATATTTTATACATAGATATCATTATAAATTGTAAATAAGAATCACGGGGTGAATAGACACCTTACCAGGAAAGTGAATTTAATGAGGGTAATATTCAACGATATTCGTTAGTAATCGTAAATCTGTTGTTGTTCCTTTTCTTTTAAGGAACAAAATTATTATATTCTGTCAAAAGTGATTATGTTAGAGATATTTATGTTCGAGAAAGGGAAAATAAAATAAATTTGAATACCGCTCGAAGAACTGCTTTAATTTATTATCCTGAAAACTTTAGATTTTTTAATATTATAAAGATTACGTTCAGTGATAAAAAAACTAATTTTATTATTCTGTTATTAATTAAAAACAATTTTTGGGCATTTATGAGCATAACTATAATAATTTAAATTTATAGCTCTCAAAGAAAATATTTATATATGTACCATTTTTTCAATATGGGATGAGAGACTCCAATAAGATGAATAAATACACTGTAATAATATGAGTTGATAGAAACGAGACGGTATAAGTGTATATAGAAGAATTATGATTTTCAAAATCTATGCATGATATATTTTTTCATTTTATGAGTATTTAATTAACATCCTACGCATATGCAAAGTTGATACAAAGGGTATAGGACAAGAGTGGATCGAATCCACAACCAGTCGCGTTTATAGTCTCACTTTGTGCCCCTGAGCCACAAATGGCCTCTATTGTAGTTGATTAATAATATTGAAATTCTTAAACTCAGCTTTTCTTTCATCTAGACTTTGATCAATCTTTTTTTAATGCTTTTTTTGTAAGTACGTCTATTGCAATACTTAAGCAAGGGCTTATTTCATTCTAGGTATTTTTGATTTAACACGTACACATACACATAAAGTTACTGAGCGACTGCGACAGATTTTATTATGAAATGTTGTCAATAATATTGTGTAGTATACGAGGCAAATATATTGAACAAAATTATTGGTAATATTTGTATTGACAATAATATTGTGTATGTGCGGCTAGCCATAAGTTACGTACGCGGACATTATCTACGAACTTCCCCTATTTATTTAAAAAAAAATCCAATTCGCTAGTAATGCGTTGATACGAACAATGACAATTATTGAAGAATCTGAAAGAAAATGATGCTGTGTTAGCAACAATGATTTATTTTGATACTGTGTTTTTGAAGGTCAATCGAGGTCTCATCCTCTCTTAACACTTATTTTTCCTTCATAAATCTTTTTTGCTATTTTTTATCAGTTATGAACCCGCACGTTCTTTCTACATTCTTATCGTCAAAAGTATAATTGACTTATTCTTAGTGCATCAGTGTATTTGAGGCTAAGTTTATATAAGACATTGCTTATAAGAAGGGGACTATTTTCATGAATTGTAAAAGTGCTACCAAAATATTTGACACATCTGCCAATATACTTAAGAGTTATATTAGGGAATCAGCGATAAAAATATGTGGTAAATGAGAACAAGGCTTTAGCAAAATGCACGACTAAAAGGGAGTTGATGAAGTTGAGGAAGATAGCATGGTAGGATCATAAGGCTTTGAATTCTGAGTTGAAAATGTTGATGATTCAGAAATTAACATACAAGAAATTGAAAGTGTCATATAAAGACTGAAATATGGTAAGCAGCAAAAGCAGATTGAGTTACGGACACGCTTCTTGGACATTTTTGGTTGAAAAATAGAGGAGGTCCCGAGTGGTTATCTGTCCCAAGCGATGTGCAAGCATCATGCCTCTACATAAGTAAATAAGTATTTTTCTTATCTAAGTGTGGATTAACACTTTAAAAATGTAAAAAATATTTAATAAATAGCATTCTCTCTTGCCAGAAAATAATTCTTAGTCATGATCTTTGGGTAGCGGAAATTTGTAAAAATCTCTCTGAAGATATGCTAACAAGACAAGAACAAAAAAGAAAAAGAACAAGTTGTAACAAGCGTATAAAAATTTCGACGTAGCTTGATGAGAACGTACGGCTTAGTGGTCAGAAAGGCCTGGTCGATTTCCAAGAGGCGCGGGTTTATATGTTTTATGAGTCTTAATGAGCAAACATAAGAAATAAGATTTTTTTGCGTTTCGGAGAAAAGATACTTCCCTCCTATCCTACGTTGAAATTGTGAAATCAATCTTAGTTCATATTCCAGTAAAAACGTTTTTATAATCGAAATTCGAAACTATTTAATATAGTTAAAATTAAACTTGAAATTGAAAAATAATTGTATTTCTAAAATTGTTTCCATTTGATGATAATTAGCAATACATGGTACAACATTTTATAAATATAAGTTCAACAATAAGCAGCAAAGTTTTGGATGATTGTTTTCGATTTACAACTTAAAAGTTTTTATTAAGTAAAGAAAAAATAATATTATTTCGTTATTTGCAACATTAAATAATAATTCAATATTTTATATCTGTATTCCACGTCAAAGTCCTTTTTAGTGGACCACACTTTTGACATATTCTGTTTCTATCTCTTTTGCTCCCGCTCAGTGTTCAAGGTGGTTATTTTGTCGAATATCTAACTTAAAAATATATTATTAATGAATTAAGACAACAAATATTTATTTTCTAATATTATTTATCAATCTAAGGTTTCACCTGTAAGAAAAAAATACTCAAGAGGGTAAAGATTACTATGATATTTTTCGGTAACAAAATTCCGAACTCCGTGTCCAAGATTGTTTTTATTAGTAAATGTGGTTAAAACTATAGAACTGCTAAGTTCAACAGTTCAAATATATCTGATCTAAAAGAAGTGTCTTCGTGACTGTGGAATAAAGTGTTTTATTTATTATTCTGCTGTTTATCATACTCGTTTTTGTTATAACCTATAAGTTTTGAAGTCTGTGGTTATAAAGTGGTGTTTGGATTGCAGATGAGTACGAAAATCATCAAAGCGAACGCTGTGGAGCCCGATGGCTTCGAGACATCAATCTCACAGGCGCTGGTGGAGTTGGAGACCAACTCTGACCTGAAAGCCCAACTCAGGGAGCTCTATATTACAAAGGCTAAAGAAATTGACCTGCACAATAAGAAGGTAGTTTTATGTGTTTATTATTAATTGAAAAAACTATATTTAATTTGCTTTTTTTAAAGTAAATATATAAAAAGATATGGCTTGCGTGCTATATTACCATAAATAAAATGTTATATTAAAAGTAATAGGTTATTTAATGTCTGAACCCTAGATTATCTGTCTAAGAAATGTATAACGTCAAAAAGATAATTGAATAAAAAAAACTTGTAAGGGTTTGTACTAATAATTTAAATCTTATTGCAGTCAATCATCATCTATGTGCCGATGCCCAAATTGAAGGCATTCCAAAAGATCCAGATCAGGCTGGTCCGTGAATTAGAGAAGAAGTTCAGTGGCAAGCATGTTGTGTTCGTTGGTGACCGCAAAATCTTGCCTAAACCAAGCCACAAGACTCGTGTTGCAAACAAACAAAAGAGGCCCAGATCTAGGTAAATGAAATTTACTATTTCAATTACTATAACTTAATATTTATAAAATATGTTTGTTTATAAACAAATTAAAAGTTATTGTGACTTAGTAATACAACTGTTTTGGATTCAGAGTTACTCACCCTCTTTTCAATGAAATCATTAAAAGAAACCTATAATCATTTATTATTCTTAAAACATGGTAGGTTAAAAAAAAATGCAATGGCAATGGCAAAACTTACTATTTTATTCATATTTTGTTGAATTTCTCTTTTTATAGAGTATAAATTTAATTTGTGTAATAGTAGTGATTTTATTAATATGTAAGTTTTAATATGTGTATAATTATTTAGTTGTATATATTTGTTTCACTGCAGGTTATTAAATTTATTGGTAAATAAACAAGTTTTTACTTAAAGTAAGAAATTAATTAATTTTAAAAAGTATTTTATTGTCAACCTATATCAAGATGTCTAAGCTGTTCTATAGATAATAGTAAATTTTTAGTAATATAAAATAATTGCTGAAATATGTTTTTTACTAATATACATATTCTTTACAGGACCCTTACCTCAGTATATGATGCTATCTTGGAAGACCTGGTATTCCCCGCTGAAATTGTGGGCAAACGCATCAGGGTGAAACTGGACGGCTCGCAGCTTATCAAAGTGCACCTCGACAAAAACCAGCAGACCACCATTGAACACAAGGTATATTTAAATTACTTTATAATCGTTTTCTTTTATTTTAATATACATCTATCAGTCATTTGTAACAGCAGACATATTATTATAGAAATTTAACATTTGTATTCAATTTGAATGTTAATAAGTTATAATATTATATGATAGATACCACTTGTGGCACAGGGACAAAAGCATGTAAACATGAAAGCTAAAAAATATATGATTTGCAGTATTTGCTCTTTATTATATGGCTTGCTAAATATTCTTTTTAAAAATTTGGAGAAATTTCCTGCATTAATATTAAACTTGCTAATAAAACAATAACCCATGATCATTTTATTTATGTATTTTTTTTATTTTCAGGTGGACACCTTCCAGTCAGTATACAAGAAGTTGACGGGGCGTGAAGTGACCTTCGAATTCCCTGAACCCTACTTGTAAACTTAGACTATGACTTTACAATAAAACTAAAACCATATAGTTTTTGTTTCATTTATTTATTCTTAACTATATATTTTTTCCACATGATGATGAGTTTAAAATCTGGTGACATTTTTAATCAATCAGCTTCACGCTATATCCTGCACACAGCAGGATAAGCAGAGCCTAGTGTTAAGACATTCCGTTCCCCTCTTTCTGCCGGATTTTGGAGGCATTGCGTGTAGAGTGGCAGAACTCAAAATACATTGAAGGTGCCATTTTTACATTCATATAAAATGTACTAATCAGCAGAAATTAATAGTCATAAAAGTTTAATTTAAAAATAATATCAATTCAAGTTGATTCTAGGTCAATAGCAGTTTTAGTACATATGAAAAATTGTAAATATTTTTAATTAAAGAAATTGTTTAATTGCACTAATGATTATTTTATAGAACGGACCATCGATGTAAGGCATGCCTATTGTTTTCCATTACCTATCAATCAATGCTTAGATGAGTTATGACATCTTTTTCAACCACCCCCCTCGCTTAATTATGAAATAGTCCAGTTGTGGCTTAGGGGCACAAGTATGACGTCAGGTTGTGGATTCAATTCCTACTCGAGGAAACATGTTTGAGTCTGTATTTTTAACATTTTTAAAGTGTTATTCCCCACTTAGGAAAAAAAAATACTTATTTAGAAAACGTATAAAAATTTGAACGTGGCGGGACTCGAATCCGCGCCTCCAGGTCTGTTTCCATGAGGCGCGGGGTCGAGTCAAATAAGTACGTTGAGTCTGCTCCTTAAAGTGGAGAGTGGACTGTCATAACACGAGGCTTTCAGCCTACCTCGCTACTTTGCTACTTTACTTGCTTAAATTAAGTTAAAAAAAAAAAAAATTCCGTCAATATTTTTTTATTACAAATTCAGTCCATTGGCCTTTCCCGATTGAAACAATTGCAAGAGAGCATTACATTTACAAATTGTAGATAAGGATGATTACAGGATCTAATTACACAACCTTACGACTTTAAGCAGTTATAATGTGTTATATATGGCATATGTTTACATTATAATATAAAAAAAATATGTTATACCCACTACTGTATTAAATCAACTTGCAACAAATTTAAATCTCTTAACATTACTCCGAAATCGAGATAAAATAATATCATATTGGCTAATACAAACTTTTTTCTATAATACATTAATTTATTAAATTGCCTTACTCCAAATAAACAAAAATAATTTAGATTAGAAACAAATAAATAGATTGGACCCCAAAAAACAGGTATTTGGCTAAGTTTAAGGAAAAGTCATCAGCATCATCTGGTTATAAGATTTAAAATACAGTAAACTATCTATATAATGTTGATTAATTTCAAAGTTCATAATCATTTAGTAAAATTCATATTCAGTATGTATACAAAAAAAAGTATGCGACAATTAAAAATTAAATTACAAAATATATTATGTATTAGTAGCTAAATGCATCAAAACAAATAGATATGGTAACTATAATATTAGCTTTTATTTGAAGAATTATTTAAATATTAAGTTTATCTAATGAAATATACAAAATGTATAACCAAAGAAAATTATATGTGATAAGAAAGATATACTGTACATATTATGTAACAGCAAAAACATAATTAAAAAAAAATACCTAAATCGGTTTATTTTCTAGATTACTACTTCTTTCTACATATTAATTAAAATTGTTTGTGAATACCATTTTTAAGAAATAAGATTTTAAGGAATAAATATATAAATAAATTAATGCACAAGAAAAAAAGAACTGCTACTTATAAAATAAAATAACATAACAGAGTGGAGTTCTAAAAATTTATAAACAATTGAAATTTGTGATTATAAAACATTAGTTTAAATTAACTATAAGCCTTAACCCTTATGACTATTAACACATTTTATTTTTAAGCTAGATAATAAGTTTTTTTAAGGCTGGAAACATCAAGATATTGTAATTTTTTTTTGGAAAATATTATAATGGAATAAATAGTGAAGCCATAAGAAGATATAATAAGGAGAGTTCTATTATTTTTCATATTTTTACATTCAACAAGTATTGGAAAGAATTTAATAATTTTGCTTTATGAACACTTATTACTATTTGCTATATAAACTATTAAGGCACTAAAAATGAGCTATATTAATACAGATATTCTACAATTAGAATATATTTTGTAAGGAGGTAACAGCAAATATTACTTTAATTATTTACTATAGTGTAGTGTAAGTGTTATACTATTTAAACGCTGGCAAAAAAGTAAATTTTGTAAAATATTGTTATCTGTCATATTATTTATATAATTTTACATATTGGCAAGACAAGCAGAGTCTTTTTCTCAAGATGACGCTACGCCCAATTAGAGATTTTAAGTGGTGCAACTTAACGCCGTGATATGTCTTGTTATCAGAGTCAAGAAATGAAAATAACTCATTCCCCTAAATAAGAATTGATACAATTCCATACCATTTACAGTCAAATGCATGACTTTCAAACTTTCAAACATATAAGACTTTGAATATTACTATACATAATGTATAATACCCAATAGATATAAATATTGTATAGTATTGTGACCAGAACATTAAAAAAGTAAGCAAGAAAAAGCTTATAAATAATAAGGAAGATAGAATATCTATCATCAGCATTTTGAAAAATTTTTATCAAATACTTTTATTGCAGTATTTTTAAGTTTTTAATACATTTTTCTACATTAAGCGTTAAAATTACAAACCTATGCCATTGTGACAATCGAAAACTATTACATAATGTTACCAGCCTAAATAAAACAAAATTATAATTCTTGGCCATAATATTTTTCTAAATCATTTAATTTATCATTCGTTTCTTCTTTACTTACCTTATCATTATTTATTGTTTGATTTTGACTCCCATCATTTTCATTGGCGGGTTTGATGACTTTTATATATGTAACGGGTACAAGTCCTGCAAATTGTCTGTCCGTTGTGGCCATCAGCCACCCAGAGTTCCATAGATGACCTTGCAAGTGTTGGGGGGCGAGTGTTAACACTTGGTTAGCGGAGAAACTAATCTCTTGGGGAGAAGTAGCTTGAAAATCGTGTTGGGCGACCGCCCTTAATGGATTTTGCCATGTGTTTGGATCTTGCACTGAAAATATATAACAGAAAATTGAAAAAAGATAGGAATAGCCCTGTAGTAAATCACGAAATTAGTATAATGTCATTATATTTTTTTCTTTGTTATAACAAAACAAATACAATAATCTTTTATCGAAACGCTAGTGATATCAGTTTTTCACGATATCATGATTACTTTTATCTGGTGACGGATGTTTAATCAATTCAATTTCTTAATAAAAATTCTCTACACCATCTGTATTCATAATCTTTTTGGGCGTTGACTTGGTGTATTCTAAAAGAAATTTTACGCAACACTTTATATAAAAAATAAATCTCTAAAATCTAAATAAAGTAAAAATAACAATTTCTATTGGACGGCTATTATATAATAAGTAGTAATCATATATAAATAGAAATTATTTATACAGTGGTCTTAGTTTTCAATCGGCAGTGACATTAGATATATTGTATTGTAAGATACGCTTCAATGTTCCTACGATTGCATCTCGCGTTACAAACAGCAAATAATTAAAATAATTAAAGATAAAATAGCAAAACAAAAGCCTATTTAATATTGACACACTGCATACTATTTACTTATTACTATTGAAGTGTGTAAGAAATATTATGTTTTATTTAAATTTTGCATTTTATTTTAATGCCTACCGTACTGTAAGTGTGTGTAGTATTAAAATTGCAAATTAACTTTAGTATTGTTCGATATGTGTCTTTATCATCATTATCTTATTTATTACGGCTGTCATAGTGCAGCGACATAGCGCCTGGCCATTAATATGATATATGATCCGATTCCCGCTAAAGGTCCTGCATGACAAACCGTGACACTATCCACTTAGCACGCCAAAATGGGAAGTGGGTGGAGAATGAAGAACGGAGTGTATGTCTTCTCCCTTCGTTGCTACGCGAAAAAAAAGCGTACAGCTGCTTTTTGAATCAAATCGTAGCTGTCAATTGTTAATAAAAAAGAATTCTTGAGAAGTTAAATAGTTGAGAATAATCTATAAGTCAGTCACGTTGAGTTTGACTGTTGTCGCAATAAGTTGACACGGAAATAAAAAATGTATTTAGTACTTAATTCCAAACTTACATTTTTCATGTATACTGGAAGTTAATCCGTTAAGCATTTTCAATACAATGTAGGGTGCGGCCGCAATCACACCGAAGAACAATAGTATCGGCCAGCTGGAACCTTTCGCTTTTTGTTCTGGAGTGCCTGTGCCGGTCTGAGTGGCGGCCACCGCTTGGGCCCACGCCTGAAATAAATAATGAAATATTAAACGAAAATGATATACGTTTCCTTCATAAAAATAATAACTAGAGAACTTTCAAGTTTGATGGAAATGCAATAGCGAAGTGTTTGATAAAATGTAGAGTGACATAACTTATATTGTTCGTTCAAATTCTATATGAATAATAGTAAACATGTATATTTTTAGTATGTAATATAATTCAATTCTACATTTATCGTGTAGGTGTCGTAATTTATCTATTAAATCTGCATAGAACTAAAATAAATTATAGTACATAATGCTCCACTCTCGTGTTAGGTGTTTTTTATTTTAAACTACGAACCTGTATCAAAATGTTCTTCTGGTATTATTTACACATTGTCATATATATTAATTTACGTACTAAAATAGCCTAAGGGGCCGTTCAAGTATTACGTAAGCAGTTTTTTGCAATTATTGTTATTAATTAATATTATTTTTTTTCCTAATTAAAAATTCTATTTAAAATTTCGACTATATAGCAATATACTTAACTAATTATAAGAAAGATTTGTACAAGCAATGAGGAATAAACAGGGATGAAAGGGTTTTTTTTTATTTTGTTTTTTGTTTGCATATTATTGGTTATGCCAATTAAACGAAGCTTTAAACATGATTTGGCAACTTTTAAAGGATATTATTAAAGATTTTTTTATTCACGCCGTAGTACCCCGTTGGCACAAGGATCAATGGCAAAAAGATCAAGTAAACGACACGGTTGTGGGTTGGTGGGTTTGCTCTGGTAACGAGGCAAAGCGCGACATTGAGTTCCACCATTTAACACGTAATACTTCGTGTATTCGACGGGAAGTAATGAAGGGAGTGTCTTAACAGTAAGTTCCCTCTGCCTAGACTGATATATGCCGGATATAGCTGCTGTTGAATCTAAAAATATACATATATTTTAAAGTAGCGTTTAAAAGACTATCAGAATGTTATACTAGTCGATGACTAGTCATATACATTTATTCAAAATGAAGATGTCATTATTATTACGTGTAAGCCAACAAGGAGACGCGATAACATTATGTATTAATATACAATACAAATATATTTTATTTGTACATATACACAGCTCAATAACAATTGTAGAAAAAAAATATTATATTAATAAATATAAAATAGTATATTATATTTATTAATATAGTATACACTATATTGACGCTATATCTCGCATTAAGCAGTAGTAGGCATAGGGAACTTCGTTCTCCTCTGTCTGCGAAATTTCGAGATATGGGGAAAAGGTACCAAAGCGAGGAAATGAAAATATTAATAAATAATAATTCATTTCTCTTAGTGGGAATCAACCTAACAACTGTCTCCGCGCCACGAAAAACCCTATAATAATAAATCCTTTTAAATATTATTGAACTCGCAATCGAACTATTTACTGAGACATACTTTAATGACATTTTTATTACATTGCACTTTACTTTGTCGGTGATCCACATCGCCGGTGTGCAGTCAAAATCTAATAAACAGTATAGACACAAAAACATTAATTATATTAATTATTACCTAAATATACACTTATCAAAATGTTTGTGAGGATGTCTGTTTGTTCCACTTTCACGCAAAATGTACTAAACAGATTTAGATAAAACTTTACAAAAATAATAGCTAAAACATCAGAATAACACATAAGCTACAATTTTAGTAATATATATATATATATATATATATATATATATATATATATATATATATATAATTTATCTATAATATAATAAGAGGTATAAGCGGGCGAAGCTGCGTTGTGATCGATAGTAATCTTATATAACAGAAATGAATAACAGACATTCGTTAATTCAATCTAAAAATATCTAG
This sequence comes from Heliconius charithonia, assembly GCA_030704555.1. NCBI lineage: Eukaryota > Metazoa > Arthropoda > Insecta > Lepidoptera > Nymphalidae > Heliconius > Heliconius charithonia. Next base: position 15,405,644 of record CM060819.1, read on the forward strand.
ACTTCATAATTAATAAAAACATAATGTGGTAACGTTGTTTTATGTGAAAGACTTAAATATTAATAATTCTACGTATGTTTTACGTAATATAACTTAACTTATAAATTCGCGGATTTAATTAATTACATTTTCTACATGACACTGACGAAAAATATTATTTGCAATAACATTGCAATAAAGACTTTTTAAAATATAAGTACGTATAAAATATGCTAAAGATATGCAAATCATATTGGATCACTTAAACTTATAATATAGTAACCGTGTATCTGCGGTATCTTTCACCGTGCTATAATAATATCATAAGAACAACTGTAGTCTATAACAAATTGCTTATTATATAATATATCTGAGTGATATCTTTATCTTTAACGCGTTTACACATTATCGTCAAACAATCCGTACGACACACGCGGTCCATTATAATTTGTAATAATAAAGTTTTTGATAAACTTGGCAAAAGATTCACAACCTTTAAGTTTGACAGAATATCATGGCATTATTCTAATTCACCAGAGTCCAACATATACTTAAACTTGTTCCATTAAACGACTACACACACGACAGTGACTTATCATACATAGTATTTTTTTCTCCATTCTTCTTCTCTTCTTCTTCCTGGCATTAATCCCGGCTATTTGCCAGGGTCTGCCTTCCTACTCAACCTACTCCACTTTGAACTCATTCTCTCTTAAGAAATCTCTTCATTATATAACAGAAGGAAAATTCCTAAAAATATATGTTCACATAACAATCCACAAGACAGAAGCTAAAAGTTAATATTTTATCAAGATATATTGGTGTTATATCAATAAATAAAATCTAATAAAAGTATGCATTTCCTGCTGCTATTGATAAATAAATTTCCCTAAATATATCATATATATTGTAGAAAAAAACATTGTGTATTTTTAATTAACCAAGTGAATAACCATATTAAAGAAAATCGTGAAAAACGTGGTAAAACACTATTGTATTATATAATTCGGTATCTGTATACTATAATAACTTTTGTATCTGAATAAAAATATTTAAATTAAAAAAATATATATTAAAATATTTTACATACTATATGGAAACATTTCATTAATCTTGCTCAAATAAGACTATTATATTATTTATTGTTCTTGGTTTAAACGCTCGCTCACTTACCATTTTGGGTGGTGACAACAATTAGATAAGAGCAGCAAGATTAGAGTCAGTAAATAATTTTAGTATTTATTGGGTAGCATCATGTGGCGCAGGCCAGAAACATTTGACTGTAAACGCGACAGATGGTGTTCAATCCCCACTCGACGAAAAGATTTCATATTTTCATTTCTGGTGTGGAGGCAAAGCGCGGCGTTGAGTTCAGCCACCCAACACTGATTGCCTTCAAAATTCGGCGGAAAACTGAGACGGAGTATCTTAACACTAGGTTCCCACTGCCTGCTGTGTGCGGAATTCAACCGTCAAATAGATAAAAGATATGTAGTAAAATTATAAATTTCATAGTAAAAAATACATATTATTGCTTTATATATACTACGTTATAACAGCGTAAGATAAGAATTGGCAAATTATTCTTCTAAGATAGCTGAAGATGTTTTGAATTATGATAACATTTATTTTTATCATCGAGAATAATTTACCATGGAGATACTAGTGGAACAGGTATTTTATGTGTCTTTAGAAGTTATTAGAAAGATTTATGTACATATGTGCATAGCAATCTTATCATCCTCCCACTATATTTGATAAACAGAGTGAAGAAAGAAGTTTTTCTTTTCACAATATGACAACTTTAATAAAATAATATAAATATAAGTCGATGTTGTCGGGGGGTTCGAAACACACAGTATTAGAGATACTGGAAAGTTACGTAACGAGCATGAGGAGCCTCAGAGGGCATGAACGAAGAGGTTGACGACAGTGGACAAGGCGAAAGACGTATGTAGAAACCGCAGTGTTTGGCTCTCCATTCTCTCCGATTATCCCGCTAGGGATAAATCGTAAAACTAAGTAAGTAAGTCGATGTCATTGTGGCGCCGCAGCACAGGGTCTGACTGTAAACGCGACGGTTGCAGAATCTATTCCTGCTCTTCTTTGCTATGGTAATAACAAAATCGAGGTGTTGAGTATCATCACTCAATATGCAATATGCATGCATGCAATGTAATTATATTGTTTAGGTAAAAATTTAAATTTAAATGTGGCCTTAGTAATATAATGAACACATTTATAGAATAAAAAAAAAGTATTTACTCTATAAAATTAACTAATTTTTATTGTTATTGTAGTCAAGAATTGAGACATATTATATTTAATTTTTCCATCTTGTTAGATATTATATATATCATGGGGAGTATAACCTAATGCTAGAATTTACCTCACACTTACCTCCTTTCCTTATTAAGATAATTCCGCTTCAAAACATTCTGTTGAATTCTTCAAGATGCATGTTGAAAGATGGAACTCAACAGCGAGCTTATCCTGGTTACCAGAGCCAGAAAATTTCATTCTCCCAAGTGGTAATCGAACCTACTATAGTCGTAAATATAATCGCACACTATGTTCCTGCACCATGATAGCTTTAAATTAGAAACAGCAAATATGTATTACCTTAAATTCATCTTCTGTTCTGATTCCAAGCATAACCAACAATTTTCTTACAAGCCAATTGAGACTTCTTACTACAGCAAATGTAGACCAAAATTGTGCAAATAATGATCTAAGGCGACCAAAATTTTCAGCAACACCTAAAATAATAAAAAAATTGTGGAATTATAACTACATTGATTACTTCAATATTAAAGTTTATGTAGAAAAAACAGAAACATAATTTATATTTTATTGTTGATATTTTTTTTAAATATAGTAATTTTATCCTTTTATGTTTCATGGTTTATGTGTATGTTTTTTTAACTGAAGCCACATAATTTAAAAAAAACACAATTAAAAAAATAAAAGCAATTTTAATATAATGATTTAATTGTTGTCGATCTTAAAGTTGATATCTACCATATTAACTTCAAGAGACAAAAATATTTATAAAGCATTAATGTACTAAGTTAATACTGTTTTCAAAGGAGATATAGAATAATTTAATACTTTCAAAATGCAGTGTTATTTCGTTTTCACATTTCACCCTGCATATCGCAAAGCAAGCAGAACTTGATTTTTAAAAATATGAAATATATATATATATTACTCACCTAGGATTGCCCTAAATGAGCTGGTTAAAGCAAAAAATGTATTTTCAAGCATCATGGCGACACTACCCACAGCATTGACTACACTTTGTATTGAATCAAAGGTAGGCCTTGAATTTTCTTCTGCCATTTGAATAAACCTGTAAAATGGTTTAATTAACAAAAGCATTTTTTCACTACAAAAAAAAGCAATAAATAAATATACAGAAATAAACAAAAATAAGGATAAATAAACAGGATAATAATTGGATTTTCTGTTAGGAAAATCAATACTTAGTGGTTAATAATTAGAATTTTCCTCATATGAATCTCACCTGCTCTCAATATCTCCATACATAGGTCCATATCTATTAAATCCTCCGTATGGGCTCATACCTCCCATTCCCATGCCACCCATGCCATATCCTCCTCCAAGCCCACCAAAACCATATCCTCCGTAACCCATGCCACCCATTCCGCTCATTCCACCGTATGAATATCCAGAATTCATGCCATAATTTGGCTGCATATTAAAATCTGGACGAGGTGGTAGCACAGGGGCTGTGAAATTAGGTGCATTTGAAGTGGAGGGCATTGGATTTCTGAATGACGGAACTTCTCCTGTAGGTATCATAGCAGCATTTGACAGTGCGGGGTCAGAGTTCCCGACAAACTTATTAGGTTCACCCATTGTTCGTATACACTTTCAAGTTAGTAATATTAAAATTTTGCCGTTTCACAATTACAATTTATAAATACACTAGTTTCACTTTTCTTATGTTGAAAACAAATTAGGCACACAATTATGTCGTTGATAAAAGTAATAAAACTAAAGCTATTTACATACAATGTAAATAATTAAACAGAAAGTTTTTTCGATTCAGCGTTGACCACAGATATAAAAAAATTAATACTATTATGTTAATTATAATTATTTAACTTAATGCGTTATAGCGTTTCGCTGCTCGGGATCTGGCAATCTTTATTACTTTGTTACTTAAGTCGCTATGTTATTGAGACGTAGTCCTTTGAAGTTAAGCGTTTTATAAATGACATCTGACATTTAACTTCTGTAAAGTATTTTGACGTTTAGAAAAGTAAATATTGACACTATGGTTTTTTTTTTAAATAATAATATATTTAATAAAGATGTTCCAGTATATATATAATGATCATATTAATTATACAAAACGAATTGAATTAAAAAAAATCATACGAAAGTTTTTTGAGCCCTTGAAATGTTAACATATGTTATTTCATAGTAATTTGGCGTTTGACCTAGTTTCGATATAGCATCTTATTGTCTATGTCTTCTAGTTCTGGGTGTCAATCGTGTCAATAGTTTCGATTTTATTATGTTTGTTGTTATTATCGCAAAATTCGTAAGGTTTATCTAGAATTTTATTTATTCAGCAAGATACTGTGAAGGAAAGTTTGACTAAGGTACGAACTTTTTATTATATGTTTCCAAATTTCTAGTTATTTGTCTATAAAAGGCAATTGTAATCGGTATCCTATTGAGATCATGTTTAGTATGATTATTTAAATAAAAAAGTATAATTAAATATGTTTGTGACATATTCCAGTTAATCAAATGTAGTAAATCACACCTTTTTTGTCAAATTAGCCCGATAAAGCTTATAAAACAGTAACTTTCTGTGACCGGTTTCTTTAGATCGAAACCTTTTACTAGGTGGGTGACGCACTGTCATTTCTTTCTGTATGACCAAGAAATTTGCACTGATATGCTAAATGAGAATAATAGATGTTCATTTATTATTATCTCTAACTAAACTTTCTTTGTTTATTTCCTGTCCATTATCATTAGAATTTATTAAATATATGTATATTAGTAGTTTATAAACTTACATTTAAATTCTATATTTAAGTCTAGTTATATTGATATTAGTCTCAAAAAAAAATTATAGTTTGTTTTTGATATATTTACAGTACCAAAAATATTAGCACTCAGTTTCCATGAAGTTGCCTAGTAATCACAATGAAAATATTAAGTTGTGTATATAAATATAAAAGAAAGAATTATTAAAACTGACAGCCAAGGCTAAATTAGTTGACACATATGACATTCAACTATTACTCTGATTCACATATTAAAGTGCGGGTAATAATTATTTAAAAAAACTTTTGCATAGAAGAATGAACAAAAGGAACCTAGACCTAGAACCACTGTGCCCCAAGTTATTTGAGACATTATGTGTTGATTGTCAGAACTCAGTGCTATGCTTTGTCTTGATACCAATATTGAGGAATGAGTAAAAGTTATACCCTCAAGAGGGAATTGCATCCTCAATTGCATTTACAGTCATGTGCAATGTTGCTAATCATTTTATCTTTATTAGGAATTAGGAAAATATATAATTTAATATTTAAGTTAATTATAAATTTAACTTTTTTTACATTTTACATTTATGAGTTCATGAAAATATATTAAAACACATAGAATATAATAATCAAATATTTAATTGACAAAAACATAATGATTATGGATTCACATTAGTTGGAGAAAATTAATATAATTTTCCTAATCTGGTAAACAAAGTGAGGTATTGAGTTCCAATGCTCAAAAAGAAGTGTTTCAAACTCTGGGAGAAATAAAAAAAACCAGTGTCTAAGGTCAGAATAGAAAATACAATTCAAAAAAATATCAAAAGCATGAAAACTATTGATATAGTATAGTACTACTTATAAACAGGAAATGTGACAGCAATATTATTTCCCTATTAAAAATGTATTATAGATAAAATATTATACTGTAATGTACGCATTTATGTCATGCTTTTTGTTATATTTGTCTTAGTTTTCTTTGACTTATTTAATTCAATTTTTTTATGATGCCATTGTAGTGCAATGGGACAGCGGTCTGATTATATACCAACATAGTTGTGGTTTGAATCCCTACTTGGGGAATAAAATTTATTTCTCTGCTAATCCAATTTAGCTTAACTGATAAAAACTGTCTTTTATGATGCCTTATTGTGTTATTAAAAGAAGACACATATATAAATTCTCTAAGCAAACTTAGTTAAATAAGAGTACTCTCTTTTCTAAATAACTCGTAGACACCAAAGTGCGTGGAATAGGCATCGTTTTCTCAATACAGGAAGCGGCGCCACTGTCGCTCGCGGTTTCCGTTTGTATCTATTGTTAGTGCCTTTTTGTTATGAAATATTCTGTTATGTACAGATTTCATGGTAAAATATTTATTTATATATCAAAATTTTTTTCATGTTTGTAAATGGCTTATGTGATTTATTAATTTACAAAATAATACACAGTTATTATTTCGTAAATCATATCTCGGTTGGTATGTTGACTATAGTAATTAGTAAATAAATAAGTTTTATACTTTAAAAACTATTCGCCGTATTTACTATAACACTAGGAGAAACGAATACATCAATAAAAAAGCTTTTGCTAATTAATTCTCCGTTTGAAGTATGCAATTCAGTGTAAATGATACAAAGTAATTAAATATAAGAAAAGAATTCCAAGAATGTAAACATTAATAACAAGCAAATTGCTGAATATTTAAAGAAAATAGAGAATATATTTAGAGACAAACAGAATCTTTAGTGACAAATGGCAAAACTGGAACAAATCGATAAACAAAACTATCACAAGCGCACGAAAGTCATGTGCGATCGTGTGAGCGTTACGTTAAAAAATAAAATGCAGTATAAAATATATTTTGATGTTGTGCACTCGTTTGAACATTTGCATTTATTTCTGTGACGATCGACAAAAGGCGAAATTGCGCCTGCAGCAAAATGGGCCAGCGCGTCGCCTCGTGTCTCCGACACTTGTCACTTTCAGAATGTTTTTACGATGCATTTTAAAATTCCCTTATATATCCATAAGCGTTTATGGGGATTTTTATAAAATCTAGAGCTGCGTGTTTGACATATTATTTATCTTTGTACCTCAAACACGCTGTTTTAGAATTTAAAAAAATCTTTTAAATTTTGGTGGAAAATATGATAGTTTAAACAGGAGATTGAATATATTTATTATAACAGAATGAAACAGCATATCAATTATATCAATAAATAATAAATGTATAATATAAACATTGCATAATTATTTTGTCTTGTATCGTTTTTTTATAAGGACACGTATAAAAACATCATAAATGCAAAGCAAACTAGCTCAAGCATCTAAAAAGAATACTTTTTAGATGCTTGAACTATGTAAATAATTTAATTTTTGTATATTTAAAAATATAAAACACAATTACCGTAGCATTTGGCGGCCCCTTCTCTCGTTAAATTAAGTAAAAAGTCGATTAGAATCTATTTGTGTTGTTTTGTGTGCAAATCCTACTCAATATTGATTAATTGTATTTAAATTATTTTTATTAACCCACTTCAGTTAAAAGACCACGATCTGCTTTGATTTACCTCACTTGAAACTTACGGCAAAACACGAAAACGAAGTATATTGACACTAAGATCCTTAAGATAGAAGAGAGTCCTTCTAAAAGTTGCCGTGTAAAATCTGAAGTTGAAAAAATAAAATAAGTATACAATATATACACACGCATATAATAAATCTACGACAGTGATTTCAATTATTTTTTCAGATTTTGTTTTCTTCATTATACAACCAGCTACTTCGATTGGTAAGTTCTTTTCCATATATATTACATTTATCTGCATAATCAATCCACTTAATAAATATATTAATTATGAATATGGTGCTTTAATAAATAAATAAGGGGCGTAGCGGCAGACCGTGTAACTTCCGCCACTCATCACGAAAAATTGACGAAACTTAGTGTTAAGACGCTACCGTTCACTACTTTTGCCTTGAAATTGAAATGAAAATATTAATAAATAATAATTCATTCGCTCGATTGGGGATTGAACCAACAACCGTCGCGTTACCGTCTCCGTCGAGGCCGTCCTAAAATCAAAATTCCGCATCCATTGAAAACTATCTTCAGGGTGGCCACTAGTCTTTGGCCGTACTGTACCAATGCATACATGATTATTACACCGCAAAACTGAGGTTGTACAGTTTAAATATGTACATTTATGTGTGTATCGGTTTAAAAATAAATGTGATATTACTACTGCCGTCTAGTTTCTCGATAATTTAATTAATAAGCGGTGTTACCCAATCTAATTTAATTATAATGATTGCTATAACTTTATTTTTATAACAATATGTATAAATATACTTTTTGTATACATAAATATACAAGTAATTCTATTCCTACTTGAAAGCATTGTGCAATTTTTTGGTTGCCCGTTTTCATTTGTGTACAATGTACATGAAAAATGATGTGGCCAGTCGTGGCGCAGTGGCATAGTGTGACTGTAAAACCGATTGGTGGTGGGTTCGATTCCCACTCGAGGAGATGAAATATTTACTTAAATTTATATTTCCATTTCTTCGCTGTGGTGTCGAGGCAAAGCGCGGCGTTGAGTTCTGCCACTCAACACGCAATGCCTCCAGAATTCGGCAGAAAGTGGGGAACGGAGTGTCTTAACACTAGGTTCCCTCTGCCTACCCTGCTGTGTGCGGGATACAGCGTGAAGCTGATTTTTTTTTTTAAATTTATTAACATACAAAAATATTTGTGATCTAAATCCTCTAAGAATGAACTACTAATTGCTAAACATATCTTTTTGAACGTAGGGTTGTTTCATAAATACGTATATGGATATTTGCATTTAAATCCAATAATTATTTTGTTTACATTATTAATAGAAAAACAAACATGAAAGCTAACTCAACATAATGATAAATTGAGTTCTGCAAAAACCTCCATATTACATTTTATTGCTTTTCTGATCCTATCTCACTCCATGATTGTGTTATAAAGACGATAAAATTGCTACTTGTACTTCATACTTCCAATGCCTGTTACTCTAAGTATGGTTAGATATGCGGGGGAACCAGTTGAGATAGTGTCTGATTTCTGGGTCAAAAACACCTAGTAGGCCTAATGGAAAGTTGTTGTAAACTAACCTTTGCGTATATATTTGTATTTCTATTGATAGTTTCTATTGATTTATTTTCTTCATGATCTAGGATGCATGGAACATATCTGGTCTTAAGTAATTTTAAGTTTAAGTCTAGTAAATTTAACTTTAATCTAAATTAAGAAAAAAAACTTTGAATTAAGTTTATAAAAACGATTCTAGGGGAGCACTTACGGAGATATCTCTACGGGAATGGGTAAAATGGAATTTGATATTTTGTAGGCTACGCAAACGAAGCTGGGGGCTACAATTCGTGATTACTATTATAGTAATAAATATCTTATTTTTATGAAGAGAGAAAAAATGTGTAAAAAATTAATAACAATTTGATACCCGGAACATGTGACGAAGGACCATAATAATATGATAAATGCAAGAAAACTTGTACCAAATGTACATACAATGTTCTATTACATAAAATAAATGAACTGTATAAAAAGTTACAGGTATTATAACTTTAACAAACATATATTTGATTAGTACATTCTAACATCGGTTTCAGGTTTCCCATTCAGTTCTTATTTAAAATTAAAAAAATTAAATCAGCTTCACGCTGTATCCCGCACACAGCAGGGTAGGCAGAGGGAACCTAGTGTTTTAAACACTCCGTTCCCCACTTACTGCCGAATTCCTTCGGTGGCAGAACTAGACGCCGCGCTGAGCCTCGACACCAGAGCGAAGAGATGGAAATATAAATTTAAGTAAATATTTCATCTCCTCGAGTGGGGATCGAACCCACAACCAGTCGGTTTACAGTCACACTTTGTGCCGCTGCGCCACGACTGGACTCAAACCTCAGTTCTTATTTAATTACAAGTAAAGCAGTAAAAGCGAGTGCTCATTTCTAAATAACTCCATATATGGCATACTTTACATCTCGTTGTACCGTAAACTGTATATTGTAACATTTCGCACGTTTTTTGTGTGAGTTTTCTCACTATAAACCATGTAGTGACATTATTGTAGCACTCTTGTTGTGTAAGCCATTGAACGCACGAATTAATTTATATATTTTTGTGTTTTTTTTTAGTATTTATGCAGAATAAATAAGATAATTTCTAGTCTAATACTTATGAATTATAAGCCTGGGAAATGTGAAGTTAAATTTCTTACACTTATATCACTTGCCTTACACTTAATAGAAAAATGTCTTATGCATTTTAAATATCAAGATTGCCGTAAAGTTAAAAATTTAATCCATAGTCATCTGTGGAACAATGGTGTAAAGTAATCTCGAGTAATACGACGTGGTTGACATCTTGATTCTAGAGTATTCCACGCTATCTCTACATTAGATCGCCAATAGCGTTATCGTTTTGGTTTCGCTAATTTAGATATCTCGAACACAGCCCATATCGTTCAAACCTGTTATCTAACACGATCGTTACATATTGTAATCGGTTATAGGCTACAGCTGATTGCTTTTATCAATCGCTTTTATTACTGTTTATTGTTGAAGTTTAAATTACGCTATATTTTGGCTGGATTTTAGTTTTATTCTTTTTAATTTTTTTATTGCGTAAATAAACAAATGTAAACGTGATGGTTGTAGTGTTAATTCCCACTTGGGTGCAAGTTTTTTTTTCTTCCCTTTTCCCGCTCGGGTAAAAAGAAAAAAATCGGTTTCCACCGCGAGTGGTGCGGGCTCATTAAGGACTACGTTGAACTCGTAAGAACACCAAACTAAGTACTTGTATTCTTTAGTCGTCAAAGTTAACCAATACGTATTTTTATTATGCACGTAAAAATATTTTCTTGTGTGATTTCGTAGAAAACCTTAATATGTTAACGTTAATTTGTTTTTTTCATTCAGAGAGCGTTATACAAGCGTATTTAGCATGTGGGGCCAGTCGTGACGCAGGAAACTAATGGGACTGTTAAGTGGCTCTTCGTGGGTTCAATTCCCACTCGAGAAAAAGAAATATTCAATATTTTCATTGCTTTTGCTCTGATGTCGAGTCCGGCGTTGAGTTCCGCTACTCAACCAGCAATACAGAAAACATAACTACAGAATACAACTATAGAATTAGGCGGGAAATGAGTAACGGAGTGTATTCCCTTTACCCTGTGCTGTGTGTGAAAAAAAATATAAACATGTAATAAAATGACATTCTAGATAAGCGTCCCATGGCAGCGAAGTGCGGCGAGCGTAACGTTCGTTATACAGTTCTTTTTGCAACAGCCATTGAAACGTTTCCGGGTGCGACAGTTAATTTGCATGAATGCGATCAATTTGGTAATGGCTTCATACATTTATATATACTTAGTCTGCATAGGTTGTTTAGTTCCGTGGGGAGCTCACATGCATTGTTTGTGTTGATGTATTATTATACATAGTAAGTACTCTATGTACGGGTAAGTATTGATTGAAATGCTTTTAGTGGTGTATAATAGTTTAATAGTCAGTGTTTGTTTGGTGGTCGTCGTCTAATGTCGTTTAGTGAATGCCATTTTATATGATTATTTATAAGTATTTAAGTTGACACCATCTTCTACTTCTTACTTGTATCTTTTATTCTGGATCTGAAGTAGTTAGAAAGCGGAAGCTGGTGGTGCGGCATGTAGGCATGCACGCGAAATTACCCCTAGATTATGTATATTCTATCTAGACCGTGATAGAAATCAGATGCCAGAAGGTGTCACTTTGATACGGTATAACAGTCTCAGTATCATCGTCAACTCATGTTCGATGTCATAAGATACACGTTCCGATTGGCTGCTGTCACGGAACGCGTCCGTCGCACCCCTTCCCGATGTGCAGTACGGTCGACGAGTCGTGGCCACCATGAGCCTTGCGCCTTGTTCACACCGGAAGAAAATAAGCAAAAATAAGAAAAGTCCTAAAATCGAATCAGCATAGTTTCAGGCCGACCATGACTCGAAGACCGTACTGTAGCGTGTCGCAGTACACGCTACAGTACGGCTAACTTATCAATATTTGCAGTTGCTCGTTTTCTTCAGCTTTTAGCATTTCTTTGAGTTGAAATTTGTTTATTTTATATCTAAATTCAATACGAATATAAGATCACATCGATTTCAGATAACACATGTCCAAAGACCCTCAACTAAGTGCTAAGGAATATAAAATTCGGTCATTTCTTCGTTAGGTAGGGTTCCGTAACGTTTATGGAACTTTGTTGTCTGTCTGTCAAGAGCTTTTATGTCAGGAACGCTTGGAGATGTCGAGTTTAACTAGAATTATAAAATTGATCACCTAGCATCCATAAGTAGTACAAGTTTAGAAACAAATCTGAAACTATACATCTGTGGTTAAATCCAAAAAAATAATAGCCCTAATAAGGAGGCAAAATTTGGAGGTATCAGATGCAATGGCTCTGGCTAAGATAAGCCTGAATTTCAGAATATGCCCGAGACTTCCTTTTTTTGTACGGAACCCTCGGTGGGCGAGCTCGACTCGCGCTTGTTTATGTAATAATTTACGTTTTCTTATTCATTTGTATAAATAAACAACATTGCATAAACGCTTTTTTTTGATAAATTTAATGAATGTGACCTCATCTAAATATTTAGGCAATCTTTCCCGATAATTAAGTTGTAAGTATCGAATATCAACATTTAAATTGTTTTTGTTATTACATTAAGCATTTAAGTAGTTCCATAAATTGGAGGTTTATCTCGAACGGGTTTCACTTTAGGTGGATTGTGCGAGATATGACGTTCATTAAAGTGCTCCGCGATCTCACGGCGAATTAGCTACTTGCCAAGTGGTTGCCTGGAGTGAATGGTCCTCGAATTGTTTGCTAATTACAGTCTGCAGTTAGGCTTATGCAATTACCGTATTCTAAGGAACAGACTGTGTGAGTGGGTGCTTTATTATGTACACTGTTAATAATTTGCTCTATTTAAATGTTGTGGTTTAATATAACATACGCTATTGTTATTATTAATATTTAAAAATGAAGAAATTCTTGTTTATATAGTTGTTAGTAATCACCAGATATGTAAATCAAAAATTACTTAAAAAAGTTTTGAGTATGATCTTGATCTGGATAGATGTAGCAATACGCAAAATTTTATTAAATTATTCGTTACCATCAAGCTACCCTTTAGTGTGCCTTTAGTGTACACAAATATTCTTAAGATATCTATACTCCTCACATATGATGTAAGAAAAATAATATCCTCGATTACTCATAAAGAACAACGCCAGTATATTATTTCGGGTCACGAAGGAATCCTCATATCGCCGCGTCGCTAATGAAATCGGAGAAGCCGGGTCAAGTGGCTCGCTTTTATATTTGATTTGTTTGTAAAATTACATTTTTGTTTTACAAACAGAAACGGCGTTTGCGAAAATTCGTATCAGCGTGCTAGCGCGGACAGGAGCGGAGGCGGAAAGATCTGTTGTCCTGTTTCAGGAGCATCGATTGGCGTGTTCGTTGGGTTTCGTGGGAAAATGTACCTTGTCGTATCATATTAGGGGTGGTATTTGTGTTTGAGGGTGAGCAGTTGTGTCGTACGGTTTTCGGTGCGGCCGGGCTCCACGCGGCCGGCCGGTGCCCGCAGTGCCGCGCCGGTCGCCGGCTTTTACGCTCGCCTCATCCGCAACCTCTGTGTGGACGTTTGTTCGCTAACGTGCGTCGCGTTGCGGTAGGTTTTAATATATGGTCGAATACGATTGACGGAGAGAGTGTGGAATAATATTTTTTACGGAATACATAGTGTCTGTGTTTTTTTTAACGTTGTGATTTGTCCCGGATAGTTCAGTGCGTACATTTCTGATGTGATGACGGCAAATATAATTGCGTTGTGGTTTTTGTAGGTATTGTTTGTGATGCAAAATTTTAAATGTATAGTAAGTGTTGGGTTTGTGTTTCCACAATTGTAATGGGTCGGTTGTATAGTTATTACTTTTTGGTTTTTTAACTACTATAATTTTTATTTACGTGCGTATAAAAAAGTTTATCTCCTAATCTTTCTTTTCAATAATATATGTTTATAACCAAATGATTATATTTTTTAAATTAAATAATTATTTGGCTTAATCAATGCGTATTTGATCTTCTAACAGCAAATAGGTATATTATTAGTTTAAAAAAACATATCTTTTCTAAGTAAAGAAGTCTTATAATATAAAACTACCGAACAAATACTTATATAATAGAATGGCCATCTCTGGCTTGATTAATTTAAAATAACAATAGTATTCTTGTTAAATTTGATCGAGGTTGTTTTACCGACTATTTTCTTAATTAATTGCTTATTTGACGAAGGATCTTCGTTTGTGACACTTCACAGAACTCCCAATTCGTTTTCGGTTTGAGAGCGCGATGTCTGTCAAAATATTTAATTGACGTGTTCTGATGTATGAATTGTAAATCATTTTGACTTGTCATTTTTTTTTAGTAGTGTGTTTAAAATTTATTGTGAATGACAAATAAAGAAAATGTAAATATTCAAGTTATATTTTGTCTCTTGCCAGAGGTGTTGTTTTAATGTTTTTTTTGCTATAGTGTATGAAACAAGAGATATTACTCTATTGAACTAGTTTATTAGCGAATCACTTAAGTACATGTTATATATCAGAATATCTGTGGTAATTCTTTAAATGATTTTTCCAAACATACATTAAATATATTATTAACGGAAAGAATTAATAATATTGTTACTTGCATATTATTAAAGTTTTTTTGTTTTTTAAGGAAATATATTATTTTAGCGTTAGTAATCATTTCAAATTTCAATAATTAATCATAAATTGTCTGCCTTCAATGATATGTGTTTTTAGTAGTTAATTAAATGCATATACGTTTTTAGAAATATACAAAAAAATATGTCATAAAATTATAAAAGCTATTTATTTTTACTATATCAGCAATCACTAAGTTACATATTATCTGCCTTTCAAAAGGCACACACAGTCTTTGAATAATTCAATAAAACCAATTCAATTTTCAAGAAAACACTTTGTAAATAACATTTTATGAATAAATAAATGTATTAATTCATCCAAATATTCCCACGTCTCGAAAAACAGTGTGTCATGCAGTATCAATTTTGTTATACGGTCATACTGGGTCGCTTCTAAATATAGCTTTGCGATATAATTGCTATGACAATGTGTCGATTGAAATAAAATGGATTTTACGTTTTTGTTACATATTTATATCCTTGAGTCCAGATCATCTTCTATGTGATGGTCATGGATATTAAACTTATTTGGCTAGGTGAAGTGCGGTATTGTGTTCTATTACTCTTCATAATTTTTCTTCGTTGACAGAAAGCGAAGAATCTCTACTCTACCAGCTCTTCTCTATGTACTACTCTAATTTTGTTATTCTAATTGTTGGTTTTATATTGATTGTATTTTCCAGCTTTTCTTAAGTTTTACAAGTAAATGGAAAACTTCCTACAAAAATTTAGCAACTTATTCCTTAACATCTATTTGAATTTAAATGAGTTGATGGCATGTTCGTTGCTATCTTAACCCCTGCTGGGGGCCGATGAACTCTAGTATTGACGCGATACTTCGTATTAAGGTTCCATTGGGTGACGAGATAGGACCTGGATTAGTTCAGAGAATAGAATTTATAAGCTTTTATATAGCTGATAATTTTTGTTACTCCTAATTTTACGAAGAATTAATTCAAAATTTAACTACAATTTTGTAAGGTTTTACTAAATTATGTGTATTAGGTGTGGTTCCCACTCGAGGGAATAAAATTTTTAATATTTTCATTTTTTCCAGGCAAAGCGTGGCGTTGATTTCCGTGGCACAACACGCAATGCTTTCAGAATTCGGCGTAAAGTGGGAAACGGAGTGTTTAAACACTAGGTTCCTTCTACATAGCCCGCTGTGTGCGTGATAGCTGTAAAGCTAAAAAACTTAAATTATCAAATATTTTGGCACCTTTTTTATAAACAGTTCCTAACCAGTTATATACAGCTCAGTGGAGTAGGCGAATATTATTAGCAATTGTTTCGATGAATCATTCATGATTAGGTCCCGTCTTATAATCTCAAGGGTTACCACGCATCGAGCTTTATTATATGCAACATTTTGAATAATAATATTGTTTCTTATAGTTATATAGTTTCCATAGTATTTACTTCCATTTTTCTCTTATCTATAGTTATGTAGACTGTTCTTATAGTAGATTATGTATAAAAATTATTTTTATAAGCATCATTTTTGCGTAATGTCAGTGAATCATATTAAAATTTAAAAATCTTGCTCAATCGACACCTATCGATATGAAAAACAACACCTGATGTTGCTAATTTTGTATATGAGAAATCACTTACTCCGACTTTCTCTCGCCGCTCGGTGAGGTCGAGCATCGGTAGGCATTTCTCGGGTTAACACGTTTTACGCAAGCTAATTGTGTCTTACAATTTGTTTTTTTTTTTTCGTGTTACTGTAATTTGTCCATTCTGATTGCACATTGATTTTATATCAATTGCTACGCGAAAAGAAGTTTTTTTTAATTTTTTTTAGTAATTAGATTTTAAAGTTCCTCATAATACAAAGTATCAATTTCAATTTTAACTTATGACATTATTTTACGATTATCAACCCGGTAAATCCCTCGCTATAGCTTCATGGTTTTTCCCGCATAGCAGGATAGGAGAGAATACAGTGTTAGGAATTCTTTAAACATTGCGTATTGGCTGTGATAATAACAAAATTATTTTATGAAAATAATCTTGAATTTATCACAACCATTGCATTTAGAGGCAAATGCTGTCTCACTGCGCAACGGCGGTTTAGATTCCTAATATATGGATTTCTAAAGATTTTTAACTACGTAGTCTAAAATACTGGCTAATAATTACAATATAATGCCTGTTTCTTCTTTTTTTTTTCAAAAGATTACGTGTAATACGCTCGCAGAGCACAATGCTATTGACCGAGGTGATGGGATGTTATCGAGCGCGGGCTATCGTAAACAGTTGCGCCGGCGCATGCAGATGATTGTGTAAAAATAGACCGGCTTGTACGTTTTTTTTTTTCAAAGATTAATCATACTTTTTTATAGAAACTAATCTTGTATTCAATGTTGGTTATGTTGTTCCTGCAAGTAAGTTTATATATGTAAGGTTTATATATTTCGAAGAACATGTAATTAAGTCTAACGATGAAGTTTTTTATCACTGGCGGCTTGGTGTGTAAGTAAAAGAGTCCCCGTATATGAAAAAAATAATATTTTTTTATATAAGGGGACTCTTTACTTAAGTTTCGTTATTTATGGCTTGAGAATTCACTATATAAATCATTTTGGCATAAAATGAAAAAAAAAATTCTTAAGGCTATCGTAAATCATAAAACAAAAAGTTTATTCATAATATATGACGTAAGGGTACCACTTTAAAATGATTGCAAAAAGGCTAAATTTCAATTCGACGAACATTCAAAGTGTAGCATTAAGTATCATACCCTTCCTATAAATGATGCAAAATTGTTAAATAAAACGAAATACGTAACCAATGAAATGCCGTGCGCAGTTATAATAAGCTCAAATATATTTGATGGCGGTATTCGATAAGTATCCACCGAGTTCGATGGTTTCATTTGGATGTCATTGATAAAATTGTTCATTTTTCTGAAGATAAAGTTTGAAATATTTTTTTCTATATTTTTGCAAAATTGCCAATTTGAAATTTAAATTGACAACTGAAGAAAAAAAAGAAGTTCATGAAAAAAATATAATTTGTGGTTTTTGATTAATATTTGCCACCAGTGAGCAATTTAAACACAAGGAGATTGTCAATTCGATTTGCAACAGTTAATGGGTTTTGCTTATTTTTTATTTATAAAAGAAAAATATATTTACTTATCTTCACCTCGATAGAAAATATTCAGCATTCAATTCTATGTAATTGAAATTCCCTTTTATAATTCCTCCATTTTTTATCGAAGCTATTGTTCGAGAATTGTTTACTTCGAAGCTTTCCTGTAATCCATAGAATGCCGAAGGGTGATGAGGTAACAAAAGAAGAGCACCCTTTCGATTTTTAAGGCAAATAAATACTTACGTTGTTTGTAGTTCATTGGGTAACACTATTTAAATATTTCGATTAGACTATGATAGAGGGTTCTTGCAAAGCTAAAATTATGATTCAATAATTGCTATTTTATTATTGGAAGGCGATTTACATCCATCATGTTTATTATACAGCGCCCTAATATAACAGAAGGCTTAAGAAGTAGATACTTGTCCCATCGCCCTTTGAGATATCTTATTTATTCCTTTGCAGATGCAAAGGAAATAAGATATTCTGTTACTGATATCTCCTATTACCCTTATAAAATATACCTGTTTGTAATTTCAATAATAACAAATACTTAGAATGTTATTTGTACAAGGTAATTTATAGCTTACGCTGTATCCACGTAGCAGGGTAGGCAAATGAACCTGGTTCCCCATTTTACGCCAAACACTGGGGGCATTGCGTGTTGACTACTGGCGAAACCCAACGTCGCGCTTCAACGTGGTGTTGTGTAACTGTTATTTCAAACTCCTTTGAGAATATTATTTAATAAATAATGCCTTGGCTCGTGATGTGTCTAGTGGTTAGAACCGTCTATAGTTGTGATCGTGAAGAACCCATAATCTTTTAGAGATTCAGAGGTAACAGTATTAAGAATTTTATGTTATGCCATTAGAAGGTATCGCTTTAATTTTTATTTGCCATCAGAAGTTGTTCTTGTGTCAGTTATTTACATAACTGGAAACTCGACAATATGACATTGTCATAACTCGAAGCTCGTCCGAAGAAAAGCCAAGAGCGCGTCCTATCTTCCTCTCCACTATAACAGCGAACTAGTTATAATAAAAGGAAGAAAGAGTACGGGCACCTCCCCGCCCTACACCGTGAATTCCTACCAGACTGCGGCTGCAACAGTCTTAATGAACTCTCCGGGACGTTTGTGTGTGATCAGTCTGAAGGTACTTGTTACGCTTGTTTATATTAAGATTATTATATTAGAATTGTGATTCGTGATGTTGATTGATTTGTGAGATCAATATAAGTCGTTGGAACGAACGCACTGCCACAAGGCGGCCGATATATTAAATAAACGCACGGCACACACCCCACAGTCGTGTCTCGAACCGTAGGCGGACACTACTACATACACCAGAGTTCCAGGACATAAAATAGCACCACACACCCGTATGCGACGAGCGGACACTACTACATACACCGGAGCTGGGACATAAAATAGCACCACACACCTACTAGTCGTATACCAAGTCGTAGAAGTGGTATTCAATATATCAATAGCTAACGCCATACAAGCATAGCTTACGTACCGCGAGCGTACTGCGAGACGGCATCGGCCACGACATAGTTAATGTCGCTATAACAGTTCGCATAAGCCCATCACGTCAGCTTCCGCGACGTCAAGCAACATTCAATATTATAACATTGGTCAAAGATAACTTTGATCCACAATATGTGTCGCTCCTACACATATAATTCCTTTATAAGGAATTCGATCCTAAAAGATCGTGCCATCATAGACTTCGAATTATCATATTATATTCATTATACATTTCGTACGAGTCTTTATGTGCATCATATATATTAGTACCGTAGTACTTAATAGTTCGACTCGACCGCTGCCTTCCAGCATTACCACCACCTATATAGACAGAACGACGGTCGCGACATTCGGGACGACAATACACGAACTCGTCTCGATTAATATGGTATCAAAAAAATATATAGTTTGTATTATACATAATTAACTATGTTATTTATGTGTATTGCCATGCATATTTTTTTTAAGTTATATCCCAGGTACATACTGTTACAGTTGCACCACGACTGGCCTCAAAAATACTTCACGTGAAAAATAAAAAGAAATAAAAATAACTAGAAAAACAAACGCAAAGACAAACATCACTCTTTTTTAAAATGATATTGGATATTCGCCAATATTAAAATGAAATAAAAAATTAGGGAGAATGTTTTTTTTTCTTTTTGTATTTTTTCCATAAATATGATTTATTAAATAAATAAACTGTAAACAAACGAAAAATGTTATAATTGCCCGTATCCTTGTGCCGTTCTTTTGCGATTTAATTATGCTCAGTTCTCCGGTGCTCATTAAAATAATTCGCTTCTTAAACAATGTTTTGATATAATTCCTTTCGACTTGAAACGGCATTACATGATGGTGGTGGATCTGATTTTATCGCCAGATATTTTCTATACACCTACTTTTATTTTTGTTTAGCTTTAAAAATGCAAATTTTGTTTCGAACTTTTTTGAAATACAAATATGTATAAATTTTATATTATGTTTTCATGTGCCTACTATATTGATAAATGTAGTGTACATATATAGATTGACAATAGAGGCCAATAGTGGTGCAGGGGCACAAGGTATGGTTGTAAAAACGAGTGGCTGTGGGTTCGATCCCATTCGATCCCCACTCTAGGAGATAAAATATTTATTTTAATTCATATTTCCATTTCTTCGCCCTGGTTTCGAGGCAAAGCGCGACATTGAGTACTGCCACTCAATACGCAATGCTTTCAGAAAGTGGGGAACAGAGTGTCTTAACACTAGGTTCCCTCCCTCTGCCTACCCTGCTGTGTGTGGGATACAGCTTGAAGCTGCTTTAAATACATATATTTGTAGACGTTTGTCGTTGTAAATACATATATTTGTATGGTTCTTTGAGTGGATACATGTCTGTCCGTTTTAAATTATTTGTATACATTATGAAATATACTTAATATTATGAAGATAGCATAGAACGCGGTGCATCTCCATATAGTTATTGGCCAGTTTTAACTTTGGTCAACAACGTAACTGTTTAATAACCACAAGTCTCTTGCGTCTGGAAAATGTTTGTTAATAAACATTATAACAGGTTTAAGACGTATATAGGATTCAAAATGAATGGCACATGATATCTACAGAGCAGACATTAAACGTAACATTTGTGTGGTCCACCTTTAATTAGTAAATCGATAGGGTTCCCTAATAACCTTAGAGGTACAATAAGAGAAACATAGCGCAGAAACGAAGCTAACGAGCTGAATAACAGTTTTATCGTGAGCAGTAAATCTGGTGGCTGGCCCTCAAGTGATACAATCTGGGTACAATTGTGTCGCATTCGATTCCCACGTGAAGCTTGCTGTTGCAAAGCCTTATAGTTTTCGATCATATCACTGCATTATACGCAACACTGAGCCTAGGAATAATAAGAAACTCAATAAATACAATTATTAAAATTTTATTGTGGTTTCGTTGATTTATAACTTAAACGTATTATCACATTATATTGTACCTTTTGGTAAATTAATTTACAAGACAGCGACTTTACTTTATATCAGTAAACAATAGAAATTGTTTAAAATGGTGTTAGCGTAGTTTTTATGAAAACAAAAGAATGGGTTAACTTGGGGGAACGTAGGGAACGCTATGTAATCTCGGATTTCATTATCGAACACTTAATATTATTTTAATGGTCGAGGGGTGAAAAACGCATCGACTTACTCGAATGCAGAATGCAGAGCAGATTCGGGACTATAAAAAAGTGTCAATTACAGTTCTCTATGTTTTATATAAAGGATGGCGAATGTAATAAAATATTGATAATATTATTATTGAAGCCAATCGACTTATTAATGAATCGACACGAATAACAGTTTATAGTTTCTCAGTAAATCTCTAGCGATAACACAATCTCCGAACAATATTATGCAATCTTGTAAGAGGATTTACTTCATGCAACATGCGGAAGATCAACCGCGCTGGCTTATACACTTTATCATATTAATAAAGTTGCGCGAACATATTGTGACAGGATTAATCAAGGAGATATAGGTGGACCCTCGCGACTGGGGTTTATCAACCTTGCCAACTATAAGTCTAGGTCTTATAACTTGCTTACCAACATTTTGCAACTTTGTGTATCTATTGTACCTACTTCTTCGTGTCTTTGTATTAAAATATTATTATTTTAAAGTATTTTCTCATTATGTTACGTTTATTTTTTATAGTGCTCGGCAGCTTATGTATTCTGTGTCGATCAATTCATGCTTTTATTATGTTAAATTTTAAATAAGAGCCAAAAAATTTTATATGGGAAACGGAACTATCTTAATCTAAGATTCCCAGGTTTTCTCTTAAAGGGAATCTTTAGACCGTATAAATCATATATATGATAAGGAAATTAGATATACCAATAAAGGAAGTATCTGTAGTGAGATTATTAAAACAAAATAAATCTCTAAGAACTAAAACAATACGAAAATAAACGTATTCTGTGCTTAACCAGCAATAAACCAAATCAGACGAATCGTATTATTAATATCTTATTGGTATTGAGAATTACTTCCTTCCAAAAGGATAGCCTGCATTGCAGCTGTAATTAGGTAACGTTCATTTTTGAATCGACTTGCGCTTTCTATCTTAAACATACTCTAAGAGATATGCTTTTCACTAACATCAATGTTGTAATTAGATTAGTCACTCCTAAAACATATTATTCGCAACGGTAGAATTTGGACAAATGCGTCAAGAAATAAATTTCCAAATTTTCATATTGATATTTTCATTTCATATTTTCAAATAGAGTAGATTTTTTGATCAAACCTACTAAATTTTGTTTAATATGATTTATCTGGAAGATCGAGTAGATTTTGTTTTGTATGCACAACCTCGTATTCTTCCACAAAAGCACAGTAGCACAGTTACATAACCAGTTCCTGGCAAAATTCCTGGCTTTCCTATTTGATCAAGTGCTGCCAAGTTTTTTCAACGGGTCAGCTGTGCCAATATTGGCTAGATCGTGACGTACTCACTCTGAAGTGGCTTGCGGTAACTACTATGTGACTTGGAGAGCACATTCCTATAAAGTTTTTGGGAACGTTTAGTTTTAAAGTCAAGTTTGGACAGCTGGATATGTAGCTACGTGTAGATATACTATTATTTATTGCTGCAGTATTCCTGGTGTTTCATCAAATACTGTTCTTATATTTTTTAGTACGGTTTTTATCCAATGATATTAACGTTTTTGCGGAGTATGTCTGGAAATGAGATTACGTTTTATTTTTTTTATGTAAAATTTCAGATTAGTGCTTTATGTTAAACACAACAAATTTATTTTTTAAATTATAGCACTAACACATTTATTAAAGTCCGGCTAATTAAAAAATATAAGTCAAAGAATCTTTCAGATACAGTTGAGTATTTAATAGGGACGCATTCGCTCACAATTTCAAGTGTACTAAGTACAAGAAATGCGAGAAATTGCAATACTTAAACGCTTGAAATAAGCGTTAATGCAAGAAGAAATTCTAGAAAAGGAAAAGTAATAATTCCTATGTAATATTTATAATGATGCATGAGATACAGCCTATTATTGTTTATCTTTATTTTTAAAGTCTATAAACATTCCGTACCTATATGAGAGTACTCAGTCGTTACAGGAAATTAATTTAAAGGAAATTTCTCGTTCTTCGGAATCGAGTTACTTTTGAACATCGCTCCAGCTATCTGAAGAACGGTTGTCGTATCATTATTAAACTTTTTTTATGTGAGTGCTCTGTAAATGCAATATAGTAGAAGTGTACGTATGCCTATATCTGTGTAAAATTATAAATAGTTATTATGATAGTAACACATTCGAACACTTTGCAGTGGTCCGGGTCACGGGTAGACTCGCGTTTCTAAAAATGTATAATCTTAAATATACGCGTTTAATCCGGTTAAAATAGTTTCATTTAATACAGTGGTTCTTTTCTATATATATCTTCTACTCCATATTTGTACAGAGTAGTGATGTCTCTTGAAAAATGTATTTCTTGTCAGATATGTTCTACAATTAATTATAGCGTCGCTTAACTTTCTTAATACAACTTCTTATTCTATGATATTTTCTCTTCATCATTGTTATTATTGTAAAGTGTAGATACATATTTTATATTTTTTTTGATATCAATATTTTTGTCATTCGAGGCTGCTGTTGATTGTGAGTTGAATTTCGAAGATAAAGTACTTTATCTTTGAAATTTGTAAGGTGTGAAAGGTGAGATTTATGCCCACAATCGTTAGGATTATTGGTATATACACTGCATAATACATTTAACAAAAAATATTATATATACCAATATATGTACATGTTGATGATTGACGATATGTACGTATTCCTTACTCATGTATAGATACATGAGATAATCTTAATTTATTTAACGAGGAGTCCTGGTGTGAAAGGCCAATTTACCCACTCGGTGGTAATTTCGACAAATTGCTGCCATTGTTCTACGCTTCGCCAATTTCGTCTCTTCGAAAAACTACCGCCCATCTCCACTAATTTGTGGCTTTATTAATTTAATATATACGGTGGTTTATTGTTTATAAATCACTTCTTTTCACGTAGGAATTACGACAAATCTTATCTTAGTGCTCCCATGCTCTCTAATTTAACTTAAAATTTATGTTAATAATGACAAAATGAAACTTTAAAATAATACCTGTGATAACTTCATGCAAACAAACTTTAACAAAATATCAAATTTTGCCAACAATGCCGCTCTGTTGAAAATTAACTGAACTCGCTTGTTCTAGGCTGCGGTCAGTTCGTGTCAAAATGAACGGCGAATTTCGCCACTTTTATCGTCGTTCTGACACTTTTATGCAAAAAATAACAGATATCCATGCATAACTAACATTATATTACAAAAACATAGTAATAGAATTAGTTTTTAGAATATTTAGAGGGCATCATTGCGAAGGGGATTTCCGGTACACATACCACTGTAAACGTGATGTTTTAGGTTCGAATCCTACTCAGGAAATTAAATGTTTTCAGTTCCTTGTCTTGGAAGACAACGCGTGGTATAGAGTTGTGTTCTGAACGCGCAATGTCTATGTTTAACAAACACCAGGTTTCCTCTGTCAAGCCCTCCTATTGTAAAAAAAACTGTATATGTTTTTTTTACGTCATAATATATGAAATTAGAAACTACCGTTTAGATCTCAGTATATTATGTGTGAGGCGAGCATGTTAATAATTATTCACGTGTCCATTTTTTTTGTTTTATACTCTTACAACCTGTACGCTTGCTACATCACGACTACCTCTGCTACCTCCTTCAAGTCTATCTAGATTAGAGATCATCTCATCTTCATCGAGAACACAATGTGAAATCAATGAAATTTTATTTTTTTATTTAGTTCTATTTATTATTAAATTTTGCTTTATTTAATTAAGGAACGAAATCTGATATGAACTATAGAAGTTTTATCTTTTGCTTGTTTGTAGAAAATTCTATTAAGTCGCCCATCGTAGAATATGATCTACGTCTCTGTACATTAGTTTGTATTGTACCCACTATTGTATTTTAGGCTGAAATTTATTTCTTAAAAAAACACAATGCTGTTAAAAAAATCTTCGTCCTATTGATTACGAATGATTCTAATATACTGAGTTAACTTAACATTAAGGGCAGTCGTGGTGCAATATCACGTATATAACAATATAAGTGTTATCGTGACTGGTTGCGGGTCGATCTCCACTCGGGGAAACGAAATAATTATTGATTTTTTTATTTCCATTTCTTTGGTCTGGTGTCGCGGCAAAGCGCGCTGACTTCCGCCACTTAACACGCGGCTTCCAGAATTCGGCGGAAAGTGGGTTACAGAATGTCTTGCTAGGTTCCTCTGCTTACCGTGCTGTGTGCGAATAGCGGATATCAATATATGTATATAACGTGTACCTAATTATTTTTTAAATTTACGTTATAGTCGTATCTTACCTTCTCAAACTATTATATATGTATATATATATTTTGTGTATTTTGTAACTATGTTTAGATATTGGGAACCTCGATTATTTAACCTGATTTAAAAAATCAGCGCTGCTAATGCAAATTAAACACAATAAGGCGTGTGGTGGGTCTAAGCACTTTCATAAAGAATTGTCTATATTTGATATATTTGATGTCCTTATTATAATAATTTGTTATTATAATTAATTTTTGTCTTGTATGTTCAGAACTGAACTTTTGAAAATAAGTTTTTTGTCCGGCTTCGAAGAAATAATTGTATAACAAAAAATCACAAAATTGTATAACATAAACACACATAAAATATGAAACAAATCCATGTTTCTTGGTTATGAGAGCACATAGTACGGGAGGTAATAAGAGCATTGAAAGGTTTTCGCAAAAGTTATTTTAGAAAACGGACTCTATAGAATTTTTGAAGAGGTCTTTAGAAATTTTTGATTAAAAATATGATAAAGAACTGACAAGTGTTTAGTGTTTCATAATAGATATATAGTATTTGTAGGTTCTATACATATATATATATATATATATATATATATATATATATATATATATATATATATATATATATATATATATATATAACTATCAACATAATATACGCCTATGTTGGGGTGTGCATATGTTGTACGTTGGTTTCATGTTATGTTCGTTATCTGTAGCGCCTGTCGGATTACGACCCTATATAGTGCTGCTGTATCGCACTTTGTATTAACGTTGCGTTGTGCAATTGTACGAAAATGCTCACTTGAAATTGTAATGCAATTTTAAGCTTACAAGAAATACGTTTTAAAACACATTACGATTTCATTTTCGATAATTTTCTTGCTTTAGATTTTACTAAACAGCCTAGCTGTTTGCCTACCTGCTTACGGTAGTTAGTTATTTGAGCCTAATTTTTATAAGCTGAAAGTTTTATTATAAACTGTTGCGTGTGAAAATATTTTTAAATATCATGCTATTTTTAAAATATTATTTGCGATTTTTCAACTTTTTCGTTGTAAAAATACAATACATACTTCCGCAATTACCGTTTGTAATTTTATATCGCAGTCGACGATGACAGTACTTACAATATAGCAAAAGCAAAAGCTATAATATTTTTTATAATGATCACATCATGGCTCAATTGTGTTGGCTACGTTCACAGAACGAATCATAATAATGTTCGGACTTTACTTACCGGATCTCTTGTTCAAGTCCGTTGTTATAACAATGACTTCTATTTCTATGTAAAAGCCGATAAATTAAATTCATCTATTTGTCATTTCAGTAGATCGAAATGAGTTGCTTTGTCTTGAGTTAAATTTAAAAACGGTCTTGCCGAGCGAGTTATCCCGGACCTTTAGGGGCGGTGTTTTCCGAACAATTACATCCTGATCTGGTCTTAATAGCATTCGAGAACAGACAACGCGTCATTCTCAAGCAGATTGACTGCATTTGAATTGCTAAAATGTACCTATTACTCGCACTAGCGAGGTTTAATGCTTTATTTATACAAACTTTGCAATATTTCTATGTAATTTTGTTTGTCATTATATTTGAAGGCTGGTTTCGTTTTGATAAGGCAGTGTGGTAAGTTGAGATAACGATTGTGTTTTATTTTATGGTTGTTATGCTTTCTATAAGTTAATTAATTGTAAGTAATGAAATAATTATTTAATTTACAGAATGCTTAAAATTTACAAAAGGCATTATAATAGTAAATACGTACCTCTCAAAGCTTCTAATATATTATGTATAATATAAGCATAATGAAGAATATAGAAACATTTTAGATTAACACGATATTCGATCGATTTTTGTACTTGAATGGGTAATGTGGCCCATTCATTACTTAGCATTTAGATAGCTACTCTAGAAGGCCGGACGTCCACACTGAATGTGATTGAACTGATAAGTAGTAACCGACTGGATGTAATGTATAGAACTGCGGCGTGTACAATAAATGTGGCACGTGACACGCAGTATTGGATGTACAGATAGTTTACAGTTAATCATAATATTTTTACTTGTATAGGATTAAAAACATATTCCAATTACTTATTTAGAAAACGTATAAAAATTTGAACGCAGCGGGACTCGAACCCGCGCCTTCTGGAAACCGACTAGGCGCTCTGACCGCTAAGCCATGCGTTCATTATACGTTTTTATACGTTTTCTAAATAAGTATTTTTCTTTCCTAAGTGTGGAATAACACTTTAAAAAATGTTCAAAAATATTCATATTAATTGAAACATTCTATTTTCAACTTTACTCGATTAGTTATTCATGTTTATTAATTTAACGATAAAAACAATAAAAAAAATAAACGTAAACACTTTTTACTATAATTTTCTCCACTTTTCTTCAACCTTGTCTCTATCTATAGTCGTCAATACTGCTCAAAGCAATGCGTTCTTTTTACTTTTGTGTGTTCACAATTTTTATAGGAAAGACCGACAAAGAAAGTATAATACAATTAGTTTCTGCGGCACAGTTCATAAAAAGTATAGTTTCTCCTAGGAGCGTATTATTATTTCATTGCAAGCATCTCTCGAGGGATACACGCTACGCTAGCTGAGCTAGAATGCAAAGGAAAATAGACGCAAAATAAAGACCTCATTTTACATTGCATATCGGATGGCTTGACTTGAATAAGGGATGATTAGAACATATCGTTGTACTAGGAGAAATGATGCGACACTAGAGCATTGGTACAACTGTGTAGGTATGCGTTTGTCCAGCTATTAACGTATGTACAGTATTGAAATTATATAATATATATTTTTGGTCTGTAATTTAATATAAATTTTTAAATATTGTAGAAGCATAATTTATCACTTTCTAAATATACCCACCAATAGGTATGTTATAGGTTTTTAATAAGCTTAACTTAACGTTTATCATTCAAAAATATGTTTTTTCTTACCTTAACAAATCCCTACATTTATATTAAAACAGCTGTTCTCAATGTTTAAAAAGTAGGTACATTTGTATATTTCTTCTGTTTTTTCGACGACACGTTTTCGTTCATAATCATAACAAAACTCTGTAAACATATCATGACTATTTGGGACGAAACTGGAGCATGTGCAAAGGCAACTTTGTTCTTTTATATGCAAACAGATGCTTTCGGATAAGTGATAAAAATAGACCAATGTTTGTTTCCCAATGGACTTAATGCTGTTTGTACTGAACGATGTCACAGATATTTTCTTTATTTAAGTCTAATCTGTTTTGGGTTGCAAAGCTGCCTTGCAAAATGTCACACACAAGGATATACAGATAGCTGTGTCCTTTTATAACTATTTGTTTAAGACGGGTGTTGGCGAGGATTTTGTTGGCTATTTAATAACGTTTAATAAACAAGTTTTTTTATATAATCGATGAATATAAAAAAAAATCAGTTTTTAATGTGTACCTAACTATATTTTATATAATTATATAATTAAAGGATTTTTTTGGTGTCCGTCAGTATGTCTGTTCGTTTATCAAGATTTATTAAATTATGACAATATTTCTTCTGCAGTATCATTGCACATGACACACCTACTGTGCTGTATCCTACAATGTAAAGGTAACTCAGGATTCTTAACACGACCTTGCACATGACTAACGTATGTTCATATTTGACAACACCAGAGGCCGTTCGTGTAACGGGCCTAAACAAGTAGTAAATTTATGTAGTCATTAGAGTAGAGTTCATTGAACCCCGATCGCTAGACAGATGCTTGTTTACATCCACGCTTTAAGCGTTAATGGGGTCGAATAGCCGTTAATTAATGCGTAGAGTTGATTGGCTGCAAATCAAAGGGACGCCGGGGTTGTGTCGAGGAATATTTTTGTTGTTCCTTTATTAGATGTTACAACGTGAACGTGTTTTAGGCACGTATACTTTTATCAGAATATATTTTATTTATAAGACAGCGAATGTGATGTCGCGATGTAAATATTTCATGGAGATCGAACTCGCAACCTGTCGTGTTTACAGTAGCACGCTTCTGCCCCTGTTCCACGACGGCCTCGTGTAAATAAATTTACTTCAAACTTTATAACTTGAATAAGCCAAAAGGTTGCATGCGCTATGCTAAAATATTGTAAAGTTACATTTATTCGTTTTGTCTATCCGTTTGCTCCTTTGTTGGATTTACGTCAACGAAATGTTTTCCTGTCATATTAGGTTTAATAACAAACATTTTGGAAAGTTTATGTGGGAGATTTTTACGTTTGCTTTTAATACGATTTTAGACATTTTGAAAAAAAGTAAAACGTAATCTTAAGTAACAACTAGAAAAGATTTAAAAATGCATAACTGAATAAATAAGAAGCGATTTAAATAATTAAGAAATACCAGTGTAGTAGAGTCTATACTTTATGCAATTTGTTAGCGCTATGGTCGTAAACCAGTTCGCATCAAAGTCCTGTATTAACGCTGGCAACTTCTGAAATTTTACACGTAAATTCAGTCTGCAATATGACATGACGTGTTTAGATGGCTGAATAAATTTGTTTGCACTGGCTGGCTTCGCTTGATTTTATTAAGTTCTTGAAATTCGTGAACTCGTGACCTGAATTTTAAATATTGTTCATTGCATTTGTAAGAAACGTACCTACGTCGAGAATGCAGCTCTTGCTGAAAAATATGTGATTTTTTCACATTTCTTTTGGTCCTAAAATGCTTTTTGGACTATATCGATTATGTTATCAAATCATTAAAGCATAAATAAGAACTGCAATTTATAATATTACGTCATTAAAATTCATTGTGCAATTGGTATATTACAATATAATAGATATATAGATAGATTCTAAACAATCACCAGCTTGTACTATTAGTATGCAAATCCAAGATAATGTGGTTATTATGACAATCGAAAGCATTGTACGATTTGTGTGAAAAGAATGAGTATTGATTGCATTAATAAATTCCGTTGAACATCGTTTGCCAGGTAACTGTGCAGACAGGTCATTGTTCTGGCACGTTAGTATTCGCGACGACAGGTGGCGCGCGTGACACCAGTTTCCGGCGCAGGCGCATATTTAGGATACATGCACCACGATTCGACATTGTAAGGTAGAGCTTATATTGTAATCACATGTGAAATATAATTTAAATATTTTGTTTTTGTTAAAAACAAAATATGTTAATTATAAGAAATTATAAGATATTCTGTGAAATGTGAGAGCGCATCCAAATTACATTATGGTTTTTTTTTTATATTTCTAATTTTTTTATGTAAACTGATATAAATAAATTATTTTTTTAGAAACATAATCAAATATTATAAAATAATTTTACATGTTCCATTTACTTAATGTCTATACAGTTCTATTTTTATGTCAACCATTGATGGTAGCTAGAAACGACCACCGTTCGCGGTTTAAGCGACATTATTTATTTACAATGCAACTTGAACATTTTACGAGCCTTATCAGTCAGTACTGTCTGAGCTGCCGATGTGTCAACATCGCATTATAGGGCTATCGCAAATAAAACACAACGTTATTCAGATTTCCATTTTGTTGTGATAGCGATGTGTTTAATAATGTGATAAATGGACCGTAGTAGGATAATTCGTTTTTAATTAAACTCATTGTCGGTATTAACGTTGAATATGTAAAATTATTAGATTAGTAATAAGATCATTCACTCCTTAAAACATTCGACGACTAAAAGTTATACTATATATTACTACTTTGTTATAGACAGAGATAAATATATAAAATTGTTAGCATCATTTTAATTAGATAGGGCAGCCCTAATTTGACGCCAGTTCATGCCGCTCGTCAAACGGATATTTAATCACGAATCCTTGAATAGTGAACCTCATTATTGTCGCCGTTGTAGTGGCATTTGTTTTTTATCGCGACCGGAAATACACTCCATCACAGGACGTAGCAGATGTTTTAAAATTAATTTTGAAATTCGCGTTATCTGGCAATTTATTATAAAGTGCCATCGTAATTTATAACGATTTCGAAAATATGTATGTGCTTAAAGTGTCCATCAATTTTTTTTATTTGTGTTATTATCGTTTTTGGGGAATATGTGATTGTGGAAACATAAGCTTTAATATTCGATGTTTTAAATTATCCGTTTAATTATAAGAACATTTTCAGAATCAAACGAGATATCGCCAAATCAACATATAAGACAAACTGTGATCGCCTCAGGGCGTTAAATCATAGATAAGTGAACTAAAGTGCTTCTTTACCAAAAAAAAAAACATCCGTATGAATAAGCCTTAAATATAAAAACGAATAACCTTAAAGGACCAACTTAGAATTTTGTAACCGTTTTTTATTAGTGTACAAACGCCTTAATTTTATACCAACTAGTGATAAGTAGACTAGTGATGTGGTGAATGGTTTTTTACTTGACCATGGTGTGAAAGTGGTGTGATATAAAGTATTCAACTTGGAGCCATCAAGCACGTGGTCATCATGGAGCGCTGTGACGGGTTCTTGCTGTATAGGAAGCCGGTGTACCGAGTGTTCCAGTATTTGGAAACGTAAGTGTATAATTAAT
Source organism: Heliconius charithonia (assembly GCA_030704555.1). NCBI lineage: Eukaryota > Metazoa > Arthropoda > Insecta > Lepidoptera > Nymphalidae > Heliconius > Heliconius charithonia. Next base: position 15,438,109 of record CM060819.1, read on the forward strand.
TATTATTCACGGTGTTTGTTTTGAATGCGCTCCTATAAGGAAGAGGAAGTGGTGATGTATATTTGTTCTGATTATTGATTTTGATTTTTAATTAGAATAACTCAGCGGTAGATTTTTTTTTATATACTTTTGTAGTAATAAATGTATGTTATTACACTAAAAGCTTACTTTAATTTTTTTTTATTTTGTGGATTAATTTAGAGAATTCTAGCGTTCGGTTCTTGTCTTACCCTTGGGAAAACTGGTTTTCACGTTTTAAGTAAATAGAATGCAAAGTTATTATTGAAATGGATGCATTATGCCAAATTATGCAATTTATATTATATTTTTTCTAGTAAATATAAATTTAGAGTATCTACTACAATAAATATTATCTTAAAATGTTCATCTATAAAAGGAAAGTTTTTTAAAATGAATAAAATTACAAAAAAGGGAAAAAGTGTTCGAAAGAAGACGTGTTATATTGCTCATCATAATGAGATGGTGTCATCTGTAAGTAAATTAAGTAATGTCACTTGTCGCAGTTGATTTGAAAATTATTCCATCCGACGACATAATGCCGTCGCGTGTCAAAACCACTTTAGTTAAATTTTAGATGTAATTTGATGAGTATTACCTACTACTATATGACTCTTTTATGTGGATCAATCCATTGCTTAATAATTTTATATTTATATAAAATTATTTTAATATTTTTTGTTAAAAGCTCTATATTGTTTATCTTTTCATAACAAAACATATTTACATTATTAAATATGACCTAAAATTGATAATGTTTGTATCTATTGCAAACAATTTTTAGAATTGTAAAAATGTTGACATTCTAGAATTCTGTGAAAATTTCAACGAAATTACAACGAAAATTGTTTTCGTGATTTAAATAAACAGGAATAATTTCGATGAAAATATCTTTCGATCGGATTGAGTTTCGCTATTTTTTTACCGATTTAAAAAAGCAGGGGGCTTTTCGAAATCGGTTAAAAATAGCATATCAAGAATAATGCAATGGTAATGGTCGTAAAATATAGTTTTTTGTTTGTTGCTACGGAATCCTTCATAGGCGAGTTTGACTCACTTTGGCCTCTTTTATTTTTAGTGGGTCAATCTAACAATGCATTGTTTAAATTTTAACTAAGTAAACAAAATAATTGTTTATAATGCTATATTTTAAATTTTATTTAATATGAAGTGTATGACAATTTTACTTTTTCAACATTTTCTTATTAGATCCACTTGTAACTACGTCATAAAATGTAAGAAACAATTTTTTTTTACTCCATTTAGTAACCCCTTCAGAGGTTGCTATTAACCACTAACTTTCTAACCATAGTTAGCTGAGAGTACATTCTATACCACTTGCACTCTTAAGGGGTTTTCCTAATTTTATGACTGAAATTAGGGTAACAACGAAATTTTAATTCCAGAAAACAAACTCCGTCAGAATGAATGACATTATTTTTAATTTACCAAACAATTAATTGACCTGAAATTAAGATGTACAGTTAATATGGGATGTGTGAATAACAGATGAGCTCTGGCTAAAGCTAACACTCTGCAAGTTTGATGAGGCTCGCAGACAGGACAAAAGCATTAGCTGGACCCTCCGGACTTGTCACTATATAAATACAGGTGACATAGGCCCCCTTTTGCTTAGGAATTGTTACTTGGTTTTTTTATATTGTATATGTTAATTATTAATATTGTTATTGAATATATTATATAATTTAAATAAGCATTACAAATTACTTTAACCAGATAAGAAGCTCTTATATATCATATTTATACTGAGGAAACAGGATATATGCAGACTACAGTAGAGAGCATACGCCACTCTTCTGCCAATTTTATCGTGCAGTAAATTTAAAAATATTAAATATGAATATATTTTCGTATGGGCGTAATTAAGTGCCAAAAACCTTTATACCTCAATGCAAGCTGTCAATAGTAATAAATTTGCGCTACGTAATTGACTTACAGTGCTATTGTGTTGCCATTCGAGGTTTTAATCCAATTTCAATCGAATGGCAACATTCGAATAATCGATATCGTAATCAGATTGTGTCAAATGATTTTTATGAGCTCAATTGTGATGGTATTTTGAATGCATTGTTTTTTTTTTTGAGGTTTTTGAATAGAAGTGAAGTAATGCGATAACCGATTCTTAAGACTTTATTTATAAAAATTAGATGTTATTATTGTATGCTCTTATAAATGTGTCGACTTAAATCCTGCCTAGGAAATAGCGCATTTCAACTATTGTTGTTTTATTTGTTTCGAAAAACAAAAAACAAAAACTAATCGTTTTCCTTAATACATCGCTTATATCTTGATCAATAGCAACATAGATCAAGATAAAGGCGATGTATGGAGAAGCTTAAACATTTCACATTCAATGTAGTGCAACTGATGAACAGAACCAAAAACCTTTAATTACCAATCTATTCTTAGTTTGAAGCATGGACTGAAGTTCCCTTATTTTAAACGTTATCTCGTTCGTTTTAAAGTAGTCATTTTTAAAATACTTCCTTTTAAAATGTTTTCTAGAGTCGTGATTGTTCTTTTTATAACTAGCAAAGGGGTAGGATGTTTTCATTACGTATCTTTATGTACAGTGTTGTACAAAAGACTGTTAAGTGTTCCTAATGCGTCATCTAATTAGTTATTTTTGTCGACTGTTTTGAGTTCTTTTTGTAACTAACTATCTGATAAGAACAGAAAATGATCCCCTACTATTCTATTAATCTTATTCCTTCCTATGAATTTCATTAATTACAAAATCTTAATATCAGTACTCTATTATGATGACTTTCAATATATTTATTTAATATAATTTAAAAGATCCTCACTACACGACAACAATAAGAATACATTTAAATTCCAATATTTTTTTCTTATTGGGCGTAATAACATGCGATTGTGGGATCCAACTAGAATAAATGAAATATTTATAATATTTTTTAGGTTAGAAACGTTGCATTAGATTCTACTATTTGATTAACCCTGCAATAAATTGATAAAAATACTGAATGGTGCAATAACTTATCAATAAATATTTCTAGTCTACTCCCATAAAAACATAAGAGATGCGAATACAGCTGCGATGACAAATTAAAAGTTTTATGTACGTATTCATGTATTTAATAGTAAAATTGTAATATATAGCGATATGAATTTAGGTCAACATAATATTACAAGGAAAATTCATTTCATCAGTGCAAGAGCAATCTTCTAAAATGTGTACGTACGAAAAAGGTCGCGGTTAATGTAATAAAGGTCTTTGTCCCGTCCGACGTCGCAAGCAAACATTTTGATGGACATCCTAACATTTTCTTGGCCTTAAATTTTACTCATTTTATTTTAAACAACAAAATTCAGTGATTTTTTTATGTGCCTTATACGATTTCGTTGATTTTGTAATTTATTTTACGTGTTTTGTATAATGCGAAGAAATTTGTCAGTTTATCGACGGTTTTACTTGTTTATATCCGATTGTGAATTGATTATTGATTTCGTCGTCGATTTTTATTTTGCTGCAAAATAAGTAAGCCTTAGAAAAATTGTAGTTCAACTGATGTTGAACTTTTAACTTTTGACGTTGACGATGAACAAGAATCTGGTACATTACGCCTGAAAATATTTCTCCTTACTATATAAAGCAAAAACCATATCTATCTACAATACTGTTCTATTTGACCAGCCTCAAAGAGGGCAATTTGAATTGTGGATGTGTCATAATTAACAAAAAAAAAATGGATTGTCTTGAACATCTCATGTTCGCCTGTATAATGGTGAGTATTCGCAGAAACTGTATTTGGATTCTTCTAAGGTACAGCACGTCGTAAACAATGTCATCCTCACCACCTGGGCAACTAGGCCAATTCCCGATATGCCAAATAGTTTTTTCCACTTAACATAAATTGATTTTTTTTTGTTTTTTTTGTAAATTCATTACTTATAATATTGAAAAAATCCATTGAATTAATGAATGTGATCCCATTTTTTCATGCCAATGTAATATTATAATTCAAAATACGTATTATACAAAAAAAGGAAAAATTTGGCCTATTTCGTAACAGTTAATAAAAAATCTCTTTCTATATTAAACTTATTTCTTCCAGTCTCGTAAAGTATCATATTACAGCCGCAGGGCACTAATGTTCCAGTTTGTGAATTTATGGCTGGAGTAATCGATAGTTATGTGCTACCCTCGGGGGCTGGCAGGCTAACAACCCTTTGGAAATCTGCTTTGATATAGGGGTTAGTTAGGAAACGTGTGAAAATGTTATTTGGAAGAATTATAAGGTTTCACATCCGTTAAATGTATTATAGTCGTGTGTTGTATTTTTTTATATTAGCCTAAGTATTGTTGCTATGTATGTACATGCCACTCGAGGAATTTGAATGTTTATTTAAATTTAAACATCTATTTCTTTGCTCTGGTGTGGAGGAAAGCGCGGCGGTAATTTCCGCCACTCAGCACGCAATGCCTTTAGAATTCCGCGGAAAGTGGGGAACGCAGTATCTTACTTAACACTAGGTTCCCTCTGCTTATCCTGCCATATGCGGAGGACACGGTGTAAAGCCGAAACAATACCTAGAGCTATTACAATGTAACCGTGTGTTATTTTGTTTTTTTTTTTGATAATTTCTAAATGTCTAACCACGAGGACAAAGTCACAGGTAAGAGTTACTTTTATATATTTTGACTTCAAATACAAATAAAATCTGTTCTTTAAGTACTACGTGCGGTCCTGTAGTCTATAGAGAACATATATGTACATACGTATAAATATGAAAGTATAAATGTCTAGCTATACAAGTAATGTATGCTATAGTCCATATAGCAATTACACATATGGCAAAGTAGGCAGTACGTTCTTGGAATTTCAAAGCCATCCCCCTCCCCATACATCTGCCCTTAACTTAATTAATTAACACCGTAACAATATGGTCATAGCGCGGGAGGTTTTCTCACATATCACGTGTCATGTAGGGTGTTGTGATAATTGATATTAAAAAAAATATAAGTGCTTTATACTGTTTATTTTTATATTGATATTAAACATTCTGATAAAAGTAGGATACAGCGTGAAGCAAGACAAAATAAGGATTGATAAAATTATAGAAAGATTAGGAAGGATCTAAAAAATTCACGTCTCGTTTAGCATTCTCTCTCTTTAAATGTTCATTCTCAGTAATAGTTTTCGAGATGACAAAAGATTTGATAACTAGAAATTTGCTAGAGGGCTTGCAAAATTTGCCTGATGCGGGAGAAGATTAAAAAAAGAGAGTAGTTTATAAAAATATATTTACAAAATTGTACGTAACGACATTTTAAAAACTGATTTTTATGTTGTTATCAACATAATATTAAATAAAAAAAATATATATTTCTAAATGAATGAAAATATACAGTTTTTTAGACACATGAAGAGGATGTTGGGTTTTTCATTATTTAAAATATATATAAATATAAGTTTATTGTTTATTTTACTGGCAAAAAACCGGCTCATAATTTTAAATTAAAAAGTATAACATATAGACTATCTAGACAGACGGCTTACTGGAACCCTAAGTACAAAACGCTAGGTATCCAGCCCTTTATTAATACACCCTCGGAATAAATACACTGGGGGTTGCACCATAATGCAGGGGGCTGCTTTTACTTGATTTCACATATGATTTTATGGTTATGTTATTGCATTCCTTTGTTAGAATTAAACTGATATAATTTATGGCAGTTTCTTTTGAAGGGACTGAATTAAATAAAATATTTCAAATATTCCGATGAATTACTGGCGTTTTCTAATATTTTCTAGTTTTCGTTACGTTCTGATTTATTTAAATTTTAGTAATGTCGGGATATTATTGTTATATATTACGAATGGATAGTTAAATCAATACTTGGGGCTGTCCTCGTAAAATAAGATTCACGGAACGGTTTTATAACTTAGTCTTAATCTAACTACTCATATGCCGATTATAGGGTAATATCATGAGTCATGGCGCAGGAGTATGCTTGTACGTACTACTGTAAATGTGACATAGGTTGTGGGCTTTGTTTTCCACTGGAGGAAATAAAGTATGTGACATTTCTTCTGGTAACGGGGCAAAGCGCGGCGTCGAGTTCCGCTAGCCAACATGCAATGACTCCAGGTTTTGGCGGAATGTGAGAAATGGAAGTTTATTAATGCAAACGTAGCGTCTTACCTAACACTAGGTTCCCAGATTCCTTCTACCTCTACTGTTATGTGCGGGATGCAGCGTCAAGCTATAAATAATTAAAAAAATATTGTATAAATCATTGATGACTATCTAGCGAACACTCATAAAAATATTAATTGTTATGTATTAAGTAGCAACTACTTCTCTTTCTAGTGACATGGAAAGAATGGAAAGTAGTTACATACTCGTTTAATTTTCTTTTCGTAATATGATATGAGGCCAGTCGGGGAGCAGGGACACAAATGTATGACCGTACACGCGACTGGTTGTGGGTTCGATCTACTTGAGGAAGTATTATTATATTTATATAAATCAATATTTTTATTTTCTCCCTCCGGTGACGAGGCAAAGCCGCCGTTCACCTTGCAATGTCTCCAGAATTCGGTGTAAATTGGGGAACGGAGTGTCTTAACACTAGACCACCTGCCTACCATGCTGTGTGCGGGTAATAGTGTGAATATGATATTACTAAAATCGTTCCCGTTACATATCTATTCAAATAAATAACTATTTTACTACTTTCGACTTCGATCCTAATTAAATAAAGTGCTCTTACCAAGATGAGCTATTTGCCAATCACGTTTAACCGAATTTTCGCGAACTTTCCAACTAATTACTTAGCCTTTTATGTGTTTTCAATTACGTAACGTTACATTACACCGGAAGTGATTTATACGATTGTTCTAGGCTTTTATCATATCTATTGGAGTAGTAGTGGCGTAGGGGCACAAACGTGCGGCTGTAAATGCCATAGGTTGTGGGTTCGATGCTCATTCGATGAAATAAAATATTTAATATTTTCATTTCTTAGCTCTAGTAACAAAAAAAGCATTGCGTTAACAACGCTTCCTAAAAAAAGCAAAATTGGAAAAAACGTTACATCATATTTAGTTGTTTATTTGATATCCTTGTATTACATAGATAATCTTTTTTTAAAACATCTATTAATTCTGCAAGTATATATAATATTAAATTAGATTCCAGCATGTCATAAATTATTATCAAATATATCTATGGAGTATTAAAAAAAAAATACTCAAGAATATTCCGCATGTTACTTTACGTTGATATAAATAATGCTAATGTGTTTTCTTTATTTCAGGTAAGTGACCAGTTTATTTTATTACCGTACTGTAGATTATTAAACGGTAAGTTTAAATTTGATTTGGAAATTTATAAAGTCGTAGTTTTTCAAGATCTTTTTTGTGTCTCCTGATAATTAGATTAATAGGGTGTTAGCAGTTTTAAACTCTAAGCCGACGATTAGTTGGTACATATGTTCATAATTTTTGAGCATTTCATATTACAAATATTATGTTTACAAACGGCATATTAGTTAATTCTGATATCTGGATTAAAATTTGCTAAAATTGCTCCCTCTTCTCTCTCTTTTATTTTTACCTATCCGACTTCCCTCTATCTATCGACCAGTCTATAGTTCTGAGTTATTAATCATTTGATAGAAAAATCAGCTTCACGCTGCATCCCGCATACAGCAGGGTAGGCAGAGGGAACTTAGTGAAAGACACTCCGTTCCCCACTTTCTGCCGAATTCTGGAGGCATTGCGTGTTAAGTGGCAGAACTTAACGCCGCGCTTTGCCCCGACACCAGAGCGAAGAAATGGAAATATAAATTTTAAGTAAATATTTCATCTCTTCGAGTGGAGATCGAACCCACAACCAGTCGGTTTTGTAGTGTGACCGTCACACTTTGTGCTGCTGCGCCACGACCGGTCCCTAAAAAGGAATAAAAAAGATGAATGATAGGAAAATAAGACACGATATATTTATTGGTAAGCGTTATCTAAGTTGGAATCAACTTAGATCAGATTCATGTCGTTAGGAATAATTTACAACAAAAAAATAAGATATCTTAAATATACACAAACAGTAGTTCTATTGCATTTTTTAAGGCTCTTTTCTTTTAAAAGACGTTTACATACCGACAGATACAGAGAATATTAATATACATATGTGTATTATTTACATTTAATTAAACTTAAATTCATGTTTCTTTATAAAAAATGAGCGGTTAGCGAGCGCAACGAGACTTTGAGTCAGCTTATAAAATAGTTTCCCAGAAGGTCGGTGAATATCCTGTGAATGGTCATGTTTGTAATTATGCTGTATGGAGGCATATTCAAAAGTTTGGCACAAATGGGCGTGCTATTTCGGCCCTTTTGAAAAATTTAAGTGCATGCTATATTTTTATATTATACTAGCGATTCGCCCGCGGCTTCGTCCGCCTTAACTTGATTATTTTGTTATATTTTAAGCTATAGCCAAATTTATTTATTATTTTTAAAGCGAAGTTCTTACGTAGCCAAATTATAAGTTATAATTGTATATAAAATATTCAGCTACTAATTTTATTTTTTTATTTTTTGTTAGTGACACTTGTAATGAATAATAAATATATCAAAATCAAATCATAATCACGCTGTATCCCACACATAGTAGGACAGGCAGAGGTAATACAGTGTTAAGACTTCGTTCCCCACTTTCCGCAGCATTTTTTTAGTTAAGTAGCGGAACTCAATGCCGGACTTTTACCTTGATGCCAGAGCGGAAAAGGAAAATATTAATAAATCATAAATCATTCCCCCCAGATAGGGATCGAACCCAAAGCCCCTGTGTTACATCCTTGTGCCCCTGCGCCATGATGGTCTCATAATATATTATCATTTCATAAAACACTATATGCGTGACTTATTTATATGACCCCGCATTTTGTCGCTGTCAATTCTTTCACGCAAATATTAGGGTGGCGAGATATATGGCTGTGTACAGAAATAATTTAGAAGCTAATATTTACGCACATTAAGAAGGACTTAATAGTCAATATTTAAATTCAGTTCTTTAGTAACGAGTGTATGTTCAACGCATTATGTTTTTTGAAATGAGTGTAAGGAGAAGAGATGGGTTTCTCATAACGCCTTCCACGATTAATGAGGGCTACTTGTGATAACTTGGCGGAAAGTGGGGAACGGAGTGTCTTAAAACTAGGTTCCCTCTGCCTACCCTGCTGTGTGCGGGTACAGCTTGGAGCTGATTTACTTATTTACTTTTATAATATTATTCTTACAAATGTACTGGCATTAGTTTTCATCTCTACAATTTGTGTTAGGAAATGGTAATTTAAATTTTCTTGTCGTGAGGTACTTTTTAGAGAGTGTAAGCTAGGTGTGCTAGCTGTGAGCTACAAAAGTTGAGCTCACTAAATTAATCAAATTGCGCCAGTCGTGGTGCAGCGGCGGTGCAAAGTGTGACTGTAAAACCGACTGGTTGTGGGTTTTATATCCGCTTGAGGAGATGAAATATTTACTTAAATTTGTATGTATTTCCATTCTTCGCTCTGGTGTCGAGGCAAAGCGTGGCGTTGAGTTCTGCCACTCAACACGCAATGCCTTCAGAATTCGGCGGGGAGAATGGAGTGGGGAACGGAGTGTCTTATCACAAGGTTCCCTCTACCCTGCTGTGCGCGGGATGCAGCGTGAATCTGACTAAATTAATGGACGCCATATTTATTTGTTTTGATGTTGTCACTTATTATAATTTTTGATCAAAATGTGAAAAGAATAATCGATGCACATCGTATTTAAAGTTATTACACGAAATATAATAGTGCCATACTCGGTGTAATCGCAGGAAATATATATTTTTAAATATTTAAGTATACTTTCAATCTATAATGGCTCTCAATATTTTATTCTGAGCTACATCGGCATTCCCAAATAAGTTAATTTTCATTAAACGCAAGTAACTTATTTATTATGTTTTGAAAATAAATATATTTAAGACCATAATCATAAACTAACATTCTCCTTAATTATAGTTAAATAATAGACAGACATTTTTAGTAAAAAAATATTGAAATAAACATATCATAGATATCAGTATATATTTATAATTAATTAATTGATAACAAATTCAATACTGCTTTTTTAAATACAGACTATAAATTAATAAATAATATAATACAGATATACCAACTAAAATACCAACGTTCCATTGTCAAACGAGAGTGACAATACTTCGTGAACAAAGTTACCATCGACGCTAAGAGGGCTCGTCGAATGGCTTTCAAGTTTCGGAAAACGCTATTAACGATAGCCACGGGGCTTTGCCGCGAACGCTTTGCCAAATTGTCTAAGGCTATTAGATAAACTGTTTAGTGAAACAGTCTCTTGGAGGACTGATGTCTTGAACATCGTTAAATGATTTAGTTGTTTGAGACAATGTACTCGGATTTGTGTTTTCACTTATCTTGTCGTGTCAAGTTAGAGATGTAGGTATTAGGGGAATGTTTGTATTTTTTTTATATATCATTACCGGTGTCATAAGTTAAATTTATTGGCCTTAATAGTTAAAAATGAGGCCAGTCGTGGCGCAGCGGCACGAAGTGTGACTGTAAAACCGACTGGTTGTGGGTTCGATCCCCACTCGAGAAGATGAAATATTTACTTAAATTTATATTTCCATTTCTTCGCTCTGGTGTCGAGGCTAAGCGCGGCGTTGAGTTCTGCCACTCAACATGCAATGACTCCAGAATTCGGCAGAAAGTGGGGAACGGAGTGTCTTAACTCTAGGTTCCCTCTGCCTACCCTGCTGTGTGCGGGATACAGCGTGAAGCTGATTTTATTTTATAATAGTTAAAAATTATAAATAAACATTGCTGTTAGCTTAATTCCTTTAAAACACAGAAGTATGAAAAACATATCGAAGTGATGTATGGTGGTGGGTTAGGCCCCCACTCAAGGTTATTTCGTTCGCTCAGGTAAGAGAAAATGTGGCGTTAACGTGCGCCACTCGACACGACACGTCTCATATTCGAAAGTGGTAAACTCAGTGCCTTGACATTAGGTTCCTTCTACATACTCTGCTATTTGCGAAATATACTGTAGAGCTGAAAAAAAAAATAAAAAAAAAAGAAAATATGAAACGATAAAAAGCACGAGACTCCTAATGACCGTGCATGAAGAAATTGATTATATCGTAAGATCTTTGCAATGATCTTTTTTGAATTTAATAACAAGTTACCCGCCTCCGTCTCGCGCACTTATTAATGATTTAATAATTATATATGAACCGTTTGGCGTGTGCCGATCTGATGTAATTAAAGAGAGAAAGAAAAAGTAATATCTATGTAATATATCAAACTTCTATATCATTTAGTGACTAACTGACAACGCATATTCAAAAGTACGTAGGGTTGAATGTTGAAATTTGGCATTTAGGTTCCTTGGATAGTATAGGGAGAAAAGAAAATTATAAGAGAAAATTTCTTAGTACTAATACACGAGCGGAATAAAATATTTTTCACGTATTTCCACAACTACCTTACTGGTATGTAGTATATAGCATACAGAGTGTATTGTCATTTCATTAAAATTTTGCTGCATAAACCTGTGCCCTTTCCTCTTTAGAAGTTTATAATAATATACATATTATTTATTACCTGTTTGTTAATTTTTACTTTGATTTATTAAAGTGGAGGGTGCAATATAGGACTATAATGCACCCTCCACTTTAATATATAATTAATATTCATCTAAGTACATTTTAATATAAATAGTCCAAAAGCATGACAATATGTTCCACAGTTGCGTGTTTCATATCAATTAACATATAAATTATAATCATAAAACTTTTATACTGTAATTAGAATAACATCGTACATTTTATTCGACGTCATTAAATTAATCTAATTTAGTGCTTAAAATATCAATTAACTTAACGGGTGAATTAACAAGGTGAATAAATCGACTCGCACAAGGGAACATTCTTTAAAGTAAAACATTCCTTTGAATCATAGCGTAGAGAGCAAAGCGCTTACGGCTGCTTAGCTACGATTGCACTACTTTTAAACGCTTGTTACGTCTCTGTGAACTCCGTAGCCGGTAGCCGTTATCGCGAGGCCGTAGTGGGTACTACGAAACGCCACTTCCCCCCTTTGTCTTTCTACAGGCGATTCGTTGGAAATGTAGGCTTCATTTTTTTTAAATAAGCCTCTTTCCGGTCTGAAATGTTGCTCCGTTTTGTGAACAATTAAAATTTCATTGATGCAACTGTTGCTTTTTTTCTGTATTTGTGATACGTTTTTTTCTTTCTTCTTAATTAATGTAGTAGCGAGAATGGATTTCGTTATAAGCAAAGCGAATTTCATGTGGGTGCTTTGTCTTGTTTATTGGGCGAAGAAATGGAAATACTTCATTCTTCTCAGATGGGAATCGAATCTATAGACTATAAATATAGTCGTACTCTGTCATACTGCGTCCATAAGGCGTTTATTAATGATGAAATATACAGTTGTAACGCAGGGACAGAAGCGTGAGCCTGTAAGCGCGGCAAGTTGGTTCAGTCTCCAGAATTCGGCGGAAAGAAGGGAACGAAACTGTTTTTTTTTGGGAACAAAGTGTCCTAGCATTGGGTAACCTAGGTTCCCTTTGCCTACCCTACTATGTGCGGGATACATGGTGAAGCTATATTTTTTTAACATAAACTGCGAATCATAAACTTGCGTTAATAAATTTTTTAGGTGTCTTTATATAGTATTGTCGTTTTATGCCGTCTAAACTAGTCTTCATTTCAGTCAAACAGTAATTGGCCCTCACGCAACGTTTCACGTCTGAATCACGTCGGCGATGTTGGCAGGTAGATTGTTGGTATTAGTTCTTTCTATGTGAACGGTCACGCTTGTTCTGTTGTTGGGTTGAATGTTCTACAGCTATAATAGGTGGATAGATATTAATATAAGGATTATTTTTTTATTTTTTACGACATAATATATATTTTTTATATTAGTATGTATTATTTGTGGTAATAAATGATACGCACCAAGAATCTTTTGAGATGTAGTTAATTACAATAAAAATACTGCTTATGTTTTTTTGTTTTTGTTTAAGTGATTGCCATTGTTAGAAAAGGGGCACTTTCGTGCAACTATATACGCGATAGGTTGTGGGTTCGATTACCACTCGTGGGCAAGAAGTACTTAACATTTTCATATATGTATTCTCTGATAACTGGTCAACTCTCCGCCACTCAAGTTGTAAGAAAGCGGAAAATAGCAAACGGAAGGTTCCCAGTTTCCCTCTGCCTACCCTTATATGTGCGGGATCCAGCGTGAAGATAAAAACAATTGTTCTTCACGACATTTGTATCTCAACTAACTAGTCAACTCTATTTTAAATTTCTTCTAATTTTCCGTCTATTCTACCTAATGGAATACTACATGGGATTGTATTTAGTATCAAAGGAAAGACATTTCTTTTTCTGTAAGAGATTTAATAGCTTATTAGGCAACTGAACGTGTGATACAACTTTTTTATATTCCATCTTAAAGGGTATTCAATTTAATATGAAAAACAATCCTAGCTGCTTAGCGGATGAGATACCTGTTTATCTATTATACAAGATCGGACACCATCGAATAACGTCAAATATTACGACGTAGTCGGAAAAGATAATGTTGTATTGTGTTTATATTTTCACACATGGGTTATTATAGTCAAACAAAAATATATAGATTTTTACACTTTGTACGTTTTTCTGGTGTAAAATATTTTAACTAGTTGAAATACCAAGTCTTTGTAGTGTATCCCAAAGAAATTAAAATAAATGACATTAAAAAGAAATAAACAGTAAATAAAAGTTTTGCATTGTGGTATTCAACGCTGCCTTTTATACTGTTACCAAAACAAGGAAAAATATGTCATCACCCTGAGCGGACATAGAATCTGCATCCGTAGTGTATACAGTTAGACGTTGAGCCGTTGCGCCACGACGGATAATATATTATTTGTGAAACATATAATAATATTAACAGGAACTTTATAAACTTCGACGCGCGGCTCTACACTGGATTAGTTCGATTCTCAGATCACTGAAGCGTGTATGGGGTTTACGGCACAAAGCTATCAGAGAACAGAGCTATTTCTCTGTAAACTTGTGTTAGTTATAATAGTTCAACTTTATTGATATGTAAGGGGTGTATTTATAATATTTTTAATTACAATATTATAATATATATTGCCTCAAGAATTCGGCAGAAAGTGGGGAACGGAGTGTCTTAACACTAGGTTCCCTCTTCCTACCCTGCTGTGTGCGGGATACAGCGCGAAGCTGATTTTATTTTAATATTATATGTAACATTTAATATTGTTAAATTTGGATTTTTTTATTTGACTTTTTTTTTTTTGAGGCTATGCAAAAATACTTACTTGAAATATATTATATAGAAGGAGAAGGTGGCGGTGGGTTTTGCCATTCAGCCCGAAATGTCTTAAAAATTGGACTGAAAGTTAGGATCGGAGTGTCTTAATACAGTGTTAATATACAGTATTTATATTCATACGCTTCCAGATCTGATGTTTGAAATTTTTAATCCTATCTTCAAATCTCATGTTTCTCTGTTTTAATAAAAACAATATAAAATTTTGCGTCCGTTTAAAGGTTATGGTCCATTCGCTTGATTTATATAATTCGATATCGTTCCCAGAAGGACCACAAGGTCAATAGTTTTGTGAAGCATAAAAGAACATGATGCCCGTGCAGTTCGATATTTGTTAGCCTTTATGTACCTAAAGTCAGAATTATTGAAATGTTTATGTATTAAATATCATTAAAATGTTAACATACTTAAAATGTTATTTACACAAAAAAAAAAAACTATTAAAAAATATCTTTTATTGTATTGTTTTTATGTCATTGGATTTAACCTACAGTCAAATCTTTGTTATGTTTAAAATCGATACCGGAAATACAGGGAAATAACAATAAATAAAACAAATAATGAATTATTCAAAATCGTTGTTTGGTCCACATTTACTCTTTCGCGTATCGTTAAATTAGATTTATTTATATTTGAAGTGCGGAACCTTGTAAATGTAAACATTTAACAAGCCCTATAGAAATCTGTATATGATTGAATGCGCGATATTAATCTAACCGCTCCAATGGCTGCAGTCGATGAGCCGTGTCAAACGCTAATTGACATCCAACACCTGTTATGTTATATACGTACGTGGAAAACTCTTTATAACCTACGATCAATAGAATGAATGGTTTTATTTTATTATTCTCCGAATCGTTCTTTTATTTTTTACGTTTAACTTTTGTAAAATAAGACAATATGTATAGGTTTAATATGTTAGCTATGGTGAATTGCCTACAGTAATCGATCGCAAATAATACTTCTAGAAAATTAGTTCCGTTTGTTTGGAAATATTTATTTTAGTATACTTTTATAAATTTGGAAAATTCCAATATGGAATTTTATTAGGCAGATGTTGCACATTATGCATTATTTTAAGTTTACAATATTAAATGTAGGAAAATGTAGATGACAGTCTCATACAAGAGTCTTACAAAGACAAACAAAACGTATGCCCAAACTTTTAGATTATATAAATATTTACCCAGACGGAGAATCGATCGTGCGTCGTCTGGCAACTAGTACTTAAGTATGTAAGTAGGAACTGACGGGAGATGTTGATTAATTTAAATTTAGCTAACACCTTTATATGTTTACACATTTTCATATATCACTTCTAGTATCTTCCAAA
The DNA here is from genome assembly GCA_030704555.1 of Heliconius charithonia. Taxonomy (NCBI): domain Eukaryota; kingdom Metazoa; phylum Arthropoda; class Insecta; order Lepidoptera; family Nymphalidae; genus Heliconius; species Heliconius charithonia. Next base: position 15,453,900 of record CM060819.1, read on the forward strand.
TTAATTAAAAGGTGGTCAGTGCTAAAAGTTTGTGTAAAAATTGTGAACGTAGCGGGAATCGAACCCGCGCCTCCTGGAAACTGACCAGGCGCTTTGACCACTAAGCCATACGTTCTCATATATATATTTTTTCTCGAACTTGTGGTTAATGCTGTTAGCCCTATTGGCTTTTAGAGCGACACCGGGTGGGTAGGGAAGAGGGTACTCTGTCCCAGAAGAAAAACAAGCACTACCTGGCTGCTTGAGAACGTTCTCATCAAGCTACGTCAAAATTTTTACACGATTGTTACAACTTATTTATGTCGTCAGCATCTCTGTAGGGAGATATTTACAAATTTTAATTATTACAAGTATTTCTACATGTATATAATAATAAAAATAATAAGATAATAAGACATAAGCCAAGTCAAGCCAAGAAAAATTGTATCGTATTCAAATCATCATTCAGTTAATCTCCAAGTGTAAACGGGATTTAGAGCGTTTCCGAAATTAATTTGTACACATCAAAATATATTAATTCCGTATCCTGTGATCTGAACTATTCATTGAATTACTTGTAATTTGATATATTATATCGTATTATTATAAAGCCCATTAAATTTAGTTTGATATGCGAGGTCAGATTTTCCATACAATTTTGGAAAAAAAATGCTATATATAAAGTTAGATATTGTAAGTTACTTTAAAAAAATTTGGAAAATATAATATGATATGATATTTTGAAAAATATATTGATATGAGACCATGGTGTCGCAGTACGACAACATCTGACTGCAAACGCGATAGTTATGTGGGTTCGATCTCCGTCCGGGGGAATGAATAATTTTGATTTAATTTACTTTGCTACGTGCAAAAACGCAAATTCACATAAGCATTTAACACTCTTTATGGGTTCTCTCTGTGTGCCTACTGCATCATTAGATACTGTTAGGTACTTAGATACATTCTCTATGACCCAGAGCAGCATAAACTCGCTATTATAATGTAGTATAACTATTCCAAATTAATTTAATTAGACTCGTTCCGTATACTGCAATTATTTTAATATATCAATATCGTTAATTCCCATATAAGTGAAAGTAGTTCATTTCAAAGTTGATATAAACTTGTTCGAAACATTTATTTATTAATCTCGTAACAATATTTACGCATATAAATTACATGCAAATTAATTACAGTCCGTATTAGTGTATTAGCGAATTAAGTAGCGTGAAATTGAGATAATGGTGAACGTAAAAAGTGATTCTATTAAAATTATATGACTTTCAACGTTATTTAGATTAGATTTAGTTTTGTGTAGGTATATGTAGACCTGTCGTAGTGTCCTAGTTGTCGTAGTGTTCACGCGCGTGTGACTGTAAACGTGACAGGTTGTGGGGTCGATTCCCACTGAACAAAATGAAATATTTAATATTTTCGTTACGTCGTTTTGGTAGCGAGGCAAAGCGAGGCATTGAGTTCCGCCATTTAACTCAAAATGCTTTAGAATTCGGCAGATAGTGTAAACGGCAATGTCTTAATCGGAACGAAGCGTTTTAACACTCCCAGGTTCTCTCTGCCTACCTTGCTGTGTGCAGGGTTACAGTGGTAAACAAAAAAAAATACAATTAATGCGTGACCAGCTTGAAGAGGACAAGGATTCGAACCTAAAACGATTGCCTTTACTCAAAGATGTCGTAGATAAATATAATTATGTATGTAAATAACGTGTCTTATCTGTAAAATCATTATTAGATACTTACGTAGCTAGCTTCTTGGGAATCTTCGTGGGATTTCCTTTATACTAGATTACACACTCGAACTCCTTCTGAGGCGATTTGCAAATCACCTTTGACGTGAAATGAAGCCGGTAGCGTGCCGTATCTTGGCTTGCTGCTTCAAATTTTTCTTCGGAAAATTCATATACTTGGAAGCTCATATAAAAATGTTAGAGTCTTAAATTAAAGATATAATATTTATAGAATAGATGGCGTATTAAAATATATGCTAAGCGGCACTAGCAATACTGTAGTTATATAATAATTCTATTTCATATTGAATTTCGCCAGTTCATAACAAATACTTATTTTGTTAACTATAAAAAATAATAACCAAATAAATTAACATTATATATTGTATTAATTCAACATATTCTTACATAGTAGTCCGATTGAATTAACCTAAAAATATATCTAAACGGTGATATAAGACGTTTCATTCTACCCATATACACACCACTACTATAATGTATATCATGAACCTAGATAAATTATATTACAACATCTTATCCTTCTATAGTCAAACACAAAATATCCCTCATTCAAAATATTTTGTATTGCAATCTTATCTCGTGCAAGTGCAAATACCAGTCTGGAAGATTGAATTAAAGCTGGATTCCGCAAATGAAAGCTGCCGTATGGGAAGCATTACTAAGTGTTTAAAGCCAGACTATTTAAATATTTCATCGTCTATCAGCCCCAGTGGTTTTTAATTTGCGGCCCGCTGCTCCTTATACTTTACTTTTGTGATTTGAGGTTTTTTTCTCTTCCAGTAGGTATTAATTTAACTTTGACGAAAAGAAATCTATGAATCTCTTCAAAGTTTGTTGTTGAGTTTCTTGATGCGGCCCTCAAATCAAAGAGTTGGAAGGCCCTGATCGAGACCGAGGGCCACACCCCTTCCATGTAAATCTATAGGGTGGCTGTCCCCGTCAGGTCCCGTTGTAGTTTTTCTCATTTTGTTTATACTGGAATTAATGAAAAACGGCTCGTGCCTCCGGCGATCGTTTCCGTTGCATTCGGTGGTCTTTTTAAATCGATTCTTACGGTTTAAATTACAGTTAAAAAGTTTTTGTCAGTAATATGCTTAATAGAACCCTTGAATTGAAGTAATACTTATCAATATTTTTTTTTCTATTAGATAAAGGATATATATATATTTTCCTACGCATTTTTTAAAATAAAAGATACATCATAGAATATTGTGCTCGATGACAATAATGACTGTTAAAAAAAAATTCATGGTGACATGCACCCATGAGCGTGTTTCCTGGGCAATATTTTCCAGCACATTTATTTTGTACACCAGTCTTGGCAGTCTGCATAAAGCCGCCCACGTCACGATAAAATCCTTTATGCCGCCCTTTGCTCGCTCGATAGCAGTCTTCGTTTAAAATCCTCCATCTTTTGTGTCCCTGCAACACCTATTTCTTTTCTGTATAGTGCAAAAACTCGTATGTATTCTTAAAACCCCTTCACATCTTTTCTACACTTAAATCGGTTAAAGACATGTTTTGAACGATATTTGGTGCTGAGAAGTAAGACAGTTAAGTTTTGCAACTTTAATGCGATATCGATCGTTTCATCTAATCGTTGTTTACTATTAATCTCTTGTATCTATCTGACAGCCTTATAAGTATTTATGTGGATAGATAACATTCAAATTACTAATCTTTATTTATTTGACCGACATTTATTTTAGATAACATTCATAAATAGAGTTACACGGTTTGCACTACAAGTACCTTTCTAGAAATAAATTAATTATACAATTACATGGTGAAATAAGATAAAATATATTTCCCGATAAAATATATTTTATATCCGGAGTACGAATAAAAGTAATTGAAAAAATTGAAACCAACCGGAAATGTGTGTTTGGGTTGTTAAGTGTATAACTATTAAGTTATTGTACCGATTGTAATGAAAATTGAACTATTCAATATTGCATATTGGAAATTATATTACATTTAAATATAAAAAAGGTAATTTCGATATAATCGATATCGATATGGACCTACGAACGCGATTTCCACGCTGTTATATTTTCTCCGTATTCTTGTATGGAATCGATCCGTGGGCTCACAGAATCCACATGAGCAAAAAAATTTAAGCCTCTGAAATGTGGGTATATCGGAGAATTTTAAAGATGACCTGGAGAGACTATATAAGAAATATAACTGTGTTATGCCGCATATATAAAGTTCTGTATTTGGTGAAGAAATAAGCGAAATATGAACTGCTGCAGCTATATATATATTATACAAGACAAAATCCATAAAAAACTAAATTAATACTAGGGGACCACCGAACGTATTGCTCAGCTCAGAGCGCCTGGTCGGTTTCGGGGAGGCGCTAAATTACGTTCAAAACATCATACATAATATTAGCAACTGACTAATGGCAACTGCAACTTAAAGTTACAAAGTGCAATACGTTTAAATAAAGTCACTTAAGTAGAAACGGTGAGTGAACTTTCAAACTTTCGAAGCTGAACCGCCACCATAAGGTTACTTTACTTGATACTTTGCTCCGTTAGTTCTTTGATCATATAAAATATAATGGACATTAAGTTTTACTAAGGACTGAAGATTTTATAGAACTAAAGTATTTAACACGACTTCAATATATTCTTATAGCTAACTTGATAGGTTTACGTTAAATAAATGATTTAACGTAGACCTATCAAAATGATTGACCTTATTGTTTAGCTGTTGATTTTGGGGACTGACATACACGATGTAGAAAAAGAGAAACCCAACTAAACTATAAGGATACATATAATGAAGAAACCCTTGGAAATGTTTAATATGGTGTATGTTCCTATTGACAGATAACATCATTAAAAATTAAGGGGTTTTAGCTCAATGGGATAGCATCAGACTGTAATGTTTGTGGATCCAATTTTCATTCAAGGGAATAATTATATTTAAATTGTTCTGATTTCCCATCTCTCAGATATAGGGCGGCGATAAATTCCGCTCTCACTCAATGCAATCTCTCGAATGTGGAAAACGGAGTTCCATACTCCGTGTCTTAACTCTTATGTTTTCATATCAAATCAAGCAAGTATCTGAAAGTCCCACGCAAACGAAATACCGGGCGGCATCTGGTCATAAATAAATTATACCATCTATGTATATGGAAACATTATTCTTAGTTGCCTATTCTATTCTCGACCGAGGCAACAGTTTCTGCAATAAAACTTGCTAATGGACGTAATTCAAAAGTTCACCAAAGCTCCAAAGTTATCTCTAATCATTTGCAGACAACGCCGGCACTGTAATACAATGTTGACGGGGCAAATTAGTATAATCCTCCTCCTTAAGACGCTTTATTCTCTTCGTTGTAATCTTTTCCTAGAACATATTTTCTTGATTGTTTACTTTCTTTGGAGAAATTATGAGTGTGCTTATTTCATAACAAGTAAAAAACCATTATTGATGTATTTTATTTTTCAGTCAAAAGTTTTATATTCTGATGAGATTATGTCAGAAGTATAGATAAAATAGAAGCAGAATTTAATATGTGCGTAGCCTTTTTCTTGTTCTTGTCTAATATTACAGTTTATTAGGAAAACCGGTTTGTGCGACTTTTTCATGCAGCGTGCATCGATAAATTAAGAAAATTATAATAATAGAGAAGAAGAAATGGAAATATAAATTTAAGTAAATATTTCATCTCGTCGAGTGGAGATCGAACCCACAACCGGTCGATTTACAGTCACACTTTATGCCTCTGCGCCAGGACTGGCCTCTATATATACATGAAGTACGTTTATGTAGTATCTTATTTATATTAAACAATTTTGAGTAAAAACGAGAAAATTCTAATGTAAAATTATTTTCTTTAACGTTCCTTAAGAACGCAAGTTTCTCCTCATGCTTGAATATACTTATTTAATAAAACGAATGCTTCTAAAAGATTTGTAACTGCTGTTTATGTTGCTATTACACTAACAAATAGTTCATCTTTTATTCATTACAAAGTAATCAATATAAGTTTGTACGTGATATTATGAGCTTACAGTATTTGTACCATGTGATCCCGACGTCTAACTTCTACGCCGAAACAGTAAAGTAGACTCTGGTTATTGAGATAAACTTTTATATAGCAATTGCTCTCAGCTGCCATATTTATTAATAATATAAGGATTGTTTGGAAATATTGTAGATTTATTATTTTTTATATCCAATTTAAATATGTTTTTTTTTACTATGTAAATTTAATATTTTGATTATTTTTCTTAGAACCTTACTTTACGGAGGAAAAATAACTTGACGCTCTTGATAGGGTACAGGCACAGGGAACTAGTGTTAGGACACTCCGTACCTCATTTTTTTATATATATTTTTCTCTTCCCGATGTTTTAAAATAAATTATTAAAAGTACTTTATTCCTATTCTATTGTAATTTTCCTTATATTTGCTTCTTACATTCCCATTTCTTCTATCAAAAGACCATTCCCTACGCGCAATACTATTATCGCCAGACGAAGGCACATTGTGAAGAAATAATAACAAGAATGTTTTCAAGTCCCAGCGTGCATTGAATGGTGACTCCCACCAGCTTCTTTAAATCGTTGCAGACAGACTTTGATATTAAGTAAATATTAGTTGAAGTTAAATGATGTTCATGAATTTGTTAAATAAACAAAGAGGTATATGGTATATAACCATAACGGTGGGTCTTTAACCATAACGGATATTTTTTTTTTTATTTTTCAATAAAGAAGGAAGACCAATCATAGCGCAGTAGCACAAGCGTGTGACTGTAAAAGAAGATTCTAGATTCGATTTCCACTCGAGGTTGAAATAAGTATTTAATATTTTCATTTTCTCACTCTGGTTATAAGGCAAAGAACGGCTTTGAGAATTTGGTTAGGTTCTGATTATGAAATCTTTGACGAAATCCTTCTATTCAGCTTACTGTTTGAAGTAGCGTTTTTTTGTTAAGAAATATGATTACGTTATCAGGCACTATTTTGTCAATCGAAGTTAATAAATAGCACAAGATAATTTGAAATTCTTATACTTTGGAGCAGAAGGAACGGTGTTGGAGCGGTAATGATACGGTCACTGGACATCTACGGAGCGGGAGTAATCGGGTGTTGCGTGCCCCGACATTTTTACACTCCAAATAGTAAAGCGCGCAAATTCAGATTTATACGGTATTCGTCGACGTTGTCTCATAGTTCATTTTGCGAAATGGTTACTTCTTTACTGCCGTGACTGAGCTGAGTTAAAGTTTTTGTACAAAAGACTTTTTGTATATTTTGGTTGTTTGAAAATAAAAAGAATTTGTAAGCGACGAATTTGAAAATAGTAGTTAATATAAAAACCTTATAGTAAACTTATTAAAGTTAGCATAACAATTATCTACTAAACATAACAGCTTTTGGTAATTTATTTCATATGGAATATCTTACTAAATGTTTAATAAGCTTACAATATTTATATCTATAATCGTTTATTTTTGCGTACACTTAAGTATATGTATACCTTAAAAAATGTGGTCAATAAAAGTGTAAAATAAGAGCTGCACCTTTTAATTTAATCAACAAAATTAAGTTCTATATCAATAGTTGAACTGTTCACTTCTTGCTTCTAAAAAATGCGAATGATTCATAAAGATATATAATAATCTAGCTGCATATGCCCCAGGGTCTAAGACAGACAGACAGATTAACTCTCTCTGATAATCTTTCATAACGAACAAAGGTACAGCATTATACTACCGCGGTGTTAAAAGCACCGTGCGAGTGCATCTCATGTGAGCGTCGGAGCACTCGGGATCGTAACGATTATTTCAGAGCGTCCAGCATTCGTGCGTGAAGTATTGAGTGCCATTGGTGTGATGTTGCTGTGTTTAAATATGCTTAAAATTAGTTTAATTAAATTTTGTTAATGCTGTGTTTTTTGTGTTTTACGCAATTCTTTGTTGTTTTTATTTTAAGTTTATTTATAAATTTTTAATGCTTGGTTTATTTTTATTTTTTTTTCCTTATTTATTTATGTATGCATGTATATGTATTTACAATCATTTACCTCTTCCTCATTTCACCCATATAACTGAAATATAAGTGGTTTGGAATTATATATATTACGTTCATACCGAAAAGGCAACAAAGAATATAATTTTACTGTTTTAAATATATTTAAATACTAAACAATTATTTCAGTAACAAGTTGTAACAGTATGTACCTGGGATATAAATTAAAAATAAAGAAATAAATAAAATAAAATATGCATGGCAATACACATAAATAACATAGTTAATTATGAATAACACAAACGAAATATTTTTCATAACATATTAATCGAGACGAGTTCGTGTATTGTCGTCCCGAATGTCGCAACCGTCGTTCTGTCTATATAGGTGGTGGTGATGCTGGAAGGCAGCGGTCGAGTCGAACTCTTAAGTACTACGGTACTAATAAATATGATGCACATAAAGACTCGTACCAAATGTATAATGAATATAATATGATAATTCGAAGTCTATGATGACACGATCTTTTAAGATCGAATTCCTTATAAAGGAAATATATGTGTAGGAGCGACACATATTATGGATTAAAGTTATCTTTGACCAATATTATAATATTGAATGTTGCTTGACGTCGCGGAAGCTGACGTGATGGGCTTAAGCGAACTGTTACAGCGACATTTACTATGTCGTGGCCGATGCCGTCTCGCAGTACGCTCGCGATACGTAAGCTGTGCTTGTATGGCGTTAGCCATTGATATATTGAATACCATTTCTACGACTTGGTATACGACTAGTAGGTGTGTGGTGCTATTTTATATCCCAGCTCCGGTGTATGTAGTAGTGTCCGCCCGTCTCATGCGGGTGTGTGGTGCTATTTTATGTCCTGGAACTCTGGTGTATGTAGTAGTGTCCGCCTACGGTTCGAGACGCGACTGTGGGGTGTGTGCCGTGCGTTTATTTAACATATCGGCCGCCTTACGGCAGTGCGCTCGTTCCAACGACTTATATTGATCTCACAAATCAATCAACATCACGAATCACAATTCTAATATAATAATCTTAATATAAACAAGCGTAACAATTACCTTTAGACTGATCACACACAAACGTCCCGGAGAGTTCAATAAGACTGTTGCAGCCGCAGTCTGGTAGGAATTCACGGTGTAGGGCGGGGAGGTGCCCGTACTCTTTCTTCCTTTTACTATAACTAGTTCGCAGTTATAGTGGAGAGGAAGATAGGACGCGCTCTTGGCTTTTCTTCGGACGAGCTTCGAGTTATGACAATGTTATATTGTCGAGTTTCCAGTTATGTAAATAACTGACACAAGAACAACTTCTGATGGCAAATATATTATTAAAGCGATACCTTCTAATGGCATAATATAAAGTTCTTAATACTGTTACCTCTGAATCTCTAAAAGATTTTGGGTTCTTCACGATCACAACTATAGACGGTTCTAATCACTAGACACATCACGAGCCAAGGCATTATTTATTAAATAATATTTTAAAAGGTGTTTGAGATAACAGTTACAAAGTCCTCTCTCCAAACGCTTGTTACGAAATAAACAACAACAACAAGCCCGCAGGGAAGGCCGCATATTTCAAGAACTTCCACGTCTCTACATGTCGCGTTAAACACCGTGAAACAATACATTCGCTCCAGTGCCACCGGTTAGGTCGCCATTGTCGGCAACTTACACTCGACACAATGGTACTGTGTGCTTGGCGTTTACAAAAGCAACCCGGCAAGTATTTACATAAGCCTACCTATGACACAAATAGATAACAGTTAACCGTGTTTTGCCTTGACTGTTGAATATAGTTTTGACTACTGACTTGACATTGATATATCTAAAGTTCCTTAAAAGATTTTTTTGTTATTTTAACAAAAAAAAATGCTTTTTTAATTAATATAAATGTTGTATGTGTGGTATCTAGAAAACGATGTTTTTGTAGAGATAGACGTTATTATTCCTTACTTACTTAACACCATTCCCTCCCCTCTGTCTCATCTATATGCAGGAAAGGAAAGCGTGAAGCTGAAAGAAGTATTTATAAATCATTAGTAAAATATAAAAAAATTGTGTTTAGTTTTAGGTGTGTTTATTTCTACTACACATAAAAAGTTGTAAATGTACTGAACTTACATAATTTCAGTAAAGATGACTTACATCCGTAATTTAATACATAAATACCGGTTATTGAAAAAACCGTTACAGATAGTCTAGAGAGACTACATTGTAGACTAGAGAGAGATTGTAGACTGCGGGTAGAGACCCAGAGACCCGCAAGTACGCAAGAGTAGAGTTAGAGAATTAAAACTTTCTTTTTAATAGAATGGGTAAACCATTGTTATTGTCCGTACAATTTCATTCAACTTTTAAACTTCAATCAAAAATGAATAACTTTAGTGACAAGTAGCTTAAAAAGCTTTTTAAATATTTATAGAAAAACCATAGTTAAAAATTCTGATACTCTTGATATTTTATTCTATGAATATGTTCACCACAAAACTTTGGCAAAGGATTAGTTTGAACAGATTTAATAAGTGAAAGAGTAAACCTCGCTTCGCAAACATCCCAGATCCGGCGGTCGTCCTCATTGCCAAAGGATTTTTATCACTAGCTAGTAGCTAATATTTTATGGAGATCGTAATTTCCACTTCAATTGTTAATTTATTTAAATTCAAAATTACCTTTTTCAATATTTTTACAATATATTGAATATATATTGAATTACTTTTAATTGAATATTTTGTTTTAAAATTTGAATTTGTATATTGTTTAATTAAAAGTATTACTATTACTATATACTCAACAGTTGTACTTCTCAAAATACATATAAGTTAAAATCTTATCATTTAATAAAATACAATATCACACATACAAATATTTTGCTGAGATACGTTCCGTATAAAGCACATATTTTTACTAATTAGAATTATACGGTACTCGCTTTTGTAAGCTAAGTACCAGTACTTACATATATAATTACTCTTCTCATTTATACACAATTTAAAAATATCTGAAAATTGAGTATCACATTTGTATCTACATAAGAGTCTTTTATTATTCTATATGAAGGAACAAAACTCATTGGCGAGGATTAATACTGCATAGACTTAATAACTCAAAGAGCAAACTTCGAGCGGCGAACGTAAAGCTAACAGCGGTCGCCTGCTGGCCCTGCTGTGTTCTGTAACTGTGGATATGTTGTGTGCTGAATGCTTTTTGTAATATTTAGAAGATTCATATTTTAATAGTTAAATAGTAGCTAAAAGTTACTTAATTTCGTTTATACACTACGACATGTATTTCTTTATATGACGATTATTTTTTTTATTTGGATTGTGAAAATGATTTTGTTTAATTTATAAAAGTATATTCCTATCTCCTCTATTATAAAGCGTGTAAACAAAAACATTCTACTAGAATAACACTTTATTCCAAACTTAAAATTATACACTTTACGTTAAATTTAGACAGACTATAGAAAACACAAACATATTATATTTGTATTTTTTCGCATTTATTACGTCGAGTAGCATGAGAGAAATTAAAACTATAGTATCAAAAAAAAATCTGCACTTAAAAGTTGCGATTGATCATTCCGAGATTGACTTTCGTAGGAACCTACGGAAGACAATTTAAAGTTACAATCGGAGCATATGAAAGATGAGGTTACTTTTGCGCGATCTGTTCTATTATTATTTTTAATTTAAAGGAATGTTTTTCATTACTTTAGGTACGAAATTCAATTGGCATGTTATTTATGTTTGTTGAAGGTCTAATGATTTCCTCGTGTTGCACGTTTCTCAAGGAGGAGGTTTCAATATTTTATAACGACGCTATTGATTGCCGAGCTCCGTGCCAACAGTTTCCTCGGCTCTCAAGCGGTGGGAATTTCGAATTTTGTGAACTTTTAATATTTCAAGCTTTGCCGATATCTTGAAAACTATGAGGAGTAAAGTACTTTTTAAAGGATCGGATCTCGCTACTTCTTATGATAGAATATTACGTTTCTGTATAAAGAATTGCAATACTCAAATGGAATAAAGATTACGTAAATTTATTTATTTTTCTTATAAAAGCTTTTACTTTTCCTATAGTTGTTACTGCTGAAGCCTGTATAAAAAGTAACTGACCTACATAATTTCTTGTATTCATGGGGAAGGGCTGGAACTTTGTCGTTATATACATGTTTTACAATTTTACTAGTCGTCAGCTTTGCTTGCCTGGACTTTAAGCTATGAAAAATGAAAATCTCTTTTATTCCTTTAAATGGATTTCTTTAATCTATTGGAAATTTCGAGAAATCTTTTAAGTGCTGCCCTCTCTACATATATGATAAACTACTTGTACTGATGTTAGAGATATGTGTATAATCTTTATTAGTCGAAACTTATTTCCATCAGATGATGACATTTTAAAAATAACGCTCTTTAAATTGTAAGATATGAAGTTTTAAATGAAACTCTTTTAATCGGATTCGCGGGATCGGATCGCGTATATTTTGTATTATACATTTTTGGAAATCCGACGGTTCGAACACTTTGCAATAGTCCGTGGTCACGAATAGACTGAGGTGGTATTCGTTTAATTTTTTGTTTTTCATATACACACGTTTTTTGCGATATAAACGGCCATATCTTTTTTTAAGTCAATGTAAAAAAAGAAATCGATTTTTTTTTCGGAAATCGTGGCGCCGTTTGAATTTCAACTCGATTCCTAAGTTCTTGACAGACAGTCACATGACAGGCAGACGGACAACAAAGTGATGATATAAGGGTTATTTTCTTCCTTAAAGGTTACGGTAAAAAAGTTACGAGTACATTCATATTTTATTATTTACAGATTAATTAAATCAAAATTCACTTCTTTGTTGTCAAAATTTAATATAATAATTGTGGTTATTTAAAATAATAATTCAAAGAAAGAATTATTTGCACTGAATATACAAAAAAATGCCTCTCATTATCCCGCATATAGCAAAGTAGGTATTGCGTGTTGACGGAAGTTAACTTCACGCTTTGCCTTGGTAACAGAGCGAAGAAATGAAATGAAAAAATGAAATAAATGATAATTCATTTCCCACTGTAGGGATCGAACCTACAACCGTCACCTCTATAGTCACACGCTTCTGTCGCTGCAACAAGGCGGTGCGGCGTCTCCGTCGCCCACGGCTTCTATATATATCTATGAAAAAAACCGGACATAACTTTAATGCTACGAATTACTGCGCTATTAGTAAAACGCTAAAAAAAATATACACGAAAAAAATTACTATATAAAATTCGATGAATATACATATAAATACAATATACTGGTATATAGAAAAAAAATATACATACTTTCTACAATTCAAATATTTATTTTACACTTAGAATTCTTTTTTCTTATGTTATAAATGTAAAGTATTTTATTTATTTACTTTTAATTAATTTCATTTAAAACCCTATTTAATAAATAAATGTTCTTTGACGCAAAAATAATTCACGTTGTTTATTGCGCATTTTTCATAAACTTTCACACGGGACGTGAGGACGGAAGTCGGTTCTCAGGAGTAATGACTTGTTTGCAGAACCTCAACATCGATGTTGATGTTAAGTGATGTTTATCTTTTCCATCTAAACTTAAACATTTTCACCGTTATTACTATTTAAAACTATTTTCCTTTTAAATGGTGTTGCTTATATGTAAATTGTCTAGACACAATTTTAAGTTGTAATAATTTTAATATATCTGTGTATTCATATAATATATATCTCTAACTTTTTTAAGTCATCTCAATGAGTCCCACTATATGAGTGTCTAATAATCACCTACCAGTTTGTAGGCAACTTTGTTAACGTGGACATTATGATCCTTTTTCTATTTACATGGCGATAGTACTAGGAGGAAGGCAAAGAGAATTTCGTGTCAAGGCACTCCGTTTTAAATGAAACTATTTATCCAGATTAGTCGCATTTAATTTGTATTATATATTTTTGGAAATTCGACGTTTCAAACACTACAGTAGTCCATGGTCACGAGTAGTGCCATTCGTCTGATTAGGTATTCCAGATTTTTTATTTTTATATGTCATAGGACAATTACTATGACGCTGAAGACGCTTTTAGTAAGGTATCATTATGATATTTATTCCAGTTTAGCTGGACTGTTATTGGTTCTGTCACATGATTTAAAAATTTATAAATCTATACTAAAATAATAAAGCGTAAGAGTTTATTTGTTTAAACGCTAAGATCTTTGGATCTACTAGTCTGATTTACTTATTTTTGATTTTGTATAAAACTACGTTCTTCAGAAATGCTATAGGCTATATAACATTATGTGTAAGTCTTTAACCTTAAATAATGAAATAACAATAATAATGAAAGCTATCGAATTGGTTTAAGCGCGTGCGCAGCAAAAATAGTAAAATATAAGTCAGTACATTGTATGGAAGAAACGATCTATTTTATTAGTTCTAAAAACCCGCGATACTATATATCTATCTCCTATGAATAAGTCGCAACTTCGCAACTCTAGTCGTATCGTAAGATGACAAGCGAACATTTATATTTTATATAGAAATTGATTTACAATTATATTTAGGACAATAGACTTCCTACATGGATATGTCGTCGATGTACTTATCGTTTTGTGAAATCACCTACGTTATTTTTACTTTGCAAGGATACCTTTAAATAAATTCCCAAGCACATAACAGTTACTAAAAGTTACTAATATTATGTTTACATATTCCACCCTGTACGTACCTAAGCGGCCGTGTTTATTAGCCGCTGTAAAGTTGACTTAATAAGCGCGAATATAAAATATTCACATAACGTTACTGTTGAGAATTCAAACGGAAATATGAAAAGATTTTTCTTGAAAATGCTGCAAGCTTGGAAAACCAATTTATTCACAGGGAGCTGTAGGTACTTGTGATGTTAGAAATCCTCATATGAAAGTTGTTACATATTCATAGTTATCATGTTATATAGTATATCTACTTTGTAACGTTGAAAAAGTCCTTCAGGTTTGTGTGTATCAATTATTATGTTTACTTTTTGAATTTCGTGCCTACTTCTTCGTCTTTCTTATTATTTAGGTAGTAAATGCGCTTTATTTAAATGTTAATATATATATTTTTTATGTCCAAAGAAAATGTAATTTAGCTTAAGAAAATGTACAACATAAGCTTATTTATTGAGTGTCTTTTCTAGAAAAAAAGGGAGTATATGCTTCACGCTGTATCCCGCACACAGCAAGGTCAGCAGAGGGAACCTAGTCTTAAAACACTGCGTTCCCCACATATTGACAATATTTTGTGGTCTCCTTGATTATCACACTTTTTATCTCGACTATTTGTTTAATGTTGGCACAATTGTTACACCAATTTAAAAAAATAAACTTTAATTAATTTTTAACTAAGCGTTAGCGCCTTGTGTTAAATTCATTATTACACTCTAGTGCAATTTAAACATTATAAAGCATTGCAAAGTAATTTACATTTGATATGAACAGGCGTTTCTATTAAACGAGTACTATGTTCTTGTTCTCACCTAGTCAGTTAAAACTATACTTCGTGCACTTTACACGAAATGAGAATCAAACACCCCAAGGCGATGGTCGACTGGCTGGTCTACTATTTAAGAATTCTAGAGCGTTCCGCCATAAAAAAAAGAAGAAATGTTATTTAAATATTGATAGGCATGTGTTTCTCTCTGGACACGTGGTATCACAGTTTGTTGTGATTTGTTATAAGAAATCATTGGATTGTATTTTTTTTAAGATTTGTTGTTTTCATAAAATAAAAATAAATAAAAAAATAAATGGCGCGGCGTTGAGTTCCACCAATGCCTCCACAACTCATCGGAAAGTGGGGAACGGAGTGGTCATTCCTTTTTCACGGCGCTTGCCACTCAACAAGCAATGCCTTAAAAGTTCAGTGGTAAGTGGTGATTGGAGTATCTTAACATTAGGTTCACTCTGCCTACACTGTTGTATACGTGATAAAGCGTGAAGGTGAAAAAAAATATTGAAAATTAATATTCTTATGTTTTTGTATGAATGTATTTTTTGAAATAAATAAAACAAGACTACAAATATTATTGTATGTAATTTAAATTCTTTTTTTCGGAAACAGTCCTCTAATTTTGTCAAATTAGTTAAATTTTATATAAAATGTATACCAGTAGCTGAGCTACGCCAGCCCAATTGCTACTTTTACATACTAATAAATTTATAATTGAGGTAGTTTTGAAATTTTCCATAGCTTTGTTTTTTATAACTTTTACATATATATAACGTATTTTCAGTCATTTCGAATGACACCTAGTATTAACTACGCGCTACTCCACACAGGCAGAAAAAGGCTTCTCCAAAACTCCATTCGTACAATTAAACGTCATCGCTTTGCGGCATTCAATATTTACTCTCATATTTTCACAAAGGGTCTGCGTTTACAGTAAGGTCGACGAGGCTTGGCCGCCCTGCAGTCAGGCTCTGAGCTTTTGCGCATTATTGACTTGGGAAGAAAATAATTGAAAGTAAGAAAGATGCTAAAATAAAATCCGCGCAGCTATCTACAACTAACTTCAGAGTAGCCACGACTCGTCGACTGCACTGTACCTACATACATCGAATTTATTTTTGACGTTTGCACGTTGTTTGCTCCCTATTCGGCTACAGGGGTGGTATTAATGACGATCTTTTTTTGTTGAAACTCGAGCGTACTCCCCTTTATTTTCGAGTGGGTAGTTTGAAAAATATTACGAGTGAGGCTCGCGTTTTAATTTGCGCGTTTTCGTTGGGTTCCCATTAAGTGTTGCTACTTAGCCGAGTGTTATTCCTTTGTGTTATAATTGATCGTTAGTAAATGGTTTTTTTTTTATTAGTTCTTTGTTACTGCGTATTATGTAAAAGTACCTATGCTAATAGCATAAGTACTTTTACATACATTGTATTTAAAATTACTTATGCTGTCATATGTGAGTGTAAAGTCATCTTTTTCTTTAAAAGGATTTATTATTTTCGTCAATGTCTTTACTTGATTATTGTAAGTGCAACTTTCACTTTTATTTCGTAAGTTTATGCCCTCTATCTTATTAATTAACTATCATTTAAATCAAATCAGCGTCACGCTGTACCCAGCACTCAGCAGGGTAGGCAGAGGGAACTTAGTGTTAAGACACTCCGTTCCCCAGTATACGAAACATTGCGTTGGCGGATTTGAAATGGTTGGCGGGCCGGGTGTTTGTCTTGGTGCCAGACCAAAGAGATACTAATGAACATAAGTAATATTCAACTAAAACAAAGAACAATCAGGAACAATACTGACAATATCTTTTTTCCTCATTAGACAGGCAGTAAAAATAACATAAAAATAAAAAATAACAATTTTCATTGTAGTTCACTAAGAGCTTTTCTATATTTACTATTTGTACTTCATATATGCCTTACCTCACTTAATATCGAAAGTGCTTACACAATACAATATTATTGACTAACTTCTTTTACTATTTATATATTATATTGTAGTTATTATATTTGAAAATATGTTTGTTACAGGTAAGCTGCCGGTTTTAACTGCATGGCATGATTAGTAGACGTGTGACATTTTCGCTGCCGTTCCGCCGGTAAGACAATCTTTATTAACAACCTGGTGGTGGCGGGTGGTAGGATTTGTGGTTCTTTTTAATTATGTTAATAACAATTATATGCTTTGTTTAGCTTCACGCTGTATTCAGCACATAGCAGAGCACGCAGAGGGAACCTAGTGTTAAGACACTCCGTGCCCATTAATATTTTTCCGTTCCCCACTTCCCGTCGAATTCTGGAGATGTTGCGTATTGATTGGCGAAATTCTTTGATTCGTTACCAGATCAAAGAAATGAGAATATTAAATATTTCATTTCATCTTCAGCAGGGTAGGCAGAGAGTGTAACCTAGTGTTAAGACACTCCGTTCCCCATTTTCCGCCGAATTCTGGAGGCATTACATGCTGAGCGGCGGAACTCAACGCCGCGCTTTGCCTCGACACCAGAGCGAAGAAATGAAAATATAAATTTTAATTAATATTTCATTTCCTCGAGTGGGTAACGAATCCACAACCAGTCGCGTTTACAGTCACACCTTTGTGTCTGCGCCACGACTAGCCTCAACATAACAATGATAATATTTAATATTGTTATTTATGTAGGTAAAGTTAAATCAAAAAGAATAATATAGCAAACCTGAGTTAAATTTATATGCTTATTTTGCCTGTAGATGCCAATAATAAGATAGTGAGCTTTTGTATACTGTATTAAACCAAATAAAAAGCACTTCGCACCTGTAAGTAATATAAGAGAGTAACCAGCAGGCTGAAAATTTATAAATATTTCATCAAAAAATTTCAAAGTTGTATTTCAAAATTTAATTTATTTTATACAAAAATAAATTAAATTAAATTTGCCAATTTTAATAAGTTATACTTTCCATTGACCTTCAATCCTGAAATCGGTACAGAAGCCTCGGTGGGTGAACCCCGACTCGCACTTAACCGGTTTCTTTTATTATATAATACTCGCTACCCTCGGAAGCCGAGTAACGCACATAAAGCCTGCTCCTCACGACACGGACGCTTCACACTTGTTAACGACACCTAACGATCATCATCACGAACTTGAGAAGGCAAAGGAGGTGAAAGGTCTTGTTCTTTGTTACAGATATCAAAGTCAGTCCGTACGTTTTTTGTACGCCTTTGAATTGTTTTCTTTATATTAATATTATGGAGAAAAGTTAAATGAGGAAGATATTTGACATATATTTTAGGTACAGTATTTTTTTTAATGAAATAGATATTCCAAAAATGCAAGAAATTTACTCTCTTGCTTATATTTTGTTTCCGTTGAAAATATTTGTAATAATGTTATATTATTTAACTAAAAATATACGAGCATTTTCATAAAAAACAAAAAATTTAGTCGATGAACCCTGTTATATGCATACCTGAGTAGGCTACCTATAATAAAGAGAGGGAACCTAAAATTGAGATACCATGTCGCCGTCCTTTTTTTTACTAAAACGAGGAAAAGAAAAAAGAAATTATCCCGGTGTTCATTTTCAATCAGTGGTAATCGAATCAACAACTGTGGCTGTAATTACACCCCCGATTTCAAATATTTTTTTTTTCGTTAATATTTATGTGAATAACTTGAAGACCTATTAGAACATTCTAATCTATGCATTGTATACAACAATTTCCTCAAACAGTTGAAGACTAAATTTAACACAAGACGAGACAACTTTACCTAAGGCTATTATTAATATTAGACCAGGCAACTTTGTGAAAACGTTGTACAGTACGGTTAACGAGCCGTGGCCGCCATCGAGTTAGATGAAAATGGCTGCACAGATTGTAGGTTTTTTTCTTACATCTGATTATTTTCTTACCGAATGAAAAAAGCGCAAAAGTGTTCAAAAAACCTAACCTCAGGTCACGACTCATTGACCGTACTGTAATATCAGTGATAAATTTGCAATATTAAGTTAAGCTATGCACAGTGCATGCAATTTGCCATCAGGCCTCAGGTACATGCCTAAAATTAAAAACTCATTAAACCTACCTACCTGACTCATGTAGCCGTGCTGATGTCTCTCATAAACCTTAACGTCGCCTCTCTCACCTACAATTATCATTACCCACCTAATAGGTAAACTGAGTGAGCAAAATTAACTTGTGTTATGGAGTTATGTGGTGGTATGTACTTTAGTTATAGATTATTTTAGGTTCTATTTTCGTTTTGTACGTTTTAAATTATGGTCGTTTATTATGGTATTAAAATTTTTGATTAAAATGATTGCGTTTGTTCACAAAATTAACTCGTCAATTTGTCGATTTATAAAGCTAAATTATAAAAGTAGGTACTAATTTATGTTAATAAATTAAATAAAAAAATAAAATTAAATTTGCTTCACACTATATCCCGCATACAGCAGTACGCAGAGGGAACCTAGTGTTAAGACACTCCGTTCCCCACTCTCTGCCGAATTTTCGGAGGCATTGCGTGTTGATTGGCAGCAAGTGTGGCAACTCAACGCCGCACTTTTGCCTCGACAGAGCGAAGAAATGAAAATATAAATTTAAGTAAATATTTCATCACCTCGAGTGGGGATCGAACCCACAACCAGTCGGTTTTACAGTCACACTTCGTGCCACTGCGTTAAGACTGGCCTCAACTGGCACTATTTTATGTTAATTATTAATATATGATTTATAAAATGTATTTCTCGACATGTGTGACAGTTTAACGTCGAATGCAAACCAAATTGTCCTTTATATTAAATTAAAATGCACAAATCTCTTTAAAGAAAATATTCATATATAAAATTATTTGCGTTAACGTAAAAATATAATCATTATTGACGAAGATTAATGCAACCATTATAGTAATAAATCATACAAAGCGGTGCCGGAAATAATAAAGTTATACTTTTTATTTTTTCTTGAGTGGTTTTTATTTCCTTTTGTTGATTTAACTTATTGGATCATACATTTATAAATAAGAATTATTATTAAATAAATAAGAAGAAGGTTATATCCTTCTTCTTCAGATGAAGGGACGATGAAATTAGAAATAATGCAGGAGTTACCCAGGTAACCGCGCGCTTTCTTAAATAAGACTAGGTGGAAGGAGCTGAGCCTATGCCCCAAGGCATTAGATTATTAGAATTAAAGGCTATTATAATTATCATTATTATTAATAAACAAACATTAAAATTTTAAATTGCATCATTTCAATTAACATAAAAAAAAACATTTTCTGTATTAAATGCATAGCGAAAAAATTAAAATATTCAATATTTAAATTCCCTAAGTATTCATCGAACCCACGTCCTAACCGTCGCCTTAACAGACGCAGTTGTGCCTTGCGCCACGATGGCATCATGATGTAAGAATAAACAGATCTGTTTTCAGTTCTGTTATTGTAAATATTTGGCTGTAAAAACTTTTCAAAACATAGTAAAATAATAGAATGTAAATGCATTATAGACTACTCCCGTCGCCTACATGTTGATCCCCCGCGTCATACAAAGACCACTAATACAGCTGTAGTGCAACGAGTTAGTGCCGCGTAGGTCGCCTTTGTAATTGTGACTTCCTACGGGATTGTAATGTATACGGGTGATGACTCTGTTCTGATACTGTTTTTGTATAATAGTGAATAGATGTGGAATATTGTGGATTTTCTCTTTAACGTTACTTGTTTGATTGTAATATTAGGTATATCGTTTTTCAATGATAATATGGTTTGCTATTGTTCCTGTTTGGGAAAATTTTATCATTTGAACGGTTTTGGTCATCCAGAAGATAGAAGTATGTTTAACATACCTTTGTCTCCTGAATTTAACTGATTGTTTCCACTTTGGTTGAAGTGTTAGTTCCGCCATCTAACACACAATGTCCTTAGAACGTGCAGGATATAGAAAAAGTTGCTTTATTTTCCATTCTCTTTTCAAATGTAGCGCCTAATAGAACCTCGATTCATTTTGGGGAATGTCATATTTCATATTTTCATTTTTTTGCTTTGGTGTAGCGGAAAAAGCGCGGCGTTTAGTAGCAACAAGCAATGCCTCCAAAATTCGGCGGAAAGTGTCATAGTGGGACACAGAGCGGAAGTATCATAATGGGACAGAATATCTTAAAATTTCTTTCCAGGTTCCCTCTGGCTATCCTGCTCTGTTGGAAATAAAAAAAGATTAGTCATTTATAACTTCGGAAATACATATTTCATATCGTCTGTCCTGCTATAAATCATTCAAGGCATCATTCCCTTATTTTCTATATACATATATGTTAATGTATGACACCAATTCATAATAAACATATTTTATACAGACGGATAATTAATTAACTCGTTACTGTATACAGGAAGTGGGAAAGGCAGCTACTATCTCGTTACTTGTTTGCATACAACTTAATACGTCTATGGGGCCGGCTGTCACATTGAATAGCGTTATGTATTTGGGGATTTGACTCGAACTTGTAATATCTCATTTGTTTTACTGCGACTTTCGTTAAAGTTTCAATTTTTTATGGTGTCGTTATGTCTTAGTTTTAATGTCTGTATTTAAAAAAAGTCTACATCAAATTTTATTACTTCAAATTATATTGTCTAAATTAAAAAAAAATGGTTACTTCAATTGAGAACAAAATATAAGCGGATTTATTGTAAATTACCAGCTAAGATGTGTCTAATAACTCAAGACTATGATTTTGGGTTAACGTTTCCATTTGTGAAATCGGTTCATTTTCTTTTTTATTCTTATTATTATATTTGCTTAGTTTCTCCTATCTGACTAAAACTGACGCATATCTCCACGATGAGACATGCATAAATATAATTAAAATAAATAAATAATTTTTTTATGGTAAAGACTAAAATATATATTATTTCTTGATTGGAAAAATAAAATAAATTTCTATATAATTTCTAAAAACATTAAACAGTCGAAGAACAGTCGTCGCCAACAACTAGTGTGCAGCAGCCGCGTAATTTATAGCAATGTGATAGTAGTTCTCCTTAAACGGTAAACGAAACCGTATGTCACGATTTGAACGTTATTACATACTTATTTACATTAGTTGTAAGGGATTAATTAGTTTTGATTGATTTATATTGTGTAGGTCCTATTCTACAATGTGATTACACGCCAATATTGTCAGTTAGTGATTAGTTCATTAATAACTTAGTTTACGAATGGTAATAAACTTCTTGATTATGAACTATAGTTTATTTCTTTTGCTTATCTGATCAGTTTTATAATTTTACTAGATGTAAATGCGGTGGTGGCGGTTTTGATCTCCGCTCGGGAAAACGGTCATTTATGAGTATATATAATATATTTAAGGTCTTGTCAATGTTTTGAATTTCAGCGGAACACGGCAAACTTAACGTTTTGTTGCTAAGTTATCTTTGCCTATCCTGCTTACTATACATTGGATAAATCGTAGAGCTGAAAAAAAAAACAGCGAAAAGTAAGAAAATTTCCAGCCAAGTAATCAGAGACTAAAGACTAGTTCCAACTTCCAACAGCATCACTAAGTGAGCCATATTACACTTTAATTACATTAAAACCTAGACGGAAAAAACAACATTAATCTAATCAAAAAACGTAGTCGTAAGCTAGGGGAGATATCGATTTCAATTCAATTACAATTCTTACTTACCCTAAGTTTTCCCACAATGTTGCTATGTTTTGTGAAATATATACTTGTTTTAATGAAACATCGTATTTTTTATGAGTTTTCAACTTGGAAATGCCAATATTTTTATCAATTTAGATTTTTAAATATAATTAATTTATATAAAATTTTAGTTAGTATTTTCTTTCAGTAGGGCTTTGCCACTCCAGGTCAAATGCAATATTGTGGGCTATACAGAAAATGGGTGAAATGATATATCATTTACCTACCATCTAAAAATTGGAATTTTTGTAGTTAATTGTTTTTGAGTTACGCTGTATCCGACAGAGCAGAGTAGGTAGAGGGAACCTAGTGTTAAGATACTCCATTACCATTTTCCATCGAATTCTGCAAGCATTCCGTGTTGAGTGGCGGAATTCAATGCTGCGCTTTGCCTCGACACTAAAGTGAAGTCACACTTTGTGACTCTGCGCCACAACTGGCCCCTCTTGTACTTCGTTTTTTTTTACAAATTTCGTTTCTTATTCAAATAAGTCTAGCAAACAATTTTCTTACCTGATATAAGCAATTATAATATAAAAAGCAATTAAAATAACAAAGGTATTCTAATAGGTGTGCGGTGTGTGCCAAATTGACGAATTGTACGGACGATTTCAATTTGATCAAAGGACCCGCTCCCGAAATTATAGCTGAATTAATTACGTGCCGTTCCTTGGGAGCGATACCGACGATTGTCTCTTTTCTAAATTTGAATGAAAGCCTTAAGTGTTTGCGTATCAAAATTAGACAAGCTGTTCTACTAAACTGGGGACTGACTCAGAAAGGTTCTAGTGGATTTAATGTTGGAAATATCATTATTGGACTTTAATGTAGTTTTGTATATAATATGTGAATTTAAACTCGTAAATATTGCACTGTCATGGATTAATTTCACAAAAAAAAAACATTTTATTAATCACTTGCTTTTGCTTTAAATAAAAATAAAATAAAAGTTGTGACACATTCTAAATACCCGAGATTGCTCTGACTGCGGGTATAGTGAGTTGCATCCAAACTACTAACCACCACTACATAAAGACCATATAAGCCTTCCACGATAAATGTTCTCTTAAACACAAGAACAATTTTTTATTTCGAACCAACAAGTCGAGATTAGCTTGCTTAATAAAACCAACTTTTTAGTTTTAATAAAATTTGATAATGAATGTAAAACCATAAAAATAAATAAATTTACTACACCTTACTGCTATAAAAAAACTGTCAATTACTATTATACGTCTGCGTGTAAATTTATCGATACTTCGTATATTGAGATATATATAAACTGTAAGCCCAATAGCGAAATAAGGATGTACATTCGATGTGTGTCGACGAAATATATTGAGTTGCGATGCTTGAAAATATTTTTGGAACATATTTTTCGCTAAAAATAACTAATATACCTGTATAAAGCAAAACGATTACGTTATTATTAAATACACACAACTTTCTTAATTACTTAAGTAAAGAACGGATCGCCTACCGCCTCGCCACGGTCATCATTCTAGGTGCTTTGGCTAATTCTATTTATTGACACATACGTTGGAGTCCAATTCAATGGTTAATTATACTATGTTCCATTGTAACATGAACGAGCGTTTACTGAAGAAAATATTTATCTCATATTTTAATTTTTAACACTGTTTATCGATTTGTAAAATGAGCAATGCAATATCTTCTGCTAGTAAAGCAAGGTGAAATCTATTGAGATCACCTGTTTGGTATAAAGTTGTGCATCAATATATGAAAAACAAACAAGACAATAATAACTTTCAATTTTGTTACCTCAAACTTTATAGCCATATAAAAAGTGTAAAAACGCCAAATTTATGAACAAAAACAAATAAATAATTATAATTTATCGATATTGTTAAGCGTGTAGCACTAAAAGTTGCGTAAGTTCGCGCACACGATACGCTCGCTACCCACGCGCCGCGCTTTACGTAGCCATCATTAGTCTTTTATTGGCTGCCATTGTATTGAATTTAAATTAAGTATCCAATAAATCGCGCTGAAATTAAATGTTTATTCATATTTCGCGATCCGAGACCCCATTTTCAATATCGTCGGGTGATATCTACATTGTGTTGAAGGTTTATATCGATTTTTGTGTATCGATTTATTATGTCTGGAATAGGGATACAGTTTGTGTTGAAATAAAAATTTGATATTCTGTTCAGATTATAAGTTTCGTTATGGTATCTGTTGACGAGGTAAAACGCGGCTTTAAATTCCGCCACTCAACGCGTAACGCCTCCAGAATTCGATCGAAAATATTAATGGGAACGAGGTGGTGACTTAACACTAGGTTCCCAGGTTTTCTTTGCCTATCCTGCTATGTACGAGGTACAGCGTGAAGCTAAAAAATATTTGTATAGCGATACACATCTTATGCTAATATAAAGTTTGTGTATCTTTTAAACGTTTTCTAAAAAGTATTTTTCCTTTCTAACTGTGGAATAACTCTTTAAAAGTGTAAAAAAATAACTGCTTAATTTATTTTTTTCTTTATGGACACAGATAATAAGCTTGTAATATGTTTAAAAGAAAAGAAAATCATTAATATTTTTTACCATTTTTATAATTGACAATATTTACATATTAATTTTTGTGATTGTAATAACCGTTAATTTAGTATTATAAATTTTAGTTTATACATGATTTCAAAGTAAAAACATTGATCTTAACTCATGTCGTCGCCAGATCGTCTGCGCGCGCTCATTTCTATATTTCGTAAACTGCCGCGATCGTAATCTTGCCATAACGAGACGTTAAAGGCCGTCGCGCGGTGTGCTTTTTTCTTTTTATTTTCTTGATGTGCCTTTCTAAATGGGTCTGATATTTTCGTTGTATATATATTGTAAAATATAATTGCAATTTTTTATAATCGTATTATATTTAAATTCTTTTTATCTCTAATCTATATTTTTTTTTCGCTTCGCTGAGCCAGATATATAGGAAAGGAGGCGGGGAGAACCTAGTGTTAAGAAACTTCATTCCCCTCTTTACACCAAGTGTTACATTGTGTGTTTAAGGGTAAAATTTAACTTTATTGTAAAGAATTTAGTTATCAAATATTTTTAAAGCAATATTCATTAAATACAAAATTATAAGTATGTTCAAATAAGGTATTTATTTATTAGATTAATGTATGTTATTTAGTAAAGGTTATAGTTGTAGTAGAATTTTACATGAAATGTTAATTCCATAGCATGTAATTGTGTTGTCACTTGTAAGTTAATGTTAATTTGTAGTCGCTATAATTTAAATTACATTTTGATCGATTATACAAGTAAATCTATTACGTTATTTGGAATTTGTGTATTGTAGTAATGTATTATTGGATTCCTTGATTATAAAATGACTATGATTTATTTAATTTTAACCTACCATCTACTTCGACTAGATAAACATATTAAAGATTTTGAAAGAAAATGACAGGCTTCAATGTTGTTTATGTTACGGGTACAGAAATTAAATGGGGGGAAATTTGATTGTCATTGAATTTTTTTGATCAAAAAATCTACAATAAAGTACATTAATATATTTAAGAAAAATCGTGAATTTTACAACCATTTTCGTTCATTATATTTACTTAACTTAAATTTCATATAGACCACACATACAAGGTGAAACGAGAGCAGCCTGTCCTCCAAAATTGAGAATAATGCGGGTGGTCTATATTAAATTGAAGTTCCCCGAATAATCTGATGGGTAATTAAGAAGATGTTATCGTTGCAATTTTAGTGTGTGCCGATCGTGCTGGAGTCGTTAAATGTCGCTTAGTGCCCGCAGGAAACATCGACCGACGATAACGCTGGCTTAGCCAGCATCTCATGAGTTTGTTTGCGTTAGATTTTATACGTCATTAAAACTTTATAAAATAACAAGTGTTAGTAAACATAAAATGGAAATAGATAAAAAGAAAGCAAATCCAGTATATCTGTGAATCTTATCTATATGAAAGTATCTTAAGTCCCGTCGTAAAAGTTCATGCAGTTTGTGCTATCTTTGAATGGGATAGTGCACTTAAATGCTATATTTTTGTACTCACATAAAGTTTTAATTAAGTAATTTACATGAAAATGAATATAAATTAAGTTGATTATAAAAGGAAGTTTTATCTCCTGTTACGTCTTATCTTATCTTTACGCTTCTTCCCCGCCTTGTTGTTTAAACAAAGAATTTTAGTTATCATACATTATAGAAAAATGCTTCGGTAAATAAATCTAAATCTTCTATTTTGAACGAATCTGCTTTATTTGTATTTAAAGTGTTAACGTTATGACATTTCGTGTTTGAAACCACAATAGTAGTCTCTGTGAGCTATATTTTATTGAAAATCCTAATTTCAACACAATGTCGTCAAAAGCCTACAAAATCAGGCTTCTACATTGTACGTATCTAGATTTAGATTTTTACGATAACACAAAAATGTAGTGTCCGCAAAATAGGTTAAGTACTACTGATATTGTGCCCCAGGGTTATCACTTCTATGTCGTTAAATTTCGCTCAGTACATTCATGATAGATAGCAGATAGGACACGTTGCGCATTTTTATACTGCATATGGAGATCGTAACGTTACTTTTGCAATTTCCTATGATGGCGTATGTTTTTTAAATTTCCTGTCGTGTTGATTTTAATTCCATAGATAAAAATTTTCAAACATTCCGTTTCCTTTTGTTAATGTGAAGTCTACTATTAATATGTCTGATTTATACATAAAAAAGATTAAAAAGAAAAAAGAATCTGTCAAGAGTAGGATTCTGATGTGATCAATAAATGGTTACTAATATTTGTATTATTTGCTAGTTCGACTTATTGTCTGTTTTCAATTTGTTAAAATATATATAAAGAGGCCAGTTAAAGCCAGTTGTGATGCAGGGGCACAAGTATATAACTGTAAATGCCATAGTTTATGAGTTTATTCCTACTGGGGACAGGAAATGAAATATGTGTTCATTATTTTAATTTCTTCGCTCTATTGTGAGACAAAGCGCGGCGTTAAATTCCGCAACTCAACACGCGATGCCCCTAAAATTCGGCGGAAAGTGGGGAGCAGAGTATCCTAACAAAAGGGAAAAAAAAACAATCATTAAGAATAAACATTACCAACCTATTAGACAGTCGACCGCTAATATGACAACGGTATAAACTGTAAACTTTCAATCATGTTCAAGAAAGTTTACTTATCTCTAATCTAAGTGCGTTTATCTGAACAGAGTTGTTAAATGTCGCTTAGTGCTTGCAGGAAACATCGCGCGATAATGCAGCATTGCGCAAACTAGCACTATCCCATCTGCGGCTACTTCGCCATGGATGTAATGTTTGATATTTCTGTTCTCTACTTCGTTGATGTTGCCGTGTTAGTGTCTGGATTAACTGATGTATTAATGTTGTTAATGCTTAATTTAATATGTTGTCTTTGCATATATTTTAGGTATTCTGTGTTTGTGGAGATGTTGTCTATCTGTCTAGCAATAGTTCGTGGTGGTGAAAAAGTCTTTTTTTTAAATAGATATTTAGGATTTCGGGTTAGATCTTAGTACCTATTAAGATGAGTAATTCCGTTAGTACATCTTTCCTTATGGACGAAAAGTGGAATTTAAAAAAATTTACATTAAGTGTTCTCTCCCATATGAAAAATAAGTGAACAGAGTATAACTTAATAAGGTCATTGGTTATTTGCGTTTTAAATTAAATCAAAATTATTAATTAAAATTTAAGAATGTATATGTCAATAATGTAGCAATCATGATATAAAATTGCAAATACCTACAATTTTTCATTACATGTATGTAATTAATTTGCATTAAGTAATCTTTCAACATTGAAATGGTGATAAAAAGATTAATCCAATAAAAGATCGAGTAAATAATATGAAATAAATATAATTTCCTTTATATATTTTTTTTGTTGGTGTGTAATTGAGACATTTTGCCGGAAGCGCTTAACGTGCTATTTACGCTTTAACTATATTGCATATAAAATAAAAATATATTTTATAGTAATCTTTAATAATAATTTGGTCATTTAAAGCTTTCAAAATGAATATTTTTATTAACCCGCTTAAAAGTTAAAGAGATTATCCCTCAAAGTTAAACAAATAAACAAAACAAATTTTACCTCATTATAACTCATTGTTGTAATATTCATATGTGCAGTTTATCGTTAAGTTCGAGCGCAATATTTAAAAGCTTTCTGTTTTGAAACGATTTTTAAGTAATACTTCGCAATGCTCTCAAGAAACGCCCACTGTGAGATTCATGTACTTTAAAATTGCGGCTGTAGTCATTAAAAAAATTATAAAATATCGATTGAAATATTTACTTAAATTTATATTTCCATTTCTTCGCTCTGGTGTCGAGGCTAAGCGCGGCGTTGAGTTCTGCCACTCAACACGCAATGCCTCCAGAATTCGGCAGAAAGTGGGGAATGGAGTATCTAAAAAACACTAGGTTCCCTCTGCCTACCCTGCTGTGTGCGGGATACAGCGTGAAGCCGATTTATTATTTTTTTTTTTTAAATATCGATATGTGTAGGCGGTGTCCCTTGATAGCTCTTTTGTCAATACTCCTGAAATCGTCGGGGAAAATAGTTGGTGTAACGAAATTAGATGATGGATCAAATTCACATCATCAAAATCTTGAAGATGGATTTGATGATAGGTCTTATATTCCACACGCGTTTCTTTAATGTAGCATAATTCTATATATTTTAATTAAATATTAATTGTAAGTTTCAAAATAAATAAAAGAAAAATTCCGTTCAGTTTTAGTTTATGGCGTTCCAAGCGTGCCAGTTGAGCACTAATCACTTCACCAATATCTCCTTGTATGGAAAAAAATCTTTGTGAGCTTCGTGAACTTTGGCTCTACTAAAGTTATGACATATGTATGTATTAACTTATGTATTGTAAATATAAACTACCACAAATAATTTCAACATCAAAAAGAAATAATAATGTATCTTTTAAGTCAAAATACAAATCTTAAATTTCGGAAGTAGAAATAGATTTTGAAATTTTTAGTTAGTGTTTCTGTTTTTTTTATTATAGTATTTTGTTACAATGTTTTTTCTTGCAAACTTAAAGAAAGGTCAAGGAAATTAATATGTATTTCTGATGTTTGTCTAAACATGCAGCTGGGCATAGTATGTCTGTGCTATGCCAGAGCGAGGAAAATAAATGAAAATATTAAATATTGGATTTTCTCGAGTGCAAATCGAACCCACACGCTACTATGCCTTCGCTACGTCTGACCTCTTGGTTTTTTTTTTATAAATATTTCCTACTGTGCAAACACTATAGATTTTTAGATTACATGGATTTTACTTGAAAATCTCCCACATTTTACATGGTACGTTAAGAGAATGATAAATCACTCCACTCTATACTAATTGTCTATTAATTGACCGAAATGTTCTTTCAAATTCGACCAATGTTCATTAAACCCACAGTTGCTGTGTCGATTTCAAACTGCGCCACAGTGACATCAAGTTGCTTACATTTAAAATAAATTCGGAGGCTACACCACAAAAATAAATAATAAAAGAAAACAAGAAATTATGTGCTCATGCATTTCGCTGTGCTCGCACATTTTTTGAATACATGTTTTCGCGCAATATACACAACTTTAGCCATAAATTAGCTGTACGTAACTGTGAATATTTTATTAAAACCATTTTGACTCGAGTTTTATACAATGTTCTGAGTATTGCATTTAACTCGTTAACTTACAGCGTTGTTTTCACTTATAAATTGAAACGTTGTTGAGCTTATATTTTTCTGTGAGTCGGCTATTGTTTTCTTTTTTCGTTTTGAACAGTAAAAATATGATGAATTTATTGTTAACGGTCAAAATTAAAACAAAAATATCAGTTTAGGACTCACAGAAAAATATTTGTTTACAAAATTTAAGTTTTATATTAATTATATATGAATATTTACCATTTGAATTTATGTTTTGGGTTATTTTTTAAATGCTTTTCGTTAAGCATATGATATATATACTTTTTAACTTTGCTTGTTCATCAGTTAGATTGCAGTTTGGTATAATTCTCTGGAGTCGAATGATTGACAATGTTTTTTTTATTACACCCCCTTTTCCGTCTTATGATAAGAAAAATTGGTTTATGGGTTAGGGCTTTTGCGTACGTGACCTGCCTCCAAATAAGAAAAAAGCGTTTTTATTTATATACATGTATAACATTTTTAATGTAACCTTATTCTTGTAGTATACCTATTTATGTAATAATACAAATCAAATAATGGTTTTATTCTGTAATTTTTAGAAGGTGCATGGTTTATTTTTTTCATTTTATGGTATTTTATTAACATCTCTGGCAAGATATCATAAAGGCTTTCGAACTCAGTTAAAAAAAATCGGTAATATATCAGCATAATGTGAGCTTAAACGTCAAAAAGATATCCCTAGATAGATGAGATTTCAATTCGAAACTATCAAAACACAGACCAAGTGTTTGTATTTTAATAAAAAGAAAATATCAAACATCAAATACTATTATATCATAATATTTATAATTGTATTGTGCCGGGTCACTGTACTGCAATAAAGTATTCAGTTTATTGGCCAGGTCTGTAGAACAGATGTTAACAATGCCACGCTAGTTTTTAATAAAATTGCCGAGCTGGCTCCTCGCCAACCGATACAATCTCTATTAGTCGGGATAAGGTTGGAAGCGCGATGCGATGTAATGCGATTGCACTCCATGTAGTGATTGCATCGAGATTTATGTATTCTTTTTATTTTATTTCATACGGTTTTGGAATAAGAAACTAATTAATCAGCTTATTGAATTAATAATGTTGAACTCTATATAAAATTGTAAAATTTTCATAACTTATAATTAATTATTATATATATTTAAAAAAATAATGTAATTATATGTACAACGGTACTAATAAAAATATAAAAAGTAACGCCCAACGTGGGGCTCGAACCCACGACCCTGAGATTAAGAGTCTCATGCTCTACCGACTGAGCTAGCCGGGCTTATGCGTTGTGGCTTAAAAAATTAATTTAGCTTTGAGATATATACCGTGCGGTCGACGAATCGTGGCCGTGCTGGAGTTAGCTGTAGATGACTGCGCAGATTGGATTTTAAGATTTTTCGTACTTTTAGTTATTTTTCTCGGAGTGAATAATGATCAAAAGTTCAGACAACCTCACTTCGGAACGGCCACGTCTCGTCGACTGTACTGTATGTATTGAATATTTATACTTCGTTATCTTTCTAGATAAACTTGGCGTGTTTTAACGTAGACGTATTTAATTTAATTTCTTCATTAGCAAAAGTTTTATAGTCTGTAGAGATATAATTATAATTTTAGCTTTAAATAATATGTGTCATGTAGTGTTATTATTCATGGGTTTTTTTTTCTCAAAATTAGTTTAAGTTGACCTATGTAAATCTAAGTGCCGTACTTTCCATTCATTGTAATAATTAGATAGAAGTTAAAAGGTTTCTTTGAATTCTGCTTCCTTATATAAACACGACTATTGTTAGTGAAATCGCACTAAGTACTATATGTTTTAGTTTTCCTCTTAACCCTCAATTTAGTGTGTTTGTGTGCAAAGTAAAATAATCCAATACAGCACTTTACAAACACTATTGTCTAATAAAAACAAATGTACATTGCAATCTTTAGTTTTAACTTTTTTATTGACACTGTATTCCGCATATAGTAAGGTAGGCTGGCAGAGGGAACCTGGTGTTAGGAGACTCTGACCCCATTTAGCCACTTCCGTTTCTTACTTTTTCCCTGATATTGCAGGCATTGCGTTTTGAGTGGTGGTGGATCGCATCGCAACGCAGCGCTTAGTTTTGTTACGAGAGCAAGGAAATGAAAATGTTAATGTTAATGACCTCGAGTGGGAATCGAATTCACGAATACCCTCGAATCTACTTTTATTTAATTGTTATTGTACATTGTACATGTTTATCATATTAATTAATATTTGAATTTCATAAAAAAAATATAATTTGCTTTTCAGAACAGAAGGGTAACTTTTCCTCGCGTAACTATATATTGCTAGAGAAAGTTACTTGATATTTTAACACTCTGCCCTTATAATGGATATATTTTATAATAATTACAAATAAAAAAATATATATGTAGATATATACATAGTATGTTTAGTAGATCAAATGCAATTAAATAATAAGTACCTAATAAACAATTTGTTCTTTCCCAGTAAATACATCAAGGGAACGCCCACAGCTGTTTCGTGCATCGTGTTCGATGTGTTCAGACACAAAGCGTGAGGGTGATTGAACCAGCGGCTATTATTGCCTCTATAATTGCAAAGTGTTTATCTAAATAGATAAATATAGGTTTAGTGTTTAATAGTACATTTAGAATTCGTTTCTTATTTTTTATACTGGAGAACTAGACTTCTTTGCCTTTATATAAGGTCGGACATGGGATATTGGTTTTGTAATTGTATTAATAATATTAATAAACATAGAAAATGTTGCACATTGTATATACGTATTTTACAAAGATTTCAAATTACTTTTGTAAGATTCTGTCTAAGGTATACGATATTAGAGCCTTTTTTTTTGAAAATGTAAAAAAATATTATTGAAAATATTTTAAAACATCACAATATAGATGACGCTAGATACCAGACCATATAACCTTCCCAAATCTAAAATGAGGCACTCTTGACCCATAAGTGTTTACTTATTCATAAAGTGGGTACTTCAACTAAGTACTATGCTGCCTCACAGTGTCATAATATTATGAAAATCTCATAAATTCAAGCATATTAAGCATTCAAGAAACTTTACTTAACTTTCTCCAAGTCTCAAAGAATCTTGTGTCTTTCAATCCTACAATGCAAGTGCAATAGCAATAAATATTTTACGATCGGAAAGTTGGAAAGTTTTAGTTATTAGAAACCCAATGTGTTTACGACAGGAAAAATTCCAATGCAGACTAAACAATAATAATAAAGACAGGAACTGTCGATAAAAGACTCATACATTTTATATAAGTATTTCATTTTTACCATTTCTTCTAACATGTAGTCTATAAATACATATGTTGATAATAGGTACGACATCTGTTTATATATCATATTCTTCAAAATAGTAAAGTAACATCTATATAGTAGATAGTAGTTGTAAACAACAACTCTAGGTACATAAAGGTATATTTCTAGATCTTTGGAAAAAGTGCAATTTGTGGTGACAAATTATATTTTCTAAAAGAATTGCGACGTTTTTTTGTAGAACAAAGTTTCGCGGCTTTTGACCAGAGTTTAAGATATTCCTTATGTAAGTAACGGCGACATTGAACTCATGAATTGTTTTAAATTAAACTAGTTAACCGTATATTTAATATACGCGAATAATCCGCTTAAATAGTAGTTTCATTTAAAATATTTAATAATCGTGAAAATCAAATATCAATAATTGTTACCTCCGAGTGAGATCGAACTCAGGACCATCGCGTTTACAGTCAAAAACTAACCCGTTGCCCCATGGCATTTTATAAAATTGTAATATCTTTTTAATTATATCATAAACCTACGTGAATTTGTCCCGCGTCGTCCATTAAAACAAATGAGGAAAACCATCATCACAATGTACTTAGCGTTCACACTGAACGGAGCGGCGAAGCAATTAAAGCGTGGTGGTTTTCAATAACAATTTATTACGTTTATGATGTGTCGGTGTTTAAGGAAGACACACTACGATAGCTTGATTCTTTTGAAGTCCAAACAATAGCCATATGGGAGCTTCCTCAATTTTAATAAGAATATGTGAGAAATAGTACCGTTA
The DNA here is from genome assembly GCA_030704555.1 of Heliconius charithonia. Lineage (NCBI taxonomy): Eukaryota > Metazoa > Arthropoda > Insecta > Lepidoptera > Nymphalidae > Heliconius > Heliconius charithonia. The sequence continues at coordinate 15,488,681 of CM060819.1, forward strand.
TTTTATTTCATACTAGCGACCAGTGAAACACTCAGTATTGAAGGCAGGAGATTGAGCCAGAATATAAAAGTGATAAGTGCATTTAAATTGGTGAAGCCGTTTCTAAGATTAGCCTGAACAAACGCAACGACAAACAGACAAAACATTAAAAAGTAATTGTTTTGGATTCTGTTATATTAATAAATAGATAATGTTGTGTTATATTAATAATAGAGAGCCCCCAATAATAAATACATTTTCTCATATATTTTCCATGTATTGACAACGATGAGTTACAGATGTTATATATATATATATATATATATATATATATATATATATATATATATATATATATATATATATATATATATATTGATTCTTAGATTACGAAAGAAGATTTTAAACTTATTAATCATATTATCGCAATTGTCCTTTTTTCCTTTTCTTCGTTTATTATGAACAGAACGTAAACCCATATGTTTTTATGTTAATATTAAGGACAAAACCGTAAACACAAAATGTGTGTTTTAGAATAGAAGACGAAAAATGAGCGGTATATAAAGGCCATTATAATTTTTTTACATTATTCTATGAAAAAAAACAATACTTTATTAAACAGAACATATAATACAGTGGTGCAGCTGCGATACGTGTAAGCTGTATCGAAGCTCACTCTGTGACCATATATGACGCTCTTATCGGAATGATTAATAGCAAAGCGAGCAGCGTTTAATGGTACACTGACGTAGACTGCTTTATTTTAATCACGTTTGTTTTAATGATTTTTACACTGTGGTAGGCAAACTATACCGTGAAATATAAAATGATTACTTTTTAAATGGCATTTCCTGGACTCCACACGGTAAGGTAAACAAGCCGTGATAAAAATTGAGAGTTGATCGGCAATAATGTTGTTTTGTTCTGTAATCACTGTGTTTGGGAGGTCTCGTATATTATTATTTTTAGATGTTATCATGACACACATGAGACTAACAGACGGTCGTTCGCGTACATTGGGTGGGTTGTGGGTTCAATCTCTCCAGGTGACAGTTTAATAAACATAAGAATATTTTATAGTATTAGTTAAACCAGAAATGGAAATTTTCACACACCTTGGAAAAATATAGAGTAATTTATAAAGTCATTATCACTGTCAATAATAAATAATTCACATGATATCGAAAGGAAATGACCTCAAATATTTTTTTAATATTTCATGATCTAGAAATAGAACTAGAGGTTGATCGAGATAGCGGCACAAATACTACAATTATTAAAATATGTATGTACGTTGTATGAACAGGAAGACGTGAGGAACTTAATCTGAATTGTAATTGAAGTAAAAAAATATCATATTGTCATTTATTATTTTCATTTATTATTTTGAAACAGGCTAGGTAAGATAGGCTTAGAAGCGTTTACGTAAATATTTATTATTATTTAATTTTTATAGAAACAAAGTTTGTTTTAATACTACTATTATAAAAATATCAGTTGAAAAAACCTCAATATGCAGATATTGATAATAAAGCCCTATAAAAACGACGATTTGTCTCATTAATACCATATAATGTTGCAAAACCATATAAAATATTCATATTCAAATCTCTAGGCAGAACTGTTGATGTAAATTCAAAATAAACAACGACGTGGGCGGACAACAGAGTTGCTTAACTTTTGTATATTATGCAGTTAGTATATGTCATCATTACATTTAACTAATTGTATAATCAATCCCCCCAATTTTAGACTGAGTGAGATCTTATTATTGCGTGTTGAGTGACTAAACTCACCTAGATTATGTTGTATGAATATAATAGTTTTTTTTGAAGATAGTAGGATTTTTATTAAACAAATTATTATTTAATATACTTATGTCATTTTCACAACAGCTTTAAATCAAAAATATTTTTTGAACGTTTCTAGTGCAGAAAGGAGCTACTTAGGAATAAATAATTTTTGCTAAGTTTAAAATAATGCCAAACATGAATAAAATATATATTATTATCGAATAAAAAAAAATATTAACGTATAAAAATTTTGCACCAGTGATCCCGCTATGATAAAATATTCGATAAGTGTACTAAAGTCAGTATTTTATTAACGGAAGATATCGAAAGATAGCCAAAACGAAGGAACTTCAACAACGGAACGTACTCAGATGAATGACCGCTAGCGGTACAGCCGCTGAATATTTTCGCACTTCAGTAGGCATGTAAAGCGATTCGCTATCAACGATTGATGGCGGTCGTAGAAATTCGTCAAACGCCTTTGGATTGACTGCCAAACTATGACATCAGTCGCCAAAACCTTGGAAAGTAGGTATTACAAATCAAGATAAATAAAATAATATAAAAAGCAAGTATTAAGTACACCAGTAGTGTACTTTCCTATCTGTTCTTGTATGAATAGCTAAATAAAACAAAACGCATAATTTTCTCTCGTATTTTTATTAATATAAAATATAAATATATTTATGTAATATGCTTATTACATAAATATATTTATATTTTACCTACAAGCAAAGAATAATATTGTAAAAAAGTGTAATACAAAATACTGAAACGTTTATCTATCCATCGGCTTCGGCAGATATGTGATTACAAAATAAAATAACACGAGGTGTTACAATCTATTTACACAAGACATCTATAGAGAGGGGAGTATTTTAATAAATTATAATTAATCGATTTGAGCGAGCCGTCGTTCGATATCGATGGCTCGCTCGATTATTTACAGGCCGATCACGCCGCCCTTTGCTATGCAAATCGGTGTTAATAGGTTCTTAGCGATGCTTCTGGTCCATTGGATGCTGTACTTGGTAGTGCAATGTTTACCTTTTTAAATGCCACTTAAGTTCTGTTTGTGTTGTCGTTGCCTCTTATATTTTCTAAGATTGTTTTATTTGTTTGTGTGTTTTGCTATATAAATATTTTTTTTTATTATAATTTATGAATTTTGCTTATTTTAAAACTATATACATAGGTATTAAAAGCTTATTTGCAACCTTGTACAATTTTTGTATTGGTATTCAGTAGAGAAAATACTTACATTTTACAACGAATCCCAAGAGTTTTTAGATAAAATTCTACCATCTTTTCAATTAAATAACAAATAAGGCTTTATTTACATACTTAGCTAACGCTTCATGCGATGTTGAGCTGTAAAATGGTGGCATACAAGATTAACATGTTCTTCGTAAACCATCATCAAGAATAGCCCCAATATGGGAGTTGTAGTGCAGTTTTATTTTAATGACTCAGTCATTGCGGTGCGTCTCTGTATGGAGATACGGCGAGGTTATATTTAGATTAATTAAAATGTGTATTTTCAAGGTATATACGTATACTTGTAACTTTAGTTATCTGTTCGAGACACGCAGATGTAACAGCGTTGGTTATCTGTTGCTCGATTTTGTGTTATCTGTTTGATGGAATTTGAAAAAAAAAATGTTTTTGTGCGTTGATTATGTTACAGTATGTCAGCAAATATTTTTGTGAGTACAACATACATTTACAAATTTCTATACAATTTAAAAGTCAGGTCAGTTAAAAAAAGTAAAAGTGAATTGGGAAATATGCATAAATACGTAATAAATATTATATGTGTGAGTTTCCTTTCCCTGTCGTCGTCGTGGTGCATTTTGGAAGTGATTTTTATTTTGACATTTTGATTTTTTAATGCTAGTGATGTAAAATACGGCGTTCGGTTCCGTTGTTCAAAATATTATGCAAATAATATGCGATAGTTTCATATAAATAGTACGCCAATAAATGTGCTCTATATCTATAACATGGCAAGAAATGCGTCAAAATAAAAAAAAAAAATGCAAATTACAAGTTTCTCCAGTGTAGACTAAGCACAACCTACCGTCGACAAATAATTGATTAATACACACGTACTTAACATAAATAATTTGCATCAAGATAAACAAACATAAATAGTGATGTCCGTCACGAAAATATTCATTACACGGAGGGTTCACCCCGTGACCTATAGTCATCAGTCTAATGTCGGCGTTCATCTCAACCAAAACTTTATAGATATTGATCTTAAAATGCAATTAACTTCTAAATTTAATTTAACTTATATAGTTTTTTACAATGGGTACCTATACTTCGTTTTTACAGTAATAATACTTAATTATAGTTTTTGTTGTGCATTGTGCATTTACAGAATTTAAAAACAGAAACCTAATAAAATCTTAATTCAAAACTAAATTTAATAGAATAAATGTTAATAAAGTCAACTGTGAACGATGATGCTGAGTTCGATTCCCGTTCTGTTAAGAGCTGACGTTGATAAAGGGGAGAATGGAAAATTGTGAAATATTGATACATACGTAATAAGAGTGGCTTGCGAAATACAAAAAAGGTAAAATAAACAAAAGAGAAATAAATTTAACGTCACATTTAAATTGAAACCAGGTTTTGTACCAAAGCTAAGATTGACCAGATACGTTGAACCTATTTCCCACAACCTTGCATATCGTGCAGTCGGCCGGTAACAGGAGATTACATCATCGGCGAGATTAGAACAAGACCCTTAATAAATAATCGATAAGTATTGCGAGTTGAGAGTTGCTGAGATTAAATGTGTGTTGCTTATTAACGTATATTGAATGATCTATAGATCTATATAGCTTATATAGCTATTGTTGTGCTGATAATTATAATAGGTTCAAATACATTATTTTTGTAAACTTTTTTTTTGATATTTTAAACAATATTTTATTTAAATATATATAAAAATATATATTTATTTATATTCAATAGATTTTGAAAAGCATTTTTCAATCGATTTTTAAATATTAAAAGCTAACACTAGCTCGGAAGGCAATTCTGCTGTGAAGAGACGGTTACAAAGTCAACAGTTTTCTAATCGAGCTCGTATAATGTAATAATACAATGGTAATTATCTTGTATGAAATTTAAATGATCTTAATTCCACACATGATCTTTTATTTTATATGCAGAATGTAAAGTATTGGATATTTATAATAACCTTAATTGCGGAAGGAAACTGCTATTGCGGAACAGCTTTAAAAATTTTATACTATATGACATTAGTGTAAATATTTTATTAAATTATAACAGACTAGCAGTTGTGAAATAATCAGTCATCAGCAATTTTATAAAAAAATAAAACTTTGTCAATAATCCAAACGAGAGAGACTCTCTCAGTACATAATTTTTTTTTTACGCACACAGCAGGATAGACAGAGGTAACCTAGTGTTAACACACGCCGTTTCCCACTTTTCATCGAATTTTGGAGGCATTCTGGCGGAGGGAACCAGAGCGAAAAAAACCGAAATATAAAGTTAAATAAATATTTCATTCCCTCAAGTGAGTATCGAACCCAGAACTAGTTGCTTTTACAGTCACACTTTGTGCCCCTGCGCTATGACTGGCCTCAATTATAATATTCATCTTATATTTTGAATTATTAGCATAGTCGTATATTAAACGGTACTCTAGCAGCATTCCAGTAAGGTACATTTGTATTTCTTTCTACTTGATATCGAAAACTAGTTTTCCATAAAGAACCTGAAATCTTGAGGGCATTATATTTAAAAATACCACACTCGTATGACACACGAAATACTAGATTTTTTTTATAAACTAGACCTAGGCGTTGCGTTACTTGAATACTTAAAATAGTCTTTTCATAGTTTTTTTAAGCTGATAAAAATATTTTACTTACTAAACTGATTTGTTGTTCTAATTGACTATGGATGTTGTACTTGGAATTATGTATACAAAAATAGTCAGCACTTCTTTTACAATAAAAATTTTAGTCCGTTAGGAACTTACTTAGAAAGAAGCATTCGCTAAAACAATTACATATATGTATATGCAGGATCCAATGAAGAAGAATATGTGTCACTTCTTTTATTTTCTTACATTGTCATCTTCATTTTTATTCTTGTTATTTGTTATTATTATATTAGTCGTATTTATTATAATTATATTAGCGGTGAACGGAAGTTTCTTTACAGCAGATTCTCAGGTTCCCTCTGACTGAAAAAAAAACTTAACAACTTAACTTTTTATATATGACTGCCTTTGTAGGGGATCTCTATAACATGTCAAGGCTACACTTACACAAGTTGCAACACTAATGGGTGATAAGAAGTGAATATTTCTCGCGCGGTTGCAAAAGTCGGTAATTTTAAAAGCAAAGATTGAATTCAGAGCGGGGCTATAAGGTAGCGTAAAGTAACGATCGGATCGGTTGAGAGAAAGGAATTGGATTTTGTGTCATTTACATCTATATTGGTATTTTGTTATTGTGAAATTATCGGTCTATTATTTTATTAACAGATAATTATATATTCAGTTTACAACTTTAATATTTGATGTAATAGTAGCGCGCGTAGGAAAATGTAAACTGCACCTCGGCAGTGGGTCTGACTGGGGAATATGGCATTGCTGTGTTAAAGATAATAGATATTTTTTTCGATACGCTTAATATAGTACATCTAAAACCATAAAGCATTGATTCACTTATATCTATACTGATAATACTCGATTTTTACTTCGTAAATTACATACCGTTGATTAACCATTAACGAAGCAAATTGATTTTAGCTCAAATTACGACAGCTAATAAAACCGTATTATTAAAGTGATTAATTTATTACACTAATAAAGTAAAGATAACTTCGAAAAAGCTTTATGAAAAAGTTTGTCATTAATGTTTGTTTATGTCTGCTTGAGCACGTAGATAAAGATAGTAAATTTAACTTTTTTTTTTCATATTAATTGATTAATTTATGTTTGACTGTTTTTTATCAAGTAAATGTATGAATTAGGCAGTTTTTTGCTCATGAATTTAACAAAATCTATATTTTCTGACTTTAGGCATTTTCCACAGATTATGTGGAAACACCTAAACATATAAAAAAATAGAAACAACAGTTATGCTTTCTTTTGATGATTTATTGTTGTATCTGTACATAATCCTTTTATACCTTTAATTTATTATACTCCCACTGTTGTAAATTTCTATATTTATTGCATAGCAATATAATTTTATTGTATTTTATATTCCGGTACAAGTAAACTGTTAATTGGGAACATGTGCAAACGACGTGACAGTCGCAACGCCAATAACGCCGCTGGGGGCCGTCATGTATCTATTACATTATGCTTATAATTTACTATCTTTATTCCAAGTGAATATCGAAGGAGCTATATATATATATATATATATATATTTAAAAATTGTATGTATACATTAACATACATATATAAATAAATACATTTGGCCAAATAGAACAAATCGAATAGGGTCGCATTAACCGGTGTCGATTTGATGGAAATGTCCACTATACATGTTTATATGGCTGTACGTATGTAAGAAAAAAAGAATTTAATTCTCTCGTTTACTTTTATTTGTTGTTTTTTTTTTAAAAAACTCCGGTATATTCGGTATTACATTCTGCTGCTCAAGAAGCAGTGTCTCCAGCATTCGGCGGAATGTGAAGAACAGAAGTATCTTGATGAGAACGTACTGCCGCAACGCTAAGTTCTGAGGTACCCTGCTATATGCCTGCTACAGCGTGTAGCCAAATTAAATTCATACTCCATATACAATATGAGTAATTATTTTATATGGAGTAAGCTCAACCCATCGTAAAAGTGTACAATATTACCTAAGCGCTTTACTCATACGTAAGATCTAAACACAATATCACTTACGATTATTGGCACTACAAGATTGCAATCGTTCATTTCAATCAGTTTCGAATCGTAATAGGTTTGTTGACGTGAAATAAAACGGTCGCGCGCACGACCCGCCATCACGACTATCGCCTTTGTGATGAGAGTTATATGTATCTTTGTACTTAGATGAAAATGTTGGTAGTGGTTTTTATTTTTATATCAAAAGCTATATATATATATATATATATATATATATATATATATATATATATATATATAAGTTTCTAGTTAAGTGCTCGAATCAATATTTTATATTTAAAAAAAAACAACTTTCGAGACGAGACGAAAGAGGAAACCTAGTGTTAAAACACTCACACACCAGAGCAAAGAAATGGAAATATAAATTTTAAGTAAATATTATATTTTGTCGAGTGAGGATTGAACCCACAACCAGTCGTGTTTACAGTCACACTTTGTACCTCTGCGCCACTACTAGAGTTATTGTATATTTTAAGTTGTCTGTGTTATATTTAAACTTAATATTGCAATAGGTACTTCTTCTTTTGTTTTTAAGAAAACTTTAAATTGGACTTCTAACAGCATACGATTTAACAAACTTTCTAACAATCTATTTTTCGGTACCATAATCTAAAACGTCTTCAAAGCTCTGTGGAAATCTAAAAAGTAGTACACGATTGTTTACATGAGTCACCAACACGTATACGAATCGCTTGTACGTCGACCTCAGGCATACATACCATTTGTTCCGCATTGTCATGATTTTATAATAAATATTAATAACATATTAGTATTTGATCCTGCGTAAACACAGAATTTTTCCTTTAACCTTAACACTATGTTACATTAATTCTAGAAAGATCATTGACATCACTTGCATTGTTCTTGTGGATTTCCTTTTTGGCTAATGCTTCCTTAGTGTTTTGTCCTTGTTTATTGCCAAATTCCTGCACGGATGGGATGTCCTGATGATTATTAAGTATTTCGGTATAGTTTCTCGTTTCTGGTGTCGAGGCAAAGCGCGGCGTTGAGTTCCACTCAGCACGCAATGCCTCTAGGATTCGGCGGAAAGTGGGGAACGGAGTGTCTTAACACTAGGTTCCCTCTGCCTACCGTGCTGTGTGCGGGATCCAGCGTGAAACTGAAAAGAAAATGTAATGGTTATAGCATTCCCTGTGTAGTTGTGATGGTCAGACATTGAAATCAATTGAAATTTAATTCAATAGATATATTATTTATATTCTTTATATTATTCAAAAAGTAAAACATACCAAACAAGGTGCATTTACGTCACGTTCGAGTATTCGCCAAGTAAAGACGTAATATTGAACAAAATAAACGTTTAAGTTTCCCTCTTTTATAATATTTAACATAACAACACCTGCTATATCGTAAAATCCGTAGGCGATACACAGCTGATGTTTCATAAACAACATTTGTTTTATCTCAACCGTCCTTGACTTACTCGGATTTGCGAAACTTTTAATCTAGCGTCATGTCGGTTGTCTCTCTCGAGCCTACCTATACAGTGGTTAATGTGATCAAAATAACCACGATAGGTGAATAATGTACGAGCCTGCCTAGTCTCCGGCCAGTCTCGATGCGCACGCGCACCCGAACGCGCGGCTGCAACGCGTTATACAATTCGTATTGTTTGTCGCGTATAAATTCGAAATTTACTGAAGTTTATCGATGTTTTGACTTATGTGCCTTTTGTGAATGGTGTGTTTTGTATTGTTTTACTATAGTTTTGAATAATTGATAAATATTGCTGTTAACTTAATGAGTACTTAAATATTATTTAGTTTTGAGTGTTTTTTTATTTTTATTAAAAATTATTCCACTTTTAATATTTAATTTGGTACACGTGTGCGATATAGAAGTATTTTAAATATTTTGTAACATTCCCTTATGTAAAGATATTTTTTTAATATTTTACAGCCTTATTTCTATTATTATAATTACTGACTTACAACTAGAATTATTCGCATATTATTTAGGCAAGTATTTAATAAAGTAAAGAATATAAAATAACATTATAAACATATACACATATACATGTGTCTGGAATGAATCACTAATATTTGTTGATCGTAAACAAGGATATTGGTTATAGGCTCTAATAGGAAAATTAATATAAAACAAATAATATATTTTATCTTGAGGCTATTGTAATAACATCCCATTGTAATTATATTGACATATAAGTAAGATGGACTTGTGTCGGCTTAACTGTGGTGGCATGGGACGCCCTCATTTTCGAACGTGCGAATACGTGAGAGCGTTTTGTACGTAAATTAATATCTCTTATTCCTAGTGGAAGTGTGCCACTGTAAATGCAACAGGTTATGAGTTCGATTCCCACTCCAGGAGTTTAAATATAAAATATTTTTATTTTAAGCTTATAAAAACAATCTTCTCAGGTCGGGTATACAAAAAAGGTTTTAAGTGTGTAATTAAAGCCTAATTAATTTATGTATTTTTAAATTAAAAATCATCGCCTTTAAATTCATTATTCTTTATCTCAACTAAACATCTAAAATTTTTTGTTTGTCGGCGTTTTCAGACTAATAACTAAAATAATAACGTTTTTGTTAAGCTTTTATTGTATATTGTACACGAAACAGAATGTCTCTCACGGCCATTATATTTTGAATTACACTACAAAAAATATACCGAGAAAATGTTCACGTACAAATCATAAAAACTATAAACAAATATATTTTTTTAAAATAAATTCTTAAATTTACTTTAAAAATACATTTATGATTTTTAAATTGGTAAAACGGAGTGTTTTGTCACTAGATTTGCCTACTACTATGCCAAATGCATATAGCGTGCAATAATCTAAGCTTATTAATATAAACATATATTATCCAAGGAATCACTCTCTTTTAATTATTATTTGAAGTAACGTTTTAATTCATATTAAAAATTGCAACAGAAACACACTAGCAGAGAAGTAGAACTCAAATAGTCGGAACGCGAGACGATTGAACTGGTATCCGAGACTTGGAAACCGTCCAAAATTCAAAATTGGCTTGATAGTTTCATTGTATTCAGACGAATAAAACAATGGTTTATTGATATAACATATATTTACAATTAAAATTGAGTAAATTTTAACGTACTTACTTTAAATAAAAGCCTTAATTAATATCTTATTTTTAATTTTGTTTACGCCGCGTTTTGTCTAGTTACTAGTTAAGTCGGAATTGAACCCACAACTACAACCGTCGTGTTTACAATCAGACACTATGCCGATCAGCCACGACACCCTCAATCTCTCTATTTTCGATTTTTTTTTCTCGATAACTTATTCAATGGACCAATGACAATTCAATGTCTTAACGGATCCGTTTTTGTATAACATTGTTTTTTACTTGAATATATATAAATAATTTATATTGTAGTACAAATATAGAGCACGATGGACGGCATTCCTTCATCTGCTTCGCTATCCGTTCCCAGCCAATTAACGGTTTGACTGAACTATTGCGACGGAAGTCGTATATTCGTGTCCTGTGTAGGTACATCTTAAATTTGTAGCAGTTAAATATTTGGGAATAATTCATTTGTATATTTCAATAAATGAATTTATTTATATTAATATATATTTATGTAATGATTATATTTCAGAGAAAATTTATTTAAGGCTTAGGCCAGTCGGGGCAACGCTATAGCCTGTCTGTTAACTCAAAAGGTTGTAGCTTCGGTTCCCTCTCGATAAAATTTAATATTTTACACGCTTGCCTACGCTTTGCCTCCAAAATTCGACGAAAACTGGCGAACGGAAACGTGTTAATGGGAACGAACTGTCTGTAACACTATATTCCGTTAGGTAACTATATGTTATGAGTAAACCTGGGTACAGCGTGGAGCTAAAAAAATAAATTCTAAAGGTATAACTAAGCTTGTCCTGTCTTAGAGAGTAGAGTAGAGTTTTTGTCACTTTATACTAATGTGCAATAGAATGTGTAACATTTATTTAATTATTTTCTAATAGATTGTTTAAAAATATATTGAAAAATATACTATTGTTGTGTATCGAGCGATGTAAATCCAAACATGCTTTTAAAACAGCTGTTAAAACTCAATGTCTTTTTTGTACGGCGGCGAAAGTAAATTTATGGGCCTTGTAAAAGCGTCGTAAAATTTCCTTCCTGATTCCACCTATTTGGGTTCAGTTTTAGGAAATACCGTTGCATCGGTTTTCCTTTTAAACTGTTGATCGAAATCCTTTAAGGTTACTTTTAATAGCAGACCAACAACAGGCATACAGGACACATGGATAATAATAAGTATTTGCCTATTATGTAGGATTTATAGACAATTGTATGTTCAAAAATTACTTTAAACATTAGAGTAGAATAGAATATAAAAATTCGGAAATCATAATAATAAAGATTGAGACCAGTCATAACGCAGCGGCACGAAGTGTGACTGTAAAACTGACTGGTTGTGGGTTCGATCCCCATTCGAGGAGATGAAATATTTACTTAAATTTATATTTTCATTTCTTCGCTCTGGTGTCGAGGCAAAAGTGCGGCGTTGAGTTCTGCCACTCAACATGCAATGCCTCCAAAATTCGGCAGAAAGTGCCTGCTCTGCCTACCCTGCTGTGTGCGGGATATAGCGTGAAGCTAATTTAATTTATAATAATAAAGCTATAAGTGAAACGAAAAAGTTAACTCAAAAATCTCAAAATTTTATTCTAAAAAGAAAGATATGATTCTCTATGAGCAAACTCTTCGCTGCTCATTTTATTAGTCATCTGATTTAGTAACTCGAAAATAGCGCAGTGATTTTAACTGACAGTTGTTGTCATCTCTTTTAGTAAATTTTATATTTCATTGGTCTTCCTGATTTGTCACCAGCTAGTAAAAACGATGTAGACATCTTCGGGCTTTAGATAATGTGTCATTATGTTTAGTATACATACTATATGTATCATAGGTATAAAAAAGAAAATATTACTTTTAAAAATTGTATTATTTTGCGTATAAAAATATTGAGTCTTCTATCGATGAGCCAGTCTATTCTGTATTTTCCGTTTATACGGATCATTGTCATCATCAACGTCCACAACAGCCTGTCCTCGTCCACTGCCACGCCCTAGGCCTCTCAAAATAGCGAAATCTTCACAAACTTGGAAATCACCAATTGAAATGACCATAACAAAAAATATCCCTATTATAGAGGAATACAACCAGCGGCTGTACCGAAGCTAATATGCGCTATACTAAACCTTTGAAGTGAACAACCACTATATATACGATGGCTAAATTGCCGTATGAAAACTTAAATACATGAATATAGTAGTGTTCCGCGATCCGTAATACTAGATTTTACGCAAGCGAGTTGAAATTATGGGCCGGCGGTAATAACCTATTTCCAAGATCCGCTAAGCTTTCGTACATGGAGAAGATAAACAACCATTAATACTGAAATGTACTCTGTATATAAAATAGTTTAAGTTACAACTAAAATGGTATTTTTGTTTTGTTTATGTGCGTAGGTATCTATATCATTCGTTTCCAGTGTAGTATTGACTAGCGTAACCTAGCGCTGCAATTCGTTATACTTAGAGATATTGAGCCTACTCGTTACATTCCCCAAAATCAAATACTCTCCCCAATCGAATACTTAACAGCTATGTATTAATAAAATAAATCTTCATAAGCGTATTAATTTCACCATATATCAACCACCCTTCAGCTTTAACATAATAATGCTTTCCCACCACGTCTTGGTAGTGTAATACGCTAGTCATTACTGCCGCTCTTAGACGACTTCTACGACAAAAGGTAATGTTCCTACCTAGTAATAGATTATATGTACTACGATGTATTAAGAAGTTAAATGTTAATATATTTTTTTACTATTTGGCAAAACTTTTTCATTTTTTACCTTTAAAGTACGCCCTGATAAAATTTGTTTTTTTTTCTACTTCTATTCTTTTTAAAGCTTTGACTTTTTTTATCCAGCAAATCCGGGCTAGCAAAGGTTCCCCCAGTGTTAAATAATTTAACTTTTTTTAAATAATCAAAAACAGAGATTTTTAAATATATGCATTTAATTAATACAATATATATGTATATATATATTTCTGAAAATAATAAACTAAGCGTACAATTTTCGAATATGTTTTTTAACATACGCGTGGCCTACTGTTCCATTTATCTGTATAAACAAATTTCTTTTGTTTGTATAAATAAATACAAACAAAACGTTTAAAATAACATTAGGTTTTCTACTTATTTTCCGATTCATACAAATGAGGCCAGCTCAAGATTTATTACTTAGTTTGAAAGAAATGTAGTGTAGAGAGCTATCGAGACATCTTTCGGCGAGTTCCGTTGAGAGTACTGGAAACAGCCATTCGACCATATTTGCATTGTCAAAGCCATTTCTGTCGATACAAATCTTTGAAGTTATTCTTAACCGCAGAATGTGGACGCGAGTGGAATAGGCGCATCACTAGATGGATATTTACGAGTGACAGCCAGCGGCTGTTGTTAAACAAATAAGACAATGCTGATTCATAGATTCAACTCTAAAGTATATTTAGTTAAAGTCTCAGGTTACCGAAGTGATGATGTCGCGACTGTCCCATTTCAGAACTAGTGACCATTTGTGCCTACTTGTTAGACGCGCATATTTTTAGTTTTTTGTCTCGACTAAGTAAAAATTGTAAGGCCAGTCGTAGTACAGGGGCACATGTGTGACAGTAAAATCGACTGGCTGTGGGTTCGATCCCCACTCAAGGAAGTGAAATATTTATTTACGTTTATATTTTTATTTCTTCGCTCTGGTGTCAAGGCAAATCGCGGCGTTGAGCTCCGCCACTCAACACGGAAAGTGAGGAACGGTGTGTCTTAACACTAAGTTCCCTCTGCCTACCCAGCTGGATGCGGACAACAGCGTGAAGCTGACAAAAAAGTAAAAACAGCGTTTTCAATACAGAAACTGGTCAATCAACGCGATTAACATACTTGTTGCTTTGATAAAAACAACGAAGATTCTTTCTTCTTGTGAGGATTACCGAGTAAATTGTATATAATGGTTTTGCTTTAATTTTCCTTTTCGTAATTGAAGATAATATGAAGTTAACTCGTCAGCCTTGACGCAAACACCCGGAAATTTGCGGCTACAGTGGGTGAAGTGTGATTACTAAGTGTATGATATTAATATAAGGGTAATAAGCGCGACAGGTTAGCTCCTCCCACAAACCAACATGGCTAATCACCTTGTTCAAGGAGATTATTGATTTCGGAGCTACTTATAGGTAGTGATAATTAATTATAATATATTGTGATGCGGTATCAGTGGGACAGCGTGTGATTGTGTATTTAATAGTTGTGGTTTCGATCTCCACTCAAGTAAGTGATTTTTTTCATTTCTCTGCTTTGGCATGAGAAAGTGCGGCAATTATGCATTGATTTCCGCCACGTAAAGCGGAATATTTTGATTTTGGAAAGCATAGAACATTATTCCGACACAAGGTTCTCCTTATCTATCCTGCTATATGCTGGATAAAGCGTGAAATTATTAAAAATCTTTAATTTTTAAGATTTAATAAAAATATTTGTTATTATACATATGTAGATGTACTTGTGATAATTTTCAAACTAAACAAAAATATACGTTGATTTTGTTAAATAGAAATGGCAGTCGGTTCCGCCGTCAAACATGAAACGTAGCTTATTTTGAGAAGAAAGAAACAATTTATCATTAGTTTAAAATGTTATTTATATTTAGTTTCCTCGTGTCCACCTCCCAAAGTGCGAGAACTAATATATATTGTTTTACTTTCATTTTTCTTTTGAGGTAATAAATACAGATAAAATAAAATATTAAAAGGACGTTTGTTTGTTTGCTTCAATTGACTTTTTAAAATAACTTTGTTATATCATTTATCGAGAGCGTTGGGATGTTATTGACGTTGGAGCATAGATCAAACGGTAGATGCAAGTTCATATCGCCCTCGCCTCTCGATAGATGTTGCCATATAAAAGTCTTAGCATTAGTTAATTAGCTCTAGTCGAAGCCTTAGTTAATTAACTTAAGCTACTCCAGTAAATGTAATAAATATGATTTACTTGTTAAAAATTACATTTATTTGTATACTTTCATCATACAAAAGACTTGTCGTAATTACATTGAGATAGACTCAGTACGTCTTACGACTTTAAACTTAGTTTTGTCATCTTGTTAGAACTTGCTGTATATTAGTTGCCATTGTGTTTTATAAAATAACACGTTTTTTACGATACAATCTGAAATAGTTACCTTTCTTGCTGTTTTTCTGGAACATACTTACTTCAGGACCAAATTAAGTGAAAATATTGAGTATTTTTTTTGTTCATGCAAACATCACATATTTAGTTATTATTATTTGACTGCTTATACTAGGCTTAGGACTTAGACACCTCTAGGTGAGTAATTCCTAAGATAGTCCAAGATATTTTTTTTGCTTTTTATTATTTACTAAATTAATATTATTTTAGTAACTATTGATAATATTACAAAACAGTACGACTGTTTTGTAATATTATCAGTTTTGCCCGTAACTTTATTTGCGAGTACTTTAGAACAAAACCGAAAATTAAGTTTTTCTCACTCCCGTAGGAATTTTGACCTTTATTTGTATAAAACGCTCTCAAATCTGACGTCGATCTTGAGATGCCGTTTTCGCTTATTTATTTAAATTATAATCCATGAAGAAATAAGCATCTCAAGATCGCTCTTCTCATCGATCTCAGAGTTGAACGAATAATAAATATCGGTCTTACGGGCACTTCTCATCCTATCTATATATTTAATTTCTAAACTACTACATTCAGTAGTTTTGTCTGTGCATTGTCTGCCACTCATTCTGTAACTTATGTGAAGACATCACATTATAATATTATTTTGGTGTAAAAGAATTTTACAACAAAATAATATAATACATATTAAATTATCCAACAATAATTATTGTGTTGACCAAGTCTCGGCGTTTAGCGAGATAGGCGAGGTCGTGTACTATCTACCTAAATACACGGATAGCCGGTGAGGACACGGTTGTGTTACTTAAACGTATTTAGAATGCCAAGTGATTTTTGTGTTACTTTGAAAGAAAAATAACGAGCAACGTCTGGTTGTAAACACGACGACAGAGGGTTTGGACCCATTCGAGAGAATTAATTTTTTTTTCTCGTTTTGGTAACAAGACAAAGCTCGACGTTGAGTTCCAGTTTTCAACTCCCAATGATTCGAAAGTTAGTCGGAATGTGGGGAGACTATGAGAAAAATTAAAAAGATTTAAGTAGAAAAATCTACAAAATTTGTATAATGTTATTAGCTCTTGCAACATTATATTTTATTGCTTTTTGCTTAATCTTATTTCAAGTGTGGAATAATATAATTATTTTTGAAATGAAAAATGAAGTGAGAGGCTCGTAATTACGACTCGCCCCTGCTAAGGACGACCGCTTGAGCGCATATTTACGCGAACATAGACAACATATTGTATTCACTACATAAATATAATAGTACTGGTTCATTATAGAGATATATTACATATGAATTGGTTTTTTTTTATTTTACTTAAGATTTTTTTTTTCTCTGACCAATCGTACTTATAGGCCATCAGGATGTACCGATTTGTGATGAAAGTTTGTTTTTAATGTTATTCTTTTATTATGTCGCTTAGCAATGAATAAGAAAAGATAAATCTTCTTATGTTTGACACAAAGTATATATCATGATAGTATTTGTAAATCAATATTTATTTAAACTAAATGTTACGACCGAAAACAAAGTAGTAAAGAAGTATTTTATATTTGGTATTAATGAAACAACACAAATCATATTACAAACTTACAATTTTATTTAAGTCTATTTATAGTTTATTTAAGTGTAAGTTTAATATAGTTCCCTGTGAGGCGTTGAGTTCTTTGACTCGATTTGGTTCGATCTCTACTCGAGAAAATGACATATTTAAATAGATATTAATATTAAAGTTTTATATCTCTATTTTTATTTCTTTGTTCCGATTTCCGCCACTTAATACGCAATGCCTCTAGGATTAGGCGGAAAGTGGGGAAAGGAGTGTCTTAACACTAGGTTCCCTGTGCCTACCACGCTGTGTGCGGGATACATCGGGAAGCTTATTCATTTTTATTTTTATATATTCTTTTGCCCATGATGATTAAATGCACTGCGCAGTCAGATAAGATCACTCGAGTGTCAGTTTTTACACCACATCAAAGAAACCAGTGTTTCGACCTTGTTTTGAACTTTAGGAAGAATGTAGACTAATTTAGGTTTTGGAAGACACATTTTTGATAATATAGCTGACCTTTAGTTGACATAATCAGGTGGAATTGTGGACATATTCTAATATAATTTTACATTGTGAGTCAACGTAATTTTTTTTTTATTTATTTATTTATTTAATTTACAAAACTCACAACTTTTGCCTAGTTTTAGGCAAAAGTTGCGCTGTATTCCGCACATATCAGGATAAACAGAAGGAATCTTGAATTCTCTTACAATTACATTATTCTATAAAACCAGCTAACAATATTAAAATACTTAAGTCTTTTTATAATAACAAATTAGTAAAAGATCCTTTACTCATTTGTTATTATTGTTAGCGTATTCGTGTAAAAGAGGGTAGATTTAGGTGGAAAATAACTATAAAAGCAATGGAATTGTGTCAACCCGGGGACAGTTGCTTGTAAGTGACGGCCCCTATTGGAAGGAAACTAGTGTGATGTGTTGTTAGTAGGTGATACATATCACTTATTGCAATTACATAGTATCCCTTTCCAAATAGTTTAGAATCATATAGACGATGTGTGTTTTTAACGTGTTTTTTAAAAAACGTTACCCTCTTCCGATTTCTAACATTATGAAACTTCTTCGACTTCGACAGGTCAATGAAACGTGACGTCGTCCTCGCGTCGTAACATAAAACAATTGATAGGTCTCAGAATTCCGTGTGAGAGGTTATCGTTTGTGCAAATTGCCAAATAAACCTACATAGATTAATCAGAAACGAGTAAATCTTGCTAAAATGTCGTTTATTGTTAATAATAATTTTATATTTTTTCTGTTACAAAGCTGTACTTTAGTAGGTATTACCTATGTATATTAAATGACGTTGAGTTTCGCTATTAAGCACGCAATGCCTAAAGGATTTGGCGGAAACAGCGTGAAGCTGATTTATTTATTTTTACCTATTTATATGAATTACATATTATAAAATTCACTTCAAACGCCCCAAGAGTTTGAAGTGAATTTTTCATATGCGAGTTTGTCATCACATAACCAAACCAACCAATACTGAGTGCAATAGAATGAGTCTACTCAAAAACGTATATATGTAGATAAGGTATACTTAGACAGTTATAATTGGTAATAATTCTATTCAAAGATAGATTTTTAAATTTCGCTCTTTACTGGGTAGTTATGCATGTTTGATACAGCAAGGGAAATATAAAGCCAGAAAAGAAGACGCGAGAAGACTTCATATTGTTAAATTATTTATTAGCATGGCGCAAGAAATAATTGAAAGAGAGAAATCGTTTTTGAGCAAATTATGGGAAAATACAATAATTTTGAACACTGGAAAACACTTTATAACAGAATAGTAATAAGAAATTATTAAAATATTACAACAAGTGGTGAAGTAAACCCGAAAGTCCATTAAAACAATGCCAATATAGTGCTATAAAAGTTTAAATCTTGAAAATCGTTGCCAAGTAAGCAAAGATTTTTGTGAAGACCGTGTTTTTCCCGACCGCTAAGGAAGGGTTATGTGACAATTTTACTGGTAAATAGATTTTTATAATTTCAGTTACTTAGTATTTAATAGATACACAAAAACACAGGTTTTTGCTATTTCTTAAACTAATCCTCAATAACATGTAGAAAAATACGATATATATACTGGAAGTTCACTACTTCGTTGTAAACTTAGCTCCTTGTACGAAGCTCGACCAGTTTGGAATAACTTTCTACGAAGCACGCGGCATGCGACCGATGTTTATACATAAATGTTATCACCGCTAGCTATCTTAATTGCTTTGATGGACCACAGCTTTTACATTACTTTTACGGCTTAAGCTTTTATTATACGCCAGTTTTTTGTCAACATATTTCCATGTTTTTGCTTGCTTACACAAAAATTATAATTGTCAGCCATAATTGGTATAATCGCATCGTTATTTAATTGCCATTTAAATATCTGAACATTTTTTATAGTGTGAAAATATTTTAAATATACAAAATAACCTAGTCTCATTAATAGGAGGCCCAATAATTGGAAGTAAAATAACTGCATAACAGTTCTTAAAAAATTGTAAGAAATATTTCGTGTTTTGGGGTCACTTTATACGTCACAATCTTCTGCCGCATTCTTGTTGCATTTTTCCTGGAAAGCATCAAAGATTCTCAATCGAACGACTCCCTGAGTCTCATCAGACTGGGGAATACATACGAGTATGTAACCATTCTCACAAGTCTAAATAAAAATTGTAAATGCCGCTATGTTCTCAAAACACTTAATTATGCAAACGTTGAACCATCAGTAACTTCTAAAATCCTACTATTTACTAATATTATAAACTAAAATTACTGAAAAAAAATTGATGGCACTTAAAATTTATATAGATTATATATCAGAATAACACATAGGCTGTAACATTTTGTATAATTTAGCTATAATATAAAGCAGCACTTGTGTCGCTAGTTTCAACTAAAACAAAAGGTGAAAAATTTTACCAGAGATAACACAATGAAAATTTATTACACCACATATTCTAAACTAGCTGTACTACTATTAATTTTTTATGTATATATTTTCATATTGCCTTGTTGTATGAGAATCACTCAAATTACTGTGGCATGCTCTTTAACGGTACACTTTTATGACTCACCTATATTATTTTCAATTTACCAACGCGATGTGCCATATTAATTTGAAATATCATTTAACGAAATTGTTGGTTATGTTTGTATGATGTCACTATTTTCATCGAACACACCTTAGTCTTTGAGGTACTTAGTTAAAATCGAGGCCAGTGGGACAGTGTCTGACTGTAAATATGATGATTATAGGTTCTATTCCACTAAGGGGAAGTGGATTTTTTTTTATTTTCCCGCTCCGTCTCAACACGTAATATCTCGAATTCGGACATAAAACGGAGAACGGAGTGTCTTGAAACTACGTAATCGTTCCCTACCCTGCTACCTGCGGTATAAAGCGTGAAGCTAAAGTTCATATTTCTTACATTTATGAACATGGCAGCTTCCGATTTCTTTTTCCACAGTTTATATATTTTTTATTTATATCTTAATGAACTCAAATTAATTTTAATAAAGTTAAAATATTCATTTTGCGACATTAATCACCTACTTCGTAAACATAAATATAAAGCAGTTAAACACAGACGACAATATCGCGCGTCTTTCGCCATTCCTATAAAAACATATCTAGCATTTCTTTTTCTCAATGTCAATTGAGATGGTCTTCTACATTTTTTTCCATTTACGTTCCATTCGTAGGTTTATTTTGCGGCGTTCGGTGTCGTTACTCCACTTAGATCCATTAACTAAATTGCCTCGGCGGAGTTTTGGCGGTCCCCGCTGTTTATTTTGTGTGACCTGTTTCGATATAGTTGATTTAGGTTTGATTATAGTTTGTTAAATACTGTTATTTACGCCTATAATGCTAATGGACGTTCCAATAAAACACTTTTTCGCGCCAGCTTAAAATCACCACGTTATAATGTATGGATTGGTGGACTAAATACAAACTAAAAATTGAAACTTGAATTTAAACTCAACTTAATATTTTTTTTTATTTTTAAAGTCCAACATAAATATCTCAATTACATTTATAAGTAAACACTGAATAGAATACGTACGTAATTGCGAAATTGATGTCAAAATTTACGTCGTTTAAAAATTCTGTGACTCACTTAAGTTCATTGAGGAAAAAAATAAGTCTAGGAAAGGATGTGCAATTACGCACAAGACACGATTTAAAGAGTAATTTCTTTTTATAAAGAAATAAATGAAAAGGAATAGTTAAGTTTCCAAGAAGCATTTTATTCATTTAATGAATGGGTTTGTAAAAATATTAATTAATAGTATTGAATGTAATCTTAAACTTTTCTTCTTACCAAAAGACAATGACAATAAATCATTTCTCCGAGAGAGTCGCGCTTATAGATGCTAGAATTTATCTTTTTATTTAAAATGATAGATATAATGTAAAATCGTCGAATACAAGGCATCTCGAAAAGTAGAAAACATATTCCCTTTAAGTAAAGTGGGTGAACTAAAAGGGCAAATAAGGTTAGGTCTCTCGCTCTCATAATCACTGACACACATTCTGACACTCGTCATATCCCACTTATAAAAGTCGGCGATCTGTCACGAATATGACGCAACTGTGATTTGTAAGTTGACTTTTTGATCCTTTTAATTTTAAATATAAGCTTAATTTGTACAACGTCAAGAGTAGTGTTTACTTATTATTTTAAGAATGTTAATAAATTTTCAATTCTAAGTAGATGCACATATAGGATTTTATTTTGAAATACATACTCGTAATAAAATCCTATATGTGCAATCTTATATGTCAGAGGCCAGTCGTGGCGAAGTGGTACAAAGTGCGACTGTAAAACCGACTGGTTGTGGGTTCGATCCCCACTCGAGAAGATGAAATATTTACTTAAATTTATATTTTCATTTCTTCACTCTGGTGTCGAGGCTAAGCGCGGCGTTGAGTTCTGCCACTCAACACGCAATGCCTCCAAAATTCGGCAGAAAGTGGGGAACGGAGTGTCTTAACACTAGGTTCCCTTTGCCTACCCTGCTGTGTGCGGGATATAGCGTGAAGCTAATTTAATTTAATTTAATAATACTCGTAATACATTTGTAAGTCATAGGGACTTTTATCTTAGCCTAGGTATTGAAATTGGAGTGCGGTCTCACATAACCGAAATACGTTTGGAAAGTTTGAAATGAAGCCAAAAGCATTTCGTTCTTCCTTTACCAGCCCGTATGGATGGAGGCTTAAACTGGATTGGCTACAGCTTTTAAGGCTATATATTAATTTGCCAATTATTTGATGAGGTTTATTATAATTTTAAGTACTTAAGTGGATATAAGAATGCAGGAATATAAGTCCGTGTAGGAATATAACTCTACCGTACATTTGTAAAAATTGTTATATATGAATTTAGTAGTCACAGAAAATAAATGTACTTAAGACAATTTTTCAGTTTATTAGATGAAATTAATCAATCTAAATTGTTATAAATTGTAAATTTTTCATGACCTTGTCTCAGTAGTCCCTCTTCATTTTAAGATTTAACATACAAAACAAAAATGGTATTTGAATTTAAAAAGTTTTCACTCACTTTTACATACTGTAATATGTAGTGTAATGTGCCCAAAAATCATTTTCATTAACTTAAACAAATAAAAAATGAATGAAGCAAAAGTAAATATATCGACGTGACACAAACTCGTTTACAGGAACACCCTGTTGTGATTCATCGGGTCCTTTGGCGCGCATCCAGAGCTATAACCGCTCGCTAATAAATAATATTATACTATGTTTTAATGATCCCTTGCGGTTTCGTTTGGAAATATGTCTAGAGTGTTAATTATTGCTTATTTGAATTTGAATGTGTCGTATTTTATGTAATAAAACTAGTTGTAGTCTGCTGCTCGTTCCCTTACTTTTATTCTAAATTTTAACAACCATAACCAATATAACACACAATATTAATAATCTATCTACTACGTCAATCTTAGATTGTTCCTCCATATATCTATCCAACCTATCTAAATTGGCTGTATGTCAGTTAAAACTATTATTTATTCTAGATTAAACATATTTCTTCTAATATATTAGATCTGTAAAAATTTTTTTATGCCTTGAATACAAAATTCACAATGCAGCGAATTTTTAATTAATTGAATTTCCTGCTTGGCTTAATGCAAAGAATATTTTCTGCTTATTTGTTATTCACCGTTTTTTTTGTATTACTCAAACTATTAGTTAATTTCTTGGAATGTTTAACAGCGGAACGTTGAAAGGTATCTTCTAAATGAATAATGTTAGCTACTTTTGCTTTTGTTTTACAAAATTTTAATACAATTCTAATATTTGACTCACAAGTCACGCTTAAGACCGAAAAGCGCTACGTTTAAATTATGTAACGGAAACAGACAATCAGTTCAATACGAATCCCTGAGTAAATCCCCTTTAAATATGAAAGTGATAGTTTAGAAAAATACCCTAGATAAATATAATAAAATTAAAGAAATTAATACTCATGCCACTTGATAGGTATCCTTTATCGTATAGTCTCGACATTGCGTCAGCCGGTTACTTAATTGGAATTATAAACTGGAATTGGCAATATCAATTTATACTATTGTTATCTTTATGTGTTTTAATGATGTGAAGAAAACCACCCGTTGTTTTAATTATTTACTTTATTCTTATCTTGTCAATGTACGTTTAGTAGATAGATACAATTATTAATACTTTTGAGCTTGAGCCAGTCCCTGGGACTTTATATGGCTAATCATGGCAATATAAATAAATACTGTATTTTATAAAATTTTATTACAATTTCAAATTTTTTAATCAATATTTTGTTTCTATACATCAAATCAAAGTGCAGTGTTGCCGTTAGTTAATGCACATACCTATACTTACTGATGAATTGACGTTTCTATAATATTTTTTTTTACCTATAATTGTATTGATAATTGCAAATGAACTGCTCAACTTGAAAATATATATTAATTGGTGATTTACGCACTACTTCGCTTCACTTTTCTTGATAATGTTCATTTCATAATATTTATTGCTACACTTAAAGTGTACGTGCCATGTCAGATTCCTTATATTCCAATAGCCTAAATTAAAACATCAGCGTTCTCAAATTTAATCTGACAATTGAGGCTGTATTTACAACTTCGTTCTTATATAAAAGTCCGGTTCAATTTAACTTATTCAATCTTGTCACGTTCTGGTACAGTTAATGTATTATAAAATTGAGATCTTAAAAAGTATAAGTCTTAGTTGCGAAAGAGAAATTACTTTCTTTCTAATTAATAAGATTTTTAAACTTTATTGTTTCATAAGCATTATTAAGGTTTTTTATTCTCGATAATAAATAATATAGTTAGCTTTGTAAGGTAAATGGCTTACAAAAATTTTTTAACATAGTATAAATTAATACTCAAATTTATATAGCATCTAATTTTATTAAAATAATTTATTATTAATTAAATTACTTGTGACATTTAGAAAACAATATTTTGTTTTAACTTTTGCTGGTTTAAAAGTATTTTTTAATATATATTGCTGAAGTGTAACATAAAAAACACATTTCATAAATAATCGAGGCCGGCGGTGATGTAACGGCACAGCGTCTTGTCACAGCACAGATTCTCACTCTAGGGAATGTGATATATTTTTTTTAATTTCTCTCGGTGTGGTAACAAGAAAAATCTGTTTTTAGTTCTTTTGTCTAACAAGCAATATCTTGAAATTTAGGCGAAAAGTGGAGAACGAAGTCTCCTAACACTAGATTCCTTATATATCTATTATAAAGTATCGACGATGTATCTCGTATACGACTATCATTATAGTTGTATACGAGATACATCGTGAAGATAGAACATAATAAAAACTGAATGAGTATTATTTCATAAAAATGGCTTCATAATTCTAACTCTGTTACATAGATAGTATATTACAACCATAAAAATGTAAATCCTTTTTCTATAATAAATGATTGACGTCGTCCATCAGTCAGAATTTAGCGCATTTGTCGACGATCTCAACGTGCCACATTACACACGTATCGGACAATATTTAGGATATGAGAAATGATCGCGAATGGCAGCTCTCAATCAAAATGTATTGTGTATTTTCGATTTATTTTAAGATTTAAATGGAATATCGATTTCCAATTAAAATTAAAGGAATACAGTAACATATAGCTGTTATATTCTTTTTTTATTTTTTTTTATTAAACGTCAATGTCAAATTTTGATTTGATGGTGTTAATTAATATTATGTGTATTGTCATTTAATTTCATAATTACGTGGTGCAATATAGTCTAATTTATTATGATTTTATGTTTCGCCATAAAATATAGATATATAGGCAACAAATAATTTAAACATTATTTATTTAAGAGTTTCTTCAAAATTCTTCCAATGCCAGTAAATTACGATCAGCTGGCCATTTATGGGCCTTAACATCTCATTACATATATTTTCAATAGAAATAACAAGACCTACGCAAGTAAACCCACGAGAAAAATCTAGTTGATAATAAATAACATCATCCTACACTGTCGATCTAAAATTTTATACAAGTCTGCACTCCATGTATGCATAACAAATGTAGTTTTCAAATTTCCAAGCAACTGTCACTCGATCGCAATGCATACGATATGAGGCGTTCCGAGTACCACGCTCTTAAAACGTACCAAATATTATTATGGCATAATATTCCCTATCAATTCAGTCTCAAAAACCATATTGGTTTAAACGTAATTTGGAAGTAAACATGTCGTACCCACTAAGTGGTTCTACGTATCGTATGTTCCGGCTATTGTATGCGAGTGGCTCCTCTGTTTTAATTCTGTGACAGAAATATAATTGATTGATTACTTAGAACGTCTACCGAAAGACCGTCGCTTTATATTTATATAGATTTTATACACTGTGAGTAACACTAAGTTTAATATGAAAGTTTGCCACTAATTTCTTCGCTTAGTTACCGTTCTCAACTTCTAGTCTCATATGCACAAATTACCTACTCGAGGCGCTGCACCGCGGTACTAATTAAAATTCATAGTCTTGCCGACGTCAGTACAAAAGCTCCCATTTCATCTTATGCTCGCTCTTGCTACATTTTGAAGTAACTTTTATTATCATCTATTAGTTTATAATATTCATATGAAATTATATTTAAATAATTTCATTTTAAATTCATTGTCATATTTACGTAAAACTGACCAAAATTCTATATATATGCACAAAAAGTAAAAAAAACAGATATTTGATATTTTCTATTTCTTTAGTTAGCAATTTCCCGCACATTAGTAGAGTAGGCAGGAGGAATCTACTATTAAGACATTTCGCTCTCCAATTTTTTACCTTTTTTTTATATTATTTCCTATTAGGTACATTTTCTAGTTATAAAGTCGTATAATTTGCCAATTTCTTAAAAAACCATAGAGATTTCTCAATCATAGGTTTATTAATATTATATAATAAATGTAATAATTACTTAAATATGCCGAACTACTGATTTCGTATCCTTAGCTGTTCCCAACGAAGCATAATCAATATGTCGATACGTGTCCCTAATGTCCTGCGATTTCCAGAAACTTTGTCTGAGTCAATACATCGAATGATAATGTCTTCACATTGTTTACTTTTACTTCCGGTGATTCAGGGCTTCCCATCTACACCTAAATGTAAGCAGCCATTTTGGTTTCTACCATAGAATATACCGAAACGTATAAATATTTATTTAACATAACTTTCAATTATTATTTTTTTATATTAATAATTATGTTTTTTTTAAGCTTAACAATGTAGGCTGAGAAAACATGGGAGTAATGTGTTAAGACGTTTTTATTCTCCATTTTCCGCCTTATTCTGGAGACATTACGTGTTGATTGGCAGAAGTCGCAGGCTCTTGCAAAAATTTTAAATCTGTACATGTGTATATATAAATAATTGTATTTCCTGTGAGTTGAATAAAAATAAATTCCTGATCAATCATAGCGCATACCGCAAAAAAAAACCCGCTTCATGCTGTATTCCGCACACAGCAGCGTAGGCAGAGGGAACTAAGTGTTAAGACACTCCGTTCCCCACTTTCTGCCGAATTCTGGAGGTATTGCGTGTTGAGTGGCGTGAACGCCGTGCTTAGCCTCTACACCAGAGCGAAGAAATGAAAATATAAATTTAAATAAATAATTCATCTCCTCGAGTTGGGATCAAATCCACAACCAGTCGATTTTACAGTCACACTTTGTGCCCCTGCGCCACGACTGACCTCAAACCCAAACTTGTTCGAAATTCCAAAAGTATAGTAGATATATAGATAAAATGCATACGTCCATTTCAGTAGCTGTATGAATAATATATGCAATAAAAATCTCTTATAAATTTCGTCGACAATCTAAAGAGAAAACATTTGTACATATTTAAAACATACACGGGAGTAGCGTCGCGCCAATATTTATGCTGGGTACGTCAACATTAACATAGCAAATGGATTACGTCCTGCCGCCGCTTCCTTCGTACGCGATGCGATGCAATGTTGTTACGCATCCCCGATGCACAACAGTTTTTATGTTTATCCATTTCTGATGCAGATTGTAAAATTGATTGTGAGAAAACAAAAATGAGGTAAACGCGACACTTCTTTTGTATAGGTTTATAGTTGAAATTTCAATAGGTGTCTGTTGATAAATCATTTTGCTAGTTCCGTTACTCAACCCGCAATGCCTCCAGATTACGGTGAAAAGTGGGCAACGGAGTGTCTTAACACTATGTTGCCTTAGCCTAACCTGCTGTGTGCGGGATACAGCGTGAAGCAGATTTGATTTTTATAATATAGAATTATTTGAACATGATTTGGAGTAAATTAGAAATAGTGACTGTTGGCGTTGCATTATTTTTAGTACTTAGATTTGAGTTAGAGTCCTGGTTGATTCGCCTGCGGGTATTACTGCTGTTTGTGCCACGGGAGGTTTTTTCCTTTATAAATATTGAATGATATATGAATGAACACTTGTCGAAATTTTCCTTATCGTAACGTATTCACCTGCTACAGAGTCTCATCGATGTCTCGAAAAATGCAAATAATACTTGGAATTCAATGACGTGCTTCCACAAAATGTGGGATTTTATACAATATAGTTGCTTATATATAATTTTATAATATATCTTTTTTACTATACACAATAATGTGGGTACAAATTCCATTGGGATTCCATTTCTAATAAAGTGAGTTATAAAATAATTTATAACTAATTTTATTTCCTCAATCTGTTGATATATTTCCATATATAATTATGTAGACAAAGTTCAATATTGAATTGCCAAGCACGCCTTGGTTTAAAGTGCAAAACAAAGTGACTTAAAACTAAAGACAAAAATATATTTGAGTATAAAAAAGTAGGTCTTTTTTCAAGTATACTAAGTTGCTAAAAGCTGATTATTATTATGTTTGTACTGTCTGCCGCTTATAGCAGAATAGGCAAAGAGAACTTGATTTTAAAAGAAATGAGTATGGAACCCACAACCACTTATACTATAGTTAGGCACTATACCGCTGCGCTACGATTATTATTAAATAAGTAAATAACAATAGTAAACGCTACCATCACCTATTACTAATAATAAGGCAATGGTAGCACATTCATATATTTATGATTCAAAACATGGTCTTAATCCGGTATCCGGTGGCGCAGTTCCGGTGGCTATGTCTATATCTGATAATAATTCATTGTCATTTATTCACATTCGCTCAATCGTACCTATCTCTCTCATAGAGTAGAGTCGTAGAATAATTTGGAAGTGTTGAAATACTTCTCCGCTTCAAATTTACTTTCAATATTTTAGGTTTGTTTCTATTAAAACCGAATAGAATCATATAATACCGTAACATCCGTGGTTTCCCCACTGGGCGCTAAGCTAATAATATAAAAAAATAATTAGTTATGGTCAAGATATGACATGTTTCGATCCTATTTCTATGCAAACATCACTTTAAGCCGTATATTTATCTACCTGTGACACCTTATTATGCGTTGCGTGTAGACCGTCATTTGATTCATTGGTATCGTCTTTATCTGGAATTCGTAGGCGTAACGCGATTGATAGCTCGGAGGGAGGGGAAATGCATATTTCTTTGAACCTCATTTAGTCAAACAATCACTGTCGCATATCGCACACGTTTATCTTTGCATTTGTTTTATTTTTAATATCACTGTGAAAAAAAAAACTCAATTTTACATAATTCAGTTTTAAGTTTTATTTTTGTTGCATTTTTTTTTTGATAATTTTATAGCATATCAAAGTGAAATACATCAATAAAGTCAAACCAAAGTGAATTAATTAGAATATATATTTGAATATAAAGTGTTCGAAAAATGGTTATGGAGTCAGCACAGCCCAACGGGCGATTTTGGCCGTTGTCGCCTCGCTTATGGCGGCGAAGTAACGAATATTCAAAAATCGTCTTCGAGCCCAGACGACCGCCGATCTCACCGATCGAGATACGAAAACACGACAAAATTGATGAAACACCAGATTTATTGAGGTCTAGGAGTTTTATCAAAGAAAAATTAGATAGCTTGAATATAGATGATGTTGAATTAAGGAAGAAGAATACAAATGAGTACAGATTGAGTGTAGATTCTAAGAAGCCACCGGTGAAAGAACAAAAAAGGGAGGAAGTGGTCAAATTTAGATTGAAAAAGCAGAGGCAGCCAAGGCCGAACAGTCTTCAGTTGTTACTCTGTCCATCAAGCTCAGGCCACTATAGCAGTAGCACGTGGAGGTATACGCGGGTTCGATCTAAAAGGTTTGCATTTTTATTTTGTACTTCAAGTTACTTTTAAGTTTATTTTACTCGAAGTGTACATTTTTATATTTGTACATTCTACTTTAATATTTTTTTAAAAGCGCCTAAGATAATGTAAAAATGTATGCCTTATTGGTCAGAGCCCTTGAGCGGTTTCCATGGGGGACGCGGGATCAAGTTCTGCTAATTCCTATACTTGTAATGTTTTAAAAAAACTAAAAAGCTCTTCAAAGCGAAATTTAGGCACAATATTTGTAACCGTAGTAAAAAAATACAGATTTCATAAATAGAACTGACTTCAGATTTACCAGGTAGCTCAAAGTAATGACATCGAGTGTCGGACGACTAGACTCGATGTAATTAATTTGGACACTTTCCCTTACACTCATAATCTTGAATGTCTCCACCTTACACAACGTTGTGGGCGTGAGTGGGTAGCGTTTTGAAGGCTACATACTTTAGTTAGGCACGGCTTCGGTCATTGATCATTTTTGATGGAATTCCTTTACTATCTAATATACATATATATGGTTTTTTAATTATGGTATTCTGTCCATGTCATTGCCAAATCAATAACATATTAAAATTGTGTAATAATATATTAATATATAAAATAATATTTGGCCTACTTCATAATTGAAATCAAAACAAGCTTCACGCTGTATCCCGCATACAGCAGGGTAGGCAGAGGGAACCTGGTGTTTAGACACTACATTCCCCATTTTTTGCCGAATTCTGGAAGTATTGCGTGTTGAGTGGCAGAACTCAACGCCGCGCTTTGCCTCGACACCAGAGCGAAGAAATGAATATATAAATGTTAATAAATATTTCACTTCCTCGAGTATTATACGGGGTTCAACATAGAACCAGTCACACTTCGTCACACAGTGAATGGAGGGGAACGTTACGAAAGTTGGGCGGATAGTGGAAAACGAAATATCTCACCACTAGGTTCCCTCTAGGTTATCTCCAGCTATACAGGAGAAACGTGCAACTACAAAAATACAAATATGTGAAAACAGTGTTTTGCGAACATGCTATAAGTAATAAGTTCTTTGATTTTCACGATTATTATACATTTTAAATAAAACTATTTTAACCGGATTAATCGCGTATATTTAGTTTACGGGTAGACTACCCGTGACCACGGACTACTGCAAAGTGTTCGAAACGTCGGGTTTCCAAAAATGTAAAAACTAAATATACGCGATTAATCCGGTTAAAATAGTTTTATTTAAAATGCTATAAGTATATATTCTCTGGCTTATATTTGAACTTGGAACTAATAGGCTCAAATACGTCTTAATAGCAGTTTATTCTATCATTATATAACTCACTATTAATAATAACTCTTAATTACAATAAACTTATATATCTAATATATATTAATAATTTCGTTATGATTTACGTGAGGTGAATTGTGATTTGTGACGACATTTATATGGTATAATAAGAAAATATTCTTTTTAATTTTATGATTATAATTAGGTAACAATTCTTCAAATGACTAACTATTTGGCCAAGGTTAAGTGTGATTGAGTTGGTAATAAATAATACTGTGACTGTAAACACGACAGGTTGTGGGTTCGATTCCCTCTCGAAGAAATGAAATATTGAATATTTTCATTTCCTGACACTGGTAAAGAGTCAAAGCAGCGTTGAGTCCTTCCACTCAACACGCAATGCCTCTAGAATCCGGCGGCAAGTAGCTCTTCTAATTTTATCTTTCAGTGATAAGGCCGCCTTTTCACATTATGTCTTGTATTCAATTATTACTTAATTATGTAATTTTCTGGAGTACAATAAAAAAAATCATGTTATCTTATGTTAATAGAGTATTGTTAATAGTACGTCCAGCATATCATAATCTACAAAGCAAACCATTGCAAAGCTTTATGCGACCCAATTAAAAGTAAAGACTGCGATATTCCACAACGTATAACCAACCCACTTGCAATTGTTAATCGATTCTCGTACCGGTCGGAAACATCTTTATAAGAGTTTAAAGTGATCTTTACCCCGTCAAGTGATATTTTTTCAGCTTTATACTGAAATCGGCATGTAGTATGGAGAGGGAAGCTTGTGTTAAGACATTCCGTTCTCCACTCTCCGCCTAATTTTTTGAAGCATTGCGTGTCGAGTGTCAGAACTTAACGATGGGCTTAGGGCTTAGTGCCAGAGCAAATAAATGAAAATATTAATAAATAATTATTTATTCTTCCGACGGGGATTGTACCCACAACCGTTGCGTTACATTCACTCCCTTGTGCCCCTGCGGCCACGATCCCACTTAAAATTGTTAATTGATTCTCGTGCTGATCGAAAAAATCTTTATAACAGTTTAAAGTGATCTTTACACCTTCAACCGATACTTCGATTGTAATTCGTTATCGAATATATTATAATCGTTATTGTTATTTCGCGTTTTTATCTCTCGAATAAATTCACAGCTGGTGTCCAATTTTGTATCATCTGAAGACATTCTTCGTATATTTATTGCTTCATACTTTAATTTTTATTATATGAAAGTAATTTAAGTAACACTGTACAGTAGTTCAAATATTTCAGTTTATGATATATCAAAAATACTTATTTTTTCGTGTGAATCAGTCACACAATAATAAGAAGAGAAATAAACATACCAAAATTTACATCAATATTATTTAGATATAAATTACTATATACATTCGTAGAAGACGTTTCAGTTTAAGCTTTCATTTAAATTTCTATTAAAACTAGGCTAACTTCTCTTCAAAATCATAAGTACGTAATATAACTCTTCTCTAATCATTTGTTATTTATTTAAATTTATATTGAGTTGAGATCTGCCACTCAACACGCAATGCCTCCAAAATTCGACGAAAACTGGAGAACGGAGTGCCTTAACACTAGATTCTCACTGCCTGCTGTGTGCGGCATACAGTGTGAAGCTGATTTAATTTTATATTTTTTTTATAATTTCTATTACTACGTAGTATTTTAATTATTATATAGATGTATGCACAATATGTAGGTATATAGGTAGGTCAGTTTTGTAAGTGATAGTGTTATCGCTTCCATTTGCATTCTCTTACATCGCGTTACGCAACCTGCAATGTCTGCATATGATCTAGTTTTTATTACATTAATGCATCGTGTTGAAATTTGTCCTAATGACACATTTTAATATATATGAAGCCATATTATGTATATTCATATATAAATATGTAAAGTTATAAACATATTATTACCAATTGAGTCCGGTCGTGGAGCAGGAGCACAAGCGTGCGAATATAAAGGCGACAGGTTGTGAGTTCGATTTCAAAAGAAAAAAAAATGAAATATTTTCATTTTCTTCGCTTTGGTAACAAAACAAAGGCGTTGAGTTCCTCCCCTAAGCACACAATGCCTCGAAAATTTTGGGGAAAGTGTCGTTACACTAGATTTCCTATGTCAATTACTAGCGTGAGGCTTAAAAAATGAGGCATTATTACTCAAGACTTGAGTAATGGCTGTTTCTGTGAATTCTGAACTTTTTCCTTTGTCTTATTTATTATCACTGTGTTATCAATTGCGTACGTACATTATTTTATCATAACGCAATGTTCTGTAACTAAACTGATCTTCGACAATTCGTAATAAATGTGTCATACAAATTTTTCAATTTTTTTTACGCAGTTAATGTAGTTTTAATATTTTTTTTTTATCGAGAAATTATGATTCTTTTTAAAAAAACCGGTTAAGTTTGAGTCGGATCAGGATTGTAGACACGAAGTATAACTTTAAAAAAATTCGTTTTGTAGTATGAAACGAACTACAAATATAAGTTTGTAATTATTTATTTATCTATGAAATACATATAAATTTGCACTTTTCACATATTTTTGTGCCTATTTACATATTGTTAGGTGCCACGGGAAGTACCCTATAGGTTTTGATTACGTGGCGAATTTCATACGAAATTATTATAAATATTTGATATTTAAATGACATCAAACGATATCGAGATAAATGAAGACAAAAGAAAAATAAAGTGATTCTTGAAAGTTCGGCTATTACCTTCACAGAATCCTAAAAAAGTAACTTATTCAGAAATCTCTAACAGACGCTTAATGGCAACCAACCATAGAATTTTATCAATATACAAGTTTCGATAAAACAACAAAAAGAGCATGTCAGCGTTACGTGCACACTGCACAGTGCATTTGCATGCGCCGAATATCAATCGATGACCGACTCCATAGGGGCACCCACCCCCCTATAGCGTGACCATCATGTACCATTCAAAATAATATTATTTTTGATATTATTTTTTGTAACAATGGATTGAGGTCAGTCGAGGCAGTCGTGGCGTAGAGGCACAAAGTGTGACTATAAAACGGACTCTGGTTGTGAATTCCATCCACACTCGAGGAGATGAGAAATTTACTTAAATTTATATTTCCAATTCTTTGCTCTTATCTCGAGGCAAAGCGCGGCGTTGAATTCTGCCACTCAACACGCAATGTCTTAAAACTAGATTCCCTCTATCCTGCTGTGTGCGGAATGCAGCGTGAAGCTGATAAAAAAAACAATGGATTGATGTATGTATTTAGTATTTTTATTTTTTCGCTCTGTTAAGAGGCGCGAATCGTGGCTTGTTAACCTAATATTAATAATATAATATAATAATAAGTTCTTTGATTTTCACGATTATTATACATTTTAAATAAAACTATTTTAGACTCTACCCGTGACCACGGACTACTGCAAAGTGTTCGAAACGTCGGGTTTCCAAAAATGTAAAAACTAAATATACGCGATTAATCCGGTTAAAATAGTTTTATTTAAAATAATATAATAACTTTTTTAATTGAAATTTTATGATTTTACTTTGTAAACTTTACTTCGGTTTGTTATTTATATAATTCTACCCCTTAATCTATACAACAATATAACATCATGTATAGGAATGTAAACTCTATTTACTGATAAATACCAATAGCGGAAAGATCCTTGAAACCTAGAACGCCTGGTCAGTCAGACGGAGGGAAACTCCCCTAACACGCCTTTGTACCTTGCATTTCAACCACTGGCCTGTGGATAATTAAAACGAGGTCCCATGTACTGCCCAAGTGAGACGCTGGTGTGTGCAACTGAGTTTATGGTTTTGGAAAATCGTTTACATATATCTATGTTGACAGCGGAATGGACGATCTGAATGTGAGGGTGGAAATTAAAAACGATTATTTTGATGCACTTATTGTATGTATTGTAGTTATATAGATTGCATCCAACGTGTTTAATATGATATTATATGATTATTTATTATGATCCGAAATTAAAAATATAATAAATCAATGTAACATTTTTGTCACAAATTTGACTAACTTATTTGTTTTTTTGCAGCCATGAGCCGGAGGGCGGCGGGCGGTGCGGCGAGGGGCCGCTAGCGCGCGCGATGCAGCCCGCCCCGCAGGGCGGCTCGCCCAAGCGACATGCCACTCCTGCGCCTGCACATGGTTAGTGCATTTATGTCCCTATTTCCCCTTTTTTTAGGTAATCGTATGTATTTGATATTTTAGGGGACGTAATCAAACGACGTATTATATTGTCGTTGATACTAACATATATAATTTGTAAACAAAACACGTGTTGTAAAATTTTGTTTGTGAATATATTGTTAAAATCACCACAACTTATCTATTATCTAAGAAAGAGATAACAATTAACATTCGCACTGTGCCAGACTTTTTTATATTTGGCATTTCCGATCCCCACGCGTCAAAAACATTTATCAATTATAGATACCGGAACTTTTGATCGTAGATAAGTGTCATCACGCCTTTTAGAAATATCCGCTAAAACAGGATGCGTTTTTTTAATATCCTTGTATTACAATAAGGAAAAAAAAACAAAACAACTTCATGCTGTATCCCTCACACAGAACTTAGTGTTAAGACACTCCGTTTCCCATTTTCCGCCTAACACTAGAATGAACAAATGAAAATATAAATGTAAATAAATATTTCATTTCCTCGAGTGGTGATCAAACCCACTACCAGTCGAATTTATAGTCACACTTTATGCCCCTGCGCCATGACTGGCCTCAATTAATACAACTAGTATATTATATTTTATTATATGATTTCAGGCATTTTTATATTTTACTTTCTTAAATTTTTGTCTTAAGAATGATGATATAGGCGCTGAATCAATATAAGCATATAGTGAAGTGTTTTTTTTCTCTGTGTTTATGATAAGAAGATAAAAAAACGATTTTAGGTTATTATAGTTGGATCATTATGTTTAACATACGAGTAAGTTACATTGTGGAATGTCAACAAAAATAAAAATAACAAAAGTACAGGCCAAGGCTGCAGAACAAAAGAAAATAAACATTGTCGAGGAAACTACACGCTTTGACAAAATACTAATTCAAACTCAAGGTATACTAAGTTTTTTACTCTAAAATGTTTATTTTACATACTAAGCCAACGTTTTTAGAGTAAATGACATTTACTGAAAAAAAGTTTGCCTTTATTTCATGTCCGACAATTTGTTTTATTTTATTTTGTCATAAGGTTTCTTATGAGTAAACCTACAAATATCTAAATAAAATAAAAATTGTCTTTATTTTTCTATTATAAAAATATTAATTAAATAATTTGAGCTATCAAAATATTACATTCTCCAAAACATACAATGTATTAAAACTACATAGTGGATAGCGAAATGTTTTCACACTAGGCTTCTGCCCTATCCTGCTACATGCGGGATACTATTAGCAGTACGATTATATTATACATATATAAAATAATCAAACCATCCCTTATATCACAAAGAACCAACATTAAAGAGGATTATAAAACAAGTGAAAATTATATCCAGACCGATTTTACTTTGACTCAGCATCGACGATTTTAGCTTTTAAGCTCCATTTGTGGCTAATAAAAAAAAAGAATACCCGCTTAAAGACGTCGTTGTCAAAGGCGCGCTGATGTCACCGCTTCCGACCGATGTCGGTAAGTCGGTACCGCCACGTGGTCACTAACGAGTGCCTTTTTTTGTCTTGCTATTATTTCTTTATTTGCTGTTTACTGTTTGGTATTTTTTTATTATTAATTTAGAAATAAGTAAATTAGGAAGTGTTAAGCAACTGCTTAAATTATTTTAATAAGAAGCTTAAGAGGCACACTGTATGACGCCATGCGTGACTGTTGCGGGTTCGAATCCCACTCAATAATTTTTTATTTTCAGTTTATGACTCTAGTAACAACCGTGCGCACAAGCGTGCATTTTAGTTCCGCAATTCAACATGATATATTTTAGGTTCTCCTTACTCTGCTGTATGCGGGATATAGTGTGAAGTTAAAAAAAAGCCTTACTTCTATCTGTCATATTGTATATTTAAATACTATGACAATACATAATTCTATATCTCATATTTTTCATCATTTAATTGATTAATTTAAACGCGACTATCGTGTCTTCCATTCCCACCCAGAGTAATGTATTATTTTCATTTGCTCGCTCTGGACAACAATAACAAGGCAAACCGCGACTCAGTTTCGCCTCATAGCGAACAATGTCTCAAAAATTAAGCAAAACGTGTGTTAAAGAAACTCCATTAGTTTCTTAACTCCGGGTTCCCTCAGCCTACCCTGCAATAGACGGATACGGTGCGAAGCTTTAAAAAATTTTAAAAACTGCATCAAAGGAACAAAATATAAAGAAAATAAATTGAAATTAACGTATGTATATCAATCACACGTTTCGAATACACGCAATGTCTTCATCACATTTATAGATCTGTTTATGTAATCTGTCTGTCTAGTCAAAGGGCATTCATGAATAATTCTGACGGATCGTATAATGGGTTAGGCATGGGGGCCGCTGGGGGGACAGATAACGATAAGTTATGACCTATCCGGTCCGGCGGTGACGCCTCCATCCGCCCGCATTGTCACGCTGTGAAAAACAAATGAAAAAATATATTTTATCGTTAGTTTCTAATGGAAATTGCTGATTGCATGCGGAAAAAAGTTTGTGGTTTTATTTTTGTAATTAAATTAGCTTCAGTAGCAGCTTCAGCTGTATCCCGCACACAGCAGGGTAAGCAGAGGGAACCTAGTACAAAGACACTCCGTTACTCATTTCGTAATTCGGAGGCATGTTAAGTGACGGAACTCAATCCCGCACTTTGTCTTGAGGGAAGAAATGGAGGAAATTAAAATTTTTAATAAATATTTCATTTCCTCAAGTATTTGAAAACAAATCGTGTTTACAATCGCACTTTGTGTCTGTCAATCAATGTCTTTATTTAAATTCTTTATATAAACATTTTGCGATTTAACGGGAAACCATGCTTCATGCACACTTCCACGGATTTTTTACATTCATAAACCATTAAAGACGCAGTTTCCTCGCGGAAAAGTCAAGAAAAGTCCATTTTCCAGTAATTTAGTGTTGTCACTAGAAACTCCGTGCGCTACTTAGCCGAGTTCCAGTGAACTTTATTATTCAATGAGCTACACTATTTGCATCTAAAGCACTTGCACGGTGCGCTTCCAGATACTGATTATGTTGATGCAATAAAACTTTGCGGCGAAGGAAAAACAGCTTCACGTGTGATGGCAGCTAAGATTGGCAGGTGTTTGTGGGTCGTTAATGTAATCTGGAATGAGTAGGTACCTACATATTGGATTTCTCAAAAAGTTTTATTGAAATAAATATTTCATATTTTCATTGTTTTTCTCTCTGGTGACGAGGCAAAGTGCGCCAAATAGCGCGCAATGCTTCCAGAATTCAGTAGAAAATAGGGAACAGAAGTGTAGACATACTTGGGAACCTTCCCAGGCTCCCTCTACCTACACTGCAACGTGTGCGGGGGATGCAGTGTGAAGCCAAAAAAATGGCATACTTCAAGATCATATTTTAATCAACGTTTTATCAACTTTATATAAAACAACGTGCATCTAGAACAGAGGTAGAGCTTGAATTTTCGGTCACACTTGTGATAAATTGCGGCGTTAGCCTCCACTCAATGGGTAATATTTGTATTTTATTTGAATAGTAAAGATTTTGCTTGTGATTTATTTAATTTATTTCGGTTATGCTTAAATTACTTAACAAAAAATCTGATTAATTTCATTAAACTGTACATTGTTATTGTGTTTTAATTAAAATAAATCGAAACCGACATTTTAAATTAAAATCATTTATAAAAAAACCGACGCGCATTTACTTAGTATTCTATAAAATAAAAATAAAAAAAAAACATTCTTGTAATCAATAATAAATAAAATGCTAAAAGTAGAATAGAGAAAACCGAACGTTAGAAATTTATTGTAATTCCAAGCGCTACGTTCTACTCGCAGGCGAAAAATAACATTAAAATAAATAATGCTAGCTCAATTGTTCTCCGGATTAACGACGGTGGGTGTTGAATGATAGATTGGTTTTTTTGTCGACCGAATTCTTTGTAGCTTGGTATGCAAATTGTTATGAAGATGTAACCTCGCATATAAATTATAGTTAAGTTAATAATCGATCTTTTAGTTATTTTTAAGCGTGTTTGAGTTATTTTTAGCAGGGAAGTCAGAGGGAACCTAGAGTTAAGGTTCCCCGGGCCCAATTTCCGCAGTATTTTCATTATTTCTTTTTCTTCTAAACAGGACGAGGAAATGAAAATAAATAATATGGTCTCTGACCCGAATGCAGATCGCATCCACTACCGTCAGAACTCAGACGCGGCGATGGCAAAAATTATAGGGAAAATTGTAGAAAAATAAATATGTTAAGCGCATTATGTTTGCGAAAATTTAATTTCCAACCAATATAAGATATTTATGATATATCCATATATACAACTTTATATCTATAGTTCTATATTTATATTATAAAGCTTGCACAGTTTGGATGGTTGAACACTAATTTCATTAACTTACTTTAAATTACATAGTTTTTTGTAATGAATGAACCATTTATCGAGAAACGCTATAGAGTTTATTACGTCACGGTAATTTTTTTGAATGTAACTCACCAGAGTTCCTTAGATTTTTTATATGCAACTGCCTTTTCGGCTCTTCTCAGCAGAACAGTCTTCCGAGCCAGTGTTCACTTTATGTGCATTGCACGACGATTTTTGTGAAAGTCTATTTGAATAAGGAATATTTTGAATTTGTACTCTTCGTTATTTCTATTTGGCTACGCTGGCGAAGCCGTAGGTAAAAGGTAATCTCAAATATTACAAAAATTTAACTCCGAAGCAATTAAAATCAATGACATGTTGTTAATTGGTAACTTTACGGCTTCATTTCTATAATATAGGGTAATCGGGGATTAGCTTTTCACCATACGGTATATGCGTACATATATATATTAATATATAACGGTAACGCCCTACTCTACTTTGAACTAATAAGATTTATATGCGATCAAATGTGCTCTATTACACAAACACCGGCTTTATCGCGCGTGAGTTGTACGGTACATGGGATTCGTTTTAGTAGTATTCCTTTTTATTGATGTAAATGATAGTTAGTTAGTTAATACTATTAATTTTTTTTTTTCTTGGACAACTTTTTATATGTACTTACAATATTTTTTTTGTTCTTCCGTTACTTTACTTTTATTTATATTGTTTTCATACAGTACAGCTTTCTTCGTTCAAACTGAATGGTTAGTTCTGAAATAATCTTGATAATAGGAAAATTGTATAAAAATATTCACTTTCATCTCAGAGACATTGTGGTTCAATTTTCCGATCTAATAAAATAAGATGCGGCGTTGGATTCCGCCATTTCGAATTCAGGCGGATAGGGAAGAATGGAGTGTCTTACCACAAATTTTACCGCTATGAGCGGGAACCTGAATTTTAGGTATTTATTTAATAACCTATTATTAATAATTTAATAATAGCTATAAAAATACAAAAAGGTTTCGTCATATTTAATATCGGTTTGGTAATTCCGTTTTCCCTTGTTGGAGCTATTTAATTACTTAGAATTACTAAATTATAAACTGAATACTGTATTTCTATAATAACATTAATTACTTCTGACATAACCTGGTGATTGCAATTATTATAATATATTTTAATATGTATGAGTCACTTAAAAAGAGGAAATTCTCTGTTGCAAATTGCGTACATTGCATACACGTACTGCGGCGATTAGACCTAGCCCATTTTTTGTTCCTATATCCGTGGTTTCTTTTTCTTATCTTTTAGTGGAACATCACTCAAAAGAAGTTATGAATAAAATAATTGTAGCTATTTTTACTAAGCCAATTAAGAAATAATAAAAAAAAATTGTCTTATAAATATAATGAGCTACTTCTTTTTTAAATTTCACCTAACAGTATTCAATATACCGCCGTTAAAAAGACCCATTATATTTTCTTTTACATAAAAATACTTTCAAATATACATACCGCATAATAGCGGCCTGCCCGCGGCTTCGTCCTCTTAAATTTATTATTATATTAAAATTAAACTATACATAGTCTATACTAAAATTGTAGCCGATAGTTATACCGATATATACGCTATATTATAATAATAAAAATAAAATCATAAATCAGCTTTACGCTGAATCCCGCACACAGCAGGGTAGGCAGAGAGAGAAAAATATTAATTTAAGTAAAAATTTCATCTCTTCGCGTGGGGATCGAACCCACAACCAGTCGGTCTTACAGTCACACTTTGTGCTGCTGCGCTACGACTAGCCTCACACTATAATGGCACGCTATATTATTATAATCAAAAGATTTAGATTGAACTATAGAGTACTTTATGATTTATAATTTGTATTTCCCTTCTCTATTATTTCAGGAGCGTCAACAGACCCGTCTACGTTGAAGATCCACCTGCCAAACGGCGGTTTCAACGTGGTGAGAGCATCAGCAGACGAGGACGTGCGTTCTGTACTGCGATGTCTCGCCGTGAGACTAGCGGCGGGGGAGCGGGTGTACGCGTCGTGCTATGCGTTGAGGGCGAGAAGGCTTACTACTGGAAAGGTAAGCAGAAATTTCAGGGAACGGTAGGGCTTACCTACTGTCTGTGCATACCTCTTTCGTCTGGTCCAGTGTCATTAACCTCTTTATACATGCCCTCCGAGAGGTCTTTATGCTTTTTATGTGACCTTTCCCTAGACTCATTGATACTGTGTTCTCAATAGTTGAATACAGGTCCTCTGCCTTTCATATACGTATTTATATGTCGCTTTAATCATCAGATACGATGGATCCACCAAGACACACCGGTGTCAGAGCTGATTACGAAGTGGCCAGCCTCCGAGTGGCGGCTAGAGCTGCGCGTGCGCTACCTGCCCGCCAACCTGCGCGACTTGTGCGATTCTGACCGTGTCACCTTCCATTATTATTATGATCAGGTTAGCGGGTTCTTTTTTTAAGGTGTTATTTGGTGTACTTTGGCTTGCCTGCAAATATTTGTGTGATGTAAATGTATAATTTCTTCTTTTAACGAAATTAAGAAAAGAGGTTAAACACTAGGTTTCCTCTGCCTACCCTGCTGTGTGCGGGATACAGCGTGAAACTGATAAAAAAAAAAAGAAAAGAGATTTAACAATTTTGAATACTATTTATATTCACGTTTATTGAGTATATTATACAAGTGTATTGGTTGACTAACTCAATGGTTGACTAACTCAATGTCTGGTCGTGACAACGTCTCAGATATAGATAACGTAAATGGAAATTGAAATATTTATTATATTTAAAAAAATACTTTTGTAATGATATGATTTAAGTGAACAGTGAGCGTCTAATTGTTTTTGTCGACCTCACTCTAGGAAATAATCGAATTTCGTTTCCCCGCTTTTTTGACTTTTTAGTTTGGTAACAAAACGCGACAATGAGTTTTACCGTCAAACACTGGATTCTCTAAGCGTAGCGATATTGTAAAAGAATAATATTATAGACTGAACTGTTAAAATAAATGAGAAAAAACTACTTTTCACTATAAAATTTATTAACATAAACTATATATATATATATATTTATAATTTCAGGTTCGCCACGACTACCTCAATGCTAATCACCCAATGGTGGAT
The DNA here is from genome assembly GCA_030704555.1 of Heliconius charithonia. NCBI lineage: Eukaryota > Metazoa > Arthropoda > Insecta > Lepidoptera > Nymphalidae > Heliconius > Heliconius charithonia. The sequence continues at coordinate 15,532,029 of CM060819.1, forward strand.
CAGGACTTGGCTATACAAATATGTTGCTTAGAAATGAAGTGAGTATTAAACATTACTGGACAAACATTACTTATAATAAAATAATTAAAAACTTCAGGTTCCTTTTTTTTATACAGAGAAAGTTCCTAAGTTCCCTCTGCCCATGTATGTATAAAAGGTTATGTGCGAGATATAACATGAATACAAAAAAACATTAATATATACACAAGAAAATATAGCAAATGTGTGAGTGTCACCTACACTAACATAAGGATATATTTAAATGTTCGGCGCATATTTGCTTTCCTATAGATATTTCTGCAAAGACATGCACGTACCACTCGACAAGAAGTCCAGTATAGAATATCTAGAGAAGGAGTTCGGTCTGCACAAGTTCCTGCCAAAGTCTGTCCTCGACGCTATCAAACCCAAAGTACTAAAGAAAGCCATACAGCAGCAGTATAAAAAGGTTTCTTTTTATTTATTTCCTTAATTTTGCCTATATGAATTTGTTTACGTTTTAAAAATGTTAAATGTAAAGTTGATTAAAACTGTCATAATTAAATTATTAAATGGTTGCTTGTTTATTTATATATATTGATTCATATTATTTAAATTATAACACTTTTTAAGTGTTATTCTCTATTTCGAAAAACAAAAAAAAATCACGTAGATAACCGTAACCGTACCTATTTCTGGATGCAAGAGGTGCGTTTCCAAGTAAATATTTACTTTCATACATAAATATGAGTGAGGTTTCTTAAGATCTTTAAAAATCGTTTTGGCTTGTTAAAGTAATAAAAAAATTGGGACTCAAAAAATACAAATGCAAGTTTACAAAAATGCTTATTTATTTTGTTAATAAAGCGCAAAATCTGTTTATGTTTAGCAATATGTATTATAATGTGCTTCTGAGCATTATTTTTTTAAATTTTGTTTCTGAAAGAGATCTCTTTTTCGTAACATCTATAAGTTTGTTACACATTTTTAGATATTTAATAATAACTATAATTATTAATTATAATTTCTATATCGTTTGTTAACTTAGCAGTTTTGAGTTAACGATATACTTAATAAAAATACCTGTATTTGTAACAGTATAAAACTACATTGTACTACCAAATATTTTGTTAAACTCTATTAAATTACAATATTTGTACTGTATATTCGCCAGCAGGTAGCAAATTTGAGTGATACGGACTGCATGCTGAAGTACTTGGAGACGATGCACACGCACTACGGCTACGACCGCGAGACGTTTACGGGCGCGCTCGGCACGGGCTGGGCGATACCCGTGGAGTTGGCTATTGGTCCGGATATAGGTGAGATTTAGTTTAGCTTCGCTCTTTATCCCGCACTGCTTGGTACGCAGATGGAAATTAGTGCTACGACACTCCGTGCTCCAAGCAATAAAAATCGTCATCATCAAGCAAACTCAATGCCGAAATTTCTTCTTGACAAAGCGAGGAAATGAAAATAATTTGTTCCCACGAATAGGTGTATCGCTACCAACCCCCCACACCCACAACTATCACGATTGCAATATATAATTGAGTGACATTTATTTATTTATTCAAGTCCGTTGTGGCCCAGGAGCACAAAGGTGTAACTGAAAACGCGACGGTTGTAGGTTTATTCCCTACTCGAGGAAATTAATTATTAATTAAACAAAAATTGAAAGTGAGGAACAGAGTGCCTTAACTCTAGATATTTAATATTTTTACAGATATATCGTACGTGTCACACAAAGCAGGGGAACCCCCCACATATACCAAAATAGCGTCCTTCAGCGACATTGTGGCGGTACAGACTTTAAAGTCTAACTGTACACAGCAATCACAAACACAGGTAATTAAAATTATGATTATAATTATTGTTTTATGCAGATATAATATGTAATTCCGTGCTGAAAAACTGTTTGTTCTTTGGTGTTGATTATTATTTTTGTTATATTTCAGACGGGTTCTTGCGGCAAAGCAGCGCTACAGCTCAGAGTGAAGGGTGCGGCGGAGACGCTGACGATCACTTGCAGCAGTGTTGAGGTAATAATAAAACCAGTATATTATCTCTTTTGTGTTTAGTAGTAGAACTTAACGCCGCATTTTCGTTACAAGAACAGGGTAATGACGATAGTTTAAATATAATATAGCGTAGCGTTTGTAGTTCACTTCTCTTTGGATACCCAGCTAGGGATAAAAAATTAAATAACTATAGTAATGTAAATCAAAATCATATTCATCGCGTTTACAGTTGCCTCACTACGTCACGATGTTAACTAGTATCATATATTTATGATTATATACACTATTACTTTATTTTTTCAAATGTTGCTTTATATAAAAATAGACAGATCCCAACTTTTTGCCGAATTCTAGAGGTATTGCGTGTTGAATTACGGAACTCAACGACGCGCTTTGCCTCGACACCAGAGCTATGCCATGAAAATATATATTTTAAATAAATATTTCATTTCCTCGAGTGGGGATCGAACTCACAATCAGTCGCGTTTAGAGTCACACTTTATGCCCCTGCGCCACGACCGACCTCTATATCTGTTGCTTTATATAATAAAAAATATTGTTTTAAACATTATTATGTCGATTTCAGGCTGCAGAAAGCTTAGCGGATCTAGTAGATGGGTACTGTAGGCTCGTTACTGACTCTCAAACCTCGCTGTGGAATAGAACAAGTAAGTAGTCGGGATTTTTGTCCATTGAAGACCAAAACGCGCTTTCGCCCTCTTTAAAGTGATTGTTATAATATAGCCAAAATATATAAAACCTTATTCTGATATATGAGCAATATTACTATAAAAAGTTTCATCTCAGTCCGTTCAATGGTTTTTGCGTAAAAGAGGAACAAACGTCTATCCCGACAAGTTTGGTTTCTTTAAACATACAAATTTAATATGTTACTGAAGTTTTATACTTATGGCGATGTTTTTTAATTTCCTTTCAAGCAACTGTGTGGAAACAACTGAACTGTCAGTGCAAAAGTAAGTTGTATTTTAAAAATGTAAAATATATTTAAGTTATAAATGTTGATATTGTTGATGTATTTCTTATCTTTGTTTTACAAATAATAAAATAAATTTAATATAGTGCTATATTAAATGTCATACAAATGAAGAAGTAAAAAAAGATGTTTTGTCTTAAAACATTGGATACACATAACAAACAATAAAAAACAACCATTTTGACAATGCAGCGGAGATGAGCAGCAGTTCATCAGAAGGCAAGACCAGTTCGTGGGAGCAGACCGCTACCCTGCTGTCTGAGGACTACGCGGAGATCGTTGACGATGATGCTGATTATTCTACTCCGGCTGGTTAGTTTCATTATAAAAATAGGTATATAAATATTTTTTTAAATCTAAAGTGACATTCCGTAGTTCATAATTCCTACCTTTTTGCCTGTTTTTTTTTGCAGTTTTGTCGTTGTCCTTCGCATATAGCAGGGTAGGCAGACGGAGGAGATCTTTGTTTTAAGATACTCCATTCTCTACTTTCCGCCAAATTTTCAAGGCATTGCATATCGATTGGCGGATCTTAACGTCACGCTTTGACTCGTTATCAGAAGGAGGAATCGAAAATAATAAATACTTCATTTGCCCGAGTGGGAGTCGAACCCACAACCGTTTAGTTTATATTTACAACACGCTTGTGGCCCTGCGCCACGACGGTCTCATATGTTTTTTCTTATATTCTCATACTTAGATTTTCATCATTATTTTGCTATTTCAGTTCGTGATTACGAATTGGTTCGTAATCAAATAGAGCTAACCGGTATCATTGGGGAGGGACAGTTTGGTGATGTGCATAAAGGTATTATTTTTTAAAATTCACTTTATTACATACTATTGTCATTCAAGGGTTTTGCTTATATTTATAATGATTTTTATTTTTCCGACCTAATAAGACTAAGTAAATTCCGCGGCTAACAGTAAAGTCTATGAATCATGGCCACCCTAAAGTTTCTGAGCCTTGGTTCATTGCTCACTCGGCAAGAAACTGCGCAGCCATCTACAGTTACAGTACAAGTTTCATTTAATATAAATAAATAATTCCACCAGGTACTTGTCGTGTGTCATCATCCAATCATCCGTCGTTACGTCGTCAGCTAGCAATAACGAGGAAACAGGGTGGCGACTGCGTTTTGCCGGTTGCGGTTAAAACATGCAAGCTCGATGCCGACTTAGATACGGCCGAGAAGTTTCTGGAAGAGGCTTGTAAGTATTTTACAAAATCATCAAAACACTTCCTTCTCCAATTTCCTCAGAATGTGAGACGTTGACGTAGACGAGCGAAATTTTATGTTAAAAAAAGTGATGAAAAAATGTCAACCTTTTAAATCCTGATTGAAGCCACATCTATCGCGTCAGAATAATAATTAATTAATCAATAAATATTTGACGACATGTATATCGGTACTCTAATGTACCAGTATGGAAATATTTTTTTTAAAGAAATCATTGGGTAATACATATTATCAATTCTTATGCTTTAGATCACCAGTTTGGAAATGTTCATCATCATCATTCATTTAAAAATTCATAATTTAAAAATAAGAAATAGTTTTCTCGTCCTCATGTAGGCATATAAAAATTTTATCACCCCATAAACAATTTCAAAAGCTGACTGAAAAATCAGTAAAGTGTCTGATCATCACATATCAGGGTAGGTATTTACAATACAATGCCTAATGAAATAACTGTACCTTTCAAAAAGTAAAACTTTCTTTACAGATATAATGCAGCAATTCTCACATCCACACATAATTGGATTAGTAGGTGTATGTAGCACGCCCCCAATATGGATTGTAATGGAACTTGCTACCCTCGGTGAGATGAGAGCGTACTTACAGCAAAATGCTCATAGGTATGTTTGATCTTGTTATGTTTTTGAAGATATTGGAAAATAGAAAAATTCTCATATAAAATCGAAAAAAAAGTTAAGCAAAATTTTTCCATGTGTAACTTAAATATTTTTTCCTACAATATATCGTTATAAATATCGTTGTCCTTGGCAAAATGACAGCGTTTTTATAGCTAAGCGTAAACGTATAATTAAGGATGTTTAAGTGTTTTGTATAATTTTAATAATAAGGATAAGACAGAGGGTAGTGATAATAATATAAGATTCAATAATATAAGTCAATTTGTGTTTGAACTTTATTAAAATCTGGACTTCCTAAAATAAGTTTTTTTTACTGTTTTAGCAACATATTTGAAGTTCCAAAGATGAGAAGGTGTCACGACTTAACCCAGATTTTTAGCTCCCTATTTGTTTTAAATCAAACTTCAAATATACGTAATATTTTCTTTACAGATTAGAAACATGTACACTAGTACTGTACATATATCAGCTGTCGACTGCTCTCAGCTACCTCGAAAGCAAGAAATTCGTGCATAGAGACATAGCCGCGAGAAATGTACTAGTATCAACACCCACTTGTGTTAAGGTATGGAAAATTTTAGTAAATATTCGCTTAAGATTTCTGATAAACCACAAGAAGAGAAAACATCTAGTGTCAAGACTCTCCGTTTTCTTCAATTCGGTCTATCGAAAAATTAGAGGGGAGTGTAATAAATCCAGTATAATTTTTTGTTGGTTGGCTGTTTGTGGTTTGAATCGAACTATTTTGTGTCATATAATTAGTATACTTTGACTGACTAAGTAAAATATATTATATCTTTCGTCTACAGCTAGCAGATTTCGGTTTATCAAAGATGGTAGAAGACAAATCGTACTACAAAGCGTCGCGAGGTAAACTACCCATCAAGTGGATGGCGCCTGAGTCTATAAATTTTCGGAGATTTACTTCAGCTTCTGATGTTTGGATGTTTGGTTAGTGTTAAATTTAGTGACGTGTCACTATTTTTTTATAGAATTGAGAAGCACTTTTGATTATTAATGCAATATAAACAATAAGGTCGACGAGTCGTGGCTGACTTAATGTTAAAATCTCCTAACTTTTGCACATTGTTCACTTCGGAAGAAAAAAGATGAAAGTAAGAAAGATACTTAAATCAAATCTGCGCTTCGTCTCTCAGTCGTGGCGCACAGTCGTGCGACTGTGAACGCAACAGATTGTGGGTTCGCTTTCCACTTGAGGACATGAGATATTGAATATTTTCATTTCCTTCGTAATGCGGCAAAGTCGACGTTGAGTTCCGCCACATAACACGTAATGCCTCCAGAATTTGGCGCTAAATTTCAACTTAATATTCTTTATCTTTCAGGTGTATGTATGTGGGAAATCTTAATGCTAGGAGTGAAGCCATTTAGTGGGGTGAAGAACAATGATGTGATAGGTAAGCTGGAAAACGGTGAAAGACTAGCCCTCCCACCGCGGTGTCCTCCGCGGTTATACTCCGTGATGTCGCGGTGTTGGGCGTACGAGCCCTCTCACAGACTGACTGCCCATCAGCTGAAGGAGACTTTGTTGTGAGTATTGAATTATTGCGGAGAGCTTTTGTCGTGTACACAATGTAACGTCATTCACTTAAATCAAAATTATATTAAATATATTATTAGTTAAAATATTAATTGAGTATTTATGATTATTCGTTAATTAATATTTCTAAGTAAGTAATATGTTATTTTTATCCACCTCCAGTGAGATACTACAAGAGGAGCACAACACGGCGTGGGACACGATGCGTCGCGAGAACAGGCGAGTGGCGGCCGCGTCGTGGGGGGACGAGCCCCCGCCCAAACCCTCGAGGCCGGCTACCAACCTGACTGGAGGTGAGTGTCGGTAAACGTGGTACGGCTGACGAGTCGTGGCCGCCCTGGAGTTAGTTGTAGGAGGGTTTACTTTAGTATTTTTATACTGTTAGATATTTTTTACCGTTAAGTTGCGGCACTCAACAATGTACTTAATATTGTAAAAATAATAATATTAAGTATCTGGGCTAGTCGTGGCGCCGCGGGACAAAGTGTGACTATAAAACCGACTGGTTGTGGAATCGATCCCCACGCAAGAAAATAAAATATTTATTAACATTTATTTTCGTTTCTCTGCTCTGGTGTCGATGCAAAGCGCGGCGTTGAGTTCCACAACTCAATACGCAATGCCTCCTCCTCGGCGTAAAGTGGGAAATAGAGTTTCATAACACTAAGTTCCGTCTGCCTACCCTGCTGAATGCGGGATACAGCGTGAAGCTGCTTTGATTTAGAAAAGGTTATTAAGTGAATATTCCATGACGTGCATATAGCAAGCAAACGGAAGCTCGTATTACGAGATTCCTATCACTACTCACCAATACTCTTGAAATACTTTGTAATAATTCAATCCATCTTTCCTTGTCAATAGCAACAGAAGGCAGCGGTCCGCAGACGTACATAGTGGCGCAGAACCCCCAGGTGCTGGCGCAGCTGCTGCGGGACAACCCTCGCGCCGACCCCCGCGCGTACACCACGCCCGCCTCGGTATTTAACACTCTCGCCGTTGACTTCGCGCAGGCCCCCGCCCCCGCCGCCGACCCGCCGCTCCACACCCGACCCATACCCGTCACGCAGCTGCACCGACTCGACCCGCTAGCCCCCTCCCCATCCCCGACCCCCGCGACACACGCGGGTCGCGTTGCTGTGCAAGAGAGCTGTGACAACCTGTGCGCCCCCCCCGACCCCCCAGCTCCCGACGCACCTGCACCTGTGCCCGCGTCCGAGGCGTATCCCAGTCGCGTGCGGTCGTTGGAGCGCACGCCGCGTGTGGCCGAGCGCGGGCCGTCGCGCGTGGGCTCGCTGGAGCGCGCGCGGCCCGCGCCCGCCGTCGCGCGGCAGCACTCCGTGCCCGCGTCGCCGCCCCGCCGCGACCGCGACGTCGGACAGTTTGCTGTGCAGGGCGCCCTCAACGCTCACCTCGCCGCCAGCGTTATGAACAAAATGAGACAGCAGCCCGAACCGCCTCTAGTCGAGGAGATATACGACTTCGGTGGTGATAATGTGAAGAGTTGTGTCGCAGTGTCTCAGAGGGCGGGACTGGGCGCGTGGGGCGTGGCGCGCGCGCGGCCCGCGTCCCCGCAGCGCGCGCACGCGCACGCGCCGCACGTGCGCCCGCAGTGCGCGACGCGGCACGACTGCGCGCCGGTACTGGCGCACGACACGCAGGTGACTCGCGCATGATTGGCCATACGTTGTGAACTTTATATAATGTCGTAAACTCCTTTTTGAAATGAACTCGACTTTAGTTGGTTTATCTTGTTTTTAATGTAGCATTGCATTCAGTCTCAATAACGACAACACTTTGCCATTATTACGTAAAAAAACTTGATTTTCACAAATTATTTACAAGTGCAAGAGTTAGTGTTGTGTTAGTTCTTTTGTTTGATTGTATATTACTTCATACTATATCCCTTATAAATGGAGACCTTTATTTGAACTGATGATGCTATTAATATTAATGCTTACTATTTGTAAATTTAATAAAGAAATATATATCATAATTAAAATGATATTATAATAAAAAAATAGATAATACGCCGTATAATCGTTATATAAAGTTTACACGTACTTCGAAATTTTTCGGTTCTTTTTTTTTATTATACCGTAGATTCGATTTTTTTTGTTTGCTGCGCATGCTCAGTACCGGATTTTTTTGGTTTACGATCTTTTTGTATATATACTTTGGAGATTACTCGGTAGTGATATAACGAATACTCTCATTTTTTATGTTAATATTGAATTAAATAAACAGCATTTATTTCTTATTATTAAAAATTAACTTAGTCTCGTAATTACATTATCAGCATTAATTTTGGATAATAGAACTTAGGTTACATTTATTTATATTAATTAATTTTAACTTAGAACACAAAAAACTTACGCAAACGAAACTGGCGACATGCCATCGACAATTACCGCCAATTTTTTTATATTTTTGCATTCGTTACGTCACTAGTACTCGGCTCCGTACGACATACAACACTAAGGATTAACAACACGAGAACTGTTAATGTTCCTGTATATACATAAATCCTTTATTCCATCCGCCCCAACCTTATCCCTATATAATTAATATTATTTGGTATAAGAGGCTGTGTTTTTTCTTTTTACAGAGTTTGATGTTTGCCCGTTGGGTTCTCTGGTAGAAATTGGTTTTTTGTGTTTTTTTATTCATTATTATTCTAATTTATTTTCTTTTTTTCTTTCGAAATCACATATGAAACTATATTTAAGTATTTTATATTTTTATTTTAAATGAAGATTATTTTTTGGTTTATCTGTACTATTTGAAAGCTTTATGCAGTAGTAGTAGTTTAATTTTGGTATTTTTTTGTTATAATTTTATTGTTTTATACCAATGTTTTATTTCAAATGTGATTTCTTTTTTTTATGTGTAATAACTAACTCTGTGGTTGGTAAATTTCGGTCAAAATATTGGTGATAGTATGAAATTATATTAACACTATGTATGTACATACGACTTATTAACTTTAACGTCTTGAAAATGACTGGTTTACACATATTTATTATTATATTTAAATAAAATTATCAAAAATACTAACCACAGTTGGTTAATTACAAAATATGTATTCATCGTACTTGAACTTGTGAAGTTTTGAAATAGCCGTTTTTAATTTATACTGAATGTACTGTAAAATGTATTAAATGCTTTTTGTATAATAACAAAAATATATTTTTTTATTATCTAATTGAACAATGGATTATTTGATTTCCCCGCTCTGCTAGGTAAAGTGCGGCGCTGAGTTCCGAGTCTCATAGTCGGGCAGAAATTGCAGTGTTAAAACAGCCCTACTTTGCCTGCTATGTGGAAAAGGCTTGAACCTAATTTTTTATCTAAAATAACATTTTCAAAATACTTAATTATATTATAAATGGCTTAAACATAGGATATTAACAGTAATCGTCATTATAATAGAGTCCAGAGTTCGACACAGAGCAAGCGGTAGAGAGGCGGCTCCTAGCGGAGCTGGCGCGGCAACAGCACCAAAGCGAGGAGGACAGACGGTGGTTGCAAATGCAGGAAGATAATTTGGTATTAATTATATATACCTTATTTTTATTTATTTAAAGACCATCGTGGCACAGTGCCCGTCTGCAAACACGACTGTTGTGGGTTCTCATGTTACATGGATGAAAACAATCCCCTGTGTGGAGTATTATTTTCATTTTCATATTCATTTCCTCGCTCTGGTAACAATAAAAAGTGCTGCGTCGAGCTCCGCCACTCAACACACGATGTCTCGAAACAGAGGGTCATGTTGAAAAAACTATATATCGATGTATAATCGAACAGAACAGCTGATCATACCTATATAAATCTGCGAGTAAAATTTGAACCCACAGCTATCGTGGCCAATCTTCTAGATCCCAAAAAAAAAAACGTATTTTATGTAACTTTAAATATTAACAAACATTTCAGAAACGTATGTCAAACGTACAAGTAACACCGTCTACGGAGGCGGACGGTGAAAAGGCAGAGAGCTCTCTGGCTGCACCTGAAGTGAAATCTACTAGTCAAACACATTCCGGTACGATTGTATTAAACGTTTATATATCTATAATTTGGAGTAAAATTACGTTTTATCTTCAAAATGAATAGTTAAATTTAGATAAAAATCAAATAAATCAGCTTCACGCTGTATCCCGCACACAGCAGGGTAGGCAGAGGGAACCTAGTGTTAAGACACTTCATTCCCCACTTTCTGCCGAATTCTGGAGGCATTGCGTGTTAAGTGGCAGAACTCAACGCCGCGCTTAGCCTCGACACCAGAGCGAAGAAATGGAAATATAAATTTAAGTAAATATTTCATCTTCTCGAGTGGGAATCGAACCCACAACCAGTCGGTTTTACAGTCACACTTCGTGCCACTGCGCCACGACTGACCTCTAGATTTAGATAGTTTAGATTTTTTTAGTGTCAATGAGAAGAGGACAATGAATAGTTTAGACCAAATTTATAAATAATAGTAAAGATTAAAAAACGTAATCAAAAGGACTAAAATAAAAAGTCACATATATATATATATAAATTTAGATTGTCCTTTTTACAGCGGCAAGTTCTTCAAACTCAAGTCCCGCAAACACTGTGAAACCCAAAGAGAGTCGGCCTTCCTGTGAAGACAAGGTAAATATTATATTAATGTATGCTTACAAATACTATGAGATTTATGTTTTTATTTAAACACATTTTAATCTAATTTGATTAAGCATGACTGTCGTGGCGCAGAGGCACAAGTGTATGACTGCAAACACGACAGTTGTCAATTCTATTCCCACTTGGAGAAATGAATTATTTAAAGTTTTTATTTCCTCGCCCGGTACCTAGGCAAAGTGTGGCGTTGAGTACCGCCACTTTACACACAATTTCTTGAAAATTCGACAGAAGAAGGCAAAGTGCAGTGCCTAAATGAGAAACCGAGTGTCTTAACACTAGGTTCCCAGGTTCCTTCTGCTTACGCTGTTACGCGTGACATGTAGGTAATATATACAGCATTTTTATGTAAACTGCTAATTTCTTCGAGTAATATATATAGCTAAAGTTATACACCAATAGTCGCACTTTGTGGATGGAAGACAACTGGACAGTGTCTGATGTCATCTCGCCGTCGTGGCGCTGCGACATACCTTGGCAGCCTGCCTGACTGCGCGACGCGTAGACGGTTGTAGGTTCGATTCCTGTTCGAGGGAATAATGTATTTTGAGTTACACATTTCATTTATGATAACGTGTTGCATTATTTCTGATTATATATGTGGATGTGAAATCTCGTGTGTAAAATTGTAATTAGATGTTTGGTTGTATTATCAAATATGTGAATTTGTAATCACATGTGTTAATGTATGAACATAAATGTGGAATCTTGTGATTCCACATGCACACTAAATTAAATGATTACACCAATGCACGTGAGTTCACAACCATATATGTGAATCTGTGATGTGTAAATGCGTATATGTGCATTTGTAATCATGATTTTTAATTTACGATGTCGGATCTTATTATAAGAGCAAATCTTTTTTGTCTCAGCAGGATCCAGTGTACGCGGCGACTACAGAAGTGGTCCGCTGCGTGATGCGGCTCGCGTCCACCGCGACCAGCGCGCCGCAGTCCCCGCCCTCCCCGCCCGCGCTGCTCGACGCCGTGCGCGCCGTGGGCGCCGCGCTGCGGGCCCTGTGCGCCACCGTCGACACGCTCGTGGGCGCGTACCCGCACAGCGCGCGCCGGTGAGTGCCCCGCCCCGCCCCGCCCCGCCCTCCCCCCTCCCCGCCCGCGCTGCTCGACGCCGTGCGCGCCGTGGGCGCCGCGCTGCGGGCCCTGTGCGCCACCGTCGACACGCTCGTGGGCGCGTACCCGCACAGCGCGCGCCGGTGAGTGCCCCGCCCCGCCCCGCCCTCCCCCCTCCCCGCCCGCGCTGCTCGACGCCGTGCGCGCCGTGGGCGCCGCGCTGCGGGCCCTGTGCGCCACCGTCGACACGCTCGTGGGCGCGTACCCGCACAGCGCGCGCCGGTGAGTGCCCCGCCCCGCCCCGCCCCGCCCTCCCCCCTCCCCGCCCGCGCTGCTCGACGCCGTGCGCGCCGTGGGCGCCGCGCTGCGGGCCCTGTGCGCCACCGTCGACACGCTCGTGGGCGCGTACCCGCACAGCGCGCGCCGGTGAGTGCCCCGCCCCGCCCCGCCCTCCCCCCTCCCCGCCCGCGCTGCTCGACGCCGTGCGCGCCGTGGGCGCCGCGCTGCGGGCCCTGTGCGCCACCGTCGACACGCTCGTGGGCGCGTACCCGCACAGCGCGCGCCGGTGAGTGCCCCGCCCCGCCCCGCCCCGCCCTCCCCCCCCCCCGCCCGCGCTGCTCGACGCCGTGCGCGCCGTGGGCGCCGCGCTGCGGGCCCTGTGCGCCACCGTCGACACGCTCGTGGGCGCGTACCCGCACAGCGCGCGCCGGTGAGTGCCCCGCCCCCCCCCCCCCCCCCCCCCCCCCCCCCCGCCCGCGCTGCTCGACGCCGTGCGCGCCGTGGGCGCCGCGCTGCGGGCCCTGTGCGCCACCGTCGACACGCTCGTGGGCGCGTACCCGCACAGCGCGCGCCGGTGAGTGCCCCGCCCCGCCCCGCCCCCCCCCCTCCCCGCCCGCGCTGCTCGACGCCGTGCGTCATCATATACTATACTTTAAAATATATTTATAATGTGATAATTTCTGTGTATTAGTGAGGTGGAGATGGCGCACCAAGTACTGAGCAAGGACATGGCGGCACTAGTAGAAGCGATGCGCCTCGCTGCGCACTACTGCCGCACCACGCTGCACCAAGATTACACCAAGTAACTTTTTTTTACCTTTGCACTTTATCCCGTATACTAGTTCTTTCCCGATTTTCCACCGATTTTTTGAAACTCAACGCCGCGCTTTGTCTTGTTACCAAAGCGAAAGCAGAGTACAATTGAATAAAGAAAGTATTTAGTTAATGCCAAATGGACTAAAAAATTATTGTATTGTTTGTTGTCTTTAATTTCGATCCCCAATCAGAGAAATTATTAAATTAAATTTAAATTATTTTCGTTACAATTTTTAAATGTAATTATTTCATGTTAAAATATTTTAGACAATTGTTCAAACTCTTGAAATGAAAGTATGAAAATAATAAAACGGCATGATTTTTAACTAATCTATTCTATTGATAAAAAATTAAAGCTACAATAATGTATATACAGGAGCATGCTCGCCGCTGCACATGTACTAGCCATGGACGCGAAGAACCTTCTAGATGTTGTCGACTGCATTAGAGAAAGACACCCTCATATTGACTGGCGCGCCGCACTACGAGAAGAGTCTCCCACTCCCACGCCCACACATCCCACACAAACGATCACCCATTCCACTCCTACGCCTACGCCACCTACACTTGCTCCACAGGGGTCACTGGAAACTGACACCAAACCAGATTTCAAGATCAACCAACCAGTAACCACCGGTACCACACACTTCACAGATCACACAACAAAAGAACACAATAGTCTCCCCATTACGTCAAATCGCGTTTCCACTCTCATACAAAATTACAATTTATACGGGAATGTTCGAGAACAACACATATACGGAAATGAACCCCCACCCTTCCAACACTCGCAGTCGTGTGATGACTCCAAAATCGATATTCCAATCGATTCTGTCAAAAGTAGAGTGCAAGCGATCACGAAAATCGATTCGCCTCCGATTTATTCGATTAGCAAAAAAATGGTCGATCATTCGGATCAAGGATAGAAAGAGGTTTTTTTTGCTGTAGGTGTGCTTTATTATGGCTATGATAATTGGTGGGCGATTGTAGGTTATGATTTGGTTATATTAAGTAAAATTTATATATATGTTATTCTTACTTTTAGCATTTCTTTTCTATACTCATCTACATTAAAATGTGCACTACTGTTACTAAGCTTGTGTTATTTTATATAAAATTATGATCGATAGTGTCTTTAATAATTATTAACAATATTGTTCATCCAACATCCAATATAAATATGGATAAAACTATTTTAATACATGTTTTTGAAAACGTATAGGGGTGGTTCGGAGTACCACTATGTTCAAAATTTTCATACGTTTTGTAAATTTTGTGGTCCATTTTAAATATATTCAAAATTAACTTTTTTTATTTAATTTTATATGTTTCTAAGATTAAAATTAGCATAGAACTCAGTGATTTTTCCAGTTCAGTGTTTGTTTGTTTTTTCTTTCCATTTTGGATGAACGATATTTTCATATTATCTTATTATGGATATACCATACATTTATATTGCACAGATGTTTGAAAAGAAACTCTATAATATATAAATTGTTAGTATTTACAAATGTAATGAAAGAAGGATGAAAATAAATAAAAACTATACAGCATAAAACAAAGCATAAATGCTTTTATATTTTGTTTGCTTTCTAGGATAAATGCTTATTTCCATCTGTCCAAGCGACTGGGACTGGGACTTAGATATTTGATATTTCAGTATAATCGTTCCTCGCGATCTTAAAAAATAATAAATAGTCTTGACAGATGGACAGTCAGAATAAAAGTCATCTTCTTAAGACATTAAAATTATAAGTAATTTTTCAAACATCGTGTTTTCTTATAATAATATATTACATTTCATAGTCGCCCACTGACTACAAAATAGTATTTACAATATGGGTTTCATTTAGAAGCGACGTAGTTATCATAGCTTCGTAAAGACAATCTATAGATTGCTCAAATGTTTATGGGTCCCGAATCTACACATTGGTCCCAAACAATCTATGGAAGCGAAGTTGGCCCAACATTGGTCCAAGATATTTTATCTTAATATTTTCTGGTCTAATATTGGGCAATTTTTTTCCATTTTCCAATGTGTGGATTCGGTGTATGTTTATTTATTCGACTTTCATAGTTTATCGTTTATTTGGTAAATGCTGTTGCTTTTATGTAAAATGATTGTCTAAATAAATTTTTGACATATATTTGTCGTTTTAAGATATTTTTTCTCATTTAGTTGAGTCAATGGAGTACAGGATTTATTTTTTTGTTTATTATATTCAAAGTTTATGTATATTTGTTTATTTTCTAATTATTTTAGAATATACATTGTTTTTTTTTCTTTTGGTACGCGCAAAGCTTTAAATGTGTAGTGGATTGTGATATTGAATCATTATCATCATTGTCATTTACATAAAAGCAAAGCTCATCTGAGATGGTTTTGGTAGTTTAAATCATTAAATTAAACATTTGTTCACTTATTAAATTCCTATTTATTTCATCTATATTTCTATTTTATCTAAATCGCTATCCTTTTATAATTTGAACAATTATTTCGTATCGTTGTTCGATTGTGTCGTAATACTTTCGTTAGTAATGTTGTTTTTTCCCTTTCTTTTAATTTCATTTAAACTACTTTTTTTTTCACTTTGAATCTCTTTGAGATTTTTGGAATTTTGACTTACATATAGTAAATGTTTACATATCATTGGTATTATTTTAATTCATATTATCGTGTTGCTTCTATAGATATCATTAATTAGCGATTATTAATAATCTTTATTAATATGATTTAGTTGTGTTTGTAACTATTTTTTTGGGTTATAATCGAAATTATATCGATTAATACTTAGAAAATATATGTTTATTATTATTAATAATCGCTCTTCACTTTACATACATACATATCTATATAAAACATAAATAGAAAAATGTACTATCACTAAATATATCTCGAAAGTTTAGTATTCATAATAATAATTATTTTTCACGATCGCCTTCAGACTGCAAAATAAAACATGGATAATATTGATTTGTGATAATATTGCCAATAAACGACCTAATTTTGTATACTTTTTTAAACTCTAAAGGGTCTCATTCCACGGTTTATAAGTGACTAGTTTTATGCTATACTTTTATTTTCATGTAAATTTATATAATGTAACTACTGGATCGCGTTCTTAAGTTAAATAAATAATATAAAAAAATCGTTTATAAGTATTGGTTTATAATATTTTTTAATTAATTGTATCCAGAACGCTATCCAGAAGAAATGTCTCGTTATAATTTGCAATGTACGACAATACGATGTTTTTTTATCGAGTTTTTGTAATAAAATCGATATTTGTGTAGCGAATATAATCAAATAATCGTATCATGCAATTACGACGGATTTATTTTAAACTGCCTCAGAACAATAAATATTGAACGCTATGTAACAGTTTGGTGTTTATTAAAGTATTATTTGTAATCTTACTGTATTAAATGTATATTTTAGTTTACGAGTAGGTAAGAGCGGGGTCGGATGTAACGCAGCTGTGGAAGCCCTAATAATATTGAAAAAATACAGTTTTAAATATATAGGAAAAATACATTTTCTAAAGAAAGTCGTGTAAAGAAATATTCTTGTTTGAAAGTTGAAAGTTCAATCCGGCCCTGTTTAGGAGCAACGTCACAACTCAGCATTTAGTTTCGTACTCAGTATTTCCACTGAACCTTATACTTTGTAAAAATGTACAAAACGATGCGATTGTCCATAATTATTTTAATTTTTATCCAAAGTTAAATAATAAGCGTAGATCTCAAAGGAAATAGCAGTAGATGCGTTTATAATTGTATCAGAATTTATTTATTGATGAATCGTTCTTGAACTGTGAGGAGTAGTGGATTCATTCTCACTCGCTGTACGTAAGACAGAGAGAGGAGACTCGACTCACGACTGCTTCACAGGTCGTATATGACGTGGACTGGATTTTGTTTACTCATTAAACTGAATAAAGGACAGGTCAGCTTGTGTTTTATTTTGTTTTTCTTATCTCTTTGTTAAACGTGTTAATATATCCCTATTTACATCACAAGACTAACATAAAATAATAAAAGATATAAAAGTAACGGATAAAAAAAATTATAAGCGTAAAAACTAGAAGAAATACAGCTATTGTTCCTCTTCTTCTTGACAATACGCAATTCAGTGCCGATGGTGCACCAGGCGCAACGCTGTGTATGGTACTCCTGGTTTTATCTAAAGTAGACTTTATTTTAATAACTATAATGTTTACAACTTCGCTGATTTGTTAAGAATGACGCACACACATACCCTAAACTATCAAAGCGACAGCTTATTATAGAAGATAGATAATTGCGTAAAATAAAAAGAAAGATATCCCTTTTGCGTTTTAGTATGTTTTTTGAGAATTAAAAGTGGCAGATCGGCAACACTTCGTAGTATTTTTGTAGTAGTAAGTGTTTACGTTATTGGGACATGACTGTCTCAAACGTTATACAGTATGGATAAAAATAATAAAATAATAATCCTGCGTCTAAGCTGTTGACATCTCTTGATTTATTTCTTAGGTAGGTTAATGGGTTTGAAATATTTTGCCCTAAGTATATGCTGCTCCCATAAGAACGCTGAAGTATATACACTATAATATAAAATATAAGTGTATATTTTATATTAAGTAAATAAATGGTCCACATCGATATAGGTTCTGGGTGTTTCAAAAAAAGAACAATGAATTTGAGAAATCATTTTATTACAAAAAAATCGCGTAACGTGTAAATTAATGAACAAATAGCTTTACATCTAAACATGTTTTAACTCTTATTACGTATTTTCTTTGTTTACAGAAGTAAAGAAATATGTTATTATTTTTAATTTAAGCAATACAATCACACCAATACTGGTGTATAATATTTTTACACTTATTATAAAGAAATGGATAAAGAAACTAGTTAAATTAGTCGAAAATTAAATAGCAAAAGATAAAAATATTTTACTTTGAAAATGCCACTTTATTAAAACTAATAAATACATAAATATAAGTAAGAAAACCACTGTTCACTCTCAACCACCAGATGTCAATGAATGATAGATAAAGGCATACTTTTTCACAAGTAAAAAAACTAAACTTTTGGTGCAAAATTATTCTCATGAATTGAATATCTTAGAAGATAAACAAGATCATCTATTTATATATTAATTAATAGTAAATGTTTAACTAATTCAATTAAAACATATTTTCGTTACATTTAAGTTTAAAGTATCAACTTATTATGTATTTGTAAGTATCATTTCGTTTTACATTGCAAGTTTCTAAAGAAAAATTATAAAAAACAAATACAGTATCTATTTTTTTATTGAAAATATTTAACAATCAAGGAAATTTGCTGCCATGAGGAGTTCCAAAGCGATTTCTGGTGCGATGGGGAACTCCGGGATCTCAGTGGAGGAGTTAGTGTAGCGCACTTTGTATGTGAAATACATGCATACTTTCTGTAAAACGTGGGATCTGAAAGCAACAAAATTAAAATTAACTGTAAGACATCACAAAACTACAAAAGGATCTAGGTTCAAGTCCCCATTATGGTAAGGTTTTTATTTAAAATTAATCTTATTATCTATTACTGTTTCATCAAAAAAAGCGCGGTGTTTGGTTCCCGCCATTTAGCGTACGATATTTCTAATAAGGGAGGAGCAGTTTTTACTATAGGTTCTCTTTTAATTAGGCTGTTATATGCTGGAGAGAATGTGAGACTATAAAAATCATATATCAGCTACTACAGTATCATTGACTAAGTATTAGGATTGTACATACAAAAATCATAAAATTATTTGGTATAATTATTTTCTATGTCGACGAAGGAACTATTGTTAAGACACTTCATTACCCACTTCCCACTTAATCATAGTCTACCAGAACAGAGAAATAAATATAATATAAATATAATCATTTAACTGAGTGAAAATTTAACCACACAATCATTACACTGACTTATTGTGTATAATAAAAATAGTGCATTTTATATAATTTTCTTTTCTCATAATGATAAGTAATGATATTCAAATAGTGATGTGTGATAATGAAAATAATTACATTGGTTCATAAAGAAGTTACTACAAAATTGTCTATTCCGTCTATTTCTAATATTTTCTTTTGCGTGTAGCATATAGTAATGTTAGCACGAAGAACTCAGTGTCACGGCCCTCCATTCTCCACATTCTACTTAAATTACATTCATTTGTTTTACAATAATGAATTTCCTCGAGTTGTAAATTAAACAATCTTTACACCATGTTTATGTCAGTTGGGGCACAAAGTGTGACTGTAAATGTGACTGGTTGTGGGTTTGAACCCCAATCGAGAATGAAATATTTATTTAAATTCATGTTTTCATTTCTTCGCTCTGGTGTCGAGGGAAAGGGCGGCGAGGAGTTCCGCCACTCAATACGCAAAATCCAGAATTCGGCGGAAAGTGGGGGAAAGGTTTCTTTTGCCTACCTCGTTGTGTGCGGGATACAACAAGAAGCTGATTTTTACACTCAGATACCATCCTACTGCACTACAATGCTAAGCTAAATATTATATTCCAAATAAACTGACAGGTTTTCTAATTTTTATGCTGTATCTTATATGTATACAAGGTGGAAGTGTCAGCACCACTTTAAATGAAACCACAGTTTTAACTACTCTATAAAAGCCCAATACAAATCATAAAAAAATAAATTCCCAAAAATGAAAAAAATATTTTTTCAAACAAAATAAATAATAAAATTGTCGTTTTAAAACTAAACGCCATTAGTAAGAATGACGCACGCACACATAAACCTATCAAAGGAACACCGCCGCACACGCCTCATTTCGAAATCGAGTCGTAGGTATTGGCGATAAAGCTCAAAGTTGTTTAACCTTTAGTAGTATTTTTGTATTAGTAATTGTTTACGTTATTGTTATCTATACGTAATCGCGTCACACGAAATACAGGTATGGATAAAAATCGTGAAATGAAAAAAAAATCCTACATCCAAACTGTAGAGGCATCTTGATTAATTTCTTGAGGTATGGGTTTGAAATACTTTACCCTATATGCTGTTTCCGTAAAAGGAGCGCTGCCACTTCCACCCTGTATAGCAGGCAGGCAGAGACAATTTTGTATCAAAACACTGTTTTTTCCACTTTCTGCTCTCATAAGAGAAATTGCAGGAAAGTGGCAGGATTCATTTTGTCTCAAGTCAAGAGTAAGGAAATAAAAATATTTATCCTAAGTGGGGTCAAACTCACAACCACTAAACATTGCTATTATACAATTCTAATGTTTAATTCAATATTGTTAGCAACAGCAGCAGTTTATTGATTTATTTAAGTGTATAATAAAATATAAGAACAAAACAGTAAGCTGTTTGAAGCTCTTAATGAAATTATTGGTCAAAATGAAAACATTTTTTTTTAATTATTGATCATATTTTTTATGTTTTAAAAAAAATCTTTCTATAGAGGCATCAAAAATATTTTTTTTGGACCAAACTTTGTTTTAATGTTGGCATCCCATTGAATTCTGAATGAAGTGACATAATAACAAACAAATCAAAATCATTTTATGTTTATTTAGGGCAAACTTGTTTCCTTTCGAGAAGGTGATTTTTTATTTAATTTATTTTATATTTGTATTGTACATATACATATATTTGTTGTATTATTTATTATATATTTTTTGCTTTGCTATGTGTGTTTATCTATCCTTAGTGTGAAAAATACTTTAGAAAAATTCTAAAATACTCACGGTATCTCCCTAAAGTTTACTTCATTAGCCTCATTCTCAGCAAACTGTCCGGGTCCGCTCAACATAGCCTTGATTGTGCCAGAGGTGAGTGCATGTTCACGCTTCACAATGAACTCGTGACCATCTGAAGATACCAGTTTTACATACATGGCATCTGGACCTTCACATCCTCCAAACACTTTTTCTTCTGAACCTGGAAGTATTCTAAAATTGTTAAAACAGTTTCTTTTTATGGCTTGAGGACGTATCCCGCAATTGGCATGATAGACGGAGGGAACCTAGTGTTATGACACCCAACTCCACATTTTTAGCCCATTTTTAGAGATATTGCATGTGGATAGGAACTCAACATCACACTTTGTCTATCAGGTTTGAGAAATTAATATAATTTTAATATATACTAACATTAATCCATAACTATCACATTTACAGTCACTTTGTCTATACCACAATGCCTTTAATGTAAAATAAATATAATATAAATAAATATATTTTAATATAAAATATAACTTTTAGGACTATAATATTATTTGTAACATATAAGTCATAAATCTTTTACTAAATATATAAGTTTTACACCTGAACCAGTGGCTGTTCCTGAACGTTGTTCTTCTGCCACGCTAGCGGCCGAAGGTGCTGCAGAGGGCGGAGCTGATCCTGCACTTTCAGACATTTTCTAGAAATTAATATTTTTGATCAAAATTTATAAAAACACCTCATAATATTAGTTTAAGTTAAGCTAAATTTAATAATATCTACTAACAATTTCAATAAAGGATATAAAAATAATATTTTAAAAAAAGATACAGTTAAATTAAAATATTCAATCTATTAATATAACAATACGATGAGTGTAAGTAATTTATGAAGTAAAAAAAAATACGGACAGCCATTTAACATAGACTTTGTTAGTTAAATTTAACTTACTAGTTTTATATTGTTATTGAATTGAGATTAAAATAATACAACGTTTGGCTAATTTAAAAGTGTAAATATGAATATAATAAAACAGGTTACTCACTACTAAAAATGTTTGACAGCTTTGAAATCGTAAATTTCGCACAGCTGTGGTGCTGCCAATGTAAATAAAATATAGCATATAGGTTAAAAATATTAGTTATTTATATAAGTAACTAAGATATTTATATTAGTAACATTTACCTTACAATGCTACCATAGTAGGTTTTGCCGCTGTGTATTAACAAAATAGAAAGGAAAATGGTTCACGGTAGTATAATTTTAATTTTGATTTGATAAATAGTGTACGGTTACTCAGTTCTCGAATATTATGCACTAATAATATGTCTAAAACGAATCCAATTATTATATGAAGTGCATATTTTAAAAATAGAATTATTTCAAAGATTTATAAAAAGATATATATAATTTAACAAATTGGCACCACTAAGCAAGTAGCTATCTACGACAAATTACAATTCGGCGGATTTTTTTTGACATGGCTTTTGGCTTCATTTCATTATTTTGACATTTCGATGTCAACCGCTACGTATTTCTTTGAAAAAAGTCAAATTTTCAAAGTTTTTCTATTATTCTTTCCTTTTTTGAGTCAATTTGTTCCCTATTGAGACAAGTGCAAATAGAGTGCCAGTGGCAACCTACGATGAATTCCCAAATTTCAACCAGAACCATGTGACACGAATACGAAAAAGGGCTTCCAGACCGTCAATGTGACAGAAATGTTTTCTGCCATCGCGACGAGCCAGCGCTACCGCGGAGCCGAAACTACTTCGACGCGTGATAAACCATCGGGGATATAGTGCAAGCGCGTCAAAGATGAGCGCGAGATGGCCAGTCCGCCACCGAACCCTAGCGAAGGCGCGGAGAACAGCTCCGAGTTCCCGGAGGAGGCGGGCGGGCAACGCGCGCCCTCCGCGCAGAAGACGTTCATAGCGCCGCCCGCCTCCGAGCTTCCCACGAAGCTGGAGTACGTCGCTCGCGGTGGCTCGGGCCGGAGCATCAAGCACATCTTTCGTACCGTCAAGTTCGCTCGCAGAGTGCCCACGCTGCCGCCCAAGAGGCCCGACAGCGCGGCGGGCGGCGCGGGGGGCTCCGGTGCGCCGCCCCTGCCCGCGCCCGCCGCCGGCCGCGCGCGCCGCGACCGCAGCAAGCGACATGTCTGCACGACCTGCGACAAGCGCTTCTCCAGCCCTGGCAAGCTCAGCCAACATGTTCTATCCCACACTGGTGAGCTTCCTTTCTCATGTGATTTGTGCGATAAGCGTTTTAATTCTAAATTTAAACTTGTACGCCACAGTCTGATACACAGTGAGGCTAGAGCCTTTGCATGTACTGTTTGTGGCAAGACTTTTAACCGTAAAGATCATCTTACGAATCATGTTAGGGTACACAATCCTGTGAAAAAACTTTATACATGTGACAGGCCAGATTGTAGGAAATCATATACATCTTTGTTGAGTTATCGGAAGCATGCTGCATTACATTCTGCAGAGGAAGGTAATTTACAGTGCAAAATATGCGATGAGGTGTTTAGTACAAAGCAAGATATTGTGAATCACCTCAAAGTTCATACTGGGAGTCGCACACCTAAAAGTGAGACAGATAAAAAGTTCACCTGTGACCATTGTGACAGAAGATTTTTTACAGCAAAAGATGTTCGGCGGCACCATGTTGTTCACACAGGCAGAAGAGATTTTTTATGTCCTTTTTGCCCTCAAAAGTTTGGAAGAAAAGATCACTTAGTTCGCCATGTGAAGAATGCTCATCCTGATGAATCATGGAAATCTGCAGCAGTAGGTACTTCTAAGGATCCCCCACCTGAGGCCTCAGCCTTTGAAGAGACATACACTGAATATCCAATAGAGGAGACTGATTTTGAAATATGGAAATCAATAAACCCCGTAAAACAAGAAGTGCAAGAAACTGAAGTGCCCGCATCTGATTTAATAGTAGAAATACCTTCAGACTTAGGTATTAAAGTAGAACCTTTGGAAGGTATAGAAATAAAAATAGAGAATCCATCATCACCCAGTAAAATTCTCGAATACCCAGTAGTGTATATGGTCCCGCCGCCATATCCTCAGACGCCGTCCACCTTGCCCTACATGGCGACGCAAGCGCTTCCTGATCCGCTGGACGTGCACCTGCTGAGCTCTGGGGACGTGCAGTCCCTACTGCTGGACCCAGGCGAGGGTCCCTCGGGGCTGTCGAGCCAGATGCTGGGGCTGCTGGAGGAACGCGAAGAAGGCCGCGCGCCCGCCAGCCAGCGCCTGCCCGCCTTCACGCAGGCCTTTCAGACGGCGCAGAACCCCAAGCCGCCGCCGCCGCCACCGCCGCCCCACTAATATCACCGGCCCGGGGCCTGCATTTAGCTTATGGATACCGAGCTACCTCACTAGGTAAGATTTGGTCTAAGCTGTAAAATATGTTTTGAATTAGTGCAGTGGACGTTTCAGACTGTGAGTGCGTTCTTCTCAGGTATACCAAAATGTTTCCGAATTCTACATGAATATGTTATCTAGTCGTGTACGTACTTTCGGAATTGTAAATTGTTTATTTATAGCGTTTAGAGCGCGGGGCTGGTGCGCAGGTGTGTGGCTCTCGAGAGCAGTAGGCTGTATGATATGTTTTAGAGAGGCGTGCTGCTTTCAACGCGAGCAAGTACAACAAAGAGCCTGCACCTTGTATGGAAATATAGTTTTAAATTGTGAGTGGCGTCAATATCGAACCTACTTTCGGTTATAATCAGAATTAGCGTTACGCCATCGAGACTGAGTATATCGGATTCATAATATTTTACAGTTTAGTTAGACGAGCCTCGCGGCACAGCAACACTTCTCACTTACCTCAGAAGCGCGCGTGCTTCCTTAGATTATAAGACAATAACGATTGGGTCTGGCCGACATCGGGCGGAGACGCCGAGCTGCAAATTATTTTCATAAAATGCGATGTGCCAAAATTTCTATGTTCTGGTAAAAAAAGCAATAACACTTTTGGTTGAGCGAACAAAAGAAACTTATTTTGATGTCGTCTATTTTGAATTTAAACAAACTGGTATTATACGGAAGAAAAGAGAAACTTAAAGAAATAGTCTCAGCATATTTTTAGGAGTATGAGCCAAATTATGTAATTTGTAGTAAGTTTCACTTCGAGACTAGGTGACTAGGTGAGTGTGTCAAGAAGTCTGTAAAAAATGTACTAGGAATTCAAACGAGCGGTACGATCGAAATGAAAGGAAGGGTTACAGCTTTATTAGGTGCCTTACATTTCTTCATATGTTTATTAGTTATGTGTTTTTACTTAAACTATTCGTCATTATATTAATATGTAAGTTAAGAAATACACCGCCACGAGACCTTTGTATAAGAATGTAGATAATACAAGTTTTTATTAAGATCGTTCGTTGCTCTCCTTTTAGCGTCGAAATTGGTTGATCGGAGTCAATATTTTTAAATTACAAACATTTGCGTTTTGTTTTGGTCGATTGAAGATATCTTATATCGCGATGTGTGTTTTGTAAATGTTTTTTTATTGATTTGCATTGACATAAGGTATTTCAAATATTATTTGGATATGTTGTTAACATCGGCAGCCGCTACCGTTAACGACTAAATGTTTCAACTTGTTCTATATTTAGCATTTCTGGATGGGGAGGATTAAATGTATTGTTTTGGCTCTACGGCTGTGGGTAGCGAGTTCGTTTCCGGTCCGTCCTGCGTAAACGACTTATGTAATCGTTGGCCTCCGACTACCAATTGTATATGCTATTAGGAATTATTATTATAATGTAATTCAAGCAACGTGTTGTGGTTCATAATATCGTTTTTTTTTAATATTATCGTTATCAATGTTAGGCGTCTAGTAATAGCGACGAATATATAAGGAAAGATCCAGTGTTATACACGCTTCTACTATAGAGTATGTAAATAGTTCTAATCTTTTAGGTTAATAGGACTGTAAAAAATTTAATCTACCTCAATTGAAACTTATTGTTACGTTTAGAAATATGATTACTATATTAGGTTAGTGACAACAGAGAATTTTTTTTTTCTATTTGAGAAATACATGCGAGCTAGGGCTGGTTTATTTTTAACATGATTGTGTTAAATAATGTTAGTGTGTGCTGCAATATCGACATCTTTATGGTTAAACATTTTAAGTATGTGTTTGCTTTTCGTATTTTAAAAAAAAAATTAAATGTCTTTGACATTTAAAAAAAAATTAAAAGTACATTGTAATCAGTCATAGACTTTTTATATAAGTTTATGCATAAAGTTTTTAGAAAAATCATGTTTTTGGGCCATTCCATTAAAAAAATTGTTCATTTTCGTGTTCATTTTGTGCTTTTAAATTAATTAATTAAATAAAAAAAATAATGCTAATATAGAACAAACTATATTTATAGTTTGCTTATTATTCATACTTAAACTTAAAATAACTTACATTCAAACTGCCTTTATTCTTTTACAACAGAAAAACTAATAAAGGGCTCTAGTTTTCAAATTATTAATTCGTGTATAGTGATAAAAAATATATACTAAAAAAATATGCATTTTTTTCTGATTCAAATTCAATCAACAACTAGTCATAAAACAGCAGCAATTTATCTCAAATAGATGAAAACCAAGTGATATTTTAGTAATTCTGAATATGTATTTTTATATAACAATAGGTGCAAACCCACGCTGAGTACAAATAGTGATAATAGAACAGGACTTTTGTATTTCCTCATATTTTTTTTATTATTTATACAACGATATATGCAATATATTTTTGTAATTATTTTTAAGATTTATATACCTTGTTACATATCAAAGACTTGGATGACCATTTTGTTTTTTTTTTATTATAATTCAATGTAAGTACATAAAAGTTGGCATTTATTTATTGGCTGTTGCTGGGAATTGCCAGAGGGGTTTTTATGTATTAAAAAATATTCTTATATTACATAAACAAGGGTATTTTTAGTTGCAGCCCCTCTTAGTGCATATAGCTATAATATTGCATAGTCAACGAGGATAAAGTGTATATATATTACAATATTTGTTTTTTTTTGTAACACAAAGTGTTCACTTACTTTTTAAAATATTTTTACGCATAATTATTATTGTTATGTTCTTTCCCGGTTTTTTGTTTTTTTTTTAATTATCTGCTAATGAGTGTAACTCGTATTTATACTTTTTTTATTATGTTGTGTAATGCCAAAAAAATTACATAATTCTATTTTGTGTTTAAAGAGTTAAGAGTTCGAATATTTTTTTTATTTATGTAAATTTAAGCGTAAGTTTTGGTTAGCTGCAACGAAAAACTACGAGTAAAATAAATATTGTAACCATAAAAAATCATGTGGAAAAACTTGTAATAAATTATAAAAAATTCTAAAAAAATATGTAAATTCATTTTACATTTTTTATCTGTTATTAAATTTTCACGACTTTAGCTCGTAGCGTCTGACACTGAACCTTAGGTATACGTAATTATGGTACATAAGAAAGGGGCCTTAAAATTGTTTTTTAATTAAAAATATATATATAAATATTTTTAGAAATCTACACCTATTTAAAATACAGAGAATCTATTTTATTACGCTTTTTTCAAATAAGACATTTTATACTAAACGTTACAAAAAATATATTTAGATATTCTTTAATCATGTTACATTTGATTTTTCTATCAATATTATGGTTTAGACTAGTTTTGTACGTATATAAAAAAAACTACAGGTTATATCAAAGTCTAAAAGACTATTTTTGTAGAAGTTACAGATTATATAAAAAGGTTTTATACAAAAAAAAATTATAAAATGTTTTTTTAATTAACATTGTCAGTATCGAATGGCTTAAAATAATACAAAAAAAGATATTAAAAAAAAACCTATAAGAAGTTATTGTACTCACGCTTTTTGTAAAATTGTAATTCTAAGTGATGTTAGTATAAATCGTAATGTCTTTAACCTGTCAATTACTAGTTATAAATATTGTAAATTTTTATAGAGTTTATATAAATATAAAAATTTTTGCTTCATTGTTTTATTAAATACATATTTAGTCGACTTAAAACCATTTGTACTGACATGTGTTACTTGTGAAACTTGATATTAAATATTGTATCTGAAAATATTATAATTTCAAATGTAAACTTTCTAAATTCTTTGTCTCTAATATAAAAGGTTTCAGCTAACAATTTTTCATATATGATAGTAGTACTAACAATATATTATGGATTTGTACTGTATGCCCTCGCAATGCCTATTAAATAATTATAAACATTGTACCTGGTTTATAAAAACACAATGTAATATGGTCTTCATTGTAATAAATATTTTGGACATCAATTTAGTTTTTATTAATGCCAAATTGAGGCTATACCCTCCCTATAAACTTATATGCTTAGACTTTGAGAGCTTAATAAATTTAAACTTTTCTGTTTTGAATCTGAATTAATATTAAGTTATTTATTATTGCCACAAGAAAGTTGTGGCAAAGTGGTATAACATATGGCTATAAACGTGACGGTTGTCAGTTCGATTCCCACTTGAGGAAATTTCCATTTCCCCATTCTTAATTCTTTTAAAGAAAATAAAAATAAAGAAATCATTTAAAATTGGGTAACATAATGAATTGTTAATAAATATAGTTGAAATATATTTTATTGCTGATCAATCCATTAACAAATAACACATAGACTTAGAACCAGGAATAACAAAATAAATACCTAACCCATGGTACAATGAAGAAATGCACAGATTACAAAACATGACATATACAGTGTACATACAATAAATAAAAAAATGGATGATTCATACAAATATAACTATTAGGATGATTCATAAACAAATTGGGAATAATTGTCATTTAAAAATTAAGAACACTAAAGACATTCAACATTCTTGTTTAACACTTGATTTGATTTCATTTCACTACAATTTAAACACATTTAATTAATTTCTGTTGTATTTTAAACATTATATTTATTATACATTACTTGTTTTATTAAAGATAATATTATGCCAATGAATCATCCCAACACACCGAAACAGCTAAGTATTAATATTAGATTTACATACATACATACATTTATGTAATATACACTCTGTACAAGTGAAGGTAAAAGATTCCTAAAAACCTCAAATTTGAACTAAAATTGTACTAAAAAACTAACAACTGAGGTGTGAGGCCGGACATAGTTACTATATATGTATATCCATTTATTAAATTAGAACACGTTCAGAAGTTATTATTAATATATCGATTCAAGGAGTAGATAAGTTGATAAGTTGACTCGCTTGTACACATTTTTAAAATAATAATTAGCTCTTTAGATTTCAATTTAAACATTTCACAAGTTTCTTTTGTGCAATAAAATAGACCTATCGATTTTATTATCCTATAAACACAATGGCAATTATGATTTCAAAAATGGTATGTGAAACTTAACTTATCAAATTATTTATACCATGTACGGATATAAAATAATATACAAACTGTTCATACATTCAATAGCAACAAGCCACAAGGCGTGACAAGTTGACAGATGACAGATGAAAGTTACAAATTGACAGTCACAATCGATTATTTAAAAAAATCGATATCCTATACGCTATAATCTGTGAACGAAAAAAATTCTGAAACTAACACCTGGGTTGGTGTTAGGCCGCGTTAGTTATTATTATACGATAAACAATATTTAAACTTTTTACAATCTGCACTTCTTTAGTGTAGAACAAGATTTGACAGATGATGATTTAGAATTGAGTCACAATCGATTATTTTGAAATAACATCGATATTCTAAACGCTGTAATCTGTGAAGGAATACAACATCGATAGTTACAATTTGCATTAATACAAACAAACATATGTTCATATGAAATTCTTATATATTAGGATAATTGCATGTTAAAATAATATCGGTCTGGCATTTTGCATCTCTGTAGGGAGATTTTTACATTCTTTTATACAAAGAACATTGCTATGAACAATCATTTCAATCAAAGTTATTACGAAATATTTTGCCATTCTATAAGAAATACTACAAAACAGATAAGAAAAACATTTAAATGCACTTCAACACCAGTCACGTGTGTAGGAATGTTCCGAGTTCCGTTGCATCAGCTTGTGAACAAACTGAAAGGCCAGAAAAAATCATTTAACCGTCCTGCGTTTCATTTTCCTCACTTTGCCGGTTTTTGGTTTGTTTTTTAAGGAAATACTATCTAAATTAGGTAATTCTGTATCTGTGGTTTTATGTTTCACGGGGTTATCGTTGGCATCGTGGTCTGTGTCGATACCGTTCTCCATTTTGGTTGTTTGACTGACATCCATATCTTCGTCCGTATCGTAGTTACCGTTTGGTTCGTGTTTTTTGTATTGGAAGTGCCTGTATGTAACTTCCTCGTCGGACTCAGCTTTACTATGTTTATATCGCCTGTTTATGTTTTGTAGGGACTGATTCTTCTGTAGTTCACTTTGTATCGTGTCGCGAATGTTCATTTCTGAGGTGGACTTCGTGCAATAGTCTTCTTTGTCTGATTCGGAGTATTTTCTGGAAAGACGTTTGGGCGGCAGAGCCTCTTGCGGGGGTGATTTTAGCCGTACTTCCGGCCCTCCACCATATATGTTTGTGAAGAATCTCCACAGTTCCTCGCTGAGCTGGGCGTGGTCGGACCCCGGTTTTAGTACAAAGGTTTTTACGCCGTCGACTTCCTGCAATAAATAGTACATGGAACTATGAATTACATATTAGGTTTCAATAATCTAATAAAACACAAAGTCAAAGCTATATTAACAATCTGCATAACTATTGAACAAAAAGATAGAAACAGAATAGATAGTACAAAACGAATTTTTAAGTATGTTCTGAATAGAAATATGTAAGTAATAAATTGTTCTTATAATATTAGGTTACAGGTACAACATGAATAAATAAAATAGTTTATTTATTGCAATCTGCAAATTATTAAAGACAAAAAACACATTTTTACGAAACGAAATACGAAAAGAAAAGATAATAATGTAATAGTGTAATTCCATTTTTACAAAAAAAAATACCTGTTCAACAACAATATCTCTATTATCAAGCGGCGGCGGTGGGTTACGTTTGCTGCGCACGAAGGCCTGCCACTGACGGAACCATGACATGCTGATCGCGTACACCGAGAGAGGATTTTCTTGATCCTGTTTAAATTATATTTTGTATATTATATGTAAACAAGTAGTTGTGTACTTGGAATAGTATTTCTTTTTTGGGTTCACAGCGCATATAAATCTACCACATAATGGCATAGAAGGCAGAGGGCTTATCTTTCTGTTAAGATACTCCGTTCTCCAGTTTCCAGCCAATCTTCGAGGCATTGCGTGTTGAGTGCCAAAACTCAAGTCCTGTTACCAAAGCGAGGAAATGATAATAATTCATTCATCCGAGCGGCGAATCGAACAAACGACCCTTACGTTTACATTCAGATGCTGTCAATCTCAAGTTAACTCAAAGTGTTAAACAAAAGCGTTATTAATATTTTTTTAAGCATCACGCTATATCCCGCACATATCAAGAGGGAATATACGAGACTGTTTGTGACCTTTTATTTAATTTTTGAAGCAATGCGTGCTGCATAGCGAAATTCAATCAACGTCATGGCTTGTTTTGTTACCAGAGCGAGAAAATTATAATAATACATTCCCCGATTGGGGATCGAATACACACATAAAGTATTAAACAAACATAAGGTCAACTATTACATTAGATTATTATAAGAATTTAATAAGTGCAATATTTTAAAAAAAGGTATTTAAAAACATGCTTTGAAATAAAATGTTTAATATTTCCATTTTCTTCGCTCTGGTGTCGAGGCTAAGCGCGGCGCTCAGTTCTCTGTCAGCTTGACGCTAGAAGCTACCAACAGGGCAAATGAAATAAACGTTTATAAAAACAAGTGTCCACCTGAAACATGCTGTGCAAGTCGACGAACATGGCCAGCTCGCGCGCGCGCCGCGCCCGCAGCCGCTGCGCCGCGCGCGCGCACACGCCGCACTCGTGCGCGTGCGACACCGCCGGACCGCCGCCGAATCTTAATGGTAATCGTAAATATTGTAAAAAACAGGTCAGTACAATTTATGAAAGTTGCCAACCTTAAGGTAAGGTTTTAGAATATCTGAGTATATATATATTTTTTAGTTTTATGCTACTTAAGTTCTCTCTGCCTACCCTATACCTATACTATCCCGCAAAAAGCAGAGTAGGCATGATAGAAATCTATGGTTAAGACACTTTGTTTACTACTATTCGTGTCGAGCGATGGACTCACTGCGCGTGCAGGAAGTCCCAGAGCTGCTGCGGCAGGCGCGCGGCGAGCGCGGGCAGGTGCGGCGCGCGCTCGGGCCGCACGCCGCCGTGCACGCACACGAAGTCGCTGTTGTCGATGGGGCCCGGCTCCGCCCACGTGTTGAACCTGGCAACGCACAAATATTATTTATTTTCTCTTGTTTACAAATGGAGTGTCTTAATACTCAGTTCGCACGTTCGGGTACATACTTGAAGATAAAAAAATATATTGAAACCACTTACTTATTAATCCATTGTTTTGAGATGTAGAATTTGATGTCGTTGGGCTCGGAACTGGCATTTTCTAATATTTCGGCTGCCTTCTGCCGCAGTATTGTCATTTGTGGGTTGACTTTTCTGCAAATATAATAAAAAAATATCAGTCAGTACAAAATTTTGAGTTCAAGAGAGGTGTATGTAAAACACAGGGGGCGGTGGTGTACCTGTAGACGAGCACGTAGGCCTCGCAGGCGGCGAGGTGGTGCGGCGCGAGGGGCGCGAGCGCGGCGTCGTCGTAGGCGCGCCAGCGGCCGTCCGCGCCGCGCGCCGCGCACGTGTAGTGCCCGCCGCCCGCCGTGCCCGCGTGGCAGATCACGGCGCACAGCGCGTAGCGCGACACCAGCGACGTGCACTCTGGGGCATTTCATTTTATTATATCAGCGCTCCCTGAGTGGCTGTCCCCGTGCAGCAACCCCCCAGTACCATACATTGATAAATCTATATACATACTAAAAGCTAACTTCCATATATAGACAGCGATTAGCTACAGTTTTACTTTATGTACTAAATCAGCAAGCTTCACGCTGCATCCCGCGCACATCAGGGTAGGCAGAGGGAACCTAGTGTTAAGACACTCCATTCCCTACTTTCTGCCGAATTCTGGAAGCATTGCATGTTGAATGGCAGAACTCAACACCGCGCTTTGCCTCGACGCCAGTGCGAAGAAATGGAAATATAAATTTAAGTAAATACTTCCTTCCTTGAATGGGGATCGAACCCATAACCAATCGGTTTTACAATCACACTTCGTGCCGCTGCGCCATGATTGGCCTCTAATATATGTAAAAGTTGCAAAATTTTACTGTTTAATAAGATCGTCGCAGTCATATATATTGTCCAATATAACTCAGAGGAATGGATTTATTTAAACATTATTTATTTCTGCCACTCGACACGAATAATTATTTTTTAAATATATAATCAATTTCTTTTTTTAATATTCAAATCTGTAACTAGTCCCCTATTTTCTACAGTCCCAAAAATAATATTATTGTTATTGTTGATTCAAATAACATTAAACAGAAATATAATAAAATTACCTTTATGAGTATAAGGGGCCATATTCAAATCGTTAATAGGAAAAGACACTCTGGCAGCCACTTTAGCACTAAACATTAGTTCATGACGAAATCTTTTAAGATGTACACACAGCACTTCCGGCAAACGCACCACACCCGACATTTTGATACCATTACGCAATTTATTACACCGGGAACAACTGAAAAAAAAAAGTTTTCTAGTTATTATTAACCAAAAAAGTTATTATATGATCAAGTTTTATTTAGTTTAAAACCAAGACTTATTAAAGATTTATTAAAAAATAACATGTAATACATATAATTATTTGTATCTCCGGAAATATTGGTTTGAATGGAAAAAATATTTTTGCGTTGGATAGTCCATTTATTGAATAATGCTATAATATAGACTATATTAAATAATGTTAATGGAAACTTAATTGGTATGTGTACTATTTTTTGTGTGTTATTAGAATATATTTAATGTACTGTATGTTTCCCTTAAAAAATAAATAAAATGTAACTCACTACACTTTCGATCCAAGTGAGAATATACCATAATGCCATAAACACAAATGCTAACAAAATTAAAAATAAATAAAATTTTTAATTTACTTTATAGTAACTAACACATTTACATCATAGTTTATAGTCATACCTGTACATGTTATCTCCTTTGAGTTCATCAGCACTGAAGAAAGCAGCGAGACAATCCTGTAGAGAGACCACCGGCCCATAAAACCAAGACCTCAACCAGCTTAGCAGCCACCAGATCTGAACATGAATATTTATTGAATATTTTTAATAAGTCTTTTGTAAAAGGAAAAATATGACGACATAAACTAAATCATGGGATTTACAGTCCAATCAACGCGTCTTGGCCGCCAAAAAGTTAGGCGTAATCAAAATCATAAAAAAAATTATTCCAACAACAACTCAACAAAGCAAGTATTATACTCAACAAAGTAAGTTTTTTTTGCTCTGGGAATCTTTTTGTTTGTATCTTTATATTTAAACACCAACTGGGGTTGCAGAATAGCACAAAAAATATAAAAACAAAGGATTATTAGTTACCCAGGAGTCCTGATTAGTGTGCGGTGGAGCGCCGTGACCGTGGCTGAGCATTGGCTGTTGACATCGCAGTACGGCCAGATGTTCCCTCGACGGGATCGGCAGCGACAGATCTTGGAATGTTTCCACACGTGTTGACACCTAGATATGGATATAACGATAAAATAATGCAATTAAAATTTAAAATTATGTAAGCTGTGCTTTTTTTGCTGTGTTATTTTATTTTTTTATTAGATATAAGCTTCACGCCTTGGCGGAACTCAACTCGTCAAAAAACGAGAATAATGAAAATATCAAATATTTAATTTCCATGAGTGGGAATCAAAATCACAACCTATCGCGTTTACAGCCGCTTGTGCGCCTGCACTATGAGAATAAAACAGCGTAAAGCTAGAAAATAATTAAAAAGTATATTAAAAAGGACTTACCCTATCACAAATCAAACACTGCACAGAGGACAGCAGCTTGCCGTCGAACACGTCCGACACGATGCTCCGATAGCGCGCGCCGCCGCCGCCGTCGCCCCCCGCGCCCCCCGCGCCGCCCGCGCCGCCCGCGCCCCCCGCGCCGCCCGCCGACCACGTGCTCGGACTGAAGTTAAGCATTCACATATTTATTTGTCTTTTTTAAATCATATTTTTTAGCGTTACGCTAAGTTCCGCATATAGCAGGGTACAGTACGGACGACTCGTCGACCGCTCCGGAGTGTAGTATGAAGAGTTTGTTACTTTTTATCTTTCGAGTGAACAAAGCGCGGTCACGACTCATCGGCCGTACTATAGATACCGGGGAAACAAGTAAACAACTTTGTTTCCCACCTGATGGGAAATGCCTTAGTATCTTTTACCAGATTCCCTCTACCTATTCTGCTATTTCCGGGACACAGGTACCCACAATAATTCTAAAAAATACCTTTTTTTTAATATCCTCTACATTCAAAATACTTACGGTGGATTATCAGCTATTTCACTTCCGCTGGAGCAAGTTTCATAGCGTTCCTCAGCTTCGCTTGAACAAGATAATTCTGACTCCGAACCTACGTCCCTTTGGTGTTTGTCATCTTGTACTGTACCTGGTGATATAATCTTTAGTGGATATGGAAATACTTATGTTATTATTATTAATATTATTATTTTTAATAAAATATTATTTTAATATTTTTTATTATTCTTTCGTCACTACTACGCATCAAAACTTTTACTAAAAAAAAAAAATCTTTTTACTATTTATAATTAAGCAATCTGTAAAAAAAATCTCACCGTTGAATTGATGATGTGTATTAACATTGTAGGCAAAGTGGTGTGTTCCACCAAAGCTGGCCGACCGTTTATGTCGCGATATGTTCTCCGATTGTACCCTGTTTAAATATTTTATATCATTTATCTTATACTATAATATTATTATATAGTTAAAGCCAAATGTCACAAAACTTTATATAAATTGTAGCCTATGTGTTATCTAAATCAGTTCAGTAGTTTTTGAGTCAAAGTGGAACATAGATGTTCCATCCTTACAAACTTTCGCTTTAGTAATATTAGTAGGATATACTGCATTTTGTGAATACAGGTCGAAGGTTAATGATAAATTACTTGGTAATTAATTCCTTAATAATTAAGAAACATGCAGTAGATCTTAAGCATAAGATGATAACTGAAGAAATTTAAATTTTGTCCACTTGACCATAAAAAGCATACCTCAAATAACCATCATTCCGCTCGCTATAGGTAGAGGGCGCGGGGGACTTCCGGCGCACTCGAGCGAAGTATGGCGCGTCGCTCGCTGGGAATCATTAATCACAAAAAATATATATAAATGCGTTCAAAAGTTTTATTTTGCAATGAAGCGTTAAGTTCCGCCATTTAATATTTAATTCCTACAAAATTCGAAAAAATCAGTTCAGTAGTTTTTAAGTCATTCGGCGAAAAGAGTTGAACGGAAGTATCTTAAAACGGCCGTTGTTGCACGGGGGCAAACCTAAATACCTAATGATAACAAAATCGGGGCCTAAAATTTGGCCTTGTAGTGTCGAAACTATCCTCTGCATCCAAAATTGAATCATAAAGAATAAAATAATTTATTACAATAAACGAAAACTGACGTATCGTGCGCGGTGTCGTTTTTGAGAGAGCACAAACAAAATAAATAAATATTTTTTTATGTATTTACCTCCCGAAGAAGCCGCTCTTCGTCTTACATGAACGTTCCTTGTATCATGATCTCCATCTGCCTCTGAACTTATCTTATCTTCTGATGTGCTGTCCCACACCTAAATAAAAACAATAGTAGTTAAAATATATTTCATTACTCCTTTTACGGGAACAGCATACAGGGTAAAATATTTCAAACTTTGAGGCCAGTCGTGGCGCAGAAGCACAAAGCGTGACTGTAATATCATTTTTATAGAGTAGTTAAAACTATGGTTTCATTTAAAGTGGTGCTAACAGAAACATTTTCAGCGAATTTATATAAATAAATCAATATCACGGGCCATATAGTAGTACAATTTAAAGAGCATGTTGTTTGCAAGGTTTAAAGTATCTCATTTAAAAAAGTATACTTTTTAATTATATATAGGTACATACATTTTTTAACAAATCCTTAAAAATCGTAATAACATTTAATTTCAGTTTAGTTGCTATTTATTTTAGTCGTCTTGCTGGACCTTTTCATGTAAAACATGGCCTGAGCAAATATAATAAGTACCGGTTCTTTTAGTTCTTCGTGCAGCTGATCCAAGAAACACCTGAGGAACTCCTGCGTGTCGTGCTGGTGATACCCGCGGAACATCGGGTGAACCTGTATAGAATAAAAGCATGGACTAAATATTTAATCTTCAATTAAGCTAGATTAAACGTTTGAGATTTATATTTTTGAGATATTGCGTGTTGAGTGACGGAGCACAACGCCCCATTTCATATGCCAGAGCAGAAATAAAAATAATTCATTCCTATAAACTGAGATTGAACCCACAACCATGGCTTCTACAGTTAGTCGTCTGTTGACACGAAGGTCTTAAAGTACAAAAATTGTAAACAACAATATTTTAATTAAAATTGATACATTTTTGTTAGTATTTTAATTTTAAAAACAGGTAAATTCATAAATTAATCGAATACACTTACATTTCGTATTCCATACAGAATACCGTTAGGTACAACGTAGCCTCTTGATTTCCTACTCCACATTTCTTTAATTAATTTTTGGTATGCTCTGGAACAGATAATATGGACATATTTATTTTCTTAAGATTCTCTATATTTTGCTCTGTAACAACTCTTGTGTGCAATAAATGTATTTTAATCTAATATACATGTTTAAAATATAAAGAAACATATTCACGTATTATCCCGCACAGCGGGGAACATGGCAGGATTTACAAGAAATTACGTGGTTGACTGGCGGATCTCAACGCAACGTCTATTAGATTATTATATTATATATTTTTTCTTAAGGAATCGATCTCTCAATCATCCTGTGTACAGTCAGAAGCTATACCGATTGCGTCACGACTGCATCAATATTTAAAAGTAAACTAAATCAGCTTCACGCTGTATCACGCACACAGAAGTTTAAGCAGAGGTAACCTAATGCTAACATAGTCCGATCCCCATTTTCTACCAAATCCTGGAGGTATTGCGTGTTGAGTGGCGGAACTCAATGAAAACATAAATTTGAACAAAAAAAATCATGTCCTCGAGTGGGCGTCGAACCCACAACCAGTCGACCTAACAGTCACACTTTGTGCCCCTGCGCCATCACGGGCCTCAATATATTAATTATAATTTAAAATATCACTTGATTTACATAATAACTAATTTAGGCAAGCTTAAGTATTGTAATCTCTTAGTAGAATTGAGGTCACAAGTTCGTTCTGGGTGTCGCACCGTATACATTGTTAATAATTAATAATAAAGAAATATTTCAACCATAAGCGTCTTAGAAATGTGTGAAAGAATGTGTAGTTTTTTATAGTTTTTCACTAATTTTGTTTCACTATATATTGCAGAGAAATTCTTGTTAAAGGTATGCTAGGAAATGAACACACAACCGAGTTAAATACGGACAACAGAGTTAAATATATAATAACAGAGTTAAATACGGATGTTATGTTTATATATTTTATTTACATCTTAAGGAATCTTTTTAACCTTGAGAGGTATGGGTTTATAATAAAATTTCGTTAACATTTTTTTTATTACTTACTTTGAAAGCCAATATTAAGACAAAAAATAAATTCCAGGGAGATTTTTAGAATTACAATAATATTTTTTAAAAGAATAAACAATCATGAATTTATTATTACAATACGTTATATATTTTAAATAATTCAGGCTATCGCCAGGAAAAATAAACACATTATGGTATTGACGCAAATGCAATGGGTTAAGATAAAACTAAAAATATTTATCATATTTTATTTTATGAAACATTTATAATTATTGTTTATTGAAACTTCCCTAAAAAGTCAAGAGTTATCTAATTAACTTCACGCTGTATCCCAAATAAAGCATAGTAGGCAGAGGGAAACTTTAAACCCATATTTTATCCATTATTTAAAGATTAGTAACTTAAGCCTTTATTTTACCGGTATTTAAAACTCGACTTCTTTTTACCTAAAGCGTCTTAATTCTTTTTATCTCAAGCTAGCACATGAACCGTACGATGGTGAAGTATTTATTAAATGGTAAATGTAAATTGAACTCCCTACCTACTAAGGCCAGGTTTCTTATCCCCGGCCAGTACCGCGACGGCGGCGGCGCACTCCAGAAAGTACGACGTCAGCGGTTGCGTGTTACTCAGCGCTTGAAGCGCTGCGTTCATGTAACACGTGTTGCCCATGTTTTGGAGACCCACCAGACCTGTTGGGAAATATTGAAGGGTCATTTGTGTGGTGGTGATGCATTAAGTGTAATTCCCAAAAGATAATATTTTTTAATTATCTTATCTTCAAAATGCAGGAGTATTTCGTTCTTGGCAACTTCCACTAAGGTGTTTTGATAGAATAATCTGCTGTTCAGAATTATCCGAATTCACGATATATATTGTAGGGTAAGCAGAGAGAATATAGTGTCAAGACACTAGCTTTTCGACTTTCCACTCATTTTTAAGGACATTGCAGGCCATACTTAGATAGGAAATATCATAATCCTTCCTTGTCATTGTGACACAGTCTTGAGATGGATATGCTTGCACATCCTATTGAAATTTGCATTTTTTTTTAATTAAAACTTGACATAATTGTCAATGCAGTAAGTAGTAAGTGCTCCTTATGTTACTTACTATGACGATGATTCGATAACTAAGTGTTGAACCACTTTCTTTTCTTACAAAAACCTGCAAAAATCTAAAAAGAAAAAATATATTAACCTCTAGGACGTTGTTCCTCGTCGTAGTCCATGTCATCGGGGTCGAGGTCGTCGTCCGAGTTGACGCATATCCCCACTGACCCCAGACGGGACACCGACATTTCCTCTACTGTCGTCGAATCTGGCAACATCTGCTGGTGATTGTAATGTTAATTTTAAATAAAAACAATCATAAATATTATTTTTTTATTAAAATATAAATACACGATAAAGTTTTACTTGGAATTCGAATTAAAAAGTAGAATACACATTAAACTAGCCATTCTGACACAGACATTTCGGATTATACTATTAAAATGAAAAAAAAAAATAAATAAAAAAAACTTTGGAGGTTTTTCTTACACTGTTCGATATGGACACAGGTGCAGGAAGCCAATAAGGCGTAAAAAAAATTAACTATGAACTATATGATATTTTAATCTTTTTATAAATAAACTTTACCAAATACTAATGATACAGCTATATTAAATCAGCATGAAGCCAATACACGTGTAACACATATACTTTAAATAGAACATTTAATTTAAAATTATTTAATATACTTAATGCCAGTCGTGGCGCAGCGGCACGAAGTGTGACTGTAAAACCGACTGGTTGTGGGTTCGATCCCCACTCTAGGAGGTGAAATATTAACTTAAATGTATATTTCCATTTTCTTCGCTCTGGTTTCGAGGCTAAGCGCGGCGTTGAGTTCTGCCACTCAACATGCAATGCTTCCAGAATTCGGCAGAAAGTTGAGAATGGAGTGTCTTAGCACTAGGCGCTGGATACAGTGTGAAGCTGTTTTTTTTTTATTATTATACTTAATACTGTATATGTCTCGGCCAAAAATGTCTGCATTGAAGTATTAAAATGTTAAGAAACATAACATAATCTAAATTTTAAAATAGAATTGCCCTTTTAAAAAAATATAATATTTTTAAATTAAAAAACGAAAAATATTTATTTTTAAACTCACTTTGACATGCGCTATGGCCGCCATGATGTGAACTTCCTTTTCGCACAAGTAACACCATATTCGTTTTGTTGATACATTCATATGAACGCAGTGGGCAGGTAAATTCTGAAAAAAAAAACAATATGCTTTTTATATTATAAGACATAAAGAGGTCTTGGTTCCTAATAATCATCATGTTGATTTTAATGGAATCCAATGTTACATGTTTGTGTTTCACCAAAATTTTTCAATATTTACCTATTATTTAAAATTTCTTAATAATAACGGAGGCCAGTCGTGTTGCAGGGACACAGAGTGTGACTGTAAAACCGACTGATTATGGGTTCGATCCCCGCTCGAGGAAATAAAATATTTATTTACATTAATATTTTCATTACTTCGCTCTGGTGCCGGGGCAAAGCGCGACGTTGAGTTCCGCCACTAAATACGCAATGCCTCCAGAACTTGGCGGAAAGTGGAGAACGAAGTGTCTTAACACTAAGTTCCCTCTGCCTACCCTGCTGTGTGCGGGATACAGCGTGAAGCTGATTTGATTCTTAATATTTAAATCAATAATTAACTATGCATCGACTAGAAACTAAAGATGTGTTGGAATGTTGGATGTGTAGGAACTAAAAACCGTATTTTTACATTATATTTTCACTCTTGATTTTGAAAACCAGAAATGAGTGGTTTCTTCTAATACTTAGGATTTTAAAATGTCGTGTAAAAATATCTATTTTTTAAGCTTCACGTTGTACTAAACGTGACCAGACGTCCCGTTTTTCGCTTATGTGCCTCGACGTCCCGAAACATACATATTTAATTTCCTCAAATGGGAATCCAATCGTCAATCGTTTACAGTTGCACCCTTGTGCCCCTGCGCCACAACTGGCCTCAATTATTTACACACTTTTGCTGTGGCTAAATTCAATTACAGATATAAGTAGATTTCGAGACGCAATTTTATATATCGAGTAAACCTTGTTAACTTAACAACATATTACACGCGATGTTTGTATACTGAAATACATTTACAGGGTGTTTCCTTTTCTGTCTGATTCTTAGAACTATTCTTAAAGCATGCAATACATAATGTAACTAAATAAATTTTAAAAATAAAAATAAATCTTTACAAAATGTTATCCATTTAGGTCATATAAGGAAAATAAATATGTCAACGACGTTGACGCTAATATGTACAAAGTTACATAAATTACAAATACTCTCTTAAACAAGAGTATGCAACTTGTTTAAAATACATATATGTAGGGTCTTCCCCGTTAGATGGATAGTTCAAAACTAAAGTTAAATATTTCAAAAAAATGTCATGAATTGTATGAAATAATTTAATATTGAATTATACAAATAAAATATAAAAATATTCATTTAGAAAACGTATAAAAATTTGAACGTAGCGCGAATCGAACCCGCGCCTCCTGGAAACCGACAAGGCGCTCTGACCACTAAGCCATGCGTTCGTATGGCTTAATATTTTTCTTTCCTAAGCGTGGATTAACACTTTAAAAATGTTAAAAATAAGTAAAATAAACATAGAAAATAACCGAGTGTCTTAATTGTCTAGTGTTTTTGTTCTATAACCTTGTTTTACGGTTGTCAGTATTTTGACACCATTACGGAAATTATTACCATTATTAGGATCAAGTTGCTTCTGCTTCTTTTTGTATCGACTTGAAATTATTACATTTTCTACACTAAATTCGATACAAAAATGTACAAATGGATGATTACAGCATTCCTTTGCAAAAATACATCTATTTCTTATAGAAACCCAATTATAAATTTTATTTATTAATCTCGGTACCTAACATACGGTAAAGTTAAGCCTGCCTTCATTGCGATAATAAATTACACGTACCTATTAAATAAATAATAAACGCAAAAACATATGTATATAAACATGTTTTTGTATATTTATTTCACGATAATAAAGTAAACGACAAACAATTTGACGCGCACAAAAATCGATCGTAATTAAATATTATTTTAATATCGATACTATACTTTAGTATCGATCAATACTAATCAAATATGATTCTAGCATCACTTAAATTCACGCTCATATGATTTTGGAGTGCATTATCATTCTACATTACAATTTGAGACGGACAGTAATATTATATACGTAGTATTTATTGCAAGTCACAATGACGATACAAAACTGTAGGAACAAGTTCTATAATAAAATTACATATTTATGTACTTATAGCTTATCAAAAAAAGCACGAGGCCATCGTGGCGCTGTTTATTAGTGTCTGCATATAAACACGACGGTCATCGATTCGATCCGGACTGGGTTAAATGTTTTTTTTTTCCTTTCGCAGCGTTGAATTCCGCCATTTTAGAGATATTCAACGCGTAATATCTCTAAAATTGGACGAAAAGTGGGGCACAGTGTCTTAATACCAGTTTCTACGAATACGCCGGAAATAGCGTGAAAATGCTTTTTTTAAGCAGAAGACGAACGTCTAGTTTTGATTGTTTCAGTAATCAAACGTGCAAAGCAAATTGCGTAAAGAAGCACTGTATTTTTTTAATTAGAAATATCTATAAAGGTTATATTATTAATAGTGATGTAATAATACATAAGGTTGTGGGTTCACAGCCCACTTGAGGCATTTCTTTTTTTTCTTTTTTCACATAATATATAGAGAACAGCTGATCCCTGGTTTTGATTGATAAAGCTGATCATTTGGTTCTGTCATTCTTATTTCTTTGCCTATATAAAGAAATTGATATCACCTTTTAGTATACCAATAAATAAGTTTAATGACCTTTAATTGTCATGCCCTTGTATTATTGGACTTGATAAGAGAGTTAAATAAATTATAACAACAATAATATTTATATTATATATGCAAACTATTGACATTGACTGTAAAATATGCGAAAGGCCTACTACTTCCTTACTAGTTAGTAAAATGCGAGAGGAATTTGATATTATATTCTTTTATATACCTGTAATCTATATAACTATTCTATTATACAGTGAGTGCGACTACGCACGGGCGAAATATTTGTACTTAGAACGTTGAAATTTGACGTTTAGATAGGTTAGGCAATGTAGGAGAGTAGTATAAGAGAGTATTTTGATTTTAGTTTTTGCTTCACGCTGGGGGATACCCCCACAAAGCAGGCTAGGCAGGCGGAACCTGGGAACCCAGTGTCAAAACGAACTCCGTTTCAATTAAGACACTACCTAGTTCCTCACTTTCCGCCTGTTTCTGGAAACATTCAACGCCACGCTTTGCATATTAAATATTTCATTTTCTCGAGTGGGAATCGAACCCACATTCTGTCACTTAAGCACTCGTCCACTTGTGCCCATAATAAGATTTTCCACGAGTCTTAAAGTTCACGGACACAAAGTTGCGAAGACTAATAAATTATAAAATTCTTATGTTACTGAGCAAGCGATAGAAAAACGCACGGACGGAACTACCTGACTGTTGTAGGATAATCATAATGTAGAAAGGTCTTAATATTCAAGAAATAAATAAAACGATAAAATAGCGTGTATCGATAATTTGCAAACTTTGGAATATATATCAGCTTTATGCTGCACCCAGCGCACGGCAGAGTAGACAGAGGGAGCCTAGTGACCTAGTTAACCTTAAGACAGTCGTTGAGTGGCGGATATTAACGCCCCATTTTGAAGAAAAGTATAAATTTAAATAAATATTTCAATTCCTCAAGTGAGATGGAACCCAGAACCAGTTCCGTTTACAGTCACACTTTGTTCCTTGACTAGCCTTTAAAATATAAACATAGTTAAAAACGCTTGTTTTACTTCCTACGTTAGAACTCCACCATCCATCTTCGTCACAGTAGAGTGTTGCCTACTTGAGACGCAATAGCAATTGGTACCAGATCTACATTAACTATAGACAGAGACGTTATTTTGATACCGGCAAAAGGAGGTGTAAAATTAAACATAAGATCTTGTCATGTTAT
Organism: Heliconius charithonia; assembly: GCA_030704555.1. Lineage (NCBI taxonomy): Eukaryota > Metazoa > Arthropoda > Insecta > Lepidoptera > Nymphalidae > Heliconius > Heliconius charithonia. The sequence goes on from CM060819.1 coordinate 15,576,962, forward strand.
CTCTATAAAGCGTCTTGTGATATATGATTTATCACTCTTCCAATCAAATGTAGTTTTAGGTGTACAAAATACAGATACAAATTATGAGATTTAATTACATTAAGCAACAGATATTTTGTTTAAATGAATTCGAATCCAAGACTTTCGACTAAGAAATTGCAGCAAAACACACAATTTACTGTCTATTTGAGTCTACAATAAAGTAATATAAGCGAGCAAGTAGCAAATATCGAGTCCAAAGGGCATTCACAACAAAGGCGCTTTTATTGTCGTATTTTCATTGAAGTATAATTGAACAGTTAGGCATTATGCCAAGTTCCAATTTATTAGTGAAGATGTAAAAAAAGTGTTAAAAAAATTAAATCAGGTTTGCACTGTATCCCGCTATTGCCAGGGTAGACACGAGGGAACCTAGTATCAAGATTCTTCGTTTTTCATTTTCCGGTCCAATTTTCCAGAAATTGTATGTAGAGTGACGGAACTCAACGCATTGTCTTGAGACCGAAGCGAGATATCAATATTAATTTTATGCGACTGAGAATCGAACGGATAACCGTCGCATTTACAGTTAGTCACTGTGGCACTGCGCCATGACGGCCTCCCTTGTCGAGACATTAAATAAAGTTAAAGCTAACTGGGTCAATGTAAATATTGCACTGTTTGTATACATTAGAGAAGACTTGCTTGTAAACATTGTTTCTTTGAAATGGAATATGTAAACAAAAGGTGTGAAACTATTTATCAATAAAAAACTAAATATTCTATATCCTGTATTGTTTCCTATTATATATATTTTATATGTACGCCAGGTGCAAATGGCATTAATAAGCACTATGCTTGTAAAAAATCTTGGCACAATAGACTTAATATTATAAGAAAAAGAAAAGTTATGCAAGAAATAATTCTATGAAAATATGGTAACATATTAATGGCTCTCCAGCACAAAGAAGGATTGTCTAATTGTACTCACAATAGTATTAATTAATATTTAACTTATTTACACATTTTTTACAATATGAAATGTTGGTAAACAAGAAAAATAGATCAGAAAAAGAAAAAAATATTTAAACCCAAAACAAATCTTTTCTACTATAGTTTACCCAATAATAAATATGTAACTTCATCATCTTATTATTTTTTTCTACTTTTAATGAGGAAATGTTACTTTTAATTATATTAAGCACCCATTTCTTTTGCACTTATAGTTTAATAAATATGTAAGTAACATCAAACATTTTAAGTCAATAATTTATTTATTATATTTATTTTTCACATTCATATTTTACCTGTATATAGCAAAGTAGGTATTCAACCCCATACTTTGTCATATTTTTTTTATCATATTATGCAATCAGCGATAGTAGATATATGCAGTGGCAACATTCTGGTTAAGTACTATTAATAGTGGAGTATACCCATTTGTTTACAGAATCAGTCTTTACTCTGATTATTCTAATCAAAGATATCTCATTATTTTGTTACAAGTTAATTAATTTATAAGTAAAAACTTAATTCCAATAAACCAGATAAAACATAATTAGCTTAGCTTTATCATTAATATATACTACATTACATAGAATGATCAAAATACAACAAATAATTAATGATTTACCTTTTGGTGAATAGTGCTATGGTCATTTTTAACTTCTGAACACCCAATGTGATGGCAGTCAGGTTGCAGACAGATCCAGAGGTTTGGCCCCGGGCATCCACAGTCGTAACATGCCAAGTTCTGAGAAATAGTCATAAGTTAACTTTTGTACAACATACAAACTCCTCTGTGTATTTTCCATACAATATTTCATTGGCAAAGTGATTAGTATTCAATTAGGTCTTTCAGAATGTCTTTAGGCAACCAAAGAAAAGAACTTTGTTTTTTTATCCATTTTTTTAAGATTCATATTTTATTCAGCATATAGTAGGACAGGCAGAGAAACCCTAGCCAAGAACTGTACTCAATTCTAAAATCTCCATCATCTGCCCAAATTTGAGACATTTCGTGTTCTTTTACTTCACATGTCTTCACAATAATAAAAAATATATACTTCAATGTTTATCCATCTGTCTAGCATAAAATTAGAAAAGTTTAAGTAGAAATTAAGATCTTTTAAGTTATAAGCGCATTATTTTATATTATGCAATATGGCAATTTTAATACTAAATATTTACATCATTGTTATCAATGTTTTGAAAGTAGTTTTTATTGGAATATGAGTGTCATTTTAAAAAATGTATATGCAAATACAACAACAATATGTACGTGATATTCAAAGTGTTAGGATTATAAGCTGTAACTTCTTTACAATTGGAAGTAGTTTTCGTTGCTTGGTTCATTGCATAATAAGAACATAAGCAAGGAATGCTAATTATCAATTACACTGATATAACGTTTGAGGTTATATGAAGTCAAAATTTCAGGACCCTACCTCTTTTGACTTCCATAGGTCTTTATCTAAGAAGTCCACTAGTTTGTTTAAATGTTCACACGTCACGCCTTTGTCCATTGCGATAAATAAATCTTTGTAGCCACGGAAATACGTAAATACCAACTAGAAATTATTAAATCACAGTAGTCCCGTAAACAAACATTTTCTAAATATTAAAAGATACACGAATGAGCACTGAAAGATGACAAAAAGGTGAATAGAAAAGATAAGAGCAATACATTCTGAATAAATTGATAATTGAATTAAATTTACAGGAATTTCCAACAACAAAATGTTCCGTGACGAGCGAAAAGTCAGGCAAGAATACTATAGACTAAAAACGAATATCAAAGTATAAACACAAATCTATGCCTCGTTTTTGCAAAACAAATTCGAGTTACTATTACCTACATAATTTAGTTTAAAGTGAATTCCAGAACAATGTTAGAAAATATTGATGTCTTTATCTATTATTGTTATTTATTTTCATATTATTTTTAATTTTTACTATTTCATTACTAAACTATAATAAAATAATTATATATTTTTGAAAAACCTTTATTAGGTTTTTATAAATGTTCTAAGTATTGCATGATAATCAAGAATCTAATTTCGTCATCGTTTCGTTTGGTGAATATTTTTATTACACTGAACAAATTCAAAATATTTTTTTTGTTACGGAGACGGTACCGTATGGTTACCATACGAAAAAAACATAAAAGTACCCTTTTAATTTTGATATGTTGACACTGCAGTTGTCACCATATGAGTTATGACAGTGACAGTTAATAAAAAGCAATTTTTGATTACAAACCGAAACTGAAAGAACTGATTTTAAGAATTGATTACTAACTGTTTACTATTACCCAGATTCGACAGTAATACTTTTTTTTTATCCTTAAATAGTGTTTTGTCTATTATTATGAAACGAGTTTGAGCGGAGTTGTCTTCTGATCATCTATCAGAGGATCCCTTGTTTTAACAATAACTGAAACTTCGTAAGAATAGAAAGGATGACTTCTGCATCATCTAGTAGCGCCCGTTCTTTATTTGCTGAATCCAAACAGCGACTAGCTGAAAGAGTTCAAGTGAATATGAATAATATTGCTTCTCTTGCACGTCAAATACAGAGAGGATCAAAATCAAACGAGGTAAAAATATTCATGAACTCTATAAATCTCTATTCCTCACTTTGTGCCTAAATTGGTGACATTAATAGTTGGGTAGTGCTCAACACCTCACTTGATCATCTTATTCAAGCTGGGAAATGAAAATAACCCTGATTCACCTAATCCAATGACCCAACCCAATCATAAATATTTATTACACTGTATAAAGATAATTACAATTTTCTAAAATTTGTTAATTATTAGTTAAATTCTTATATTAATTTTACATATTTGTTTGCAAAATTTCAGCTTCTTTCAAAGGCAGCAAGAGATTTTGCAGCTACAGAACATCTAATGGAAGGAAGTGAGGAAAATCTTAAGAAAATGCAACTTATTGCGGTTCATATGGGATATCAATATGACAATATACTGAAATCTGCTCAAATGCTTACAGAAATCAGTGAACAAGTAGCTACAATGCAAAGATGATAACATAAAATATTTGTATAATGATAATAATGAAATATTAATGAAAAAACGATTGCAAAGTTTTATAGTATATTTCTTTTATATACTTTTATTATTAATAAAGTAAAGTAGCTTTATCCTTTGTTCCACATAGCATGGTAGGCAGAGAGAACCCAGTGTTAAGATATTTGTGCCCACCATTTGTCCCTCAATGTTTTTTTTTAATAAAACACCACGGACTTAGGTTGTCCGTGCCCTTTTCTGCTCTTTATTTACACATGTTTTTGTGATTTTTAGAATGAATATAAATTATATAAATTTACTCCGTTCAACGGTAACTGTTATTACTACGGTTTTATAAGATGATGAAATGAAAGTTAAATGAGATAAAATGAAAATAAAATTATATAACATTAAGATGATTTACTTGAAAATGAGTCTTGTCCGGTTTGTTGTCTTGTTAGGATTTTTTTTTTATTTTATTTATTTTTAAGGGAAACATACAGTACATTAAATATATTCTAATAACACACACATAATAGTACAAATACCAATCGAGTTTCCACAAACTACATACTCATAAGTCTAAAGAACAACAATTTATGCACATACAAAAACAAAAAACAAAAAGTGGAAAACTTTCATTCGGGACAAAAAGATACAAATAATTTACTGCTAAAAATATTGACACCTAACCAAGCACAATAATAAAAAACAATTCATAAAAGTTTCTTCAAACAGTGCTTGAAATTATTGAATTTTACATTGAATAAGTCTAAGTTGTTATGCTTAACATTAAATTTTTTGCATGCACGTGACACAAAGTTATTAGACGCATATTTTGTTTTAAACTTAGGAACTGCAAACTGAATATCCAAGTTTGTCTTCTTTTCTTCCTCGAGTAAAACCTTGAGTAAGCCCTCGTTTTGGAGTTCGAAGGTCTTACGGATCTTTTCGCAGATCCCAAGGTTTATTTTGATAGTTTCCCTTTGGATTGTGATGTACTCGAGGAATGCGTTCTCCAAGTGCTGCTATGGCTCGTGTGCTGGGGGCAGATCGGGTGTTATGACCTGTCCTTTGTCGGCTCTGGTGACCTTCTCTTTTCTCTTCAATCGCTCCTTGGGTTTTAATAGGCTTAGAATACTGTGATATGTTTTGTTTAGTTCTGTAGTGCGTGTGGTTTCCAGTTTTTTCTTCTTCTCCTCTTCTTTGGCTATTCTCTCTTGTAGTCTGCTTGCTCCGCTCCCATATGATCGTGTTTCAGCTTTTTTCTCCTTTCCTCTTCTGTCCTTCAAGAAGGACAGTTCTTGTGCCCTATCTTCGCATACGACCACTCTGTGATGTTTTGCCGCTCTCACACATCCCAAAAAACCTTCGACTGATGCCTTGTCGAATCCTGTCTTCATAACGTCCACGCTCAGAGTTTTTGGACTGTTGGTGTTTTCTTCTTCTGAGTTCTGCGTGCTCAGGTGGTCGAGCACTCGCCGTCGGTGCCGTCGAATAGTGCTATGGTCTTGTTTTTGGTTTGCACTATTCGGAATTCGCAGTCGCCCAGTGATGCAGAAGGCATGCTCTCGTAGTCCGCTTTTCTCATTGTGGCTCTGGTGGTACTGCCTTTGGTGAGGACAGCTAAGCCGGGTGAGATATAGACCCATTTTTTCGGACCTACGATGCAGAAACAGAAGCCCAGTATCTCTTCGTCCTCGTCCACAAAGAGGGCTACGGGCCGGAGATACCGGGGTGTCCGTTGCGAAGTAAACTTTGAGCACGTGTTTCCTGGGGATGTCGTAATCGCGATTCTGGTGGAGCCAGTGAAGCCAGCCTCGATGATGGATGCGGTAAGGTCTCTTCTTCTCTCGAGTATCCTACTTCTTGCGATCTCGCTTCCGTTCCTGAGCATCGCGACGCTAAAGACGTTCAAGAGGTACTCTAAGAAGAGAGGCCTTCTTAGGTTGTCTGCCATTATGGTGGCCAGGTTACTTCTCTCTAAGTTGGTGTTGATCGAAGTTTCCAGGTCGAGGCGAACTGAGGAGAAACTTGGGCAGTCTAAGACAATGTGCCACACGGTCTCCTCGATGTTGGGGTCGCATTCACATCCCGGGAAGTCTTGGATCTTGTGCTTGTGCAGGTAGCTGGCGATGCCACCGTGGCCCGTCAGAGCTTGCACGTGGATGGGGTCCCATTTTACCTTCCTGGTTATTTGGAAGGCAGTCTCTACGTTGGGTAGGAACTCCCTGGTGGTATTTCCTGTGCTGGAGGTGGTGTATCTGTCCTGCCATTTTTTTACGGATTCCTCCCTGATGTTAGCTTTGACGTAGGCCACTGGAGTTTTAGAGTAGTCGTATGGGCGGGTTAACGCTGCGGCTTCTTTAGCGAGTTCGTCCGCCCTCTCATTTCCTGGTGTACCTATATGTGCGCGGAGCCAGACCAATTCTATTTGTCCTCCCCTTTCCCTGATGCACTGGATGTCCTTTTGTATCGCTCCTGCTAGTGGGTGGGTGGTCTTGGGGTTTGCCAGTAGGTCCAGGGACGATCTCGAGTTACTGTAGATGGTAGCCAGTGGGACTCCGGACCGTATGACCTCCTGGCAGGCTTTGTATATAGCGAGTAGTTCCGCTTGGAACACAGTGCATGAGGGGTGGAGGGTGAACATCTGGGACTTTTGTTCCTCCCCTCCCTTCCACCAGGAGAATGCGGCTCCTACTTTGTTGTTCAGCTTACTACCGTCTGTGTAAATTGAGGGGCCTTCTCGCTGATGGTTTTCGGGGAGCTTTGTTTCTTCCCAGGTTCTGGGGCGGGTGGAGGTGTTGGGGGCTTTTCTAGATGCTTAAGCGTTTTGCCACTCGTGTCCTGGATTCGTTGCAGTTGTTCGCGCACTTTATTGTTTTCCCTGCGAAACTCGTCGATTTGGTTTGACAGAGATTTCACCGTTGTTTTGAGATCCCTGTGCTCTAGCAGGATTTCTTGAAGCTCCTCGTTGTTTTCTTTTGTGTTTTCTGGTTTGTGGAGGAGCCTTTCTATCCCTGCCGAGATTGGTCCTATGGAGGTCTTGATTTCTCTAATTTGTTGGTGTGGCTCCATTGTTTCATACCCTAACCATTTCCGCACTTCCTTCATCTCGGTAAGGGTGGCCGTGATGTTGTTCCCTGCCTCCTATAGTTTGCCAACTAGCGTTTGAGTTAGGGCAGTCATGGACTTGTTATGGGCCCTCTCAATGTTGACGATTTCTCTGGCATGTTTCGCTCGTTCTGTCTTAAAGTTGCACTTGTGTCTGGCTCTTGAGTCTGATAGGGCCAGGACGATCTCTTATAGGGATTGCAGACTATCGGTGGCTGTCTGCTTGTATTCCCTCTTCATATTTAGAGACAGTTCGAGGGCCTCTTTTCCCGCTTGGAGCAACTCGTTGGCCTGCTTTGTTGCAAGGTCCATTTCCACTCCAGTCCTTCATCGTCACTCTCTGTAGGGCTTCGTCGACGTTCGTGGGTGAGGAGGTTTCTGTCGGGGGCGTTGATGCTTGCAAGGACGGAGTCTCTTTTTCGGCTTTCGCCCTTCGGGTTTCGCCCGGTAGCTTTACTGACTCCGTGCCTTTATTTGATATTTGCCGCCTCATGACTACCTCTCTGAGTGACTTTGTTGTTTCCTTCCTTCCTCCAGCTGACATTGAAGTCTTGTCGTCGGCGGTCGCTGATTTGGTATGAGTCTTATGTGGTTGAGACATTTTGTGTTTTACTGTGGTTACCGTCGAATTGAGTAAACTCCTCGCGCAGGTGGACGAGCGTTCTATTTCTCTCCCTGTACTTTATTCCAGGATTCCGTTGGAGCCAGAACGTGGAGCTCTTTTTGCTGATTCGAATGAGCCCAAACTCGATGTGTCTAGCTCTTCCCGTTTACGAGATAGGCCCAGGGGGGGTGAAGTAATTTTTTTGTGGAGGGGGTGTGTGAAAAGGACTTGTTGTCCTGAGTAAAAAGAGCCCAAACACGAGGTATTTGGACTGATGGGAATGGGAGAGCCTTGGGCCTACCTGTGTGTTCGAAGAGTTGTTCGAGTTTTCACGTCTGCAGGATTCCTCGGGCCGGTGTCGAAGTCCTCGGTCCGGCTTCGGAGTCTTCACGTTGGGTCTTTGAGGTTATTTCGTTAGGCGTGTTCTCGGACCGCATGGTCGCCACGCGGTTTTTGGAGGTTATAGTGTATGTAGGGCGCACTTATAATTCCGTGTATAGTTCACGGATTATGACAAATGGGGTGTCGTTTGATTTGTCTTTTTAGCGCGCAGCTAGATTCACTAAGAGTTTTTAAAACACTAACGCGCACTCACTGCTATAGTTTGTGAAAGTTTAAGCTGTGTTTCTCCGGATCCTGAGGTGCTGGTGGTCTGCAAACGCTAATCCTGGTGAATCAGACGTAGGAAAATCCATTAAAACACTCGGTGCGCGTGTGGCTCGAAAATTCGATTTTTTGAGAATTTTTAACGCGGAGCCTATGTTGCTTATGTGGTTGTTTGGAGTGTACTTGTGTGTCCCTCAATGTTTTTTTTTTGTTAGATAAAACACCACGGACTTTGGTTGTCCGTGCCCTTGTTTGCTCTTTATTATATGTTTATGTGATTTTATTAGTTGATAAATTTATTAGTGAGTTTACTCAGTTCAATGGTAACTGCTTAATGGAAATTTGATTTCCTTGTCGTGTCCGGTATATTTTGGTTTGTCAATGTCCGAGTTTGTCTTTCTTGTGATTTGCTAGAGTTTTTATAGTGTCCGTGTCCCTTTGGGAAATTGCCATCTTCAGGTTATAGTCCAGTACATCGGCCTCGTTGGGTTTATTCGCTGTATCTATAAATCTGCTTATCGTATCCTCACCTGCATCCGTGTAGTATGTGCAGTCCTCTGTATGCCTTGTTATTGCAACAACACGGTCTCCTCGATGTTAGGGTCGCATTCGCATCCCGGCGTATCTTTGATTCTGTGCTCGTGTAAGTAGCTGGCGATGCCTCCGTGGCCTGTCAGGATTTGCACATGGATAGGGTCCCATTTTGCCTTCCTAGTTATTTGGAAGGCAGTCTCAACGTTAGGAAGGAACTCCCTGGTGGTGTTTCCTGTGCTGGAGGTGGTGTATCTATCCTGCCATCTTTTCACGGATTCCTCCCTGATGTTGGCTTTGACGTAGGCCACTGGAGTTTTTTGAGTAGTCGTATGGGCGGCTTGAAGCTGCGGCTTCTTTAGCTAGTTCGTCTGCCCTCTCGTTCCCTGCTGTTCCTATATGGGCGCGGAGCCAGACGAACTCCATTTGCCCTCCCCCTCCCCTGATGCACTGAATTTTCTCTTGTATCGCCCTTGCTAAGGGGTGGGTGGACTTAGGGTTTGCCAGTAAGTCAAGGGACGATCTTGAGTCACATAGATGGTGGCCAGTGGAACTCCGGTCCGTATGACCTCCCTGCAGGCTTTATGTATAGCGAATAGTTCCGCTTGGAACACAGTGCATGAGGGGTGAAGGGTGAACATCTGGTGCTTTTGTTCCTCCCCTCCCTCCCACCAGGAGAATGCGGCTCCAACTCTATCGTTGATCTTGCTGCCGTCCGTGTAGATTGAGGGACCGTTTCGCTGATGGTTTTCGGGGAGCTCCGTTTTTTCTTCCTCTATGTTCCGGTATTTTATGGATTCTCTAAAGGCGGGATGCTGTAGTGAGGTAAAACTTATGTTGGTTTCCAGGCAGGTGTTTGGCGGAAGATAGTTAGATATTTTACCTCTTTTCGTTCTATGGATGAGGGCCTGCTCCTGTATTCTGATGTCCAAGGGGAGCAGGCCTGATAGAATAAGTGCTGACGTGCGGGAGACCGTACGATATGACCTACAGATTTTTTGCGCGAAACCTCTCTGCAGCATATTCAGGTGTTGTTGAATCATGCGCAGGTCCGTTGATTGACTCCAGGCGCTCGCGCCGTAGGCTACGATAGGTTCTATCACCGCAGTATATATAGTACGTATTATCTCCGAGTTAAGCCCCCAGGTGATTTTCGCCATGCACGCCAGCCGGTTGTAGATATCTGTGGCCTTTCTGCATTGTGCTACGACGTGGGGCTTGAAGGTCAGGTTCTTGTCTAGGATGACTCCTAGGATCTTAATCTCCTTAACCATTTGGATTTTTGTGTTTGCCATGTACACGTCTGGGGTGTCGTACTGCAGCCGCTTAGTTAGGAGCATCGCATTGGTCTTATACGGTGCGAAGCTGAGCTTGTTTTGATCACCCTATTCTTCTACTGTTTTTAATGCCTGGTTTGCCGCCAGTTCCAATGCTCCTGGGGTGATGCCTGCGAATACGAGCACGACGTCGTCAGCAAACGCTTGGCAGTGCACTCCACTTCTAGCCAGTCGATGTAGTAGGGAGTCTAGAATGACGGTATGGAGTCCAGTTCGGTTTTTGTAAAGGGTGGGTCGTCCTCAGGCAGGCTATTTGTATCTAGGTTGTCCATCTTCTTATCGCAGCGTGGCAGGGCTGGTCGGTTGCCACCGAGTCTTCAGGGTAAAACGTGTGAGCCAGAAGGTCTGCCGATTCTTGTGGGGTCAAGGTATTGCCGGTGGTTGGGCTTCTTAAGAGTACATCTTCTTGGCGGACGTTAGTTCTCCGCAAGACTCTGTAAATCTTGTCCCACATACTTTCTTTTTCCTGATTCGTGCAGTAATCCCTCCAGCTCTTCGTTTGCGCTCTTTCTGCTTCTTCTTTATACTCCTCCTTGATGTTTAGGTACTCGTTTATCACATACGTCTTCCTGCTCGAGGCTGCATTTCTTATCCTCCGCTTGTATTGTAGCACCTTTTTGCGCTTCTGTTCTAGTTGTTTCGACCACCAGGGTGGTAGTGGGTCGCGAATTTCTGCTTTTAAGTGCGGGATGGTGTCTTCGCATGTTTTGTGGATTAGGGTAGTGAAGGTATTCACAACCCTATCCAGTTCCTCGGGTTTGTTTATTGAGTTAATTGTGTTGGGTGTGATGTTAACTTCTCCCAGATGTTTTTGGAAGAGAGGACCGAATTCCTTCCATTTTGCCTTCCTGTGGTGTTATACATTCGCGTGGATGTGGGCTTAAGCTTAGCAAGTGCCCGTTGATGTTGTAGGGCGACCCTGCCAGCTGTAGGCCGCTCCCCTTCAGCAATACTGCTGCCTCCGTTTCAGTCACGATCTGGGGGTCGTTAATTACCTCCAGTCCGTCGCTGAAAACCATTATTGCAGCTTTGACTGGTTTGGTGCGTCGGAGGTGTATAACCCTTGTGCCTGGATATTGCTTTAGTACCCCCTCGCTGCCCACGTATGGCTCTTGTACTTTTTTTTTTTTTACGTGAGGAAATCCTGTTACGGATACCGGCCCGAGTGGGGACTCGAGCGGGTTATGTGGGACTCGGACGGCAGATGGTAGGCCATCCCCATACCCACTAAAACCTCACGGTGCTCCTCCTCGACCGCCGTTAAGGCCGCGAAACACGGGGACAATAGTCTTCCGCGAAACGCGGCGGCGGGAGCCAGCAAAGGCACGTCTCGGAGTCAAGGGTGTGTGGGCACCCTCGACGGCCTGCTCGGAGTAGCGCGCGGTAGCAACCTGCGCGCAACTACTTGGGCCAGGTTGGTAGGCGGCCAGCTTCCTTAAGCTGACCGCCCTCTGGCACATTAGGGCGGAAGGCGGCGATCATGGCTCTTGTACTAAAGCAACATCGATCTTCCTGTCCTTCGCCGCCTGAAGGAGCTCCGCCGTTGCTAGTTTCGATCTTTGAAGGTTTGCTTGGATGATATTTATGGTCCTGGTTAGTGTTAGCGTGTTTGTGTTGCTTTCGGTGCCATTAGCAATATGTTATCTTTGACCTTGCTATGGCATCCCACTTGTGTCTCTCATAGCATTCTGCGCTAAATGCGTTATGGTCTATAGTTGCCTCCTTTTTTCCTCCTTCCTTGCAGTTTATGCAGGTTGGTGGTCTGCCTGCCTTTCTCTCTTTGCAGTCCTGCCATGTGTATGGTCCTCCGCAATGGCTGCAGAGGTGGTCCTTTTCTTGACACATTGTCTTGGTGTGACCAAATCCTAAGCATTTTATACATTGCATGAGGGGGGACTGATCTGCAACTGGTCTTTTGTCCCTCAATGTTATGTTTAATTAGGTTGTGATTGGCAAAACTCAATGAAACACTGTCTTGTCTTTCAGAGTAGGAAAATGAAATTATGTAAATACAATCAGACCTCCAAATGTAAATGGAATCTACAACCACTGCCTTTTTTTTGAACTCTTACTTCAATGAAAACAAAGGGTCTTAACATTGGGTTCCCTCCGCTTACTCTGCTATGTACAGTATACAGCGGGTAGCTAAAAAAATGGTATGTTTGCTTATAATTTTATTATAACTGTGAACAAAACATCATTTCCAACAACTTGAAGATCTCAAATTATAAAAAATTGTGTAAATTATTTACTATTTTTGTGATAGGGGATTGATGTTGACTTTCCACTTTTTATTAATGATAATGATGTTGCAAATATTGCAACAAAAAATATAACTGATTGTTTTTTTTTCCTATTTATTTGTGCGCATGTTAATTTCAGAAAGGGCTAAATTCTATTTAAATGCATCTTTCACTATTGTGTTTATTATTTTTTATAAATATATCAACTGGTTTATAAATAAAAAAGTGATGTTTACTTTTAGTGGACGAAATGGTTTTATTTATTACTAGCAACCTGCTCAAGTTTTCTAGTATCCTTATTCTGCTAGACACTTAATGAGACATATAAAAAGAGAATACAATGTGTACATAAAAAGAGAGGCGGAGTTAAAGTAACCCAACACCTGTCTAATCCTACATAACCGCATACTAACGGGAAATTTCTTAATATATAATTAGAAAAAAATGTTCCCGTTTATAGAGGCTGGAACTGTCAGTAAGATACCTCAATAGTTTAGACACAGGTTTATTTTTTGATTTCACAATGTTATATCCATACCTGTATTTCGTGGGACGCAGTTACGCATAGATACCAATAACGTAAACACATACTATTACAAAAATATTACTAAAGGTTAAATAACTTTGAACTTTGCTGCCAATTCATATGAGTCGATTTCCGAATGAGGCGTATGTGGCGGTTTCCCTATGATAGGTTTATGTGTGCTTTTTCATTTTTTGGCAAAAAAAAAATGTAGATATTAGGCTTTTATAGAGTAGGTAAAAGTGGTTTCATTTAAAGTGGTGCTGACACTTCCACCCTGTGTATTTTAAAAAATATTTCAAGCTCAAGACTCCAAATGATGCAATTAGAAATAATCTGGTTGTATGTTATAATATTAGACTTTATTTGTAAGTTATTATTATCTCTATCTATTTAGTTTATATGGCCGTCATGGCGCAGGGACACAAAGGAGTGATTAACGTGACAGTTATGAGTTCGAGCTCCATGGTAAAAGAGTTATTATATATTTAATATGTTCATTTCTTTGCTCTGGCACTAAGATAAAAACCCAGCGTTGAGTTTCGCCACTCAACACGCATTGCTTCTAAAAATTCGACGAAAAATGGGATGCGGGATACAGCGTGATGCTGCTTATTTTTATTTCAGTGATTCGTTCTAATATTTCGTTGCAGCACATTGGCTCCAAGGCTATTACGATTAATGTCTTCGTGGCAATAACGTTACAGTAATTTTGTCTATTATACAATTTTGCAATGCGTAGCTATCAAACCCTGATGACCGTCTAGATTCACTATCGCCAATCTAAACCGTGACCAGGCGTACTAGGAAGTGTTTCAGTTGGAGGAGGTAGGAGAGTGCTCCAGATGAATGTTACTTAAATATTTTGTAATAGTTCACATTATGTTCTGACGCAATTGCATGCAGTATTATCTTTAATTTGAAGTGCAGGCAGACATTTTCAATTTATAAGGCATTCTGAATAATTTTAGTTGTAAATCTTATCTTTTCTTATCTATCTTTTCTTTTTTAATTTTTTTTATATTATAAAAAAAACAGTTCAAATCGAGGCTGGCGGTATTGACGGGTTCCTAAAATAAAAATGGAATCAGCTTGACGCTGTATTTCATATACAGCAGGGTAGGCAACCTAGGAAAGGAGGGTAAAGAAACCGTCCGTTCCCCATTTTTCTGTTTTCCCACGCCAAATTCTGGAGGCCTTGCGTGTTGAATGGCGAAATTCAATGCCGCCGATATAAATAAATTTAAATAAACATTTCATTTCCTCGAGTGGAGATCGAACCCACAACCAGTCGCGTTACACTTTTGCCCCTGCGTCACAACTGGCCTCATATTGGCAGATTCCTTTTTCCTCATTTTACGAATTCTCCTCGCATGACTTAAATGAACAAAAGTTTTAAATGAACTTGACTCACAGGAAGATTAAATGTAGGTATACTAAAATGAAAAAAAAATTAGATCTGCGTGACAAATTCAGAAAAGAATCGAACCTTGAACTACTTTATTACAAAACCGTTAACATTTTATGAAATTATTTTGTTTGTTGATAAGTAGGGTGAATTTTTTTTTTACCTTTGAACTGATTTCTCTGTTTGCAACAGTCAAGCAAACTAAGCATTTTTAAACAGTTTTTAATAACTGTCCTAATCCGTGCCTCGTCTTCTGGCCTATATTATACATTTTAAGTTAAAATTTTAAGTACTGAATCGTAGTGCAAACCAAATGCTATGGTTGCGCATTTGACTCCCACTCGAGGGAATGAAATGTTTAATATTGTAATTTCTCCGTTCTGATTACCAGTTAAAGCGCGGCGTTGAGTTCCGTCATTTAACACGTTCAAGAATTCGGCGGAAACTGCAGAATGCCTGAATGGGGAACGGAGTGTCTTAATACTACATTCCCAGTTTCCATCCTCTCTGCCTTCCATGGTAATAATAGACCGTAAAGGTACAAAAAATATCTGAAAGGTAAATATAATTATAATTTATATTTAAATTGTCTTGTTTACTTGTGTATGAGATATTTTCATACATTGTAAAATTGTATTTTAAAAAGTGTTTACCAGTTAAAAAAAATGGAAATTTTGATTAAAAATTTAAAAAGATATGGTAAACATAACTATTTACAATAACAGGAAATACATTATCTAGGACAAATAATAACCAATTGATGTAAATAAAATATATTATAGTTGCGCCTGTAAATAGTTAATTAGCTAACCTACGTATATGAAAATAAGCGTTACTTTTTGTTCAGGCTTGGTTTCTTGATATTGTGAGAAAAAGATATAATATTTGTAATCTATCTTTATAAAAGATATCTTTATACGTTTTTTAATTATTTTTACGTAATCTTATTTTGTATTAGTTGCAATTGTTTGTTGAGAATGTTTGCTTATAACTGTAACAATACATGCTCTTGTAATAAATAAACCAACATGTATGTATGCATGTATATTTTAAACCAAAAATATTGTATAGGGCAGGATTCGAAGGAACCTATCATTAAGGTATTCTGTTACCCACTTTCCGCCGAATTATTCAAGGCTTTTGCCGTAGTGCCAGAGATATAACAATTCATTCCCCCGAGTGGTATTCGAACCCACAACCGTCGCGTTACAGTCACACCTTTGGTCTTCTGCGCCACGACGGCCTTATTTATGGATGGTCTTTCATAAATTCAGTTACATAAGTCAACATATGGAGAGGAAGCGTATAGCGATGAAATATACTCATAGTATTCAACATTTTGTAAGATTTATGTCCTAAGATGGAACGGTTGGTTAGGTTTTACTAACATTAACCACGCAGCCAGAAATGTATAACCGTCATTTAACAAATATAATAAAGACAAAAAATGAATTTAATATTTTTAAAAAGTTAATATTTTTAGCCTTTATGTTTAGTAGAAAGGGTTTTCAGGGATAACCTAGTATCAAGACATTCTTATTCTCCATTTTGTTTTTTGATGTTTGCCCGAATTCGTGATAGGAATCCAATACAATTTGTCTTTTCTTGGGTAAATAAAATTTTTTTTTCGTGAAGTGGGGATTGAACTCACCACTTTCTCGTTTAATAACAGACGTGAAAAGTAAAAACTTTTGAACAAAAGCATCCTTGCGTTCTTCGTCAGGTACGACAAAAATAAAGAAAGAAAATTAAATAAATAAATTGTCTTTATCTCTTATTTATACATTGTACATTTTAATTCGACGAGTTGAACTGCAATTTTTTTTTAAATATCTCGTTTACCGCAGTTTGCCCGTTGCCCGTCAATATGTTTTGCCGTGATGGCTGACTGAGTATATGTGTCAACATAATGCACATATGTCTATTTCAACTAAACTAAACAACAATAATGTATAAGACTTATTTTATATTAATAAATATATTCAGTTTCAATCTTCAGCATGTAGCAGTAACCCTCTGTGCCTCTACCTACCTAGGCTTCTGCCTACTTAGGCCTCTGCCTACTGGGCCAGAGCCTAGTGTGCGCCACGACTCTCCGCTCCCCACTATTAAATTAATATATATTTTGTTATTTATACTTATACTATATATGTTTTATAGGAATATTAATGATTTTTAATCAGTAATTAGTTGATTAAAACGGGCTGTACGAAAGTGACAATTCTTTTGCCTACAGACGGATCTCTACATTTAGAATTCATATTAAATCAGCTTCACGCTGTGTTCCACACCTAACAAATTAGAGGCAGAGAAGAACTGGAGTTTAGGCATTTCGTTTTCCACCCTCCGCTAATTCTAGTGGCATTGCGTGTTGAGTGACGGAACTCAACGCTGAGCTTTGCCTCAACGTCAGAGCGAGGAAATGAAAATAAATATTTAATTTCCTCGAGTGGAGCCGAACCCACAACCAGTCGCGTTTACATTAAATGGAATTATATTGAAGTTGCGTAATATTTTTTTATATTATCATTTATTTATTTTGTATACCTAATATTGGGGGAATATTATTAGAGATATAAATTATCAATATTCATATATTTATATAGCTTCCTGTCGTGGCGCAGTGGTACAAAGTGTGACTGTAAAACCGACTGGTTGTGGGTTCGATCCCCACTCGAGGAGATGAAATATTTACTTAAATTTGTATTTTCATTTCTTCGCTCTGGTGTCTAGGCAAAGCGCGGCGTTGAGTTCTGCCACTCAACACGCAATGCCTCCAAAATTCAGCAGAAAGTGGGGAACGAAGTGTCTTAACACTAGGTTCCCTCTGCCTACCCTGCTGTGTGCGGGATATAGCGTGAAGCTAATTAATTAAAATAATTAATTAATTAATTATTATATAGCTTATCTTCATTTAGTTTTTGTTTACAGTTAGTAGAGAATTGATTTGGTTTACAGTCAGAAGAGAAATAAAGAATATCATATAAGAGGAAGCTCTGTCGTAAATGTTGAAGGTTTTGGTATTAAAGTCAAATAAGTTTATAAAAAATAAGAAGTTACATCCTTCTTTTTTTGAATGACAAAAAATTATAGGTTCAGGTTGCCTCTGGTTGCCTAAATCAACCTGAGTATTTACTGTTAAAACCCTCAGGAACGGTGTCAACGAAGCGAACGAAGTCCCTAATAGCAAATGTGGTATACCTACTTGTAATAAGATTTATTCAATTAAAATGGAAAATTAAATTCAACTGCAGTATTTTAATTAGTACTATACAAAAGCCAGTCGTGCTGCAGGGGCACTAGTCTGTGACTGTAAGCGCGACAGGTTGTGGGATCGATCCCCACCTGAGGAAATTAAATTTCAATTTATATTTTCATGTATTTGCTCTGGTGTTGCCACTCAACACTCATACCCTTCAGAATTCGAGGGGAAATGGAGGGTCTTAACCCTGGTTCCCTTTGCCTACCTTGCTGTGAGCGGAGTACAGCATAAAGCTGACTTTTAATTTATCAGCACAGAACAGTCAGATTTACTCTCATTCAATTTATCTACATTTTACATATTAACTTAAACATAACGATCTCATAGGTACATATAGATATATTATATATTTTATTTTTTTTTTTTGCAAATCGTGTCTCCAGCGCCATTGTATCCATTGTCCGCTCTAATTCTTGCACTTTCGTTTTTTTTCCGCGACATCCATTATTATTGTATTGAGAACGAGGTTATGCAACCACTGCCTTTGGAGTTTTGATATAATTTTTGTTGCTTTGTGTCGTAACAAGTTTATTGTGCAGTCTTAAGCCTACTTGACTTCTTATTTCAATAGCAATAGAGTTTAAATTCGCGTGTTTCTACAAAACGAATGGCAAAAGGGTATTGGTGGAACAATTTGATCGTGACTACAGAAGCGACTGGGGGTTATGCAAGCCAGTTTATAATTATCAACGTCGAAAGTACAAAATTAGCGGGTTCGGTTTGTTAAGTTCGTACTATTGGCGACGTAGCATCTGCATACTTGTTACGATTTTGACTATTTACAGACCAACTCTTCACTTCACTTCAGCTTCACGCTGTATCCCGCACACAGCAGGGTAGGCAGAGGGAACCTAGTGTTAAGATACTCCATTCCCCACTTTCTGCCGAATTCTGGAGGCATTGCGTGTTGAGTGACGCATTATAGTGAATTTAAGTAAAGAGTTAGAGGCCAGTGTCGATGAGAATTGACTGGTTGTTCGATTCCCACCCGAGGAGTTAAAATACTTACTTACATTTATATTTTCATTTCTTCGCTCTGTTGTCGAGGTAAAGCGCGGCGTTGAGTTCCGCCACTCAACACGTAATGGTTCCAGAACTCGGGGGAAAGTGGGGAACGTAGTGTGTTAACACTAGGTTCCCTTTGCCTACCCTGCTGTGTGCGAGATTCAACGTGAAGCTGATTATATTAAGTAGAGAGTGGTCAACGGAGTGTCTAAAACATGGATTCTATGTTGATAAAAAAATATATTCTATCTCAATACATATCCAAAATCAGTATTTATATGGGAATATTAAACTATATATAGGTCCTTTTTTCAGTTAAAAAGCACAAAATATTGTTAGGATTGTTAATACAGATATTTTAAATGTAGTATTTAGTTCACTTTAATAAATTTCGCTGTGGAGTGTGAGAGTGACTATGTGATACTAACAAATTCCCATCAGCTTTTGTTAAACTACGACGTATAATAGAATAATACCTAGTAATAGACTATAGATCTATAGATCGTACGTAGAGGTTATTACCATTTTTTTTAGCTTCACGCTGTATCCCGCACACAGCAGGTTAGTCAGAGGGAATCTAGTGTTAAGACACTCCGTTCCCTCTTTTCCGCTGAATTCTGGACGCATTGCCTATTGAATGCTTGCATGATGAAACGAACGAACGTAACAAGCGAGGCCAATCATGGTTTGAAGAAACGACAGGTTGTGGGTTCGATGCCCACACTTAAATGGAAATGAAATATTTTATATCTCTGGAATTCGGCGGAGAGTGGGATGCTTGCGGGATTCACCGTGAAGCTGATTTTTTTACTTACTTTACTTTTTCTAATTAAAACAAACAGAAAAAGAAAATCGACAGCTATGACATTTTATTTTATTTTATTTTATTTATTTGGGACAACAAACATTTGTACATATGAGAAAATATATCTTGTACAATGTAATAAACTTAATCTATGTACAAATCACACCGTTATCCACTACTTACTATAACAATAGTGATTAACTATAGGAGATATTGTAATGAATATTTAAAAAAAAAATAAAGTAATGATAACAATATTAAATATATACATAACAGATATAAATACGTATACACAATTACACACATACTCACATAATAAATATATAATACATACATATATAGGTAAGTTTAAGGAACCTGTTAGACAATGTGTTAACGAGGACTCTTTCTAATAAATTTGTATGTAGAGTTTGTACGATAAGCTTTGGTCCATTGTCTTGAAACATAAATGTATTGGACACAAAAGCATTCAATAAGTAACAATAAATACAATACACCTGTCTCTTTTCGCTATTGACGTATTGTAGACTGTTATAGAATATTTTGAATGAAGAAAGACATTAGTCAGTCCTCGTGATCTGATGAGAGCGTGTGGTTAACGCGATTGTGAGTTCGCTTTCCGTTCCGGGCTGTGATATTTCATTTCCTCGCACGGGTAAAGCAAATTACGGCGTTACATCCCGTGCAATGTCTTTATTTATTATTTATTTATTAAGGACAACTAACAAAAAATACACTTAATCAAATACCTATTACAATCATGTCTTAAAAACTATTGGCTTTGTGTTGCTTTACTTATAAGCTGCCACGGCATGATTACGGAGGATGTCTGACACTATTGAACGGTATGACACTAGGCTCCTCTTGTTCATTGAATTGTAAGTTTTATGGTTTCTTTTATAAGTAAAAGGTAGAAAGAGGAACACGGACCAGCTGGCGGCGAATTTGTCGTAAGTCCCAGGAACTGCCTTGAGATCCTCTCTATGCATCTTGATAGGCACAAAAAAATCTAGTCCTAAGTAGTTTTATCTATAAATGTTGTTTACTTGAGTATTATATGTATATCACTTTACACATTTCACTAGAGACAATTTGTATGACATAACGAACATCCATTCACTTGTAAGTGCTCTAATGGAGTACGTAGTTGTCTTTATAGATGATTCTAAAATTGGTATGCTTTTAATATGCCTATATGATTATTCATATTTGTAAGTATAATAAAACAAAATAAAAAGACGTATATTACGTAGGCGATAGTTTACATTAGGTAATAGATGTAAGATATAGTGGCGCAGGCGCACAGGGGTGCGAATGTAAACGTGACAGTTTTGGGTTCGGTTCCCAATCGGAGGAATGAAATATTTAATATTTTCAATTTCTCGCCCTCAACACGCAATGATTCGGAAATTTGGCGAAAAGTGGAGCGACGAAATGAAAATATAAATGTAAATAAATATTTCATTTTCTCGAGTGGGGATAGAACCCACAACCAGTCACGTTTACAGGGACACTTTGTGCCCCTGCGCCACGATTGGCCTCAATAGGAACATCTAAATTCACATACCTTGCCCCTTGTGATATTCACAGTGGGATTAATAGTTATAAGTTTCATTTTCACTCGAGAGAATTAAAGCACTAAGCACGTATTATTTTAATTTTAGGCGGAGAGTGGAGAATCTTAACATTTCTATTTCCACTGTCGTGCAAAATAAAGCGTGGAGCGTGGGTTACATTTGATTTCTAAATATAAGAACGGTGCGAAATATCATTAAGGTTCACTCTGTCTAAAATTAACATATAAAACCACAAAACTTTATAATAAAAAATAATATAAATATTTTCTTTTCGTATCATTATACAATATTTTAAAGATCATTAATAGGTACTTGTGCATATTAATGAATGGAAACATTCATTACCGATACAAAACAAGTGGAGAGTCGTTAATAAACAACATGTAACTCGACTCGATGCATCTCGTTGCATCACTGTGCCGGTTCACGTCAAATGCGTTTTTACTTGTCACAGAGTAAATGATGTAGATGTGATGGTAGTTGTAGATGAAATTGCGGGACAAAATTGCGGGGAAAAATGTTCTATTTTTCGTTAAAGAGAATTTTATATAAATCTATCTATAAAACAAAATTGGTTTTATGTTTAAATAGGTAACTTACAGTTTGATAGAATAAGTAGTGTTCTTGTTCAGTGATCTTGTTCACTCAGTGTTCTCTCTCTCTCTCAGTAAAATTCAACGCCACGCTAAGGTTATGGGTTTGATTTCGACTTGGGTGAGTGAAATATTTAATGTTTTCATTCCCTCGCTTTGGTTACGAGGCAAAGCGCGGCGTTGACTTTACGCACTGAAGACGTAACGTCTCAAAAATTCACTGGATAGTGGGAAACGGAAGTGTCTTAATGGGGAACGGAGTGTGTTATCACTGGGTTCCATGGTTCCTCATCCTTTCATAAAATCATATAGATTTTATATCATTTCAATGTCATGCAGGGTAGCTACCAATGTATGCTTTAATAAAATTGTTGCTTTGGTATTGAAAAGCAACTGTTGAGTTTCCTACCGGCTGTTCTTGGCAAAATTGCCTTCCGAGCTGGCGGTAGCGGGTAAATGTGTATTCTAATAAGGTACATTTTCAATTTATATTTCAATTTTATTACATACAGTATGTAAGTTTCTATGTTTGTAATGTTTGCTCTGTAATAATAGTGTTTTGTTATTATTTTCCCATGCTCGTACAGGAAATAGGAATTGATGGCGAAATGTCGTATGGAGTGTAAAACTGCTTCTTAATAAGTCTTTTATTCTAAATTCAATGATGTGAATAGCAAGATGATGATGTGAGTAACATATTTAAAATTTTTCGTTATATAATATTTGGTTTATTTTGGCTTAAAATGGCTACTATAGTCGTATAACAACAGTCAGATTTCACTTACTATATAACTTACTACGGTAGTCATTTTTTATGTATAATAATAAAAATCTAAATAATTAGCAAATAATATTTCATTGAACATACTTAAATATTTAGACAACACTAGGTAAGACATCTTATACATATAAAATTATAGCCCAGTTTTTTACGTTTGCCCTGTATAAAGTGAATAAAAGTTGAGATCATTATGGCGCGGCGACACGTAGTATATAACTATAAATGCAACAGTTGTGAGTTCGACTATCACTTCAAGGAATATTTTTTTTATTTTCTCTGGAAACAAGAAAAGAGCGGCGTTGAGCTCCGCCACTCAATATGTAATGCCTTGAGATTTGGGCGGACAGTGGGGAACAGATTGTCTTAACATTACGTTCTCTTTGACTACTCTTCTATACACGAGAAACATATAGCGTGAACTGAAAAATTAAACTTTTCTTTTAAATCAATTTGATTGAGTAAAATTTACTGAAAATCAATTTGAACCTACAACTTTTGCACGTTAACAAGTACATATAAAATATGCTACAAGGATATCAATAATCATCATATTATATATGTATGTACATATATTCGGCGTGGAGTTCCGTCACTTAACACTTAATGCCTCGAAATTTCAACGGTAAAAGGGGAACAGAATGTATAACATTGGGTTCCTTGGCGTTCCCTGCTGTATGCAGCATACAGCGTGAAAAAAAATACATACATGATATATGTAAATATAAGTTGCTGTGTTTGATTTGCAGGCAATACCACATTTTTCACAGTCAGTGAGAGTCCACTGTTACATATACCTACGAGTGATCAAATGGAGCGTGAGTTTTGGTTTAGGTAACACTCCGGAATGCACTAATCGTTGTCTACTTGTTTCGTAAAATATTACGTATTGTTGTTCATCTTTTAATTATATATTATTTATATCGTTAGTTTTATAACGAAAATATGTAATTGGGTTGTTCTATAATAATAATATTTTTGTGGCGTAGTTGTAAGTTGTAAGGTAGTAAGTCTTTTCGGACAATATATATACAATATATATATATATATATATATATATATATATATATATATATATATATATGTACATAAATTATTCGAAATTATTTATCTAAAGTAATTATCAGAAACCAATAAAATTAACATCTTGACATTATTCTAACCGACGCTCATATGATATTTAGATGACCAGGATGGATAAGCCGTGCCTTCTAACCTTTACTGTACTTTATAATATAACACATAACACATTAAGGAGATTGCCTTGTTAAATTGAGATTTTTGTTTCTTCTACACGCTTATATTATCTCCATATAAGCGTGTAGAAGAAACAAAAAATGTTTTTTTATACAATGGCGCAGTCAAGTTGTTTATGTCAGTAATATCAAATTACTAAATAATTAAATGCGGGAAGGTTACTGTAGCCCTGTAGGCCAGTCGTAGCGCAGGGGCACAAAGTGTGACTGTAAAATCGTCTGGTTGCGGGTTGGAACCCCACTCGAGGAAATATAATATATATTTACATTTATATTTTCATTTCTTCGCTCTGATGGCGAGGCCAAAGCGCGGCGTTGAGTTCCGCCACTCAACACGCAATATCCTTCAGAACTCGACAAAAAGTGGGAAACGGAGTGTCTTCCCTCTGCCTACCTTGCTGTGTGCGGGATTCAACGTGAAGCTAATTTAATTAATTTTGTACTAAATAATTATTATTTTTTTATTGGAATCACTTGAATATATATTATCTTATTCCTACATGGATATTAGTGGTCGTTTGGTCTTGTATTATTAAAAACACAATGTCAGGTCAAATAAAATTTAGGGTCAAAATATTTTCTTTTCTGATGTCATTAGAGATCCTTTAGCTGTGCCTGTGATGTATGAATAGATAAAAGTGAACTTAAAAAGAAATTATAATGTTTTAAAGGTAAGAATATTGTGTAGTAACTATTAACATATTGCTTCACACAACAATTTCACCCACCCAGTCTACACGTTATATATATCATCGCGACATTATATATAGCAAATTTATGATATTATACGTTTTAATCCCTTAAAAAAACATCTACGCAAATATCGATGTGATACGATTTTGTTTTATGCTATCTAAAAAAGCTGAATTGAGTTCAAATATCAAGTCTACGTTTTTCGCTATTATTGGGATTGGATCATTTCATATTAAGTGATCATCACACATTGTCTATTCAGAAATATATTACAGTAATTTTAGGTAAAAAAAACCGCTCATGTGCAAGTCACACTCGTCCATATATCTATGTAAAGCACGGACCTTCACATAGAAAAAGATACGGAGGGAAGATACGGTCAGGTAACCTTGAATTTCAGCTTGATACCTCCCCCTAGTATCATGATAACTGGTCTTGACAGACAGACAACAAGGTGATCCTATACGGTTCCGTTCTTACATTCTTAAGGTACGGAACCCTCACGCGCTTCACTTACGTCATTATTAACGAAACGTTCGAATATTCTACCAAATACTGTGAATGTATGTACTTAGTTATAATCGTGAGTCCATATGGCTAAAGGATGCGGAAAGGTTACTGTAGCCCTGGCTTTTAACTTTTGATGCCAAGTTTTTTTTATTTTGATTCTAATAATAATGGGAAAAACCTTATAGAAACTTCATCGGCAGGTTCAATACTGTCATTTACATAATATATATGTATTCTGCACAAAAAAATATTGTGTATAATATAAATGATTTTTTGATAAAGTTGATATATAGAGTGTTTTTGTCAGCACCACTTTAAATGAAACCACAGTTTTAACTACTCTACAAAAGACTAATACAATTAATTATTTTTATTTCCCCAAAAATGAAGAAGTGATTTTTTCACATAAAATAAGCAATAAAATTATCATTGTAAATTAAAACGCCATTTGTCAAAAACCTATCAAAGGGAAACCGCCGCATACGTCGTAGCATCGATCGCATCGAGTCGTAGGTATTGGCGCAAAGTTCAAAGTTACTTAACCTTTAGTAGTATTTTTGTAATAGTATGTGTTTACGTTATTGCTATGGATAAATGTCGTGAAATGAAAAAAAAATCCTACGTCTAAGCTGTTGAGGTATCTAGATTAATTTCTTTAGGTATGGGTTTAAAATACTTTACCCTATATGTTGTTCCCTTAAAAGGAGCGCTGACACTTCCACCCTGTATATGCTGTTCCCTTAAAAGGAGCTCTGACTATTCCATTCTGTATATAACTACTGATATACGCCTCTAAATTAATTTTAAGGTTCAAATGCATAACATTTCCTCAGAAATATTACATTTTATTGTATGTAGACTAATACCGAAAAGTAGATATTAACACATGTTTTTATATAGCTTCACGCTATATCCCGCACACAGCAGGATAGGCAGAGGGAACCTAGTGTTAAGACAGTCCGTTCCCCACTTGAGGCCAGTCGTGGCGCAGTGGTACAAAGTGTGACTGTAAACCGACTGGTTGTGGGTTTGATCCCCACTCGAGGAGATGAAATATTTACTTAAATTTATATTTACATTTCTTCGCTCTGGTGTCGAGGCAAAGCGCGGCGTTGAGTTCTGCCATTCAACACGCAATGCCTCCAAAATTCGGCAGAAAGTGGGGAACGAATGTTTTTATATAGATATGTTTAAATGCTTTCAACATTTCAAGACTACAGTCAGACGACGCGAGGGTCACCATTAATTAGGGTATACCACCCACTTCTGTCGTAACTACCATTAATATTCTCAATACTTGACATTATAAAAGACTTCTTTTTATTATTTATGTCTCAAAATGATTTGGATGCGGTTGTGTAACGTAATTATATAATTCGTCAGTTTCAACAGTTTTGAAATAATATCCTTACTATATTAGGTATATAGTAAGGACTTAATGTTAAGACACTCCGTCCCTCACTTTTCGCCGCATTCTGGAGGCATTGCGTGTTGCAATATTTAATTTCCTCGAGTGGGTTCGAACTCACAACCAGTCGCGTTTATAGTCATACTTTGTGTCCCGGTGCTATGACTATATATACGAAATGCCTCAAAAATTCGACGAAAAATAAGAAACGGAGTGATTTAACACTAAGTTCCCTATGGCTACCCTGTTGTGGGCTGGATACAGCGTAAAGCAGATTTTGTTAGAATTATCATTATTAATCATTTAAATGGTTTTAAATAAATATTAAATTCTAATAAATCTATATGTCTTTTAAGAAAACAGCAGTTATAATGTTAATTTAAGAGCGAGGAAGCGTTCAGCAACATAATAAAATGTATAACGTCATGACAATAACATCTTAACGGAAGTACTACTCAATGGAGTTTACGATGCGGCTTATTAAATATTAAGGGTTTAGCCTGCAAGTTGTAAGTGCTCATGTTTGTAAGTTATGTCAGTTAAACATAATTTAATATGTCGTGTTTATTTGTATGTTCATTGGTACTGGCTAGGTAAACTGATGATTGATAGTACTTTTGGATATTTTGCTGATTATACTTCTTTATATTTTTTGTTTCAGCCTGTATTTTTTTAACATCCCACATATAGTGCGGTAGGTACAGGGAACCTGGTTAGTGAGAAAGTGAGGAGACATTCCGTTCCCCACATTCTGCTCAATTTTCGAGACATTGCACTATAGAGATTGGTGTATTCAATACATTTAACTTCATACATAGAAATATTTCAAATTATAATATTAAATGCAAGGGTGATTTAAATGAATCTAATTAAGCAAATGTAATTACCAAGTTCAAATGAAAAATATCCGTTCTTTCATTAACAACATTGACATTCCGGCCAAAGTTGTGCAATGTGAAAGACATTAAAATAGAATTAATGTAATATAATTATGATTTTATCGTTTGTTTTACTACGTATGTTATAAAGTTAAGGATAATGTGAAGTTAAAACAAGAGATGGGCGGAAGTGAATACTTATATATCTATATATTATGATTTTTTATTTTTCTATACAAACATAAAGAGAGGCCAATCGTAGCGCATCAGCACAAGTGTGTGACTGTAAACGACGAACGAACGGTTGTGGGTTCGATTCCCACCAGTGGAAATTAAATAATTAATATTTTCGTTTCTCCGCTCTGGTGTCAAGGCAAACTGCGGTGTTGAGTTTCACCACTCAGCACACAATGCCTCCAGAATTTGACGGAACATGGGGAGTTAGTGGTATGGTGTGCGCGATACAGCGTGAAGCTGATTTTTTTAATTCAATTTACAACGCTTTCGATATTTTACCATAGAAACGTTGATGCAGTTGTGTGACAAACTACGGAAATTAGTTTATTGTTAGACTTTTTCTCGCCATCATTATATAATTTCCCCTCGATAATTATCAATTTCCTTTATATATTATTAGGCTTTCTATGATTCTCTTATAGGCGTTGCCGATTCGATTGTTGTGGGTTCAACATTTGGAAATATGAGAGGATATGAGGTAATAAAACATTCCTAAATCTTTTAACACCTTGATATTTTATACAGACCACTTATAATTACTGAGTTTTCGTTTCCCAATTCACTATTTTATTAGAAAAGAACATATTTTTTAAATAAACATTAACTTTATATTATATTAAACGCTGTCATTTAAACGGTATTCTATTCATATTAAGGAAAGACGGTATCAAAATGATAATTTAAGGATAAACCCCGCATCATTTTCATTATAAAGGTTATTTCATTTTGTATAGTATTTCGTCTTGGGCTTGCAAAATTGTTACTTATATATCATTTCAACTATATACATTAGATTATGTTAATTATATTAAATTGTAAAAACATTTATGTAATAAAACAAACGTTTAAAAATTAAAATTTTGCGATAAAAGAAAATAGAAAGGATTTTATATAATACAAGTTGTTCCTCATTTAAAAGTAACCTTAAATAGCGTTCTTTTTGTTTTCGTAAGAATTTCGAAAAATAAACTTTTAATTTTCGAAATATCAGATTTTAACAGTTTAATTAAGCTAGAGCTGACATGGAACGCTAATTTTTTTTATATCACATATACTTCTCACTGCCGTCGACTGAACCGGTAAGGTGCCGTAAGATTTACGCCTACCCCCTTGTCGACGGCATATTTTATTATAACAGTCGATGCTTGCCACTCGATGCGCTTTACATACGTTCCTTTGTTTTATCTAGTACTTTATTCCATCGTTCGTGTTCTATTATATATATATATATATGTTTGTGGTTGACTTTCTTATATACTGTATCGTGATTGTTAATTGTGATTTGTGTTATCACTGTATGTACATTTAAAGTGGTGTTGATTAAACTCAGTGTTATTCGTAAGTAGATTTTTATTCTCCCATCATCAATACTACATATATATATATATATATATCGTCGTGGCGCAGCGGCACAAAGTGCGACTGCAAAACCGATTGGTTTTGGGTTCGATTCCCATTCGAGGGAATAAAATATTTACTTAAATTTAAACTTCCATTTCTTCGCTCCGGTGTCGAGGCAAAGCGCGGAGTTAAGTTCTGCCACTCAACACGCAATGCCTTCAGAATTCGGCAGATGTGGGGAACGGAGTGTCTTAACACTAGGTTCCCTCTGCCTACCCTGCTGTGTGCGGGTGATACAGCGTAAAGCTGATTTTATTATATATATACTCAGCGTAACGCTTTTTCCATAGCAGGGTAGGCTGAAGATACTTAGTGCTATCACACTTCGTTTCCCACACACCACCTCTGTGTTCGAGATATTTTGTGTTGAGAAATGGAACTCTAAGCCTCGCTTCGTCTCGTTAAAAGACAATATGTGGACAATGTGCCCGTACATTAAGTACAGCATTTACATACTTAGAAGTACAATTCATAATTACAAACGAATTCATATAAACAATTTTCCTCCAGTAATGACTGGAGATTACACTAATGTATTTTACCATCCTTCCTTCTTACTGCTGTCTAGTGGTTTGTAAACTTCCTATGTACTTCAATCAACATTATATACATAGTATGCTAAAATACTATGTTGGATTAATAAAGTATATAATAAATAGATACATCCATCTATATATATATATATATATATATATATATATATATATATATATAGATATAATATAAAGGTCGCAAGTTGTTTATTAATAATAACTTTAGACTTTTCCGTACCCATTCCGTGGCTATACAATCAAAGGGGAAGTACTACTAATAAAAGTTGACAAACTTAAATTTGCGGTCGTATGCACTCATTTTGTGTGAAATAAGTTTGTAATTTTTTTTATTATATAACTATGAACGTTTGTGGGTTTTCCGATTTTTTCCTTATTAATATTTCAAGTTTTCACTTCTTACCAAATGTGAAAATTATAGTTCCACAAGAATAACCCTATAGGTTTTGATTATGCGTCAAATTTTATGGACAATGTAATTCATAAATCAGCTTCACGGTGTATTCCACACACAGCAGGGTAGAGCAGGAAAATCTCTGACCACAACTAGCCTCAATTAATTATTTAGCTAGGATATTGGTAAGATTTTAACATATATAGGCATATTATGTATTAATAGCATCTCTATTAAATATATAAGGAATTAAAAGAAAAAAAAAATTGAAATTTAATTCCCTTCTAATCTCCCCTTTAAATTTTAACATTGTTCTTACGTTTTAATACACATCCAACTATATAAATCTGGTCTTCTACACACAAATTAACTTTGATTTTACTTAAAATTTTAACGCTCCTAATTAAAAATCTAACCAAATGAACTAATGTTATTTTAAAATTGTGCGCCGTATTCGCTGCAATGATACAAATAAGTATGTAGATAATTTACAACTCTACTGTACTCTACGCTCTGCGAGGATATGAAAATGACTCATTCCCCCGGGTAAGGATCGAATCAACAACCGTCGCGCTTATAATTAATATCTACGCTAAAAAAATATTTATTTGAAATATATGTTTTTCACGTACAGTTAATAGTTCAAGCAATGTAAATGGTTCTTCTGCAGTTTAGTACACATGGTTTTAAATGGACCTTAGGTTACTACCTAAGCATGAGCTACATCTATCATATGATTAGACAAATTCAAGACATAGCTTGTTGAGTGGTAGAACTCAACGCCGAACTATTTCATACAATAAAAACGAAATTTAATTAAAATGAAACTATATTATTATTTAATTGACTTGTTGTTATTATAATACAAACAGTTTGGAATAAAACAATAACTAAATCATGAATATAAATCAATAAAAATATACACGAATCGATCATAAATGCAAATTTTACCGTTTATTGTAATTAATTGTAGCTATATTTTATAAATTCTAAATTATTCGTGTATTTAAGTATTATAATATAATATTTGTGCATTTTTTTATTTTTAGGCCTCACAACTCTGTATGTAACCTACAAACATAAGGGTTGCGTGAACACAGCATATAGCTGTAAGTGGGTCGACACGATCGGTCAGCCGAAATAATTTGTCTACTGCACGATAGCACGCGAAACCTAGATATTGACTAAACAATGAAATTTATATATCAATCACATATATGTATTATATGTAACGTTATATTCACGTAATGTTTTTGTTAAATATAATAACTGTTATTGTAGTAAACGCCTTTGTAGAGCGGTTACTGTAGTTATGTAAAATGTTCATGTTTTTCTCTAAGTGGAATATAGAGAACTCTATCAGGGATTAACGGATTCTAAGAAATAAATTATTTTTCTTGGCTCTGGAGAAGCGTTGAGTTTCGCTACGCTAAGCCTAGAATATCTTCCAAAATTCGGCGGTAGGTGTCTCAACGCTAGGTGTCTTCTGCCTAACATGGTACATGGTACATGCGGGATAGAGAAAGAAGCTGAATAAAAATATCATTTATAATTGGTATAGTTATAGAGTTAAATACAAATGTACTTCTTATACAAAATTTCTCGATATTTAAAGTATAAGTAAAGTAATACTAGATTATTAATATAATTAATTGACTTAAGTGATGCTTAACAGGGCCATGACGTAATCTTATATTTTTAAGTAATTTTAATAATTTAACACGAAAAATAACAAAACACACACATTGTTTTTAGTAAAAATCAAGGTCCAAAGTAAACGTTTCTCACTAATAAGAAACATATAATCTAGATAAACTAACAAAATCGTGTTTTTAAATTGTAAAATTGTAGAGTCAAATAAATAGAGAGATTTTCCTTTTCTAACTAATTTAAAAATAAACTTGTATAATGCAATAATGAATTGTTGTATAGAGCTATTACAAATACACTTAGGTTTGTCAATAAATATATGTAACGTATAAAAAAGTTCACTTAAAATATGATTAAACGCAATGGGTTGGGTTCGATTTGATTGAAATTTGGATTATGTTTATATACTTGTTTTAATCTTTACGCCGCATCCGACATGATAGGATGGAACCTAGTATAAATACACTCCGATTCCTAATTTTATGTCGGGTACTTAACGTCATGCTTTTTCTTGTTACCAGAGTGAAGATATCTCCATTATGGTCATATCACCCATTTGAGTGAATGGCGTTTACAGCCAGACCTTATTGTATTTATAATATAAAAAGCCGTTTAAAAGTATATGTGATGTTTAAAATATTTAGGGAATATTTTTTTTAAAGTGTTATTCTATACTTAGTGTTGAACACTTTAAAAATGTAAATATATTTCAAAGAATAGTATTCTCTCTTACCAAACGACAATTCTAAGATTATATAATCTAAATTGTAAAAAATTTCTTACAGAGATTCTAGCAACATAAATAAATTGTAACAAGCGTTTTGATATACAAGTAGTGACTACTGTGTACTCGATGTGAACGTTTTGCTTAGTTGGTAAGAGCGTTTGGACGGTTTTCAAAGAGTCGCGGGTTCAAATTCTACTACGCTCAATTTTTTATATGTTTTCTTTCTACAATAAGTATGTTTGTTTTTTTTCTTATTTTGTCTTAATTTTTCTTACAAACGTCTTTTAAAAATAATATAAAATTGAAAGCAGTTTCTTTGCAATTATCGAAATCATTTATTTAGAAAACGTATAAAAATTTGAACGTAGCGGGAGTCAAAACCGCGCCTCCTGCAAACCGACCAGGCGCTCTGACCATTAAGCCATACGTTCTCATCAAGCTACGCCGAAATTTTTATACGCTTGTTACAACTTATTTATGTTGTTGAGTAGGTTCGAGTCCCGCTACGTTCATATTTTTATACGTTTACTAAATAAGTATTTTTGTTTCCTAAATGTGGAATAATATTTTAAAAAATATTAAAAAATTTATTAATTAATTTATTACCAAGCCTTCAGTATAAATAATATCTTATATCTTATTTAGGAACAAAAGTCGTGTGTGTCGGAAAAGTATTTAGAGAGCTCGTTGAAGTCTTTTTAAGGACGAATATAACATTTTTTCTCATAACAATATATTTCAATAATTAAAAGTACATTTAATAAATAACTACAGATTTAAGTACATTTAATTCATATTTACAGTTTTTTTTATTCTTATGCTTATAACATAAGTTAAGCATAAATTAATAATTTATCTCTAAGATTTATTTAAATATTTTAATTTTTCTTTTCATTGTTCTTTTACCATGAAGTAAAAAGTGCACCATTGTTTGTAAGTAATATAATATTTATTATTTGTTTGTTTTAATATAATAAAAAAGAAAATTATATATTTGTATACAATAACATATATGCTTATAATATATACACTGTGCGCCACAACAGCCTCGTTTAATCTTCACATATTGCTATAAAACAACTCTACTATAACATCATTTCGGACGAGTAGAAAAGAATTACGAATTTATAATATACTTATGACTTTAAATAGGTATATAAAAGTCGTATAAATAAGAAATATTTACGACAACGTCTCGTAAAAGGTGTCATATAACAACATTAACGGTGATGGACTGTGACAATGAACCTTCGCAAAATATTTGTCTTTTGACGACACATCTTCAAAATAAAATTCTGTTAAATATTCATGTGTTTTAGTAATAACTCCTTTAGTTAACTAGCTGTCGCACACGTTTTGGTAGTTTTTTTTTTATTTAAAGATTTTTTTAAGCCAGTGTGACTGTAAACGCGACTGGCCCACAACCTACAATCGTTCGATCCCCACTCGAGGAAATGAAATATTTATGAAAATTTACATTTTCATTTCTTCACTCTTGTGTCGAGGCAAAGCGTGACGTTAAAGTCCATCACTCAACACGCAACGCCTCCATAATTCGGTGGAAAATGGAGAACGGAAAATCTTAACACTAGGCTCTCTCTGTTAACCCTGCTTTGATTTTACTTTTATCAAGTTTGCTTGAGGCTATACTTGGCGCAAGGGCAAACTGTATGGCTTCGATTCCCAATAGCTCCGGTTTTGTTTTATATATTTTTTGGCATTGCATGCAATGCCTCCAGAGTTCGGAAAGTGAGAAACGGAAGTGTCATAATGAATAAGCACTAGGTTCAGGTACCTTCTGCCATCCATGATCACACAGCATGAAGCTAAGAAAATGTCTTCTGAAAGGTAGATAGGAAGAACCTAGTTAAAGATATTATGTATTGAGTGGTAGAACTTAACTGCGCTGCCACCCCAAAATAAATTTCGAATTCATTATAATAAGTTAGTATTTTTTTATTTAAAATAATAATATATAATATTTTTGTCATTAATGCATGTTCATAATATAAAGATATCAACCTAGTGATGCCATCGTGGCGCAATTGCCAATTGGAGCATGTCTAACTGAACGCGACGGTTGTGACTTCAGAACTTCCGATTTTATTTGGGAATATATTAATACTTTGGACTATATTTACTATACAATGTTTTTAAAATGTTTTATAATTTACAAAAACAAAGTGAAAGAAATCACAATTGTACGGTATACTACGGTATAATTATTTTTTTTTACGGTTTACGAATTTCCCGCAAGACATTATAAGCAGAAAGAAAGAAAGTTCTCCACTTTCTATCTGGGTTTGAAACATTAATGAAACTCTATGCCTCATTTCGTTGCACCATGTCCATGCATATTCCCCCGAGTGGGATTCGAATCCATAAACGTCGCACTTACAGACCCACGCTTGTGCCCCTGCTACGCCATAACACGCGACGGCCTCAAGGAATCATGCTGTAAACCAGTGATATTTGTTTAAAATTAAAAAAAAAATTGATTGGAAAGAATTTGAAGTTTAAAACGATGAATTAGGGTTAACCTAATTAGAAGAGTAAAATGATTGTTTTGAAGTAAAAAAGTAAAAATGAATGTATGAATTTGAAGTATAAAATTGTTAATTTAGTGCGTTAAATTATGAAATTGGTGAAAAAATTAAAAAGCAATACATATATAGAGTATATAATTGAAGACAAAAAAACTAATTTGAAAATATGTTTTTTTTGTTAGTAAGGTTACTGACAAAAATAAATAATGTTTGGTTATTCATTTTGTTTTTCCGGTTATCTTACTGCGTCACCATGTTAGATTGGATTGACTTGATAAAGCGCTTATGACATTTAAGATTTAAAACATAGGGTGAAGGAAAATTTACAAAATTTTGCCTCAACCTAGAAGCGTTTTATGGGTTGTAGGTTCCAATCTCAGTCGTAGGAATATTTAGATTTGATGTAATTTTATGCCTGTAATCTGGTTCATTTAAATTTTCCATATGTTCCCAATAAAAAGAGTTTTTGGCCTATTTCCCACAAAATAGGGTAGACAAACCAGAGAGGGAATCAAGTGTCAAAGGACTCTTTTTTAAATTTTAAATAAGAAATTCCAGCATACGCTGCAAAGTGTGAAGTTGTGAAATATTTTTACTTTTTAGGTTACATCTTGGGTTAGGTAAGGTAGGTACACTATACATTACACATTCATTACCAAAGCTCAACAGAAGTTCCAAAAAAAATTATATCTATAGGGATATTCTTTGTTAATATCAAATTACATAAAAGCTTTTAAGCATGTTAAATATTGTCCGTGCAGTCTAAGAAAAATCTGAACAAAGTATTGAGCTTTTTGAAGATGATTAATTATTTCTAAATTAAACAATAAAAAAATTTATAAATATTTAAATGTATAATATTCATATTAGTATTTAAAATGTT
This sequence comes from Heliconius charithonia, assembly GCA_030704555.1. Taxonomy (NCBI): domain Eukaryota; kingdom Metazoa; phylum Arthropoda; class Insecta; order Lepidoptera; family Nymphalidae; genus Heliconius; species Heliconius charithonia. Next base: position 15,612,488 of record CM060819.1, read on the forward strand.
TGAATAAATAAACATGCAACTAAAATTATAAAGCTAACTAGTTCAACTAACAAAGGAAACAATAAAAAAATTAATCATTGACTAATAATTAAGATTATACAAATATGAAAAAAAAAACAGTATTGATTTTTAATAAAAAAATAATATGTTTAAGTACAGGAAAAAGAAAAAAAATAGGTACCGTTTTCAAAAAACCATACGTCCCCACTCTCTAAAAGCGAATGTTTACTGCGTGAGGTTACCCGAACAGCATTCAGTCGTCGATACGCCGTCGCCTGCGCAGTTGGTGTCGCGCGGCATTAGTTTTCCAGCCACGGAAAAATTGTGTCGCGAGTGTCGGACACTATATACCTGTGCTAGAGCAGTGTCTGACTGTGTATCATGGATTATGTGTTTGGCTCCTAAGTGTCGTTGTGATTTTCTTTACTGCAGCACTCCAGGCCCACCCCTTCGCTGCTGACTTCCTTAACACGTAAGATACTTAACTTTTACCTGTATTCACCTCATGGCCTTTTAAATGTTAAAAATAAATAGTAAAAGTTCGAGCGTTCAGGTTTTTTTATTATTAAAAAAATATATTGTGTAACGATTGAATAAGCGCAGGTATTTTGAAACTGAAAGTATTACGAAAGGCAGTCGGAATATCTGTCCGTCATAGGCGCTAATGTGGTTATTAGACACTGAATGTCGCTAGCATTTAACACGTTCGCGTGACAGCAATGTGTGTACTCACTTTAGTAGCTATATAGTGTCGGAAGTAGAGGCTAGAGCACCTAGAGTCGTGAAAAAATAATGTTTTACTTAGAAATTGTGTCAAAAACTTTAATTATAATTATTCATCTTTCATATCATATACATAATCGTTAATGGCTACTAATTAAATAATATGTATGTGAATATTATATAAGATAATGTGATTTTCAAAATTATTTGTGCATAACATTAATTGTCGTTATTAAATAGTTACCAGTCCGGACACTTGGGAAAACCACACACAATAATTTATTTCATTCAGTTTAAATATATTTATGTATATAATTCTTGTTTTTTTTTAAATGAATCATATATTAATGTGTATTCGAGTTGTCGTCAATATATATTTTAATATCGATTCTTGACTCTATAAACCAGTAATGCCACCTTTGAACTATAAATGTCTTAAATATATTCTTTTCTTTTTTTTTATATTTTAAAGTGCAGCCGTGGTACATAAATGAAACCTAGTAATTCTTTTCATTACAGTTATGTTAAATGTGATATGATAAAAATAAAAAGTAATAAATAACAATGGATAAATTAAATTTTCAACAAAGAATACACTTCATTTGGTCATTTGGAAATATTCCAATATTAAAATAATAATACCTAGAACGTTTCACTAAAACAATATTTAATGTGTTTCTAAATACTCTATACTAATATCATAAAGCTTAAAAAGGTTTAATTGTATTTAAAAATAATATACATATTAATTTAATTTTAATTTTAATATACATATGTATTGATGTTACGATACGACTAAGGTAACAATATAGTTTCAAAAAGCAGAAGAGATCGAGAGCACAATACAAAAATGTTAGTTACTTAAATTTCACCAAACGTACGAAGCTGTAGGTGAAACTAGTATACTATACGCAAAAATATATCAACAAAATGGTGTATCGAACGCGGAACACATTATTACACTATATCTATAGAACTAAAAGTGTGCTTGACAGATCCAGTATTGAAACGAGTTTTTTTGTTATTATTCCATCTGCGTGTGATATTTGCGAACTCCGTTTATAGTTTCGCTATATTTTAGTTTTTTTTTCCCGCAAAACATTGCTTAAATAAAATAACAAAAAAAAAACATAAAGAAGCTGATCCAAAAGTAATTGTAAGTACTCGAATTCTCATTTTTTTACGGTAATGTACAAATAGTGGCTGGCTCTTTCGTAAAATCCATAGTATTTTCACACTTTTAGGTTAAATTTTACAGTAAGAAATAGTAAATAGAAATTAAACTGAAACGTTGCGTAATTATAAATAATAAACAAAGATTGATTGGCTCCGTCCTATTTATGCGTGAGATTACAATTATTAAACAATGCAATCGGTTTGCAAATGGATGCTTTTTTTGTTAAAAATTCAATATTGCCAACTGAGTAATTGTAAAATAATAATAAAAAAAAACTATATAAAACAAGCTTAAGGTCGAATTTGAAAGGCTTTTTTCAAATCGAACGCTTATATAAATATTTGAGTACCGGGCGTCATGCGGATTTGGCTGTTTGGTCGCCGTTACATCATCCTTAATGGGGTATAAATTATATTTTTAACCTGTCACGTAATTAATAATTCAGTTGACAGGCATTATTATTATTATATTATTATAGGCCGTCGTGGCGCAGTGGCATAAGCGTGAGACTGTAGACGCTAAGGTTGTGAGTGCAATTTCCACTTTGCTAACAAGGCGAAGCGTGGTATTGAGTTCCACCATTCAATACGCAATGCCTAATCAGGTGAAAAATAGGGAACAGAGTGTCTTAGTACTAGGTTCCATTTGCCTACCCAGTTATATGCGGGATAACAGCGTGAATCTAAAAAAAATAGATTATAGGCGATTTTAGGTTCAATGTGTGATTTAGAAAAAAAAAGACAAATTTTTATAATTGTGTTAGGTTGAATAGGTCATATGTCATTGCTTCCTTAGCGGCGTCTGTGATAAAAATAACTTGTCTAACAGCTTTAACTGATAAGAGATATTTTTTGTTATTTACGTATGAAAAATAATTAAGAATTTATTTCTAATTTACATTGACGATAATGTATACATGCATTTGTTTTATACATATGCAACTAATCGATCGGTAATTCACTTCCTATGACAAAAATGTAGTAACTGCTAACACGTGATTTAATTTCATAATATTTATATCACGGAAGCCGTGCGTGGAATCGGATTTGTAAAAAGGAATAAAATTAAATTATAATTATAATTTTATAGTTAATTCAATAAGGATTGACAAAAGTTATGTTATATTACATATCTACATCTATATTAGTACAACTAACACGCATACGGTCTGACCCCAAACAATATACAGTATAAAGTAGCCGATAAAAATAACGATTAAATATATTATTTTTATAATAAACTAACATCCAAAAATAGAAATGATATTGTTATCATAAAAATTTGACCCGAACTTACTTACTTTACTTACTAAGAAAGCTTTCAGTTACTGACATATGAGTATTTGTACAGCAGAGTCAAAGAGTTGTGGCCACTCTGTTTTCTCTGTTTTCCGAACTTTCGTGCATTGTGCACTTAGTAAGAAAGAAAAAAGTAAGAAAAAGTCCTAAAAACAAGTCTGCGCAGCTATCTACAGCTAACTGCAAAGCGGCCACGATTCATCGACCGTACTGTATTTCGTTTAATAAGTTTTACACAAGACAAAGCACAAGTTTACCTCGATAAACTCTATCGTCCAAGTCGAGTAAAATATTTTTGTTACAATCTATCGAAAAAGTGGGTTATGGTCAAGGCGAATTTCGGTTTTATATTTTACCTTGCAGTATAAAATCGAAATGTAGAGCAGTTTTAAATTCTTGAATTTACATTTAAATTTAAGATTTTACCGTATTTGGGTTTGTGTCATCTTAAAACGCTAGCGTGGTGGTGGTCTTAATGTAAAGGTGACGGTTATGGGTTTGATATCCGTTCGGGGGAATGAATAAATATTTTCATGCACCAACGCCCAAATCGAAAGCCAAATGAAAAAAAAACGCATTAAAATGGTATTTACTTATGGTCTTATTTTTCATTGCATTATTATAATATTTACTAATAATATTTTTTTCCTATAACGTAAATGCGTTATCACAATACAAATATATGTACCTATATACTTATTATGGAACGGTAGTACAGTAGGTCTTTCACTATATTGTTATCTAAAACAACTAAACTAAAAGAATTTGCTTTCTGGACGTCGTCTCTATCATACAGGGACAATATTTGTTTTAAAGGGGCTCGCAAATACAGAACTGACTACCAACGACGATGATAAAAAAAGACACAAAGAAACAAGTAAGACTAAAAGATATACGTCGACATAATATTAAAATTATTATTATTTAATAGCAATAATTATAACAAAGTTAATATTTGATAACTAGCAGTAAATGTCAAACAAAAATTTAGTCCAAAACGTCACGTTCAAAATAATATTAATTAAAAATCGATTAAAAATTAGTTTTTAATAATATGTATGAAAAAAAATGTGAATTCCTTAAATATTAACAAACACAAGGTGTATCTTTTGTATAATTTGTTAATAAATTTAACTAATATATTGTCTAATTTACATTACTATACATAGTTTAATGTGAACTAGTAACAACATTCGGCATTGCTTATGTTTTGTGTTTTGTCAACAGTCGAGAGTATTTGCATATTATGCACATGCTTCCGTATTATAGAATATGATAAGGAAACACTACTACATTTTGTTTTAATAATTTAGAATCGTTAAACTTAAAAACAATATATATATATATAATATAATACAATAAAGCAATTATTTATTAATTTTGATTTCACTCCACGCTATATCTCACATAGCAGGGTAAGCGGGGGTAGACTAATGTAAAACATAGCTCACCTCAATTTTCGCCCAATTTTTGAGGAAATGAAAATAATTCATGCTCCTGAATAGGAATCGAGTCCAAAACCACTGTGCCGCTGAATCATTAGGGCTTTTTAATGATTTTGTTCAAAATAGAAGTAATTTTAGTAGCACATGCGATGTACAGGAAAAGACGCGATAAGAACTAATGTTTTTCTAGGTACAATTAAAAGAAACATTAAACAAATTGATTGATACTAAAGAATTTACTGGTTTTTTCGCTTAGTAGTTTATTTATTACAATCAATGATTAAATCACGCTGTTTAATCGAATCTGCACATAAATGCTTTGAAACGTTAATTTATTAACATCGATTTCTCAGGTTCAATTCAAGAAGATATATTACAATGTCTATTAATATATTGTAATTTAGTAATTATATTAAAGCAATCAAATTTCATATTAAAACGAATAAATCTAAGATATTACAGATAATTTATATATATATGTTACTTAATTTATTTCCTTGGCCCTATTTTGAGTTTTAAGTTTAAGCTTAGTCTACGTTGCAAATAAATTTTTTGAACACTTTTTTTAAATTTTCCTATTCATATGATGATTTTCTTATTGATATGTATGTCCGAGAATGTGTTGAGGTAGTTCATAGCGCAGGGGCACAAAGTGTAACTGTAAAATCGATTGGTTGTGGTTTCGATTTACATTTATATTTTCATTTCTTCGCTCTGCTATCGAGGCAAAGCGCGGCGTTAAGTTCCGCCACTCAGCACGCAATAGCTACAGAATGTGGTGGAAAGTGGGGAACGGAGTGTTTTAGCAATAGGTTGCCTATGCCTACCCTGCTGTGTGCTTGATACAGCGTGAAGCTAATTTAATTTTTTACTTTATGTATATTATATGTCTATGTTAAAAAGGTGGTAATGGGAATAATGGAAATAATATGGAATAATATGGGAATATGTAAATGTGAAAACATTCCTATTTTTAATTTCGGCCTAAATCCAACCAAGGTCGCCATGCGTGTTGGGTGGCGGAACTGCATCCAGTGCTATGTCATATCGGAGCACACGAGAGTAATTAAAAATAATTTATATAATATAATCGTTTCTCCGAAAGAATAATAAGGTTTCGAATCAATTGTAAATACGATACGTGATTGATATCATCCATTATCTCTTATTAAAAACAATGTCTTTGATACATACTCATCAGATCGCGATATCACACGTAGAGTTGATAAGAAGGAGCCAGGAGGTCATATTTTTATTACAAGTATAACAATGAGGCTGTGGGTTCGATTCTCACTCAATGCTTTTTGCTTTTTTTCTTTCCTCGTTCTGGCTACAAGACAAAAAAATCGCATTTCCTTGGACTAGGTTTTGCAAAATGAATATTAGCGATTTTAACCTATCGTCTCTATATCATATATGAGAGACGACACTTTGAAAAATATATCACAATTTAAATAGATTTTGTCACAATTTCGAAAACTTGTATATCAACAGTATCGTATTTACATCAATCTTTTGTCATTTTATTACCTATATTTATGCAACACTCGAATGTTGCGAAGTCCAGTCCATTTTGTTTAACTTACGCAAAATATCAAAATGTACCTACATAATATACAACATAGATAGATTTGTATATTATTACCAAACAAAAACTTGTACGTCGTAAGAAACCAGTTCCAAAGCAAATATTGAATTATAATTAACATCGTATACATGTCGTGGTCTATTGTGAAGTTAGGTCGCTGATAGCACCGTGCTATAGCTCTATCATAGAAAGCTATTTTGATTTATCTGGTGGCTTAAGCTGCTTCATAATATTTTTAAAGTATTTTTCTTAATATTTATAAATATGTATGAATACGTATATATTAGAAGCCAGTCGTGGCGTAGAGACACAAGTGTGTGATAGTAAACGCGGCTGATTGCGGGTTCGATCTCCACTCGAATAAATGAAATATTTATTTTATTTTTTTTTCTTTGCTTTGGTAATTTTGAGATAAAGTGGGGTGTTCAGCCACTCAACAGGCAACGTCTCCAGAATTCGGTGGAAAATAAAGAAAGGAGTGTCCCCTGGAGTGTACCCTGCTGTGTGCGGGATACGGCGTGAAGCTGATTACATATATATCTAGTGACTTATGCTATTTTATAATATTTCTTAAAGTATTTTTAGTCTATAAATATGTATGTATAGATTATTATAATTTATTTAAATATAAAATTGGTGTGTTAAAAGAAAAACCGGTAGTGGGAAACTAAAATGAAAATATTGCTAAGAATTTTAAATAGTTTTAAATAAAAGTGACAATAATATGAACATATTTCACGAATTTTCTTAAATATAATTCGTCTTTTATTGTCTTAGAAGAACCGAAATCGATAGCTAAAATTACAAATGATAAAACGTGCGGCGTTGAGTTCCGCCGCTCAATATGTAATGTCCTGAAATAGTGCGGAAAGCAAATTACGAACTCTCCTAGGCTCTACCGACACTGCAATATGCGGAATACAGGTTAATACAAAAAAAAAAGATATAGACGAACTAACATAGGAGTAGAAATCGTTAACCTTTCATACGATTTACATATAAACAAGACAAAGTGACCTCGTGCCCATTTCCTAGCTTATCCAATGCTATAAAAAAATATTGCAGGTAATCCTCAACGTACGCACGAAGCTTGTTTCCTTTCGATTCACGTTTACTATTATTTATTACAACACATGATTTTGCGCTACTTACTTTTTGCCAACGCATAATTTTGTTATGATTATGTATCAATTATTATTGAAATATATGTAAAATAATGATATATGGATTCGTTTTTTTATGTATTTTTATTGTTTTTAATAAAAAATGGTTCGGATGGTGTGGATAAGGTTTTTTCTATTGAAACTGAAGTACTCCAATTTAAAAGCGGAAGCGTGGATAGGGAATTGATAATTAGTTTTCACTCTATTTAAACAAATAAATACATTTTAAAATGATTTTTTTTTTCTGTAATTTAAGTAAATAGAACGCTTATACTAAAAGCACGGTCTTCAGCAGTAGCACCGCCAATCAACACAGGAAAGTGGGAAACAGAAGTGGCTTAGTGGGCACAATGGGCCTTAACACTAGGTTCCCTCTGCCTATGTGCGGAAGACAGTGTAAAGCTAAAAAATGAGAACGTCTATAAATAAAATTCTTTAATACACATTATAAAACATTTCTATATATATACAAAATAAACACATATTTTGTTCATATATTTAATTCAACATAAAAAATATAGCAAAAAATTGTGAATTATCGAAAGCTGTTACGATGAAGTAAGGCACATAAACGTGAACATGTTTTCACATGTCAATAAAATTGTTTAAATGCTAGCATAACGTCCATATAGAGATTTTAAACAAGTTCTCTTCCGCTTTGTTTTTGTAAAAAAAGTCTACATTGTTGATATATTGATATATTTTATATACATCAAATAAATAAGCTTCAAGCTGTATCCTGCACAAAGCAGGATAGACAAAGCCCTAGTGCTAAGACACTCCGTTCATCACTTTCCGCCGAATTTTAGAGGCATTGCATGTTGAGTGGCGGAACTCAACGCAGCGCTTTGCCTCGACAACAGAACGAAAAAATGAAATATAAATTTAAGTAAATATTTAATCTGCTCGAGTGGGGATCGAACACACAATCGGTCGATTTATAGTCACACTTTGTGCTTCTGCGCCACGACTGGCGTCATTTTGTATTTGTAGGTATTTTATCATAAATTATTAAAAATAAATGTTTTTTATACGTTCTATTATTATATGAAATTATATTTAAGTTCAAGATACACAAAAAATATGATATATAATTAAGTAAATGACTCGTCATTGTTGTGAAATTAGAATGTGTTAGAAGGTGCAGTGGATGCAATACGCAACAGGTGAAGGTTGGTGGTCAGTGGCTTTTATAATATCAAAATAACACGAATAGGTCACATTTAAAATGACGTTTGGGCATTGATGGAATTTAATAGCCCATGTTTTTTATCTTTACCCATTTAAAATAAAACCGGTCAAGTGCGAGTCGGACTCGCATACCGAGGGCTCCGTACCAATTTCAGGAACTACATAAAAGTTGACAAACTGAAATTTGTGGACATATGCATTCAATTTGTATGAAATTAATTATATAATAGTTATATATAAGTTTATAGTGATTTTTTTTTCTACGAAATATTTATAATTTTTCACTTTTTGCGAAATTTCATCATTGTAGGTTCACAGGAAGTACCCTGTATGTGTATATGTGTAAGCACTCGTATCTTATGATAACGTTTACTCAAAAGCTTAATTCTTTTGTGCTCCAAGGGACCGTGGTTTAAATTATTTGGTGTAGGGCACTAGGAGACGTTTTCTTTAGATTCCTGTGGGATCGAAAATAATAAATGAAGGTGGGGGCTACAGCTTGTCTGAAATAAAACATCAATTTTCATGTTTGCGTATTAATAATAGTTTCCAAATCCAATTGCCATTTATTTGTTCAATATAGACATATTACATAAATGTCCATAGAGCGATGTACTTTCAGAGCTTACATAATTTGACCTTTACGTCCTGTATTGCAACACTTTGATGCTTCCAGCTGTAATAGACGTTGCATTTGCTTTCGCTAGTGACCTCTCACTTCTGTGCTTTATTTACTCTATATAATCATCTCTTACAATATCATATATGCTTTCAATTGTATTAATGGGGAACTGTGTGTCATAAAATTAGGTTTTCAGGTTCCCTCTGCTTACCCTTCTACTTGCGGTACATTAGACAAAGATTTTTTTTGATAATCTGCGTAACCAATACTTATATTTATGTTAGTAAAATACTAAACGATTCCTTTAAATGGCATACGTACCTCTATCATCATCTTTGATAAAGCCTTGGAAGATCTTTCATTTCTATGATTTTTATAAAAATATATATTTTTGAAGTTTCCTAATAAACTATTATTATATATATTAATGTTTTGTATACAAAACCCAGATGTCTTGCAAACCTAACTGTACGGGTCGAAGAGCGTCGACCTATCGGGTACTTATGTAAGATCAATGTACTGTACTGACCATTAGCTAGTTACTGTCAGATTGCTATAATGTGATTCAAATATAATAATGGACTTTTTGGTCGTATTTACTTATATTGTTATATTTTATACGATACATTTACATTTTATTTTCATAGGTGTGTAGTGTAGATTCGATTTCAAAAGATAATTATTATGCATATTTATATGTGTTGTAGGTTCCTGATAGTAAAAAATATACATACGTATATTAGAATACTTTTTGCAATATTTTTTTTTGTTTACGCGTTTGTTTTATAGTTAAAATAAATAAAAAAATCCATCTGCATGGAACATAAACAAAAAGAAACCCAATAATTTTGATGTTGTCAAGAGTAGTGCATTATTAGTACACTTAAACTTTTTTTATAATCCATCCACACAAAAACATAGCATTTTTTAAATATAATATATTTTTATTTATAAGAATTTACTTATTGGGGATATTAAATTGATTTAAGAATGGATATGCTATGAAACGAGGGAAAAGCCTACGTTTTATCAATTTTTTTTTCATTTTTTTCTGTTTTTATAGTCCAAAATAAAAAAAATATATATTTAAGTAAATTGACATTAAAAAAATTAAGTTACGAATTTTTTGGGTCATCGACTTTTTACAATAAAGACCGAATACAATATAGGTGTGTATATAATCTAGCGTTCATATGTAATCACCTGTCATGATTCATACAAAGTCATGGACATGTGAGATATAAAAAAAATATATATGATATGTATATGTTTGTAATAAGTTATATCACTTATGATTAAGTACAGGTTTAACGAAGCAAATATGATACTACAAATATTTAATAAATTCATGGAGGCTTTTAGTTAGAAAAAAAATGAAAAATTACTGTTATTTTCTAATGTACACTTTGTTAGCTTTAGTGGGACATCTATGTTATAATATATTTTTTTTATATATTGCACGCAAATTTGTGACTGTAAACGCGACAGGTTGTGGGTTCTATTTCCATTCGAGGAAATGGAATATTTAAATATTTAATATTTTCGCTCTAGTGTCAAAGCAAAGAGCAGCGCCGAGTTCCGCCATTCAACACGCAATGCCTCCAGAAATCAGTGGAAAGTAGGGAGCAGAATGTCTCAACACTAGGCTCCCTCTTACAATACAGCGTGAAACGGAAAAAAAATCTTATAAATTTCACTTAATAAATCATGTCATAATTCTATTGAGAGGTTCGACTCGATAGTGCATTGACGTTAGAATTGTTGATTGATTTTCGTTTAGTTAACGGCATTACGTACATACCGTAGCGTAGGCCCCATTGTTGATTTCGCACCTCCGCTGCATAAATTAACTTCGAACGGCTTTAAGTTTTAACCCAAGAATGCATTTTGTAATTGGTTTGTTGTAGTATCTAAATAAATTTAACTAATAATAGATATTGTATAGGAAGTTTTACGCGATTTTTCTATTATAGTAGGATAGACTTTGGGAAGCTAGTGATGAGACACTCCGGTAAACTTGCGCATTGGAAATATGATCGCTCCCTGAAATGTAAAGGTATTTATAAAATATATATTTCATATTTTCATATCAAAATATATGGATTCAGTTCACTATAGTGATGTGATACGGCGATAATCTGAGAAATAATTTTCGTTTTATTATATTAAATTTAATATAAATAAGATTTTTAATAAAACCTGGATAAGTAATTTCATTCGTTAATTACACTTATTTTCCTTTTTATATGCCATACGTTATATAAATTAAATTTAATCCGCAAATTTTATGAGATTTCGGTAATAACGGACAGAGACCAAAGACCAAAGGCACTTTGCTAAAGTGAACAGTTTAAATCCGGCGACAGATTGGTTATTCAGATCTTTTTACTAGACTTCTTCGTTTAATTTAAAATTAGCAGTTTCTTACATTTTTATTTGCGTAAAGTCAAGAAATGGAATATCCCGTTTTTCTCCATTCCTGTAAGAATTCCGGGAAATCCTTTATTAGGGGAGAACCCCTACAATTCCTAACTTGTTATACCTAATTTTAACTATCTTGGTCTTATAGGTTCATCTGAACTTTGTCAGTCACTCAGTAACGGAAGAATTTTATATATAATATATAAAATTTTCATATATATATATATATATATATTTAAGCTTCACGCGTATACTAGGGTAGGCAGAGAAAAAACAATACGTATTGAGTGGCGGAACTAAACACGCCTTGCCTTGGTGTCGATGAAACGAATATATTTTAAAATAATAATTTATATCCCCGAGTAGAAATCGATCCTACAATCGTCGCGTTACAATCACATGCTAGTACTCCTTCGCCACGACGGCCCTGCATATAGATAATAAGTTATAAATATAAAATATATATTTATGTATGTATTCATACCTTATGCTTGCAACAGACGGATGTCATATTAAATAAATGATAATTATATTAGGCTTCTGCCCAGTACTAATTAGTCGATCTTCGTAAACTCGTTTGAAACTCGTGAGGCATTTCCGTTGTCAGCTTGTAGTGTATCGACATATTTTAGAAGTCAAATTATTATTTTTCGGTCATATTATCCTTGAGCTAAATTATTAATATATATTTTTTGTACTTTTGATTTCCCTTTTTGTATATATGTAAAGTCCAAAATTTGCTATTATTAATATATAATAAGTATATCATGGACTAGGTATAGTGAAAAAAAAAATTCAATAATTTTTGGTTAGTATTAATTACTTTTTTTTTAAATCGATGGGAACATAGAGTCAAGTTTTCTCTGGTAACGAGGCAAAGTTCCGGCCCTCAACTCACAGTCTCTAGAATCCGGCGGAAAGTGGAGAATGGAAAAGTTTTAATGGAAACGGCGTGTTGTACCACTAATAAAGTAAAGTATAATGACTTACAAGAAGTGAGCTTATAATAAACTTATGTTTAAGACATGAATAAACATTTTTAAAAATATTTCACCTTCTATAGTATATAAGATGTAATTTTTTAAAAGTTACGTCTTATTGATTAAATTATAATTTGATTTACGTAATATATGTCAGTGGAGATACTGGAGCGTTTTTAAACGTGTTTAAACAAATAAAATATAAATAGTCCACCTTGAATTTGAACCTATAACCTTCGTCTGCAATAAGAATGCTTTTAGTTTTATAGCTAATCGAGGCAACATTTAATTGACGTTATATAAGAAACAAGTAATTGTTAGGGAGTTTTATGGAATTTCATGTGATATCGTATTTGTCGTTAGTCGTAGAGATATATATATATTTTTTTTCAAATTTAAATGTACCAGACTACCACTACCAGGGTTGCGTGTTCTGCTCGCTTCTCCTTTCGGTAACGAATGTAATGTTTTTTCTGTTTACTTGTAATGTAATGTTACTCTTACACGATATTCTTAATTTTAAACTAATAAACAAACATTTTTGTATATAATTATAAAATAAATAATTTGTTATATGTTATTTCTTTACTGGTGAAAAAAAAAGTTAATACATTTTTTTAAGCTAACCTACATATATAAATATCTATTATGAACAATATTTTTTTTTTAACAATACTCTCATTATTTTTATACTTTTTTACAATAGAAATATTTTAAGAAATTTGTTTATTTATTTATAACGTAATAGTAATAAAGACATCTGAACACAAAGTGTTATTTGCATATAATAAGCAGTTGACTTTCATTTCTCAACATAAAAAAGTCGTATTTTTTTTAATTCCCAGAAATTATGACAGGATTGTATAATATGTGAGGCATAAGTTACTGATAAATAATTATATACTTTATTACTTACAGCATAAAGTTCAATTTCAATACTATAATAGTTACATCTGAAAAAACTAAAGATAATTAATTTTGGACGCTATTCCAATACAACAAAGCTTATTTTGCGATAAAATCTTAAGATTCGTGACAGAAAAGTGGGACACAACACGTAATTGCGTAATGCAGTACTTTTTTGGTATTATAACTAATCTAGAGAACCGGAACAAAGGCATTTGTATTGGAATTTTGAAATTCCTTAATTAACCTTTACATTGTAAAGAAATTAATCGCTTTGTAATGGACTACTGCGTTTCAGAAATTTCAAAGTTTAACCTAAGTGAGTAGAGTAAGTGCTCTTTTATTTGAGATAAAAATAAAATAAATAAATCAGCTTCACGCTGTATCCCGCACACAGCAGTGTAGGCAGTGGGAACCTGGTGTTAAGACACTCCATTCCTCACTTTCTGCCAAATTCTGGAGGCATTGCGTGTTGAGTGGCAGAACTCAACACCGCGCTTTGCCTCGACACCAGAGGGAAGAAATTGAAATATAAACTTAAGTAAATATTTCATCTCCTCGAGTGGGGATCGAACCTACAACCAGTTGATTTTACAGTCACACTTCGTGCCGCTGCGCCACGGCTGGCCAAAACCTTTGTTTGAGATAATTTTCTTTACTTCATCCCGAAATGTATCTCTTTCAATTTACGTTGTATTGAACAATTTTTATTGCTTTACTTAATGTAACTAAGGAAACAACCGTATCGTTGTAAAAATTTTCCGTAATGTTTTTGTTCCGTACTTTTATTTTCAGTAAGCGTATATTATGATAATAGTATAGTATAGTAAAGATTTTTATCTATATATCTCTATATTATCACGACTAAATTCATCATCAATGCGTCAATCAAGTTTTAAAATTATTGTGGATATTTATATTATATTATTATTATTTATATTATTTTGGATCAGAGGCAGTGGGAAATGACATGACATTACTCCCTTTTCTTTTATCTTAAAATAAATCTCTATTGGGTAAGAAAAGTTCAAGATTACTCGATGCGCAGGATCACAAACGTATGACTGCAGAGGCCATGTTTGTGGATTCGGTTCTTACTCGGTGAAATAAATTGTTATATATTAATGTTTTCTTTTTTAGCTCTGGTATCATATCAAAGTTGAGTATTTTATAAATATATTACTACAAATTTTAATGGAAATTCCAAAATGCGGAGATCACTTAACCATATGTATATAAAAAAAGATAAAAAAATTAAAAAAGCAATTATTCTATGAGATCCTTAAGACCTCAGATCAATAAAATAAGAGCTAAATAAATATCTTATATACAGCTGGTGGACTGTCGGAAGTAGAACTGTTACGTCAGTGGCCAACTTTCGATCTATTGCGCGGCGCCGTGAACATGTGTGTATGAATGTATGTATGTATATTGTAATTTACTCTGATAGTTGCTACAGCTTGAAGGATTTTATAGATTTGTAGAGCAAATGGAATAAATTTAGTGTTTTTAGACGTTTTATTTTTTTATTAACTTTAGACGACGTGTCGTAATGGAACAGTGACTGATAGTAAGCGTGCCTGGTGTGGGTTTTATGCGTGCTTGGGTAAATGATTATATTAAAATTTTCATTTACATTATTTGGCAAACAAAAGAGGAGTTCAGCTCCAATACTCAATACGCAATCGCACTTAATACGCGTCTCAAAAAAGGGGAGGAAAACGGCGAACGGATTCTATTAAAATCTATCCTATGTACTCTGCTAGGCCAAAAAACGGTAAAGCTATCTTTTTATTAACCTACTCTTATTTCTTGATTTCTTGTCTACGTACTATAATCATGTCGTACAAGATTTTTTTCGAGAGTTATTTAATTAAATAACGTTTAAAACATGCATGAAATAGTCTTTATCTTTAGAAAACCGTACATGTCTAAATAATATAGTTTTTATAGACAATAAATTTGAAAAGCAAAAAAAAACTGTACCTTAGAAAAAGTTATTATTAAGTTATTAAGTTATATTTCTTATCATAGTTTGTGATTTTAAATAATTAACATCACAAGATGCCGGTTTTTTATTAACATATTTTTTCACAAATTATTTATTTTTTTAATCAAAATTCATAACACGTATCATTATTTTGCAATAATATAATATATGTTAGATTAAATATATATTTATCTACATATTTTATCATATAAGATATACTTTACACACAAAAAAATATGTTTGTATATAGTTAATGTAACCATTCCATTGCATTTAATAACAGGTACCTCTAAAATTGCGTTTTGATTTGAAACAGTATTGTATTGTAAATCGTTCAAAATATCGTTATATTTACTACTATATTGGCCACTTAGGTTACTTTCATCATAGAATTGATAAAAAAAACGTGGCGTTTGGTCATAAAATGTAAATAAATATTAAGAAAAAAAAACAATATAAATGTCAAAAGGAAATTCTCAATAATTGCTAGTCTATGGTCGCTGGCGTTTATTCACGTCACGTGATTAACATTTTGTATCTGTATAATTTATCGAAAGGAAAACCGCTTATTTTGTACGGTTCAGCGTGCGTGTTCAATGGAATTTTGTTGGTTTTTATTACTTTGGGGAATGTTACTGGTTCAAAATTGTTTAATTTTGATTATATAAAGTCTTTTGTACTCAATAGTCTTTTGTAATTAAGAATCTATTCAATTTTGCTTATATAATAAAGTTCAGCAAATCCATACAAGCAATAGCGAAATAAAACAAAAAATACATAATTTAATCAAGTAGTATAACTTCTAACATACAAGTAACTAGAAATCACGCGAGAGCATAATATTTTCATTTATAATTAATTACTCAGTTGAGTAACATACATATATTGAAAATGGAAATAAAATAAAAATAAATTTCAAATAAACCGTTATGTTTACATCGAAATAGGCAATTAGATAAGTCGATGTTGTAATTATCGATTACAACAGTTCCGACGTAGCACGTGCCATTTCACCTTTTAACGATTATACTTATCGTATATTTAGTGTGTGTACCATCACGTATGTCGACAATCGATTTTATATTATTTGTATACTTTGTTTTGGTCATTATAGCGCAGTGGGACAGCATAGTTGCAGGTTCAATTCAGAGAAGTGATTATATTTGAATTTTCCGTGAATCTATTGCAGCAAAGTGTAGTGCTGCCTATTAATCGCTACGACATACTATGTCTCAAAATTATAAAAAATATTTTGACATTCGGTTCTCTCTGCGTATCCTACTTTATGCAGGAGTTAAGAAAAATGGTAATTGTACCTACATGTGAAATATTAATGGTAATTGTACCTACATATGAAATAATAATTTGATACATAATCTGTGATAACAGATTATGTATCAAATTAAACGACACACACATTCTGTCAATGAGTACAATCAAAATAGTTGACGAAATATTAAAAAACGTAGTGTGTGTAATGAAACGGAACGTAGTGTCTTAACTCTAGGTTCCCTCTGCCTATCCTGCTTTATTTGAGATACAGTGTGAAGTTAAAAGAAAAAAGAAATTTAAATGTTAAGATTCTTTCAATTTGTTACAAATCAGTTACAACTCTTCTATGTTCCTACAACTAACTAAGTTGAGAATAAAAAGTAGATTGCTAATAACACCCGCCAGCCATATTTGTATAACAAAGGCCGACGTAACACGAAAGCATTACATTGTTCGACAGTGAATTTATTAAAAATAATAAATAAAATTAAACAATAAAAACTAACGAGTTATATTGAATAATACTATTATTACGAGATTGATCGTTAAAAAAGTTTTTTTTAATAACGTTTTTAATAGGTATACTTCTAAAACATTTTATATAATTCATCTATTATTTGTCTAATATTTCGTATCGATATTCACCGGAAAGTGGTGAACAGAGTGTCTTAAAACCAGGTTCCCTTGTCCTTATTTAGTCATTGCCTATACATTCAGTAATGCATTGGATCGAAAACAGTTACGTTTGAAAATGATAATATTTTCCAGCGAAATATGAAGCCACAACCATGGCTTGCTGTCAAACGAGCTTAAGCTACGTTACGGCGGTATAATGCATATAGTGTTAAATATCCTACATACTGTACACTTTGTAATTTGACTGATTTTATTGCAGAAATTTAATATTGGTTGTATAATACTGCTTTTAAGAATACCTTACGTACAATCAATAATGTACAATAATACAAGTGGGAAAAGTGTGTTTTAACACTAGGTTCCCTCTGCCTACCCTGTTTGTATGCGGGATAAAGCGTGAAGCAGATTTTTTTAGTAGTTCAAAGCTGAGTGAAAGAAATTCTTTGACTGAATCTAATTTAATGATATTTTATCTAAGTAAATTTAGAGAAGTAATAAGTGTTACAGTAAGCAGTTTTATTTTTGAGGCCATCGTGGCTCAATGGGATAGCATCTGACTAGAAACGCAGTGGTGTTGGTTAGTGGATATGAAAACTAAAGTTACAGCCATTACAATAAAACTGTTATTTTGTTATACAGGCTACTTAATATTACGTATGAATCGATATAGATAAACACTAAATATTAAGGGAAATTTCTCAAAATACAATACAATAGTAAAAACTAATTTAAAACAGACACATATTTTAAAAATCATTGTTTTGGGTTTCATTGCGTTGACGTTTGTTGTTTCTTTCGTGTTTAAACTCATAGAAGATTTTTAAATTTTTATTTACCACGTTACCACGTTTTTATAAAGTATTCGGATGGGAAGACTACAGAAAACGCGTAAAGCTGTAAAAATATTATATAACGTAGATTTCAAAGACATGTGCATCGTCATCGGTAATTGTGTCTTATATCATCAATTGTAAATTACGTTCATGTTTTTAACCTTTGAAATGATTTGAGGAATCTTATAAACCATCAAAATTTAAGGAAAAGAAACTAAAAACTGGTAGCAAGACCACATCACATTTATTTTTAAATTGATTTGTTTTAAAACGCTTTCTTTTTCTTTTAGGACAACTATTTCTAAATTTAAGTAATAAATGACAAAATTACTTTCTGTGCATGGATGTGATTTTATTAACGATCTATATTATTAAAATTATCGTTTCGTAATTTATAATTTTTGACACTTTCGTTCTCCATTTTCCACCAAATTCTCGAGGCGTTGAGTACTGAGTGGCGAAACTAAACGCAGCACTTAGCCTCAATACCAGTGCGAAGAAATGAAAATATAAATTTAAGTAAATATTTCATCTCCTCGAGTGGGGATCGAACCCACAACCAGTCGGTTTTACAGTCACACTTCGTGCCGCTGCGCCACAAATAGCGCTTTCTTATTTACTTTATTTTATCTTTTTTATTTACTTTATTTTTATATAGTTACTAACAATTTCGGAGAAAAAGTCCCGTTATATATATGTTTAATTATTTCTAAACATTCGCACATAGAGCGGGGTAGGTCGTTCTAATATAATGTTAAAACATTTCATTTACATTATTCGATACATTTGACATTCCTATCTATAAATAGACTTTCAAAATTAATTTCATGAAGCCGGAACTAAATATGTCACTTAATATCGATATGCTCGAGTCTAGGACCAATCGAGAACATGTTTAGGTTAGTGCATAACTTGCATTACCTTGGCAATAGGATATCCTTTAGCAGTTTCTAATAATTGATAAATGATAATAATCAATGCTCGACAGCATAATGCGAGTGAATGTTGATTATAATATCGATTTTAATTGTATTGTTCTATTCGCACTCGGTGTAGCGGATTTGGCGATTTGTCGTTTTTATGCACAGATAAGTTATTGAGTAATACGTTTTATTGATTGTAGTTTAATTGTACTTTTTGCTGTTTCAATTAAATGAGACATGATAGATTATAAAAAAGTTTAATTTGTTGTTTGACATTGACAGATAAAAATGATTTATTTTTTTAGATCTAGTGGTATGAAGATTGAGCAAGAAAATAACAAGTTACTTTGTTAACTTATATTGCACTTAAAAAAAAAAATCATGAATAAAGATTCTTTTAAAGAAGCTGAAAAGTGAAAAGATAAAGATAGTAGAAAATCTTTTTAATTTAGAAAACAAAATATTTTCCAAGTATGAAACGAACCCACAACCTACGCTTACTAAGTAAAACTCTTTTTTTAATGCACCACCAAGCCGATGAATATTAAATAATAAAATTAAATAAGGCTTAGCACGATAACCGATAAGAAATCTAAAGTTCATTTTCTCCATAATCGGAGCGTCGTCGCGTCGTGATCTATCTACGTTACTTTTATACATTGATATATTAAAGCAGATTATTTTATATAATATCTTGTATGCTATTTATTTCTTACAGCGTTTTAATGTAAAGACGACGGTTGTGTGTTCGATTCCCACTTTTTGAATTAATTATTATGTCCATTTTCTCTCTTTGGTCTAGACAGATCTGGATAAACCGCGGCGTTGAGATGACTATGACTTAGCACTAGTTTTGCGCTGCCTACACTGCTATACAGCATGTTTAAAAGTGTTACTTTTAAAATGTTATTTCATAAATATTAAATGCTTGCTTTATGCTATTAGTATGTTTGTATTCTAGTATAGTTTATATTTTTTGCAATTAGAGCTAAGTTATAAATATTTTTTTTATAATAATAAATACTTTTATTGAACAAATATGTATACCAAAAAAAAAAAACATTAAGCTGCCAAATGATAAATAATATAAGCTATATAAAATTGAAATCGCCATTTTAGTTTATATTTTTAATATGACCTCTTCTAGTGACACCTATATCTGCACACAACGCTTCCTGACGTGACACACACATTGACATATCACGTACGTCTTATATTATATAATGCGTGTGTGTGCGAGCACGTTCACTTTCAATTGGCAGTGTAGCGAGATTTTGCCATTGTTTTATAATTTTAGTGACTAAATATTTTTTATATGACTTCAACAGGACTCCACTCAAAGTAACTAAGAAGTGTCATATTATATGTAATGTCTTAAATTGAATGGAGGACATAAAAAAGAGAACTTTGTCACTGATTAATGGTAATATTAAATATATATTATAAAGAAACATAATATGATATCAATGAATATGATTACTTAATATTTATAAATATTACATTATAGCTCTAAGCATTTTATCAATTCAAATTAATATTTATGGGTTAAGATTTCTTGTATATTTATTTATTTACAATATCCAAGAGGATGTGTTCGCTTCGCTCGCTTTGAAAATAAAAATATTTTAATTAATTTTTTTATGTATGCAAAAAAGAAACATGTAACCACGTAATCTTAGACTTAAGTTTATACAACCAGCCCTATTCTAACGAGAATGTACTTTTTACGTCGCTATTTTCCACTTTCCTTGGGAAACAACATATCTAATGATGAAAACCGGATACTATAATTAAAGTGTATGCTTACATACGTACATTGTACGTGTAATACTCACTCGTTGACGATTGTTATATCCGTATTATTCTTAGAATTTTAAAATACATAGTATTTTATTAAATCCATCGCTGCCAAGCTATCTGGGCGAAGTGAGATAGTGTTTAACGATGGTTGTGGGTTCGATTTCGGTTCAAGGATATAAATTATTCTTGTTTACACGCTTTGCAAAGCAAAGCTGGGGATTGAGTTTCGTCCTCTTAACACGCAATGTCTTAAGAAGAACGGAATGTTCTCCTCGGTTCTTCTCATGCCTTGGGCATTAACTTTAGTGAACTGATGTTATATTATTTAACGTTCAAGAAATTAATTAAGTAACTTGTTATTTTAAGTAAAATTAATTGTCTTTGACTTTAGTATCACTCTGGTTTTCCTTGACACTATAAGAAACTTTAAGTTATCTTTTTTACTTTTTAAATCTAACTAAAAATATAACTAAATACAATCTTAATGAATGTTGGATGTATGACAGAAATATGTTCTTTAATTTAATGTATAATAAATGTTTATATTATTTTATATTGTTATTGTTTTTCTGATCTTTTCACAGATAGTGCAATATTAAGTATACATGTATGTATCACAATAGATTCCACTAAATTTTATTTGCCAACTGTACATAAAACAAAAAAAAACATTAATTTTATAATATTTTTTATATAAAATAGTCCTTCAGAAGGCGCTAAATAAAAATAGTTGTAATAGCCATATCAAAATTGGAATGTAAGGTATGCTCCACAGCCAAACTTTTGTACGGTTTTTACACACTTACGACTTCCGGTAAGCTGTGAAGAATTCGTTACGATTTTATTTTAATTTTTGTTTCTTGGGTTATAGGTAAACACGCTTAGCAACGAAAAAAAAATAATGAAAATAATAATATACTTTTCATTATTTTCATTTTCTCATTATAATTATGTTAATTTATTATAATTTAAGGTCAATCTACTTTAACTGTTCAAATTATGATTGATGGCGATGGCGTCCTATATTATTTAAAATATCAAAAGTATTACTGTATTTGATTTATTTTTATATAATTTCGCTGGCAACAAAATTTGTGATAACCATATAGAAATCTTGTTAATTTAAAAATTGGCGAACAAGTAACTTTTATATTAAAAAGAATAGTCGTTTCTTGCCGTCTGTTCTCAGCTAGCTTTAAATTCATTCATATTTAACGATTCAAAACTTCTCGTAAAAGTCTCTTTCTATAAATAATATTTTATAAATCTTTATATCTAGTGTTTTTCGAACTCAAAATAATTTATAATTTTACAAAGATTCAAAAATACGGAAGTGTCTCGATCACTCTCGATACATCTTATTGACATTTTTTGATTACAATGTGGACGAACTCATAAAAGCTAATCAACGAAAATAACTTTGTTAATAGCAATATTAATCATTTAAATCAATTGACATCTATTAAAGAAGATAAATATATTATAACAAACGAAAATGTTATTTTAATTTTAATATAATTTTGTATAGTAACATCTTTTTTATTTGATTAATAAACTTTTTGAAGAGAATTTAAAAACTGCTAATATTTTTATTAATAACCAAAATTTTGTTACTATTATATTACTATATATGGAACACAACTGTATAGGTTACAGTGAAATTTGTTAATTTTCGCAACTTTTAGTTGCAACTTTTACATGTACAATTGTTCAAATATTACGAAATTATTAATATTTCCTAATAATAGTTTTACTATGTTTTTGGCACTGAATGGACTAAATTGTATATTTTTTATCTTCAAATATGTAATCTCTAGAAATAAATTAGCTTCAAGCTATATCTCACATCTCACAGCAGGGTAGGCAGAGGGAACATAGAGTTAAGACACTCCGTTCTTCACTTTCCGCCGAGATGTGGAGGCATTGGTTGAATGGCGGAACTCAACGCCACGCTTTGCCCCGACACCAGAGCGAAGAAATGAAAATTTAAATGTAGATAAATATTTCATTTCCTCAAGTGGGGATCGAACCCACAACCAGTCGATTTTACAGCCACGCTTTATGCTCCACGACTGGCCTCTACTCTCTACTGTATTCAGAAATATTAATTTTCCATTTCACGTTTGTATACAACATTAATATTACATATTCTCTATGTGTGTTGCTTCTCAGTACAGTCAACTGGTTATTACTTATAGCCAGTAGTTTCAGGAAATAGCTGCGGGTTTATAAACAGTTATTGTTAGCAGAACTAACAATAGACCCTTTACTCGGGAACATAGAACTATTAGTATTACCGAAGTGATAATTTTTTCAAAGTTAAAGGTAATTTATTTTAACTTGTATCATAAAGTCTCTTTTAAATCATTTGCTAATATCGTTAGTGGTGTTACCATTACGATATTAAGAAATTACCTACAAGAGGCTTTACGATATAAGTTAAAATAAATTAACATAGATATTTTTTTTTATTTGAATGTTTCTCCCATCACTTCTCAAAAATCAACAACGGTTATATGTATTTTGTTCTTAGGTACAAGATGAAAAGATAAATAATACTCGAGTTTCAAGTTAAATCAGCTAGTAATTTCTTTCCTAAGTTGAATTATCACACTTAGGAAAGAAAAATACTTATCAAAAAAACGTATAACAATTTTCACGTAGCGGGATTTAAACCCGTGCGTCGTGGAAACCGTCCAAGCGCTATGACCAATCAACCTATTGAGCAAAGTTCAAACAGCGTGAAGCTGATTTAATTTAATTTTAATATATTTTGCCTTACCTCTATTAATAAAGCTAAAACTAGTGACTTGCAGAGTCTTAGTAAAAGTATTTGTTCGTTGCAAGTTATTGCAAAATATTATTGTCTAGTCAACCACAGTTTATGTGGTATTCTACATAAACATACATACATTGTTTTCGAAATGGTTAAAATGCCGGGAAGCTTCTTAACTGAAATGTTAAGAATTTTATGTTAATTATGATTTTGCACTGTGTTTTTCAAATATTCTTCATTCATTTTGGTTACTTTTTATGTTAGGTGGCAGTACTCAACGCTGTGCTTTTCAGATCATACAAGTAAAACATATATATAACCCTTTGTCTTGCTATCAGTGCGAAAAAATAAAAATATTTTATTTCCTCGAACTAGAATCGAACGTACAACGTCGCGTTTACAGTCATAAAATGGATAGATGAAGATAAAAAGAATATTTAGTCAAAAGACATTTAAGTATTAGGATGTATGTATTTAAAGCGAATCACTATATAATAGTTCTACGTTTCAACAGCGCAGATTATGTTTCGATTACATCTGTCCCTCACCCACATGTGCATCTTACGACAATAGGAAACGTCTAGGAAATTGCGCTCTTGAGTAATGCGACGGCGGACGCAAGACATGGTTAGCTCTGTGCCACCATAGGTTTGTACCTCCTTTGGTTTTATAGTTAGTGAAGTTTAGAAGGAAATCACTTATCTTTGACGCTGTACCCCGCATATGACAAGGTAGGAAGAAAAAACTTAGGAACTTAGTGTTGGGACACTTCGTTCCAATTAAGACATTTTCATTTCCCATTTTACGTTTAATTCTGGAGGCATTGCGTGTTGTGTTTCAAAACTCAACGCCGCGTATTGCCTCGTTACCATAGCGAGGATATAATAATATTAAATATCTCATTTCTTCGAATGGGAATCGAATGCACAACTCGGTCAAAGTATACTATAAAACATATATATTACAATTATCGTTATTTAACTCAATTTAATATAATTTACGATCGAAGGACGTAATTATTGAGTAACGAGTATCAATATCCTTTTGAAAGGCTATAAACAAAATGTATTGCAATTGCCTATAATTTACTATTGCCAAATTCTACTCAAAATCTCTTTGTACACGCCTTTGTGTACATAAATCGTAAAATATATGTTATTTTCCCTTCAGATTGGCCCCTACTTTGCGTTTTGCAATGTAAAAGTTAGCCGAGTTAGTCCTAAGAACCATAGGTTTAGTGTTTCTTTCCATAGTACTAATAGTATATCTATACGTTTAATTAAAGCATATTAAAAAGAAAAATATAATAGTAAAATTTCTATCAATAATAAATATTATATGTTATATCGGAAATCCTTGAATACCTATATCTCAAAATTTACTAAGCCAATTTTGAAGAAATTTTAATAGTTTTTAGAAATTTTAATAGTGAAATTTGTGGATAAATATGCAAAAATCTATGAAATACAGCACATATGCTTGGACGTCTAAATTGATCGTTATACTTAAAATATGACTCGATCAAATCAATCCAACAATAGACAATCATACGGATCAAACTGGCAACCTTCTTTATGAAAGCCGGTTAAAAAAAATAATGATAGAGAGAAGCGTCTAAAATTATTTCAACTAAGCCCTTTTCGTATAAGAAAGGGTTTCTTATGGTTTTTATATGGTATAAAAGTGAGCATTAACGACAATGGCGTCCATACAATGCTTTGCCCACGCGACGCATTGAATAACGTTTTACTAATAAGCGTTGACAGGTTCGTTTCTTTTGGGCCCTAGTAAAGCCAGCCGTTATATTTAAGTTATTATTATATTTTTTTTAATTAATTGCGTTTGGGAGGAATGGTGTTTCTTAACACGGTTCCCTCTCAAGGTTCCCGCTGTTTAACCTGTTAATGTGTGGTTAATTATGTGCTTGTTAATATTCCTTAAGGTTTGCACGGGTTTTTCGCAATGTCTTAATGTTTGATGAAATATAAAGGTCTTTATTTTTGTTTTATTGATTATTTACTAAGAATGTTTTTTTCTTTTTTTATATTAAATTAACTAAGGGTTTACTTTCGAGTTTACTTTAATAATATTAAACATATATTTATATTCGAATTCTATTTACACTTAAACGAAAGCTGTGCAACTGCAATGCAGAAATAATTAAAAGTTAACGTTATTATTTTATCGCAGTTTAAACCGGCCTCGGTTATCATTGCAAAAATCAAATGCAAATTGTAAGACTCGAGGCGTTGAGTAACTTCACTCCGTTGCGGTGTGTCACTGATTCAGTTTTAATGGCCGTTGAGGTCAGATGACAATCGCTGTCAAAAAAAAGTGCTTGGCTGTTTTATTATATTGATAAGTAATATAGATAACATAATGTTAAGATAAAAATAATAAAATGGTGCGCTGCTAAAATAATATGCTCTCGTAAGTATGTACCTGACTGAATCGTGTGGGTTTGAATTTCAGTTTCGAAATTTTTTATAGTGCCTAGAAATAGTGCGGCGTTGAGTTCTGCCTCCCAGATGCAGTGTTTAATAATATCGTAACTTTTCGAGTTATGTAAGACTAAAATAATCATATAGATTATCTCATTTAATGAGGCATCGCCATTGGCAGAGTAGGACAACGTCTGACTGTAAACATGATGGTTTTGGGTTCGATTCCACACCACGTAACTAAAAAAAAATATTTTCTTTTTCTCTCTCTAAAACAAAATAAGAATCATAAAATTTATATTTCAATAAATCAATTACAGTGCAAAGCGAAATATACCCATTTTTACAAAGCCTTATTACTTTCTATTAAACACAATAGAATGGACTATTGAATAAGAAAAATGTATCTACATACGGGACGAGTACGGGTTACGTTAAAAGTGAAGCGATTTTGAAAGTGCCAGTTGTTTTCTCTTTATTTTCATATTAAATTAAGTGCATTTAATGCATTGTTGATTTTGGAGTGCACTTTTTATTATTTGTTCTTCTTACTAGTGTTAAAGCCAGTCGTGGTGCAGGGGCCCAAGTGTTTGACTGTAAACGCGACGGTTTGTGGGTTCGATCCCCAATCGATGAAATAAAATATGTTTTTTTTGTTCTGGTGTTGAGACCAAAGCGCGGCGTTGTTCTCTTAGATGTCATTGTCAATAATTTTATCAGTGTTTAATTAAAAATATGAAGAACTTAAGTGTATTTAAATGTTAATATACATACATATTTATGTAAAATTTTCTTATAAAAGTTAACTAACTACTGAAATAAAGAAATGTAATAATAATAAAAAAATATATATACATAAATAATTGATTTGTATGTTACACTAACTTTTAATATTATATTTTTACAATTACCGATGTTTAATTGTAAAGAAAATATATTCAGTTTTTTTGCACTTAACAGAAAAAATCTTTATCGAATTTTAAAATTTCGGGCTTTTTTCTATAATGGTGTTGTTTGAATATGTGTCGAATACCATATGGATATGAAAAGGATAAGTATTTTTTTTATTTTAGTTTAATTTATTTTCCTTATTATTTTAGTTTATTCCGTCACAAACCAAGCCGCGGTGTTGAGCTCCACCATTCAGCGTGCAATGTCTCGAAAATATTGCTCAAATTTACCTGAAGAAAAGAACTATAATTGTTATCGTATATAGTTAATTCAATTATTTACTATTGTGAAGTCAAAATTAATAGTGTCTAAAACGAATATTTCACGGTTAGTTAGATACAACCTTTGTTTCATGTTTCGTTATGTTTCTCGGTGTGGAGCGCTAAAATGTTACTTTCCCAGCGTTTAGTATCAACAGCTTTTAATTTAAAAATGCAAGGAATTTTTGGAATAAATCAAACAAACATATTATTTAAACAAGAATGTGTAATATAAAATATGTATATTTTTTGATATGACAAAATTACAAATATTTACTTAAATTTATATATTCATTTCTTCGCTCTGGTCTCAAGGCAAAGCGCGGCGTAGAGTTCCGCTGCTTAACACGCAATGCGTCCAGAAGTCAGCAGAAAGTGGAAAGGAATCTTAACACTAAGTTACCTTGCTTACCCTGGATGCGGGATACAGCGTGAAGCTGAAAAAAAAATTTTTACCATCTCAGATGCGTACAGCACCACTTAAGTATCATTTTAGTCAGTCACTCAAGATCGTGCGACCACTTGCAAAACGCATTGTTTGTCATCTAATTACTTGTTAGGCAACGACACACCAACACGCCGCGCCGTTATAACCTTGTGCTGATGAAACCTACGTGGATTTAACTAGAATACTCTACAAAGTTTTTTTTACGTATCTATTTTTTATATAATAATTAGAGAGAGAGAATGAGAGAGAGAGCGAGAGAGAATGAGAGAGAGAGAGCGAGAGAGATCCTTATCACTAGAGAGATCACTCCACTTTTTCTTGTACATGTATATATTTATTTAGTTTCATACTTTATTTTGCTTAATGCAAGTTAGGCCTAGATAACTAAAATAGTGTCCAAATATTTCTTTCTCTGTTTACCGCATGAATTCAAGATATTATGTGTTGAGTGGCGAAACTCAACGCCGTGTGTTGAATAGTTAAGCCGGAAATGAAATATCTTGACATTAAATTCTATGCTTGAAACTATTTTAACCGGATTAATCGCGTATATTTAAGATTTTGGAAACCCGACGTTTCGAACACTTTGCAGTACTCCGTTGTCACGGGTAGACTGAGGTGGCATACGTTTGTCAGTTGACATGTTTATTATATCAAACTACCTAACCTGTAGTAGATTAGGTTAGTTAGTTACTATGTATTTTTTGTACGTTGTAAATGTATACATTTTTTTAGGCTTATCTAGCATCTGGAAACTAATTTCTCTTCCAATCCGTTTAGCATCAAGATACTTCCGTTCCCCATTTCCGCCGACTTCTTGAGGCATTCCATGTCGGGTACCAAAGCCGCGCATTAATGCAAATATACTTGATATATATTTATTAAAATACTCTTTACTAAAAAACACAAGGGCGCCGTTTAACCCTGGCAGAATAACCATGAAAGTTAACTGTCCAAATTCAATTCTATTGTTTTCAAACATTAGATTAAACAATGGAAGAAAATTTGACGTTCCTGTAACGAGTTAACGACTTGAGAGTCAGGGATCATTTTTGCATACAATAACCGTTTTGTTTATTATTTAATTGTTCATAATTTGTTATGTCAGAATTACGAAACTCACTCAAAGGGTGGCGTTGAGTTCCGCTACTCAACAGTGCCTCCAGAATTTGGCAGAAAGTGGGGAACGGAGGGAACGGCATTTTCTTGCATCTTTATGGTCTATTAATATTTAATTCTACTTTTATTCAGTAGAATAGAAGTAACCGTATACTTATTATTACTAGATCTATAGGTACATATATATACATATAGGCCGTTGGCTAACGTAGTTTCACTGTAAAATCGACGAGTGTTGGTTTGATTACCGCTCGGAACAATAAACTATTTATATTTCTCCGTTCTGTTAGACATGCATAGCGTTTACTTCCGCCACTCAACTCCCAATATCTTAATAATCGGATGTCTTGTGTGGAATCCAGTGTTTTAGCACCAGGTTCCTCCTACTTAACCGTCTAAGTAGATACGACCCCATGTTATTAGGCACTTATCGGGCAATTAAAAGTCCCTCATCACCACGCTACTTTCTTTGACTAAGTTAATCCGATCTTTTCTTTAAATATAAATATCATAAATATTCCCCAATTTCAACTTACAATCATTACAATCGTTCGGCAGTTTCGAATTTCTTAACAATTCCTACAAAAATACTTTTTAATATTTCCTACAAAATTTTTTTTTAATTTCTCATAATATATGTTGTATTTGAACTCGCGATCACCTTTAAACAATGGGAAACTACAAGACAAATGATTCTATTTTAGCAAAATAATATTTTTACTAAAAAAAATGCCTCTCAGTTAATTTCTATTGTAGACTTAGTTTAAAGGTGATCTATTGACAAACCCACGGCGCTGCAACTGGCGGAGTGGTTGCCCAAGTTGGATGTGAAACGAAATTACCTGTAATTAGTCTTTTTCGCGCTTTCTAAACGACCGCTGGCGGTGTTTCGAAAAATGAAGTTTACGTTTCCGCGTTTTCTGTTTATTTTTGTTATTTTAATGAAAATTTGTGATAATAATAATGTCATCTTAATAAAAAATGTAATGTAAAAGTGGTGTTTCTAATTTTTATTGTTACGGTGCTATTAACTGGGTTGGTTGGATCCCGCAACTCCATTTGGAATGTTGCGAGCATTGTGTATTGAGTGGCGGAACTTAACGCCGCGCTTTGCTGCGATACCATAGCTAAAGGATGAAAATATTAATTAAAAAAAATATTTCCTCTAGTGGGAATCGAATCTACAACAATAGTTTACAGTAACACGCTGATGCCCGTGCACCACGACATTATCCCTTTTATGTATTATTGTCCCTCTCCATTATTTTCAAAATTATTCTAGTATATTTTTTTAAACTTAATATTTTAATTATTAAGATTTATAAAAACCCAGGTTCCACATTACATATATGTTTCGCTAACAAATATTCTATGTTTTATTTACGGCCGTTTACATAATATACTGCCCACGTACTGCAACATGTTAATTCTCTTATCGCATTAACTATATGTTAATTACTTCGATCTTGCAATGACTGAACGAGTGACTCTGTGTGCATACATTGCTTTTGTTGTATAGCCGACCAGCGAGGTGAGAATTCGGACGAGTAGTAAATAAAAAACGATAAGTGCGAGTCGGACTCGCCCATCGAGGCCGCCGTACCAATTTCAGGATTGTAGGTCCACGGGAAGTACAATATATGAATGTTGACAAAGTTAAGTACGCCTAAATTTATAACTGAAGATACACGGGAGGTATCCTATAGGTATGATTTTGCGACGAGTTTCATACAAAATGTAGGAAAATCGATACATGTATGGTCGTATCTTTTGATTACGTTGCCTTAAAAGGTTTATTTTTTTCTGTACTTTTAGGGACCATAGATCTAAATATTTTAAATTCATTTCAGTTTGATACCTCAAAATAAATAGTCTTGACAGACGGACAGACAACCATCAAAGTGACTCTATAAGTGATCTGATTTTATCTTGAATGAAAATATTAAATATTTATTTTCCTTGAGTTAGAATCGAACCCACAACCTAACATGTTTACAGCAACATGCTTGTGTCCCTGAACCACGATAGATCTCTATAACACATAAAACGGAAATTACACATTATGTCACAGAGTATATTATTTAAAAATATTTAAATTCTTGTAAGCGGTGGGTGTTAAGTAAATCTAGCAAAAGGATGTGTTTTAATTATTTTTCTCAGAACATATTTGTATATAGACATACGTATTTCCTCCTAACCTTGTAATATTAATACTTAAAATTATATATTTTTGTCGTTAGTACATGTTTTTGATCATAATTTTTAAATTTATTTTTAAATTAAATACAACGTTAAATGATAAACGGAAATAAGGTTGAATATTTTGTTATTGGTATTTAACATTATATTATATTATTTGTCTATATGTTTTTAAGGAAATATATTATATTACTTGATTATTTGTTGTAAAATATTCTCTAAAACAAGTTTTGATACTTACATGACAAACTTAAGTTTTGTTTTGCCAAATAGCCAAAAAAAAAAACAAATTTAAACTTTATATTCATTAAAAAATTAATACAAATAAACATTTTACTAAAGATTACGATCTATTCGAAGGTACTATTATAATTGTTTTACAATGAAAATATGCTATATATACTGCCAAATGGATGGGAAACATCCCGATGTGGAAAAAAATCGTTTTTTTTTTAATTATTTTGTTTATTTGAAAGTATTAAAGTTTTTAAATAAAACTCTACCTTTCTGCGTCTACTATGGATGATTGTAAAGTGTACTGTGACTGCTGCAAATTGTTGGAAATGTCGGGCATTCACAATAATATCGTACTAAATATATAAAACCCTATATAAAGTTAAAAAAATCAAAAATAAATCAGCTTCACGATGTATCTCACACACAGCCGGGTAGACAGAGGGAATCTAGTGTTAAGACACTCCAGTCTCCACTAAATAAAGTAAATAAATAATATAAATAAGTACATATAATATAATCCGGTTAAAGAGTTGCAATTTAAATGTTATCAATTAAATATTGTATGTGTTGTATATTTTTACTTATTTATATTTTTTTTCTTACAGGTAAGTAGCCGGAGTAAGAAACGGCAAGAATATTTATTTTGTGACATTTTAGATCTTTACGCTTATTGTTAGTAAATATTTGGATTTGTAAGTAAATAGTAAATTTGGTTTAGCATAATATATTTATTTTTAATTAAGAGTAGTTCATTTTTACTTTTTCTTATCATAAGAAAAAGAAACCAAAACCAAAAGAAGTATTTTTTTTTATAGATTTAATTTTAAATAAATGTTTAACATTACATTTTATAAAAATATTTAAAGAAACGAGTAAAGTATGGAATAATGTCTTATAAACTCGAGTAAGTTTTTATAATAATCCAATTCAGTAGACTTACATTTTTTCACGAAAAAAGTACTTACTCATTTCAATTCCGCCACTTTCAATATTGTGGAAAACGTGTTGGAACGCTTGATGTCGTCTGTTGTTTTTTTATATTAAAATATAAATTAAAATATTATACAGTTAACATAATAATATGGGTTAAGTTAAAAATTATATATATTTGACATTTTAATTTTTTTTAAACATCGCACGCGTTTTCACATTTAGGTAAGAAAAATACTTTTTTACTTACCACCTGGAAACCAACCAGGTTTGGACTGTCAGGAATAGTCGGTTTCCAGGTGTTGCGGTTCGAGTCCCACTTCAATATTTTATACGTTTTCTAAATAATGTGAGACTGTCCGTCGCGTATACAGTTATTTACTTCACGCTGTATAACATGCAAAGCAAAGTAGGCAGAGGGATCCTAATGTCAAGACACTCCGTTCTCCAAGTTCTGGAGGCATTGCGTGTTGAGTGGCAGAACTCAACGCCGCGCTTTGCCTTGACGCCAGAGCAAAGAAATGAAAATATAAAATATATCGAATCGGGATCGAACTCACAACCTACCGCGTTTACAGTTAAACTTTCTGCTCCTACGCCACGATTAGCCTCATCAACTATCCTTTAGCAATATAAATCAGTAACTTATGTACAAGTAAAGCGTTAATTTGCAATATAATTACCAAAGGGGACGTGCGGTCGTCGTTTATGTTATACATATGTAAAACGGGTCATCTTTAACACATAAACTGCCCATCAAAGGTCATGTTTACTTAACCTTATTGTAAAGAGTAAACCGATTAAACTTATTTGCATTGGAGATTCACGTCTTCAAACGGATGTGGGGAATCCGCATTCTTGATGTGCTATCCTGATATAAGGACATATTCGTAGGTTATATTATATAATAAAATTACAATATTTAAGGATAGAACTCATCGGGCAATGAGGTGTTTATGGTTGTGTTATAGCTTTATTATTTTTTATTCAATTTAATTTTTCATCTCCTTCTTTTTTCACGTTTACGCCGTATTTCGTATAGAACAGGGAAGGTAGAGCGAAACTAGTCTTAAGACACTCCGTTCCTCATTTCCAATTCTGAAAAAGTGGCGTGTTGAGTGGAGAAACTGATACTGTGTATGTTTAAAATGTCTTAAAAATACAATAAGTTATTTACAAATCTCAGAAACCTTCGCAATAAATTAAAAAAATTCGAAATGTGGATAATATTTCAATTTTCACAAATTAAATAAAATTAAATATGTGCATAATAAATAAATAGATATATCTATCTATACATACATAAAGTACCAAATATTTTAAAAATATCTTTTAAATAGCTGTAACACTTATAATGTTAAGAAAATGTATAGATTTGAGTAAATATTAAAAGCGCTACAAAATATACGTCACGTCACGTCGGTGGTACAAAAGACTTAAACGAGTCTCGTTGCGACACGACGCTTATAAATAGTAGTCATTTGTACATTAAAATTTCTATAATACTA
Source organism: Heliconius charithonia (assembly GCA_030704555.1). Lineage (NCBI taxonomy): Eukaryota > Metazoa > Arthropoda > Insecta > Lepidoptera > Nymphalidae > Heliconius > Heliconius charithonia. Next base: position 15,646,325 of record CM060819.1, read on the forward strand.
TATTAAATAATAATATATTTAATTTCTTATGTTCTTTACTTTAAGTATACTATTTTAGATTTAAATGCTGTTCACTTGAGAAGCAATTATTTAATTGTATGTTATTATAAGTTTGTTAAATTTGTATGTAATAAGATATCTGTTTGAAAATCACACGAAAGTGCAAACTTACAAAACAGAACGCATATTTTTCAACATATTTTTTTTATGTGAAATGTTGCATAGAGTAATATAATATAGTACCTACCTATCTACCTACGTACCTACTCTAACGGAAATGTCTTAACTTAACACTAGGTTCCCAACTTCCCTTTTCCCACCTTGCTATACGCTGGATACATTGTGAAGCTAAAGAAAAAAAAATTACAACGTTCTTTTTCTTTCATAGTTTTCTCAATAACAAAATCAAGTATTCCCTATTAGACTTAAACGTGAAAGTAAAGGATATAAAACATTACCGATTCACACCACGGACGGTTTTCACGTGCAATATAATAGCCTTTCAAATTTTGTGCCTCGAATCTAAAGCGAACTTTCTTCTTATCTTACGAAAGTGGACACGTTTGTATTGTTCTTATTTATTTTTATTTTTGTGGTAATTTCAAATAACTAAGATACAATATTTTTTACGTATCGCATCATAGGCATTGAAATCTTAGTGTTAAAACACTCTGTAATGTCGAAAATTGACACCGCATCTTGTCTAACATAGCGGGATAATGAAAATGTCTCGAAAACGAAAAAATAGCAGTACCTTAACACAAACTACTTAAAAATATATATATATATTAATATGTAATAACAATATGTTTTTATTACATTTGAATATATGTAAAAATAATCACAAAAAATTGTAAAGCTCACTGCAATTTTCTTCTACAAAAATGGCAACCAGAAACCACAATTAACGCCTAAATGGCCGTATATCGAAATCACCACATTACATTGCCAATTATAAATTAACATAAAAACAATATAATATATAATATATGTGTGGAATGGCAAAGACAAAAAAATATTCATCCTCTCGTGTTGTCCTTGAGTGTGCAAACTTTCTTCCATTACACAATTATATAGTGACTCATTTGGACGCATCTTATTATAATAAACGCCTCATCAAGATTTCATTTGTTTGCTTATCATTTTATCTATATTTTTATTTATTATGTATCTGCTACTACTGATACTAATATAATAAAGTTAAGCAGTTTGTTAGAACGTGCTAATCTCAGGAACTGCTGGTTCGAATTGTAAATATATTTTATGTTGTATGGATGGACCATTATTGAGGAGACTGTTATAGACTATATTCACGTTACTTCACATTAATTGTTTTGATGTAATTGACTATACGTTCGATCAGTTGCTTCGAACATTTAGAATGACTCTAGTCGTAAATCTTAATTATTTCTGAAAGGTTTTCGTAGCCAAAGGATAAAACGGGACCCTATCACCAAGACTGCGCTGTCAGACTGTCTCTCTGTCTGTCAAAAAGGTGTATCTCACGATCCAGGATAGTTAGACGTTTGATTTGTTTACAGATGTACTTCTATTGCCGCTGTATATATAAATATTTAAAATAAAAAGAATAGAGATAAATATTTAAACGGGAATCATGTATAACATAACAATGGTACGAAATCTATAAATATAATATATCTATCTATATAATATATCTATCTATATAATATATCATTATGATTAAGAAAACCTCTTAAATATTTTTAATCGGTGTCACCATTTATCCTGCATATAGCAGGGTAAAATAACAAAAGAAAAGTTCTCTACTTTTACCCTACATTTGAGACATTGCGCGTAAAGTGTCGGAGCTCTGCGACGTATGTTTTAAAATAAATTTATCCTTCAAACTGATATAGAACCTACAGCCATTTACAGACAGGCGTTATCCCACTTCACCACGCCAGTCATAAGCTGTTGGGTTAATCTTACTATTATTAAAGATGTGAATTGAGTGGTAGAGTGAGGATGGTTGTTTGTTCTACTAAGACGCAAATCTACTTAATGGATGTTGATCAAACTTTTACACTAACATATCTTATAACAGTAAACAGTAAAGGCACGCATATGTAGCGACATATGCGTGCCTTTACTGTTTACTTAATCTGACAAATGTTCTGTACTAGCGAGTACAGAACATTTGTCAGTGCGGAAAACTAGGTTCACGTTTGCTAATCCATATGAAGATATAACTTAAGATGATTACATCACTAATTTAATAGTTACATTTAATTATAAAATATAATAATAAACTTTGCATAATTTGTTGATAAAAATATTCTTATATTTCGCATGATGTTACATAAATGTAAACTAGGGCAATGAATAAATAAAATATTAATTTTATTTCTAGAATAAAAATTAAAAAAAAAACAAATTCAGTGTTCATTTTGTAGGTTTATTGAATAATTAACATAATAAAATTATATTTTATCTGTACAAGGAACAGATATAAAAACCTAATCTCATTTTAAGTAGGTAATATTTATTATATAGAAATTCTGAAATAAATTATATAATAACATCGAAATATAAGATCTTATATAATACTATATAAGTTTTACTTTTTTTTTATTTTTAAAATTTAAAATTTGCTGTAGGAATTTTGTGATACGTCACTGTTGTCCACTTCTCACTATCTAGAGATATTGATGCAATATATACTTTACCTAATGAGTCCGGGCATTCATTTACACTGTAACCATTCTACCGATCATCCAACCCAATCCAACATCAAGCTCCAGTTTCCTCAAGCTCTTTATTTACTTGGCTGTGGCACAGGGGTACGATACTCTGACTGTAAACGAGACCGGTTGTTTGTTTTGGTGATTCTCGCTAGAGGAAAATGAAATATTTACTATTATTACTAAATAAAAAAAGAAAAGAAGAAAAAAGTTTTTGCATCTCTTTCGTTGTTCACAAAATGTAAATTTATGATAAGGCTGCATAACCTGAATATGTTGTGGCAAAAAACCATTAAAATACAAAAGAGTGCGCCTAATTTACGCTCTCGCGTGCCTCACTTGTATTTATGCATTTTTCACATTCATATATTTACGTTACAAAGTGGGTCAAGAATGTTATCTGTTCCATATATATTACATAAAAATGTTTCGTAACGTCTTCGGGGACCCGGCAGTGTGTACGGCAAGTGCAAGTGACAATATGCATTGCATTCTTAAGATTATTATGATTATATTTGCTGTTAACTACAATTTTGTTATTTGTTTGTTTTAGTTTTTTATTTGTCCTTAAAATTTATTATTTATTTTGTAATAAAATGCCGTTGTAGTGCTACACCACTGCATCTTGACAGTAATCGCGATGGTGGTGGGTTCGATTCTTACATGATGGAGTGAACTATTCTCATTTTCTCACTATGGTAACAAGACAAGACGCGGCGCTATGTTCTGTCACTAAACATGCAATGTCTCGTCATTTGGGCGGAAAGAGGGAAACGCACCAGGTCCTTCCTGCCATATATGTATACAGTGTGAGGCTAAAAAAATAAAAGTGTATATATTTTTGGTACATTATATAACTTTTAAAATTTACAATACTTAACTGTATGGCGCATGCAGAAACAATTTCCAAAGTGTAGGTTCAACGACTGGACTCTTTATCTGATATAAGTAACTGGTGAACGGTAAAGTTTATTTAACCGCAGTGACAATTTGGATATTATCACAGAATCGGAATAACCAGAAATGGTATTTATAATATTTTCTACATATAAAATATTTATACCTAAGCTTATTTAAGTATAACGCTCATATGGTGCAACAATGACGTAATTGTACTTATTTTTAAAGATAAATATGTCTATATATGTACATATATACATACAAACTCTGATAGCTTTGAGGCCAGCCGTGGCGCAGTGGCACAAAGTGTGACTGTAAAACCGACTGGTTGGGGGTTCGATCCCCACTCGAGGAGATGAAATATTTACTTAAATAAAACTATTTTAACCGGATTAATCGCGTATATCGTAATCGTGAAAATCAAAGAACTTATTATATTTACTTAAATTTATATTTCCATTTCTTCGCTCTGGTGTCGAGGTAAAGCGCGGCGTTGAGTTCTGCCACTCAACACGCAATGCCTCTAAAATTCGGCAGAAAGTGGGAAACGGAGTGTCTTACACTAGGTTCCCTCTGCCTACCCTGCTGTGTGCGGGATATAGCGTGAAGCTAATTTAATTTAATTTTCAATTTTTTAACTCTGATAGCGTCTCCAGCAATTTATCAATTAGGTAAATACTAGATACCTGACGCAGACCTAATTCGTCGCATAATTTCACAGAAAGCCTCATTTCATACTAAGTTTCTTGAGATATTATGCAAAACTAGTACAAACTTTTGCATGCACTTCAAACGGAAAACGGAAGACGTAGATGATAGAAAGGGCTCTGGATTTCAGAAAAAGCTTCCAATTTTAGTACGGAACCCGCAGTAGGCCAGCTGGACTCGCGCTTGTCCCGTTTTAATTTGTACTTTAAAATTAATCATGAGTTTAAATCAACGAAATGCGTTATTAGTATCAGTTAATGTTTTTGGTAGATTTTTTTAGCATTTGTAACAGTTTTCCAATCGTGTAATTAAACGGTAAACGTTTAAATTACAGTAATTTAAAAAGCGTATATTATTTCCATATAATTTTACGTATAAATCACTCAACATGCAGTACCTAGAAAATTGGGAGGAAAACGGAGAAAGGAGTGTCTAGGTTTCTTTCTCAGAGGACTAGGTTTCTTTTACTTATATTATACGGGAATTAATCTTTCTTTAATAGCACTATGTTTATAAAAAAACAGTATTAAGTTCGTTATGCAGTTTTATACTTTCCGTCAGACGTGTAAAGATGAAACAAATCAAAATAAATTAAAACACAACGTCGAAACCTCAATTATACATTATGTTAATGAACATTTAAATTAGGTCAATGTATAAAAAATTAATACATGGTCGGTCTCTTTGTTGTCGTCGGTTTAGTTCCATATTGCAAATTTTAAACGCCATTGAGTTCATAAAATATTTAAAACAAATGATTTTTAAACAGATTATTAAGGTTTTTATTACGTTCGTAAAGAATTATGTCCACGTATTTGCTAATATTAACAGTGTCTTAATATTTATTTTTTTATAAAAATCTGAACAGTGAATTAGCGGGAATCGAACCCCCGCTTCTTAGACCTCTTGGAAACTGTCCAACTTCTAGCCATTTAGCCTTCGTTCTTAACAAACTACGTTTAAATTTTTATACGTTCATATACGTTTTTGTTGTCAACATCTCTGTAGGATCTTAACTTCCGGTGCATTATATTTGTTTTATGGTTTCTTATCTATAACTTAGAAAGCCAATTTGATGTTCGCATGTTAAATTGCGTGTTTTCATTTTATTTTGTACATGAAAATCTATTGTCATAATTTTATTAATTTGTTATATTAATTTAATATTACAGCAATGTGTATTACATTGTCAAAAATATAACTAATTTCAGAATATGTAATGTTAAATAGACGATAAAACAAAATTCAGGCATCTTCGGAAATAACGAGAGAAAAAAAAAATAATCAGCTTAACAGAACCGGAACCTAGTGTTAAGACACTCCGTTCCCCGCTTTCTGCCTGCGTTTCTGCATTGCGTATTGACTGGCAGAATTTAACGCCGCGCTTGTCCTTGATATCAGAGCGAAGAAATGGAAATATAAACATAAGTAAATATTACATCTCCTCGAGTGGGTATCGAACCCACAACCAGTCGGTTTTACAGTCACACTTTGTGCCCTTGCGCCACGACTGGCCCCAACAAGAGAAAACCTATTTTATTAAAAAAAAAGCGAAGTACGTACCGAAGAAATATTGCTTGATGGTAAAAGTGATCAGATAAAAAAATTACTTTAGTCTATATATCTTTTATTATTATAATTGGAACTAACAAAGCTCGCAACTGTGGTTCAGCTGTTTTTAGCTTCCCTTACATAAGCAAGACCCACCAGCATCATTATATAGATGCTCTCTGTATCCCACACACGGCAGGCACAGAGGAAACTGAACACCTAGTGTTAAGACACTCCGTTTGTTTACGCTGAACTCTTTCACCAGAGCGAGGAAATTAAATATAATTAAATTCATAAATACAATAATAACTATACAATAGAAGATGCAAATACTTTTAAGTGCTGCAGCCTTTCGCAATAAAAAACATTATTTACACAACTACGTCGCTAAAACTCGGTCACGTGATTTTTATTACGGCTGCCTGGCTGCACCAGGTATGAATAAGTTTTTTTCTACCTCAACTTATTTAATTTTACTGTTTATACAGATTCTGTAGCCTGTATCTTTATTTCTGTATCGAATAATTTAATTTTTATTATATTACTACCACCATGACGCAACGGTACAGATTCTGCTTTCATACGCAATTATTTTGACTTATTTACGTACGAGTCGCTCTCAGGGGAATCTTTTTTTCATCAATATTGGGCAGAAAGTAGTGAACGTTGCTTGTGTGTGTCTTCTGCGTATAACAATTAATAAAAATCTGTTCCTTACATAATTTAAGTGTATTTTAAAATTTTATTTAAAAAATAAATTAAAAAAATTAGCTTCACGCTATGTCCCGCACACAGCAGGGTAGGCAGAGGGAACCTAGTGTTAAGACACCCCGTTCCCCACTTTCTACCGAATTTTGGAGGCATTGCGTGTTGAGTGGCAGAACTCAACGCCGCGCTTTGCCTCGACACCAGAGCGAAGAAATGAAAATATAAATTTAAGTAAATATTTCATCTCCTCGAGTGGGGATCGAACCCACAACCAGTCGGTTTTACAGTCACACTTTGTACCACTGCGCTACGACTGGCCTCTTTCTTTCTAAAATTTTATTTCATAGTTTTAAATATCTCAAGTTATATACGAGTATGTATAATGACAATTTTAAATTCTTGTTAGAATTATAAATAATTAAAAGATTAAGGACAGAGTCAATTTTTTTTTTTTGACATGATTTATAAAACTCACCTTATGGGACATCTTAGTATAGCTCTGTAGATATGATTTAAATAAGTGCATTCCTTTAGCTTCCAGACGATATTTCTAAAGTGATTGAAATGAAGAAAATTTTACAAAAAAACAAGAAACTTAAGACATATAAATGGCGCTGCACAGAACCAATACTTTTGTAATTATAATCAGTACCTTTGGCGATTTGAGAGTGCCAGTTGAGGACTTTACATAATTTAGTGATTGATTGATATATTTATATCATTTGGCTGATCAAAAAAACAATAAAGAAATAATCACACGGACACATACATCGATTTAAAATTACAGCTACCGTTGCTTCATTGACCTATGTGATAATGGTGCCACCACTGAGATACGACCTTCTAATCAAACTTTAAATTTAAAACGACATCCAAAAACAAATATTCAACAGCACACATTATTAATTACAAAACATATGTAACATTCCAATTAACATATATTTCAATTTATCTAACAAACAAAGAAAAAAATCAGATGTCAAATTACCATAAACACCCATTGATCTTCAGCAGTAAGTCTGAGATGAGATACGAGTAACTTTGTGGGACATCTCAATTCTAGTCAAGGTGAATGGGTTAATTAATATATGAAGCTATTATTTATGTCGACGTTTCCTACCGACCCTTCCTGGCTCCAGTCAGGATTTGCATCCGCGTGATGTCATGGCACTTGGTCTTCGAAGGCTGCGGCATTGATGGGCAAGTGGTTGATAGATTGTAATTTGTAAAGTAATGCTTGATAATATTGACACCGTGGATAAAGTGTTTGGACACGCTTGCTTCATTTTTAATGCTTTTGGATTTAATTTAAGATTAAAATTAATTGATTTCGGCAGTGGGAACAATGTTAACTCTTTAATTGTTTATAATAGTTATCATATTTGAAATATGAGATATAACTGGGATGATATAAGAACTTATCAAATAAAAAATGTACAACAGTATGTCATGGCATATATAACAGGGTTGCTCAGGGTGCTGATTATAAAAATATCGATTCTGATTTCTGAGCACTATCATTCATACGATAAGCCATCGTATGATGTATGTTGAAATTTTCTTATTCCTCTTCTATCTAACACTACGTCGGCCTATACGCCAGGCTCTGCTAAATATTGCCAACATTTGCTTATTTGATGTCACAAATGTTGCGCTCGTACACAAAAATGTCCACTACGCCAACGAAATGTCAATTTTCATTAATTTAAAAGCAACGAGTCAATATCCAACAACAAACGATATGTATCAATTAGTATTGGAAAAATTAAACTTTTTTGTGATTTGTTTAAAACAAAGTGCCGCTAAATGTATTTTCATGTAAAATGTTGGTTAGATCAATTACTATCACTGAGAAAAAGATATAATAAAGAAATGATAAGTTAAGCATAGACAAAACAAACGTAATAAATTTAACTTTGCACAAGGCATATTACAAACTGTTGAGTGGTGGAAAATATTTTATGAATATTGGTTGTTTCTGTAAATATATCAAAATTTTATCAATTCAGCTTTTAATATATTTTAGTAAAGTACAAAAATCATACCCTTTAAAAAATTACACAGCAATGAAACGTGGAATTTGTTATAAATATACGCTTAAGTGCTTTCGTTTGACAAGTAATTAAAAAAAAAAATGATGTGAAATGATTGTGAACGTGAAGGGTGAAAATATTTATATACATATATAACAGAGTTTGTTCTTTGGTAAGGCAAAATAGAGTTATTGGGGAAAAATCTAAATTTGCCTTAATAACTCTGTTTCGAACCACCATAAGAAGCATTTTAATTCTAGATCCATTTTTATTTTAAAGCTGAATAGGCATTCAAATTGTGCCGCGACATATGTATAAAAAAAAAACGGTTATCACTTAATAATTTACTTGCAGTGTATGTAAATCTTAAGAATGTAATGAATCAGATAATAAATCAGTTCTGTCCAATTACCAGGATGAAGACTCGACCGTTTGTTACGTAACTTTTTATTTGTAATTTATTACAATTGGAGTTATTTATGGGACGCGTGTTAAAAGATGCGACAGTCGCGGATGTGAAGGAAACATTTAAATAGGGGTCATGTCTCATGTCTCACGTTATGTTAGGTATTGATAAAGTTTTTTTTAGCTTCACGCTGTATCCTGCATATAGCAAGGTAGGAAGAGGGGAACTTGAGAACAGGTTAACACTCGCCACGCTTTGCCTTTACCACACGTTACCATAACGAGAAAATGAAAATATTGAGAACGGAATCTACAACTATCACGTACACCTGCGTCACTATGGCTCATATTATTAAGTTAATTGTTAGTAGTATAAATATTAGCTTATGTAGATTTTACAGAGATTTTTTTATATCTTAAATATAAAAATTCTTAATATCTACAATCTATCTTAAATTTAAAAAGGAACAGTGTCCTGTGACCACTAAACCAACTTCGTTATTTTTTTTATACGTTCCCTTAAAACGTATTTTACTTGATGACTTATTAAGATTACTAAGAAAAAGCAGGTCCCAATTTTCCTTATCTGATAAATTTAATTTGTTAAAATACGACAAAATTTCGTGTTAAGTAACCGTTTGGCCACTTTTATGGCGGTTATTTAATAATGTGTGCATATGAATTTTGTTGGAGAAAGACATGATTACGGTCAATACGATGAATAGTTATTATAAATGGAAGCATTTTTAACTAAAAAATGCTGAATTATGAGAGAAAGTTTTATGAAAAGTACTTTAATCAAAACCAGTGATTTGTTAATTTATTTTTATAAATAATTAATATTTAGTAAGCTATACCGAAAATATTTAGTTTTTGGAATACGAATAATTACAGAAAAAAGTTTAGGTAAAAATTTTAAAATATTACATACAAAATTTCTAATGAATGCTTTGCATGCTACCTCAAATATAATTTAAATACGTTTATCGATTCACGATAAACGATCTTTATAAAGTCCCCATACAGCAAGTTGGTTGACCGTTTGTATGGCCTTTAATTTCACTTCCTCTACTTCCAAGGGCATATTGTCTTTATCTCAGATTTCGTTTGATGACAATTTATTTATATAAGCAGTATAAACTGAAAGAAATAAAGAATAAAAACTATACATTGAATTTTCACGTAGCTTAATTAACTTTCTAAATCAATATTTTATTAAATATTTATACTGATATTTACGACAGATTAAAAATCTGAAAAATCTATTGCTATGCTTATTAATTTAGTTGATCCTTGTCTTCTGGTTAATAAACATATATTTTATATATATATTTTATGATTTAATCGTAGTGACATGTCGCTCCGCGCTCTCCGTTTGTCTAAATAGAAACATTGCGGTATGAGTGGCGAACCCTGCAAATCTAATAACGCTAAACACCCATCAGAAGAATGGAAAATGATTATACATGATTATTTTTCAATTCAATAAAAATATTTTCTTCACTCACATTGGAAAACTTAGTAGTTTGCTCTCTATAATACTGTACTGTTACTATAAAAATAACTAAGCAATAACTAAGCAAGTGTCGCTTGTGCCTTCGTGGTGCAGCGGCACAGTTTGGTTTGGAAGACTGAATTATTTTCATTTCATCCCTATAAGCGCGGCGCTGTTGTCCTTCAACACGCAATGTCTCAAAAAATTGATGAAAAAATTAAAAAAATATATTTTCTGGAATAAAGTGGTTTACCATTGGGTTTCCTCTGCCCGCTATATGCAAGATACAGCGTGGAACCAAAATAAACATTAAGCAAACGAAATGTAGAATGTTAGAGTAATAACTAAATTACCTTTTGTATAATGCCAAAGTCATATTCTATACAAAAAAAATAAAAAAAACGGCTTTTCGTTTGCTATTAAAGTATATTTGTTTTATATTCCACAGAAATTTAAAACCCATATACTTTAAAGACAATAAGAGGAAAACTTTAACGTTGGTCTGTTTTGTAGCTAACTGTACATAAACAAGTATTAAACTTTAGCTTTATTAATATTTAGCACGGTCTTCTGAGAAAAGACAGTGAGTGTCCTTTTGTGCAACGGACGTCGACCTACCGTTTTGTGTGCGTTCATCGTTATTAATCTATGGCCTTTTTGATTTTTTAATTTCTGCAACTCGCACAGGGTTGCCAGATACATAAAAAAGAAGGTTTCGTATTTGGTCTTGTCATAGTTTGATTTTTATTTTTTTAAATTAGTGATACATACATCTTAATACAAACAAAAAGATTTATTGATTATTTTTGTGTATTTTTTTAGAAGTTAAAGAAATATTAGAAATTAAATATTATAATAATATTATTATATTCTCAATTGTTTTTTTTAAATTATGAAGTAACAGTGACAACCCTGATAACGTCATACTTCATAATAATCAATGAGACCGGCAAGCAGATATTAAATTCATATTTCAAGTAAGCGACCACTATTGAACAAGAGAATCGCGTGTCCGAAGCAATCGATCGGATTTTTTCTTGTTTTGAATCATATGCACATTTGATTAAATATATTTATCAATAATATTTATTTTATGTTTGTACCTTTTTGGTTTTTTATTTTATTTATATACATATGTAGTATGTACGTTAGTTTACTCGAAATTTTATGTAAAAACATTTATTTGAATTAAAGTAAAAGTACCCAATTTTTTCTAAATTCTACTGAAATAAAAAATAATTTAGATTGGTTCGTTGATTTAATTTTAACAAAATGTTGTTGTTATTCCACGATAGGATTACTTGGACATTGACGATTGATAGATTGTAAAATTTAAAACTAAAAATGATTAATGTATTTAGTCGTATTGAGTTATTATTTAAACTAATAATATTATATACTAATGAGCGGACTCTAGTGTCTTTAGATAATTTAAGATGAAGTTATATGTGCAAATTAAGGCAATGATAATCATTTGGTAAAAATAGAACTTACTTAACTTACCTGACGGGAGTAGTGGGACACCATCTGACTGAAAACACGATAGCTCTGGGGTTGATTTTCACTCGGGATAATGAATTATTTACGTTTTCTCGCTTAAGCTAGATAAAGATAAAATACAAAGTTCAGCCACAAAAAATCGACGGAATTAAATTGGAGAACGTGATAGTTTGACACTAGGTTCTCTCTATTTTTAATAGTTACATTTGAATGTATAATATAATAACAGATAACTTTTTGTTACAGTTTCAACATGGAAGCGACATCACAAGTGTCGGCCCACTGGCTTTCAGCTATAGTCCTTCTCTGCTCATTTTGTTCTTCATATTCTTTTAATGATAAGGTAAGCTTAATAACCAAGTTAAAAATAAATTAATTGAAAAAATATCATTTAAGGTATATGTAATAAATAAAAATTTAAAAACAAATTTAAATAGAAAGACGCTTCATTAGGTTTAGGTTCTGTTCCTGATTTACTTAAACACAATACGACAATTTCGCAGTCAAAATGTGTATTAACATTATTTTCCTCGAGTGGGAAACGAATCTACTTATTTGTTTTAGTTTCTGCAACTACGCCACAACGGCCTCGAATAATAATTTATTGTTATCACAGGTATTATTTTAACATTGAAGCCTCTTTTAAAGAACTTTTTACAGGCAGTTAATGTTGTTATTTTTTAATGAACACTTTTTATAACTTTATTGTTATTAGGAATACGTAAAGCTTAATTTAGATTTAATAATAATGTTAACCATTAACTTATTTTCGAAGCAAAATAAAAAAGTTATTATGAATGTTTGAAGAACATTTTAATTGTTATATTAATTTTCGAAATTGCATCGTATATTGTTTTAATTTATACTTTGAATTAAAAAAATTGACTCGCTATAGTACGTTGCTTAAAATGCTGCCTTAGCTGTGATCGTGGATTCAAATCAAATATTTTTTTTGACCACAGAGGATGGTGTTAAAAAAATCATAAGCAGTTATTTATAATTTGCTTATATTTTCCGATATTTTATGTGGTGACAAGTTGGACACCGTCATTTAATAAGCAAAATAACGAAATTTTACGGAGAAATTGGAGAGTATCTTAACAGTGGTTTCCTTCCCTCCACATAGGTATATATAATTTCATAGATTTTTATATGAGGCCAGTAGTGGCGTAGCGGCACGAAGTTTGACTGTAAAACCGACTGGTTGTGGGTTCGATCCCCGCTCGATGAGGTGAAATATTTACTACATTTCCATTTCTTCGCTCTGGTGTCGAGGCTAAGCGTGGAGTTGAGTTCTGCCACTGAACACGCAATGCTTCCAGAATTCGGCAGAAAGTGGAGAACAGAGTGTCTTAAAAGTGGGTTCCCTCTGCCTACCGTGCTGTGTGTGGGATACGGCGTGAAGCTGATTTATATACATATATATATATATATATATATATATATATATATATATATATATATATATATATATATATATTATATATATATATATATATATCATATCGTATCATATAGGCTTTACGATATTCCACATCGATAATATAATCAAGAACAGGTGGTTTCGTCAGCCACGCCTTTCATAATGGACCGGTCGAACGGTTTGCTGTAATTTAGTAACTGTGACGTCACACAACCTGTTGAAAAAAAAATGCAACGGCACTTACGAAGTGTAGCAGTTATGAAACGAAACGCAAGGAATGTACCTATAGTTTGTATAGATTTCGACGTACAGGTGGTCAAATGTTGTTGTTTTGGTTTACTTACATTTTATAATATTATGATTATTATCTATTTTTTTTAGTTTAGTTGCTCGCTGTATCACATACATTAGGTTCCCTTTATCAATCCTTTTTATATGGTAAAAAGGATTGGCAGAGTTAACCTAGTGTTAATACATTCTGTTCGGGACCAATTTTCAAGAAACTGTGTGTTGAATGGTGGAACATAACCACGCACTGTCCTAGTACCAGAGCGAGATGAAAATAATTCATTTCCTTAATGGAAATCGAAACACAGCCGTAACATTTACAGTTCTTTCCTTTCCCGCTGCGCCTTCAATGCCTTTAATACTTAAAGTCAGAGTGGAAAATTAAAAATATTTCGCATTACTTTTGGCAGATACTAAATTGCTTGGCTTTAGATAAGCTCAAATCTTCTTTTTCTATAACTAATCGTTATTTTAACATTATTTGTTATGTGAGTTTTTTTATCTAAAATGGTTATATTGTTGAAAAATACTCGAAATGCACTTCTTAAGCGGAACACGCTGTGTTCCGCATAATAAGAGTGGGCAGAGGGAACCTGAGGGAGAGAAACCTCAAGATAACCATTTCCAATTTCCCGCCAAATTCAAATTATACTAATTTGTAAAGATGTTAGGTTAATTCAATCTGTCATTAAAAATATACCTAATAGATAAAATTAATTCTTATTAATTCAAATTTTGATTGATAATGAACAAGATTTATTAGCGCTCATCGATCTGCTGTCACACCGTCTTATATTGTGTCAAAATATAAATCACATTAGGTTATATGAAGTCTATAAATCTTATTATCGAAGTTAATTACATTCGTGTTTTTGTTAAGGTTGGTTGGTACTGCTGGTTTGGAAGGGAAGCTTCTTCATGTTTTTTTATTTTGTTTCTAATGTTAGGGCATGTATGAAGAGGTTGATGACAGTGGACGAAGTGATAGAGGGATGTAAGTAGAGAACGTAGCGTGTGACGTTCCCTTTCCTCTGACTACCCCACTAGGAATAAATTGTGACACCTAAAAATCTTTTTTTTTTAATATATTTTTTGTGTCTGCTAAGTATATTAAGAATATTATAAAAAAGCTTTATGGAAATATATTGATTTAGAAAAAAAATGGCTTCAAGTATATCTTTATTTGTCACTTTTAAATCATCACCGTCCCCTTTTAATATCAATTTATTAAAGCTAAAAGTTGATAATACAAAGGACAAGAACAATAATAGTAATTTTATAAATATTTTATTCTTTAGTTATAATGAAAAAATCTGTTTAAGCGGGCGAAGCCACGTTCGAGTCACTAGTATATCATAAAATTTAATATTTAAAAGTAACATAGCTGTAATGTAGGTTATGGCAACGTCATGGTCGTGCAAGATTAACTCAATTATAGATGATTTAACATGTAATTAAAGTTTAAATCTCATAGCTGAGTGTCACAACGTGTGACATTCTGTTATGCCTAATTTTGTTCAATTACCATTACGGTTGATTCCTTTTGAGTATCTTTTATATATTCAAAATCGTTGTAAATATTAGTTTAGTTAGACTTATTTATACTTTAAAATCCGGATGATGATATTTGAGACTAAAGCTTTATTGGAATAGAACTAGTGTCAAGACTCTTAATTTTAATTTAAAGAAAGTAAGTGAGACTTTTATATCCCTTATACAGATAGCCTTATATATCTATTAGCATCACGCTGTATCCCGCACACAGTAGGGAACCTAGTGAGACACTTCATTCTAATTTAAGACTTCCGTTTCTCACTTTCTGCCAAATTCTTCAACATAGTGTATTGATTGGCGTAATTCAAGACCACTGTTTATTCAACCATAGTGGGGGGAAATGAAATTATTAAATATTTCATTCCCTCTAGTGGAAATCGAACTAGCAACCGTTGCAGTTTACAGTCGCAATCTTATGCCGACGTGCCACAATGCATCTTAAATAAATATTATCTAACTTTTTTAAAATAAAATAATAAATAATCTTTTTCACGTACTTAATTTATCCCCGCCTTACCTTTTAAAGAATATGCCATATTTATAGACGGATTATTGAATCGAAGACATTTTAAAATGAATTTGTTATTTAAATCACATTCAAATGGAATTTCGATTACACGAGATGAATATAAAGCAATATTCAAATATTGTTCCCCAAATAGGTTCAGTCACTTCGTGCGCAGAGTAAAAAATAAATATCGCTCTTAAATTACAAAAAAAAAAAAATTGTTTGAGGCCAGTCGTGGCGCAGGGACCAAAGTATGTGACTGTAAACTCGACGTTGTGAGTTCGATTCCCACTCGAGGAAATTAAACATTTATTAAAATTTAATGCTGGAAGCCTGTATCGTTTAGATTTAGAGAACGTTTAGGTTTAATTAAAGGTTTCTTCGTTCTACAATGTACTAAGAAATTAAAAATTATTATTTGATTCAAAGGCTAGAACAAACAATGTTCTACTTTTAGGCAAGAAATGAAATATTATGATTTTTTTCTAATCCTCGCCCAGGTAACAAGGCAAAACGCGGCGTTGAGTTCCGCCATTCAACTCGCATTGTGTCGAGAATGCTTCAAAAAGTGGGGAACAGAAGTGGCTCCCATGTTCCCCACGCCTACCCTGCTTGCTATGTGCGGGATTCAGCGTGAACCTAGAAATTAATAAAAAAGTTAACTACTAAAAATAATCATTACAGATAACTTTTCATATATATATAATAAAAAAACCTACATGTTATTATTTAATAAACTTTTAGTAGTTAGACATGGCCTCATTTCACAACGACATGAATAAAAGAAAGCTATAAAACGAAATTTTGTATTAAATTGAATTTTATGAAAAATTGATTTTAAACCTTTTAAATGGCACCGTGAAATAAGGTCTTGAGTTTCACTATTTGAGATCTCCGACAATTCTAGAAGACGCACCTTTACCCTTCACGTTGTTTAGTTTAATAACATCTCAGTCAATACAGTTACTACATTAATATATTTAACATATATAATAAGATTCACAGCTTTCACACGATTGTAACTTATACGGAAATATTATTTACAATATTTGATTTCACCTCCCAAAATATTTCTAAAAGTGCAAATACGTGTTTCTTACACCGAATGATCGATATATTTACAAATATGTCCATCAACAAGAATCGAATTTACGATCACATTTAACCGTCCAACCAACCAACAACTATACCAAGAGGTCAAACAAAACCTAATTTAATTTAAGTTTACAATGATTTTCATTACCGATAAGCTTCATATTAAATTGCCTATTTCTCCACTGTCTGTGTTTTGTTACTCTGTGATAAATCAACTCTATTGTGCACGTGGTTACATAACGCATACCAAACGCCGTTGGCTGCTATGTGACTGTTTTCTTACGATTGAAATGTTTCTATTCATACAAAACGATATTTGCAATAATATTTTTTTATGTATGTGCTTTTTTTATGATATGTATTAGAAATTTAATTTGTATCGCAATTGATACTTGAAACATATGATAAAACCAAGTCCTTGTTTTATTATGAGAAAATGGCTAATTTTTAAATTTGATTTTTATATTTGATTTACAATTTTCTAATTATTGAATGTCTTTTATTTATATAAAAAAAAATAAATTTGAAAACTATTTAATTTTTTTTTTAAATGGTTCTATTTATATTATTTATTTACATATTAAAAAGAAAACTAAATAGTTTTCAAATTTCATTTTTTATATAAATAAAAGACATTCAATAATCAGAAAATTTAAAAATTAGTCATTTTCTCATTTACACAATTCATTTTAATGTTAATAATTTATTAAGAAACAAATAAACAGTAACATAATGATTAAAAAAATAATTTTAAAAATAATTTTCTTGTTGAGACTACATTAGAATACGAATAGAAGATGCTATCGAATCCTAAATATTAATAATTGAATGTCAAAATAATCTATGAAATGTCACGAATGAATCAGTTTTAAATAATCGATTATTTTTGCATAAAAATTCGAGTAAATCTTCTATCATTAGAAAATTGACCTATTTTGTGGGACGCACATAATATCAACATCTACATTTATAAAATTCCAGATATTTCAAATTATATTTACATATATTAAACTATATATGTACCTCACTCAGATCTAGATCAGATTTAGATCTAGATTTTGTCATTCGAATACTTGTTGATGAAAAACTATCGTTTAATTTTATCGTTACATTATTTTTTTACTTTTGAAGTCTTTATAAGTAAGTTCAATAAAATTTATCAGAGTTATATTTTTTAGCGCTGTGGTTATAAGATTAAATGTTTTATGAAAAAAAAAAATGATTTGGATTTAATATGTTTTAAAATAATTATGGGTTCGATTACCACTCGTGGCATGAATTCTTTTTCGTATCCTTGTTTTGGTCACAAGCCAAAGTGGTGTTGAGTTCCGCCACTCAACATCTCCGTGTCTCAAAAATGAACGTTAAGCTCAAAGATTGGAAAACGGCTAGTCTCTGCCAAACATCTACTATATTATTTTGTTAATCATTACGGTGCCTTTCGAAATGGCAGAAAGGTAGAGGAAAAAATATCCTACCAAAATAAAGGAGATGCATGGACATTAAAATAATTAATTACCAATCCTCTAGATATTTTCCTAGAACATTTAAATAGACTCCATTTGTCTTTGGATGTGTCATAGCACTAAAATCAGTTTACTGACCAAAGGTGACCAGTACCGTTGTAATTTGACGATAATTAATCAATTTGAGGAAAACAAAGTCAAACAGAGCTTGGAAAATGTGGATATGGCTTTATTTTTTTATTAAATATCAATTTGAGTGTAAGCGCGACGGCTTCGATTCTCACTCAGGGGAAAACATTCTTTTGATTTGCTCGCTCTGGTTACAAGACTAAACGTGTTAAGTAATGGAACTCAACGCCGTGCTTTCAATGTTCTACTATATGTATACAATATTAGCGGCTTCGCCCGCTTTATAACTAAATAATAATAAAATGTTCTGATGTATAAGCTATATTACTGTGAAGTTTTATGTAAATTCGTTCGGTACTTTTTGCTGGAAAGTGGAACATACATACATCCTCATTATCAAACCTCTACGATCTACATACATAATACAATCTAACTTTAAGCCGTTAGTGATAAACATTAAGCCGAGATTGATTATTACAAGAGTTTGCACTTCTTTTAAATACACGAAAGACTCAATATAGTCAAATCAATATGAAATTATCTTAATTGAATTTTTATCTTTTTTACTTTGGAATTCTATTAAGTGAATGATTTTGTTTTTCTAGCAATTGGTTTTAATAAATTCTTATAATATTACAGTTTTTTTTCCCTTAATTGTAATTTACACATATATGTACATATACATAAAACAACAGTTGATAAGATTTTTGTATGTTTGTGATATGAGTAAATAATATACTACAGATTTATATTTTTAATTTAAAAACATGCACTGTAAGCTGTATATCAAACTAATACAGGTGTCGGTAAAATAATTTTTTTTGGAGCTTACGTAATTGACACATAAAAAATAATGTTTCTTTTTTTACCATTATGGAATTAACTTTTGCTACCATTAAGGACGTATTTAAACAAAATAAATTCAAAATTCGCTAATAAAAATAGCGTTAAAAATAAAATAATAATTAGAAATGAATCGTACTCAGAATATATTAATTTCTACCTAATATACTCGAATGTATCTCTCTCTCTCTCTCTTTTGCTCTTCTCAGCCTTGTTTTAGCTTCGCGCACATTGCAGGGTAAGCTGGGAACCTATTGTTAAAATACTTCGTTACTACTAAGACGCCTGTTCCCCAGTTTCCGCTGAGGCGTTTTTTTATGGAAAACACATAGCAAACGAGCGTACCGGTCACTTGTATTGCATATTGAGTTCGCGTTTGAACTCAACGCCGAACTTTTCCACCTAGCTTTTTATAATTGGAAAAATGATAATATACTATCACTATATATTTACACCAAAAACAGTTTATTTTATTAAATGTATCGTATTTTTCCACTTCTAAGAAATTCTTATAAATGAATCACAAGAATAATCTAAAAGCTTTTAGGATGAAGTGATTACATGAACTTTGTAAGTTGATGACATAAGAAGGAAACGGCTCGTCAAGTTCAAGGAATCTTCACACATTTATTACATTTAATATAAAATTGATGACAAATAAACCGCAAACATATATATTTTTTTTTTTTACGAATATAAATTTTAAAAAAATATGAGTTATTTGTACCTACATATGATAGTGCTGATTTTTAGTAAGCAAATAGATACAGATAAAAATTTGAAATTCATAAAAACTTCTATAAATTAAACATGGAATATATCTTGATGTAAAATACAGAATTTTAAAAATAGAACGTTTTGTTTAACTTCTTAAATATTGTAAGGTATAATAGGGGGGGATTTTAGTAGTCGAATTATTTAAAAATATTGATTTTCAATTGTTTTCTTTTCCTAAACGCTATTCCGGAAAATATGTGTTACATAGTGGGGAACGGAGTGTCTTAACACTAGGTTTCCTCTGGCTACCCTGCTGTGGGCGGACGTATCCCGCGTTTAGCTGATAAAAAAATATGATGTGATACATTACGCGACTCAAAAACGATACGTGAACAATGTATAAAGTGATATTTATTTCATTGTACTTCGATATTATATTAACAAAATTATATATTTCTATATATATATGGATATTATCTTATTATTTTTAAAATAATGGTAAACATTATGACCATTACAGCCACATCATCAATAATTTTAATTATTTCAGAAGCAAAACCGCAAATTTTAGGCAGTAAAATAATTGGGCAATGTCACATCCTGGTTGTTCTGAGAAGCTGACGTGTTTCCCTTTGACATGATATCATTTGTTTTTTTCAGATATGAGGAAAGATAAAATATGACATAATATTAACTACATTTTATTATATTTGACAGATAATAAAATTCATTTACTTTTATAAGAAACAAGTGAGAAATCCGTTTAAAAATAGTTTTGGGAACATTAATCATTTTGTGGAACTTTCCTTGACTAAAATTTGTTAAGAAACATATCGTCATCGATATCAACAACGAAATAGTGAATCACAACACTGTCGTAAGGCAAGAACTATCAAAACTTAAAAACTTTCTGGAAATCTAAGAGCTTCCTCCTTCCTATAAGGTATATGTTTTTTTACTACGAACCGCCTATTTCTCGGGTCATTGCGTGTTGATTGGTGAAACTCTACGCTGCGCTTGGTTGAAGCAACTTTAGTGCAATTATTCACCGTTGTGGCATATAGGGAATCATTATTTTAAATATTATAAATCCAATGTTGTTAGGGGTGGGCAAAGTGTAGTACTGGCTGTCGTAGAGTGGTCGCGGCGTTGAGTTCCGCCTATTTCTCTCAACACGTAAGGCTTCCAGACGGGAAGTGGGAAACAGAAATGTCTTAATGGGCATGAGCACTAACACAACCAGGTTACCAGGTTCCCTCTGCTTTAGTGAAGCACAAAAAAGGGGTAAAGGATTGTTTCGAAAGACTACATTAGGTTCACGTGTATCTGATTTAATCAAAGTCATTGCGAAACTGATTTTTATGAACATTACGTTTTTAAATCAATTTAAAAAATGTAATATACTTACTTATAGTAATTAAATCATGAATGATTATCAACTAGATCATAATATATAGGCTATTGTGTTACAAGCCAATACTTATCTGAAATTAATTCTACATTTCATAGGTCGAGACCTAGTTATTTTGAAATATAATATTTAGTAATATCAATAACGTAGCCTCCATTTTACACTATGAGCACTGATTCAATTAAAGGGACCTACGTGGGACAGTGTCTAATGTAAACGCAGTGGTTGTGGGTTCGACTCACAATCAGGGGAAAGGATTATTTTGTTTTTCCTGTTCATTCTCGTCGATGAACAGGAAAAATATTATAATTTTAAGTTTAGTAATAACTGTATTATTGATTATTTTTTTAACATTATTCGAAATTAAACCCTGACCTCCACTTAAATTTTCACTGCTCACCCTTGCGTAAAGGTCGAGAGAAGATTATGACAGATTTGCGGTCACAACCAATTTATTTCATTTATTTTAAATTAGTCAGTGATAGCCAGTGAGTCGCGAGGTTAATATATTAACATTTCAAATTGAAAAAATACTAATTACAATCAAATATTTTTTAGACTACGAAAGCTTAGCTAAATCGATTATCTAATCTAGGTTAGCTTCACGCTATATCCCGCACACAGCAGGGTAGGCAGAGGGAACCTAGTGTAAGACACTGCGTTCCCCACTTTCTGCCGAATTTTGGAGGCATTGCGTGTTGAGTGGCAGAACTCAACGCCGCGCTTTGCCTCGACACCAGAGCGAAGAAATGGAAATATAAATTTAAGTAAATATTTCATCTCCTCGAGTGGGGATCGAACCCACAACCAGTCGGTTTTACAGTCACACTATGTGCCACTGCGCCACGGCTGGCCTCATCTCTATCTAGGTATTAGTCCAAAATAAATTTTTCACTGTATCCATCTTAATGCACCCCATGCTGCTCAATTTTAAAGACTACTGTGTTGAGTGGCCAAGTGAGAGCCTTAGATATAAAATAATAAATATTAAAATAATTTAATATTTATTGATACTAAAAAGTATGCTTTAAAAGTATTTTAAATTAACATTCAGAACATGTCAGTGTAGTCAATCTAAAGGGAGGCTATTAGATTTGATTGTCCCCTTATTCTACTTAGCAGTTGATTTATTTTTAAACTCCAATTTTATTTTATTTATTATTATTGGCTGAAGTATTTTTTTAAGTTCACACTGTATTCCTTACAACTAACACGGTAGACAGAGGGAACCTGAGAACCTAGTGTTAAGAGACTCTGTTTTCCTTTAATTATTCCGTTTCCCAGTTTTCACTGAAAGAACTTGAAGCATTGCGTATTGAGTAGCAGTACTCAAGGCTATGCGTCGGTACCAGGGCGAGGAAAACAAAATATTATATATTTGATTCCTCCGAGTGTGTATCGAATCCAGAACCGTCACGTTTGTGACCTACGTACTCCT
Organism: Heliconius charithonia; assembly: GCA_030704555.1. Classification (NCBI taxonomy): domain Eukaryota; kingdom Metazoa; phylum Arthropoda; class Insecta; order Lepidoptera; family Nymphalidae; genus Heliconius; species Heliconius charithonia. The sequence goes on from CM060819.1 coordinate 15,669,199, forward strand.
AGCTCAACCTCTCTCGCAGTGCTCAAAGCAAGACGCTTTGTCTGATCTGATATCTCAATTTCAAACTTACCGTCAAGTGATTTAATAAAAGTTGTTAAGAATCATAAAATCACTTTTCCTTTAAATTTAAGGCAACTATAAAACGTTTTAGTTTTAAGTATCTATCATTAAAAAACTATTTAAATATAGCACTTAAATTTTGTCCTGTATTTATTTTAAACAAAAAAATAATTATTTAAATATTTATTACAGTATTTTTTGCTATTTTACAAATCCTTGAGTTATTATAAGTAGCGCCAGTCGCTGTTACACACTGCACTGTGTCTAATTTGACCCAAATGGTACATATCCGTGACATTTAACTTTTACTTAAATTGTTATATACTCAATATTCGTATATTCAAATTATTTTTAAGTAACTTTTTCGTGTTTGTTGATAGCTATATTGTTAAGAGTACTAAAAAAATATAATAACTATGGTTTTCTTAATCGAGTTTTAAAAGTACTAATGTGTTTTTTTCTTAATTTTTTTGCTTCACTATATATTTTGTACATACCACACAGGGTAGGCGGAGCGACGAAAATAAAAATATTAAAAATTTCATTCCCACGAGTGGGAATCGAACCCACAACCATTGCGTTTACCGTCGCACTTTTGTGCCGCATATATAGTGTGCTCATAGCTATAATATATACTAGTAACCTCTGACGAGTTCTTCTATTTAGGCTCTGGCCCCATCGCCCAATCAGGTTAATGATACCACATTATTGTATTGTCACCCAAACTACATATGACTGCCAACTTTCATCATATCGATTATAAAAGAGGATCAAAGAGGGTCAAGTTTCTTAAATTTTAATACCCAGTTGCAAAGTTACATAGGTATTATCATTTTTAAACTACGCAATGGGCGCTAAGCGTGTACAATTAAAGAATAGATTTATTTAAAGAGGATGGCTTGTATTTTAAATACGTGCATATACTTTCTATTTGGAAATATATATGAAAGATTTGTAACGTGATGTAGTAAAGATATATATTTTCCGTTCAACTTTAACTCTATAAGGAAAAAAGCTGGTAGCAACAATGGTATAGGTATGCCATATATAAAACCTACTTTGAAAATGATGAGTTCACAATCAGCGAATCCTGTCACCATTTTCACTACATACTCACCCATACAAATATAATAATAATATATGTTCCATAGATTAAAAAAATATATATTTATTTAAACAAAACTTATTTATTTTTAATTCTATCTCTAGGTATATAATATATATATATATACGCTTGGAAAGTAGAAATATTATAGCAATCGATTTTATCGTAAAATAACATTGGCTAAAAAACTAAAACTTATGTAATATTGGCAATAATTAAAATAATCTATGATAGTCGTGTCAATTAACAGACTGATATCGATCTACATAACATAATCGATTACATTACTGGATCGAATGTTCAAAGGTTAAATAAAATTGTAATTGGTATAATAATTTGCTTGTATTTTTTTAAATATATTTTATATAAAAAAATAATGTTCTTTAAATAAAACTATTTTAACCGGATTAATCGCGTATATTTAGTTTTTACATTTTTGGAAACCCGACGTTTCGAACACTTTGCAGTAGTCCGTGGTCAAGGGTAGACTGACGGACTACTGCAAAGTGTTCGAAACGTCGGGTTTCCAAAAATGTAAAAACTAAATATACGCGATTAATCCGGTTAAAATAGTTTTATTTAAAATGTATAATAATCGTGAAAATCAAAGAACTTATTAAATAATGTTCTTATTAATATTCTTAATCTATAAAAAAAATATATAGATAGAAAGACTTATTTAGAAAACACTAATTAGTATTTAGTGTTTGGCCTCTTTGAGAACGTATGGTTAATGTTTAGAGCACTTGGACATCTTTTAAGAGGCGTGGATTCAAATCTTTCCTAAGTGTGGAATACCATTTTCAAAAAGTATATAGATATGTTTTCCTCTGATTTCCAAAAAAAAATAGAATGCTATATTTGTAAAAAAATATATACATATATTTATTTAAAACTAAATTGTATTCTAGTATTAGAAACTTTATGTTGTGTATTTACAAAATATGAATTGGACCGAAACGTGTTACTTAGGTGTTTCCCCAGATTCGTGTCAAGCGTGCATAGACGCCATGAAACTCTATCAATTAATGGAGTAATGGAAAAATAAAATATTGCCGTGTCGTGATTTCCTCAATTTCCTGTTAAATATGAAACGTGTAAAATCAGTGCCCAGCCAGCCCACTTTTAGGTTGTAATTTTTTCAAGGTATTTTTTTAGATAAGGCCATCATGGCGCAGTGGGAGAGCGTGACTATAAGCACGATGGTTGTGGTGTACTGTGTTCCAATTCTATACATAAAGCGTCATGTCGACTGTCATTATTTATAGATATATTAAATAGAGGAGAATCCAATAACTTGTCAAGAAATAGATATAATTATGTATATAAACAGTTTAATTTCGAAGTAGGAAATTTTTCAGTCCTGGGGGTAGGAGTGGGGGAGACAGAATAGGGAAGCTACCAGATATTTCTATAGTGGGTACGGCACATATGGTTGTATTTCAATCAATTTGTCAAAAATTGCCAATTGTCGATTATATTATATTTTGTGTTATTTTAATAAAAAAATATATTTAAATAATATCTCAATAATTAATATTAAATATTTTTCTAGTGTATCTAGTACAATACATTACACCCGCTATGACAAAGCGCAGCTACGGTACAGTAATTACGCAAACCTATTTCATTTCATTGGAAACCTTCGGATTTGCTCTTGGACTGGATTAGACGTTTGTCATTCACCATCGATTCGGTATTTTAAAGTATCACGTTGGCCGCATAACAATAACTTTAATGTTTAATTTTGTGTTTGATTGTAATTTTAATATTTTGAAAGTCTTATTTCATACTTAGGAAAGAAAAATAATTATCAAGAAAACGTATAAAAAAATTGAACGTAGTAGGATTTGAACCCGCGCTTCTTCTTTTTCAAATCAAATCCCGCTACGTTAAAATTTTTAAATGTTGCTTAGTAAGTGTTTTATTAATTGTAAAATTTGGAATAAATTATCTAAGATAATTTTTCAATTCAAACCATTGCTTCCTGAGATAAACGCTTTCAACTAAATAAATTCTTTAGCTTTATAATATTAGTATAGATATCTCGTGATCAGAATTTGAAATCATAATTATAGATTGTGAGATATTCAGATAATACCAACTGCATCACGACAACGTCTACATATATTAAGAAATACAACTTATATAGGTCAGCTTCACGCTGTATCCCGCACACAGCAGGGTAGGCAGAAGGAACTTAGTGTTAAGACCCTCCGTTCCCCACTTTCTGCCGAATTCTGGAGGCATTGCGTGTTGGATGGCAGAACTCAACGCCGCGCTTAGCCTCGACACCAGAGCGAAGAAATGGAAATATAAATTTAAGTAAATATTTCATCTCCTCGAGTGGGGATCGAACCCACAACCAGTCGGTTTTACAGTCACACTTCGTGCCGCTGCGCCACGACTCGCCTCAACTTATATCTTAGATATATGCTTGTATGTCTGGGTTTTAATTTGACCGTATTTACTCCAAACCGTATTTACTACAAAAGTAAACTACTGTCGTCTTATTTAATGCAAAGTGGCAAATTTCTATTTATTTATTTAACAATAGTGGTTCTAATATTAATACACTTTTTACATACGAATGATGTAAATAACTATTATTTTCCGCCCTCACATTTTCAATAATAGGAGGAGCCTAGTGTTAAGACACTACACTCTCCACTTTCCGCCCAATTCTAAAGGCATTGTGTTTTTTTTGTCTCGACGAAAATGAAAATATTATTATATTTCATTTCCTCGAGTGGGAATCGAATCCACAACCTGTTGCGCTTACAAGCAAACGCTTGTGCCATTGCGCCACGACGTGGTTTCTTTAATATGAATGTCTTTATAAAAGCTATGGACAAACTTTTATGTCAAGCGATATCCTGTGCATAAGAAAGTTGTCGGCTAACTTCAACAGGATACGTTTTCTTTAGAAGAAATTATGTAGAGACTAATATTTATTGATGTACAGAATTAAGGGGCATTATTAAAATTTAACAGACATGTACTACTAATAACACAGGCGTTTTATGATATTAAATTGAAAAAAGGAGCTTTCACAAAGAACTTTTACTTAGCATAAATCGAACCCTCACCTATTGGACGGTCTTCCAGTTCCAATTTCTATTCCATTTTAGTGTCTGAACAACACTTGAAAAATGTTAAAAGGACAGCAATCCAATATATGCCCCTATAATTAAGAGAGAGAGAGCAAAATACAATTAAATAAATAAGGTTTAAGAAAATTATAAAATAATTAAATAATAATATTCATTTTAAAACTTAATAATATATAAATATATAGAAACGTAGAGGCTAGTCGTGGTGCAGTGGCGAAAGTGTGCGTCTGTAAACGATAGGCCGTGGGTTCGCTCTAGTAACGAGGCAAAGCGCGGCGTTGAGTTACGCCACTTAACACACAATACCTCCAAAATTCGGCAAGTGGGGAACGGAGTGTCTTAACCCTAGGTCCCCCTGCTTACTCGGCTGTGATCGGAATTCAGCGTAAAGCTGATTGAATTATTTTTTTAAATATATCTACTATCAACTCTATACAAGGATATGTTCACTTAAAATTAAAATGTAGCCACTTTGTATTGAACTACCTTATAAAATATTTTAAATATTTATCTATACGTTTGTATATACTTATGTATTTAAAAATTTAAGCTGATAGTAAATTGTGATATTTAATCAAAAGACTGGTTTACATGTAAATGTTAAATGAGTGACACACGTATGTATTTATATTTTATATTGTAGAAACCAAAAAATAAACATAAAGCAAGCCAATAAGTTGCCATTGTAATTTGAGCTGTGCATTGCGAAATAAAGCACCGACTAGATGCAGCTACTTTAAATACTTTCATAACATCTGACTAACTATAGTTCGATATAATTAATAAAATTAAATCTTATACATGGAGCGTACGCGAAGGTCGTGAGTTCGAGCTCTACTCGCGGGAATAATTTTTTATTTATTATTATTTTCATTTCCTCGTTTTAGTACAAAGGTAAAAGTAACGACAGGCTGCGGGGTCGCTCTAGTAACGAGAAACGCAAAGCGCGGCGTTGAGTTCTGTCACTCCAAACGCAATGCCTCCAATGCCTGTCCTCTTGGAGGAACGTGGGGAACGGTGTCTTAACACAAAGTTTCTTTTGCATACCCTGCTAAATGTGGGATACAGTGTGAATTAAATATAACGTCAGGAGACACACCTATAGTGACAAAACACTACCTCCTTCTGTTTCTGCTTATGAATACATAGACTTACTTTTATTGCCCAATACCCAATTAATTTATAATAAATTAGCGACACGCTCGCATTGTTTAATTACTTTTTTAATTATGTGCTGATAAAAAAATTATAATTCAATTTTAAGGGAAGCTTACCAAAATTTATTAATGAAAATTGCACTTCAGTAGGTGGCCATTTCTGTAGCGTGCATAAACGCACAGACGGACGGATTTTTTTAAAAATCTTTATTTTAGGTTCTGTATTGTTAAACGCATTCATCAATAAAAGAATTAAACCGAAACGAGTGGATTTCAAACCCATAATTGATCTATGTACGATTTATTATTAAATACGATAAGATAGCAATATGCTTCAGAAATTGGCAAATATTAGCAGGGCTCATTTTAAGCTGGTCGTTCACTACAATGACGGATCCTTTCGAATGTCCATGGAAAATAACGAAAGGGCAAAGACCCGCCTGTTTTTTTTTTATTTGACTACATATACTTTTTTCACAATAAGGTGCAAAATCGTGACGGGAGAAATAAAAATACAAATACATCCGATGGAATTTAATATGTTTTACTGTATTTTATATTGTGCATGTTTATTTTTAATATTGCATACTTATGTATATATATGTAGGATAAGAATTATTTCTTAAAATGTCATTCGAACGTTTTCAATTCGAATTAAGTTTATATTAAAATTATATAAAATATTGAGATTGCAGCGTTGAGTTCTGCCACTCAACACACGGATTGTGACGAACGGAAGTATCTTAATGAAAGCGGATGTTGTTAACAGTAAGTCCCCAGGTTCCCTTTGCTCACCCTACAATATGCAGGATGCAGTGAAGCTAAAATAAAGAAATATATAAGAGGTTGAAATAAGATGTAATTGGCTTGCTTGCTTATGTAATTTTCTTTGATAAATATTTACAAGAAAAATAAATACAGCAAACTGTATGCAATATCCATTCAACCTTACATAATAGAAATTTGAATAATTTTCAAGCACAATATATCCATTAGATACATAAATGTATTGTTCCAACCGACGTGTGTATAACAGATCTTTGTCTCGCCTTGATTTTTGGACTCGCCTGAGCAGAAAACTGATAAAACTCAACCCTGACACGTATAACGGGAACGAAATGAAACAATAGACTTCCCGTATCCGTGTGTCGTGAACTTGTCAGAACTGTCAATAACTTTCTTTTATATGCTTATACGGCCATGAGTTAAGCGTTTACAGCCTATTCAACATTGGTTTATCTGTTTATGTATAGGTAATTAATACATATACAAACACAGATTAACGAGGCAAAGCGCGGCGTTGAGTTCCGTTACTTAGTAATCAATGTTGGAGGCATGGAATGTGAGAACGGAGTGCCTATTAAATATTGATAAACCGTTGGCCGCTTTCCCAGAGGTGTGGGTTCAAATTCTTCTACTTGCATTAATTTTTAAACGTTTTGAAAAAAGTTACCCATAATTTTAATTACTTTAGTACCATACACAATATACAATGCAATTAATAAATATATAAATATGATATATACCAAATCAATTTAAAAGAAATCAACGGTTTATAAACGGTTAGTGCAAATTTAAATTCGTTTCACGCGCAAGTTGTTCACACCCAATGTCAGTGTCTGTCGCTACTAATGTACACATATAACAAACATTAAATATTTACCACGAACGAAACGAAACTTGTATAGTTACTTGCCATAGTACATTCAAAATTTGTTTTAAAACCACGCAATGCATTAAAATTTAGTGCTGTTATCATTTTTTTATTTAATAGAATTAGAATCCTTGACTTGATTGAAAAAAAAAATGTACAGATTAATTCATTGTTAAAGAATGAAGACACTTTCTAAGCTGATTGGTGTCTTTTAAAATAATTAAAGTGAAAAAAAAATTTCTACATTAGCTTACGAAAAGTATACCATCAGATCCATTTAAAGTTATATAAAGTTCTTAGTATTTAAGATATAAATAGACACACTGATACAATTACATATTATAGAAAAAATAAATAAAAAAAATAGCTCCACGCTATATCCCGCACACAGCAGGGTAGGCAGAGGGAACCTAGTGTAAGACACTCCGTTCCCTACTTTCTGCCAAATTTTGGAGGCATTGCGTGTTAAGTGGCAGAGCTCAACGCCGCACTTTGCCTCGACACCAGAGCGAAGAAATGGAAATATAAATTTAAGTAAATATTTCATCTCCTCGAGTGGGGATCGAACCCACAACCAGTCGGTTTTACAGTCACACTCCGTGCCACTGCGCCACGACTGGCCTCTTACATATTATAGAATTGAATGAAATGAAGACGTCAATTTAACATACAAGCTACTATAGTAGTAACGTAGTCAACCAATTTACAGTACTAATATAAGTAACCTTTAATACAGACAACTATTCATGACGTTTAAACTATAGGTAATTGTGCATTCAAAATAGTATTTAGTCAGCGTGACTAACAGCAGTTACTGTAAAGAACATGTGTTTTTACCCCTTTATTTGTGTTAGTAGGCAAAGGGCAAGCGTGTGGATGGCGAAGGCGGCACATCACTAATATTTTTATTCATAGACAAAACCGAAAAGTTTTTTTTTATTATTCATATTATATAATGCATATAAAATCGTGGCCAGTCATGACGTAGGGGCACAAGCGTCTGATTGTAAACCCTACAAGTTGTGTATTATTTCCATTTCTTCCAACCGCGGCGTTTAGTTCTGCACTCAACACGCAGTTACTACAGAATTCTGGGGAAGTGGGGAGCAGAATGTCTTGGACTCTACACTACTTCTGCATACTTTGCTATATGCCGCATAGCATGAAGCTAAAGATAACGGACAATATACATAATATAAGAAAGGTTAAAGCTAAAAATTGTCACATTTAGGTTCTGTGGTGAATGTATTTGATTAGAGGATATTTCTCTATATTTTAACGGGAACAGAACGACAAAAAGTTTTATATTATATAGTTCAACATAATATAAGCAATTTGCATGCTGCAAACTCGTAAAATACAAAATAATTCAATTATTTATACTTTTATACAGAAAATATAGTTTACTTCCTCAATTTTACCTCATACATTGTAAGTGCAATCTCAATTTGGCGCCGTTACTTAAATTTCTTTAAGATTATTATTACGGAATTCGGTCGAAAGTAATAATTTAAGGCGGAATCATCTGAACGACATTCGACATGACATCAAATTGTGTTAACAGAACATTTTATGCGAAAAAAGATTTGTAAATTATACTGTATATCTGTTTCATAAAATTATACTAGTTTAGAACTTTGGCTTTTAACGTTTCTTATTTGTTATTGAGCAGTGTCGTTGCCGCATGCTGTCCAAACATTTAAATATACACCATATTTAGGGATCGGACTACGCCGCTACATAAATACTAAATTTCCAAAGTAAATATTATATATTGCGTAATAATTCTCAAAATATCATAATGGCTCTTTATCAACATCGGTTGATGAGTGATTTGTATTTTTCTTGCCAAGTAAGTCAAAATATGGATTGGGTTTTAACACTGCATTTTACATGGGCGCTGGAGCACGAGAGTGAGACTGTAAGCGCTACAGGTAGTGAATTCGATTTCCACTCGAAGAAATGAAATGTTTAATATATTATATTAATTTCCTCGCTACAGTAACGAGGCAAAGCGCAGCATTGAGTTCTGCCACTCAATACGCAATGCTTCCAGAATTCGGCAGAAATTGAGGGACGAAATGTCTTAATCGAAACAGTGTTTGCAAATTAGATTCCCAGGTTCTCTCTACATACTCTGCTATGCTATGTAAGAGTCAGCGTTAAGTAAAAAAAAATATAAAACGGAGAACGGAATAAGTTAACGCTAGCCTCAATAAATTAAATGAAATCTGCAATTGACACAAAACTTTGAGGACCTTTAACCTTTTATAATCAAAACGTAAGACATACAAACAATAATGCTTTCCGCTTTATTACATACAAAATTTTCGGTATTTTTTTCTTATCTTGTATCTCCAATTGACATCTTACAGACCCGGATGGGATATGACAATATTTTATATATTGAACTGTTATTCGTTTAAAAGATGAGACGCAAATATAAAAAAAAAAACTAGCTGTAAGAATATAAATTAAAGGATTTAATTGATTTATAACCTTATGAGTTTAAATGTGTTATTTTCAACATAACTGTATATATTTTTTAGTTGTAAATGCTGTAAAAGAAAAGTTATTGCATGTAAAATCAATGTATTGCATTAACGTTCGTGTGTTCTGTTTTCGGTGCTAGTAATATTTAACTTAAAAAAATAAACATAAATATACAACGTTTTTATTGTATGAATATTAAATAAATTATTTGCCAACGATTACAAAATTGACATGTCCGCTCTCAGGAAGTGTTACATTAACGAAATAAAATTAATAATAAATTTTATAAAACTCACGTCAATTAACATGATATTCTCTAGCTAGTAATCATTGGTCGATTGAAAGAATCAGATTACTTAGGCATGTCGATCTCTCTGTGTCAGATAATGTTCTTTTTCTGTTTTAAGAGAAAAATGTAAAAAACCTTATATAAACTAATCAATAGTTTTAAACTGTTTCATATATGTATACGTGTGTGTTACCTATTATAATAATTTTTCGCTTTATTTTCAAGATTGCATTGATTGGCGGAACTTAACGCTGCGCCTTGTCTTCAAATTCCAAATAAAAATTATTCAATTCCCCTAGTTGGAACCAAGCCCACGACTGTCTTTACTTTATTATTTTTATGTTTGCAATAAGTACTAGAACGCTTCATATTAAATTGATTTATGCAACTTTTTAACCACGACTGGAATACATCACAAGCACTAATATCAGGTTCTCATGGTCTAGAAATTATCTTGAATAGGCGTTCTCCCTTACTTCAAGTCACGCAACAACAGTGACATAACGTTCCTTCCCGCTTCCGAGACCGCCATGTTGGATTGCGTCACGACTTGCACAAATTATTATATATTTGCACAGATTGCCAATTAATTTAACCATTTACGAGATACAGATAAATAATGTTTGATTTTAATTGGTTATCAATTTATAAATTATTTGTTTTGTATTCACAAAATTAACATGATAATGAATAGTAGTAGTAAATGATTTGATTTGATAAGATCTATTGATTTTTTTAATTTGTACATCTTCCGCAATTTATTCGGCGGGTGGGCAAAATCTAGTGACAAATATAAATACTAAGTTTCACTATCTATTTTTTTAAGAGATATTAACTGCTAGCTGCGGAACCAAACGCCGTGCTTTAGCTTTTCAAAATGGAAAAAATCACTTGATAAAAAATACTCTTCTCACGAGTTAGATTTGAACTTACACCTATTGCATACAAATGAATAGGACTTAAATCTTATTTACGTATCCATCACTCTCACATGTCAATCAAGTAAAAAATCTGATTCTTTATATGGAAAACAAAACGAGTTATCCAAAAATAAACATCGACCCTTATTTAGTATTCGGAAGTCCGGTTTTAAGACCAAACATATTGTACTATTCATACACTACAGTCCGTCTGTCCGTTTCGTCACGATCGGAGCCGTGACCTTTGGTTTTTTAGGCTTTTGTAGCAGTTGTGACAACTTTAATATTTAATTATTTCTTAGTGTGTACATGATTAATGACTTAAAAATGTTTTTATGTAGTTAGCTCCATGGCATGTAACGTGTGATTCAAGTCTACTTTGTTTAATGTGGGTTTGGATATAATGGATTTTATTTAAGAAATTAAAATCGTTGACTATTGTATCCAGATTTGTGATTATAAGTTGTACTTAGTTTATCTATAAAAAATCTAGTATTCTAGAAACTCAAGACTTTTTTGCTGAAAATTGCTATATTAAATAGAATGAGAGCTATATTATTTCTTTTTGCATTTTCCGCTTCAAATTTTTCATTGGCATAAAAATTGGCATGAAAAATAAAAACAAATATAAAAATTTCATTAAAACCACAATTATATCTAGTGGATATATTAACAAACATGGATGGTGGATGGTGGATATAGTAACAATCATTTTACAATGGTTGATAAATTGACATAATCAACTAACAATGTAAAAACATTAAGATACCTCGTATATTTTTATAAAACTTAAAAATATTTTGCAAGTAGGTAAATGGATTATTCCACCATTATTACTTTGTATAAATGCGAAAAACGATCACAGCAATGTTGTCATATTTTTATTGTTGTGTTAAAACGCAAGTTGTGTTTAAGCACTTCCTACTTCATTATAGATTTATTAATATCTTGGTATTAACTTGTAAATAATGCAGAATATTATAAATATTGCGCCAACTTCCTGCTCGTGTAGGCGACATATGCACATCTGCTATATAAATGTGAATTTAATTTACGGTGTGTACCTATGTTTATAATACAGAGTGACGATGGCGAAATAGGTGTATAGAAAATAGTCTTTTTTATGCTTCCTATAAGAGGTTGAAGGAACTCCTTAATAAGTGGCTATCTCTGCTTTTTTATTTTTTTATTTAGACGATATTTTTTTTATATTAATAAGTTAAGACATACAACTCTCGGTCGGAGTCCGACTCGCACTTGACCGATTTTTAATTTATGACAACGTCATAATAGATATTTCTACCAAAACAAAAGTTAAGCTAAGTACCAACCTGAGAACGCATTCGAACATTGTTACAATCATAACCACTAAATAAAAACTATTACGAGAACGTATCGTAAAATATAACGTATTATATTATTGTTATATCACATAATGTGGGCCAGTGGTCTAAGACCGGCGCCGGCTCTACAATACTTTCGATCTCTATACACTTTATACTTTCCTTTTCACTGCATTCGTGGTGTCATGTTAATCGTTTTGCAATTATATCGGATGTGGGATTTGTTTTTTTATATATTAAATTAAATTAAACTCTGTCAGCTTGGTAGAGGGAATATAATGTTAAAACAGCCTGTTTCCCACTTTCCGTCAAATTCTGGAGGTATTGCGTGTTGGGTGGCGGAATTCACCGCCGCGCTTTGCCTCGACACCAGAGCGAAGAAATGAGAACATGTTTTTAAGTAAATATTTCATTACTTCGAGTGGGAAATATTTTTATATATATTTAACTTTATTTTACGTTACAGTTAGTTTAGTTATTTTTGGATGAACTAGATCGAGTAATTGTGACGTGAGTTAAGTAGTTGGTGGATGGGTGACCGAGTTGGATTAATGGTTTTATTTAATTTTTATAATATTTTATAACACAATAAGTGTGTTGTCATCTGTAATTAAAACGTAACTAAATCGTAAATTTGTGTATTTTTTCATTCCAGTTGAAAAGTCAGGATATCCACTCTTAGTGTTCTCATTCTCTTAGTGTTCCCATTTTGTCCCTTATTAACTTATGTGTTAAATTTCAGCGCTTTTCGTTGAGTATTAGCAGTGAGATGCTGTCAGTTATATAGTTATAGCTACACAATGTATTTTACATATTATAAAGAAAGACAGAAAAAAATATTTACTATCATTCCATTAAAAAAGTACATACTATTTATTCAGTCTAGTACTTATATTTATATATTATAAAAATATTTATAATATAAATAGTCCCTTAAATAAATGTTGAACTTAAAACTGTACAAAATATTAAAACACAATATTCCACTTTGCGTTTACGAACTTAAAAGATTTTGTAATGCTATTAACACGAATTCTGTGTAAAAACGGCACATAACGGTATTTCTATTTTATATCATTTATGAGACCGCCGTGGCACAAGGGTACAACGTAAGATGTATATATTGTGGCTTAAATTCCCATTTGATTTCTTTCACTATTTCGCTCTTGAAAAATAAAGTTTGGCGTTAATTACTGCCAGTTAACACGCAACATCTCAAAAGTTAGGCGGAAAATAGGAGAGGAAGTCAGAACTTTGTTTTAAATAATCATAAAAAACCTTCACATTATAAACATATTTAAGTAGTTTAGTTTGCAATTTCAAATTTTAATGGAAGTCTTCATGTAGCAATGTGACAGCATCTGACTGCGGATTAGATCTCTACTCGAGGTAGTGCATTATTTTCATTTCTCTGCTCTGGCAAATTGCGGCGTTGATTTCCACCACTTTACACGCAATGAGGCAAATTCAGGCGGTACGTACGCACATCATACGAATATACGGAACACAGTGTGAAGTTGGAAGTATTAATACACAAAATCTCTTGCTAAAAATATAACATTGGCTGTAAATAACGCTTAATCATTACATTTTCGATTGCATCTCACATTATTTTTGACATTTGAACCGGAAGACCATCTGTCGGTTTACATAATCACTTTCTATGGCGTATTGTATTGTGTATCGTCTTAATAATTTTGAAAGATATTCTCATTTCTAAGCACGTTAATAAGGTTATGAAGACAGAGAAATATAGTGAGTCATTTCCTCATTTTTCTATTTGTTCTAATTTTTATACATTTTTTTGTCGAATCCACTAACTTGTCTTGCGGCATATTGTCAACAGGTTGTAAAAGGTATTAGAGGACAGAAAAACAAACCAGAGAACCCCTAGTTTCGAGACTAATTCGAGACATTGCGTTTTGAGTGGCGGGACATAACTCCGCGTTTTGCCTACCAGAGTGGAGTAATAAAAATAATTTTAATATAAGCATTCCCCCAAGACTCATAATCGTCGTAGTTACGGTCAGATGCTGCCTCACAGTGTCACTGCGTTACCGCGGCCTAAAATTATAATAGTACTTAATTATATTAGACTTGAAAAAGGAAATGTTTAAGTCACACTTTGCGCCACTGCGCCACAGCTGGCCTCTACTATGACTGCTAGATAACTGCATCGATTATAAACTTTTATATTAAAAAAAAAATTAAATTAAATTAGCTTCACGCTATATCCCGCACAAAGCAGGGTAGGCAGAGGGAACCTAGTGTTAAGACACTCCGTTCCCCACTTTCTGCCGAATTTTGGAGGCATTGCGTGTTGAGGGGCAGAACTTAACGCCGTGCTTTGCCTCGACACCAGAGCCAAGAAATGAAAATATAAATTTAAGTAAATATTTCATCTCCTCGAGTGAGATCGAACCCACAACCAGTCGGTTTTACAGTCACATTTTGTACCACTGCGTCACGACTGGCCTCAATTTTTATATCCATACATTTAATATAACAATATCTCAATTATGATTTCATTCCATCTGACATATCTCATAATAATCTATCAACGCGATCACAAAACTATAATAACTGACTAATTATCCACAATTATAGTAATACTTTAATTATTTTAGTAAATATTTTATAATTGCTATTGGTTATTATTGTATTAAAGACGACGTGGTGATTGTGTATTCAAATCTGATATGACATTTATATCATCGAGTTTCAATAACAAACACACGACATCTTTATTATTTTATTACAAAGCATTTACTATATTTGAAATGGAAATAATTAGAAGTGTTGTATGAAAGAAAGCAAGTGGAGACTATAGGCTATATTATATATAGTTAGTAACCCTTTAACGAGATATAATATAGCATATACAGGAAATGCGTGAAGAAAAAATATATTATTATTTAAATACTATGCATTACAAATTCAATGATAAAAATATGAAGTATATATTCGTATTAACATTATTAATCTGTATCGACGAAGGCCGATTTTAGTTACTTTCAGTTTTTTATCTCAAAGTGACTGTAATGAAATAAAATAATCGACAGTAACACATTGAACGTTCTAAAACAATAAAAAAAATATGTGAACGTTAACAAGTTTTGCCTTGTTTCTGTAATTGTGTATATCGTCATTCTTCCTTGAAATTCTCCAATGTTTTCTACTTATTTTTTTTATTAGTGCAGAAAGTAAAACTAATAGGATGCTAAGCTAATAAAAATAAAAAAGTATTTTCCAAAAAAATGAGCCTATGTTTAGGAGAAACTAAATTAATTAAGTATCATATTTATATAAATTCTGAATATTATATAGTCGAAATAAAAGTTGAGAAAAACAAATATATTAAAGAATTATACAATTTTATTGTATAGTAATATTTCTTTAACCGAGTAAATGTCAAAGGTCCTATAAAACAGTTTTAAATAAATATCAATCAATAGCTTTATGTCAAAAATTAATTTTATACAAATACAGATAATTAAATGTAATATATAAAAAAACTCTCATGTTTTATGTTAAAATATTAAAAATGATTACGAAAAACATCACTGCATTTGATTTTTGTTTATTAACGCTTAATGTTTTTGTTATGTAGAAGCATCAACATTTACAGTTCTAGAGGTGTTTTCTCATTTTTAGAATAATCTTCCATATACTTAAATATATTTTTGTATGAAAACAAAACTTCGTCGTAATACATTGAGGACCCACATTTCAAATTCAATGATAAAAAAATTTCTTCGCCTAATCTTTACTATTAAATTTTCTTTTTTTTTTCTTATAAATTTAGTTAAATGTATTCAAATTTAAAAAGGATCTTCCGTTTCTCTTTCCACCACGCAATATTTAAAACTTAATAACTAATAAGTTAATCAATAACTTTATTTTGTATTCTGTTTTTATTTCACAAATTTTATAAATTATTCAACATAAACAAAATATTTTTTTTTGTTACATAAATACTATGTCTCGAGATCAAAGCTTAATCAAAATGTCAGTCACCAGTCATCATAACAATTGAAAGTCGTCGTGTAGTCTTCGTAATTGAATTATAAAAATTATAGGTACGTAATATATTTTTGAATATTTTAGAGAGCGGCGTCGCCCAAGAAAGACAATGAGTCGAATTTAAAGGACTGTGTGAAATGTAAAGAGTGTTTGAATTGTTGCACGAAAATTCGGAAATTTAAAAGATAATGCTTATCGAGTGGCGGAAATCAACGCCGCAATTGCCAGAGCGAGGAAATAAAAAAACATCATTCCCCCGAGTGAGAATCAAATTTACAACCACCGCGATTATAGTTAAACGTTGTGCCACTGCACTGCGTCGATCTAAGAGTCCTGCTTGCTGCGTTTGTTAACTTCCGCCCGATTCGTTCACTGTAATGATGAAACAACAAACCTTTAAACAACATTGTTTTATGTACCATAAACATTCTCGTATACGTTTTATGTTGGAGAAACTGTTTTTTTTTTATAATTTTAATGTTTATTTTATAGGATGTTTATGCAAAATGCATGAACTAAAGAATTAAACATGCATGCTATGACGAAGCAATAGTAATATGTAATTTGTGGAAAAAAACCTTCATTAAATAAACCTAAAATTTTACAGCTATTTTTATTATCCGGAATATTCCGGATACTTTTCATATGAAAAGTAAGTGCTTGTAAACACGTGGACCGTTACTGACGTGCAAATATTGCACTTTTGTTTAACATGCCTCCACTAACGCAAAATTATGTGTCGATGCACTTAACTGAAGTTCAAAGGATATTTTATTGAAATGTGCCTATAGCTTTTGGGTTATATAGTTTTTTTACTTTTCATCCAAATAGCCATCCGAGGCCAGTTGTGGCGCAGGGGCCCAAAGTGTGACTGTAAAATCGACTGCTTGTGGGTTCGATTTCTACTCAGGAGGAAATGAAATATTTATTTTCATATCTATTTTCATTTCTTCGCGCTAGTGTCGTGGCAAAGCGCGGCGTTGAGTACTCCTACTCAACACGCAATTCAAACGGAGTGTCTTAACACTAGGTTCCTTTTGCCCTGCAGTGTGCGTGACACGGCGCTATTTTTTGTGTCTTAATCTGAACAGACCGGGAAATAAACATGTTAAAAATCCCTAAAATTCATGCTCATAAAAAACATAAAAAAACAATAATACAATAATAACAATAATGCTTTTTATCTAAAATATTTATATTTATTATCATCTTATGTTCTTGCTAATTAATTACAATAATTTAAAAAAATACTGCTTTATAACGATACCAGCATGCAAGCATAGCCTCAACTAATCGATATATATCTGTGTCGACGTACTGGGAGTTAAGTTCATTAATATTTATCTCAAATACCTAATATAACAGAAAAAAATTTAGACACAATAATTTAGAATGTAAAACGATTGAGCATTTCTATGTTATTTTTAACGGATTTTTATTTTAAATCTACTGAAACAATAAATAATCAAAAATTAATAAAATATTGACTTTAAGACAATTTCATCTTATTACTACGAAAATTTATTTTTGTTTTCGTTTTAGTTCTTAAATTTGTTATTTAAGCAGAGCTAACACTAGAAAAAAGTAACCTTACCATATATTAGTCCTTTCTAGTAATATTTAATTGACAAGTTAACTCTAAGCAGCAAAAAAATATAAACCAAACCTTATAATCTGTTCTCATGTACGAGAAAATTTTAGATACACAACAAAAATGTAATTAACGGATATTAACACAAATAGATTTAAGCTGAATGTAGCGCTGGCTCTACATAAGGATATATTTAATAAGTTCTTTTTACTACTGAGCGAGAATATCCGGCGTTCTTTACTTTTTTGTGATCTATTGGGATTCTAATATGGTTATAGTTGAGCAATCAGTCGAAAATAATATGAATTAAAATTGTAACGGTCAAACCATCGTAGCGCAGGGGCACAAATGTGTGATTGTAACTCGACGGTTGTGGAGTCTATCCTCACTCGGGGGAATGAATTATTAATTCTTACTATTATCATTTCTTCGCTCTGGCACCAAGGCAAAAAGACCGACGTTAAATTCCGTCACTCAACAGAAATGTCTTATAAAATTCGGCAGAAAGAGGAGAACGGAGTGTTTTAACACCAGCTTCCATCCTACCCTACCCTACTATATGCGAGATACATCGTTAAGCTGAAAATTGTAGCGGTGCTAGATAGAGACAGTGAATGAATAATATATTTTAACTCTAATAGTTAAATGTTCCAGAGGCGTTGCTTAACGTCCCAATTTTTATCAAAAAAAATCAGTCAACATGTTTATTTAATGAAATAACAATCTTAAATACATTACTTTTACTTAAACATATAAATGGCAAAAAATATTAATAATTAGTTCAAAAATACTATAAATACTATTGATATCATAATAATCGATAGATGAACGAATTTTCCCACCAACGCATTTCAAAACCGGTGCGTTTCTGGAGCAAGGTCACAAGATGGCGGCCAACTTAAGATGGAGGCACATCGAATGTCAGCTATCGTGCCAGTTTTGCTGTCATCCGAACAAAGTTGAAATGCTCAACAGCCTAATAACATACCTAATAACTAATTATTTCTCATAATAGTATATTTTAAATACATTTTAATAACGTTAAGCTTAATTTGAATATGATATTTCTTATAATGAATAGGTATATAGTACAATAGTATTTTTTAATTTTTTGGAATATGGAAACAAAAAAAATATTTGGAACATGCTACGTATAATTGCTTATTTCACAGATTAAAAAAAAATCTAATATTTGGTAAGTATAATAATGCAAATATCGTGACTTCTTATGAGTCACCTAATGTACCTACACATGTTAAACTACAGTTAAAAATAAAAATGAAATCGAGAGACAACCGAATTTGTGATGTAAAAGTTTTGTAACTCGCAAGGCTGTCGGAATGGCGGACGTTCAAATTACAGGGTTTGTGTGAAAAAACTCGATGTATTAGTAATACAAAGACGTCGGATATTATATGCATAAATCGGTTACGAAATTTAACATTTAATTTCTTGAAAATTATGATTATTTCATGCATTCATTTCACTTGATGAGGCGCTGTGGAACGGTATCGGAAGGTAATCACAATGGTTGTCGGTTCGATCCGAATGGGGACCTTTATTTTCTAGCTATAGTAGAAAAAATGTGGTATTGAGTTACGTTATTGTGATTACATTACCTATTGAGTACGTTGTTGTTTAATTTTTCAATTTATATTGATATATTAGATAGATTTTATATAAAAGTTCGTGTCCGTGCAGAATTTTAACTCGCTTTCATGCAAATTTTTAGTAATTAAACTTAGTAAAAATTTTTGTGTATTAATACAAACCAACAGAGTATTTTTAACCTGAAATTAGTTTATTAATTTTAAAACATCTTAAAATTTTATTTATGATATCAATAAATAATTACAATTTACTTACACTTTCGTCGAACAACGGATTTGTAAAATCAAGGCCGATAATGAAACTAATGCCTTCGATATTTCGATATTATATCGATTATTACTGTTGTCTATTACACATGTGTCGGAATTTAACAATTAATAATTTATATTTCCCTTATTTCATCGACAGAAAGCAATGTTGTTGACGCGTGTATTTTTTTTTTATTTATTAATTGATATTTATTTTTGCTTTACGCTGTGTCTCATATACATATAATATGAAAAGCATAGGCAAACCAAAGCAAGCAAAGCGTAGGCAAACCTAGTGTCAGGACACTTCGTGTTCACCCAATTTGTAAGTGCTAGAAATTGAAACTTGTTTTTTTTAATATAGTGAGGCAATATAGAGTAATTAATTTCCCTAAATCAGAATCGAGCTCACACTCATTGAAAGCACATCGCTCTACTATAATATTTTGCAAATTTAGTACTTCATTTATTGGGCAATTGGGCAAGTTACAACAAGCAAGGGCTTATTTTATAATAACTATAATACATTTCTAGAGTATTTCATTTTTGTTTTCAGCTTTATTTAATCTCATGTTTTTTGGAATAGATAAAAACATATATTCAAAGCCAATGGCTTTGTAATTGTACAACTGTATTGATGGTACATTTATTTGTGGTATTGTTAAGTAAATTGTCCACAACCACAGCGCTCAATTACGCGTCACTATTACATATAGGCCGTTTGCCATAAAATGCCTTAAGCTTTTCTATTAAACTGCTTTAAAGCTCGTAACGCATTTGTAGCTTCTCTGGCATTACACGGTTTTGTGGGCGGGGGTGATTACTTACCATCTGGTAACCTGAGCGCTCGTTTGCCTTGTCCTTTCTAAAAAAATATTATCAAGAATTTAAAACTGCATGCATGATTTTACATTTTTTTAGCATCATCCTGTACCTCTCAGACAGCAGGATAGGAGAGGGAGGGAACCTAATGTTAAGCCACTCCGTTCCCCATTTTCCGTCGAATTTTTGAGACATTACGCCGCTAATTGCCTCGATACCAGAGCGTAGAAATGAAAATATTTAACATTTCATTTCCTCTATAGAGAATTGAACCTAGCCTCATGATATAATCACTTTGCAAATAGTAAGATTACTTCCGATTTGTCGCTAAATTAAGGTCGTTTCAATTTCCTGATCACTAGGCATTGTTCGCCATTACTTTTGACCCCTATATATATTTATAATATGATGTAATTATAAAATGTACGGCAATCCAAATGAACACAAAGTAATATTTACTATTTTTTTTAAAAAAATCGCATGTCGGGTGCTGTAAGTCCATTCCGCAAGCTACCTACTAGAGCAGGTTGAAAATGATTTCAGTATAATCACTCCCTTAAGTGAAAATCAAACTCACGACCATCGTATTTTTGTTCAGACACGATGCCATTGCGTTAGAACGGCATAAAAATCATGTTTTTATAAACATCTACTTCACGCAACCTCTTTGACTGTAAAATTGATTACGTATCAGATTGATTTATAAAGTTAGATAATCAATCTAATTTCCTGTTTAAATTAGAATTACAGTACGATATTATTATAAGTAAAAAAAATTATTATATAATGTATTGTTAAAACCTAATTCAAACAATTTAAACAATTTTACATTGTACTTATTAAGTAAACGTTATAATACATGAACGTTTTAGCGGTTTCCAAAAAAGCGGGTTCAAAATTTTTATACGTTTTCTTAATAATTATTTTTCTTTCCTGAGTTTGGAATAACACTTTAAAAAATGTAAAGAAAATTACATTGTTTTTCTAAAATTTTTATAGTATTATTATATTATAATAGCACAAGAACGTCTTAAGTTTTTGTGGTCTAATTAATGCATATATATATTCTTCATTCTTTTTTAAACGAATTTGACGTATCGTCCATTTTGTCGGACTCACATCTTATTACACTGGCAACTCTTTGTTTTTCCACAACGGTTCTTTCAAACAATACACCTATATGCGAATTCTATTCTACACCATTCTCTTATGGGAATGTGGTGCTTGTGACCTATAAAGGCCGCGTTAAATCATTTAATTATTTAATTTTCAGCTTTATTTTTGAGAACAAAGGGCGGTTTTTTGCTTGGATGCAAAATTTTTGCATAGGTTACGTTAGTAACGTAATAAATGTATCTATTATAATAAAAGCTTAACTCTTTTTATGGCTTACGTAAGAATATATTACGATATTTTTGTGTTTTATTATCAAAGAAATATAACATTATTAGAAATGGGTATTGAGAAAAGCGTATATTCATTTTTGTTGTAGCTCTACACTGTATCCCGCAGTATATGCAGAGGGAACCCCCACATAAGACACTTCATTCCCCACGGACCGGCCAAGTTTCAGAGTAACGAAACTCAACGCCGCGTTTTGCCTTGTTACCAAAGCGACGAAATGGAAATAATTTATCCACCCCGGGTGCAAATTGTACTCACAACTCAGACCGTCATGCTACGACTGCATTTCTTCATATTATAACAAATTAATTTGTTATATGTTTAATTATGAGCGAAATTAAAAAATAATAGATAAATAAATTGTGTTGAATTAGTGTGGAATTTTATTATATAGCGTGACTCGGAACAAGTAAACATGGCTTAGTGTAGTTTCAAATGAGTCACGAAATAGAAGGTCGTGTATAGAAAGCTTTAGAATTAAGAAGTTGAACAGAGATTGTCGTGCTGACAAGTGATAAATTTTTTTGTTAAATATGTATTACAAAATATTAAACATATATATACGGAAAGTGAATATAATTTAACATATTTTCGCCTCCATATTCAACGGCTCGAGTCTTTCAAAGAAGGAATTGCGTTTAAAATATATATGTACATTGTTAACATCCATATAATCGTGTGTATCGCTTCACATTTTATCCTATGGTTTAGGTTCCCTCTGCCTATTCTGCCGTGTGCGGGATACAGCGTGAAGCTGATATATCCCGCATTAATATAGACTAGGTAGAGGAAAGTCAGTATACCACTTTCCATCCAATATTTGACATATTTTGTATATTTCTTGGTCTCGTATCTTTCATCATAGGGTAATTAATGTAATAGGGTAATTTTAAATATTTTATTTACAAAGCATATTTAAGTTAAAATTAAATTCATTTATTCAGAAAAGACAATCATATTTTAGGCAATAAAATAACAATTTTCTAACATGTACCTAATACAAAGTTACTAACTAAAACTCAGCAAGGTGAAAATATTATTAATTTACTTAATTGATATGGAATTAGCGAACTCAATGGCGACCGCGACCGCGACCGACAATTTGGTTGTGTTAGTAATAAAACTCTTAGTGATATTTACGTGTTCTAATGATTAAATTAAAAATTAAAAATAAATTAGCTTCACGCTATATCCCGCACACAGCAGGGTAGGCAGAGGGAACCTAGTGTTAAGACACTGCGTTCCCCACTTTCTGCCGAATTTTGGAGGCATTGCGTGTTGAGTGGCAGAACTCAACGCCGCACTTTTTGCCTCGACACCAGAGCGAAGAAATGAAAATATAAATTTAAGTAAATATTTCATCTCCTCGAGTGGGGATCGAACCCACAACCAGGCGGTTTTACAGTCACACTTCGTGCCGCTGCGCTACGACTGGCCTCAAGCCAATGATTAATGTTTCCTAAAATGATTTGACCAAACGACCTAAGGTGAATGCTAAGAACATGCACTGAAATCGTGCTGCATACAATTTGGAAAGGGCATAGGTGAATTCCAGTCCACTTCCTGTCAGAAATGTTGTTAGAGATATTTGTAGGTGTACACTTCCGTTATTTGTTTATATAGTTATTTAAAGTTCACTAAAACGAGTAAGGATAATGAATTTTCTTTAAAAAAAATAAGTCCCGCTGAGTTTTTTGCGCCGGCTCTTCTTAGGTTTGGGGTATTAACTTTAGTAAACTGGTGGTAAATTATTTGACGTTCAAAAAATGAAGCATGTAACTTCTTATTTGAAGAGAAGAATTGGGAATCGAGCTAAAGTTTACAAAAAAGATAATTAAGGGATGTATTACTACATTTTCACTGGCTGCTTCTACCTAACCAATTATTAAAATAAAGAAAGATTGTTTAATCAGGAAATGATTGTTACAACATGCCCCACAAAGGTGAAATAGCTTTCTTTGAGCCTACTAGAACTAGTTACGTTACATAATAACTAGATCAGTTATCGAGGCCACCCACTAATATCATATCTATAGAACAAATAACAAAATGTAACACTCATTTGTAGCCATTACTTCAATGACATAAGATCTATAATCCTGTAAACAAAAATAAAAGTAGTGATGTACGTACGTCTTGATTTATTGTACAATAGTGTTAAATATATACAAACAATCATATCATTTATGCTATAGGTACTTAAGATTATATTAGAATAATCACTGATAAATATATATATGTATCACGCTGTAGTTACATTGTCGATACTTTTGATCTAAAAAACTTGTCATCCTTACATACTTCCGGCGTTAGGAATGCTAGTGATGTATGAACTTTATTAAACCTATTTTTTGCAACTAAAAAAGGTTGCCAAAGGTTATTCAGATTTAATATGTTACAGATATGTTTTTCCTGTACCAATTTAATACACAAATTATTTATGTATATATTTATGCAATGATAAAATAAATATGAATTTTAATAATAAACGAAAATTAGTTGAAATTGGATATAAACTGTCAGAAGTTTTGGGACACTAAAACAGTAAACTGTTATAAATTAACTACGACACTTGCTATAGAATCTAATATTTTAAAAATATATAAAATTAAAAACTATTTATTATAACAATGTATTTTAAGACATTTAAATATACACGAAACATTACTGTTTTCATTAATCACCGCACAACATGTCTATACTGCTGTTACTGGTAGGTACTGTTGACCGAAGCCAAGGCTTTCGAGTCCATCGATGACATTTCGACCAAGTCGCACCGATGCGGATGTAATGAAATAATATATTGAACTTGTTTAAATAATTAAATATAGTAAATAATATTACATCGAGTTGAATAGAATCGTGTAAAATATTGCTGTCGTCTAGCTTTGTCATTAAATAATTTAAAATTGAAAAAGATAAAAAAGCAATTTAATTAATATTTCTAAAATATGATTTTTGTTTGGTTACAGATTCATGAGCACATGACACCAGATGAGTTACGGAGCGTCTTTCACGTAGAGCATCACAGCAACGTACCAAAATATCACTTAGTTCATCTCACTCACCATCTATCCAGGCGGAATATCGCAACATCACACTCATCGAATTCCCACTCCCGTGCAACCAGCAGTGGAAAAATACCCCACGAGAAGATCTCGAAACCAGCTCCATCGCTTTTAAATGACCAAATGTACATAAAAGCAAAGGAACATATCAAGGATGTTGATATAATAGGTGATCTAAATAATACAGTGAATTTGCAATTTAACGTGTCAAGTTCTAGTGATAGTGTAAGTGAAGGTGATAAAGAGCATGCGGTGGAAGATCAAGAAGATGATGTACACAGAATTGAATTGGAAGCTTTTGGTAAACAGCTTAAGTTGGTACTGAGAAAGCAGGAGGGATTGGTGAAGAAGGATGGACTGAAGATGTGGCGAGCGCTGACAAATGAGTCACAACCTCACGGTGTTGAATACGAGGAGATGCAAACTGTAAGTGTTTCAATATTTATTTTTATATGCACCGTAAATAATAATAATGCAAATAATGCAAATAATATTTAAAGGTGGCATACAGCGGTGTTGAGTTTCGCCACTCAAAAAGAAAGTAGGTTCCCTGTACCGGTAATGCTATATGCGGGATATAGCGTGAAGTAAAAAAAATGTGATTGACTAAAACCCACTCGACTCAATCAATCATGTACATGACAGTGGCGGATTATAATCTGATTATTATCTCACGAGAAGATATCGTTCTATCAAACTTACCAAGCATTTCTACAAGCATCTCTATATTAAGTATTCACATGCATTTCTAACATCTTACCAATATCATATAAAAACTAATTTCACTTTTAATAGAATTGGAAACCTATTTTCCCATATATGTAACCTATATTCCATTAATAGAGAAAAGCGAAACTGTACCTAAGAAGCAATATTACAATGTATGTTGCTACATTTTTATTATGAGATGCAATTTTCTACTTAATTCTTATTGGAGTAAGTAAGAATTTTGTATCAACAATATAATATATGTTAGGGGCTGTACATTCAATTGTTTTGAAGGCATGCAAAAAATTACGCGTATGTCAGGTGAAAGCGATTCAACTTCCCACGTTGCCTTATCTAATGTGGAGATGAAGAGAGGACTAAAACGTGTAATTGTTATGTTTAATATTATTAAATACCTACTTGCTGTGTGCGGATAGAGCGTGTAGGTTAAAAAGTACCTACTTTAAATTTAGTTGTACTTCACTGCATCCCGTATATTGCAAGGAATATGGAGGGAACATAGTGTTAAGACACTCCGTTCTCCAGTCTCCTCTGAATTTTTGAGTGACGGAACTCAACGCGGTGGTTTGTCTTGTAACCAGAGTGAGTAAATGAAAATGTTATGTTGTTTTAAGTACGTTTATTTAAACAGACCACAAAAAATAGACTTACTTCTATAATCCTAAATAACAAACGTGACCAAAATCACAAAGTCGCTCTCGAAAAAAACGCAATATATTTTTAACAATCAAGCTTAAACAGATTTACATTGTAAATTTATTAGGAATTTTAATTTGATAAACATATGTAAATTGAAATACAATTTTGAATATATTATAAAAAAAACTATCGTATCTATATATAAAATATAGCTCAAAATGTTACCAGATTCCTTTCTCTATTTACTTACATATATTACACTCGACCTTTATTGTGTGACTAACAGACAACATATAACACCTAGGTTAGGTTAAACATTGTGCCCAATAGGTCCCTTGGAGAGTGAGTATAAGAGAAGAGAAGATTTCCCGACATTCCTCCGAAGGCCATTCCAATGGGTTTGAATGCAGGAATCGGTACTCGAAAATCGCAAATGCGGCCGTCCATATCTAGCATGAAAATAAACGATGTAAAAGAATTAATCAATTATGTATAAAATTGCTGTATGTCATCAGAATAAATGAAATGATGTGTCATAAGATTTTATGTTCAATGTACCTAATACACCTAATATAATAATAGTAGATATTATAAATGGTAGATGTTATACATTTAATCGAACTGAAATAAATGAATATTAACATTTAGTTTGTGACTAAACTTTTAATTCGTAAGGTATTTGTGAAAAATAACAGTTAATATTTAAGTTTTTTAAAGTACTTTTGAATCGTAAACATGCGCAAGCGCGCCTTTTCCAAGTTACCAGAAACGAAAATTAAAGTAGTTCATTTACCCGAGAAGGAATCGAACCCACAGCCGTAGCTTACAGTCAGACGCTGTGCCGCTACGCTACGGCGGCCTCTCAACATCAATACCCATCTATATATAGCATAAAGTTTAAATTATTTGTATATATTTTATTGGGAGACCTCTATATCCTTCTTTCATTGTGTGTTATCTCGCGAAATAACCGCCTTTATGGTTAACTTAATAACGTCATATCTCACGTTATAAATATACATAAATCAATCTTATCTTGTTATTTTTTGTTTTCTAAGTTAAATGTTAAAAAACTTGTTTTTAGAACAGGCTCTATTTATTTGTTATATATCATTGTTATCGAGAAAACTCGATTAGTAAGCGTATATCACAGGTTCAATTCCAAGAAAATATGTACATATATCTATGAAAATTGCAATTGCATAGTAAATACCATATATAATTAGTTATTTTGTACCAAATTGAAAATATAAATTATAATGTAAATATATGAATTATGTCACTAGTTCCATAGACCTTATTATCTTTAAAAGTAAGGAAAAGGAAGGTTTTTTGAGCAGAACTCAATTAGAAAACCTATATAAAAGTGAGCTGGCTGTAAGCGAACACGACGGTTATGGTTTGATTATCACACGATAGAATGAATTATTTTTATTTTGTTTCTAGTAATAAGACAAGTCGTCTTCTTAAAACACAATGTTTTCAAAAATAAGTGGAAAGTGCAAAACGCTGTCTGTATCTTACCACTAAGTTCCCACAGATTTTGGAGCTTATTTTCACATTAACAGATTTAACAGTCAAACAATATAGAGACACGTACCTACAAACCATCATTCTATTATATAGAAAAATATTTTTAACCATTATCTATAGGATAAAAAATATTATTAGAAACATCCATGATTTGACTTTTGAAGCTTAAAATTATTCACTCAAATTAAGTAATTTGCATGCGCGTTGACAGACTACCAGCAAGTGCGTAGTAAGTGGGTACGTCACGCGGTGAAGTAAAATTCGTCTTACAAAGGTTGGAATAAATTGTATTTAGAAATATTTTTCGTTGCTTAGTATCTGACTGAGAACGTTCAGATTAAACTAATGTGATCAAAAAGCTCAAAGGCATTTAGATTAATATTTATTTAGAAAACGTATAAAAATTTGAACGTAGTGGGATTTGAACCCGCGCCTCTTTGGAAAAGAGTTCGGATTGACTACAGTTTCCAAAGAGGCGCGGGTTCAAAGCGCTACTTTAAATTTTTAATACGGTTTTTTAATAACTATTTTGCTTTCCTAAGTGTGGAATAAAAAGATATGAAAAAGGCATTTAGATTATTTGAGAAGTTTAGAATGGCATTCATCATCACATCTCTGTTGGACATAGGCTACATCTAAGAATCTCCACTTCGATCGTTCATGCGTGGCTCTGTTACTGGTAGGGGGATGTATGAATTTGCGTTATTTGATTAGTGACCACTACTCAGGAATCTTTTCTCTCCGACGGCCATAGGTTCTCCAGGCTATGTGCCATGTCCACTGCCACTTTAGCTAATATGTGTAGCTTTAGTTGTCCTAAGGAAGCCCTCATTTCTTATTTTATAATGTAGGGAAACACTAAATATTGCTCCCTCCACTCCCTGCGACTCTTTTTATGAGATGCATATGTAGTTAGAGGCCATGTCTCGCTCCTGCATGTTATCACTAATAATGCTAACACGCACTGGTTGAAGGATATCCTCTTACAACACTGAGCTAATGCTATGGAGGTGAAAATTTCTCGTAGTTTCCCGAACGCGAACGGATAGCATTCGGAGCTGAATTTGATAAGAGATCTCTTTCAAAATTGGACATACCTAGCTGGACTGATGGTATATTGGTCAACGATTTTGAACCCAATATCGACGATAGCACTGTGCACTGAACAGTAGGTTCAAACCAGATCAAATTTTGATAATGCAACTTTTATTCAGTGTTCATAATGTAGTAACCTTAACTTTGTGTACGTTTAAGTATTTTCGCATACAACCTTACTATCAAGGTCGTAAGGAGTTTTATAGCATGCGTGCGTAGGTTTTAACACGGCTATGTCAAAATTTTCTATTCGTCGCTTCTATTTGTTATAGTATACCTGTGGTTATCTGCTATTGTACTAGGATTGCCATCTGACTTTCGTCATGATCCTTTCTGATATGATCACGTGAGAAACTATTGTTAAATTAGCTAAGCTAACGTTTTTAAAGTATTAAAAATGTAAGTGATGGAATTCTATAATAGTATGTATATATTACGTATTATACAACAGTCAACAAATTTACTTCGTCATTTTATGGAACAAATTTAATAAAATGACTTTAAAATATACAAACTTGTTTGTATACTTTTGTGCATCTCTCTGAATTTCAAAATTACGGGCTCAA
Organism: Heliconius charithonia; assembly: GCA_030704555.1. NCBI lineage: Eukaryota > Metazoa > Arthropoda > Insecta > Lepidoptera > Nymphalidae > Heliconius > Heliconius charithonia. The sequence continues at coordinate 15,698,662 of CM060819.1, forward strand.
TGCTATTAAGTTTACCTGTAAAAAATATTCCTTGTGGCGCAGCATCATAACATATGACGATAAACTCTACGGCCGTAGGTTCAATTTTTGGGCGTAGTAAGGGAGGGCGCCTGGTGGGCCGTACTCATCCCAAAATAGTCTGGTGCCCACTCTATGAATTTTACTTACAATAGAATTTGCCCCGAAAAATTGGTAATGGTTCGATTTCTCTTCTGTCTTCTCTGGGAAGAAGACAAAACACGGTGTTGAGTTCCTCCGTTCAAATGTCTCAAAAACAAGGCGCAAATCTGAGAATCGGGGAATTGTCTTGCCATTAGGGTACCTGCGGGGTGTATAAAGGATACATTGTGGAGTTATAAAAGTATTGAAAGGCTTATATTAATAATATGTATATTTATATATATTAATTAATTTATTTTTACGATTTTCTAAACACAAGGAAATGTTCCAATGATCAAATGCAAATATTGGAGAACGTGGTATCCTAACACTAGGTTTTCAGTTGGTTTTGCTTACTCTTCATATCTATATGTGAATATATAAATAATAATCATTTTTAATACTATGACTAAGGCGTAAGCTGATTACTGTAGATCTACCAGTTAGATAAGTCACGTTGTTTATGTTTTTCCCATATTATAATGATTCGCTGTCAATTTAGCTGTGGATCTGCACGTGTATTACAAATAGAGGATGACTTATAAAATTTTAATATATTTAAATAACTTTGCATAAAAGTTTGTTGCTATAGTGGAATATATTGAACTTGGTTGGAGATTTGTTATTTTTTAACTTTTAATTTTTTGTATTATTTTCTAAGACACCCATCGTCTTTTACGTCTTCTATAAAGACAATGGTCATGGGTTCGATTCTCACTCGCGGAAAAGATTCTTTTTCATTTCTCTCTAACAAAACAAAGCGCGGCGTTGTAACGGTATACCGTTACTCCATACACAATGTCTGGAATTTAATCGGAACCAAGGACCACCGGCTTGACACTGCGCTCTCTACCTACTCTTCTATATAATTTGATTGTATTATATACATAGGTACTTTATTTGTATTAATTTAATTTATGGTATTTGATAAAATTTAAATAATAACTTCTTAAAAGAGTGAAATTGAGAATATTACTTTAGTGAATATAACATTTTATAATATTTTAAAGTGTCATTGACACATTTGAATTTTTTTTGTTGAACATCCAATATTAAAATTTATAACGTACTTTGATTTAAGCGGCCGCTAATTGGATTAAGAGACTCAAAAACCACTAAACTTTGATTTGATATAATGTGACGTGACGTACCTACGTATATATACAGGCATCAAATGTGACTGTAAAATCGACTGGTTGTGGGTTCGATCCCCACTCGGATTTATATTTCCATTTTCTCGCTCTGATGTCGAGGCGAAGCGCGGCGTTCAGTTCCGCCACTGAGCACGCAATGCCTCCAGAACACGGTGGAAAGTGGGGAATGGAATGTCTTAACAGTAGATTCGCTCTGCATATCCTGCTGTGTGTGGGATACAGCGGGAAGCTGATTTAATGTATTTTTTTCAATTTTTAATTATTACTTTTATATTTTATTTAAATATTTTTTTATTATTTTTAATACCTAGCTATATCTAATGGCTTTTATAAAACATTCCATTAAGACTATGTGACCGCAGTATTTAAATTACAATTTATACAATCGAGCTTATCATCTTGCAATATTTCTACGTTCAATTATTTTAATAGCGTAATATGAATTTTAAGGAAAAAACTTATGTGGCGATCGAACCCACAACCAGTCGGTTTTACATTCACACTTCGTGCCACTGCGCCACGACTGGCCTCAAAAGTAATAATAAGTATAATAAATAATAAGTTATCTAAAATAGCTTATAAAAATATAATGTACAAATTGAGGTTCTAAATGGATAAAATTCTTTAATGAATGACACTATTACCAATCAATATATAATAATATGGAATTTGGTTAACTTGTGAATAGTTAAAACAAATATTCCCACGACGTGACTCATATTACAGCTGTGTCCGAAATGCAAAGGAAAGGCGTAGCCTTCGACCAGCGTTTGCCTTCCGTCAAAAAATTTTATTAGATATATTTCAATTACATTTTCTATTAATAAAAATGACTAACTGTAAATGTAACAGGTCGTGGGTTTGATTCCCACTCGAGGGAATAAAATGTTAAATATTTTAATTTACTCGCGACGTTGAGTTTCACAACCCAACACGCAATACCTGTAGAATTCGGCGGAATTTGGTGAACAGAAGAGTCTTCTTAAGTCTTTCTTAAGAGGTTCCTTGGTTGCCTCTGCCTACGCTGCTATATGTAGGCTATAGCGTGAAGGTAAAAAAATCACTGAAAAGGTTCCTTTCTAAAATAGAGAGGATGTATAAAATATAGTAGTTACATGCAGTTAACAAGGTAGTTTTTGTCAATTTTCAAGGTGCTAAATCGCAATTCCGGCACAATAACATTAATAAAAATATATACACTGTTGCAAAATTATAAATCGAAACGCCATATTTAAATAAAAATAATCTAATTATGCTTTAGTGCTTTATTGTGCATACAAACATATTTTCATCAATTTTGACACTGAAGGTTTTATGAATGGTTTTTCCCATTTATTATCATAAAAAAAAGGTTATAAACCTACGGTTTTTGTGATAATTGCAATTCATTTTAAAACAAAACAAATAAAAGATGCAACCGCATGAATTGAACCAATGTCCAACGTATAATCGGTATAACCTTAAATATAACCAGAGTTCTACCTATAGCTAGGTCACGTCAGAGCAGTAATACACAAAAATGGCATATCCTTTCATTACACGACTTTTCCTCAATAAGGCGGGAGGGCCCTCACGGCGTTGCGATGCCAATTTAATGATATTTCTTCATTATGCGAATGCAGCCTTCGTTCGACTTCCGGTCATTGTTGGAAATTGTTAAGGCACGTACATACAGTAGGTGCGATCTGATAAAGGCATGTGTAAAATGTTACTATAGAGATTTATTTTTTAAATGAGCTTCAAGCTGTATCCCGCATATAGCAGAGTAGGCACAGGGAACCTAGTGTTAAGAGACTCCGTTTCCCATTTTCTGCTAAAGTAAACGCTGGGCTCTCCCTTTGGCGGCATAGCGAATATATTAAAATTCATTCATTCTCCCAAGTAGGGATCGAATCCAACAGTCGCGTTACAGTCACGTTTTTGTGCCCCTGCGCCACGACGACCCCAAGAGGTTCTCGGCTCTATAGAGGTTTTAATAAAACAAAATATAATAACCGTTTAGACATTACGGCGTGGTAGAATATGAACATGCAGATCATTTAGTTAGTGGTGCGGGTTGCACAAGCGTGTGCCTGCGCGAAAGGTTATGAGTTCGATTCCCACTTGAGGAAATGAAATATATAACATTTTCATTTCTTGGCTCTGGGGTCGAAGCAAAGTGTGGTATTGAGTTCCGTCACTCAATACGCAATGCCTCCAGAAATCGGCGGAAAATGGAGTGGTTTAGCACTAGGTTCCCTCTCCCAACCCTGCTGTTGCTGCTGCTGATGATGAATAATGATGATGAAGCTTTTTTTAGCTTAACGCTGTATCTGGCCTTAAACTAAAAAAACTTTATCATTATTAAATATATGAAAATCTTGTAATAGTACTATTTTCATTAACAATATGCTACAAATACATACCCACCTTTACTTTCGGGACACGACGGTCTATCGTATTCCCTCCATGCACTACGCCGGCCACTTAACAATGCATTTGGAGCATAATTGCGAACAATTGAATTCTTGTCCTATTTATTATTGTGATATAAGAATATATTGGTACTTATATATACACATAGTGTGACTGTAAAATTGATTGGTTGTGGGTTCGATCCCCACTCGTTGATATGAAATATTCACTTAAATTTATATTTTATTTCTTCGCTCTCTTGCCGAGAAAAAGCGCGGCGTTGAGTTCTGCCACTGAACATGCAATGCCTCCAGAATTCGGCAGAAAGTGGAAAACGGTGTGTCTTTACACTATGTTCCCTCTGCCTACCCTGCTGTGTGCGTGAAAGTGATTTTTAATATGTTTTGTTAGTGTGACTGTTAATGACACGGCCGAAGATTCGGGTTCCATTTTGTGGAATGAATTATGTTCATTACAAATACACTTTTATTCTTAGCATCTGAATGACCGTTGGTCCGCGAACAATTTTAATTCTATGCCTGGGGATGATAAGACAAGGTTTTTGTTTGATTATCACAGGTATTTTTATTATACCTACATGTATAGTGGTCCCTGCTACCAAGAATTATATAAAAGATGTCCTTGATCAAGAAAAGTTTGGGAATTCCTGATATAGATATATTTAGATACGATTTAGATGTGTTGATACAGAGCTGAGCAATCGGACTGGAGACATCTGGACTTGAACCGGAGTCATTTGGTTTCATGACGGCCTGAATATCCAATTGTGCTATTAGTATACTGAACCTAGTGACATGGTTGAAAATGTATCTTCGTATCCTAATAACAATGTAGCAGTTTCTCATTGGGTGAAAAAATGAATCAAACTTCCGTTTCATTTTTTAAAAATTAAACGTAATTAGATCGATTAATAAACTCTGTGCATACTAAATTTCATGACAATCGTTTGGGCCGTTTCCGATAGTTGAATGTGTATTTAGCAAAAACTGCTCGTTTATAGATATTTTGCTTAATTTAATATTTAAATAGGCGTTTTTTTTATATTTCATCGAGGCCGTCGTGGCGCATGGGCACAAGGATGTGACTGACGGTTGTGAGTTTGTTCTCCGCTCGAAAGAATGAATTATTATTTATTAATATTGTTTATTTCTTGGCCCTGGCACCAAGGCAAAAGCCTGATATTGAGTTCCGCCAGTCAACACGCAATGTCTCGAGAAATTCGGCGGAAAGTGGAGTACGGAGTGTCTCAACACTAGGTTCCCTCTGCCTACACTGCTGTATGAGAGATAGGAACAGCGTGAAGCAATTTTTTTTATTTACATTATATTACCGGAAGATTATTTAAATTATATTTCCATACATGCCAAGTGATTTGGTAATTAGTTATGTAAGTAGCGCAAACTAACAATGAGCGCCCTCGAATTACGTTATACGTTCAATGCCAAACGATATTTTCTCAGCCTTGACCTACCCTTAATTGGTATTAATCACAAAATTGTATCAGTTTTAAAAAAAACAAAGGCTTTTATAGCTTAAGTACAAGTACAATATACATGTATTGAGGCCGACGTAGCGCTAGGGCACAAGCGTGTCGGTTGCGGGTTCGATTCCTCAACTCGAGATGGATGAGAAGAAATATTTACTATTTTAATTTTCTTGCTCTGCTAACACGACAATTTCTCAAGAATTCAACGGACAAGTGTTAACAAAAGTGTCTTAATGGGAACAGAGCGTTTCAACAATAGGTTCCTAGGTAACCTGTGCCTATTTTGCAATGCGCGAGATACAACGTGAAGCTAAAAAATATACCTATAGGTATAAAATAGTACTAAACTAAGTAGTGAGGTGCAAAGTGTAAATAAAGTAGTGATGGACGATAATTGTAAAAATAAACATTAGAACGAATCAATATTTGTATTGAATCGATTAGCAGTTCGATGAATGAATTTATTCGTCTTTACTTATCTATTTTCTTAGATACGACGTTTATATCACATATTTTATAGTTATTTATAATGAAATGAAGTATAATAAAGGACAATTGGATGCACGTGATCGTGAGCTTACTATCTAATTAAAGAATAATTGATGATTTTACCTTACATATTTATTGCACAAAATAAATTACTGTGGGGTCGTCATGGCCCAGAGGCCCGGCGTTTGACTGTGAACGTGAAAGTGGGGGTTCGCACTCAGGGAAATGAATTATTTTCAAAGAGCCACTCAATACGTAGCGTCTCGGAAAGTCTTATCATTAGGCCAATAAACTATAATATTAAACTCTGCCTACGCTACAATATGCAGAAAAGTAAAAAAAATATATAGAAATATTTACCACAAAGAAAAACGGTAGTGTACAAAAGGCGGAGAACAGAGTGAAATGTCACTTATTTCTTTTCTTTATCCTCATTGTTCAGTAAATATGAAAGAAGTCTTAGATAAAAAGGAAGAAGGTAACACTAAGTTAAGCTATTGCGTCAATCTATTAATGTTACATTGTATATATTATGTCTATAAAATATTAAATCAAGAATTTTACGGCTACCATTAATTGTATGGAAATTTTTAAAATAATCTATATTAATAAAATTAATAAAAACCGTGATACGTGATTCTTTGATTAATTTCTTAATCTAGACAGTTCATTATCAACTTATTACAATTTTTTTCTAAAAATTATATAAATTGTCAAATTGATTTGAAACTGTTGAAATCTGACGCGACAGTTGTGAGTTCGATTCCCACACGAAGAAATGAATTATTTAATTTTTTTCACTCCGGTAGCGACCTAACTCTTAATACTAAGCTTTTTCTGACGATCCTGCTACAGACGGGATAGTCAGTGAAGCTTAGAAAAGCAGCTTAGATACTCATGTTTTAAAATTATTTTTCAAAAAGAGCAACTGTGGCAGTTTCTTATAGGACTTTTCCTATGCTACTTTGACAGTTTTTTTATTTTATTTTCAGGATGACAGCGAAGAGATTGGAGATCTCTACCATGATGACGAAAACGGGGCCGCCCTTCTTATTAGAAGACATCCGAAACATGGAAGATTAGTGGTGGTATGTTATTGTAATTATACATTGTTGCGACGGTTGTGAATTCGATTTAGAGTTGATGAGGTCCACCACTCAAGACGCAATATTTCTTTTAAATTAGAGGGATAATCGGGAACGAAGTGTCTTAACACTAGGTTCCTATATGCGGGATACAACGTGAAGCTTAAAAATAATATTTAGCCCAAACTGTAAGCGCTATAGTTGTGGGTGCGACAGATTTTAGAGTTTTTTTTCATAAAATAAAGGGGTTCCACCTCCCCACCTTTCTTTTAATATTATCATCCTTTTGGTTCATGATAATGCATAGTTATCATCCCAAAGGGATGTCAAAACGCAACATCTTGAATTAAAACGCAAAGTGCAGAAGACATTCGTTTCGCATACTAAACATGAAAATAGATTAAAACAAAACAAAATAAAGACTGCACAAATTAAATTAATATAGTTACAATGAGTGTTATACTCACGCGAAAATTTTAAACTAGTAACTAGAGAACATAGGGACGGAACGGTAAAAACATAACCCTCTTTTTGGAAAGTCCAAAAAGAGGGTTCCTCTCGGGTAAAAAATCCAAAAACTAAGACGCTATTTTTTAAGCATCAGTTTTAATTAGGGACATTTAAATGCTGTAATCAAATTATATTATAATAGTGTCTGAAAGGAATAGAAATTTATCTATTACACGTAAACAAAACTAAAGACATAGTTAAGTTGGTTTTCTCATTTTTTTTTCTCCATCCGTCCTTGACAGGTCACACGGTTGAACTTCAGCTATAAAATACATTCTAAGTAGCGTTTTCCAAATTAAATTAACATACAAACTGCTTCGCTACAGCAGGTCCGCTAAAAATGTATAAAAATAAAATAAATTAGTTATGCCGTTAAAAGAGGAGGATCAAATTTCTTTTTATGTTTTGTACTATTATTTTGTTAAAAAAATCAAATCAGCTTCATGCTGTATTCCGCACACGGCAGGGTAGGTAGAGGGAATCTAGTGTTAAGATACTAGGTTCTCCACTTTCCACCGAATTCTGGAGGCATTCTGGGAGGTGTCTTGAGTGGCGGGACTCAACGCCGCAAAAAATCGTTCATTAATTTAATGAAAACTTATAGAATCGAATAAACTTTTATGTCTACCTACCAATTGAGATTAGTCTACACTTATATATAAAGAAAGAATATTTAAAATAATTTGTGTAAAATTATTATTAATTTGTATATTACCTTAAGTTCAGAAACAAATATAATTTTACATACAAATATTTATATATTAACATGTAATAATGGAGCCCTGGGATAACCCGCGTTGGTCACGTATGACTCGAATGCGGCATGGTATGACATTGGTACGTGCCTGACATCTAGACCGAGCTTTTGTACCGATGGGGAAACTTTGATATATTTTATATGAACATGTAATAAAGTGTAATAATAAATTTTAAATATTTTATACATCTTTAACAATTTTTAATAATCAATTATAAAAAAAAATATTTATATATGTTTTTTTTTTATTTTTTTTATTTAACACTCTCTTCTCAATTTATGAGTCACCATATTTTTTGATGCATATGATCGTATAAAATTATGCCAAAGAATATGATCAGAATCTTTATATACTTGTATAAAAGACGATAAGCGTATTTTTTATTAATTTATCTACGACACTATAGACCTATAAGTATTTGGTCTCTATATCCTCGAAAACTGTACCTCAGTATATTTTTTAATTACAAAGTTTTGATAATCATACCTGGCAACAATAAAATACAGAATAAACGTTAATTGTTATTAACGTTATAAGTATGTGATATATATATATATGTCAAATGCGACTTTTAATTAAAATAAATGAGTTAGTCTTAAATAGAGTTAAATTGAAAGATAATAAATTTAATTTAGTTAAAAAGGCTCTGACTGTCCACATCAATAAACCTGATATTAAAACTAGAATATTAGAAATTAATAATAGCATGTCGATATATTAATTTATAATGTAGCATTAATATGAATTAATTTTCATAGCTTCACCTCGAATAGCAGGGTAGGTAGATAGGTCCTAGTTTTAAGACAAACACACGAAATCAACACGAAAATTATGTATAGAATAATCGAATCGGAACTCAACTCTATCTCTGCCCAACAGAAAAAAAATCCCCGATCGAAATTCAACCTCGCAATTATCACGTTTACAGTCTGACTTGGTAGTACTGCGCCACGATGGCATCAATAAAAAATTGTAGGCAGATTGAACCTATTATTACTCCGTTGCCTATTTTTCGCCGAATTCTGGAGGCATTCTCACTATTGACCTCAATAAAATTAAAAAAATGATAATAATTAATGATATCATTCTATTTCGGTGAATCTGTTATTCGTCTCGTTTATTTGCAATTTTAAATCAACGCCTCATAAGTCTTGACAAGCATATTACGATTTATAGCAACTGGTTTGCATTTTATATAAATATATATATATATATATATATATATATATATATATATATATATATATATATATATATATATATATATATATATATATATATATATATATATATATATATATTTATACTTACATAGTGTGTATTCTAGTTTCCGTACGTATAGTCATTATTAATTTCGTAATCATTTTAATAGATATTTATATAATATTTGTAATAATTTATTAAAGGAACATTAAGTTAGTTAAGTCTAATTTCGTTAGTTGCGTCAAGTATATCGGTTTTTGTGAAACAAACCAAATGAGAGCTGTTTTATTATTATACACATCCCGTCTTAATCTCGTTTTAGTTGTTGATGTTCAAAACGCAGCGTTGAGTTCCGCCACAAAATTGTGTAGCGACGCTAGGGTTCCAGGTAGCCCCTGCCTACCTAACCTATGTGCGGGATACAGCGTTTAGCTAGTTGCTCTTTTCCACAATTTCTGCTTATGTTTCTAACATTACCTACGTATTGGCAGTATATAAATACTATTGTCTGTATTAACGCTGTATCCAGCACACAGCAGGGTAGGCAGAGGGAACCTAGTGTTAAGACACTCCGTCCCCCACTTTCTGCCGAATTCTGGAGGCATTGCGTGTTGAGTGGCAGAACTCAACGTCTTTATTAACATTTTTCAAATGTTATTATCTTCAAAAAACAAAGTGTTCTATTTCTCGTACATATAAAGAAAAGTTTTAATTAATAAAACACAGTAAGACTCGAACCCGAACCTTTTGAGATTGTCCTTCGATTGAACGATTTTTACTATTTTCCTTGCTGATATCTCCTTGCTTTATTTAGTCGTTTGACTGAGATTTGAAGCCACAACCAATTAGTGCAGTCGTAATCATAATTAAATATGCAACTCTGCGTAAAAGGAAATCCCGATCGACTCGGCCATTAACGTTAACGATAGGAAACTGACGAATGGTAGACGCTGTTTAACTGAGTATGGCTTAAGACAAATATTATTTATTTAATTTTCGTTTTTCGTTACTTTTTTTTAAATAAATGACATAAATCAGCTTCACGCTGCATCCCGCACACTTTAGGATAGGCAGAAGGAACCTAGTGTTAAGATACTCGTTCCCCTGCGTCCCCCATTGCAAGTTGAGTGGCGGAATTCTTCGCTTGCTTTCCCTCGACACCAGAGCGAAGACATGAAAATATAAATTAAAATAAATCGAACCCATAATGAGTTTTACCTAATTTCAGTCACACTTTGCGCTCCTGCGCTACGACTTAAGTAAAAAGTAAGCTTGAATTCAAAGTCTTTTTTTTTATGAAAAGGCAGAAACAACCTGGTCAGTGGTATCATTAATCTAAGAACAGAACAGATTAGAAGTTAGTAAAAACAAGTTATTAAAAAAAGTTGAACTAAAATAAATAAAACCAATACTTACATTTAGACAATTTATTGTTGCTTAAGAATTTATAATATTAGAGAAATTACATACCAAACAAAGCCTTCCTTTACTAAACATCATTTCAAAAGTGCCTTCAACGTCGCTTCACTTCAAACAATATAAACATAAGTACAATCAGCCAAACAATAGACTTGCAAGTAGACTAAGGTCGATTGCGCACAATTCACGAGAAAATATTCTCAGACATCGTTTATCATATCATACGTTGGTAGCTAGATACTAAGTACATGTAATGATTCAAACGCTGTATTTTTTCTTTTTTTTATGCTTCCCGCTGTATTTCGCAAACAGCGGGATAGACAGAGAGGATCTAGTGTTAAGGCAGGCCGGTCACCCACTTTCCATTCAATTCGGACTTTGTAGGTTGATTCCGGAACCTAACGTCGCGTTTTATCTTCCCATCACAGCGACGAAATAAAAATTATTCATTTTCCCTAATGGGAATCCAAACCAAAACTGTCACGATGCTGTCGCACTCCGCCACGTTGATCTCTGTACCTTAGCATTGTATCACGTAACATCTATCTGTCGAGGGCCAGTCGTGGCGCAGGGCCACAAGTGACTAACTAAAAACGCGACTAGTTGTGGCATCGATCCTCACTCGAGCAAATTAAATATTTATCATTTTCATATATTCGCTTTTATATCGCAGCAAAACGCAGCGTTGAGCTTCGCCACTCAATACGCAATGCCTCCAGAATTCGGCGGAAAATGGGGAACACAATGTTTTAACACTAGGTACCCTCTGTCTACTCTGCAGTATAAGAGAGACAGCGTGAAGCTGATTTTTTTCTATCTACTTATTACTGCTCTACTCTCCCCAACATAGCTAATGTCAAATTTCAATTTTCTAAGTATCATCATATTTCTCGTTACTTACAAACAAAAAAGTATTTTATATAGAAATTATAATTAATATGGTATCCTATGTTAAAAATAAGGGGAAATACAATCACTAAATTACTAATAATAAATAGGTACACTTGTAAATTTAGGGGTTTGAGGAAGATTGAGGACAGAGTTCTTTTTAATTTTACGATTTGTAAACAGGAAGGATCAATCGGCCATGACCTGGTGATACGACCCATCCCAGACTCCATGACGGCGCCTGACGACGAAATGTTCATGGACCCCAGAAGCATGAGCGATATGGTTTCTATTGACACTGGTCTCCCTCTTGGTAAGATTTTATTGACATTTATATTTTCCATAACCATTTCATCCTTTCATTTCCTCGCTTTGGTAAAAAGACAAAATGCTGCCTTGAGTTCCGCCACTCAATATCTCAAAAGGCGTCTGTTTCCCTCTGGGAAATATGGGATATGTCACACACACAACAGAACATGGTATGCCGGTGCACTAAAATATATATTTTAAGACATTTTCTAATTTTATAATAAATATTTATGTTTAAAATATTTTTTAAATGGATATTTTTACATTTTGAAAGTGTTATTCCACACTTAGGAAAAAAAACATTAAAAATGAATCCATCTATACGTCAGAGCTATAAAATAATAAACTACTTTTAGTTATTTTGACTAGGAACCAACAACATGTTTGTAATATATATAACATTTTAAATAATGTAAACAAAATAATTATTAATACCAACATAAATCAGATATATTTCGCACATAAATAACTTATTTAATCTCCAATTTGTTAAAAAAACGAGTTTTGCAATTTTAATTTTAGTTTTTTCACACCTACCAATTAATCTTATTATATTATCTATAATTATTGTTTGTCTTCCGCGAACAACGTAGTCAGTTTTAATAGTATACGTTTAGTATATTGTGATCCGGCAGTGCTTTAGCTCAGACTGGCGGTCAAAGGTCCAGCAGAAATGTGGATCATATAAAACGTGCTTAATATTAATAATCTATTATTTAATTATATAACCATATTTTACTTCTTATTAAATAATATTTCAAAAATAAATAAAATTTGTCGGCCGCAATTACATAATTTTTAAATTGGTCATCTTTTGATGTTATTTGAAGTCAAAAATCCATGTCAACAAGCATACAGCATATTAAACGCTATATCATAAAAAATCTGCCATAACTATATAGAAAAACATTTTTAAAATTAATTAATTATTTTTTTAATATTTGCGTTGTTTTGGGACAGACTTTATTCGAAATGCAGCTTTCGCCTATTAATTGCTAAATATTTATTTATACAAATATAAATAAACTTCGCCGGTTTTGGCTATTTCGCATTTTAGATGTAATATTAACTTCCTATGTAGATAAAAGTTTATTATTCAATCAGCTTAAAATGTATTTATTTAAATTGAAAAAATATGTAAATGTAGAATAAAGACATAAAGAATCACGTACATTAAATTTTGAGACATGTCAAAATTATTTACTTCTAAATGTCATTGCATTTGTTTTTTTATAATTTAGTTTCTTGTAATAACCTGGATATAAAAGGCATAGAAAAATTAGAAACCAATGGTAGCTTCCTGTAGCACTGACAATACTGACATATTTATACTTTCAAAAGTGCTTGCCTAATTGAATAAAAATTACGTAAAGTTTTTACGTTTACGTTTTTTGAGTAAATCGGTCAATTCCCTAGTCGGAACCTAACGCCACATTTGTTACCCTCACAAACCTCATGTTGGAATAATAAATATTCATCTGACTATATGGCTGGTAGAAGCCATATAGCTTTTATAATATCATATTTGTTATGTGTAATTAGAGAATCTCCATAAGATTTCCCTCGGGCAAACCTGGCGATTATTTCTTAAGCTAATTTCAAAAATGTCCCTCCACTAGTTGTAAAGAGTTAAAATTCACTTTATACTGAAATAATATATCTTAAAATCATTTACTAATACCCTCCCGATGTTAATATTTTAAATCGTTTTTTTTTTTAGTAAAAAGAAGAAAAATTGAACAAGAACAACTACAACAGGCTCTGAGAGGCGCCGGCCACGTCATCATCAAACGAGACCCGGCACAAGGCGACCATTTGAGTGATTATGGTAAGATGTTTATAGATTTTTGATGAAAAAATTATTTAGAATGTTTTAAACTAAAGTGAAAGAAAAGTGAAATATTTTAAATTAAAGTGAAATGGTGTTTAAATATAATATATATAAATATACAAACAAAACATTAAATATTAGGTTGAATATTTTAATTTCTTTACGATAATAAGATACAATCGATATGGGAATGTACATACTTTCTTCTAAAGTAAGTTTTTATTAAAACTTTAAATCATTACATGTTTTGTAAAAGAAATATATGTTTGTGAATATTATTTTCTCGTAAACGATTCTTGAGGTTGAGCTGCTTTCGTATTAAAATGCTTTAGTTATAATAAAATTACTTTACGACGTTAAGATTTGTTAATTACGTTTGGAGTGTTGTAAAATTTAATGGGTTACCTTAAGTGTTATAGAGATATAAAAACGAAAAAGCCAAAATTTGTATCTTTTTTTTTATTTTTTATTAATTATTAATATAACCTTTTAGTTACCATAGATAAATAATCTTTAAATGTTATTTACATAAGTTCCCGCCCATATTTATACATTTACAGTCTATAATTTTTTGTTTTTATACTATTCCATTATTAAACAGGTACAAATTAATTATTTTATTTACTTACCTTTATAATATGTTTGTTTTTTTTTATTAACATATTTCAAATAATACTATATACTAAATATTTTTTGATAACTTCAGCTTATTTAATAAATTACTAAATTCGACTATGCCTTAAAACCGAAATATTGATACTTAATATAATAATTATGTGATATAAACAAAATGGCATATCCCAATTTAAAAGAATATTGTCGTTTAACTGTATATCTCAATAAATCCAAAAAATCATACTCCACACGTAGTAAACGATAACCTTTAATAAAATCAGAATTACCCTTAGAACTTACAATTCGTGACCATTAAGAGATTGCGGCAACCTTTAAATTTAGTTCAAAAGTTTGTACAACGTGATATGCTGTATAAATTATACGTATGTATATGTAAGTGTAGGTGCAAGCAAATGCATTAAATAATGAAATCATAATATATAAATAACTATTTATATATTATGATTTAATTTATTATATAAATTATATTATGACAAATTTTATCTCTTTCTTTATTTACGCTTTTAAATAGATAAGATAAAAAAAGATAAAAAAAAATATTTAATTTTGATTTTAAAGTAAGTTTCCATAAAAAATGGCACAACGTGAATGTTCTGCAACAAAACTGCATATACTCAAGTTAATACTGATAATGGAGCCGCTGTGGCGCCGCTTTTGTTTATAAACACTGCGGTTGTAGGTTCAATTCACTTGCAGGGGATAAATTATTTTTATTTACTTATATTGCGACGTTGAGTTCTGCCACTCAACACGCAATGCCTCCAAAATTCGGCAGAAAGTGGGGAACGGAGTGTCTTAACTTTAGGTTCCCTCTGCCTACCCTGCTGTGTGCGGGATATAGCTAATTTAATTTAATTTTTAATTTACTTATATTGTATAGGGCTCTAGCCCTTAAAATATATTTCTATTTGTAGTATGGAGACAGTTAAAAATGTAAAAATCTTTAATATTACACATTTTTTAAATTTTCTAACCCGCAATTACCGGATACATAAATCTGCTAAGTGCTGTGACAGTGGAACTTTTTTTTAATCACTATTGCCTAATAAATATACATATGTGGATCAGTGACCCTAAATTTTACGAAGTTGCTACATCTTTCGTGGAGGCCTGGTAGGCTGTTTTTGTATAAAATATATTGTTTTTTTTTTAGTAGGTCTAGTAAATGTCTCTAACCTACCCAAGGTTAGGGGCAGACTCGTGTAACTACTAAAACCTAGATGTCATGTCTTTTAAGAGAATCTAGAAGTTTTTAATATTTAGTAACGACATAAAGTGATATAGTATTTAATAGCAATAGCCTAAGATCCCAGGGTCCCCTAACCTACATAGGTCATTTTACCAAAGTTGAAATTTTGAGGATTATTAGGCGCTAATTAAAGATAGATAAAATCCACGCATACACGCATCTACAAAAAAGTAGAAACACACTCATATTGAAATATTTCTTTAAGAATCATATAAAAAAATGTGCATTTATCATTGCCAGATTCTCCACGTGGGCCTTTACTATCGCCAGACTTCCTATAGATTGTTAAAATTTAAGGCGTACTAGCAAAGCTCAATTTTAAGTATATTATTTATGGGACTATTTTAAGATCCTCTATTACCAGACCATCCTCCCAAAGTAGATAGAATTGATCTCCGTATGGAGTCTCAAAATAACTCTTAAATCTACTACCCTGTAAAAAAGGGATGTATATTATATTTCAATTGTTTAAAAATTTAATGATTTCTTAGTTAATTAACAAAAAAAATAGTTTGACAAAATAAAGTACAATATACAGTTACATTTCACAACACTTACTAATAAATATATAATATTTACAAACTACCTATCGTTATAATGTTACATAATCATTAAAATAAAGACAACTTAACGACATATGCTATGGCGAATCCAGTTTCCGATTGAATATAAACGTTACTAACATATCGATTTTATATTCCAATTAATATATTTAATTTGTAATTTATTCATGTTGCTAATGTTGAAATTCATAGAAACGCACGTGTTGTTCTCGCAATGAGAAAATTAGATGGGAAATTTCTGAACGGTTACAATGGCGCCTAAACTTTTTTTTAATAATGTTTTTCGCAATGTTGCTTAATATTGAATTTTGATATTAATCACATTCACACTGTATCTCGCACTAAGCAGGAAAGGCAGAGAGAACCTAGCGTTAAGACACTCCGTTCTCCACTTTCCGCCGAATGGAAGTGAATGAAGTCGAAGTGGCGGAACTCAACGTCGCGCTTTTCCTGGACACTAGAGCGAAGAAATGGCATATGACATGAAATGGATAAATTTAAATAAATGTTTCATTTTCTTGAGTAGGGAACGAACGCACACCCAATGGCGGTTAGTCACACTTTGTGTCCCTGTGTCACGACTGGCCTCTTCGATATTTATAATGTCCGCAAAGTTGTTTAATTTTGAATTTCGATTAAGTATCACATAGTGATTCTACATAAAGCAACTTTGCGAAAAACATCTTACTTAGTGTACTTTTTTCATGTGTTAACAGATATTCTTATCCTTTATTTTAGAGTTAATACACCTCGTTTCCCAATTTCCGCTCAACTTTTTGGAGACATTGGGCATTGGGTGGTGTTTGTCTACCAGAGCGGTGAATTAAACATATGTATTTTAAATATAATGCCAGCAAGCTATATAGAACCCATAATCACCTCGTTTACATTCGGACGATTTTGCCCCTATACCACGATGACCTCATCATTTTTAAATTATATATATATTATTTTTATATTAGACTTAAATTCCTTTGTTTTCCTAAGCTAAATTTTATTTTAATCATAATACTTAGCATTTGTAATGGCCTGGGCTGTTTATTTTGAAACTACAAGCCAGCAAAGATACGGAAGTAAAAAAAATACGACAAAAATGACGTTTTAATCGATAAGTGATGTATTTTGTGTGATTAGATAAAAATTGCTAATAAAGTG
Source organism: Heliconius charithonia (assembly GCA_030704555.1). Taxonomy (NCBI): domain Eukaryota; kingdom Metazoa; phylum Arthropoda; class Insecta; order Lepidoptera; family Nymphalidae; genus Heliconius; species Heliconius charithonia. The sequence goes on from CM060819.1 coordinate 15,715,971, forward strand.
TACAGTACGGTCGAAGAGTTGTGGTCACCTTTAAGTGAGTTGTAGATCTGTCTTCCGGCTTTTGTTTTACACTTTAGTTTTTTTTATTTACTTCGCAAGTGTACATGCGTTAAGTTCCGAAAACCTCACTTCAGAGCAGTCACGACTCGTCAACCGTATTGTAAGAGAGATCTTTATTACCGGTCTCTGGGAGGTCATAAGGTCGGTCTGGTATTGCGTCACCCATATTATATATGCGAGATATTAAAATATCATTCATTAATCTTTTATTTGAAAATAGTCAGGTGGGGAAACCAATTCAGTTTTATTAATGAACTAGGTAACGCGTGTAAGTCATTACAAAAGATTACAAAGATAGATAGATAGATAGTAGGTCCATAGATAAGATAGAAAGAAAGAAGACATAACAATAATATTAGGTTTGTTGAAAATTGCTCTCTTTCCAGCGTTACCAATAAAAATAGCTTATTTTTTTTTGTGATTGCCTAAGCCAGCTTGCTTGCTTTGTATAGTACTAGAAAGGTAGTACCTATTCTTTTAAATTTCTATTTACTACTATTGTAGGTATATAAATTATATAAGTATATAATATTATATAAATGAAAGTTATGTTTTTTCGTTTTAATCATGAAAAAAAAAAATTGTAATAATAAATAACAGGCGCCTATTTATAATTAAATTCTTAATTAAATTTCAAAAACACTTTATTAGAATACAATTATGTAAGTATGAACAAAATCATATTAAAAAAAATATTTTCAATTAATATTTAAATTATTTAATACTTCATTTTACAATTTATATATTTTAATCAGCTTCACGCTGTATCCTGCCCACACCAGAGAAGGCAGAGCGAATCTAGTGTTCTAAATTATAGAAAATAATATTTTGTAGCTGGGGCTTGGTTGATATTTGTATAAAAGTTTGCTTTTGCTTCACGCTGTAACCTGCTTATAGTAAAAGAACTTAGTGTTAAATTTTTGTTAAAATTTCTCACTTTCTCTCCAATTTTTGTAACATTACGCATTGAGTTGTGGAATTCCACGTCACGCATTGTTTTCGTGGTATGAAGTTAAAGCACGATATGCTTTGTTGTCTAGTAGAGCGAGGAAATAAAATAATAATTTCCCCGAATGGTAATCGAAGCCACAACCGATCGATCGATCGTAGAAACACATTTTCGCTAATCTACATAAAAATTACACATATCGTGGACCGGAAATCCCAGCTTTACGCACGCATGCTATGTGCGCAAGCGCACACTAGCTGCATGACAGCGCAACCTTTACGTTTCAATAGGGTAGGTATCCACTGCCTCCCAAAGTAGCAAAGTCTCGAGTAAAACGTAGCGTACACAAATGAAACTGATGTCCGTGTCTAGGAGACTTCGTAGAATTATTTTTTTGACACTCGTAAATCCCACAAAACTTGAAGACACTAGGAATAGTATACTAAACAATAGAAGAAAACAATATAGGCAAGATAAATTGAAAAAGCTATAATATATTTAGAAATTGTATATAAAAATGTACACGTGCTTGGTAATATCACGTGTATCCATTAAACACTTTCCATAAATTAAACATTCAATGTCCCTTATTATCATTATGATTTTAAAATATGTTAGCAATATCATATTTAATGAAAATATTATTATAATTACTTGTTTATTATGTTAAATCGATATACACTTTATAAGCATAACAAAGGTTTTGAATGATGTGTAATTCCATGTATAAAAGATTAAAAATTTTCCATATATAGAAGATATCTAGTTAGCTTTTCTTTCTTTTTATCATTTAAAATTCATACAATCGTGAAAAAATCTTAAATAATATATAAATGAATATAACTACTTATGACAAAAGATGATATCAGGTTAAAGTATTATTGGATAAGCAATATTAAATATTACATTTGCCTAAAATAAAAAAAAATACATAAAAAATGTGTGATCATAAGCATAAAATCATATGACATTTAAAAAAGAAAAATGTCATCCGTTATCTATTATTATAAAATGCAGGCGCCACATATTTATTGTAAATTATTAATTTTTTTTATTCGTTGCCAGTCACAAGATTAAGCTTATGTGTGATTTTTGTATGCTAATGATTTGCATTAATTATAATTATTTATTTAATAATTGGGAATTCTGGAATGTTTCATTTATTGCAAAATACAATAAAAAAATATAAGCCTCCTAACATATTAAATTTGCTTAGTAATTATTAAATTCGATAAAATATGGACTATTTGTGACAAATCTCCATATTCAAACTGCTAATTTAAAATATTAATGAGTAATTCCTTCCTTTTGCCTACCTATTTATTCCTTACCGCTGGGTCCACTAAATTATGCCTTTAAAAACTGACGCATTAAGGATAGCTCATGTTTTTATTTGAAAAACAATTAAAAATAATTTATTTGTATTGGTTGGCGTAAAGCGAGATCGTGTTACGTTAGCTTTCGCAAAAATAAAAGGCATATTAACATAATAAGTATACGTGTTTCTTAATCACACGAAATCTACATAACGATATCGGTACTTTTTATTTATTTAAAACTCGATCTTTTGTATAAAAACATTGGAAATTTTACAGATACTATTTTAATTTATAGTAATTTTATCAAAAACATCAAATTGAACTGTCTGTCTTTATATATTTAAAGAATAAAAAAAGTTTTAGTATATAAAAAAGGGAAAGGTCTTGTTTTTTTAAAAAGAAAAATTTAAATCTTTACAGTTTATTTTAACAAAAGAACATGTAGATATTAAGTTTTTATGAGTTACGTGAAATAAGTATATTGTATACGCACAATGTATATACTTTACTACATATTAAAATAAACTGTGTCATATATGTATATAATTTAAATAATACTATAATTTTCTTTTTTATTTATTTCAGCTTTCATGGAACCAGACCACATTGGCAAAAGGTTCAGGCGGAAAAGATCGACCGAGTCCCACAGCAGACAGAGGCGTGAGGCGCCATATGTGATATACCCAGAAATCCTAGTGATAGTAGACTATGATGGTTACAGGTATTTAGATTATTCTTATTTTTAAATACATATTCATATAAACGTATGCTTTATTTTGCCGTTTTGAATCCTATACATATACAGGTGTAACACGATACAGGGTCTATGGGTATGGGAACTCAGTACCTATCCATTTCACCCCTATATATATTCAGCAATTTGCAGTGACATAGATATTTGAGAATTTGTGATTTTTTTAAGTAAATTGGCAAATATATCCCGACTGTTGGGTCTGCTCTAGTGATGTTTTTTCTCAATATATCTAAATAATACGCCTTTTAATTTAAATTTATCGATTTGTCGGTTTGTCGGTTTGTAAATCTAGAAAATAACATCGAAACAAAAAAGTTTTTTAAAAAGCAAAATTTTATCAAAACCCTTTTTTAGGGGCTGTGCCAATAAAATACTAGTGATTTATTTCCATACATTATTTTAAAAATAACCGGTATTTGTGTAGAACAATCTCTAAAAGTGCCAAAGCGCCAATGACCAAATATTAAGAAATGTACTTGAATCATGAAACCGTAAAGTATTATTATTCTTATTACGAGAATTGACTATATTTAAATTAATTTCTTTAGGTATTTCCCTTAATTTTTGATTTCCTTTAAAGTACAAATGTTTTGATATTAGCGTAGCCCAGGCTCTAGAAAATATATTTCACAAGTATTTTTTTAAATAAATATAATATATAAATACGAGTTTACACGAGGTATAAGTATTTATTCATTCATCAATAACGATTTTGTCCCCTTCAAAGTAAGTCCCCTTCAAATATGAATTGAATAGTAAAAAAAACGTATAAAAAATATGCTCTAAAAGATTCATTGGGATTAAATAATATTTTTTGTTAAAATCTATATTTATAGAGCCTGTCAAAGTTAATATTAAGCACCATCCAATGTTCATTTCAAACTACTATTGAATTAGTGAAATATCTATTGAATTAGTGAAAATCGGTGAACATACATAGGATTGAAATGGATAAGTATTGAGGTTCCCTACTCATAGACCACCGTTGATCCGCCGATCGAGTTACACACCTTTCTTTATAGGCAAATAGTATCTGCTTACAGTTCAATGTCAATCGTCTAATGGCCAAAATGAGGAATTAAATCATTTAAAATATAGATAATTTCAATCCAATCCAATGGTCGCATTTGATGTACTCTAATAAAATATTTTAAATAAATAAAACAATAGTAATACATGAACAAACAAACTATATATAACAAATTATTTTATTCCACAACAGATTGCACGGAGGAGATAATTTACAAATCAAACGATATTTCGTTTCCTTCTGGAATGGCGTCGATCTGAGATATAAGCTTTTGAAAGGACCCAGAATAAGGATATCAATTGCCGGAATTATTATATCTCGGGTAAGTGTTCAATTAGTATATTTTGTATTAAAATATAAGTGTTTATATTATATATTATTGAGGCCAGTCGTGGCGCAGTGGTACAAAGTGTGACTGTAAAACCGACTGGTTGTGGGTTCGATCCCCACTCGAGGAGATGAAATATTTACTTACATTTATATTTTCATTTCTTCGCTCTGGTGTCGAGACAAAAGCGCGGCGTTGAGTTCTGCCACTCAACACGCAATGCCTCCAAAATTCGGCAGAAAGTGGGGAACGAAGTGTCTTAACACTAGGTTCCCTCTGCCCTGCCTGCTGTGTGCGGGATATAGCGTGAAGCTAATTTAATTTAATTTTTAATTTATATAGCATTCCGTTGTCCATATTCCATCTAAAAGTATAGAGACAGAACTCAATGCCGCGTTTTGTTAGCAGAGTGGGTATACGTAAAATGCGACGCCCTCGACTTGGGATCGAACCTCATCGCGTTTATACTCGCCCTTCTACTTCACCACGATGGTCTTGAATAGCTTAGTAGTTTTTCTTTAAATTTATTATTTCTTATAACAACATGTAATACCTTTTTTGTTAGGGAAATATTTAAAATATCATTAAAATGTTATGTTTAACATAAAGCTTTCAAAAATTTTTAATCTTTAATATATTGAATAATGTTATCTTATTATGAACAAAAAACAATACGGAACCTCTTATTTACACATAAAAACGTAAAAATTTATTCGTGTCGCATATTTATTTAACATTTTCAATCTGCAAATGACGAATGTTCGGTGCAGACAAGTTTATTTGCGACAAAAATATTTTTATAGTCAATAAAATTCGGAAACCAATCAAACTACTTAAAGGATTCCTAAATTAATATTTAAATGCGACTTTTATGATTTTTTATTTATTTACGATCAAATAACAAATCTGTAATTAGCTATTGTGTTTTATTCGTTTGACGCGAGCTTAAAGTTGACCATTTCGTCGGTCTCTATACAATGTTCGTCGAGAAAGTTCTTCTTTGACTTGGGATAACCTTCTAACACGGCATCGAGCATGTCCGAACATATTCTCTTGCGTTTTCTTAAATATTTACAACATTTATTTACATAATTCAATGTATATTATTCACGTGCAATGCCAGTGTGGCGCAGGGGCACACAGTGACTGTGAACGCGATCGGTTGTGAATTCGATACCCAGTCGAGGACATTAAATATATTTTCAGTTCTTCGCTCTGGTGTTGAGACAAAGCGTGGCGTTTAGTTTTTCCACTCAACACGCAAAGCCCCCAGAAGTCGACGGGAAGTAGGGAGCAGACTGTCTTAACGGTAGCCACCCTCTGCCTTCCTTGCTAAATATAAAACAATTACAATTACGAAAATAATAAAATGATTATAAATACACTAAATTAATTAAACATTTTTTTAAATTGGTAGCATAAGGTCCACATATTAAAATTTTTCTTACCACCTACCTCCTTCTTGGAAACATTGAGTGCTTTTAGCAGACTACTATAGAGCCATTTAACATATTTATATTTAATATGGATTTCATATTGAACACAAAGGCACTGTATTTGGTCAAAATTTATACTTATTGTGCGATGATTGTAAATTACGTCCAAATTTAAAGAATTATTACCCAACAATTATTATAGTCCAATGAATAAAATTATAAAAAGATAAAAAATATTATTTGTAACTAAATCTATATGTTACGAGCCACCTTATAAAATAAATATGATATTTAATACCACAGCTCACAGCTACCTACCTATATTCTTTATAAATACGTTCGTGTTCATTTAAAATAAGTTTTTTATCATCGACGCTAATCACTTCAGTAGTATTATGGAGATCACGCAATTTGTTTTCGATTTTGCCAATTTTATTTTTTAATTCGTCAATCTGTGATCGTGTGGAGTCATTTGTAGGCGCGGATATGAGGTTTTTGAGATTAGTCTCGGCTGTTTTTAATTCAATTCTTTTTTCATTTAATGTATTTGTGAGACTTCCTATTTTAGTGTCGTAATCTGTAAATAATATTTCATATTTGTAAGCTTAGCAGTTTAACATTTTGTTAGTAACAATATTTTTTGCTACTTTTCATATTAATTTTTCAGTATTTATTAAAAAAAGTGTTGCTTTCATAGATTAATTTTGTATTTTAGAAACTTGTAATCGCAACAAAAGTTTTAAATAAATAAATTTTATATACGGCTAGTTACTTTACTTCTAGCATAAAAAAATTACGCTAACCCAGTATTATATATTATTTGGAAAAATGTTTTAAATATAAACAGACAGCCCTAACTTAATGCTAACCAGCTTTCAAAGTATTTTTCCGTCACGTCCCTACACTTAAGTAATTTCAAAATGTTATTTATATAAAATAATTATCAGATTAGGTTACCTTCATTATCGCTAACATCGTCCACATCATCTGTTTGCAAGACAGCATATACTTTTTGCTTTCCGTAAAGTTTACATCGTATCTTGCCCGATTCACTCAACGCATCTAGAGCTTTCTGAACTGCATTTTTAGTATAAGTCCCTCTTAAATTTACTGTTACATCAGAGCAAGAATATGGCCTATTTGTATCAGTTAAATATTTAAATACAGCGTCACTAGCCATTTTATAAGCAACCACTTGATTAAACTAATATCTTATTAACTATTGTAACAATGTGACAGATGATACAAATTTGCCGCGCTTTTTTTCTTTTCTTAAGATGTAAATTTACAATGTACGTACAGCCTAGAATTTTTTAAAAAATATCTTAAATTTCTTTTATTTAAAATAATAAAAAAATAATATAATCAATTTATTAAAAATTCATAATTTCTATGTGTATTTTATTTTAATTGCAAATACCCACCTAGCACATCAATCAATAAGCTAAGGAATTGTTTATTTTTGTCACAGATTTTTTTATATAAATCATAAGTAAGGAAACTAATTATTTCTTAACTAAAAACATTTTCACAAGTCTTTTATATTATAAACGAATGGTTGATAAAATAAAATAGATGAAAGAATATTGCCAAAACCAGATTTGGTTGTTAACAAAAAACAGAATTAATTTGTATAAATTAGCAACACCTGCAATATTAATGAGAAATGGCGTTACGTTTGAATCATACTTGGTTTTTAATAAATTTGATTTTTACATGTTATTGGAAATCGTTTTAACAAAAAATAATAATAAATCTTTATATTTTGCGTGCTTCTTTTATTTTGCCGTTTGCTGTGACTAAAATAGATTTATTATTATCTATTGAATATACAATGCGATGGTTCATTAGGCTGGTAGATGCTTTGTTCTGACAGGTTAATAGGACCTATAGATGTTATAAGAACTTAATTTGTAATTTAAATAGCAGCCAAACAGTTTTGTCGCAGTCCATTTTAAATAAATAAGATAAGGTTTATTTTCATGTATCACTAACAAAAATATTTCTACACATATTAATGACATTTACATTTTTGGTATATTTTTAATTATTTACTTGATAGATACTATTGACGACGATATTTTGCTTCACCTCCTAATATTCTTGGCCCAACTCTTCCAATGCAATACAAAATTGTGTTAAATGTGGTGGATAATGAAGCGATTACAAGAAATTTGCGCGGGTTGGCGTATATTGGCCAATTGGCACAAAATTCAATAGTTCAAGGTTAGGGCTGTTTAAAGTAAAGATCACGTTTGAATTTACCTTCGAAACGTGAGTCAACTATCATACCTAAAATACGTATATTGTTTGTACGAAAAATACTGATTATAAACCATTTCATCCAATTATGTTAATTGCGCTTGATTTTTATTTATTATATATATACTTGATTGGTAGTCGCGGTTTGCAAATGTCACCGGTGTGACGACTTTCAGTCAATTTTTGTTTGAAGACGTACCTAATATTGACTTCGCTTATATTTAAGTTTTTCAAAAAAACGTAGAAAATTAATGTCTTAGGGGTTTTTGTCATTTATTTAGTGATGATGACGATACAATTTTTTTATTATTTCAACTTATAAGTACTTTCCAGGTAACTAGATATAGTATTTATAATAAAATTTATTATTTAAAATATATCTCAGCAATTTGTCGTCCCAAAATTTATCATACTTTTTTTGGATGATTCATAAGTGGCAAGACAGTTTTTTAGTAACGAACAAAAAAATACAATTTATCATAGATGTAGATCTAGTAATATTATCATATTTTTTTTTGTATTCATATTTAACATATTATAGATATTAAAGCAGCCAAATGAATCAACCGTCAAACATTGGGTTTTGTTAAAACAAACCATTTTACTGAAATGATAAATTGCATCAGTAAAACAGTTTTAAACTAACCGTTTTATGTTTTACACATTTCAACCAGCAGTTCGTTCGTTATCGTTTAATAAATCAGGAATTAACTAAATTAAAATTAAAATTAAATTAAATTAGCTTCACGCTATATCCCGCACACAGCAGGGTAGGCAGAGGGAACCTAGTGCAAGACACTCCGTTCCCCACTTTCTGCCGAATTTTGGAGGCATTGTGTGTTGAGTGGCAGAACTCAACGCCGCGCTTTGCTTCGATACCAGAGCGAAGAAATGGAAATATAAATTTAAGTAAATATTTCATCTCCTCGAGTGGGGATCGAACCCACAACCAGTCGGTTTTACAGTCACACTTTGTGCCACTGCGCCACGACTGGCCTCAATTAATATTATAAAGTATAATTTATTATTTCACGAATTATAATTTCAGGGTCGTGACGCGACACCGTATCTAGAAAGGAACCGTGTGGGACGAGACGCGATAGACTCAGCGGCCGCACTAACCGACATGGGCAAATATCTATTCAGGGAAAGACGGTTGCCCGTTTACGATATAGCGGTCGCTATAACTAAGTAAGTCAACTAAAAGTAGTAACTTTAGATTTTTAAACACTACAAACAAATCCACGAATAATCCTTTAAAATATTTAAATACTCAATTTTCCTCTGTTTTCATTTTTAATTTAATTTTTTAAAAGTCACGATTTACCTGTCTCTCTCTTTTTTTTAATTTTTGACATTAATTGTTAATGTTACAATATTATTGGAGATTTACCTTAACTTAATTTAACTTAATTCGCATAGATCGTGTTTATTTGACCTAATTAACATAATTAATCACGGTGAAATCTAACCGCGATATTCATAAAATTTTATGTTATTAAAATAATATGCTTTTATGACTTTAAGACAACAATAAAGTAAAAAAGAAGTACAAAGTAATATCTGTTACTAATATTCTATGTTTGTCTGTACTTTGTTTAGTACTTCAATAAGGATAAATTTATAGAATGGTAAGTATAATTTTATTATCTTTATTATGTTTTGTAATTTGGCGCCATTATTTCTAATTTAAAATTACAATTTATTATAACATAAAAATATTATTCTCAAAATATTGTTAAATATAAATATTTATAATTAATAATTTTTAATGTGCTGAATGATCAATGAAGATGCGAAAACTAATTTCAACAGGTATGACATGTGCCGACGGCGCAAGGGTGGTCGCTGTACAAAAGGCACCGCTGGTAATTTATTTACAAAAAAAAAAACCTCTAAAAGGTCGCGAGTGGTGTTGACATACTCCGCATTAACAGAGGCTTTCGAGTGAAATAATTCGGCTTGATTTAATTTTAATGTTTGCGGTACGGGATTTGGTAATGGCGCTGAATGTGACGTCATAGGCATTGTTTATGGTTTTGACATTTGGTTTCGGTTACGGGAAAGAGTAGGTAACGATCGAGTGCTGTCGTTATTAATCTGTCTTTTATTTAAATAATAAGTACTGTTTTTGATGTACAGCTGAAGCTCCGAAGGAAAGTGATAATACGTTATGAAGAATTTTATTCAGGTTTTTATTTCAATGGCTTTCAGACTAGACATGTGCAGAAGACAGTATGCAAACGATGCGTGCAATAGAGGGACTGCAGGTAGGCGTGTCTATAATTGTTCTCCCAAGCACGCCTTTTGTCATCTACTTAGTCCCTCACCTTGTATATGAAATTTCACTGGAATCACATTCCTTTGCCTTGACCCTGGTACCCGTGATCATAAGCACTTTGTGAATAATCTACCTTCTCATATCTTCCACACCATGTATATAGAACAAGAGCTCTCTACTCTACGTAGTTTAGTCATTGTATAATCTGTCATTTAGATCACAAAATCATAAACCTCAAAATCTAGTTCTGGAGACCTTCAACTTTATGACTCACATGCTCAACATTACCAATTGGTACTTTCGTAAAGCATGCGATCGATTCCTTACTTATCAACATAAAACAAACGTAGCGTTTAAAGTGTTGCTTTAATATATTACCGCTCATAATTTCGTTATGTTTATACTTCATTTCAACACAATGATTGGTTTTTCGAGTCGAACCTTTCAAAAGGCCTCTAGTACATCTTCTTGCATTAACAAGAAAGTTGCGTAAGGTCAGAGGACCAGTTGGCCCTACCTTACTTAAATGACACGAGGACGTCGTAAAATAAACTAACCTGCCTATTACGTATCTACCGAACTCTGCTATTAAAGACGGACATAAATATTCAATTCGATCGATTAAGTCATTTAAGGAAATTGCATGCTTAGTAGCATTATTTATTTTCAGTGTAAAAGATACCCTTATACAATTTATATTATGTTTTTATATACACATTCCTAATTTTATGAATGTTATATTATAGTTTAATATTATTTTAAATTTTACTAATTTCCTAAATTTAAGTACACGCATTTATAACTAACAGCATGGGTTCCCTTAATTTTCTAACTTAGAAATGCTTTATTTGCGCAACTTTCCAAGTCACCTGAACCTGTCTCACGTGAGTACCAACCTTTTCTTACCTTTACTGTTCCATGTCATATTGTAGATCTCATTCAGTGTAAGTACATAATTCACCTTTTACCATAGACAATTTCGATTTCTTTATCTAGCCTCGTTTTCATTAAAATATTTTTTTTATTGGTAGTACGGTCGGTGAGTCGTGGCCGCCCTGAGAATAGGCTCTCTGAATTTTTGTGGATTGTTCATTAGGGGAAAGATAATAAAAAGATCCTAAAATTAAGTCTGCCGTCTGATCTAAATTTAACTTCAGGGCGGTCACGACTCGTAGACTGTACCGTAACACGGTAAGTCTTATATAATATATTCGCAAATAGGATTCGCGTACGTCGGAGGTGCATGCGTGGTGAACAAACGATTGGAAAAAGTCAACTCAGTTGCTATTATTGAAGACACTGGTGGTTTTTCTGGTATCATTGTTGCCGCACATGAAGTTGGACATTTGTAAGTATTTTTCAATTATAGACAAAATAAAAAAAAAATGCCACTTTATCTAAAGAGTAGTAGAAGTAGCGTTAAGGTAGAACCGTTACCGTCCGCTCAGTATAAAAAAGTATAAAAATTTATTGGCAGTTATTTCTTGTTACAGTGAAACTTTTATTATTACGAAAAGATAAAAAAAAGGAAAATATATATGATATTAATAACAATTTTAGGCTAGGAGCAGTACACGACGGCAGTCCCCCACCCTCATATCTAGGAGGTCCAGGAGCGGAGAAGTGTAGATGGGAAGACGGTTTTATTATGTCAGATTTAAGACACACAGAAAAAGGATTCAGATGGTCCCCGTGCAGTGTGCAGAGCTTCCATCACTTTTTAAAGTATGTTCACGAATATTATTACTTTGATTTGATTGATTATTTGCGAAATACCATGTACCGATGTAAAATAATATAAAATATTTTAAATGTTCCTTACTTTTTTAATAACTTTTAAGAGTTTTTTTTTGTTTCATACCATAATTTTCGTCGTAAACGCATTTATTGTCCCACATTGGGCGCCAAAATTTCCCATTTGTTATTATTATAATATTAAAATTTGCATAATAAAATAAATATTTCAGTGGTGATACTGCAACGTGTTTGTACAATTCTCCTCACGAAGATGACTCGTTACCGCGAGTACTGCCTGGTAGGCTTCTTACTTTAGATGCGCAATGTCGGAAAGATAGAGGAACTAGGTAAGTGTTATGCCTGTTCAGGTAATTTTCTTAATACATTACTTAAAATTTTGTTATTATTTACAGAATTAGATCCACATTAAAGACCATCCATATTAAACTATTTTTTAGTTTTTAATAGGAAGAATCATATTCCTATTGAGTGCAGTGATTCTATATATTTTTTGAATACAACATTGAATTTTCGAATGCAAAGGCCTATTAAACGCAAACGCAATTCTTTACGAATATTTGCGAAAATATGACTTTAAAACATCTGTAACAGTTTATTCTTCATATTTAAAAAGAATAAAATATAATTAAAAAAAACATTTGCCTCCAGCGCATGTTTCAAGGACGAGCGGGTGTGCGCGCAACTGTTCTGCTTCGACGCAGCAAGCGGATACTGCGTGGCGTACAGACCCGCGGCCGAGGGCTCGCCGTGCGGGGACGGACAGGTGAGTACTGCTACATCCACTCAGGAGAATTAATATTTTTCATTTCTTCGTTTTGCTAAAAGGACAACGCGACGTTGAGTTTCGTTACTTGTCTCACAATGTCTGGAATATAAGGCGGTGCGTGAAAAGATTTTTTTTATTTAACTTAATAAATCATTTTTGTATTTCAGTATTGCATAAACGGTCGGTGTATAACCGAACATGAGAACATAATCCCGGACTACTCGCAGCACACGCCGAGCTACGTGCGACCTGAGACTAGTCCGTTTTACGGAAATATTACGAGGTAATATTCGTGTTACATTGGTAATATATTGTTTTGATAATATATATTTGTACAGTATGGCCGTGGCCTCTATGAAGTTAGTCGCAGATAGCCTCTCTGAAGTTCTTACATTTGATTATTTTCTTCCCGTGTTCACAATGTACAAAGTTCAGAAAGCTTAACTACTGAACAGCCACGACTCGTGGACTGTACTGTTTATTAAAAATATTTTAAATTAGACCTATTAATAATGGTTAAATATAATTTTAACATCACAACACTGACACGAAAATCGAGATATACTTACAATTAGTCTCGGGATGTGCCAGTATGTGTAGAAAGATAAATGAAAGATGAAAAAGGATATATTCTAATATATTTTTATGAACACACACACAGTACCGAAGCAACCACTCAGCCATACGTAGCTAGCACACCAGCACCAGAAACAAACAAGCCAAACCTTTACTCTTATTACCAAAATAAAAATGACTTTACAACGACGACTAAGACCAACCCTTACAAATATTACTTCTACACGACAAAACAGACAGAACCAACGGAAAAATCAACTGAGGCGTCAATAAGCACGTCTACACCCACAACCAAATTCTCAACCACAAAAAATCCATATGATTTCAATGATTTCGACACAAAAGCACCCAAATTGGAAACGAAAAGGGTATATCAAAACAAAGACGAAAACGACTACTTCGGGCGCAGCACGACTAAAAGTCCTTTCCCTGACAATGGAAAAGGAATTAAGTCGATATTCAAAATTGGAACGTATTACTCTCAAGCGAAATCCTCAGACAATTCCATAAGACCAGATGCAAACTCCCAGCAAGTTCAAATAGAGCCGGCGAGATTAGTATTCTCGTACCACAGGAACTTGACGTCGGGAGAAATTATAAGAACATAGTGTGCCAAATTCTATTGGTAAGGAAAAATTGGAGCGATGTCATTTCTCTACTATCCCATGGTCTTCTGCTAATCTTATATATTATCTATTTCATGCATTCCTTTCAGCCATTCCGTATTTATTACATACTCGCAAGCATCGAAAGCCTCAACTTTACTTACATATTTAGTGTACATAAGCTATGACGTCATAATCATATTCTAGAACATTCTCTACTCTTCACAACCTACGTCATACAAATTTAAGCATTATTTAAATTTTAAAGTAATAGAAACGCTATTTCATTTAGTCCACTATTAGAAGTAGTGTTATTTTTCTTCCTATAACATTATCAATATTATTTCCAACGATTTGTTATAATATTACTAACTATTACCGTAGTGATATATAGAAATCTTGTGTTACAGTAGCCGCCATTAGTGATTCGAGCGGAGAAACACTGAAGACTGTTTGCTGGGAGTTCTTTGTACAGCCGTGTCATGTACTGGAACCAGCCTTAATACATTTCAGATTGTGAAACGTGCACTCCTTAAATAAATATTACTTTAATTACTGACTGTATAATTGTTCTTTAAATATTACAAATACGTAATTTCAAGGAAATCTTAAAGTAATTGGAGATTTTTGAATAAAAAAATATTTAAAGAAAAAACAAATCAAAATTACCTTTCCAATGTACTAAATTATTTTGTTATTTTATTACCTAAAAGAGTAAATTATACAATTCGTAATATTTTTTTGTTGTTTCGGTATAATAATTATACAAACGGTAATATTTTATATACAGCGGGTAATCAAAGGGATGTGTCACAAGTTGTGTGAGGAACGTGTCTAAGAACAATACAGGCACCGTTCTGTGAGTGATATTACAATGTGATTGTGTAAATGAACTATAAGTACATTAGTTTACAAACAAATCGATCAAAATGAGATATACCTCTCAATTTTGGTTTTGAATACTGTAATTTTTAGCCTGTATCTTTTTTTTAAGCGGTTGTAAAAATAATTTTGTTTTAAGATTACGTAAACTGCCACAAGTGCCTTTTTTAATTAAGATGTCCGACTGGAACTCAATAATAAGTTTTTATTTCCACATTTAAATATGACATTGACATTTCGAAATACTCGCCTTTGGTATGATTTTATTTAAAAAAATATATAATACTATTCTTGTTAATAGCATCATTTTACGTATTATATTTTTTTTACATAGCGACTGGATCGCATATTTTAAAGAATAAATTTTTATCTTAATTTTTATTTTAGTCTCTTTATCTTGTTACTATTTAAGTCTGTTTTAAATATTCGAAATTTATTTATGTAATATAATAGATATTAAAATTTAAAAGTTACCATAGATTAAAATTATTTGGCAGTTTAGTTTTTAATAGGGGAACAGTGAACTTACAACTCTGACATCACTTGCCTTTATAGCTATTTATTTTATGCCAATTATTTATGTATGAGCAAATGTTTTCTCCTAAATTGTCTAAACTTTAAGAAAAAAAATATATAAACGAACAAACATGAAAATCGCCTTTTTATTTTCATTCCCAACACCAATTGCATACAACATTTGTTAACTTACACTAAACACATTGCCTCATATAAAAAACAATATTATAATAAATTAACATAACTATCAATCAGTTTGATTTTATTATAAATAAGAATGTTTCAGGCTTGTAACCATTTAAATTTCGCTCATGTGACGAAATGCAAAAAGTATTAGAGTAGTAAATATACATATTTACCAAGATTTTAATTATACCACTAATTGTGTGTAGTTATAATTTTGAGCATCTACATAAAAAAACTCATTTAAAATATGCATTTTTTCTTATAATTTAATTAGATTTCACTGGTAATGGACTTGCTGTGACATTCTTTGCAATTAGCTTCGCAAACATTCCCACAGATAAAATGAACATAAGTCCTGCTGGCATAAACTTTCGGCTGTTGTAGTATCTGAAATATAAAAATTTCTTATGTAAATAGAAAAGAAATAAAATACATAATGGATATCGGGGTTGCCCAGTGAATTGTGATCACTGTTTGTGACCGTATAAGCAACAGTTGTGGGTTCGATTCCACATGAGGGAATTAGTTATTTAATATTTTAATTTGCTTACTCTGGTAAAAAGGCAAAATGCTCAATGTCTCGAAAATTTGGAAAGGGAGGAAAAATTAAATGCGGGATAAAGCATAAAGCTAAAAAATAACAAACTTTGGATAATAATTTTAGTATCAGTTACTGTAATACAGGGCATGCTATGAACACATCAATCAGCATGCACAAGTCAATCAGTAGTCAGTGTGTACATAGTAGATGAAGAACTATATATTGTGTGGATAATATACACTACACCTTTTAATATGATTTGGTTTGGTTATTTTGCATAAACTGAAACAAACATAAACTTTTCCATTCATAATAACATAGAAAGATGCTTAACATTTTGTATGTTTAATTTATAATTACTATAAAGATAAAGCATACTGTTTTGGTTTCAATAACACCTAATAATTATAAGTTGTGCTAGCATCAACTTTTGTGTAAATTTTACAATATTCAGTGTTAAATATTTTCATACAAAAAAGTTCTCTTGAAAATCCAAATAATAATACATGTAGAAATCATGAAGAAAATGTATTTACAGTTGTTTATTATTACCTGTATCCCATAAGACCTCCGAGAGAAGTAGTAGTTCCTAACATCAATGTATAATTAGAGGGGTCCTGGCTTAATTGGTATGCACCCACTCCTGCAATCCAATATTTAATTAAAATTTTGATCATATATTTAATGTAACAATAAAAAAAAATAGTCATTAAGGCCAGTCATGGTGCGGGGGCACAAAGTTTGACTGTAAACATGGCTGGTTGCAGGTTCATCCCTACTAAAGAAAATGAAATATTTAATTAAATTTATATTTTCACTTCTTCCCTTAGTTGTTGAGTTCCACCACATAACAAGGCAAAATGCCTCTTGAATTTGATGAAAAGTGGAGAACGGATACAGTGTGAAGCTGTTTTTTTTATAAAATAATTTATTTTATTTAAATAAATAAAAAGTAAATCAGAGTGGAGAACGGAGTATCTTATTTTATTTGAACTACTTTATTCTATTGAAAAAAATATGGAAACAATAATATATTCTTGATTATCTAGTCAACAAATGTCATTAAATTAAATAATTATAAACAAAATAGAAAATACATAAATTATCATTTATATTACAAATATAAAATAACAAGTTCTCACCTAAAATTGATCCAAATATAATACCTGCTCCTAGTGATGGAATAGAACCTATAAAATTTATAACAAAAATTTTTAATTATATAAGCAATCAGTTCTGCACAAATGTTGGTTTGGAGGCCACTATTACAAAATGAGACAGTAATATTTAATTGCAAGCACAATGTGGGTTCAATCTACATTTGACAAAAATTATTTCTCTGGTCTTGTCAACAAACTACTATAATGACACTAATTTCTCACTGCCTAATCTGCTTTATAGAATGGAGGCAGTTGTACATAATAGTTTACCTACATTAACAAATTAATAGAGAAGCCATGTCCTGGTCTTCTTTTATGTAACTCATTACAAAATTATGATTTTTATCCCAACAAAATATGTTCTAGGAATGATTTGATAGTTCTCGACAACTGACATATGTTAGTTATTTATGGAAAGACTTTGCTTCCACTTCTGCTATTCAGGTCATAAGAAAGTTTAAAATCAACACCAAAATTAATTTACCGGAGCATAAAAAAGAAAATAATTCAAAATATATCATTAAGAATTACATGGTATTCCCACTGGACCATGGTTCACAAAAAAAATAAATTGTTACAATATTATAAACAACATCAAAATGTAATTTACTTCCTTAATGAAAATGCTCATGAATATAACAAATTTTGTGAATTCAGTTTTAAGCTAGGAACCCAGATCTGGTTTTATATTAATAATAAAAAAAATGTTGTATAACTTGCTTTCGGGTTGCTAAATAGTTTAGTAGTAACAAAGAGCCATCAACAATATATTTGACAATGTTCAGGCGGTCTTTTTTACGTATCAACATACTAGACAAATAAGAAATATTTAATTGATTATCTATAATTCTTTTATAAGTTAAAAACCATTTTGTATTGTATATTTTCAATTTGGTTACATAATCATAATCAAAAGAAGTTGTTTCTAGATATTCTTTAAGTCTTTAAAGTAGAATATTTAAGAAAATTCTAGAAATATAAGATAAATAATTAAAAACTTGATAGACCTATCTTATCAATAAAATTTTAATAAATACATTGTTTTTAAATTTTAAATATAATTTTCTTAAATAACAAATAATTTTAATTAAATACGTTTTATCTACAACTGAATTAGATATTCAATTACTTCATTATCTTTAGATATTTTTAATATCAAAAATAAAATAAAAACTACCTGCTTTGGCGTAACCCATAATTCCACCAGCTGCAACAGTAGCTGCATATGCAAAACTTAAAATATCAACACCCATTTTATATTTGTTAAAATAAAAAATTCAATTAAAAAATCACACTTTCAGTGCAATAGCGAATTATAATTTACTAAATTACTAATGTCAATGACATAGGACTTTTGCCATTGTGACAGATTTGACAGTTGACTTAGATAACAGGTACTCAAGTTAATAAACAAAAAACTGAGTTACGAGGAAAAAATATTACTTACAAATTGTAAAACATCTATTTCGCTATGTGAAAATGTGTTTAGATATGTTTTAATTTATGATTAAAATAATTGATTCAAACAAATCTAAATAGATTTATATAATTATTATAAAATTTGTTACAATATGTGTTGATATTTTTACTACGAACAATGAGACACATTACTTATTGTTCTTAGTTTTATAAAAATAAAGGACAAAGTAAATTAATACATAAATTTATTATGTTGACCATTAGACATAAAAGGTTATTATTTAAATTGTTATAATCAAGTCTTTCTTTTAAAATTAAAATATATTTCAAATTTGAAGATAAGTCAAGACAGAAATTATTAAAGTAACAAAATTACACCTACTACAAAAAAGATTTTGCAACAAAGATTGCAAAACACTTAAGCGATCTCTAAAAATAATAGCTTTTGTTTAATTTTATACGATTCTGCAAACAAGATGCTTTCAAATAAAGCTTATATTCACCAGAAAAAATACAAAATCAAGACATTGACATTTAAAGCTTTAAACGATTTAGTAATTGGGAATCCAATAAGTAATTTGACTTAATCAGACTTGTAGCATGGGTTTAACAAGAATATTATATCATTATCAAAATGGTTTCGAACAATGGCGTTATATAACAAGTTAAAGCGGGAGGTAAAGTAAATTAAAGATTATAAAGAATATATAAATATACATTTCTACCCATATATATTTAGCTAGTATATAGTCAATTAAATGACAAAATATATTGGCACTGGCATTTTTGTAAAGTAATGAATACGAGAAGTTAAAACACAGTAGTACTTTTAATTAGAAATATATTATTATTAAAACTCGAAAATACACACCTGTAAAGTAATTATTTTTTTAAATTATAATATTTAGTAATACCGACAAACGGGGAGAGAACGGAGTATATTAATACTAGGTTACTGTGCCTACTTGATTTTTTTGTACTTTGCATTGCCTTACCGCACCAGAATTCATTTGAAAATTCATATATAAGCGTCTAACCTAACCTACCCTTAGTTACTATAAAAGACAAAAATTATGTTAAAGTATTCAGTAATTTTAAGTAATTAAGTTATATCAGCTTGACGCTGTATCCCACAAACAACAGAGTAGGCAGAGGAAACCTATTATTAAGACACTCCATTACCCACTTTTCATCGAATTCTGAAGGCATTGCGTGTTGAGTGGCGGAATTCAACGCCGCACTTTGCCTCGACACCAGAGCGAAAAAAAGGAAATATAAATTTGAATAAATATTTCATTTCCTCGAGTGGATATCGAACCCACAACCAGTCGCTTTGACAGTCACATTTTGGGCCCCTGCGCCACGACTGATCTCTACAGTTTCAATATTTAAATAATAAACTTTTGCGATAACTTTTAAGCTTTCAGTTTCTTAATTTCTTTTTTCTGACAGCTGACAATTGAGCTGACACTGAATTCTGTCTTCTAAGTTCTGACAGCGTTGTCTCATACAAGTTTAACTTAATATTTTTTAGTTTTTATTCTTTTACTTTAAGATAAATTAATAGTAATCCAGCATAAACGAGTAACTGCAAACGAAACCATAAATTGCCAATCATACTACATGTATCAATGAAAACGCTTCTCCGAATGCAAATCTACATGATTACACAAATTTCCGTCATGATTTACAAACGTACGTCATTTCTATTTAACACAGCATGAACATATCTGCACAAGGCCACTGAAATAAGGAATTTACTATTTAGTTTATTATCGACGCCGGTAGCGAACGAACGTTGAATTTCTTGCATTACCAAAAATTGTAGAGTAGATTCATCTAAAATAAATTTGTGTAAATTTTGATCAAATCATACCCAGTGTTTAAGAATTACATTAACAATGTTGAAGAGCGCTTCGAAAGTGACTATAAATACTGGAAATGTTTTAAATCTTATTGATATCAAGAAAAAAGCTGGGCAGAATGTGACAGAAGAGGTTAGTAGCTATATATTTTTTCTATAAGATAATTGTAGATATGTAAAAAACTAATTTTAATGTTTAATCAATCAGAAGGTCATAGGAAGTATTTTTTCTTCCAATATGTTTATCTACAATTTTTTACTCTTTAAACTAATGATGCAACAAACTCACACTATAATCAACTAATAATATTTTTATTCAAACAATGTATAATAAAATTATATTTGATGTGGTATTGTCTTCATTAATTATTGTTGATTATCCTGTCAATATTAATTTATTTATATTTCATAAAGTTTTATTTTATGTCCTTATATTTTTTGTATTACTTGTTGAACTTGAATGTTTGGTATATTTGTTACATAATACAAATGTTATGTTAATACTTTGGCATATATTTAAAATATTTTGTTTTCTCACAAAAAATGCTGTAAAGTTGTAATGTATTGAGGGTTCAGATCAAAGAAATATCTAGATAATTGCATTCAAAGTGGAACACAGTTTATTAAATCTGTATACACTATGTAGTTAAAAGTGTAAAACTACTTAATTTTGATTTTGATTTTTTTATTTTTTTATTTTATTAAGGACCTATAGGCATTCTTATTATTATATTTTTTTTATGATTAAATAATTAATATAAAGTAATAAACTTTATAGAGTATACATTTATATAGTGTTTAGCAAAGAATTAATATTGATAAATCATTATATATACATATGTTTACATAATATTTATTATATTTAATCTTATATTGTTCTTATTATAGAAATATTTTATATTACTAGGATGGACCAGTATGATATAATATTTTTTCCATTCGTAAATTAAACATTATTAGCTTCATCTATATCAATATATCTATGTAATGGCAAAAAGCAAAGTTATATTGGCCCAATTATAGCCATTCTCTTTTCTTTAAAAATGTTATGTTTGCCAAGATCCGCACTATCGCATAACACTAGTGTATATACTACCTACCACATGACACTAGCGTATATTCATATAAAAAATGGTGAAGAAATGTACATTATTTATTTTTTATCAATATATCATTGTGTCATAGAGAGCTAGTACCTAACAGTAATTAAGAATTTTTGACTTTTTTCGAGTTTACACATTAGGAAAGAAAATAACTTCCATTTTAGAAAATTTACAGCATGGAGAATAATGTGTGAACACAAGATGCTTTGTGCTTACTTTGCTATATATAGGAGAAAGTGTAAAGAAAAAAACTATGTTTGCTATAAATATAAAATAAACGAAATATTGAACAAATTTGATTCTAGTGATATAGCATTAATTTATTTATAAAATAACATTGTCTTTATAGCACAGCAGGGCAGTATCTGACTGTAAACACGATTCGATTCCTAGTCATTAATTATTTTAATTTTCTCGCTTTGGTAACAACACAAATCACGGCCTAGAGTACCGCCATTCAATATACCCTTATAAAATTGGATGGCACGAAATGAACGAAGATTAAGTTCAATTCATGAACGTACTTAGTTTATGGCGTTGAACACCAATCACTTCGCCATTGTCAATTTGTATGGAGAACCGTCGGGGAAGATCGTACGGTAAACAAGGAATAATGTTACACAGTAGGAGAATGCTTGTCAAAAAGAGATCCAGTTAAAATACTGTAACGTGAACTTTTCTTCGTCTTTACATTAGCTTCACTCTGCGTACCCTTTTATATGCGGTACACCGCGTGAAAATATTATTAAATTTGTTATTAAATCTTGTGTCTAGAACTTACCTACATACATATATCATTTATAAACATAAGATTTTTTTAAGGAAAATGTATCGATCACTGTGTGCTACTATTTTTTATATCTGTTATATTTGAACTTGTACTGATTTATTTTCCTTATACATGTTTTGTGATTAAGACACTATTTTTATATTTCCAAGTGGATAAAGCTACTATCATATAAAATCTGTATGTTGTTTCCTATAGTATTTAATATTGGTGTCATAATGACAGTGCACGTTTTGTATATTTAAATAGTCAATAAGGCTTAGTCATTGATGGATTACTTATTCTATTTATAATTGATTATATATAAGACTATTTCAAAGTTCGTAAGTACTAGAGTCTGCTACACACGTAAAGATATATTTTAACGATTTCAATCTATGCAGATAGATCGAACGTTCATAGTGCCTCCACACGACTCCGATATCGACTTCAATCGTCAGTAATCCACAGAAGCTTACGCAGGAAACATGTCGCTCACAATTGAAAATAATGACGCGTTTGCTATACTAGCTATGCCTATGGTTTAGCTGTTTTCCCATACATTTTTTATACTCCGAGTGGAATTCGAACCTACAATCTGACGTCTATACAGTCGCACGCTTGTGGTCCTGCGCCACAACTGGTAAAGACTAGTTTATTCAGTGAGTTAAATATTTTCCTTAAGTGAGAATCAAACCGGTAATCTGTTTAATTTTAACTTTTATTTTATTTCTTCGATCGCCATCTACACGCTTCGATAAATTGTGCAAACCCAATCGAAAACGATTTATTTAATGAAAATTTTAACTGACGCAGGTGAAGATAAATTGCAACCATTTGTCATACATACACGACCGATAAATCTATCTATCGGCCTTCCATTCCGTTTTGATTGTTTCGGCTATTTTGTTTTTTTGCAAAATCGTTTTCATCTTGATCTTATCGGTATCCTTATTAATTTTGTACTGAAAATATATTTAAATGTTTAACGATTTTTTTGTGATATTAAGTTACTAATAATTTTACATTGTAAATGGTGAGACTTTTCTCCATAAAATATTTTTTCATATGCAATACTTTACTATATTAATGCATCGTCATTTACTTAGTTCACACGAGTTATGGTCGTCTTTTCTAACCGCACAATACGTCACAAATTCAAGTAGATACTATCCACTCCATCTGGATACGTGGCACTCCACTACTGTGTGGTTTATTATGCCTTACCTGTGGCAGTGTGTCCAGGTCGACACGACCTGGGTACCTTGAAAGAGCGTGTCTATCTCTATCTTCAAGGCCGGCATCGCATCTGTAGCTTCTCTAGGGTTACTCGGGGTCGTGGGCGATGATCGCTTATCATCACGTGACCCTTACGCTCGTCGTTTGTTTTTTAATTGATTTTTATAAAACAAAAAAAACTTATAGCGTTAGTATAGTTATGATCTACGTAAGCTATTCAAATTTATAAATTCAGCACTGATACTCTTTAGTTTTATATACAAACAAAAATATACAAAAACTCTTGTGGCGCAATTGGAGCCTATTGGACTATATGCGACATTAGTAGGCTCGACAAAATATTCGTAAACATATACTGATAAATAAAATAAATCATCTGGTCTATCGATAAATCCTAGCAAATCTCAGTTATGCATCCTCGGTAACACAAAGCAACTTTCGAAAATTGACTACTCCCTGCTTTACTGATTGATATTATAATACCCATCGGAGAAATTGGTTAGATTTTGTCACCCAAAACGAACTTGTCAGTTACTATGGATCGATCTGTTTAATTAAACATATTTTAAGCATCTAATGATATTGTATGAAACTTATAAAAATATTATCCTCATTAAATTATGACTCATTCTCTATTAACAAAACGATGTCTTAAGATTTTACTTTAATGTCAACATTCCGAACGCTTATCTTATCTCATATTATTTAGTTAATTAGCTAAATTAATAATATTTTTACACTTATAGCTATCCGAAAGTATAAAACTGACGCTATCAGAATGGAGCAATCAGAACAACCACATCCAAAACGGTGCAGCACATGCAGATAACTCAAATTACATGGTGGTATCCACATCTAACAACGAAGTGGTGAACATAACGAGGCCTCACGATGACGTACAAAACAAAATGGCGGAGGAGGAAAGAAAAAATCTAAAGATCGGTGTCAAAATATTTATTAATGAGGACAGTACAACGGCCTTAAAAGAATGCTTGGAAAATGGTTTGTATTATTTATTTAAAGAATACGTAACTACTACATTTTTTTAAATTAAAAATACAATCACTAAGAGTGTTTGCTATATGCTATGCAATGTACATTTATTAATAAAAGATACTCAAATACACTCTTATAAGCACTTTTGAATCGTCGAATGAACATATAACAAAAAGAAAAAAGCTACCACCGGTTCGGAAGGCAGTTCTGCTGAGAAGAGCCGGTAAGAAACTCAACAGTTGTTCTTTTCAAAGTCAATAGCATACAGGTAAATTCAATTCATTTGGTTTATGAATCCGATGAATTTGATATGATATCTATTGCAAAGTTGCGTTATCTTTGACATGTGAAACGTTTTATATTCTTAAAGGCGATTACGTGATGTAAGGTGTACACGGTAACACGGTACGGTATTTAGTTTCTTCACTGCTGCTAAAATGAACTTGAGTAAATAATAAGATTATGTTGTTTTCAAATATATTTTTTTGTGTGAACTGATGATTGTGATGATTAATCAGAATATTTATACTTACTACTTTTTATATAATTAGCATCACGCTGCATCCCCCACACAGCTGGGTAGTGTAACAGTATGTACCACGGATATAAGTTAAAAATAAATAAATAAATAAAATAAAATATGCATGGCAATACACATAAATAACATAGCTAATTATGTATAATACAAACTATATATTTTTGATACCATATTAATCGAGACGAGTTCGTGTATTGTCGTCCCGAATGTCGCAACCGTCGTTTCGTATATATAGGTGGTGGTGATGCTGGAAGGCAGCGGTCGAGTCGAACTCTAAAGTACTACGGTACTAATAAATATGATGCACATAAAGACTCGTACCAAATGTATAATGAATATAATATGATAATTCGAAGTCTATGATGGCACGATCTTTTAGGATCGAATTCCTTATAAAGGAATTATATGTGTAGGAGCGACACATATTATGGATTAAAGTTATCTTTGACCAATGTTATAATATTGAATGTTGCTTGACGTCGCGGAAGCTGACGTGATGGGCTTATGCGAACTGTTGCAGTGACATTAACTATGTCTTGGCTGATGCCGTCTCACAGTACGCTCGCGGTACGTAAGCTGAGTTTGTATGGCGTTAGCCATTGATATATTGATATACCACTTTTACGACTTGGTATAAGACTAGTAGGTGTGTGGTGCTATTTTATGTCCCAGCTCCGGTGTATGTAGTAGTGTCCGCCCGTCTCAAGCGGGTGTGTGGTGCTATTTTATGTCCTGGAACTCTGGTGTATGTAGTAGTGTCCGCCTACGGTTCGAGACACGACTGTGGGGTGTGTGCCGTGCGTTTATTTAACATATCGGCCGCCTTGCGGCAGTGCGTTCGTTCCAACGACTTATATTGATCTCACAAATCAATCAACATCACGAATCACAATTCTAATATAAACTAGGGTAACAAGTACCTTCAGACTGATCACACACAAACGTCCCGGAGAGTTCAATAAGACTGTTGCAGCCGCAGTCTGGTAGGAATTCACGGTGTAGGGCGGGGAGGTGCCCGTACTCTTTCTTCCTTTTACTATAACTAGTTCGCAGTTATAGTGGAGAGGAAGATAGGACGCGCTCTTGGCTTTTCTTCGGACGAGCTTCGAGTTATGACAATGTTATATTGTCGAGTTTCCAGTTATCTTAATAACTGACACAAGAACAACTTCTGATGGCAAATATGTTATTAAAGCGATACCTTCTAATGGCATAATATAAAATTCTTAATACTGTTACCTCTGAATCTCTAAAAGATTTTGGGTTCTTCACGATCACAACTATAGACGGTTCTAATCACTAGACACATCACGAGCCAAGGCATTATATATTAAATAATATTCTCAAAGGAGTTTGAGATAACAGTTACAATTTGGTGCCGTGACCAGGATGGTCTAACGGCTTTGTAATAATAATATATATACACAAATAGGCATACGCCTACAATTTGTTGTCCGTGAAATGGAATGAGATAGAGGAGGTTTACAGTGTAAGGAATATTCATGTTTGGGGATTGTCAAAACAAAGCATAGTGAGATTGGGGGGTTGCCCAGTCTGGGGGTTGGTAATAAATAAATTTATAAATATGTGAATGTAAATTCTATTCCGATGAACTCCATAGAATTTAGGGGGTTGAATGTAACAGTATGTACCACGGATATAAGTTAAAAATAAATAAATAAATAAAATAAAATATGCATGGCAATACACATAAATAACATAGCTAATTATGTATAATACAAACTATATATTTTTGATACCATATTAATCGAGACGAGTTCGTGTATTGTCGTCCCGAATGTCGCAACCGTCGTTTCGTATATATAGGTGGTGGTGATGCTGGAAGGCAGCGGTCGAGTCGAACTCTAAAGTACTACGGTACTAATAAATATGATGCACATAAAGACTCGTACCAAATGTATAATGAATATAATATGATAATTCGAAGTCTATGATGGCACGATCTTTTAGGATCGAATTCCTTATAAAGGAATTATATGTGTAGGAGCGACACATATTATGGATTAAAGTTATCTTTGACCAATGTTATAATATTGAATGTTGCTTGACGTCGCGGAAGCTGACGTGATGGGCTTATGCGAACTGTTGCAGTGACATTAACTATGTCTTGGCTGATGCCGTCTCACAGTACGCTCGCGGTACGTAAGCTGAGTTTGTATGGCGTTAGCCATTGATATATTGATATACCACTTTTACGACTTGGTATAAGACTAGTAGGTGTGTGGTGCTATTTTATGTCCCAGCTCCGGTGTAT
This sequence comes from Heliconius charithonia, assembly GCA_030704555.1. Classification (NCBI taxonomy): domain Eukaryota; kingdom Metazoa; phylum Arthropoda; class Insecta; order Lepidoptera; family Nymphalidae; genus Heliconius; species Heliconius charithonia. The sequence goes on from CM060819.1 coordinate 15,743,580, forward strand.
GTAGTAGTGTCCGCCCGTCTCAAGCGGGTGTGTGGTGCTATTTTATGTCCTGGAACTCTGGTGTATGTAGTAGTGTCCGCCTACGGTTCGAGACACGACTGTGGGGTGTGTGCCGTGCGTTTATTTAACATATCGGCCGCCTTGCGGCAGTGCGTTCGTTCCAACGACTTATATTGATCTCACAAATCAATCAACATCACGAATCACAATTCTAATATAAACTAGGGTAACAAGTACCTTCAGACTGATCACACACAAACGTCCCGGAGAGTTCAATAAGACTGTTGCAGCCGCAGTCTGGTAGGAATTCACGGTGTAGGGCGGGGAGGTGCCCGTACTCTTTCTTCCTTTTACTATAACTAGTTCGCAGTTATAGTGGAGAGGAAGATAGGACGCGCTCTTGGCTTTTCTTCGGACGAGCTTCGAGTTATGACAATGTTATATTGTCGAGTTTCCAGTTATCTTAATAACTGACACAAGAACAACTTCTGATGGCAAATATGTTATTAAAGCGATACCTTCTAATGGCATAATATAAAATTCTTAATACTGTTACCTCTGAATCTCTAAAAGATTTTGGGTTCTTCACGATCACAACTATAGACGGTTCTAATCACTAGACACATCACGAGCCAAGGCATTATATATTAAATAATATTCTCAAAGGAGTTTGAGATAACAGTTACAGTAGGCAGAGGGAACCTAGTGTTAAAACACTCCGTACCCAACTTTTTGTCGAATTCCGGAAGCACTGCGTGTTTAGTGGCAGAACACAAAGCCGCGCTTTGCCTCGACACCTGAGCGAAAAAATGGAAATATAAATTTAAGTTAATATTTCATCTCCTCGAGTGGAGATCGAATCCACAACCAGTCGGTTTTACAGTCACACTTTGTGCGCCTGCCCCACGACTGGAATCTTTGAAATAATGAACAGATTAGAAATTAAAAAATGTACATCTCGACTCGATATTATTTATAGAAGCAACGTCTATATAGAATGTTCATTACAATTCTAACAAGGAAGTAGAAATAGAAATAGATAAGACGATGATAAGATTAATTCAACTAGATAGATATGATAAGATAACATATTGCATGATTCAACTTTATAATTATCTAAACAAATGAATGATTCGAAACAGCCGTCACGACAAAAGAGTAATATTTTCAAAATGTGAAACGCTCAAGGAAATATTTATAATATACTTAGTTAAACAAAGCGCGGTGTCCAGGTCCGCCATAGTATCTTATAAGATTTTTATGAGTAAAAATAGAAAATGGTTTATAAAGTTTTTATCGTTTTTCCACAATATGCAGGAATCATTTTCGAGATAAAAAATGATTGTTATCTATTGTATTGCTTCTTATCTTTACGATTGGTCTGAAATTACAACGCAATAAAGTTAAGTCATAAAATTGTTAATTTGTTGGTGTTATCTCTATTTATATATCTAGTGTCCACTATTCTAGTTTTATTGGTAATTTAGAATTTTCTCAAGTACTTGGAGTGTTTGGGAAAACATACATTATTTTGCATATCTATTTAAATAAGCAAATAAAAATAACAAATTACCTTTTCGTTACAAATCTTTTTATATAATGACTTTATAAGATATTCTCTTAAACATACGGTATTTAAAAAATCTAATATAATTTTGCTATTGGTATCAAGAGTTCAGACCTACATAAATGAACGAGACCTTATAAACCTATAAGTGAGTGGCAGAACTCAACACCATTTTTTTGCTTCATTACCAGAGCGAGGAATGAAAATATTAAATATGTACTTATTTCATTTCCTCGAGTGGGAGTCGAACCACCAACCTGTCAACCGCGACAACTGGCCTCACATTTATACATTATTTTTTAATATTAATATAGTACTTAATTAAAAGAATACTTAATTTTGTTATTATTCATTTGTATATTCCCTTGTTATATGTAGGTCGAAGGGTGAAGGTAAGACGATAAATACATTATTGAATAAATTAAAAAAAAGATTATTAACGTATTTCAATCGATGTACAAGTCAATTCTTCGTTTCGTCATTTTTAAGTTCAGTTCGAAACTCGTTCCTAATAGTGTCTGGTATCAAATCAAAGCGCGGCGTTTAGTACCGCCACTCAACACGCAAAGCCTCCTAATTAGGCGTCATATAGTGTCATTTTCACGCTGTATCCCGCGTATAGAAGCGGGATACAGCGTACAGCCGAGCAGAAAATATTAAACAATAAAACTAACTCACACACCCATGTCAATTATAACAAAAACATTTGACATTGACAGTTGTATGTATAATGAATTTGTAAAATAAATATTTGCCGTACGTAAGTGGTCGGTACTCCATTCTATCGTGTTATCGTAAATTGCACTGTCATCTAGTATTTACTATCTTGTTATATATATATATATATATATATATATATATATATATATATATATATATATATATATATATATATATATATATATATATATATACCCCATCGTGGCACAGCTTGGTAAATATTTTAATGTTTATTATGTATATAAAACTAAACTAAATTAGCTTCACGCTTTATCCCTAGCGGGGTAGTCAGAGAGAATTGGTTATGGATATAAATTTTGGTATTTATTTTTTAATCCAGGTGTCTTTTGTGTAAACGTTGCGTTGAATCTACCAATCAGCGTCAGGTGCGCAATGTCTTAACTCTGGGGCTCATATTTATAAATTGTTCTCAACTTTTGATAGATTTGGCCTAAGAATGAAAACGGCATCTCAAGATCGATGTTAAAGTTGAAAGCCATTCACAAATACAGGCTTAGGTTTCGTATACCTATCCTGCTATATGCGGGATACAACGCGAAGCTAAAAAAAACGTTTGTATAACCAAGGAAACTGTTATATTGACATTGAAATACCATACACACAAAAGTGAGTGAGTTGAACAGAGAGCGGAAAATATATTTGAGAATGTTCTAGATTTAAAAAAAATGGTAACGGAAAGCTAATATATTTTCCAGTTGAAATATAAAAAAAAAATAACTTGAATATATTATTTAATAATTTACAGAATAAAAAATTATTTAATAATTTACAGAATAAAAAATATTCAATATATACATTACTTAGGTTCAATTACCTACTGCGTACTTGACCCTTATGATCTAGATTGTACGGAGTGGGAACAGTAGGGTGTACCTGCTGTACCTAGACACCTAGCACTAAGACTACACGTTTATTTATATATATGATTAATTAAAATCATTTGACATACATTATAAATATATCTTTTTATTGTCTTCATGCTACGGCGTGATAAGTCCCGCTTATCACGACTCCGTTCCCATTAAAACACTTTCGTTATCCACTTTGCGGAAACTCATCAGTATCGTTACCTGAGCGAGGTAAAGTTTATACTACACATTTCATTTCCTCGAGTGGGAATCGAACTAACAACGTTTACCGTACGTTTGTGCCCCTGCGCCACGACTGGCCTCCTTGAAATGATCTAATGCATACAAAGTTAACGAGTTCAAGTAGAAGGATAAACTCATTGACTAGTTTAATTAATCTTATCTTTGTATTTTGTATATATACATTTAACGACGCATCAAATTCATTTTTATTTGTTGATTGTAATATTATATTTTATTTTATTTCTTACACGGATTTATGTTTAATATTTTTAAAACGTTAAAAAAATTTGAACGTAGCGGGACTAGAACCCGCGCCTTCTAGAAACCGACCGTTATACGTTATTTATTGGCATTTGAACTTTATGATTATTTATTTAGTATTATTTAAGCGCATATTACAAATTATAATTTAAACATGTATTTTTTGCTAAAAGTGTCGTATTTCATAAAAAGTGGTGATTGAACAAATATGATTTTATTATTTAAAAAAATAACTTTGTTTATTTTCAGTGTTTACCGCTCTACGCACAGAGCACATAGAAAATGTAATATTGTCATACAATCCGGACATTTCGCATCGCGAGGAAAGTAAGGACGAAGCGAAAGTCAACAGTGCATTTACGAAGGCGTCACCTATTTCTTTACCTAATGATGTTGGTATGTAATTGTTATAATCTAATATCTAATATAATCAGTTTCATCATCAGTTTCATTTCGCTGTATCCCGCACGCAGCAGGGTTGGTTGAGGTAACTTAGTGTTAACACACTCCGTTACTATGGCAATTCCCCCCTAATTCTAGAGGCAATCCTGTGGGTAATTTCCTCGAACCGGGAACCCACAACTAGACTCGTTTACAGTCACACTTTGTGCCCCTGCGCCACCATTGATCGAAATTTATTAATGGGTTTATTTATTAATTAATCAATTACGTCATGATTTAAGAAAATATTTTTTAAACTGGTATTGTTATTGCCGAATAACTTGACGTATTTATATGCATATATATAGAAAAAAAAATTGCAGAGATTAGATCTTTTAAATAAGTAAAATAAATAAATAAATTAATAAATTAGCTTCACGCTATATCCTGCACACAGCAGGGTAGGCAGAGGGAACCTAGTGTTAAGACACTTCGTTCCCCACTTTCTGCCGAATTTTGGAGGCATTGCGTGTTGAGTGGCAGAACTCAACGCCACGCTTTGCCTCGACACCAGAGCGAAGAAATGAAAATATAAATTTAAGTAAATATTTCATCTTCTCGAGTGGGGATCGAACCCACAACCAGTCGGTTTTACAGTCACACTTTGTACCACTGCGCCACGACTGGCCTCTTACTTTAAATAAGTAATACTTCAATATAAATGTAAGTGGTTCAACTTTGAATTACATATTTTAACAATATCAAGGCTGCAATGGACCACAACGAAACCTTGGTCTACATCTCGCTGGGCGTTTTTTGTGATGATTATATTGCTAAAATAACAAAACTATCATAACCTACATAACCTAATATAAAGTAATGTACTTTTAAAGTAACTCAAAATAACCTTCAACTTATTGTATATACTAAGAGAACTAGAAGACCTGATAAAATTTACATAGTTTTACTAATGTCAATTTTAGTAAGGCAGAAATAATAATTTTATTTACTACATCTCAATGAACATCTTTCTCCAGTATATATCCATAACGCAAAATCACCTTTAATTTAGCGTTGATACCAAAAGAAAACTTGGCAAATTATTAATTTTTATACTAGAAAAAAGTCGTTAAAGCAGACAGCAATGAATGATTTTTTTTGTATATATATGACGCTTTTCGTAGGTGTCTTTTACATAACATTTCCGGGCACTCAGGCCAAAGTACATAAATCATGTGTTACTGATTGACTGACATACAACACAACAGAAAATATTTAGTCGAGACAAAGCGCGGCGTTAAGCTCCGTCACTTAACACGCAATGCCTCCAACTCTGAACTCTAAACTCAGCGGAAAGTGGGAAATGGAGTGTCTTCACACTAGGTTCCCTCTGCCTACCCTTCTGTGTGCGGTATACAGTGTGAAGCTGATTTTTTTTAATCAACGCGAATGAAGTTGCAGACCATAACTTAGTATAAATGTATATTTTTCATTGAATATTTTCAGTGCGCATGCCCAGTACGGAAATGGAGCCGGATAGTGAAGCGGACGCGCGCAAGTGTGAAGCGATACTGCCGGGCATTAAAGTTTTGTGGGCGGTACTCGAGGAATATGTCAAAGAGGGTAAGCGATACAACATATTTTATAGTTCTTTCCACGTGCATTTTGAATTTACCAAGGTAGGCACAGGGAACCTAATTGGGAGACATGTTGTGTTTGAATAGTGAAAAGTCTGTCATAGGAATGAATGTAAATTTTGGAGGAATTTTGAAATAATTGCAAAAAAACTGCTTACGTAATACTTGAACAGCCCCTAAACCTGTATTGATTTTTTGGCAATTTTATATGTTTAGTAATATTGAACGCGGTGGCGTTATCATTAGCATTAAGCTAACGATAATCATACGTCTAATCAGATAGAATCTAGATCATTTGTTTGCCATGGGGGTAAAGTATGATAGATTAGCGTTAATTATAAAGTATTTTTTATCATTTTGCTTGTCTTTAATATATGGGGCTTATTTAATTCTCACGTTATATTATCAGATATGCAGCTTCACACTGTAAGACAAACTTAACACTTTTCCCCATTTTTTCGAAGAATTTACCGTATTCTCGAGGCATTGCGTCTTGTGTGGCGGAATTGAACACCGCATTTTGCTATTACCAGAGCTAGGTAATGAAAATTTTAAATAATTCATTCCCCTTGGCACATGTCCTCACCCTGTTAACGAGGCAAAGCGTGGCGTTGAGTTTCGTCACTCACCACGCTATTCCTAAACAGTGGAGAATGGAAGAGTTGTAATGAATGCAATTCCTGACACTTCCAGGTTCCCAGGTTCCCTCTGCCTACTCTGTCCCAATATATAGCGTGAAGCTAAAAGCCGCGAGGATTTCAGTATTTTTATATAATCCTTCGCTCTATTTCTTCCCAGGTCGCGTCCAACAGCTAGGCGTAGCAGATGTAGGCGGTGGCTGTCTATACAAACTCCACGCGTGGGCCCACATCAAACCGAGCATTGCCCAAATTAATTTAGCCTCTTGTTGTGTGGTACCACCAGCTTTGCACACGTTCTGTAAGAACAACGATGTGCAGTTGCTTACTCATGGTGACCCGCCTGGTAAGTATATTTTTTACCTTTGTTAAAATATATATAATATAATACATATTTTTATATTACTAGCTTCAAGTTATATGCTGAGTATAGCAGGATAGACAGACGGAACCTAGTGTTAGAACTCTCCGTTCCTCACGTTCAGTGCAATTTTCGAGATATTGAATATTGAGTGGCGGAATTAAACGCCAATTATGAAATTCCGCCAATTTAGCGTCTTGTTACCAGAACGTAGAAATAATTCATGAGCGGTAATCAAACACGTAACCGTCGCGTTTGCATTCAGACGCTGTGCCACGACTGACTTAATAATATACATTATTTTAATCTCTTCCAGATTTCCTATCACTGGCAGCCATAAAAACGTTATCAGATGCAGGCATTGGTTGTGATAACCTCGACTGGTGCGCCCGATACCAAGTACATATAAAATGTAGAGGAGTTTTAGCACTCAAAGGTTATGTATGTAAAGCTACACTGGGAAAGAAATAAATATAGTGTATAGTACGGCCGATGAGTCGTGGCAGCTTGAGGTTAGCTAGTCTAACTTTAAAGCCACAACATATCGGTCGTATTGTTTGTGTTATAATTAATTAATTATTTATAATAAACGTGATATATTATTTGCTTATTTTGTTAAACTTGAGATCCAATCGATATTTTGAACTAATGTATTTTTATATGTAATTAGATGGTAACGAGAGTATGAGCTTCACTTATTATATGGAATTGAGATGTTTTAATTAAGATTTTTATGAAATAATTTTCGTTTGTCGATAATTAAAATATCTGTATAAGTACACTTTCGCTGTATATATTTAATATGCTTTTAAAATAAAACTACAGGTTAGTGTAGTTTAAATTACAAACACACAACTGTGTGAAAGCTCCATTAACGGTTTACTTTTTATTACAGAAATATTCAACTTTTTCATGTTATGTATTTTTTATATTCAGTATTAAGAAAAAAATATGTGATTGGATCTCACTTAAAGTTCTTAGCCCTGTGAATTTAAAGTACTTAAAAAGTTCTTTATTGGTACTTATGTTTACTAGAAAATGATGTGCTTAAAAATCAAATGTATCGCTTCGTTAGTTTTTCCAAATGAAATTACAATAAGTATTTAATTTTTTTACATTCCCTGAGTCTTTGGATGAAATGAAAGTTTTAGCTTATCTGTGACAAAAAATATTATATGGCGTCGTTCACTTATAAAATATGTACTTTGCAATAAATATAAAAATATATATTTTTATTTAATTGTATGTAAGCTAAACCACACATAAAAATGTCATTGTTAAATAAAATAAACATTACATGAATCTTATCTAAAAGAACAGCAATTCTAATACAGTAGGTTTTTTTAAATATATCAGTAATATTTACAAGAATTTTTATCCAGTTCACATTAGTTTTATCATTATATTTATAAATCTCTTTAAATCATATTTTTTAATGCAATTAAATATCCTTTTTAATTTATATTATGTGTGAAAAATATTGTATTTCGATTTTATTGTATGTTACTTTAAAACTTACAAATATATTGGTAAATTTAAAATAAAATGTCAAATTTTACTAAAAACTTGAGGTTTTTTTTAATTTACCAATGAAAGCTAGCCGCTTTATTTACCAATTAAAATTGGTATATGATATACACCACAGATACAAAATAGTAAAATTATGTTTTTTTTTTCTAAAAAAGAGATCTGATTGTTCGTGATCCTCACAAAATTTTGACGACAGATTATTTACCACTCACTTTATTAAAAAGAGATTAAAAGAATTAATCAATAATGCATTAATTTAATTTTGTCGATTTTGTATTCTACTTTCTGCTACTTGTGAAAATTTTAAGCTAAATTAAAATTGTTTAGTAATTAGTGTTACCAATTAAAATGTATTTAAGATTGTAACTCGACAGTGTTGAAATTAAAGTATATGAAATGATATTTTTTCTTTTATTTACTGCTTAATAGTAGTAGTAGTATCTTCAGCTTCTGCTAAAGATTCTGGAAGTCGTCATGACGCGGTACTATGTCTGTTTGTAAATGTGACGGTTCTAGGTTCGAATTCCACTCGGAGAAATAAATATTTTTTTTGTTTAGTCGGTCTGTTAAGTAAAGTGGGGCGTTGATTTATGCTACTCAACACGAACATTAGGCTGAAAGTAGGGAATGGAGTGTCTTAACACTACTAGGTTCCAGTAGGTAACAGTGTATGCGTGAAATTAAGAATGAAATAATAATCTATTTTTCGCTCTTTTTAAATCTATATAATAATTTTGCTTTAAGACCTTTATGGTCTTTCACTAGTTGCGAATAGATACAAATAGATGTAATAGGAAAAACTTTTTAAAATAAAAGATCATCTTTCATAAAAATGTATCTAATTTTAAGTTTAATCTGTGTCTCTTTAATGACATTGGACTTAAACCCAGTGTTTTTTTTAAGTATAACTTAAAAAAAACACTGGCCTCACTCTGTATCCTGTTACAATGTCATAAAGCAGGGTATGCAAAGTGATTATCTAGTATAAATACATTCCGTTCCCCACTTTCTGATGAATTCTGGAGCCATTGCGTAACTGGCGGAACTACAACGACGCGCATGTCTAATTACCAGAGCTAAGAAATGACAATAATTCATTCCCTCGATTCAAATCCATATCAAACCCACAACCGTGGCTTCACATGTTTATACCGCGACGGCCTCTATTTAATAATTATAATATTTAAAAACTATAAGTTATTAACTTGGAAATTAATACAATTGAAATAGAAGTATATCGACGTTTTGGTTATTCCAAACATATAAAAAAAGCATTTTCTACAAAAACATTTTAAAATGTTATATCTCGCATAATTCTTGCCTTGTGGCAGACCACCCTCATCTTACATATTATAAGTCAATTAATATTCTAGACGACGAAATGAAGCGAATAACTCGTACGTATATATATATAGTAGTAGTATGAAATAAAAAGGGGTTAGCAGGATACCGGATATCGCCTTCCGCGGCGACCCTTCGTTTCCGGTGAATTTTTATGCATCACATTTTACGCATTTTTATTGAATCAGCTGCGAAAACACTGTATTTTTTTTTGTTATTGGCTTTTAATTGGTTGTAATTAAATAAATATATATATAATTTGACCTATATATACGATAGGGCCTGTTTCTTTTTAGTCAGTTTCACTTATATTTTTTTTATGTACACGCTGTGATATAGTGTTGAGACACTCCGTTCCATACTTCCGAAGAATTTTAGAGATAGGACATACTGATGGAACGGAAGATGGAACTCAACGCCGTCCTTTGTCTGCCGAGGTAAAATGCGGCGTTGAGTTTCGGTACTTAATTCGGCGAAAATTGGAGAACGGAGTATCTTAGCGCTAGGTTCCCTCTGCCTACCTTGCTGTGTGCGTGATACAGTGTGAAGCTTATTATTATTTTTTTATTTATATATATTTTTATCCTTCTCTCTGGTGCCAAGATAAAAAAACACGGCGTTAAGTTCCGCCACGTTGACCCCAAAGTGGCAAACGGACTTAACAATAGATTCCTTCTGCCTGCGCTGCCATATGCGGGGATACAGTGTGAAACTAAATCTATGCTTGTGAATCTGGATATCTTACAACCTGAGGATGACGAAAACTATACACATTTTATATGTAATTTCCAAACATTAGTTCTTTTTTTAGCAGATGACACAAGTTGAGGTCAGTTGAGATACATTATACATAATTTACCGTTTGTACCATTTACATACAAAAAAGACAAATATTGGTATTAATTAACTTCCAAAATGTACTATTATTATTTTAAACATAATACAAAATTTGGTAAATGTGAGGTAATAGAATTATCGAAGGTTGCACAATAGAGAGTTGTGTGGAAAGCGGGAAATTGTGCGGAGACAATTTTGGCGAGATCTGCGCACGCTTCACTGTCATGGGGTAGCGTCAGAAGAAAAAACATAATAATAGCGGTAAACTATTATTAAATTTTTTTTAGCTTCACGTTGTATGTCGCATTTGACAGAGTAGGCAGAGGAAAACTCTTTTGAGACATTCTGCTCCTTATGTATCGTCCAATTTTCGGGACATTTGTGTATTGAGTGTGGGAACTCAACGCTATGTTTTGTCTCGACATCAGAGGAAAGAAGTTTACATTGTATAAAAAAAAGTTTTTAGCTACTCGCTGTATCCCGCATGTAGTAGGGTAGGAAAAGAGAACTTAGTGTCTCTCTCTCTCTTCTCTCCCCACTATTAGCCGAAATCAACGCCGTGGCGAGATTCACCGCCGCGCTTTTGCCACGCCTTGCGTTATCGTGTTTACGTTTGTGTTTTACCACTGGGCACTGTAAAATATATAATTATTAACTATATTCTTCGTGTAATAAATTTTAATCACTAATTTAAGTACATTTTAGCGAGATTAAAATAAAAGAACAATTTTATATTATAATTGCAAAATAAATCACTTCGTGCCTGTGTTACCGAAAAAAAATGACACTTCACAATTTCAATTTATTTAATATAGGTAATAAATACCTTATTTATGAATCAGTTATGAAATATTTATTAAAAAAAAAAATACAATCAAAATGTAATAAAATGTTGTAATCTATCTAATATACAATCAGTACAAGCCCTGAAGCGAGCATGAGCTTTGGAGCGCGTGTGGTGCGCACCCACCACCGTGAAATTGTCGCACTCTTGCTTTCTCGTGACGTGACGTGAGACGTCCTTTCGCTTTAATTGTTCGATCATTATTGTCATTGCCGAGGTGACTGACCTGCTAGTTGCTGCTGTGTGACTGTGATGCATTCCGTTATCATATGTTTGAAAAAGTATACAAAATTAGTTTTTTTTTATGGTTTATAAGGCAGTTGTTTTTCAGCAGAACTGCATTTTGAGCTGGTTCTTGTGGTAGCTTCCTTTGGGTCATACGATTCATAAGTCCTTGTAATCGCTTAATTGAAAATAGAATATTTTGATGTTAATTTTTATTTGTATAAATTCAGTATTTTTAGAATAGGCAGCGATAACTCGAAGTTCAAACAGTCTATTCTTATATTTTACATCATTTCAGATTTTCTTTGCCGTTTAACGGTAACTAATGCTGCAGTTTACAATTGTTATTACAACGAAGAATCAATAACATAAATATCCATACGCACTGTTTTCTGGCATTGTATGCAGTTTTTTTTATTAAGCTTTATTATTTCACTTATCACAAACTCACGGCCCATACAGTGCCTTTCCGCCGCCATTGCATTATAGAATTCAATTTTTTTTATGTAATTTGAAGAAGAGAGATATAGAGTATTTAAATATACATTTCAAATAAAAAAAAACTGAGAAGTGAAAGCAAAAAAAAACGAGCAGGAAATGAAATATAAAAAATAATTATAATACCATCAGACATCATCATATTATCTGTATCTGGGCATTGTCTTATAAAACGCAACAATTAGCACCCCACTGTAATAATTGAGTATTATACTATGTTATTTAGCCTTGTCAATATATGATTAATAAAAATTAAATTAGCTTCACGCTATATCCCGCACACAGCAGGGTAGGCAGAGGGAACCTAATGTTAAGATACTCCGTTCCCCACTTTCTGACGAATTTTGGAGGCATTGCGTGTTGAGTGGCAGAACTCAACGCCGCGCTTTGCCTCGACACCAGAGCGAAGTAATGAAAATATAAATTTAAATAAATATTTCATCTCCTCAAGTGGGGATCGAACCCACAACCAGTCGGTTTTACAGTCACACTTTGTACCACTGCGCCACGACTGGCCTCAAAGATGGCCACGAGAGGTCTCAATATGATTAATATTTATATAAAATTGCATAGGTACTTTAGAAATACATTTATGGTACTTACAACCAGCTCGAACTTACAATTTTTTTTTGAGGAAGGTTGGTGCAGTGCGGTACCAGTTGTTTTGACGAATACTGGGATGGACAGCAGAATTTTCTGAAGTATAATGAATATGGCGACTCACTTGAATTTTGTACATAGTATTTTCATTATCCATCATGTGCTTGCCAGTAAGACCAAAATAAGGACAATTCTTATCTAAAAAATAAAACAATTTCATGTATTGTATCTTATAGTCTCTGACTTAGTGTTAAGACACTTCGTTCCCCATTTTCCGTGGAATCCTTGAGCATTGCGTGTTGAGTGGCTGAACTCAATGCCGCGCTTTATCTCAACACTAGAGCGAAAAAATGAAAATATAAAAATTAAATAAATATTTCATTCGGACATGGGATCGAACCCACAACCAGCATTTACATTCACACACTTGTGACGTTACGACTGGCCTCAACAATTCTTTTTTAACGTAACGTTTCTTAAAATCGAAATAGGGATATGTACATATTTTGTGTTTTCATATATAATATATGTATTGGATTATGACGTTAATATCAGGTATATTCTTGTTATATGGAAGAGTTGAAGAAAAGTTTTCATAATCTATTTATTAAATTGATATTACAATATAAAAATAAGAATTCTTCTTCTTCCTCCTGGCATTAATATTCAGCTTTTGCCACGATCTGCTTTACTATTCAATTTACTCTACCTTGCACGGTTCTTAACGTCCTCGGTGGTTAGACCATTGGCTCTCATGTCCTGCATGACTACATCCAACCGATTTAAAGTTACAATAAAAAAATTACTTATTGAAACTTCGAATCTTTTATCAACTGACTGGAACTGCTCTGGTGGGACATCACTGAAGTGACTCTGAAATTATTCTTCACATAAAATAATTGCAAGATACATAGCTAGTGCCGGTGTAGGATATTCCAAGATACGTGCTTTCTGATTTCTTGACGTTTTGTGCAATAAAATGAAATTCTTAATTTCTATATTTTAAGTCCGCTAAGTGTATATAATTTACAATAAATTGTGGTGAAAGGTGCTCTATTTAAGACACAATATGTAATTGACACCACAGAATCGGTCCTACTACTACCCATTTTTTGAGTTTCTTTTACAAACAAGAGCATTTTTAGTAGGTAGGTACCTAAATCATTTTTAATTTTACGCTGCATCTAGGGTTGCCAGATCCAAGCTCATGATTTCCAGGTCATTCTGGGGCCACGAACACAATCAATTTTGGTATCAGATCCGATAATAAACCACCTAGAACTATTGGTTGATTTTTTTTACCTAGATCTTTTTATTTACGTAAACACTTCTACATAAATATAATTAAATATATATTTTTATAAACCTACTATTTAACAATTACGGGAAAGCAAAGTGAAATTACTGGATACGTTATGACACGACTACACGCTAAATACCGGGACAATCCCTGATTTCCCAACAATCTGTGGCAGTTTGGAAAGATTGAATAGTGAAATTTAATGCTGTAGTTCTAAAAGTCTTTCACTAGAGAGGGAACTTGAAAATAATTTCTCCATGTTAGGATTGAATCCAAAACCATTGCGTTAACAAACAGATGCTCTGATTGTAACATCTCACACATCTTGATATAGAGTTCACCTTGCCTCTTGTGGTAGGTATATGCGGGAAAAATTATAGCTGAAAAAGTTCACTTAATTCTAAATAAATGCTTAAATCATTGTATATGTAGAGGTCTGTCGTGGTGCATGGGCACATGCGTGAACTGTAAACCCGACAGTTTGTTGGTTCGATTCCCACTCGTCGATGTGTCATAAATTTTAAACCAAGGTACCTATCTACTTGTCACAGGTAGGTCTTGATATTAATGATATCGTTTATGCAAATTAATTGAGCCAGACCATACCAGACTAGACCAGACCAGAAATGAATCATTTGTACAATTTCAATGGAGACATTGACAAGTGAAGCACGTGGCTGCAAGAGAAACATTGCCTTAAACGGCAGTATTTACGAATGAAAGTTAAATTATGTTCCATACTTTAACCTCGACTGTACATGGTGGTATCAAAATTTATTAATAATTATAAAAATTATATCTACTTCGTCGTGGCGCAGCGGCACTACATCTGACTGTAGGCTGGACCGTTGTAGGTTCGTTTCCCACTCGGGGGAATTAATTATTTTCATGTTCTCGCTCTAGTAACAATAGGTACAAAGTGCCGCGTTTAGTTCCCTCGCTCAACATGCAAAGGCTCGGAAAATTTGACGGATATCGGCGATTTTTGAGACATTTCAACTTAACCTGTCTTGGAGAGGCATATGCGGGAAATAAAGAAATAAAAAAGAATATTTTTATAGTTAAACATATTTTCTTCATCAATTTAACTTTAACCTAAGTAAATAGTAAACAATCTAGTCCTAAATTAATTGCGGAGAGACAAAAGTCAGCTAGATTTGAACTCTAGTCAAGTTAATTTAAATTTCAATGACCCATTAAGCCCGTGGGTGACTGACTGACTGGGAACATAACAGGTGAAAATGTGCAGAATGTTTGTTTATTATAAGTAATGTAAGTACATCACAATCACGATGTTATCTGGGGCGTGTTCGTTTTACACTCGCATCCATCAGCCGCGACCGAGCGGTGTTTGTTGCGAAAGTAACATTACTGTTGTCATCGAGATTTCTTTGAATCTACAGTTCTAGTGAAAACAACTGTTTCGTTTACCCACTAGTATGTGAGACAAGAAGGAGCGGATGTGAATGCAGGTTATGGTTGCAGCTTCAAGTCTTATTTAAGATAATTAAATTGACATTTTTAATATATATTATTGAGGCCAGTCGTGGCGCAGCGGCACAAAGTGTGACTGTAAACCGACTGGTTGTGGGTTCGATCCCCACTCGAGGAGATGAAATATTTACTTAAATTTATATTTGCATTTCTTCGCTCTGGTGTCGAGGCTAAGCGCGGCGTTGAGTTCTGCCACTCAACACTCAATGCCTCCAGAATTCGGCAGAAAATGGGGAACGGAGTGTCTAAAAACACTAGGTTCCCTCTGCCTACCCTGCTGTGTGCGGGATACAGCGTGAAGCTGATTTATTTGATTTATTTATTTTTATTTAATATATATTATAGCCAGGCCAGTTTTGGTGCAGGAGCACATGCGTGTGATTGTTAACGCGACAAGATATGTATCTATTCCCACTGGACGAAATTAAATATTAAATATTTTCATGGTATCAGAATCATCATCATTTGAAGCAAATAAGCTCTCACCCAAAATTGATATTTTTTTTATTAAATTAAATATTATTATAAAAGTACTAAAAAATTAAGAATGATACTATTTATTATCTACATATAAGATATTCTAGTAGGAGATAACAGTGACCACAACAACATTGTGGTACATCGACGAGATTAACGTGATAAAAAGCGTTGTGTTCCACCACTCAACAGAAAATGCCTCGAAAGTTGGGCGGTGTGTGAGAAACGGGGTTTCTTATCATTACGGTTCCCTCTGCCTAGCCTGCTGTAAGATAATATGCGGGGAACATCGTGAAGCTTAAACATATATGGTGATTTACTGAATCCTCCGTTGGATTTATACCTATTTATCTAACCTATAATGATTCTTATCACTGGCTTGTTTTATACAAGCAGTATGTTTAAAAAAAAATTAAAGTTATTGTATTTTTTTTTAATAAGGACTATAAACTATATTTTAGAGGCCAGTCGTGGCGCAGCGGCACAAAGTGTGACTGTAAACCGACTGGTTGTGGGTTCGATCCCCACTCGAGGAGTTGAAATATTTACTTAAATTTATATTTCCATTTCTTCGCTCTGGTGTCGAGGCTAAGCGCGGCGTTGAGTTCTGCCACTCAACACGCAATGCCTCCAGAATTCGGCAGAAAGTGGGGAACGGAGTGTCTAAGAACACTAGGTTCCCTCTGCCTACCCTGCTGTGTGCGGGATACAGCGTGAAGCTGATTTATTTATTTTATTTAACTATATTTTAACAATTGTGATACCAATTGTTTGTCTTCCATTATTTTTACCATTTACACACGATTTTGACTATAGCTAATATCAAAAGTTATGGCAATAATCAGCTTCACGCTGTATCCCTCACATAGCAGGGTAGGCAGAGGAAACCTAGTGTTAAGACACTCTGTTCCCCACTTTCTGCCGAATTCTGGAGGCATTGCGTGTTGAGTATGGCAATAATGCAGAACTATATTGTAAATAATTAAATTTAATTGTTTTGATTATAAGTTAACCCTATACTTAAAACATATGGTTATAAAATTGATTTAAATAATAATATAAATGAGTCACAATATCGGTTTTGTAAAATGGATCAAAGGTTCCCCACAAGTGGTGAACGCAGTTGCAGCTAAAACAGTCGTGATTTGGTAAATAAAAGGTACCTAAATCAAAGGCAATAAAGTATTTATTATAGATACTCTTAAATTTTATAGGTATAATAAACTTCTCTCTGCCTTCTCTGTTACGCCAAAAGAGTAAAGCTCTTTTACTTTTGTTATATTTGTTCATCATTCAATTTAAGATAATTTAAATAACATGTTGCTGTAGGTATATTATAATCAAAATCGATATACAAATCACCTAGTTTACTACTTATTTAATAGTTATAATTTATACAGTTCATTATATAATAAATATTATATCTTTTATAATTAACGTTGCATGTAAAACTAATATCAAGAGTAAAACTCAATATTTATTGAGTGCACTTCAACGATAAATAACATAAAAACAGCTATGTAAAAGTGATTTCCTCCTACCTAAATATATCTGGGATGGACCAAAAATGGCCACGTCTCTCAGTCCAAAATAGATGTATACAGCATTCTATCTCACTTTAGTAAATATATAAATAGCATGCAAGAAAGAGATGAGAACAAGATGCAGTTTCACAGCTAATCAAACGTGTCCACTGTCCGGTTGCGCTCGCGCATCTTAAACGAAATTATCTCTTTAAAGGTTTTTTTTTTATTTTTTGATATTGTAAATTATTTTTGGTAGCTTTATTCAGTATATTTGTTTATTAAATTATAATTTTCAACTTAATGTATGTATTAAACTTTCAGTTAAAGCTCATTTATCTAGTAAGATGAAATTTTGTTACATCTAAGATAAATTTGAATCAATATGTATCTTATAATTTATAAATAGAGCTTAATTTTCTATGACTTAATCTTGTAGTACTTAAGTTGTATTATATTTGTTGAAATTCAATGAGACCAGTATCAAGTCACCTGCTATACTATCGTTTTCCTTTTCTTGTTTGCGACTTGTTGTACATGTAAGAAAGAGTAGGCTATATTCTCAACATATACCCAAGAACTGATGCATACATTTGTTGAGTCAACAGGTTTTGCCAGATGCTGTCAACAGTTTATTGAGAGCTTTTATAAATGTTACGATATAATTTTATTATCATATGTGGTTACTTTGACTTTTAATCCATATACGATTTCATATTGAAAGTAAATGAAATAATTATTATATTTACATTTTTGAATTTATAAAAAGAACCTACTTATTTCTCGATTAATAAGATTTCAAGTAATAGTGTTACTAACAATATTTTTATATAAATAAGTGATTCTTAAGCAAGAACATAAAGAAAACATTGAAATTCAGTTATTTGTCACACATGCTATATTCTTTATGGTGTTACAAAAGATTATAACTTAAATTAGTATGTTAATTTTGTATTAAGAAATATTAATTGCACGAGGTAACTTACATCTCAAATGTTGACCACACCTGGATCTATAGTCCGTCCGTTCTGAGGTGCGCGTGCGCACCAGTCGATCGTGCAACCCGCCGGCGCGAAGTGATCTGCGTACACACAAAATATATAAACAAATATAAGATCTCGGAAACTTTTTTAAATATTTAAAAACGTTTTCGTGAAAGTGTTTTCGTGTTTAATTTTTTGTGATAACAATTTATGTAGAATAGAAAGAAGTGTAGTGACAGAAAGTTCATTTCGTACTAAATAGATAATACGTGTACGAATTTTTGTACTGTGCTGTGGAACTCAAATTTTGATTATATATTATATGGTAAGGCCCCTTTGTTTTATTGGTTTGTTAAATTTGTTTTTAACATATATATTTTATATATATAAAAATAAATATCGTATGTCTCGTACAGTGTCAATATATGAAGAGGACATTATTTATTAGTAAAGTGACTACTAGAAAAAAAAAACTGTTATATATGTTATATTATTTTTATAATGGACCCATTCTTTCATCTTCTGGCGCAACTATGTAGTACTTTAATGCATCTTAAGTTTAGCATATATTTATTATTTAAAACATATCGAATTATATAGTATCTAATTCTATATAAGATTATATGATTAAAAATGATGTACACGTTTTATATTCTTATATAAATATGAAAATTGGGACTTTTAAGGACTTCTGCCATTAATTTCTAGAGTCCATTATCATATCGAAGCTATCTCAATAAAGCTCCAACTCGAAACGGCCGTAAAATAATAAGAATACCATAAATACCTATATTTATTTAAAATATGTATATGTTTATTTAATTTTCAGTCCACGACTAAACAGAACGTTTCCTACCGCTTTATAAATTATAAAATAAATGTATTCAACCTTTCGATCCCTATTTAATATTTATACGAAAACACGAGGTTGAACAAACTTGAAATGAAATAAGAAATTTTAGAATTATTGCTACATTGTTAAGTTTTAATATGTTGAACAATTAAATTAAATTGACAAAAATAAATATGAACGGAGTGTCTTACTACTAGGTTTCTTCTGCCTACCCCGTTGTGTGCGGGATACCGCGTGAAGCTATGATATAAATAAATATGTCTTTATTTATTAAGAAAGATATTTGTATTAAAATGATATCTTTTTTGCTAAGTAACTAACATTTGTCTCCTAAAGCAGGAGGTACAGGTGATCCCGATTCCACTAGATATTTTAAGTCTCAAATTATTATTATTGAAGTATTGATATTGTAATTTAATTTTAAAATATTTTCTAGATTATTTTAGCTTCAAGTTTATTTTTATTTTGGCGAAATACGAGCGATGGTGTAGTTCACTGTATTCCGCCTTTGTTGTGACATATAGAGTATATTGTATGGTGGGTGATAAAACTAAACGTCGCTCGTCGCTTTACCAAGAGAACTCCGTAAATACTGTGTATTTAAATAATTTATCCTTTGGGTGGATTAATCGCATGTATACTGCCTTCAATCGCAATAATCCAAACAGACAGTAATATGGCTATTCAAAATAGTTGTAATTCATTAAAAGTGATTTCTGAATCTAAATTTACATTTTTCTCACGATACTTAACCAACCACGACGCAATGTCTCTATAGTCTTACAAAATTAGTATTTGTGACACCTTTCTATATATTATTATTTCGCAAAAAGTTTATATATGAAAGAAAATTTTAATTTATGTTTAAAAAATAAGTTCTCAATTTTACATCCTACAATACTAGATATCTAAAAGGCTAGATTGTATAGTAGTTCAATTTTTAAGAATCAAATTAATAAAAAAAAATTGAAAAAAAATTATATTGGAATGCAGACTTTTTGACAAATGCTGATTCTACTTAGGTAGATGACTTGATACGCTAAGTGATGCGAGCCGACGTGCTGTTTTTTTTTTTAAATAAGCCGAAACTTTTCACGGGATATATTTATTATTTGATCCTGTTTGCTTATCCTATTGAAATTAAAGGTGTAGTAAATTATACCTGTTTTGTATGGTACAAAGTAGTTATTTAGTTACATTATGTGAGGTAGAATTGTTCATTTTTTACAAATGATTTTCAGTTATATTAAAAATAAAAAACAACTTCACGTTGTATATGTTGTCTTCAGTTCTACTTGTTTAATTATTTACTTTATTTATTTATTTATCCATCAGCCTCTTTTAATTCCACTGTTGGACATAGACTTCCCCTAATGCTCGCCACTCCGCCCGGTCCTGGGCCCTTTGAATCCAGAGGATTCCCGCTGTTTTCGCTTGTCTACTTATCTGAAATATAGTCGAAAACTTTTTAAATTCATTAATGATTTATTTTATTATATTTTACGCTGAATCCCGCACATAGTAGGACAAACAAAGGGAACCTGGGAACCTAGTGTTAAACACTTCCGCGCCCCACTTTCCGCCGAATTCTGCAGGCATTGCGTGTTAAGTTGAAACTCAACGTAGCTTAAATAATTATTTATTATATTTAGATTCGTCCTATATCCATAATATAGTAGGGAAGGCCGAGGGAACGCAGTGTCGTGACACTAGTTTCTCTTCCTCCTCCATTTCCATATCTTCATCTAATTTTAAAGAGATTGTGTGCTTATCGAATTTTTATTCGCTTATTACAGTTACATGATAGATGATTTCTATTTGCAAAATTGCTGTCATCTGTAATTTTAACTAATGAAGCTGAATTAGATTTTGTAAAATAAAAGTAACCTATATAATATTTAATTTAAATATTAATTTAAAAATCTCTTCCCTTACACGACCCAGAGGCGGTGCCGTAAGACCATGTATAACCTGTAGGTACCTAGGAGTGTTTAGCATTAAAAGAGGATTTTTCAACATTCGACTATTTCGACTTTATATTAACTTAATATTTAAAATATATGTATTTTTATTAATTGGCGTAAAAATCTGCAGAAGGTTCTCTATCCGAGGCGGGTATTTTTTATATTTAAATACGTATAAATTTTTACTGACTAGTTTTCGATAATACTGATTTTGACAATACATTTTTCATCATTCTTTATAAAACAAAAAAGTAGGAGGATTTAAGTTCACTTCTAGAAGTCAAACACTTGAACAAGTTGTATACAGAATTACAATGATATTTTAATAATTTAGGTAAAAGTCACAAAAATATAAAAAAAAAGTATTTTTTACTTATTGCGAAACTAAAGCTTATATATTGAAACAAGTTAAATTATAGATATCATAAAATAAAATATTAAATTTTTACATTCAACTTAAAAAGTATTACGCATATCACTTTTTAGCACTAACAGTAATAAACAAATAATATATTATTTAATTAATATATTACGAGTTTATTATATAGATAAATTATATATTGGTAAGAATTACCTACTTAGTTACTTAAACAATATTTTTGGACAATATGGGAAAGGCGTCCGATTGTAAATACAGAAGTTTAACGCAACGCTCTAACGAAGTGATTGGTAGTAAATTATTACTTTTTGATTTCCCCGCTCAGAAAAGATAAAGCGCAGCGTTAAGTTCCGCGACTTTGCATTTGGTATTGGCATTAGAGTTGAAAGATGAGAAAATGTCTTGTCACTAGGTCCTAACTGCCTACTCTGCTATAACTACGGGAAATAACGTGAAACTGCTTACAATATCTTTTTTGGTAATTTTAATAAAATAAACCCTTACCTGTACATAAGTAAATAATCAAGGAAATGAGGTGAAATGCTGTTACTCATCAATAACATTATATTGTAAAGAGGATGTTTTTTATTAGGACGTCACTAACCAAAACATTTGCCTTGTTTTAGTTGGAACGTACGGATACCTTCATACATCTTATTATTATATTGAGATTTATAACATTGGTTAACTGTAAATAGTTTTTGTGAAACCAACGTCTGATCACCTATAATATATATTACCTACAATATATAGGATATTGTCCCTCTGCCTATCCTGCTATATGCGAGATGCAGCTTGAAACTGAAAATAGTGTGTGTGTAGCTGGTACAAATTTCATCCGGTTCCTCCGGATGAAATTTAACTATATGTTTTTAATACATGCTTCTTAGGTTTATTACTTAGTAAATAACATCTCTTCTCATTCAAAAACTTATAAATTAGTGTTATATTACTAGTTCTTTATGGCTGAATGTCAAAGTTTTAACTTGAATATTTCTATATTCAAGTTAAAACTTTGACATTCACAGTCGACTAAAAACGTAATAATATAAAAAGCTTAGATAGCAAGAATTATTTTATTAAATTATACCTAGTGTAACGTTTTTATTATATTTATTTTATTATTATTCAATTATACTTGCAAACACTTGTGTTTATTTCTATTGATTATTATATAGATTACTAGAAAAATTAATTATTAATGAAACGAATTTATATCCTGTTATATCGGTATATAGAGGTGATGTATATTTTTTCCTACCTTTTTTTTAAATTAGGTATATGTAAAACGTTACTGGATCTTAGTGTTAAGCACTGGATCTACAGATCTAGTAATAAGGTACATACATACCTATCTATCTAGTGTCGAGGCAAAGTACGGCGTTGAGTTCTGCCAGTTCTCCAGAACTTGGCGGAAAGTAAACAAAGGAATGGAGTGTCTTAACACTAGGTCCAGCAGTAGAATACAGCGTGAAGTTTTTTTAATGGAATATTCGAAAATAATAGGAAAGATATACTAGGTATATATCCCGCTCACACCGGGACAGGCAGAGAATAGACACTCCGTCTTCCACTTCTCGCTGAATTACTAGGTATTAGTATTTTTATAATTTTGTAAATACTACGTGTAATTTAATTTCATTTACTTATCTTTAAATTAAGTATGGACGAATTAAAAAAAATCACTTTAGTCTAAACGAATGATATCCACAACTAAATTTTATGATTATTTTAGCACCTATTCTTTGCTTGTACACTTTTGTATTTAAAGCGAAAACTGAAAAAAACCCATATATTTTTAAAGAACTGAACAAAAAATATCCTAATTGGCCTTCTATTCGACTACCGGTGTTGTCGAGTCGCCTAATCTTTATCGATGGTTGCTGTCTAGCGTTTGGTAAAGATTTTTGATAAGTGAAAGATTGTATCGATGTTTGGAAAACAAGAGAGTTGAACAATAACCAAATTAATAAAATTCACACATTTAATTATTATATGTATGCAAGTATATAGATGACGCTACTTTTTAACGGTGTATCGGTAATTGGGTAAGTACGTTTGTTTAAAAAAAATATAAAAGAAGACATTTTATCAGGCTTTGTATAATTTATAGCTTAAAATGATTATTTTTGAACATAAGTGTATTTAAAACGGAAAAGATACAATAATGATATATTTAAGATATATATAATATTAGTATTTTTGATATATAGGTAATGATTTTTAATATACTTATATGTTACTTACAATGCAACAGCAAATATGTAGCGGCGTTGCACGATTTTACTTTAAATAATATAAGATATTTATTTAATGGAAAAACGTTATTATTAACATACTAATTGAGTCTTTGAAACTGTTACCTACTTCCTAAAACAATAATTTAAGCACCGCAACAACATCAGGTTTTATGATGAAAATAATAAATAAATAAATATATCAGCTTCACGCTGTATCCCGCACACAGTAGGGTAGGCAGAGGGAACCTGGTGTTAAGACACTCCGTTCCCCACTTTGATGATTGAGTGGCAGAACTCAACGCGCTTAGCCTCAACACCAGAGCGAAGAAACTAGAAATACTTAAATTTATTAAGTAAATATTTCATCTCCTCGAGTGGGGATCGCACCCACAGTCGATTTTACAGTCACACTTCGTGCCGCTGCGCCGCGACTGGCCTCTGGACTGGATAAAAATAATGCTTAAAAATATGACGAAATTTACTGTAAGTTTTAATATTTCGTAAATTATTATTGTCTGTACGTGAAATCGTTGTGCCTAAATATAAATGGGTATCATATTAATATTAGAATATTACATTTTCTTAGTAGTCTCAGTAGCAATCAAATGGAAAAATGTAAACAAAATGGCCTTACATTACAAATTCCTAAAATTATGTATTACCTACAAATAACAGTCATAATCGTATATTTTATAAGTGATGATTCTGCATATAGGTAAATGGTTATTACATTTGAATAAACCATATTTCATAAGATATAAGATTCAAAATGAAATAAACTTTAAAATCTAATTTAAGTATAGCGGTTCGTAGTTATATGTTTAATGTGACAAAAGCGGACACACGTTTTAGTGACGTCACGACCGTAAATTGCTATTTATTATGGATAAAATAATGAATTGTATAGTGGTTTTCCTTATCTATAAGGTACATCTTTGAGCTTTAGAAAATAATATAAGCTTTAAATTTTTCATAAAGCTTATCGTTTACAAAACGTATCTAATAATACTGTTAAGTCCAAAACTTAAATTGGCGAAAGTTTAATTCTAATTTTATTTTTTTATTCCAATTTATTTTAATAATTTATAGGTTTAAATAACACTATATACTTTGTATGTTTAGGTATTACTTAAAAATCGCATTCATTGTACAACATAATAAATCTACCTGCAAAATAATCACAAACCATTTTGTTAAGTGGGCACTTATTCATCTCCGGCGATACTATCATATACAAGGGATCAGCCATAAGTCACTTGTAATCTTGTTCATGACGAATTAATGTAAACAATAATATAACAAATTAAATCAACACATCTTATAATATTTTTTAATAAAAATTAACGGTGTTCGTAACGCGCAGGCGCGGCGACGCGTCGCAGTGCCGCCAACATTGACAGCTGTCAATCAGATTCAATATGGCCGCTCGGCCGGTTTACAAACAGGCTGCTATCTCAGATCTGATGCCAGCTATACCAGATGTATTAGATATTGAAGAAGCTGTATTTTGTAATATCAGCTTTTTGGATTAATACCGATTATTGTTAGTTAAATAATATTGAGTGACTTATAGATAAGTTTGGTTTACTTTACAAAAAATGCTAAGTTAATTGATTTGATTAAGATTGATGGAAGGATTTTGAATGCTCTCCACTAAGAGGTCACAACAAATCATTTAATGAATAATGCCCAAAACTTGGACATAAGTACACAGATAATCTTATTTTAGATAAAAAATATTTCAATATGGTTTTATACTTTTTTACTGGAAATAACGAACACATCAAAAATATAAAATATTTTTTTTAACACTAGGTTTTGCCTACTTTGCCCTTTGCCTTTGCCTACTACATGCGGGATGAAGTGAGGCTGATAAAAAATCAGTAATATATGAGTATTAAATAATAAGCAATATTTTTACAACTTATGTAAAGTACCAAGTAATATTATATTCTATCTTAGCTTTTGATCGTATAATCTTAATGTATCTTGCCTTGGACTATATGGACTATATCCATACCTAGTGTTGATCAAATCAAAATCGAGATACAAATTCTGTTTCGATATACATATTATACAAGTTGCAAATGTTTAAATAAAAAAAAACCTCGTTTTGATATAATATAATTTAGCTAATAGTCAATAAAACGACTAAGCGACCACCACTATCATTTTTGATAATTAATATTTGAAAAATTTTCCTACAGAAACGTCACCAACTGAAATAGTAACAAAAACGTAAGAGGTGTGGATTAAAATTTTATTATATCTAACTTTATAGTATTTTTTTTCTGTTATTATAATTAAATGTGTCTTGTATCACTAATATAATATAATTAATTTATATATTATATATATTTACTGTATACTATTTTTTGTTCCAGGTATGACCAAGGACAATTCCAAGGGACACTAGTGATGTGACACATAATGTCGAACTGCGTCACTTTGACGCATTGGACTGGCCTAGTGCAGTGCAACTGACAAACATATCGATATCGATAAAGAGTAGTTAGGTAGTAAATGAACACACTCATGCTGACGACAGGCGGCGCAGTAGACGATCAGCCCATGGACGGGAATATGTCTTTTACTTCTTACAAGTATGTAAACTTGTTTTGATTACCATTATTAAGTACGACAATTTTTAATGTTTCTAAAAAATATATTTAAAACAAAATCTTCTAATGTAATAGATAAATATTTTTTCTTTTAAGGTGAAAAAAAGTTGCTTTGTATTCTTTTCTATCTCTTAAATGTTATTATTTTGAAAGTAATTACTACATAGTTTTTTATAAAAGAAATTATAATTTCAAAAACTGAATTAGAATAAATATTACTGGAACCGATGAATGCAACAACACATTGATTCATCAAAGGAGTCCGCCTGTGGAATGAAATGATTTCGAATATTGTATTATTAATTGATCAAATGTTTTGTTTTTCACGAAACCCCATGTAGAGACGTCATATCCATAACCAACGTGACATATCCATAACTGTAAGGGCAGTACCGTACTCGAATGAAGACATTTATCAAAAAAGTGCGGGTAAGAAGTTTCCAATCGAAACAGAATTCGTATGATTACTTATACTTGGAAATGGCGGTCAGCTTTCGATGCATCATTAACAGCATTATCCGAATTAATTATTTATTTTTTGCCTTGACAAACTCTAGAATTTTGGTTACAAATTAGAAAGACGACGCGTTTTTTTCTGTTTGTCTGTTAATAATCTGAATAGATCACAGAAGTTTTATATATATTTTAACAGAATTAATCTTAAGATACATAATTATATATATATATATATAACATAATTATTACTGTAGATTATGGATTTGTAATATATTTAGCTTCGTAATAAAAAATGCAATATGGTAAAATATAACAATTTTTGCATATTTTATTAACATTTAGTATAAAATCTTTAATAAACTAATAAGATGATATTTCCTTGTGTCTTTAGATAAATAACATAATTAACGGCTTATGATTTATTATATTATAGAGGCTAGTTAGTTTTTTTTTCTCCTTCAGCTTAATATTTTTATTTCCTCGCTCTAGGTAAAGTGCGGCGTTGAGTTCCGCTACTAAGTTCAGCACAAAATAGTGATCGGAAGTGTTAACATTCGGTTTCCAGATTCTCTTTGTCTACTCTCTTATTTGCACGAGCGTGAAGCTTAAAAAACAAATTATAATGTTCTGAATGTTCTTATTTCAAATCAAAACTTGTATTAGTACCTATACTATTGAAGAAATATAAATCAACATTACAAATAAATAATTTTGACAATTCAAAGTACAGGTATGTAATATTAGTCGTAACTTGCAAGTTAAGCTTAAGTTAGAGCAGTAACATTTCGAACATGAATCGGTCGCGAGGAACTTTATTTGCGGTTTGACACTAAATTCAGTTTAAAGCCATGCTTATAGCCAACTGTCCATGGCCGGCGTAAAATGAGTTCAACACTATAAACTTATTTAAAGGTCAAGACTTCATTCAACGATGCAAATGTTTCAATTAAATTTGATACTTCAAGTAAATAAACTCAGCAATTACGGAACGCAAAAAGCCGTTGACCAATGAATTCGTCAGGCGGTTACAGTCCTCAATCGGGCACCTTTCATTAAAAAAAAAGAACCATACGCCATTTCATGTCAATTTTTGAATAATTCATCGTGCGAATGCGCGAGCGCATCGATTGATGCAAGCAAAAAGCGCGCGCTCGCTAATCTTCGCTGTCTCTCGCGTCGCTTCGGGCTTCCTCGGCTCCCAGTGTTGCCAACCGAAGCATTTATTATTCTAGTTTTTACAGTCACGCTGCGCAAGGACATAACTGAGAATGCATTTATTTGATAAATGATGTTTTTTTCTAGGAACCCTAAAGCAGTGATTTTTCACATAATTTTTCGGTGTCAACGTTGAAAGGTATTTTTTATCATATATTCACGTAGATTCAATTAAAAAAGCGTTATGAATATTGTTCTTGGTGTTTTTTGCATTTACAAGTATGTGAATTTATGATGGATAGATTTGTTATGATCATTATAATAACTTATTTTGCTATCGTTTAATTTCAGTTTCGACTATAAATATCTTAATAGAGGCGCTTGTGAAATAGATCGCTATCGCCGCACGCTGGACTTAATGATAGATCGATCATTTAATGGTATTAAACTATTTTTTGCTTGCACAACAACATGTTATGTACATACATATACGTTGTGTTGCTATTAGCGGCCAATTATTAATAAAGGACAAAATTCATTGTCGCTGGCCGTTAAGCTAATTACAAGTATCATCATGATGCTTTGAGTAAAGAAAAAATATAGTATTCGAATTTCCGAGCGTTCATCCCCCGCGCCCGCACGTCCGCCGCGCCTCGACGCCGCGTCTCGACTGTACGTGATTGGTTTATTAATTAGGCGAATCATCATTGGGTTCCATTTTTAAAAATAGGCGGGATTTTTGCTGTGCGACTTTTCTTTTTAATTTTGACCGGCGTAGCACGCAATTAGAGTTGCCAGGACACTTTTTGCCTTAATTCCTCATCAGACGATAAATGTTATTATAATTTTTGTTTAACATACTCAATTAACAAGATAATCTGAGACTAGCAGTCTTGAATATTATAATTTATTCAGTCTTCATGCTCGCGATATTTCATATTTGTAACACACAACACTCGGCAGTTACGATAATCGAAATATTTTTTTATATCAAAATGATATATCATTTCTATATAGACATTAATACGTACGTAAAATAACTTCTTGTACATATTGTATTAATAATAAATACATATATCTATGTAAAATATGACAAGCTTAAATTAATTATTCGCTTCTGTTAATAAGTATAGTTTATTCCGTGGATTTGCGATAAAATATTAATTGATGGCTAATTTTGAGTT
Organism: Heliconius charithonia; assembly: GCA_030704555.1. NCBI lineage: Eukaryota > Metazoa > Arthropoda > Insecta > Lepidoptera > Nymphalidae > Heliconius > Heliconius charithonia. The sequence continues at coordinate 15,772,761 of CM060819.1, forward strand.
TGGGAAACAAAATAATATTTTTAATATACGCTACATATCTTACACTGTAGACACATCCAGAAGAAATACGTAATTGTTACGTAAGTTGTAACTATTAATAAAAATACCGGATCACGTTTTATATATGGACAAATGAATCAGATCTTGTACACAGGATGTCGTGCCATAAAAAAAGGTGGCATCATTTTGCATTTCCTTTAGCATGTACACAGATACTCCTTAAACGCATATAAAACTGCGATTAAAAAGTTAACATTCGCAAAATCGAACGACGAAGTGAGGTCAACGGAAAAATAACATAAAAACAAAATACAAGTCCGTCGAGTTATGTCTCCCAGTGAATACCGTTAGGATGCCTTTGGGCCTAAAATGAAATAAAAAAACGGAAAACTATTCCAATTGCCAGTTTAAGGAATGCGTTTTGTCTGCCATAAGCTTTGTAACGTTTTGTTTTTCCAAACGTGCTTAGACATAAAAGTTTACACTTGAAACCGTTAAAAACTACCTCCTCCGAATTCGCGAGTTTTTAACGCAATTAAAGTTAAAGTCCAATATATTTGGCGTCCTCAGCTGTTGAGGTTTATCTTTTTCGAGTAAATATACAACAGTCTCTATTTTACCGGCATGTGTGTATAATATTATTAGATAATCCTTCTTTCCTAAGATAGATATCATAAGGTTCCAACATTTTTGTTATGTATAATATAATTTTACTTTTTTATTATTGTTCTATGCTCTTCTATTCATATTTGAATATCGTATAATAATTTTGGCTATTATTCTGTTCTATTATTGTTGTTTCTTTTATTATTTGAAACTAGAGTAGGGCTTGTTTAGCTGCTATTGTAATAAAAACTACTTAGATTCTTAGTCAAATAAAATTAAAATAAATTAAATTAGCTTCACGCTATATCCCGCACACAGCAGGGTAGACAGAGGGAACCTAGTGTTAAGACACTCCATTTCTGCCGAATTTTGGAGGCATTACGTGTTGAGTGGCAGAACTCAACGCCGCGCTTTTGCCTCGACACCAGAGCGAAGAAATGAAAATATAAATTTAAGTAAATATTTCATCTCCTCGAGTGGGGATCGAACCCACAACCAGTCGGTTTTACAGTCACACTTCGTGCCGCTGCGCTACGACTGGCCTCTTTTAGTCAAATACTTAATATAAATCTACCCCGTGTACGTTATACACCTAGAAGATATAAGAATATTATCTATATTATTAGGTACATATTAATAGCATATGGAGTTATATATAGTATATATACAGTTTTACTTAATTCTTGAATTTGTAGATATCTTCTAAGTTTAGACACGCTTCTTAAGACTATTGTACATAAGAAATTTATGAAGCTCTTTTTATCACTCTTTTATCAGCCACACAAAATTTTAGCAAAAATTAACTAAAAAATATCAACGTCAAATAGTTATAGGTACATAAATCAGCTTCACGCTGTATCCCGCACGCAGCAGAGAAGGCAGAGGGAACCTACTGTTAAGACATTCCATTCCCCACTTTCCGACGAAATCTGGAAGCATTGCGTTGAGTGGCGGAACTCAAGGCTGCGACGTGCCATGACACCAGAGCGAAGAAATGAAAATAATAAATTTAAATAAATATAGAGGCCAGTGGTAGCGCAGGGGCACAAAGTGTGACTATAAAACCGACTGGATGTGGGTTCGATCCCCACTCGAGGAGATTAAATATATATGTATATATATAAATATATATATGTAAATATATAGTTCAAATAAAACACAGGGGAAGCATTTCTACGCTGCAGACATGTCGGCTGACCGCTACTAAGTAAGACGGGACATAAATACTTCAAAGACTAAAACAAAATAAAAAATGAGAAAACCCCTTTAAGAGCTACCGAACTATAATTTATGGGCAGGCCCAAGGACCTTTCGAATAAAAATAAAAAAAACACACATGTGGAGACGCAAACGGTGAAATTGGAAATAATTTTGCGATAGCATCGCTGGTAACTTTCAGTTTGCAAATTTTTTTAATTTCTTTTTTGTTTCCGACGTAAGTTATGGGATATGTATGTAGGTAAATGTTTATTGATTTTTAAATGTTTTTAGGATAGTATAGATAATTTGCAATGATTATTTATTTTATAAAAGTATTGAATTTGTTAATAAAATAAGTTTTATATAAGGCTTGCTAATAATAAAAGCAACCTGTTTTTTTTATATTTACAAAAATATTATGATTTTTTGGAAAGATTTGCGCTTTTTCACCCAATATAAAGTTGTGCCTCCACATTTTTATTGAAAAGTGGAAATTTCACAAAACCAGTTTTATTTTGTATGTTTTATTTTGTCAGCCAAACAACAAATATATTGTTTTAAATAAATATTGATTTTGTTTTGATATATATACAAAAATATCCAAGTCATATATTCACATTTATATATATTTATTGGTAAGCTACCGCCTTTTCTATAGAACAAATTTAAAAATCTCAGAACAAAAAACGCAACGCCTCCAGTATACGGCGGTGAATGGGATCAATCATAATCGTCATCAGGTCACAATTTATAATTGCTCATTTTAGTGCACTAATATCTTATCGAATTGGACGAAGTCTATAATATAAAGTTGCAAAACCAACGTGCCGTTACTGATCTACTTTACTGCATTATCGACAAGCGAATTAGAAAGCTGATTAGGCTGGCAATCTCTGATTATGTATATGTATGTATGTATGTATGTATGTATGTATGCCTAAAATATATTATGACGATTGATCTTTTGGTGGTGTGGTTGGTGAATGGGATCAGGGGACAGGTCTTTTTTTTTTAATCTGTATCCCGAACGATTATTTTTTTTGCTATGTTAATTATATTAATATTTATTTTTAAAAGTCAACAATTTGCTTCACGCTGTATGCTGCACTCAGCAGGATAGGCAGGGGAGCCTAGTGTTAAGACGCTCGGTTCCCCACTTTTCGCCGAATTCTGGAGACATTGCTTATTGAGTGACGGAACTCAACGCCGCGGTCTGCCTCGACATTACTTTTACGGAGAATTTGCGAAATAATAAAGATATTAAATATTTTTAATATTTCTTAAAGTGTTCTTTCACACTTATTTTTTTATATGTTTTCTTAATAAGTAGAATGTTAAATATTTGTTTTCCTCGAAAGGGAATTTAACGTACAACCGTTTACCTTAACCGTCGTACCTGCGTTACGATACATAGTTAAGAACCAATTAGGTTTTGTGGTGTAAAGAGACTTTTAGAAATACATATTTCATAAAGTGTTGTTTTGTTAATAACATTTTTTTTAAGCACAACTGTCCTAGATCACAGATAGTGGGCAGCCATACATCCTGCGGATCACTCACATAAATAATTCATATTTAACGCAGATGTATAATATCCTTATTAAAGTAGGTATATCAATTGAACATTCTCCTTGTTTGTCTGTCTAGTAATAAGGGAATTAAATTAAGTTTTTTTTTGTATTTTATGTTTTAGATGATGTTAACATATTTTCTTATGTTGAGATTAAATAACACATTAGTAGTATCGAAATTATAAATATAAAAACATTACTGGCAATTATTTAATACTCATATAAGGATTTCATTGGCTTACCCTATTTTATGAGTATAAATTGAAATGTTAAAAACATTTTAATAATTAAATATATTATTTTAAATTCGAGTACTACTCTAAATTTCACAATAGATTTTCTTTTTTTTACAAATGTCTTTCCTAAACTTATACCAAAAAATACAGCCCTTTATTTTAATAAATTTACTACTATTTTATATCCAAGTTCATTGCATTGGTAACTTGTGCTACAAACCAAGTATAAATGTGTGATTCATTAAAATTCACCTGAACGATACATGTCAACCTTTGACCACGAAGTGTTCGAGCGTCGTTCCTTTGTTCGTGTTCTCTTCATATTTTTTATTATAAATTTGAAATAACAAAATTGTCCCTAATAATAATTAATTGATTTAAAATTCATATTAGTCTACATTTAAAAAAAAAAAAAAATTATGAGGTGCTAATGCTGTTTAAAGACACGATATTTGAATCAAATGCCAGACTTACTATTTACTGGATTAAATAAATTACTGTTATAAATGTAAATATTTCCTAAAATAAATGAATACACAACATTTTTTTATTCAAATTCATATTGTAAACGCGTTGGTTGTGGGTTCAATTTCCAATGGGGGAACGACTTTTATTCGATTCGATATGGTAACATAACAACGCGGTGTTGAGTTCCACCGCTCAACATGCAATATGCAAAAGTGGGCAGCAAGTGGGATATAGTGTATCCCGCGAGCACTTTATTCCCTCTGCCTACTCTTCTGTACGCGGGATTCAGCGTGAAGATATACTTATATGTATATATTTTAATTAGGTAATTTATATCATTAAACAACACATATATCTATGTATATATCTCCTAAACACCATAATAAAGAAAGGACATACAGAAATCGCTACCACTCGGCCGCAACCTTCCCAACGAACGTTTGCACGTCTGTATGCTCACGAACTATCAATAACGATTTGTCAAAATCGTCAGCTGACCGGTACGGCTGCCAAGGTTGCTATTAGGAACATATTTGGTACTACTTTGTTATTATATGACCCTATTTTAAATTAAAAGTTAATTTTCCATATTTTTTTTTAGTGATTTAGTGGTATTGTATATTTTAGTAGTCAAAAGTTGTCATTATATAGGTCGTAGCACGTTGCGGTGGAGCGGCATAGTGTCTGAATGTAAAATCTAAGCCAGCGCCAGGTTATTGATTCGATTCCCACTAGAGGTTTTTAATTATCCCCACTCATCCACCGCTCGAGACGTTATGAGTCTAGGTTCCTTTTGTTTAAGTTATTTGAAAAATATAATTTCAACATGTTACACAAAAGCAACCTGGTAATCTAGTCTTAAGACACTCCGTTCCCGTGAAGACATTATCATTCTCCACTTTGCACTGAATTCTGAAAACAAACAACAAGCCAGATTTAGGAAATAAAAATATTAAATATTTCATTTCCTCGAGTAGAAATCGAACTCAAAACTTGTCGCATTTACAGTTACACGTTCGTACCCCTGTGCCACGACTGGCCTTAATCTTTAATCGTTGCGATATCTTTAATATCTTTAACCGTTACGCATTTTTCACTTTAATAATAAATTTCACTTTACTTTATATTAAGAATCCTAGTACTAGAAAACATCAAATTTATGCGATGTTAAGAATGGACACCAAAAATATCTCTAATTATAGGTTACAAATGATAATATAAACCATGTTATGTTTCTACAACTAGTTTCTAGAAGCCAACATAGCCAACGTTGGTGCTGGCTTTTAACAAAAAAAAAAACATAAAACGTCAACAATTAAAATTCAAAGGTAAAGTCACGAGAAATTCTTAGTTAATAACATATGTGACAAATATCTTCTCAAAGTATAAAAAAAAAATGATTCAAGTTCAGGACAATTACATATTGGCTTGGAGCCTCGTACCAGCAGTTCAGCACAGCTGTAGTACCTTAATTGCTCGAACAAAAACATTAACGTCGGTAAATGTAATGTAATTTTTTTTTTTATGTTTTCGTAATTGTTTTCAAGCTTCGAGCTGTCGTATATAATGTGGACTTCCTCTTTAGGGTTTTGAGAAATATTTATTGTTTATAAAAGTAATTATTTTCATTTGGTTAAAATATATATCGAGGCTAGTCGTGGCGCAGTGGTACAAAGTGTGACTGTAAAACTGACTGGTTGTGGGTTCGATCCCCACTCGAGGAGATGAAATATTTACTTAAATTTATATTTTCATTTCTTCGCTCTGGTGTCGAGACAAAGCGCGGCGTTGAGTTCTGCCACTCAACACGCAATGCCTCCAAAATTCGGCAGAAAGTGGGGAACGGAGTGTCTTAACACTAGGTTCCCTCTGCCTACCCTGTTGTGTGCGGGATATAGCGTGAAGCTAATTTAATTTAATTTTTTTTTTTTTTAAATATTGTGATGAATGTATTGAGCGTGAGGCCAGTCGTGGCGCAGGAGAAAAATATAAGTTTAGATGTGGTTTTTTTTAAATTGACGCTTCATGCTGCTTTCCTTACACAGAAGGGTAGGCAATGGAAACCTAGTGTTACACTCTGTTCGCATTGAGACATTTCCATTTCCCGCTTTCCGCTGAATTCTTGAAACTCAGCGCCGCGCTTTGCTTTGTTAAAAGAGCGAGGAAAGAAATTTATTTAATATTTCATTGCCCTGAGTGGGAGTCGAATCCAAAACCGTCGCGTTTCCAATCGAACGCCTGTACCACAGCCAAAGTAGATAACATATAATAATAAACAAATATAAATTAATAGTATATTTCAGTTTTAAATGATTTCGATTTAAGAATAATTTATTGTTATTTAACTACGTGAAATGTCAGTATGCAGTTATTTAATATTTATTTTTATCAGTCTACTATCAGTGCAAGTGCGTCGTCCTTTCATACTTGATAACAGACTTGCTATACAGATAATGTTAATCCTTTTGTAACATGTTAATGTATATAGGTGAAGACTACTCACGAGTAGTCTAAAATGTCATGATTTTCAAAAATAGATTAAGAAGAATTTGAAAGATAGATATCTATACTACTGTGGCTTGGGGATCTCTTTTATATTTTTAATTGATTCCGGACACAGCAGGGTAGGCAGAGGGAACCTGGTGTTAACACACTCCATTCTCCACTTTTCGCCGAATTCTGGAGGCATAGCGTGTTGAATGGCGGAGCCATAAGCCACGTTTTGCCTCGATACCAGAGCGAAGAAATGAAAATGTAAATTTAAATAAATATTTAATTTCCTCGAATGGGGATCACACACACAACCAGTCGATTTTACTTACATGTATTGGGTGGTTAAATTCGAGCGTGAACTTTAAAGCAATTATTTAAATATTATTTTTATAATATTAGATAATATTCTTAAATTGATTCATTTGTATGTCTTTTAGTGTTGTATTATTAAAAATAATAAAACAAAATCTGCATGATTTATGTATCTTTTGATATATGTAGGTACTGGCGCAAATTCAAATATGCTTAACTTTGACATTTATATACTGTCCTGCTTATGAAGTATTTACAAAAACTTATTTCAATTTTTTTTCTTATTATATTTTTATTCAGCTTCTTCTTTGAAATATACAAGAATTTTCATATAATTTTCACAAATAACCGTGTTTCGTTATACTCTACGTATCCTCAGTCCATAGCTATGTTCTGAGAAACGTTTGTTTGCTCCCAGTATGCGATGTTGATACACTCTGACAATGCTTTGTTTCTAAAGCAACATTATTTTTACTCACGTGGATACATCACTAGTAGGTATGACGGCCAGTTCGTTATAACTCGCCATAGTTTTATAATAATATACCTAGTTTAAAGAAATATTGTTTTTTTAAATAGAGACTAACAAATAAACAAATATATAATATAACGTGAGTCAAATATATAATATCATGATTTGTAAATGACTTAAGTAGGTATAGTTACAATAAATTAAAAAAAAAATCTTATAAGCAAAATATTTTCAGTATCAACTGGTTGTAGGTTGTAAAATCGACTGGTTGTAGGTTCGATCCCCACCCGACAAAATAAATTATATTTACATTTACATTGTCATTTCCTCGCTCTGGTGTCGAGGCAAAGCGCGGCGTTGATTTGAGCTTTAGCAGCACGCAATGCCTACAGAATTCGGCGGAAAGTGGGAAATTTAGTGTCTTAACACTATGTTCCCTCTACCTACCCTGCTATGTGAGGGATACAGCGTGAAGCGCTGACTTTGTTTATATATAATAACCCAACAAACAAAAAAGAAAGAGTCTATAATTTACCCTGTACTAAATAAATTAATGTAAATTAAATCTACCACGTCCACGAAAAGTATCTGAGGTAGTAGTAGGTACAGATGTGGATTATGCAGCGGATTTCATATAAGCAGCAAAAACGATACATAATACGCTCGTAACTTTTGATTGCGTTGACTTAAAGCTTAATTTTTTACTTATTCAAGGGATTATAGACCTGATTTTTTATATTAACATCATCTTGATATCTCCACGCAATCACGATATATATTATCTTCACAAACGGACAGACCGACAACAAACTGATCTTAAAAGGGCTCCGGTTTTACCTTTTGAGGTACATAGCCTTAAAAATAGTAAACAAAACTACATAAATGGCATAGTAAGTTGTGAATATAGTAAATTTATTCAACAAATTAGTCCTAGACTTCTATGCAGACATGCAAGTGCAGCTGATAAGGTATCTGATAAGCGATCTTTATCGGATGCGGTGGAGCGCGTCTACAGAAATGCGTGCGCTAATATATTGAATTATATGTTTATAGGATTTTAAGATTTCATTTATTGGTCGATTGGTCGTGGGTTCGATTCCCACACGAAGAGATGAAATATTTACTTAAATTTATATTTCCATTTCTTCGCTCTGGTGTCGAGGCTAAGCGCGGCGTTGAGTTCTGCCACTCAACACGCAATGCCTCCAGAATTCGGCAGAAAGTGGGGAACGGAGTGTCTTAACACTAGGTTCCCTCTGCCTACCCTGCTGTGTGCGGGATACAGCGTGAAGCTGATTTATTTATTTATTTTATTTTATATGTTTATAGGATTTTAAGATTTTATTTATGTTTAATGTTAAGTGTAATTAGTTCTAGTTTGTTGTTTAATTGAAATAATTGATAGGTGAGATTGTTTTTAATTAACAACCTTTATTTTAATATTAATTCTATTCAATGTAACCTGTAGGCTAATATTAATAATTTTATATTTCCTACCAACTTATGCGCAAATAATGTCATATCTAAAGCGTTATTAGAGGGTCTTATACATAAAAAATTGTAAATAAGTGGCATTTACCATATAGTCTCACTTTATTTCTTTGGATTGCATTGCATGTTGATGTATCTGCACGCAGAGAGAGACATAAAGTAAAGAAAAAAATGTTTTTCATAAGTATCTCTATTTTATATCAACATACTCATTGCGCGATGAGTGCGTCAGATTTATGTAATAACAAAAAAAAAATCCTCCATATTTTTTCCAATATAGCATGGCAGACAATCCCGCACACAGCAGGGTAAGCAGAGGGAAAATAGTATTAAGACACTCCGTTTCCCATCTTCTGTCGAATTCTGAAAGCCTTGAGTGGCGGAACTCAACGCCTCGCTTAGCGTCGACACCAAACCGAAGAAATAAAAATATTTAAAATTTCGAAATAGGAAATTCAGAGAGAAAATCAATAATATCTTAATATTGATTAATCATTAAAAATCAATGACTCATCCCATCACATTTCGCAAATCGAACCAATCTTTCGGAAGTAGGAAGTCATCAAAGTTATTGTGGACGCCAAAGCTGTTAGCGCGAACGCTGACGAGGACCAGCACAATGGGCATTGTCTTCGTGTTTGATAATATTGCTATCACACGCTGCCACAACCGAAGATCTTTTAATTTCGGTTTGGTAATGTGGATGTGGAGATTTGTGTAATATATTTAAAGTAAAGATATACTGAGGCCAGTCGTGGCGCAGTGGTACAAAGTGTGACTGTAAAACCGACTGGTTGTGGGTTCGATCCCCACTCGAGGGGATAAAATATTTACTTAAATTTATACTTTCATTTCTTCGCTCTGGTGTCAAAGCAAAACGCGGCGTTGAGTTCTGCCACTTAACACGCTAATGCCTCCAAAACTCGACAGAAAGTGGGGAACGGAGTGTCTTAACACTAGGTTCCCTCTGCCTACCCTGCTGTGTGCGGGATATAGCGTGAAGCAATTTTTTTTTTAATATACTTACTTTAAGTTTGTACTGATATTGTCACAGATTTTTTTTAGGTTCACCCTTTATACCGTATATAGCAGGATAACACAGGGAACCCATTTTTGATACGGATAAGTGCATGTTGAGTGGAGAAACTCAAAATCGCAAAATCGAATGTATATAATTAATATACAATAAATATTTTTTTTTTCAATTGAATTTATATATCATTTATGATTAGCTCCTTAGCTAAATGGCTGAACTTAACACGCTTAGCCAGAGCGAAACATCAAAATATAATTCATTTCCCAGATGGAAATTGGACGGTAACTATTATTATCAACAAAGCTAAATTTCAAAGTATATATCCTATATATTATAAAAATGGCAATGATTTACATCTTAGAATGATGCAAATTGAAATAGTTTACATTACTCTTCTTCATATTGTTTAGATGATATGGAATTTTTTCTAACAACATACAGGCGTTTATTTATGTTTGCACAAGAATGATGGAAAAACAATGAAATCTAGCTTAGCAATTGTTTATTTATTATCTATGCAAACAAAATAGATACAATATTTATTAAATATATGTAATATAAGTGAACTGTCATAGTGACTTTTTGAAAAAATGCTGTCTCAAATATATGTTTATATTTTTATACAATTAAAACACGATGAAAATGTGACGTGATAATTTTGAACCTTGTGATTTTATATATATATTTACTTAGTGCTTGTTCAGTTTTGTATTTATTATATTTTTAGCTACATCAATATACATATTATTGCTAGTCTTCATAAACGCCACTACAAGTAGTTTCTTTTAAGTATTTATGTTTCAAACTGGACAAAGTCCATAAGTTTTACATAATAAGTTGTCACCCACAGCTTCGTTTACTTGGGCTTTATGACCCTTGTCATACTATTTCCATTTTCATCACAAAATGAGCGAACGCGAAACGTAAACGCGATGGTTATGGGTTCGATTTCTTTTCTCTGATAACATAAGAAAATGCAGCGATGAGTTCCGCCGCTCCACACGAAAAATTAGCGTAAAGTGGAGAGCGGAGAATCTTAACACTATATTCCCTCAACGTACATATGGCGTGAAGCTAAGAAAAAAATTCCAACATTCTATCATATACTTCGCTTTGATTGAGAACCGTAAATTTTGTAATATTATGTTCCCGTGAGCGTCTCAGATAATCCTGTCTAATTACTGTCCTATAAAGGAGAAAATAAGCACATATATAAGATGGGTACATTTTTATTTTTCATTTCATTTATTGAGTATCGTAATGGGTGTGTTTTGTAAGCAATCTTTCGCGGATTTTGGTAGCGAAGGTCTCAATTACCGATCGAAATTCCGATTAATATATAAACAGTCACTGTTTTTTGTTTTGGTTAACATAATACAAAGTAAACTAAATGACATTTGGATCTCTCAGCTTGCCTCGCAAAAACAAGGGAAGAAAGAAAAAATCAAATCAAAATTAAAAAATATATTTACGTGTCGTGTTGAGTACTAATTGCGGATTTGCCGAAGTTCTTACGGGAACGGTATAAAATGAGATTTTCTTTTTAAAGCACTAACTAATAATCATAAACCTTTCCCACTCCAATCTATCCATATAATCAATAAAAACAAGAAATCATTACTAACTAAATATATTATCATTTACCAAGAATCAATTATTTACATAAAATATTTGAGTATCAAAAGCAAAATATTATAATCATAAAATTTTATGAACACTAACTTACTACGTTGATAATAAGTCATTTATAATTGAGTTTAGTCCGCCGTGTCTTTTGCATTACTTGTAAATATTATGTGACTGTTTAGAGCTATCTATTATAAATAAAAATAGATCAAAATAAATCAGCTTCACGCTGTATCCCGCACACAGCAGGGTAGGCAGAGGGAACCTTGTGTTAAGACACTCCGTCCCCCACTTTCTGCAGAATATTGGAGGCATCGCGTGTTAAGTGGCAGAGCTCAACAACGCGCTTGCCTCGACACCAGAGCGAAGAAATGGAAATATAAATTTAAGTAAATATTTCATCTGTTCGAGTAACCCACAACCAGTCGGTTTTACAGTCACACCTTGTGCCGCTGCGCCACGATTGACTTATTTTATGTATAATAAATGAAAATTTATTTGAAATTCATAACTCAATTGATAATCATATCATTTGTAATTAATCGTATGTTAACCTTATCGTTACCGTACGTACCTTAATATTAAAATGCCTCAAGCACCCCTTAATTTTGTGTTGAATGGCGGAAGTCAACCACGTGCTTCGTCGTGTTACCGTTCGTTGTAAGTGGGAGGAATCGAACTCACAACCACCGCGTTCATAATCAGACGCTGCAATCTATCCAAAACAAAAAAAAATCAACTTTCATTAAGTGAAATCACAGCAATACGAGTGATTCCCACAGTGGCGCCTCTTACGTCGTTCTAAGAAAACGCGGTGTCCGTTAGCGCTATACTTTCCTTTAAATTTGGAATCGAGTCGGGTTACCCTATGTGTGGCAATGTTTACCTGTAACGTGTTGACGCTGTGTGGCCTATATTCCTAGAATGCGTAATCGTATTGTGCTATAATATCGTTTTATTTAAAATTATTTGCGTACTAAGGCTTATGGAAGTATTTTATACAAAATCAACTTCAAGTACTTGTTAAATACTTTATATAACAAGTCTCTTCTAAATGCGTGGATACCCTTAAAAATTGCTGAGTTAATTATTGAGTTTTGATTATTCTCTACGTTAGAGTATACCATATTTCTATTAAAAAATATACATATATCAGAAGACTTTTGGCAGACTTTTGGCATTGCTTCTTGGCAAACTAAACGTCAGCGCAAAGATGAAAATATTAATAATTAAAAATAAATTCCCGCCAGTGGGAATCGAATTCACAACTGTCGCATTGCAATGTCTTGTGCCCCTGCGTCACGATTGGCCCGGATATAGAATCTATAAAAAAATATTTTAATGAACAACCAAATGCCATTTCTTTATGACCCACCATAACCATTTAGTGTAGCCCACCATTAGGTATTAGACGTAAGCTAAGCTCTTGTATCGGTATATCGATTAGCGATAACGATGGGGCTCGTCTTACATTGTTTCCTGACATCGTTGCGTTCTCGCTACTCGTGATATGGGCAAACTGACACTGGGTAGAAATTTCATATATTCTGTGAATACCAACATTTTCCATCGAAATATGACTTAAGGAAGCCATCATTTGCCCGAACGTAACATTAGTTTAACTTTATTGTTGAAACTTAAGATTTAACTCGTATTTTTTTAGCGTCACCGAGTCTTAAGACGCTCCGTTCATGTTTTTTGCCGAATTTTTCGAGATATTTGAGTGTTGAGTATTGGAAATCAACACCGCGTTTTGTCTTGTTACTTGTCAGACTGAAAAATTTATGATATACAAATTTATATTGTTAAGCTGCAATTGTTAAATAATTGTATTATTTGTTCCAGCATGATGGATTCCGGAGGCGCAGGTATCGATTCTCCACCCACCTACCACAGAAGCTACGAGCAATATGTCCAAGGGGCAGTAGAGAATAGTACCGATTCAGTCCAAGACCAAACCAGCCCTGAGCTGGTTGTGTGGTCAACCTTGCCTTACGGCTTAGATTATAGGGCACAATACGACTATAGAAGTCCATATGATACTTCAAGGGATTATTCATCTCAACAATATGCTAGAGCACCTTTTGCTACGAAAATGGGGCAGGCTAAAGCGTTAAAGGAAGCCAGGATACGAAGACCCATGAATGCCTTCATGGTGTGGGCGAAGGTGGAGCGGAAGAAGCTGGCCGATGAGAATCCTGATCTCCATAACGCTGATTTAAGTAAAATGCTAGGTGAGTGATTTTTTTTTAAATTTAATTAGGCGTTTGCTATTATTGTTTGCTATTATTTTATAAACCAGTTATTAGTAATGATTTTAATGATGAAATGAAAAAAAATCCTAAAATTAGATAGTCCTATTAAAGAGATCAACCAAAAAAAAACTCTACTCACATAAGGTACATTACTCCTTAATTTTGCCGCTTTTATGGAAAGTTATGGACTAATTGTTGTATTGAGAAAAAAACGAATAACTTAACAAGACTTAGAGTGTCAGGTTATCATAAACGGTTAGAATCAAAACAGAAAGAGCCCTTCACGTGAGTCAGCAAAAACAGTCAATCTCGCTGCAGATGATTTGAAATTCAAATTAGAAACGACAAGAAAAAAAATCCATAACCATGTTGAGACTATCACAAGATATTTGTATTACCATATTATTATTTCCTATTACATTTAACAGTTCTAAATTTATTCATGCCGTTATTAGGTTATTTTTTGGGTGTAGACGATGACAGTGTAGAGATTGACTTTTCTATTGAACAGGACTAGGCGAATAGGACTTCTATAGAGTAGGATAGGAAGTGATAAAGGATTTGGTTAGAGTAAAGTTGTTTTTTTATTAAAAAAATGGAGATAGGATTTTTTATAAAATAAATAAGGATTTAATTCAACAAACAACAAATAGTTACAAAAATTGATTATTTGATATTCCTTTTCCCCATTTAAATTCTATCTTGATCTAGAGCCTACATTCCGACGACTGATAAGCATAAGTAAAACAATTATTAATTTTAAAATAAACTATATAAACTATATCGTCCTAAAAATACACCAATATTTCACGTGCGAAATTTACAAATCTTATTAACTAAGATTGACTTACCTACGACCTCTAGCTGTAACTTATATAAGGTTTCCCTTGTAATTTATATAAGAAGCCTTTTCATTTCTACTTTGTTGAATGAATAAACTCACTATTATATATACTACCAGAGCCGGAAATTGATAATTAATCATATATAATAATTCCCCCGAATGTGCATCGAATCTATAACCACCATTTACATACAAACATTGCCCCACTACGCCACGACGACGTATTAAATATGCAAACACATGTATATAAATGGTTAAATCCAAAAAATGTCCAAGGGATGCAATGCCTTATTGGCCTTAAATGCCTGGCCACATAACTCTACGTACATGGTATAACCACATTATACTAACAACTCAATTAAAATGTACTGTAAACATCGGCACGCAAAAGGGACAAGCGCGAGTTGCTACTTTAATTAAAATATTTGTTTTCAATATTTAATTGTTGTCTTGTAATATTGTATGTTAACATCTGTGCTGTTTCTTAATTTGTTTATATATATATATATATATATATATATATATATATATATATATATATATATATATATATATATATATATATATATATATATATATATATATATATATATATAAACTAGGATTTTTTTTAAATAGGAGCTCAAACGTTATGCTAAAAATAATGTACTTTATTTGTAATAAGTATCACATACTACTCTATAATTAATGTTTTCTTTTCTAATATATTAAATACTTATATTTTAAAAATCTTATTTTTTATATTAAAATGTATAATACACCAACGGCTTAGTTTCGGGAGTTATGGTTTGTATGCGTTATATTTCGACATTGCGTTTCGTGATGAGTAATAATGGTTTGAGTCTCGAACGAAGAACGGAGATGTATATTTTTTATTTATTATTTTTTTATTAAAAATATTTAAATTAATTAAATTTCAATAAAAAATATTTATTTTTTAGTTAAATTTGTAACAAACCTTCACGTTTTTTCCTTACAACAGCGTAGGCAGAAGTGTATATTAAAATATCAGGCAGTATCTACGGCCAGTCGTGGCGCAGGGGCACAAAGTATGACTGTAAAATCTATTGGTTGTGGGTTCGATCCCCACTCGAGGATATAAAATATTTATTAATAATTTATACTTTCATTTCTTCGTTCTGTAGTCGAGACAAAGCACGGCGTTTAATTCCGTCAACACGCAATGCCGCCAGAACTCGGCGAAAAGTGGGAAAGGGAGTGTCTTAACACTAGGTTCCTTCTGCCTACCCTGCTGTGTGAGAGATACAGAGTGAAGCAGTATCAACGTTTTAACTAGTACCAAAAGCACCAAGACCAATAAGTAAATACAGAAAACTGCATATATAAAATTTCTTCACAAGCACAAAATGGGCCAGTATACTCGTATTCTATCTAATATTATATTCTCCATACGTATTGTTATAATTTATAATTACCGCGACCTTTACAACTTTCTCCGAGACATGAACTCAACTCACTACGCAATGACTGTAATGTAAGTCGCACATTCGTGTACACAAGTGTTTGAAGATGATTATTATTTAATAATTAATATAAAATAGTTGTTTTATATTTTTTTTTACGAGACAGTTTGTGGGAATCGAACTTACAACCTGTCGAGTTTACAGTCTCATTTTGTGCCTCTGTACCACGACTGTCCTTATTATTAACTGTGTTACAAATTATTAAAATGTTTCAAATATGATTTTTTGATCATTCATTTACTTCATTCGTCAGAAGAGGCTGACAAACCTTATTGTCATGCACATATTTTTATATAATCTCTACTTAAAAGTCATTGGTAATGTGGCAGAACGCAATACAATTTTTAAGGCTTCACGCTGTTTTGCGCACTTATCAGGATAGGCAGAGAAAGGCTGGGAACCTAATATTAAGAACATCTTGGTTAGTGGCGAAACTGTACGCAACGTTCTGCCTCACCCAGAGCGAGGATATAATAATATTAAATATATTATATCCTCGAGTGGAAATCCAACTCACAACCTATCGCGTTTACAGGCACACGCTTGTACGCCTGCACAACAACTGGTATTTTTTTTTTAATAATAAGCACTTTTCTGTATGTGATACTGTATAAACGTACCGCATAACGATAGCAACTTATCTCTATATATTTTACTATGTCAATCATTAAATAAATAATATAATACTGAACGCGACACTCTATTTAATGTGAGGCAAGGTAACACAGCATCCAGCATCCAGAAACCAACCAAAGATTATAACATCCTATAATAACAATTAATCAGATGTGCCCAATCATTTGTCACAGTGTTGTTAGTTCACGTAGCGGTAACTTTTGGCTTCGACAGTCCATAGGTAGATATGGCAAGTCATTATGGAGCACCGCGTGGGTGGCTGATCCTATCGCTACTAATGAAATAAAAAAATATAAAAAGTTAAGTACTTTTTAGGACTTGCCGACTGTTGTTTTACAATGTTTCCAAGTGGACCAATAAAGCCTAAATTTTATATAATTATATATTGGCCTTTTTGTCTTCGCATTTTTTTAAAAGCGCGGCGTTAAGATCCGCCATTAAGCTCGCAATGCCTTGAAAGTTTGGACAGTGGGGAACGGATTGTTTGCACACTAGATTCCCTCTGCCTATCCTGTTGTATGCTCAATACAGCGTGAAGTTCATTCATTTGTTCTAATACAAAGGCTAAACAAATACTGGATGAAAGCTTATACATATGCCGAGTTTTTGCATGTCAGTAATCTGTGTCATTAAAAACTAATATTTATAAAGCTTTTGTTGAACAATATTGGCCATAATTATTCAAAATTACTCAACATTTTAAAACGTTAAAACATCAATTTAATTTTAAAATTCATGAAATTTACAAATAAAAGTGACATTTCATCTCTATAGGGAGATTTTTACAAATTTCAGAGACCTACATATAATTACTTAGAATTATCATTTGACAAGAAAGAACATAAATATGTTGAAACATTCGTACAAGAACTTCGTCGTAGCTCGATGAGAACGTATGGTTTAGCTAATCAGAGCGCTTGGACGGTTCCCAAAGGCGCTGGAAGGGTTCGAATCCCGCTACGTTTAATTTTTATACGTGTTCTTAATAAGTATTTTTGTTTCCTAAATGTGGAATAACACTTTAAAAATGTTTAAAAATATTTCAAGACATATTTCAATTTCTGTATAAGACTTGGCCCACACCGGACATTCAAAGATAATTCCCATAATATCAACGTTTGAAACGATTAAAGTTACACCATTACATAATATCGTATTGCGTTCTCCTATAGACATATTACAAATAATTTAATACTATCGAAAGTCTAATCCCAGAGCCTTACTCCAATATTCTTAAGGACTAATATCGATTGGTTCCTAGTTTTTCAGTTTATAATTTACAATGGTAATCCGTAAGTCTATTATTCATCATATGAGTAATATATGTAAGTTATCAACCAAAATATGGAATAACCAGTGGCTGACGTGTCTGGATCCTTTGCCTTATCGGCGACATACATACCTAGTTATGTAATAAATGGTTGCTGAATGTGGTTTACTTTTTTTTTAAATTATTATTTTGTGTTTTTTTTTTAACTTATAAATTATAAAAGAGTAGCATCTATTTCGATGGGTCGTGTGAAACGAAGGTGTTATTAATAAATTCGATTCCTGCTTGATAGATCATTTATATTTTTAATATAATTTTGAATAAGTATGTTTATTTAGTCTTGTACCTTTTTTCTGGTAGGTTCTGTATGGATTCGCTGTAAACTTAAATTTAAGAAGCCCTTTTACAGTAAAATAGTATTTTGATATGTTTTTATAAAACAATTTTCATGTAATTAATTATTATTTTTAGTTCTTAGTATATCTTTAAAAAAAAACCATATATATTATATAAACTATTGTTGTACAAGTGACAGCTAAGTCAAACCACAGATTATTATACTATAGTAATTACAAAAAACACCAAGCAAGGGTCACAAACAGCCGTACGTGATCTGTCGGTTTCGGATTTCCCAGTTTCGTACTTACATGTGTATATAACATACGATAGATATGAACACGATGAAAATGCACTTGTGAATAATGTCCAATTATATTTATAGAAATCCAGTTCAAGAATATTTATTGTGATTCAAGTTATAATAAAATTATTTAAGTTATAAAAATATTTAATTATTTAAGTTAGGTACTATTTATTATCAGTCGCCAGAGGCCAGTCGTGACGCAAGGGTACAAGCGTGTACTGTAAACACAACGTGGGTTCGATCCAACTTGAGCAAATTAAATATTTATCGGTGGAGGATGGGGAACGGTGTATCTTCATACTAGGTTCCCTCTGCCTACCCCGCTGTGTGTGGTATGCAGAGTGAAGCTGGTTTTTTTTGTTTTTACTACTTACGAGCTCAACGCCGCGTTCAGAGTTACCAGAATGAAAAATACGACTGATCGTAGGTTATAGCTCAACTTAAGCAAATTCAATATTTATAAGTGGAAAATGGGGAACGGTGTGTCTTAACACTAGGTTCCCATTGCCTATCTTGCTGTGTGCGGTATGCAGCGTGAAGTTGTTTTGTTTTTATTTTTATTATTTAGGAGCTCTTTTAGTCTTCTTATCAGAGAGAACAAATGAAAACAATTCATTGCCTTGAATGGGTGTCGAACTCACAATCGTCGCGTGTACAATACCACTGTAGTAGACGCTGTACCACCGCGCCTCCGCCTTGGCGACTCCACGGCGGAGCACGGGAATATTTTCTCATTGAATTTATATTTCACACTATCTCGAAGAAGTAATTTTAATCATTTATTAATGAAAAGTGTGGCATTATAAATAAATGTTAAAAAAATTAATATATTTATTTTTTTAATTGTTATTGTTTTATTTATTTATTTAATTGTTATTATAGGATGTTATATTTATTTTTTTGTGAAAATTTAAAAAATACTAATTTAAATTAGGTTTTTGCTATTGGCCGTCTTAAAACCAATAAGTATCTAGTTTTTAAACAAGTACCTTAGTAAAACTGTCAAATAGTCATATACAGCTTTATAAATGGTATTTATAAATAATGATAATTACAATGTACGGAACGCCTCTGAGTCTATACAGTACTCGTAAAATTAGCAATAAAATAACAATAAACCATAGAAATAATAATAAAGTTTGTAATAAATAATAAAACAGGACCGTTTCAAGGAATACAGTATAAATAAACCGCAAATATCTAAGTGGATAGATGACCTCAAACCAATAAAATAAATTGCTACGTACGCAAAAATACTTTCAGCGAATTTCTGTAAAGTGCAAAGTTTTATATAGTTCTATAATGGGATTTAAAAAAAACTAGTCATCGGCCAATACTTTGTCTGCGAGCATTTTTAAACGTAAAAGGGAAGAGAAAAAGATCTTGTTTGTTTTCGTTCCCGTAGGAATTTCGGCAAATCCTCTGTTAGTGTTCCCCTTCACTCTCTTACGTATCTATCTATATGGTAAATTTCAACTTTCTAATAACCATGCGTAGTTTGGTATGTGCGTTCTCTGAATAGTGCTCTTATTCTACATTCAGTCCATTCAACAGCCGCAAGCCTAGTTGGAGTCCCGCAGGGGACGCCCTTGTAGCTTACATAATTTCAAACAGCAACGTCTCAGAGACAAAACGCTATATTGACTGTCATACATTTACCTCTAATAAGATTTTAAAAACAAATGACATAATATGACGTGACGTGACATAATTTATTATAGTCATACCAATAATGTTGCAAGTGGCAAGAACATAACAAAGAGTATTTTATAGGTATATAAAACCTAAATAAAATATATTATTTTTACTCTAGACTCATCAGTCCCTGCAAATAAACATAAACAAGATGAGGGGATCCCCATCGTTAATTAGTCAGAAATGTATGAATTCACGTCATATTTACAGTCTATACTTGTAATTGAGGAAATAATGTAAACAGAACTTTTATTATTAAAATTTAATAATGGTATAATTAGAAATATTGATAACATAAATGTCATTTTCATTATTTTATCAAATTTAGTTTCCCGCTCTATCCCGCACGTAGAAGGGTAGGTAGAGGGAACCTGGGAGCCTAGTGTAGATACTCTGTTTCCTATTAAGATACTTCTGTTTACCACAAAAATCAAAATTAATAAAATGCTGCTCAAATTAAATAAAAGACAGTGACAGTGTAGTATTAAAATAAAGTGTCTATCATTTTATATTCACTATTAAGTTTCGCCATTCCATACGTAATGTCACAAATTCGTGTGTAACACGAAATATCTTGACACTAGGTTCTCTCTGCCCATACGTAAAAGTTACGATGTAAAAACAAATTAAGTATCAAATTAAAACATATTATAATGTATTTTTTTTTATTTGTATGTGAAGTCTATTCATTATATGACGCGTCGTCCTTGGATTACCTTATCAATCATTCGGTTAATTGTAACGTGTCTCAGTAAAGGTGATGTTTATTTAAGATTATTTTAAATCTGCATGCAATGCAAAACTTTATATACTAAAAATTATTAATATTTTTTTTTGTCAATGCCAAATGCGAATGATGAAGCAAATCTCCGATATATTTAATAAAATATTTATATAAAAGTATTTATAAAGTATTGATAGTAAAAAGCGTTTGGACCTGCGTACTGTCTGGGTATACCGCTGGGGATAAAAAGCTGGTTTTGATATTCGAATTACAAGCAAATTGCTTTTTTCCTTTCACAGTTTTTCCTATATATCTATTATATAGGCAATGAAAATCTACTTTCAGGATAATCTCGTTTTCACTTTTCTATCAACCGAAAGTGCTATTTTGTTAATTATAGACCATTTTTCGTTTATAGAAACTGCCTTTCCACTGCGTCACAATTGCTTCACTAATGGAGCACCGTCATTTAATAAATGAAAAGATAGATAGAGATCTAGAGGCCTAACTCTATAATTCCTTTATCTTAGCTTACATAATGTGAACGATGCACAAGTGAAAGAAAAATATTAGTTGCATAATAATTTAGCTTTTACAACCATAAAACACGAACCCAGTCGTTGCGCAGGGGCACACGGGCTTGACTGTAAACACGACAAGTTATGGGTTCGATCCTCACTGGAGGAAATGAAATATTTAATATATTCTTAAATTCCACCACTCAAAACGCAATGCCTCCAGAATTCAGCTGAAAATGAGAAACGGAGAGTCTTAATACAAGTCTCCCTCTGCCATACTGTGTGCGGGATACAGCGTGAAGCTTTTTTTTTACCAATATATCTGTTTGAGCGAATCATATATTCCAGATGTCATTATTCACCAAGGCGAAACACGTAACGGCCTTGGTGTGTATCCTTCTCATTAATTGGTTAAATTGCAATCCTTGTAAGGTAGGGACGATTGCCACCGTGACCGCGCGCCCCATACTGAGTGCGCTTAATTAAACGCTTACGCTCGCGCTATATTAAAATTGTATGCGGAAATCAAATGTTATGTTTATTTTAGTTTTTTATTCGTTTTGAGCAAATGAGGGCGTCGTGGCCCAGGGGCGCTAGTGTGTAACTGTAACGCGACGGTTGTGGGTTCGATGATCACTCGAGGAAATCAAATAATCAGAAACTCAAAATGCAATGCTGGAGGCAAATTCGGCGGAAAGTGAGGAACGGAGTATCTCAACATTAAGTTCCCTCTACCTACCCGCTGTGTGCAGGGTACAGCGTGAAGCTGAGTTCAGCAAATTAAGTATTTATATAGATTAAGAAAGAATATAATAAATTTCTTTAATACTCAGTAGCGTAACAGAAGTTGCAGTTTTAAGCGGTTTTTTTTAGCGGTTATGTAGATGGAACCCTAGTGTCAAGACGCTCTATTACCGACTTACCGCCCAATTTTGTAGGGTGGCGGATTGGACGTGGCGCTTGGTCAACTAAAGCTTAAAAGTAAAAATTATTTTAATACAGCATTAGCTTCTTACTTACCTTTTTTTATCGTAAACTAGTTAGGAACTGAATACGCACTCATTTCCAATTGTAATTTCTATTTATTTTAAAACATACCAAAACATTACCAAACATATTTACAATTTCCAGCAGTAGGTATACTGCTGGAAATTGTAAATTGCACCAAAATATTTTTTCCTTCAACGTCCACCTGCCTGTTATCTGAGTTTAATTCACCTGTCGGTTTAACTTCCTTTATTAGAAAAACTTTTCACCAGCTAACTCTTCAACACTTCTTTTTTTGTCGATTTATTAGAAGTACGGTAGAAGTAATTCACTCCGTTTCCTATTTTCCGCCGAATTTTGGAAACATTGCATCTTTAGTGACGGAACTCAACTAAGTATGAAATGTAATTAAATGAATAGCATCAGATTGCTTGTTACACCTTGATTCTATTTTTATAACCAGTTAACGTATCATTATTATTTTTGTTTTTATTATTTTATTAATTATTAATACTGTTTTATCACAACAGTAATAACTATTATTATTCTTCATTTTACATTAAACAAAAAAAATATTACAAAATAATTTAATATTTTAAAGAATTTCTACCATAAATCACGGCCCTTATAAGATTATATAAATAAAATGTAATGTGTTAATCGTTTTATTTATTAGCTGTGGATATGTAGGAAATTAACATTCATAACATAATTAAGTTATTATAACGCTTGGTCCATATTTTGTTTTAGTGTTGCTTAATGATGGCACAAAACACGATGGTTGTGGGTTCGATCACTGCTCGGGGAAATTAATTATTTTTATTTTCTCAAGTTCTCGAATTCGTGCAGGAAGAGAGGAACAGTCATGAGTTCCTACTTTGCTATGTGGGATAAGGTGCCTCAATATTTTTTGCCTCAAAATGCCAGTATAAATTTTATACTAATAACGTCATATCATATACTTATTTAGAAAACGTATAAAAATTTGAACGCAGCGGGACTCGAACCCGCGCCTCCTGGAAACCGACCAGGCGCTCTGACCACTAAGCCATGCGTTCTCGCCAAGCTACGTCGAAATTTTTATACGCTTGTTACAACTTATTTATGTTGTTAGCTTCTCTGTAGGGAGATTTTTACAAATTTCCGCTACCCAAAGATAATTACTAAGAATTATCGTTTGGCAAGAGAGAAACTATTTTTAAATATTTTTAAACATTTTTTAAAGTGTTATTCCACACTTAGGAAAGACAAATACTTATTTAGAAAACGTATAAAAATTTGAACGCAGCGGGACTCGAACCCGCGCCTCCTGGAAACCGACCAGGCGCTCTGACCACTAAGCCATGCGTTCTCGCCAAGCTACGTCGAAATTTTTATACGCTTGTTACAACTTATTTATGTTGTTAGCTTCTCTGTAGGGAGATTTTTACAAATTTCCGCTACCCAAAGATAATTACTAAGAATTATCGTTTGGCAAGAGAGAAACTATTTTTAAATATTTTTAAACATTTTTTAAAGTGTTATTCCACACTTAGGAAAGACAAATACTTATTTAGAAAACGTATAAAAATTTGAACGCAGCGGGACTCGAACCCGCGCCTCCTGGAAACCGACCAGGCGCTCTGACCACTAAGCCATGCGTTCTCGCCAAGCTACGTCGAAATTTTTATACGCTTGTTACAACTTATTTATGTTGTTAGCTTCTCTGTAGGGAGATTTTTACAAATTTCCGCTACCCAAAGATAATTACTAAGAATTATCGTTTGGCAAGAGAGAAACTATTTTTAAATATTTTTAAACATTTTTTAAAGTGTTATTCCACACTTAGGAAAGACAAATACTTATTTAGAAAACGTATAAAAATTTGAACGCAGCGGGACTCGAACCCGCGCCTCCTGGAAACCGACCAGGCGCTCTGACCACTAAGCCATGCGTTCTCGCCAAGCTACGTCGAAATTTTTATACGCTTGTTACAACTTATTTATGTTGTTAGCTTCTCTGTAGGGAGATTTTTACAAATTTCCGCTACCCAAAGATAATTACTAAGAATTATCGTTTGGCAAGAGAGAAACTATTTTTAAATATTTTTAAACATTTTTTAAAGTGTTATTCCACACTTAGGAAAGACAAATACTTATTTAGAAAACGTATAAAAATTTGAACGCAGCGGGACTCGAACCCGCGCCTCCTGGAAACCGACCAGGCGCTCTGACCACTAAGCCATGCGTTCTCGCCAAGCTACGTCGAAATTTTTATACGCTTGTTACAACTTATTTATGTTGTTAGCTTCTCTGTAGGGAGATTTTTACAAATTTCCGCTACCCAAAGATAATTACTAAGAATTATCGTTTGGCAAGAGAGAAACTATTTTTAAATATTTTTAAAACATTTTTTAAAGTGTTATTCCACACTTAGGAAAGACAAATACTTATTTAGAAAACGTATAAAAATTTTGAACGCAGCGGGACTCGAACCCGCGCCTCCTGGAAACCGACCAGGCGCTCTGACCACTAAGCCATGCGTTCTCGCCAAGCTACGTCGAAATTTTTATACGCTTGTTACAACTTATTTATGTTGTTAGCTTCTCTGTAGGGAGATTTTTACAAATTTCCGCTACCCAAAGATAATTACTAAGAATTATCGTTTGGCAAGAGAGAAACTATTTTTAAATATTTTTAAACATTTTTTAAAGTGTTATTCCACACTTAGGAAAGACAAATACTTATTTAGAAAACGTATAAAAATTTGAACGCAGCGGGACTCGAACCCGCGCCTCCTGGAGCCATGCGTTCTCGCCAAGCTTGGCGAGAACGCATGGCTTAGTGGTCAGAGCGCCTGGTCGGTTTCCAGGAGGCGCGGGTTCGAGTCCCGCTGCGTTCAAATTTTTATACGTTTTCTAAATAAGTATTTGTCTTTCCTAAGTGTGGAATAACACTTTAAAAAATGTTTAAAAATATTTAAAAATAGTTTCTCTCTTGCCAAACGATAATTCTTAGTAATTATCTTTGGGTAGCGGAAATTTGTAAAAATCTCCCTACAGAGAAGCTAACAACATAAATAAGTTGTAACAAGCGTATAAAAATTTCGACGTAGCTTGGCGAGAACGCATGGCTTAGTGGTCAGAGCGCCTGGTCGGTTTCCAGGAGGCGCGGGTTCGAGTCCCGCTGCGTTCAAATTTTTATACGTTTTCTAAATAAGTATTTGTCTTTCCTAAGTGTGGAATAACACTTTAAAAAATGTTTAAAAATATTTAAAAATAGTTTCTCTCTTGCCAAACGATAATTCTTAGTAATTATCTTTGGGTAGCGGAAATTTGTAAAAATCTCCCTACAGAGAAGCTAACAACATAAATAAGTTGTAACAAGCGTATAAAAATTTCGACGTAGCTTGGCGAGAACGCATGGCTTAGTGGTCAGAGCGCCTGGTCGGTTTCCAGGAGGCGCGGGTTCGAGTCCCGCTGCGTTCAAATTTTTATACGTTTTCTAAATAAGTATTTGTCTTTCCTAAGTGTGGAATAACACTTTAAAAAATGTTTAAAAATATTTAAAAATAGTTTCTCTCTTGCCAAACGATAATTCTTAGTAATTATCTTTGGGTAGCGGAAATTTGTAAAAATCTCCCTACAGAGAAGCTAACAACATAAATAAGTTGTAACAAGCGTATAAAAATTTCGACGTAGCTTGGCGAGAACGCATGGCTTAGTGGTCAGAGCGCCTGGTCGGTTTCCAGGAGGCGCGGGTTCGAGTCCCGCTGCGTTCAAATTTTTATACGTTTTCTAAATAAGTATTTGTCTTTCCTAAGTGTGGAATAACACTTTAAAAAATGTTTAAAAATATTTAAAAATAGTTTCTCTCTTGCCAAACGATAATTCTTAGTAATTATCTTTGGGTAGCGGAAATTTGTAAAAATCTCCCTACAGAGAAGCTAACAACATAAATAAGTTGTAACAAGCGTATAAAAATTTCGACGTAGCTTGGCGAGAACGCATGGCTTAGTGGTCAGAGCGCCTGGTCGGTTTCCAGGAGGCGCGGGTTCGAGTCCCGCTGCGTTCAAATTTTTATACGTTTTCTAAATAAGTATTTGTCTTTCCTAAGTGTGGAATAACACTTTAAAAAATGTTTAAAAAAACGTCATATCATGTTTTTGACAATTCGATTAAAAACTTACAACACATTTTTAAGCCCTTAATGAATCTTGTGTTCAAAACACAACAGTTGCTAAAAGCAATATAATTAATTATTAAAAGCAATTAATATAATATCCTTGTTTAAATCGAATCGTACAAAAATTCTCATTTAATGTATGAAGTATTATTGAGATATGAGTCAAGTAACTTATTACAAACATTTCGTATTAAATGGCAGAACCAGACGATATGGTCTAAATATAGTGTGATCAATATTTATTCTTAATAGTCTATAAAAACGATTGCCAAGAAAATCTAGCGTAAATATTTAAGTATAATAATTGTATTACGTATTCTGTGCAAAAAACACTCACCTTTTCTGGAGACATTGCGTGGCGGAACCCAACGCCACTCTTTTATCTAGTTACCAGAGCGAGGACGAGAACATATTCGAAATTTCAATTCCTCGAATAGGAATCGAACCCTCCTGTCGCGTTTACATTCGAACGTTTGTGATCCTGCGCCACAACTGGTCTTAATATTGTAGATGTTTAAAGTTATATATATTTTAACCCAAATTCCCTTTACTTAAATATAAAATGGCAAAGCTGGATAATTAAAACACGTAGTAGCATATCTTAGACATTTCCACCAGCTTTGGCTTATCTGTGACCGTTTTTGGCCAAAGACTACTTTTTACTCTACACCCAATATGGCGGCCGTCAACTTATGGAAATAATCTTGATATGTGTATAATAAAACGCATAAATCATATTTTTTTTATTAAATATTTTGAACTTAAACTGTATCGATCATTTCATCTAAATTAAACGAGACTCTGCTGTATACTTATATTATGTATATCATTTTTGACATTATCTTTATTTATTGGCAATTAAAAAAAATATTATTGTTTTCCATTACCTATAAATTAATGTTTTATACAAAGGAATAATAAAATAATATATTTATACAACAATAAGACACGTAAATATGTATATACATAAGCGTTATATGCGCAAAAAAATATAAGCGAGCAACCGAACCATGCACGTAGACGTGTCAACTAGTACGAATTCCTAAGTCAAATCAAAAAGAGCCTGGAACGCGCTCTGATCGACAAATAGCGTTTTCGAGTAATAGTATCAAAACCTAGGCAGGTAAAGCAAATTCTACGAACTTTGAACGCCGAAATCCATATAGAATAGCACGAAACCGTTCTTAGAAGTTACAAAAAGCCACCGACGGCCTCCTCAATATTCTACTCGAGTAGACTATAATAATACTATTAATTCTGTTGTCACATCAGATAACAGCCGCAAGTTTTACGTTATGGTTTGGTACATCCTTATGTATCGATAAGTAAAGTTTAGAATCGATTGATTGATTGTAAATAAATTTGTATGGCTATATAAGAAAATCTGAAATGAGGGTCATATCCACATGGGAGGCGTCCCAGAGGAAAATCATCTGCGCAAATTGATCTGGTAGCCTTGTGTCTGTCTAGTGCTAATAAAACCATAATTAATATACTGTGTCTCTCTGAATCTCTTGCTTTTTAGCAGTTCTGTTTGGTTTCTGTATGTACATACATCTTGGTTAAAAATAACTAAATTATTTTTTGTTGCGTTTTTTACGAATTTTAAAGTTAGTCTTCTTATACATTTTATTCTTTTCGATAATATAAATGCATTAATTTTTATTCATTTATTAATATTGAAAGTAAGCTTAGAAAAAAAAATCTTAACTTAGCTTCACTGTTTATCCCTAACGGGGAAAGAATCTAATAAATTTAATCTCTATATCTAATTTTATGTCAAAGGGATTTATTTAATTAATACATATCACATATAATTTCACCATACTTCTCACATTGCAGTACACGAGACAGACAGACGGCAATTAGCTACAATTACTAAATAAATACCCACGCTGTATAATTGACTCGTTAGCACAACTAGCGCTGACTATGGAAATTATATGGTACGGATTCATATTTTAGAAACTTCATTCGATTTATCGAATATATATGTATGAGTAGGTAGGAACTTAGGCTATATGGGAAGTATTTGTTTTGGTGAAAGTATTTTATGTTAGTAGGAATTATATTGTTGCTTTGGCTTATTATAAGAAAAAAACGATGTCACGCTTCTTTACGTTTAGCAGAGTGGGCAGATGAAAGTTAGTGTGAAAAAACTCCGTTCTCCACTTTTCGCAAAATTAATTAAGTATTCCGTGGTGATCGAACCCACAACGACGTGATCATTGACTTATTTAAGAAAATTTGTTATTAAATTGGCATTTATGAGCCCGTTGACGCAGTTGAGCATCTAGCAGATGGTGGATATGGTTGCGAGTTCAAATTCTATTTAAAGAATATAAAATAAAATAATAAGAACACACAAGGCATTAGTGTTTTTCTAGTTTTGTTTGATACGCATCACACTTAATAAAACATAAAATGAAGAGATATTAGTGATTAAGGATTTTAGAAATAATTTTAGTATAAGTTTACAAATGTATAAGTCCTTGTCTGCTACTGAGTTTTTTAATTTTAGAAATTATGTTGTAATTTACACCATGATAGCAACTGTCAAATATTAAGTTAACATCACGTACATTCTAACGCTGGCAATCGATATGAAATTGAAAATTTTAAATTTTAAAGTTGCGCACGCGCCATGAGTCACACACGCAATAGGGTCACGACTGCTCGGGCTTACTATATATCCATACTTCACGTTGCCATAAGTTTTGATTACGATGTCTACTCCACTCGGATGTATTTGATAATAATATTATATTTTTACTATATATATATTTTTATATTTAGAACAACAATTTAAAATGGAAAATTTCTTTTTATTGTAAAATACTAATCTGTGGTTCTTGAATATCAAATGAACTTGAAGCCAGTTTGTGATAACTAAAAAAAATCGATCCTACATTCTTTGTCTGTTTGAAGATATTAGTATATATTAATATCAAGATAAAATTGAAAAGTAAAACTTATGCTTGTAACTAATTTGGCATCATAGAAGTTTTAGCGACAGTTGATGACTAACTCACATTAAATATATTTATATAATAACATTGTATTAGTAACGTTGGCCATTGTTTGCCCAATTCGTGATAGAGTAATAATCTGTTAAATAAATTTGAATACCCACCAAAAATGATTGACTCTACAATCAAATTTAAATAAAATAACCATTATTCAACAAAGTACGGTCAGTTGGCACGTGATATTTTTATTTTAAATAATTAATAAATATCCACATGTCTATATAAAATTTATTGTATTTTCTATAATTAGCATTCTTTAATATCTTATAAAATCATTTGGATTAAGTATTTAGTAGATAAATGTTCTATAGTCAATATAAACAATGAACTTTATAAGTATAATAACTAATTGAATTAAACGCAACAAATGATTTTGTAATCTGTATTTAATTTTATTATATCCACTATCACTCTGTGACGTAAACTAAAAAATAAAGTAGAACCCAAAAACCTAA
Organism: Heliconius charithonia; assembly: GCA_030704555.1. Lineage (NCBI taxonomy): Eukaryota > Metazoa > Arthropoda > Insecta > Lepidoptera > Nymphalidae > Heliconius > Heliconius charithonia. The sequence goes on from CM060819.1 coordinate 15,802,975, forward strand.
TAATATATCGGTATTATCCTAATCTCGCACAAAAAAGTTTATTATTATACTTAATTAATCGATATAATTTGCTTACTTATCAATACCACATGGGGGAAATATTAATAAAATAAATCAGCTTCACGCTGTATCCCACACACAGCAGGGTGGGCAGAGGGAACCTAGTGTTAAGACACTCCGTTCCATAGTTTCCCGGATTCTGGAGACATTGCGTGTTGAGGGGCAACTCAACGCCGCGCTAAAATATAAATATAAAATTATAAATATTTTCAACAAAATAGACCTATAATTTATTAATTTTTTCAAATATCACGAAGAACTGTCCCAACTACGTCGCCTACGCTGCGCCGCTACGAAGGTTCGAGCGTCGCATACATTATTGCTAGAAGTAGGCGAATCTATAGATATCGCCGACGACAAATTGTTATTGCAAATTAATCGATGCTACAATACTCGATGCATCGCGTGATAACTAGATTTATAGATTTCGTTAGATAAATCAAACTGGTTTATTATTTTTGTTAATTATTCATTTGCTAGAAAAGTTGAATTGCTGAAAGTTTATACTTATATCTATCAGCTTCACGCTGTATCCCGCACACAGCAGGGTAGGCAGAGGGAACCTAGTGTTAAGACACTCCGTTCCCCACTTTCTGCCGAATTCTGGAGGCATTGCGTGTTGAGTGGCAGAACTCAACGCCGCCCTTAACCTCGACACCAGAGCGAAGAAATGGAAATATAAATTTAAGTAAATATTTCATCTCCTCGAGTGGGGATCGAACCCACAACCAGTCGATTTTACAGTTACACCTCGTGCCGCTGCGCCACGACTGGCCTCATTTATACTTATACTAGATATAGATTCCCGATTTTTGTCATTTTCGTTAGAATTCCAGGAAACTCCTCCTCTTCTTAATGCCCCCATAATGCACTCACTTTAAAAAGATGCTGGTGCCTGTGACACAGATAACTATGACAAATTTTTCCAGTGCACGTGACATTTAAATGATAATTAAGCATTTTTATTATTATTTACTCTCTAAGTGTTCTACACGCCAAATATTTTTTTATACAGCGCTGCTTCGGTTATTTGTATTCCGTTAGTTACTCAGCAAAAGAAGTAGTGTTACTTAAGAACTAGATATTTGGTATTTTAGTCAGTTTATAACTATATTATAAAGATTATACTTGTTATAAAACATTTAATAATATATGTAATATTAATAAATAATAACAATTAAAATAGAAATCGAGTTGTAAAAAATAAATGTTTAAAAAAGTTAAACATTTCTTAATTTTTTTTTTATATTTGCTTATTAAATAATATGAAAGTGTCTTAATGAGAATAGAGTATCTTAACACTACGTGTCCAGGTTCCCTCTAATTTTTTACTTCGTAATAAATATTATTTATTAAGACATCATTACGAGTTTTCTCTATAGCTATATATATATATAGGCTCGTGACATGCAATGGTATGTCAATGTAGAGAAAACAGCGAGGTATCATTTTTCTTAAGCTACTTTTGATGTTGTTTAATTTTATCTCTTCGTTCTGATAAAAAGACAGAACACAGCTTTGACTTCCGGCACTCACAATATGATCTTTTGTAAATTAGGCTGAATTAGTTACAAGTATTACATTCACACTACGTTCTATCTGTCTGCTTAGCTGTGTAAGGGATAATAAGTTCTTTGATTTTCACGATTATTATACATTTTAAATAAAACTATTTTAACCGGATTAATCGCGTATATTTAGTTTTTACATTTTTGGAAACCCGACGTTTCGAACACTTTGCAGTAGTCTGTGGTCACGGGTAGACTGATACCGATACCGGATACCGGATACAGCATGAAGCTTTTAATATTTTATTATACATAAAAGCTTTACGCTGTATCCCGTGTTAAGACACTCCGTTCCCCACTTTCTGCCGTATTCTGGAGGAATTGCGTGTTTAGTGGCAGAACTAAACGCCGCGCTTAGCCTGGACACCAGAGCGAAGAAATAGAAATATAAATTTAAGTAAATATTTCATCTCCTCGAGTGGGGATCGAACCCACAACCAGTCAGTTTTGCAGTCACACTTCTCGCCACTGCGCCATGACCGGCCTCATATATATAAAAGGAAATATGTATATTGCAGTAGGTTGTACAGAAGTAATAACGACAACGAATTCAAATGCATCAGGTAGTGATTTGAAGGGACATAAACAATATATTAGACAGCCAAGTCGGAGCGAGCAATAACAATTTATAATGTGCAAGTAGGTCAAAACTATTAAATCCTACTTTACGTCAACGTCATTTTATAGTGCGACTGTAGTCATGTAAAGTTTGTGACATGACATTGTGAATGTATGTTGGTATATTAAGAATTTGCAAGAATATATTTGAGGCTGTCGTGGCGCAGCGAGATGCAGCTGTAAGCGCGATGGTTGTAGGTTGGATTCCCATTTGTGGGAATGACATATTTAATATTTTCACTCTTAGCTCTGGTGACGCCGCAAAGTGCGTTGAATTCTGCTTGTACTAGAAACGCAATGCCTCTAGAATTCTGCGGAAACGGAGAACGGAAGTTTCTGAATGGGAACGGAACACTAGGTTCCCATATTTCTCTCTGCCTACCCTGCCAGCTTCCAGCTGCTTTCCAGGTTTCCTCTGCCTACTCTGTTATCTGCAGTATACAGCGCAAAGTTAATAGATGTGTGTCACTACGGATAGAATAGCCTCGGATAATAAGAATGTATCATATATCCTGAAATATCTTATTTATTTCAATATCATCGCAAAGGCGAAGGGTGAAACCGCACTTAAAATCTAGGACGTGCATATAATTTTCTAATACTACATTATAAGCAATTCGCCGTTCTTGAATAAAACGAAAATATTTTTATTATTTATTTATGAAAGTTCCAAATGTTTTTGACATATCAATCCAATAATGGACTATTTTTTTGCAAAAATATAAAACAAACTATAGTAGTAGTAGTAGTAGTTACATACCTAAAAACTCACTTAAAATATTTCTTTTTAAATTCAGCTGCATATTTGAATGTAAACAATTGCTGATTCCGTCCTTCCATTTGATACATGCTAAGGCTCAGTAAATAGATTCAGACGTTGCACATTATTATTTACATATAAACAAAACATCGCAATTATGTATAAGTCAATTGCAAGTGGAGAATAAAAGGATATTGGTCTAACTAGTTATGGCACGTGTCTCCGCTTACTATAATATAAAAGGCAATGCTACTATGTCTATAAATGCAATGTATAAGTATCGTAACTTACAAATTATTGGTATGTAAATGAAATTTAACACTAGGTTCCCTCTGCCTACCCCGCTGTGTGCATGGCGTGAAGCTGATACAAAAAGCACACCTAGGGCCACATTATCTCCCGTCACCAAGCGAAATGGAAAGAATTGGTCAGATGAATCTAACGAGACCAAACTATATGGGTTCTACCATCATAGTACCAGTACCAGTATATTTAATACTGTTGTCATCTTTGTGTAATTATCACGTTTCATAATGATAAAAAAGCGAAGTTGTTGAAAATTCAACAGCTTCTTAAATTTTATTACATACTTAGTTACAAAATAGATCGATAAAATGGAATAACTTCTGGTTATCGCAAATTAGTCAATTTTAGCTTCTCGCTGTGACCTCACGCTTCGTACGTAGCAAATGGAAACTGAGGATCTGGTACAAGATGACATTTGTATGACACTTCTGTGCTCCTCTTTCCGCTGAATCCTGGAGGCATTGTGTGTTAAGTGTTGGAACTCAACGCCGCGCTGTCTCATTACCTAAGAAATGAAAATATTAAATCTTAATGAAAAATCATTGAGTGGGAATTGAACCCACAACCTATCGAGTTCACAGTTGTAGGCTTGTGCCCCTGTGCCATGACTGACCCTAGATACAGAGGGATTATTCGGGGACAGGTCACGTAGAAAGTACAAGGACCCCCCGGAGGGCATGTATGAAGAGGTTGATGACAGTGGACGAGGCGAAAGAGTTATGTAGAGACTGAAGCGTTTGGCGCTCCGTTCTCTCTGACTACCCCGCTATGGATAAAGCGTGAAGCTAGTTTACTTTAGTTTTTTTAGTTTATTTTATGTCAGGACAAAGAAAATAGTAATAAATATTTTGAAGTGAGGGATGATTTTGTATTTTGCATTGAATAAGTTTATATTAATGAATTATTGTTTGTTACAAAGTTTTATAATTTCTATTCGTTGTTAAGCGATAACAGATTTCACAAGCTTGTTTATATATTTATGAGGTTATACTCGACATTTGGGAAGTGCGGTTTTTGGTTTTTTCCACAACCTGACAAATAGACTTATGCACATATTTTCATAGTTTTATATTAAAAATGATATAGAAGTTAATGCCCTAGCTCACGTACGAGCGACATGAGTCAAGCAAAATAAAATCAGTAATAATCAGACGTTCACAATCGGTAACTTATCGATTCACCATCCGTCCGTCGACGCGTGCCAAACCGATGCTATTCGCAAACGCATACGATTAATTTATTTATTGAAATCATTACTAATATCTGCCAAGACAATGGCCCCAAATGAAAATGCGTACTCTGTTATGGCATGTCGGAATGTTAAACGAGCCGGCGTGATTTCAATACGCCATTTTGCATTCGATTTTGAGGTTATTAGATGCAATCGGAATGCGTGCGGCCATGTTTGTACACGGTCGGCTTTATTCGGACGCTTTCGGTATCTGTGGCTGTTTTTGGCGGCAATTGACGTATGTCTGTGTAGTGTCAGCTGTCATACTTTTCTAAGAAAATTATCGGTCATAGGGAAAATTAAAGATTTATTATGGCGTTCGCAGCGTTATGGCGTAGTTTACGATCGTGCGTGTTAAGTGTGATTAATCAACAAGCAATCACTGCCTATTATATGAGGAAATGAGTAATTAGGGGAACATTTATTTGAAAACTTATCAAATACATCTCTGTTTCCTACGGAATAAAGTGAAGCAATTTGATTTAAAAGTTTATCAATAAAAAACTGTTTTTTTCATCTAACGTACAATATTTACGATGTTATTATATAAACCATTTTTCAGTAATTCAGTCTTAGCAATGGTGAAAATATAAATTTCACTATTTATCTCATTGTTTAGATAGTTTTAGAATAATTGACTCTATCATTGAGCTTCAACTAATTAGTACAGCCTGTTATAACTGTTTACGTTTTACAACCAAGAGCAGTTACAAACAGTCCTTTCAAAACAATAAACTTTTGTTAATTTCCTATAATCTAGTAGGAAATGATTAATTTTCTTTTAAGATGACATGTAACAAAATGTATAATAATTGATTTGGACATATCTGTATCTATGCACCTGATTAACATGAATAACCTACTATGGGTTATAAACATTGTAAGTAGCAAGATATATTTTTTTAATAAGTGCAAAACGCGGAAAAGAAAAATACCAAAAAGGATAATGTAGAACAAGAAAATACGATCATGGGACAGTTAGTATTATGTATAACTGTTCTCGATGGCTTTAGATTTTAATTTTGTGCTGTAGAACAAATTTATAATATGAATGTTTCTATCTGAATATCACAAAAGTGCTATGACTTTCTTCTCAGCAAGACTTGACCCGATGGGAAGTAGAGACTGTTAATACGAGATTTATTTAATCGCGCCATGACGTAATTAACCTGCAACAATTTGTAAGTTTAATCCTTATTTATCAATAGTTAACAAGTTTACTCGTAATAGACATAAAAACTAGTATTTCTTATTTGGCTTAATGTGAAGTTTAGGCAAGACTTCCATTAGAAGTAACGCTTTATATGGCTGGGGATAAAAACCCATGAATACGGAATTAATAAGGGCTTGAGAATTTGAACTCACGAAGTGTATTTGCTGGAAAAGTATTTAAAACGTATTTCTTGTGACTTGGCCTGAGTTGCCTCCAGTTTTATTGTTAAGTTATTATTGTTTTATTTTTAAGGTTCCGTTACCCAAAAAGAAAAAAAACAGGACCCTTGTAGGATCACTTTAAGGTCTGTCTTTCTGTTTGCTCGCCTTTCAAGACCATTTAACTTGGGTGAAGGTTTTAAGCTAAAATTAATATGAAATATACTCTATAGTTCTTTGAAGCACAGAAAAATTGAAGCTTCTAGGTCAACGCAATCAAATCATACGAGCATTTTGTATGAAATTCGCGTCTTTCCCGTAGACTTACAATTATGAAAGTAAGATTTTACAGTACAACTAAAAGACAATTTAGAGAAAAAAAAAAGATTTTTATTATATATACATTTGTTTAATATTTACAGATAAATACAAAAATTTCATACAGAATTAGTGAGGTGGCCGCAAACTTATGTTTTTCAACTTTTATCTTGAAATTGGCACGGCATCCTCGCTGAGTGAGTCCGACTCGCACTTGATCGGTTTCATTTTAATATAATTGTGTTTTGCAGTCAAAATACTTATTATTGTGTGACGCAAGTAGAAAATGTTTATAGGTAGGTACGTACTTGTATTGTTATTTTTTTTTTTAAATTAACTGTGTACAATTCATAAAACAAAAATATTATTTCGTCGTAGGGGAATTCACTACTTTCGCGCTTAGCGAGGGCTTTGTTAAACAGTAAAAATGTGGCGTTGAGCTCGCCACTCAACACGCAGTATCTCGAAAATTTCAATTTAAAATTGAGAACGGTGTATTTTAACACTATGTTTTCTTCTATTTACCTACACATTACATAAAAATATATTTGTAAAAGGCAACTAGTCTCATTGTCACCGTCTCCACGTCAGTACTCGACATGGACGCTACATTGTTATAGTATAATGTTAATACTATTAATATTTAATTGCTTCAATTGATTCATGCATTCCTTGATGGACGTAGGGCATCGGATGTCGGGCACGTGAACGAAATTTTAATGCATCTATTTTGATACCATTTAGATTTTTATGTATTTAAAATATTTTTTTAATTATTTTACTTTTTTTTTTACAAGCGACCCAATACAATATAAGGGTCTCTTATGATATAACCAGAAACAAAATAAAGACAAAGAAAAAATTAGACGACAGTACCCTATTACATTTTTAACTTATAGTACTTATAGTATTAGCAAATACATTTATATTATATTAATTGTGGTACGTGTAAAATATATTTGAAAATCTTGTGATTCAAAATTTTAAAAAATGTTTATCATGACAAAAATTTTTTTTTCTTAATGTTAAAAGGAAAATCTTTGATACTATCTAGTGTCTCTTATGAATACGGTAAGAAAACAATATCAGGAAATATACACGAGCAAAAGCAAATGTTTATTTTACGATGGTGTTCAAATAATGCTTTAGATTGAATTAACAAAATCTTTAACACGTCTAAATCAATAACATTGGAGATCATAATTTCATGAAATGCAAAAGCAAATTACAAAACATTATCAAATCATCTAACATCTATATTCAAAACATTGTACAGATCATTCCAAAATGACTCAAACTAAAAACGAAATAAACATTCACAACAAGTTAACGTTTAAGAGTTAAGGAGTAATATTAAACTGTATATTCATATTGTGCAGTGGACAGGTAAACTGACAATTACAGCCTCTGTATCGTACCGCCTATTCTCAGCTGTGTGATCGCGACCGCCGGCCAATAGGGAGCGATCGTGACAACCAATGGCCGGTCTGCGCACGCGCAAGAATTAAACGACCTTTATCGATTCAGATTTTGGTTTTTAATTTTACTTAATTTAATTTTTATTATATATCTTGAAAGTAACTTTAAGCATATATAACAAGTCTGAAAAATAAAACGCTTATAACAAATTAAGAATTAATGTATTTTATAAGGAATTTGTATTTTTTTTTTATTTTCACGGGTCCCCTATATTGTATAATGAAAATGCCACCATGCCACGAGGTCCTCAATTATTGTCAATTTCAGTAAAAAAATCCTTAACGAAAACTCTACTTGTCTTATAATACGTGTAAATACTTTTTGAGAAATCGATTTTTCATTGTTACTATAGCAACCCAAGATAAGATCTGGACATGTTTTTACGTTACAAAGACAGCGGCTGTCTCTAATTGTATCCCATCGATGTATCGATAAAAGCGCACCCCACATGCAAATAAGCCCTTTAAATATGCCGCAAATACTTGTATCATATGCAAATGTGTTTAACGCAAACATTAAACATTAATCACTTACAATATACTATGTGCAATGATTGTAACCTATTACAGATAATATGTATATAAATTTAAATTCAAAACCTTTAATTTTTTATTATACTATATTTTATTTTTTTAAATCTCTATTTAAGATCACGTGACTTACAGATTAAGAGTTTTTTTTTTTATTATATTATTCATATAAATAATTCTGATGTTTATAAAATTAACTGTAAATAATACTAGAAAAACACAGTTTCTATTCAAATCTTTTTATCGAATGTCACAATGAACTGAAATATGCTTAGTCATTATATGTACCTACTTTGTGGACGGAACGGTCAACATAAATATAGGTATCAAATATGAAAAAAAAATTAAATCGGCTTTACGCTGTACCCCGCACACATCAGGGTAGGCAGAGGGAACCGAGTGTTAAGATTTCGTTCCCACTTATCGCGTCGGTAATCGGGTATTCGGGGAACAGTTGCTTGTAAGTGACCCCCCTATTGGAAGGAAACTAGTACGAAGTATTGTTAGTAGGTGATACATATCACTTTTGCAATTACATAGTATCCCTTTCCAAATAGTTTAGAATCATATAGACGATGTGTATTTTTAACGTATTTTTTTAAAAACGTTACCCACTTCCGATTTCTAACAATATAAAATTTATTTTATATTAAGAATCATCTTTTATGAAATCAATAATTAAATTTACTGACGTATGTACTTCGTTATTAGCATAGGAATAAACTCGATTTCCTGCTACGTCACCTTGTCGTCCATTTTGAATTGCAAATGAATTCGGATTTTAAATTTTCGAACGCCTCTTACGTAGGAGTTTGTTGAGTTGACTTTTTAAATCTTAACAGATTGTAAATATATTAATTTTGTATTATATTTTTTAATATGATTATGGAAGAAACTATCTACTAATAAAATTATAAAAAAATATATGTTTCTCTTATTGTTTACAATAAAGTATAATAATAGTGAAAGTTGATAAATTTAATTCTTAATAGCGTTAAGTAAATAAAATATAATCCAATCATCAATGTTATCGGAGTATTATATAGGTACTTATAACTTGTGGTGCTAAACATAATATATTTGCAATATTTATAATGTATTCAACTCCACTAATTTTACAATCAATCTTTATTACAACATTAAGCAATCGTATTCACTCTATTAAAAAATCAACCATAAACACCATGTAAGACGAAATTATATGCCTTCAATATCATTTATTCCATGAATAAAACCAGTACCGTTAAACGTGGGCGGATCATGAATGGCGATCTTTAATGAAACTTATTTATTTTGGGTTCGAAGACCTCTGCTATATATTTATGCTGACATTTCGATAATTATTCTCTAGTGTAGTACGTATAGAGATCATATTTGTTAAATTAACATCATACAAAATTATAATTTGGAAAGCTTTTACAAAGGTGTGGCTTTATGAAGTTGTACCTTTTATTCTCTACTGTCAGTTGTGAAGTGTCAAATTTTATGTCTGTTAAATGAGTATATAACATAGGTGTTAAACGTACCTACAATACGCCATCAAAAAAAAAAACAAAAACAAATATTTTTCCTATAGAATTAATATTTTATTTTATATTAAGCGGAAATTGCTCGTTTCACACACTATATGTTTTTATAGATTTTTTATAAAACATAACAGAAACATTATTTTGTAAAATTCAAAATTATAATATATTATAATATTGAGTTCCTATTTCAGTAATATGTTTTAATATTATTTTTCTTATTATGAGTAATACAGAGCCATAATTACTGTAGCGTATAGACATAATTATAAAAACGTGAAGACATTTCTATGAGTTCCTTATATAAAACTATTTGTAATATTGAAATAATTATTAGAAATATTGATCATAATTGTTCATTTACTTAGTACTACATAAACATCGCGTGACTTTTGCAGTTCAAATGCTGGTAATTAAACATGAGATCGATGCAAGCCTATAAAAATGTATGCAAGTTTATAAAAATGTATATTTTTAATGTTTAAACTCAGTACAGCCTTCTAATACCATTACGGAACTTTAAAAATGTATTAAGGATTAAAATATCAATCATTTTGTGAAGCAATCTTTTTTACATCTTGGTTAATTAAAAAAAATCGACTGTTTTTAAAATTTGAATTCTTTAAATTAATTTATATTGCATATAAATATTCGTATATATCAAAAATAACATACATTTGTCGTACATCGAGTAATTAGGTCTACCTGTAAATCATAACGTCAACTAAATATAACACCTTTGGATATACTCACACTGTCAATGTCAACTCTATGACAAAATATTCCACCAAGATTTTTTTTGATTTGGTGAAACACGACATATTTTTCAATCTTTTTTAAGCATAACAAAGTTTAATTTAATAATACATGACTGATGACTCTTAAGTTTTTGCGCTAGACAAGACGTCCATTCATATTGATGATACGACGTCTAACACTAGTTCCTGTCAGTGCTTGGACAAAGGCCCGCCATTCACGATGCACCGTGCATGGCACACGCGTCGCGCGTCACGTCGTGTATGGACAGATGGCCTTTACAGGCTGTAATTAGCATGTCTTAATAAGATATATTTTTTATACGTTATATCTCAATTTTTTGTTTAATATTTTTTATAAACGATGTCGTTAATTGACTCTTCAATATGCAGTTTATTTTTTTGTTTATAGACTCCATGTTGAAAAGCTTACTACCACATAAAAACTTGATATTGCATAAAAGGAACGCTATATAATTTCTAAATGGAGATGACTACTTACAATTTAAATAAAATAATAAATATATACTTTGTAATATAGAAACTCAGTAATCTTCTCTTAAATATAAAACGCTCAGCAAAAAAAATTGCAGAGACTAAAAGATCAATGATTTAAATCCGATAAGGTCTAATTAATGGATAATCACATTTTGATAGACTTCCATTCCGGTGGATACCACCGTGCATGCGACCGCGCACTGCATACTAAATGCACTATTAGAACATCTAAGAAATGGATAATGGTATTATAAATCTGCTTGACTTACTAAACCAAATGCGTATGCATCGTCGTAGTAAAATTGCATACAAATAAAAACACAGATTTTTAATTTTTTTGACAATGAATTTACTTTAAATAAAAAAAAATGCTCGAAGGAAAGTATTATTAAACACTACCTCGCGTTTAAATGATAATAACTAATTCTAAATGATACTTTAATCAATCTAACCAAAAAAAAGAAGACCTCCCACAGCCTCTATTTTGTGTAGTTGTTTATACCCTATTAACTTAATTCGGTAGATCCATTGAAATAAGAAACAAATAATCAAAAGGTGATTACTTGCGATCAGTTTCTTCCCAAAAAATCAATATTTGGCAGTTAGTCGTCCATATTGGTGGACATCGTTGTGCCTGCGCCTGCGCCTCGCATACAAAATGCGTGATTATATTGAATCTCCCTATATCGAGTCACTTTAAGTGTTAATGTGCATTTGTAAAAGAGATGGACAGTCTAATGTGGTGGTGTGAATTTATTCTTATGTATATTGCATTGAATTGATTTTTATAAGGTAAATTACCTTAAAGAAATAAAATGTATTTTACATCATGAACAGAATTTTCTCCTGCTGATTCTTATCTTGTTCACTTATCAGGAAGTTTACAGAAAAAATAAGCAAATTTAAATTATATGAGATTTAATATAAGTTTAATTTATTGCTACTAATGTTTTGTAGTTACAAACCACAAACGCAACGAATTATAGAGCCGTATAAAATTGATTGATATAGTGTCGATATCATAATAGCTGTATAATTTGGCTCAATTATACGTTACTTACGTCTGACGCTAAGATATCGAATTGTATTTGTATTTATTATTCTTAATGTCATAGTACTGATTTTCTACTGGTGCAGTTATATACTTAATTATATAAATATATAAGTTTTTCATGTTATAGATATGTACGTGTGTAGATAAATTATATATTTTTTGACAGCATCACGCCTTTTTTCGAATAGCATGGTAGGCAGATGCATCCTATTGTTGAGACACTCCGTTCCCCAATTGACTTGAGTGGCAGAACTCAACACCGAGCGTTGTCTAGAGCATAGAGAAATGAAAATATCTAGTAATATTTTACAATCAAGGGCTGTCCCAATGCGCCACGCCGACGCAAGTATATAGGTATTATATTGTTTGACTTACAACTACAAATATAAAATAAATAAATAAATATTTAAATATATTGAAATTTAAAACGAACAAATCATTACACTGTCAAAACTTATATCGTACAAATACCAAGAGGACATTCAAGAGAATTCCTAGCTGTGTGCACTGTGCAATACTTCGAGTTCGATAATCTATATCTATAATGGATTGGTTTAATAATAAGTATAATTTTAATAAATATATTTTAAATTTTGCGCACTGGTGACGAAGTAAACCGCGGCGTTTACTTTCGCCATCCAACACAATAGACCTCTGCCTTCACTGCGACATGCAGGATACAGCGTGAAAAAAACCGAGCGACCTCCAAGATGTGGGAAGTACCCCAAATTAAATGTGAAAGTTTGTTTTGAGTTTGTAAATCCTAAAATATTATGTAAATCTACTTTTTAAAGCTGGGACAGCTATTTCAATGAAAGGGAAATGGTGAATCAGAATAAAAACATTAATTCAAAACGATTTCACCTTCTCACGGCCATATTTTAATATCGTATGTTATTGTTAACATATAACATGGACGGTAATACGACGCCTGTTTAGACTTCGTGATCAATGGCTGTAATGAGACCGATTTGCCAATTTATGAATGAACGTCAATCTTAGTACCTTAATGAGAAATAATTATTAAGTTTGTTTTAGTGGCTAAATGCTTTTTCTCGCAAAAAACAGGGTAGGCGGAGGGAACCTATTCTCCACCTTTCGTCAAATTTTCGCAACATTTTATGTAGAGTGGCGGTATTCAACGCCGCGCTTTGTTTTATTGGAATGACGAAATGGATATATTTCGATCTATTTATTTTAAATGTTCGTTGTTCTAAGTGAAGTTTTTTTTATTATCACTCATTTTCCACGTTTTGCAGGCAGAAAACCTAGCAATATGTATTCTTTCTTCTTCTTCTTCTTCTTCTTCTTCTTCTTCTTCTTCTTCGATCTTGTTTTTTAGTGCGTTTCTTGATTTTTTCATACCTTGTCGTGCATTCACAATGCATGTAGTTGTTATAATACAATAGAGGGCACGAGTACTTGTATTAATTAACCTAATATGTATAAAAGAAACGTGTCATAAATTCTTCATATATTTGAACGTATAAGCTATGTTTAATATATAAAGGAATTTCATCGAGGAATCGTCAAAACGTGCCACAACAAACTTATAAAAAGGTAAGGCGAACGCTAAGTAGGGTTACCATTTCACAATAAAGTATTATGGTTATTATACAATTAATTTAGAAATAATCATTCAAAAATATTATTATTATTATTGTTGTAGAATGAATTAAAAAATAATATTTTCTATAATGTTTTTGTCATTGATTTGTATTTGTACTGGTGATTGTTCCTACTTTAAGGCTTGAATTACATTGTCTAATAAATAAAAATGATAAAAACATTAAAAAAAATACTATTTGGTCGTTCTTATTATTTATATTTATTTATTATTAAATTTATTCTTTCTTCAATCAAAATCTTTATCATTCTATAAGTTTTTCCACATTTTCTTTTTCTAATGCGAGACATTATTCTTTTCCGCCATTATGGTGGCTCCATTTTATATGAATGGAGAACAAACATTATTGATGTTTTATTTATATATTAAATACTATATGGTGACCCTACAAAGGCAAGTTTTATGCCACAAATGACCGAGCGTTCTGTGTTAAATTAACGTGCAATATTTTGCTCAAAAACGGTAGGCGTCAGGTTTCTCACTGCCGTTTCTGGGACACACGGGGCTCTAAATTGTACAAATAAAAATATATGTTGTATATAAATTACGTTTACAAATGACTTTTTTTCGTTATATAAGGCAAAAAGGTCAACGTGGCGCAGAGGCAGATTTTATGAAAATCATCACCTAAGCGAATTGAAAGGAAGATGTAATGGAAAATTTTACTAAAAACGATTTTCGAAACTTAAAATTAATAAATTACGTGCCTACCCTACGAAGTTCCTAAAAAAATTCAAAAATAAATGTAATACAAATAAACATACAAATACATGACAATAAAACATTGGCATGTGATGTTATTATTAATGTAGTTTGGTCCTAGTTAAAAAATCTTTCCTAGAAAGTTTTTCCCGATAGGTTAAGCAACTTCTTGGACCGTATATCATAACAGTTGACTTTGCTATATACATATGTATGTACAATACACAACGGTGAACGCTCACCTTTCTCAATACTCGTCGATTAGGTACGGGCGCTATGACGAGAGAATTACCTTTTCTCGATGCAGAGTGCTATAAAAGTTTATTTATTTATTAATATATAGAAATAAATAATAGTATTATATATTTTTGTTAAAAATGTCATATTTTAAAATTGATACAATTAAATTAAGATTAAAATTTACTCGTACAAAGCCTACTTTTTATATTTATTTATCTGTGCAATAAAGAATATATGTATATATATATATATATATATATATATATATATATATATATATATATATATATTATAAATTGTAGGTATTTATTTATTAGTAGTAATGCATATATATAGAATATATATTTTTTAAATACAATAATCTCTATCTTTTAAAATATATAAATATTATTTCAGAGAATGAATACTGCGTCAATCACTAAATAATGCAATAAATTAAATAAACGTTGTGTGACAAGTATCTGACTAAAATCACCATCATTGGTCATCTTATAAAAAAATTGCCAACGTACTTTATTTAAAGACGGACAGTTCAAAAATCTTTAACACTGTTTTGCATTTAAAATCACACAAAGTACCAAGCGAAATCATCAGAATATATAGAATGTTGCCATTTCAAAATCGCCTTCACGCCGTTAGCATGAAACTCAATAAATCAAGCAACAGTGTTGCCATCGTAAAAACGATGTAAAATCCACGAAGATAATTCGATCGGTTCTGCGAAGGATTTTTGTAATTTTTAAAGCGTTCTAGATCATATTTTGTGACCAATACGATCCGTTTTCAATACAATTTTTCATGACATATTCAATCAAAAATACCTATATTCAAAATTGTACAACTCATTCTGATAACAGCATGACTTGAACTTTAAAATATTTCTAATATAAGCGTTAAGCAACTTTTTATTACCATTTCGAATATGCAAATGACATTCTTGACAGCTACTAAAAAGTATCAAATAAGACGAAAGGTGAGTTACGTTCTGCCAATAAGTTTTAAGAAGCCACGCCATAACATGATCGTAAAAGCAAATCCAATGATTTTGCTGCAGTGACGTACGAATAAATTCGTCAGCTCATGACATTTACATGTTTTTTCACCTTTGTGGTACCATGCGTGGTAACAAAATTTAAATTAAAATGTACCTAAACTTAAAGGATGATAAAATTTCAACTTCTAATAAAATGTTGAGCAATTTAAAATATATCGAGTGAAACTTTAGTTTTTACTATTGCATTTTTAAGCACTTCAAGAAATAAGTGGAACAATACGTGTCACCTATCATAGTTATCGATTACATTTTAAATTAATATATTTAGATCAACTTTGTAGAATCTAGAGTGTCTATATTTATATATCGCCATCCATGTAGCCAATTGTTATATTTATCTGTACTATGTCAATCCTTTTGACGTAATCTGGTGGTTTCTAGAACCATTGCGTGTTTAATGATGATAGAATATTAGAATCGCAACGTTATCTGATTCTCATTATTTAATTAGGAAGCTTTTATGTACTTATTAGCTGTGCCCACAACTTGGTATAGGTAACTAGGTAGGAAAGTATCTTGACAGACTTACATTTTATTTATGAACTGATTGTAATAAAATAAACAGTAAATGTTACTGTTTCCGAGATAAGCGTGCATGAAAGCACAGACACGTAGTTAAAAAAAATATAGAAATAATCGTTTTGGGTCTATTTTTTTTGATAAACGCCCACAATTTTCTTCACTGATGTTCTCAAAAATTTTCCATGTACTAACAACATGTGTAACATTTTTTTATAGGTGTAGATAGAATATAAGGCTATGAATGTAATACATATTAGACGGATTTATTTTTAAAAAATATACAAACAATTAGTTAGTAGTACCCTCGTGCTGATTTCTTAAATGGACATTTTAAATTATATGGAATATTTTACGGTCGTCCATCAAGAAGGCTGTCGAAACGGCAATATAAAATGTTGAACTCACGAGCAGTGCCGTAACCACGAGCTACCGTTACAATTTGTGACCTGGCCCTAGAATGACTGAACTTGTAGACACTAGTGCCTTAAAAATATTAGCACATTGAAAAATACGCCTAGTTTATATTTATAACAAATATTTCATTCAAAAATATCATCATCATATCACGTATCAAAGTTCATATAAATATTAACTTTTATATGAACTTAATTTTACTATACTGTTTCAGAAATACTATAATAATAATAATAGCAAGGTAGGCTGTAGGAACATAGTATTAAAACACTCCGTTTTCTTTTCTTGCCCATTTTCAAAGTATTACGTGTTGAGTAGCGGAACTCAACGTCGCTGTCAACCACGCAACTCAATATTTGTTGCACAGTAGTTTTATATTGCATTGCTCCCGAACAGATGCAATTATTAAAACGTTTTTATTATTGAATGTTCCGTTGATCCATTACATTCGTGATAGTTGAAAATCTAATCAAAAGATAAGAGTTATTATAGAAATAGATACTACCTATTTTCTATATCTATCTTATAAAAAATACACTGTAACATAATAATGTCCAGATTGTTCCGGTCTCTCGTTCAACAAGACAAGTGAATTGTATCTGTTAGATCTCAATTGAAAACTGTAGGCCTAGAGATAAACGGCGCCCAGCGCCAACGCGTGGATAAAGTTTTCTTGAAATTTATAACTTTACAATTTTCTTATTAGGAAGGCGGTCATAGTGGAGCGCAACTGCGCGCTGGGCGTGGGTTCTGTCCCTACTCTAGGAAATAACCATTCTCTAATTAAATCATTTTCACTTATCCGATCCGGCAGTTGCGTTATTTTCGGCCATTCAACACTCAGGTAATGTAGCAAAAAGTGGTGACACTACTACATATTTCATTACATTGAGCCATTTTTGTCTTAAATGTAAAACAATTGAATTATTTTTTTATTAAAATATAAAAAACAACAAAGATTTACACATTACTTTACAATATACTACAGGCAACATTTCTAATATTTACTTTTTCGACTTCATAAGGATTCTACGACCTAACAACCCTAAAAGATACAAACAATATTTGGATTGTTACCATCCTCTCATCTACCCACCAAAAAACGTAAACCTAGATAATAAAAAAGTTTTAGCTTAACGTTGTATACCGCAGAGGGAACATATTTTTTAGACGCCCAGTTCATTGCGTGTTGAGTTGCGGACCTGAACTGACACGCTGTGCCGCAGCGGCACGACAGCCTTAAGAAAAACAATAAAAAAACAATATAAAACAAACAATAAACAAATAAAACATAATCTACCAAAAAGATTAGCACAAATTAGTCACTCGTTCAGCGCTCGTCAATGGTGTTCTGTCGGATGTCATTTGGTATCCAAGGACGGCTGGAGATAAGAACAATTGGTAAACACGAGCACGTGGTGGAGGTAATTGCGCCGGTCTAAGCAAACAATATACATTGTGTCGATCCTGGCCGCTCGCATTCAGTGGACTGGACCTAGAATGGTATAGCGGCTTCACAACATTTCGCTTTTTTCTACGTTTTTTTTTAATGATAATATATGGCATAAAGCTATTATAGTTCCAAAATATAGTAGTGTGTTTAGTAAGTTTCGCAACAAAGTAAAATTTATTTTGGGGAATGAATAATTATTGAACAAATCATTGGCGTTTAGTTCCGCCACTCGACACGCAATGCTTCGCGAATTCGGAAAAAAATGTGAAACGGAATGTCTTAAGATTAAGTTCCCTCTGTCTACTCTGCTATATGCGGGATATAGCGTGAAGCTGAAAAACATTTTTTTTTATTTAATTTGATGTAGAGACTCAGACGCAAGTAATTATAAAAATGCACAGTACAATTAATAACTAGGTACTATCACTTCACCAAAATATAATAAAGAAAACATTAAATGTGTTTTTATTTAAATAATAATATCTCAGAATTATATAAATATTAAAACAAACACAATAGTAAGACGGAAATTACATTATCTCGAATATTATGTTTCCAAATCAAAAGTTCTCATGATGTGCGGACAAAGATCGCCCAGTAGTGATGCGCTTTCATTGCGTCTGTCAATCGATGAGTTGCCGACATCGACCACATTCACCATTCAAAGTCAGAAAGGAATTTGGACTGACAGTTCCGCTGTGCATGATGGTGGGTGTCAAAATCAAAAAAATCATTTCCATTCTTAAAAATAATACTCCCTATATATGTAAGTTTCAAACATACATACATAATAAATATTGTTGTATATATGCATTTTTAGTTCATACATGGATGCTAATTTTGTAACTTATTATTTAACTAAATTTTTGTGCTATTATTTTAAAATCCTATCCCATATAAGATAGTATCCTAAGATGCGTTTGCTAATTAATATTATATTAATAATAGTTGCAATCTCTACGCACCAAATTAATTTTTATTCTAAATAAGTAGGAAAAATTGACGAAACGAAAAAAAATGCAAATTTATAATTATTACGAGCACACGTCACGTCATAGAGGTAATGGCCAGCAATACCTGACCTCTGCTACTAAAACGGTAAAATGGCACGGGAGGTCATTCAAAATCCTGCTCCCACGACCAGCTGAGCACATTTGGGCCTCTGACCCATATTCCGTATGACGTCGCCGACAACAATAGGGCATTGTTCTTTTATACGAGTATTGCGAACATCAGGAGTCCCTCAAGGTGTATGGTTCATTCACTTCTAGCTTTCATTTAAATAGCTTCATTTGTTTTTCATTGTTCGAATCAGCTGTTTTCACGAGATTCCTATCTACCATTGATCGGTGAGAGGTGTAACAGTGAACTTAAGCATTGTCTCGCTTCATTCAGACAAGTATTAAATTGTATTGTCTTACATTACATCATATAGATGTCTCCCAGTAGTTTATCGTTAGATTTAACTGTTTATTGTTAACTATTATATCTTCATCTCTGTCACGGTTTTGAGACGGTTGTTCGATTGTGTATTTTGTGGCTTCTGAACGAGCACGGTGTTTGCTTACGCTTGTTACGCTTATGTCGATTACGTCTGTTTGAATTATTGCCTAATTATCTTTATAATGATATTAAACTAGATATATAAATAATGTATGATATTTAAATAAATTAAGTATTTCCACTCGCAGCTCTTAAAAAAATGTATTAACAATCATATCAAAAGATTTAAAGGAAAAACCCCAAGCAACTTGAATATCAGCCTTAATTCTATTTAACTCACATGAAATTTATAAAATAAATATAATTTACGAAATTAAAAATATGATCTTTAATATATGTATTATATTTTTTTTTCAATACTGATTAGCTATAGGTATGTATGAAGTTACGTAACAAAATCAAACTAAAGATTTATTTCTAGTCTGTCACCGTCGTTGGTCAAACTCAAACGGTAGTAAAGGTAGAATAAAAAGAAATAAATGATAAATAGTTTGAGTTAATCCCTTATCGCCTCAGCCTCCCGTGCGGTCCAAATATGAGAGATGGACCCGTGTAGAGATAACAGTTCCGAGTAATGGCTTTCTAGGGACGGGATTTCATGAGATTACCGATTTGATTGGCATGTTTCGAAAATAATATAATACTTACCGTGTTTTGTGATAAAATTGAACATGCAATATCATGTAGACATTGTTAGATTATTAGAATGCTTGAAATTGTACTTATTTATGTATAGATATTTTTTTATAATTTGGCTTATGTTAATAATTAATCACATGTAATTATATCTTGGTAAATGTTATCCTGCCAATTCAAAAAAAAATTTAAGTGTCATTAATAAATCTATATTAACGGTATTAATAAAAATATATTATCATACAAAATAACAAAACAAACAAAAAATATTAAAATTAAACAAATGAAAAAAACTACAAATATAAAACCTTTTCTAATTAAAAATCAAAAGTATACAAAGTCTGTTCTATGGACACCATTCGTGTCAGCCGTGACAAATGAAACGAGCTCCGACCTACAGGGTATCAAAGTATGGAATAGTGATGCAATAATATCGATTTTACTGCAAGAATATCAATAATTAATAGATATTCTTACAAATATTAGGTGATATAACTAAAATTTCGTCAAAAATAATAGAAAAAAATATATATACTTAGATTATTAGACTATTGGCATTAAAAATACTAAATACATAATATATCGACAAATAATAAAACTTTTCTTAATACTGTCGATATATCTGAACGTCACTATTTCAACTATTTGTCGACGATATCAGCACCTCGCGTATCCATCACTCGTGATAAACGTGCTACCTTATTAACTGTTGCGTTCCATCATTTACAACACAGGCATTTACTGTGATAAATTCAACATTACGCCTCGTTATTTCGAAATGATTTTTTAAATATACTGTTAGTATTAAAATATATCTCTATCTTTGTTTCTTAGTACTTGCAAAATACTACACGTGCTTATTTAGTGCACGGTTAAGCTCCGCCATCACTGCGCAATAGCTTTTAAATGGGCGGAAGTAGAAAATTAATGTCTTGAAGATAGACAGAAGATTCGTGAATAAAATCATTTCTTTTGATGGTATTGTATCTTTGTGCCTAATAATTTAAGAAACTGATACACATATAACAATTATATCATCGTAAGATTTGGCAATTATATAAAGCTTAGGTAAGATTTGGCAATTATATAAAGCTTAGGAGGCCAGTCGTAGCGCACGGGTACGATTCCCGCTCGAGGAGATTAGCAATCTCGAGCGGGAATCGTACCCGTGCGAAACAAAGCGTGGTGTTGAGTTCCGCAACTCAATACGTCCAGAAATCGATCGAAAGTGGGGAGCGGAGTAGAGAGTCTCCGTCTACCTACCCTGCTTTGTGGGATACAGCGTAAAGTTGAAAAAAAAAAACGTTCTATAGCACTCGTAGCACTCATCTAATGTAAAAAGCGTGCTTTTTATTTTTTTGAATAATTTTTAATATTATTTAATAATTTCGAACAAAACGAACACAGCCCCGTGTACCAATTATACTTTGGTCCACAACTCGCCTAATCTATAATATGTGAAGCATGACTCTCACAAGTTCGACCCCCGACGTCTATCTTACGATGACTGACGATATTATGAATTAAGTTTTTGTTGCTTTATACTTTATTATATAATTGGATAAAATGTTAATAGCAGTCCTATTGTTATGCTTAAACAGATATATTTGACAGTTTTTTTTAATAAACTAGAAATATTTCGGTAGAATCCCTCTTAGTAACAGCCTCATTAATAAGCTATCTGTAAAAGCAAACTTATCACATTCACCTTTTTACATAATCCTCTTTTTTTATAAATTTATCATATAGCAGATTAGCCAGAGTAAACCTAAGAATCTAGTATTAAGACAATTATATGCCCCACTTCTCGTTGAATTCTAGAGACATTGAGTGTTTATTGGAGAACAACGCCGCGATCTCCCTCGTTTCCAGAGCGAGGAAACGAAAATACTAAATAATTCATTTTCTCGAGCGGGAATCATACCCACAACTTTTCGCGTCGACAAGCGTACGCTTATACTCCAATACTGGCCTCACTGGTTTTACTTTCTTAAAACTTTATATTTTCTTTAAAAACGGACGTTTGAAGCAAAGGAAACCAGGTACTTGTTTATGGCAAAGCTTTGAGGGCTAACTCTGAGGAAAAATTGTTACGCAGAAATGTAACCGCACGCTAACTTCACTTTATTGGTACAGATCGAAAAAAAATATATTTTAGGTTTTTTTTATTGAATATATATAAGAAGCTTATTTTAATCTAATAAGTAATATAACAAATAAACAATAAATTAACCATACGGATATGTACATGTAAGTACATATGTTTATTATTACTCATTGTTTTATTTTTTTAAGCAACTCGTGTACGTTAATGTTTAATATAATTACGTTTCGACAAAAAAAATACATCCATAATACAAAATAATTCGATATATATATT
This sequence comes from Heliconius charithonia, assembly GCA_030704555.1. NCBI lineage: Eukaryota > Metazoa > Arthropoda > Insecta > Lepidoptera > Nymphalidae > Heliconius > Heliconius charithonia. Next base: position 15,825,580 of record CM060819.1, read on the forward strand.
TTTTTGTTTTTTAATGAAGACACCCAACAAACAGTGGTGTAACTCACATTTGAATAATAACATATAAAAAGCTAGGTTTTTATTATATAATAACAATATTTATTTCTTAATTCTTATTTTCAACTTAGGCCTAAAAACGCACACTCAATAATAATGGTATAATATTAAATATTTAATAGTATTTCATGAATTATGAAAAAAAAAAACATCTAATATGGCTTGTAATTTTCCACCGAGGTCATATCACGCACTTAGTACATGGGCTTACAGATATCATAAAATTTAAATAACATGTTATTTTTCACACTGATTTTATGAATTTTAATAATTACTATAATATTATATTTTACATTACTTATTTTACTTCGTCTATAGTAAAAAATATGGTGATAAAAATCCTTTTAAAAATAGTTTAGAATAAATTCAAAATATAATATATATATTTTAATAATAGTATTAATAAATAAGATTTTTTTGCTTTTTTGCTTTATGTGTCAAGCATGAAGAAAGGATACGTCTTACGTCTACTTTACTATCGTCTCTAACAAGACTTGACATAGTTTATACATTTCATAATCTTCACGTATTTTGGACTTCTCACATATTTAGAATTATAAACAAGAATTAAAATATTATTAATTTTATTTAAACATTCACATTGAGGCCAGTCGTGGCGCAGTGGCACGAAGTGTGACTGTAAAACAAGCAATATCTCGAGCTAATGCGAAGAGATGAGAACGAAGTACATTGATAAGAGGTTCTTTCTATTTACTTCTGTAAAACCCACTGGTTGTGGGTTCAATCCCCGCTCGAGGAGATGAAATATTTATTTAAATTTATATTTCCATTTCTTCGCTCTGGTGTCAAGGCTAAGCGCGGCGTTGAGTTCTGCCACTTAACACGCAATGCCTCCAGAATTCGGCAGAAAGTGGGAAATGGAGTATCTTAACACTAGGTTCCCTCTGCCTACCCTGCTGTGTGCGGGATACAGCGTGAAGCTGATTTATTTGATTTAAACATTCACGTTGAATATTCGTTGGCGAAACTCAATGCTGTAATTGTCTAACCACACTCTTGAAACTCAAAGTGACATTCGAACGATTATTTTTAATTAAACACGATTTCGTTTTAGCAATAATAATAAAGATTTAAATTGCTGACGGTACACAGAGCAATAAACTCGAGTGAAGTCGCATAAAACGTTTATATGATTTACAATGTACTTAATACAACACAAAATATTAAACTTCCACGCACATTTTAACAAAACTACCAATATTATTATATTTTAGAAAAGCTTTAATCGTGCTTTCTGAAATTAAATGAAAATTGAATAAGATTGGTATTTTAGCTAGTGGAAGAGCATCTTCGTTCAAGTTCCGCAGTTTTATAAATTTTGCATGCTGGTTGACGAAACTAAACTCCGCTCTTCCAGCCCAGAAAAAGACATTTACCGTATTAAGATTTTTTATTAATCTTAAAATGATAAGTTATACATATAGGTAAAAAAAAACAAAGCCTGGCATTGAGTTGGGAACGAAATAGATTAACATTAGGTTCCACGGTTCTTTCTGTGCACCCTATTATTTGCGGGATACAGCGTGAAGCTTTAAAACAATTTAGTGATATTTCTATACGTGATAGTCGGAATGGAAAGTGTTAGTCAAGATGTACAGTTATTACTAATCTATGTAAGATACATAATATACATTTGAATAGCAATGACACGTAGGTTTGGGCGGGCAGCCTTATAAATTGAATATGGTAAACTGTTTTTGACACTGTACAGTCGTCGAGTTAAATATTAAATTATTATTATTAAGATGGATGAACGTGGAAGGAGCGGGAAACAAAAGTGAAGTGGAAAACAGTGTGTTTTTAACGCTAGGTTCCCAGGCTCTTCTTTCTACCTAGTTATGTTGAGTTAAAATTATTTTAGATATAAGCAGGGTAACCAAAGGAAACTATTTTCCCCCTTTCCGCCCAGTTCTGGAGAAATCGCGTGTAGAATGACAATGGCGGATTTCAACATCACTTTTTGCTCTTTTAAATGTATTATTAATATGAAAGTTCTCTTTCTCTGCAACAGTTCAGATGATGACTGTTTCTCCGCCCACATCAGCGATAGGATGTTCTGTTACATTGCTCTCTAATTGTCAGGAATTACTACGTTGCTACCGTAACGCTATATTGAATAGATATATGTACCTCATTATGAGGAAGGTTAAAGATTCAACAAGGACGCTTTTCAAAGTAGTTTTGAGGATTTATTCTTCTAAACTCTATAGAAATTACGTAATAATATTCATTTTAGTAAATTGTATATTGAATAAATATAAAATAAAATACATTTAGATACGTACCACATTTATTGCTCGGCAACTACTACATATTTAACCAAAATTTTGAATATACACGAGCTACATCTCTCCACTAATTTTTTTTTTAGTTTTTTTTACTGTATTCATCATATAGCTGATCTATTGACAGAGGGAACCTAGTACTAAGATACTCTGTCCTCCACTTTACACTTGGCATCCGAACATAAGGACTTTGCGTGAGGAGTGGCGAAACTCAACGACGCACTTTGTCTTACCAAAGCGGGGAAATGAAAAAAAAAAATTTTAGAAGCTACTCCTAGCTTTTTGTCAAAAAGATTAGCAACAAAAAAAAATTACGGATAACATGTAGGTACCTATGATTCTATGAATGAACAAACCGGTACTCGTCAGTAACGACTATTGATGCGGATATCGAAATACAATCTAAGTATTTTCAGACTTATGTCAAGGGATTAAAGATTATTATTGATAAAATCTTATATTAATAGTCAAAATATATGTATGTGTATGCATGTTGTCCTAATAATTGTACTGCGCCAACCGATTTCATTGATACTGAATAGGGTCACCACGTAAGGATAAAAAAAAACGTGACAAATTGTTAATATATGGACCTACATATGTTCTATAAAAACTTTTTTTTATAAACAAAAATTGTAGAATATCCGTTAATGTTAGACACTTTTTCACAAGCTATTAAAGCTATGTGAGAAAGCTATGCTAAATAAATCATATGAAAATATTATATACGGCTATAATATATACTAATATATCTGTATATATATTACTAAAATGTTAAAAAAGTGTTAATAACTTAACATGGACTTTTATGATCACTATAGAAACATATTTATTTCAGGTTTATTATATTTTTTATTACGAGATCAAGACTTATTAGGTCTGTATTAATAAAAAACTTATACCTTCTATTTAACTAACACTTAACCGAATTAAATTTATGTTAATGGCAACCCTACTCTAAATGATAAATGATCGAATAGAGTATGGGCGTACAAAAAACGTATGTAAAACTTTAGACAGTTCATTCACCGATTGACACGTGATTGAAACAGTTTGCTATTTGATTTACCACAAATTTTTGATATTCTATTTTTTTTTTAAATATTTAACAAACAGGAACTAAAGCGCAGCTTCGCCCGCTTAAAGTTATTGTTATATTACAGGTTCCCTCTGCCTATATTATATTAAAATTATACAAAATCTATTTACCTTCATAAATTGTAGCCTACACGTTATTTTGATATATAAGTTGTATTACTGTAAAAGTTAATTTAAAGTAGTTTAGTAGTTTTTGCATAAAACTCGAGCAAACATCCGTGCTCACAAACTTTTACATTTATAATAATAGTAGGATAAGATTAAATATTATTCCATACGTTTATACTTATTATTTGCAACTGCTATACGAGAAAAAGTGTAAAATGAAAAAAAAAATATTTTTTTTTCCATGATTCATTACAAGATACAGATGAAACTTGAAAATAAAAAATCTGCTTCTCGCTTTATACCGCACGCAGCAAGGTATGCAGAGGGAACTTAGTGTTAAGACACTCCGTTCCCCACTTTCCGCGGAATTCTGTAGGCATTGAGGCGTGTTGAGTAGTGCAAAATATGAAAAAATGGAAATTTAAATTTAAATAAATATTTCATCTCCTTGAGTGGGGATCCAACCCACAACCAGTCACGTTTATAGTCACACTTTGTGCCGCTGCGCCACGACTTGTCTCTAAATCTTGAAAAGAAATATATTATATATCTATTATTTATATTTTTTTGCGACAACACCAGTAATAATATTACACTAATAAAATATATAGAAATGACTTAAAACATTTCCTACAAACTTATGCTAATATTCAAACGAACAGTTAAACATTGATCAAATACATTAAACGATTGTCAATTCAGTAGATTAAACGGAATATTAATCTTAGTGACAACCGCCGCCCACTGACGAATTATGTATAAACTTCGCTCAGCTTTGATTGTAGATTACTTTTTATATTTACACATTACATGTATTGTAACTAATGGTTTTTTTTTCATTTGAGTGTTAATAAAAAAATAATCGGCTTCACGGTGTATCCCGCACATAGCAAGGTAGGCAAGGGAGGGTCGAGTGGTGAAACTCATCGCCGCACTTTGCCTCGACACCTGAGTGGAGAAATGAAAATATAAATTTGAATAAATATTAGATTTCCTCCTAGAGTGGGGATCGAACCAGAACACAACCAGCCGATTTTACAGTCACACATTTTGAACGTAACGGGACACAACCCGCCTCCTATAAGCGCGGGTATAAGTATGTATTTTTCTTTCATAAGTGTAGATTAACACTTTAAAAAAATGTTAAAAATAACTATGACTTGTAAGAAATCAGTATTATAGTACCGTAGATACTAAGGGTTATAGACAGCCTGGAATGGATTACCCAACATAAGATTATATTTAAATTATCTGTAGAGCCACTGATTAGCGAATGAATCCAAACAAATTCTTCCATTTAAAAATAGTGCTATAGAGTATAGATATGGCACATTACTTTATACTCTGTATAAGAGATTTACGATACTCTGTACAAATAAATATGTGAATTGTACAACCTGTATATTAACTTTTTAATTTCTTCTAAACGCATATTTTTTTAATTAATCATAGATAGAGTTGTAGATTTAGAGTTTTCCTACCTATTTATGTAAAATAGAAGTACATAAAGAATTATATTATATCACTAAATTTCCTATGGGAAAATGAATTGTTTTGTATTTTTTACTGTTACTTATATTCAGTACGTAGAAAAAAAATAACTAGAAAAAGCTTTGATACGTCTTATTGCTATCCTTTTAACTTAAACCAAAATATTAACCTTAACATTAATTACTTTTTTGCATGTTTTTTTTTTTGGAATAACCACCATATATTATGTGCAAATTCGTGTCCGACCGTGTAAGTTTAATATATTATATACGTGTTTTTTTTTAATATTTTACTTTACACAAACTACATGTACTTTATAAATTAAAAATATTACATATTATAACTCATAATTACATACGGTACTTCCGTGTGTAGCTTTTAGCGTAAACATATAAATGTAAAAACCAACAATACATGTATAAATCTTGTAACTAATTACACAATTATACCTACAAGTTAAATTATTAAACGAATTATTTTTTTTTTTTAATAAAAATATAATTAATATTGCTATGATGCTGTCATAATCTGTGTATTGTGATAAAATGTAGACAATATCGCAGGTCAAATCATCTTTGAAATTATGTTTAGGCAAATTCAACCTCAACGGATCCTAAAAATGGTGAGAATAAAGTAAACTATTTAAAACTCTTAAAAAATCTGCGTGACGTTGTATGCCACAGACAGTAGGGTAGACAAATTGAACCTATATAGAGTTAAATACTCCGTTCCCATTTTCTACCTTATTCTGCAAGCATTGCATGTTGTGTGGCGGAAATTAACACCGCGACACCTTAGCAAAGAAATGAAAATATACATCGATCCCCACTCGATGATATGAAATATTTACTTTAATAGAGTAATGGCAATATTTAATTAAATAAATATTTCATATCAGGCACGCATCTAGTACAGTTCATCATAATTTTCCAAATTGGGATCCAACCCGGAACCAGTTGCGTTTACAGTAACACACTTGTGCCCACGACTGGACACGCCTTAAAAATTGAAAAAAACTCGAATTATTTCAATTAAACGGCTTAAAGCAAAGTATAAATTGTATTGCAATCGTAAAATCAGCATGATCTCATCAAGTAGCGGACAAAAAAGACATAAAATGTCGGTGGCATCCTGTGTAGGCGCGGTCTTAGCCACGCGTGGCGTAGACATGCCCATGAAAAAAAACTCTTCTACGACTACAATTTATTCTAGATATTAATGGGTACATGAGCCTGTCTTTCTAGCAACCAGATTTTACTAAAAGCAGTATTTCAGTGTATGATTGTTAACGCGACAGTTTTGTGTTCGATTCTAGCTCGTGGGAATGACTGTTTGATTTCTTTTTCTATTATGATTTACATTTCCCCGCTCTGGTAGATGAATAGCGGCATTTTGTTTGTTTTGTTTGTATATATACAATACGTATTATCAAAAATTAATCAGAAATTGGGAAAGAAAACTCCTTCCCCTCCGCCCTGCTATGCGGAAAACTATTTTTCTTAATGATGGTAATACAATCAATATATTTTAATATAATCATTTCTTAATTGTACGTCTGATACTAAAATTTAATTCTATAAAATTTTAATGTTAAAATTGGAACAAAATAATAGCATATAATAAAGCCACCAAATACGCTGTTTTATAGTAAACTCCATGATCATTGATTGCTATAATCATCACCAAATAAAATAAATACAAAGAAAATAAGCACTACAAGAAAATTTATACACGTCCACCTACTGTAATTGTATAGAAGTCACAACGAGAATTTCAAGATAACACGATTGGACAGCACATATCTATTAGAATCTCTGGTTGGCTTAGCTCGCTTTCTTATGTGTAGTTTTTATGAAAACAACTTTTTTAATTGAACACGTTTTACTCGATGATGAAGTAAATGCTATTTTTCCCACTAAATGCTGGTGTTGCCATATAAGGTTAGTGATATCATTATTTCAAGACGTTCAATTACTTCTTTGATCTATTAAATATGTTATTTAATGTGATTCTTATTAATGTTAATAATATTGCTTATTACTACGTGGTGGTATCAAACTCATCGGTTTTAGATTTTTTTTAATGGTATTTGCTGTATGCTGCTATATCATCCTTTTTATCCGCGTGCTTTGCGAATAGCGAGAAGGAACTTAGTGTAAAGACACTTCGTCTCCCAATTTCTGTCGAAACGAGTCCAATTTTTGTCTACCCGAGCGTAGAATTAAAAATATAAATATATAATCAAAATTTTTACACATATCAAAACGTAATTCATTTCTTTAAAGGAGTTCATTGTTATTTTTTATGTTTTCTAAAAAACATTTTTCTTTCCTAATTATGGAGCAACACTTTAAAAATTGGACTTTTTTGTTTATTTATAAAATGCGGCATTATTTTGCTCTAAATACAAGATATGTTTAAAAAGTAGTGTCGTAACTCCAAAAAATTACAGACATTTTTCAAGAAAAAGAGTTATTTAAATAAATAATTTTCTTACAAATATATGTTTTTGGAATTTAAAACCATTAAAATAAAATTTAAAGGCTAAAGGCTTTTAAATATATTCAAGTTTATAAAAGGTATAGAATATATAAATATATTTTAATATACAAAGTACATACTTTATAATTTATACTATGAAAAAAACACACACAACACACATTTAGTTGGCCTTCAGGCGTGACGAGAAGGTTGTATCCAAAAGTTTAGGTAAAAACGTTAGATCTTACGCATTTATAAAGTATCATAAATATTCAAATATGATTAACTTTTTAATATATAATATAGTTGTATGTTGTAGGTTCGATTCACACTCGAGGACATGAATTATTTAATATTTACATTTCTTCGTTGTAGTGTCGTGGCTTTGATTTCCTGAATTCATGGAACGTGGGAGGCGGTGTATCTACTAGGTTCCCTCTGTCAACCCTCCTACATGCGGGATACAGCGTGATACTGAAAAAAATCATTTAAATTTAATAATTTCAATTTTGTTTAAGGTTAAACGTATAATAAAAATATATTCATTTTCAAGGTAAAATTTATTTTAAAATTATTAATATGCTTATACTCATTATAATACATATGAAATCATTATATTTAAATGTTATTTTAAATACGTACTTGTTACTTTTACAAACTTAACCATATAAATCAGCTTCAACGAAACTGTTAAACATATGAAAATAATAATAGTGTATATTAAGTATTACAATTTTTTTGGTAACTAGTAGGTAACTCCAACTGAATACTAGATACATACAAATAATCCAGGTTAAGAGTATTTTTTTTTTTCATTTAGGTAAATTCATCTAGAAAAAGAAAGTGTTAGAAAAAATATATATATTATTAAGGGTATAACATATATTAGGGTTTTCGGTAACAAATTAGAATATTTCTTTTAATAATCCATATAAAATACAGCAAAACAAAATAAAATCTCAGCTACAAAGCAGAGCGGAGTAAAGCGAAGCAATGAAATGAAGCACAGATACAAATAGGTAACGGGTGGGTGCGCACGCTAATTGCGGCCCGCGACCCGTGACCGACAGTTAGACGGGAGCGGTCTGCTCGTATTCGGATACAGAGGTCGTGATAAATCGTATTCCAGATTGTATTTTATATTGTTTTAATTCAATTTTAATATATCAGTTTACATATTTCTTAAATGTTGATGTCTATTTACGGATTACGGACGTTTTAGTATGACGGAGTAGGCAGAGGAATCATGGTGCTAAGATCCAGAAAGCAGAAAAATTAAAATAATTAACTCTTCCTGTGGGGTTAACCACCGCATTAACAGTCTGGCGCTGTCCCAAAACAATAACTAAACAATCATACCAAATGTTGTAATTTTGATTTTCAATGATATTTCTTAGATCTTAATTCCACATTTAATATATATTTACTTATTTGTTGAAATAAATCTTTTATATAGTAAAAAGATAAATAATAAATATTTGTTGCATATTTATTGTTTGCCTTTCTAGTAAATACTTTAAATTAAAGAATTCTATGTAGCAAAATATTTTACTCATAAATTCTTTTCCTCACCTTTGGAAAGTAAAATAGTAACAACCAAAGCAAACACCAGAAATACACATAACCTCGCAACCTCCATCATCATTTATCAATTTATGTAAATAAATGTAAATTAGCTGCTATAAATTAACGCCTTACCGCCCAATCCGGTTGCCCAACTGAAACAAACCAACAAGAAACAAAGCGATCACCGGAAGTGGCCGGTTAACGGGCAAAATTGAAAAGCCAATGGCTAGCAATATCCGTTCTGTTTTCGCAAGAGGCGTTCGCGCGTTGCGGCGCGGTACGAATTTGAAATGTACTTAGGTATTCGGATACACGGTGCTGTATCGATGGCCTCGGATCAGTGGAATTTGGAAATTTGTTGGTTATTGATAGATATACATATATATTTATCAGCTTCACGCTGTATCCCGCACACAGCAGGGTGGGCAGAGGGAACCTAGTGTTATTTTTTTTAGACACTCCGTTCCCCATTTATATATATATATATATATATATATATATATATATATATATATATATATATATATATATATATATATATATATATATATATATATATATATATATATATATATATATATATATATATATATTGGATTTCTGATGGTGAAGTGATAAGTTTCATTTATGATAGACGATATAAGATTATAAATGTATATTTTAGATTTTTGTTTATAATAGACTTCAATTTGCCGTTTATTGCATTAGTTAATATACATACATACTAGGAGATAGTATAAAACATCTACTGTAAGTATTTAACAGTATAAACATTTCTAACTTTTAACTTTCTTTTTCAGGTAAGCTTCTGAACTGCACTACTTTAGTACAAGAGGTAATTAAGAGTATAAAGGTAATCTAATGCGTATAGTATAAATATTTTTTTTGCTAATTTTTACAAAATATAAAGGTTACTTTGATTTTAATAATATTGTTAATTTAAAATTGATTAACAAAAACTTTAATAAGTGATAGATTTGAGACATGTATTTATGAGAATCATTGAATTTGTCTCAACATTAACCAATTTAAATTGTAAACAATAAGGATGAAAGACAAAAAAAATATTTATATTATTATTTTTGAATATAACATTATCAGAGGCCAATAGTGGCGCAGAAGCACAAGTATAAGCTGTAAACACGACTACTTGTGGGTTCGATGTCCACTCGAGGAAATTAAATATTTAATTATATTTATGTTTTCATTTCTTCGCTCTGGTGTTGAGGTAAAGCGCAGTGACGAGTTCCACCACTCAATACACAATGCCTACAGAATCCGGCGGCTTTCTGCCTACCTTACTGTGCACGGGACACAGCGTGAAGCTGATTTAATTTTTAAAAATATCGTAACTGACAAAACTCAGGCAAAATCAAAAACAATATAAGACAACACTAATCGAAAAAAAATAATTGAAGCGAAAACGAAACGATAGATGGCGCGATAGTGACTCCAATGGCGTACACAATTAATACCGCACTTATCTCAGCTAATTAACGATTGCAACGACCTAGAATCTTTAATGAGGTTGAGGCAAGATCCGGTCGATTCGGTTGCGCGAGCACATCGCGAGATGCTTTACACTGGTACTGGTGCTGGTACATATTGCCAATGTAAAACATATTGCGCAATCTTTTGATTATATTCTAAATTTTAAATTTTGAACTAAAACAACATTTTTTTTGGTTATTGTTTTTAATGTTTGATAAGGAGTCAGGCTTTTTATAACATTATTTTTAAGTAACAATAAAGTCATGTCTCGAAATCTATACACAGTCCTGTGTTTAATTAGACTACTTGAGTAAATATTGTGATATTAATAAATTATTAAAACCATTTCCTTAAAATTATTGTAATGTGTATAAGTAAACCGTTTATATTCTGTTATGGCAATACTTAATTATTTTTTTTAAATATTAGACATGTAATGGAAAATTACAACTCCAACTAAATCAGTCGTCATTTTGTTTACATTTCTCATCTATTTTAATTAAAATCGATTACAGCACCGTAAGTATGTAATATAAACATGGCGTCAATTTGTTTTAAATATAAAATAATTCAAACTTAATTAGTATACAAATTACAGAGCTTAACTAAAATTTAAATTAAAAAAAAATTGTCATTATTTACACAATTGAAAGTTACTCAAATTCACCAACGCTGTATTTAAGAAAATAAACTATAATAATCGTTTAGGTGTCATTTTCAACCTCAGGTTTAGAGGAAATAAATACATTTAAAAGTTTTACATTTTTACTGACCACCCAATCCGTCGTATTTAATGATTATGTTCACTCGTCATTATTATCAAAAAAATATTTATTTGTTAAATTAAATTGTCATCGATTCACGTAGCATATAGATATATAGAGGAAAACATTAAAAGTAAACATGTAGTTTTTTTTACGTATTTTTATATGGAATATTTATATAAAATTATTATAAATTAATGATAAATTATATTGTTATTCGCTATCAAGTTTCGCTACCATTACCAAGTGGCAGATTAACTGAAGGCAGGCTCTTCTTTTTAAAAATTTCGTCTAATAGGTGTTTTAATTTACTATGATATGTAATTAGTTATCTATTATTTACAAGCATCTTTCATAATTTTCCAGTGAAGAAAAACATAAGCTTCGCGCTGTATCCCGCATATTGCAGTGTAGGCAGAGGGAACCTAGTGTCACACACACCACACCGCCCAATTTTCCAGTCAATGTGTGTTGAGTGGCGGAACTGAAAGCCGCGCTACAATACAATGATTCAAAGAGATCAGCTTTGCACTTGATTTAACCGAAACGTCTTCTAAAAACACATATTATACCATAACCATAGGTAATCATAAGTGAATTTAATTAAGTGAATAATATATATATATATATATATATATATAAGTGTGTATATATATATATATATATATATATATATATATATATATATATATATATATATATATATATATATATATATATACACACACTTATATACCTAAAGATTTTCCTCGACAGTTTTTACATGCCGCCGTCACACGGCTAATTAACGTAGCCATGGAACGCAAAAACTTGCCGTGTTCGAGTTTTTCCTTATTTCTTTACTAAGTTTCAGATAAATACATATTATAATTGTTTTCTAGAGTTATTATTTAAATGTCTTGTTACTAAACGATATAAAAACTTCATATCTACGTCGTTGTTAGCGAACACTTAGTGTTAAGATACTCATTCCTATGAAAACACTACCGTTCTACACTTTCATCAAAATTCTTTAAGCATTACGCGTTGAGCGGCGGAACTTAACACTGCGCTTTGCCTCGTAAAAATTTTAAATATTTAATTTCTTCGAATGGAAATCGATTCCACAACCTGTCGCGTCTACACTCACACACTCGAGGGCTGTACCACGATTGGCTGCAAGTTAAGTTAATATTTGTTTTAAAAATACATCTTATAGAGTGACAGTTTAATTTAAACAACATAAAAGGTAAGGTAAGTAAAAATGTATTAAATTGACATTTACCTTATTGTCTACTGTTCTACGGAAAACGCAAATCCCAGTTAAAAAATAATATAAATTTATGATTAGAATTTCTTTAAGAGGCACAAATGTAAGGCTAAAAACATGACGGTTGTAAGTTTGATTCTCTGTTTTTCTTGTACTGGCAACGAGGCAAAGCGCGGTGTTAAGTGCCGTTTCCGTTTCGTTTAGTTCCACGCAACCATACAATGTCTCAAGAATTTTTCGGAAAGTGGGCAACGGAAGTTAAAGAACGAAGTGTTTTAACACTAGTTCCCATGTTCCCTCTACCTCATTATGTGCGGGCGTGAAGACAAATTTTCTTAATATTATTTCAATAAATATCCCTACTTAGGAATTGCAAGTTTCGATTTTACTACAGACATTAACGTAAAAGTAAAATAAAAATAAGCTATAGTATCCAACAGGGCGCACCGTCGCATCTCGCATTCGAGTTCTTAGTGCTGTTGAATTATAATTTCAGATTTTATTAAAGATATTATAAAAACTTTAAGTTGATTTTCTTCCGCAGATAAAGACGTCAAAAACGATCCGGCACGTGTTTGTTATATTAATGAAGAATACAGGTTTTAAAAGTTCGGTCTAGATTTTTAAATGCAAAAACGTGTAGGTTTATGGTAGTGGCGAAGCTTAAAGTCCATCGTATAAAATTATAAGATATCTTAATATGTTAAAATAACTTTTGATCGTATATATAATTAATTATTTATGTTGCTATCGTATTTATTGTATTGTGTTACATAAGCTATAGTAAAAAATTAATTAATTACGTATTCTTTTAAATATAAAATGGTATTAAAAGTTTAATATCATCATTTTATTTCCTGTTACTTTTGCTTACCAACACGTGTCGTGTTCCTCCATCCATCAACCAATATCTCCTAAAATATGTAGAAATTGAGGGGCTCAGTGATGTCTCACTTAGTTCTCTCTATTTACTGCAAAATGCGGGTGACGTGTCCAAATTATATTAAAAAAAAAAGCTTTCCATTGTTAAATATAATACCCAACAGTGACCTTCCACTGCAATAATGGTTGTTGCGAGATATTTCGACACACATACATACATACATACATACATACATGTACCGTAAGTTTTCCTTTTTTCGTGGGAATATCATACGTTTTCACCACACCGTACAATGAATGCGTATAGAAAATCATCATACGCATAATTCGCATATTATACCTCGTATTACAAACGGATAAGGTGCACTTTGGGTTAATTCGACTTTAATTAAAGTTGTAAATGGTAGATATGACATTAACGGTGTTTATAGTAATAACATTCTAAGTTAGTACTTTACATAGCTAATTGCTGAATGGAGCACTTGGAACAACCTGGCGTGAGTACTTGGAACATGAAGAATTGCGTTACATTTACGTCTATTTTACTTATAGTATTTATATATATATCTTGGAACGGTTTTCATGATTTCATACATAAGTAAAAAAAGGATAAATTCATTTTTTCAATTAAATATCATTTATATTTCTTCTTTAGAGGCCAGTCGGTGCGCAGGAGTACCAAGTGTTACTGTTAAATCGACTGGTTGTGGGTTCCATCCTCATTCGAGGACTTCGCTCTGTTGTCAAGACGTGAGTTCCACCCCTCAACATGCAATGCCTCCAGAACTCAGCGTAAAGTGAGGAACGGTGTGTCTTAACACTAGGTTCCCACTGCCTACCATGCTGTGTATGGGATACTAGCTAGTTAATTTATTTATCATTTATATAATTTCTACTATTAGAGCAAGTTATGATATTATTTTTTATGATGCGAGCCAAATAAAAAGAAAATTTTAAAGAATTGCGCTTTTTCGCTAATTGAGACATTTCATTATAACGTTTAGCCATACCTTAAAATATCCTCAAGGATGGAACTAAATCCCTCGTCCAATCTCAATAAGGTCTTAACTGCGTCAACACGGCGTCACCTATGACGTGACAAATATATATACAGAGTAAATATAATTCATTTTGCGTCAAAAACGTAGAAACTTGAAGTTCTCAGCGGACGGAAGTTGCATCAGGTGGTCGTTTAGTATGCCGTGCGAGCGCCGTCGAGGATACAGCAAAAACTTATGGAAACCGAGCTTTTGAGCTTTTATTCTTATATGGATGTGATTTAATAATCGTGGATAGGTACTAGCTGTTACTACTCGGTCAGTTGTAATTTTTATATTTTTGTCTTCCTCGTGGTTGTCTAACGTGAATAGTGTGGTATTAGAGATACTCCTATAGCTCTACGATTTGAGTATTTTATAGGTACATCATTATATATATTTTATAATTTTGTATAGGCCAGTCGTAGCGCAACAGCACAAAGTGTGACTGTAAAACCGACTGGTTGTGGGTTCGATTCCCACTGGAGGAGATGAAATATTTACTTAAATTTATATTTCCATTTCTTCGCTCTGGTGTCGAGGCAAAGCGCGGCGTTGAATTCTGCCACTTAACACGGACTATGTTCCCTTTGCCTACCCTACTGTGTGCGGGGTACAGCGTGAAGCTTATTTGATTTTTGTATAGGAATTGAGATTATTCCAGCTGAAATATCCCAATAATAATTTGATTTTGATATGAGCATTCTTTATTGTCAAATGTGATAAACGTGAAAATAACCTGTTTATTTTTAAACAGATTACATGTAGGATTTATGTAAAACAAACGCATTTGTTTAACTTCAAAAAATATTTTTAAAAATAAAAATGGTAACACTGAGATTGTAATTCTATATTTTTATAGTTAAAAAACTGAGCTTGAAATATTTAAAATATCGATATGTCTTCTTAAGAAATAAATAATACACTACGCTACTATTGCCTTAACGATGTTTCTAGAACCGTAATATAGTTATAATTTTTAACTATCATATCTAATTATTTATATATTCGACATTTTTTATTTATTCCTTTATATTGTAATATTGATTTATTTAAATCTATTTTAGTGGCATCAGTGTGGCAGGAAAGTAAATATGTAGCTTGTACACGTAAAACTTAGATCAATATATAAATTAAAATAAAATTCCCATACAGCGGAGCGGAAATAAAAATATTAATAAATAATTATTTATTCCCTTGAGTAGGGATCCAACCTACAACCGTCGCGTTACAGTTACACCCGTGTACCCCTGAGCCGCGACGGCCATAAGATAAACCTCAAATAATATAGCAATGGGAACAATGAAATATTTAATTCTCTTAAACATCGCATCGAGTCGAAGCTTTGTTTTTCTCAACCTCAATATTTTAGTCATGCCTTCACTTTGTATGCAGCAGTGCACGCGTTTAAGGACGGGCCAAATTGCTTGAAATATCGATTATGTTGTTATAATTAAGTGATTTAGTAAAAACTACAATAAATCGTTGAAATAACACTTTAATAATGGTGATAATTGCTTATAACTACCCTTCGAGTGGATTTATACGTCACAAAAACATTGTATTGCATATGAAATGCTAAAATTGGTTGCCTGAGTTTTGTGTGTCTCCTATTCAACTCCAGGTCTTACCGGAGTTCATGTTTCCTTGTTTTGGTTTTGTAAAAGGTAAAATCGTAATAGAAGACTATATTTGAAAACTATATTTTGAACATTTTTTATTGTTTGTTATGTACCCAACTATTACTGGTAACAATATATATCTCTCTCTCTCTCTCTCTCTCTCTCTCTCTCTCTCTCTAAAGTAGGAAAAATAAATTGCGTGTTAATTATCGAATCCACCCCACCTGGCAGTCAAGTCGTCACAACCCCGTAGCTACAAGAAGGCGTAAAACACCTCAAATAAACATATTTACGTATTTAAAAAAAATAATGTCTTACTTAAACAGTACAATGTTTACAATTAAGCATTCCAGTTTTTATCAGGTCAGTTATAAATAGGTTACATTAACTTTTTTAATATTCACTATTATTTTATTCTTATACAAATAGAATGGTACTTTGTACTTATTTTTAGTCAACATTAGTCATTCAATAACATTTAAAATTGGTTAAACCAATGCATACGCACTCATTTCACCAACTTAAGCAGGAGTAGGAGGTAAGACATTTCTAGTACCTAATATATCAAGAAATATTTACTAGATTTATAGACATTTTGGTCAACATCTTTAAGGACCTTCTTTATATAAGGTACAACATGCAGAACAGAACTTACAGGACTCGTAACGTCTTCTAATAGTTCTCTACATACCGCCAAATTATTATTTCCAGACTGAAAATTCCAAATCTATTGTACAAACAAAAAATCATAAAATTAAAAGAAGTTTTACTGATGTATTTAAGCAGCTTCGCGCTTTCCCAGTTATAGTAGGGTAGACAGAGGGAACCTAGGGTTCAAAAACTTTTCACCAAATTTAGGTTAGTGGTGGAACTCGACGCCGCACTTCCTCTACCAGAGAAGAGAAATGAAAATTAATGAAATATAATATTTAGCCATAATGAAAATATTTAATTGTAATAAATGGAAAGTTGGTTGGTTCAAAACCAGTTTTTTATGGTGATTTATTTATTTTCAATTTTTATTTGCGCAATGACGTAACAAAAATTTTAGGCTATCACGATTTATTTGTGTTATAAAATGAAATATACATAACCAGGCCGGGTTGTCACCTATGTTAATATGTTTCCCAATTACGAGACACACTTGCACTGGCCCCATTACGGAATGTACATTTTATTCATTAAAATGACCCTTTGAGTCGCGGTCATCGTATCACTCTCTGCGTAGCAAACACACTGTAAGTGAGGAAATTTATATAGAATAAATATAATTTGAAGACGTCATTATGCAGAGTTAAACTATGAGCACGACGGTACTCGGTTCAATTTTCATTGGTGGAAAAAAAATATCTCGTTTGCTCGCTTTGGTAACAGGCAAACTGTCGATAATTGGCCGATGAGCGTTTTATCTCTTAATTTTAATCAATATCACTGTTGAGACTTGCGTTGGTTATGTTAAGAGTTCACTTTGGGAAAATAGAGTTTTTTTTAACATTATCTTTTATAAAGAGGTATGAGTAGGTAGTACGTAGATTAATTAAAGAAAATGCTAGCACTTCATATTTTAAAATGAGAAAAAACTTAGCGATTGATTCTCTCCCTATCCTTCTTATAATTTCATAGTTTTTACAGAAACTCATTTTTCAATAGAACTAGATAAAATCTACTAAAGCAACCCGCAGACCCTAGAGACCACGCGCCTTGACCCGCTGGCTGTAGAATATTTTTACCCAATAGTTCTACCCATTTGGATAGGAGCCCGCGGCGGTAACACAATCAAATTTCGCAACCTAATCGCGGTCTAATCTAAACAAATGTTCGAACACGACAATGATTCGGGCAAGAAGCGTTTTCCCATGTTATTGCGGCCTCTGCACAATGCAGGTTGCGCAAAAAGTTGCACCGTGTGTAGGGCTGGATTGTTCTTTCTTTGCCTTTGTTGGACGGTATGTGTATGTATATACAATAATTAAACGGTTTTTGTATGGCAAAATAATAATTTGTTAGGAAATGGTTGAATATGGGAAGGAACTTACTGTTATTTTCATATTTATTGTTCGTATTTAGTTAACGTTCTTGGAACGTTTTTTTCTTATTTAATTTTAATGGAATTAATGATATTAATCTAACAAACTAGGAGTTTTATTTATGTCTATTTTTGTGTTCTAAACTTTTGTCATATGATTATAGTGCTTGTAACTTATACAGCTAAAAATCTTTATCTTTTTTTAATTATTATTATTACAAGTCTTCTTCTTCGTAGCCAGTCGTTGCCCAGTTGTACAAAGTGTGACTGTAAAATCGACTGGTTCAAAGTTCGGTCCCCACTCGAGGAAATGAAATATTTATTTACATTTATATTTTCATTTCTGCGCTTTGGTGTCGAGGTAAGCGCGGCGTTGAGTTCCGACACGCAATGCCTCCAGAACTCTGCGGAAAATGGGGAACGGAATGTCTTAACGCTAGGTTCCCTCTGCCTACTGGCTGTGAGCGGGATACAGTGTGAAGCTCATTTAATTTAATTATTAATTTAAAAATCTCCATTACATATGTATAACAAAAGTGTGACTGTCAAAAAAAATGAGATTTTAAGTAGATTGTCGACATTTTTTGATTTATTCATAAAAAGAATAGCTAAAACGATATCCTTTCGTTTCAACATAATTCACCAACGTGAATATGAAATAATTAATAACAAGTATATAGCGCTAATTAACACAAATCTCATCTAATTGCAATGACCTCTACAATTTAGAAAGGTCCACTATTAACGGCCCATATAGTCTGTTTGTATGGGAAAAAATATTCTTATACATACATACATATATACATAAAATTTATCTGATTTTCGCACGGCATGGTTGCAACCGTATTGTATATGGGTTGGTCTTTTTAGTGTTGTTTTTTTTATTATATTTTAAACATACAATCTTGGATTTTTCGTTTTTATATGTAAAGCCCGTTAGATTTCACTTAATTTATTATTATATGAAATTTACGTTTTTTACAAAGATAAACGTGCGACCGTAACGTTTTTTTTTTATTATTTTATTTATTTAATTTTACTCAAACATAGTATTTTTATATGAATATAATTAAATAAAAATGGCACTGTAAGGGTCGTTGTTATTTTTTTAATTAAGTTAATATGATAATTTTAAAATGATGGTGGCACAATAGAAGATGGTAAGGTCTAGCGTTCTTTGTTCAAATCTCGAGTAAAAAGTTAGTGTTTTAGTGGCTACAAGATAGATTTCTAAAATTTTGTTCGTCAAAGTACCCTGTTATCAAATACAAGTAAAATAAAAAAAGTAAAATTTAATTTTGTTTCCACGCAGATCAGATAGATAGATATTTTTAATGACTCGGCTTGGTAACAAGACGAAGCACGGCGTTGTATGCCGCCACTTAACACGTAATTTCTGAAATTGGGCGGAAAATGGGAAACAAAGCATCTTAACTCTAGGTTCCCTATGCCCACACTGCTACACGCGTTATACAGGCTGAAATTAAAATATATATTAGATTTTTAGCCTAAAAATACACCACAATAAGATTTACTTCTAGGTTTCTTACTTTTATAAACCTGTCTAATATCAACATTCATATATTTAAATTATTTAATTTAAAAAAAATACAAAAGAACCATGCACGTAGCACATCCTGTAGAACTACCAGCAGTAATTAATCACAGAGCTTGCACCACTTAAGCCTTGACTGCTTACCTAATACGAAATATTGCTGAAATGAGAAAATATAAAGAAGCCTTAGGTTACACAAAACGACAAGTTACGGTTTTTTTGTTTCCCAATGGTTGTATAGAAATTTATACAATCAAGATAAAATAAATTAGTTTAAAATAACACCGTATGTGTATACAATGATAAACTTAAAATGTCAGCTGTTAGTAATTCTAGAGAGTAGAATAATTTATATAAATTCAGCACTTAAAGATTTTAATTAACCTTAAACTGGCATTAATCATTATGAATTACTGTTATAACATTTAGGTTAGCAACATTTTGCTATGATGTTCTATAAAAAATAATTTTGTCTAGTTGCCGTCTTCAAATTTGCTAATTTGCTATTTTTATAATATATAATTTACTATAAATCGTAATATCCCGTTTTTATCCTACACCTCAAGTAACCAAATTTTAGCATTCTACGTCACGTAGTTCAAGCTTAAAATATAATATATTAATAAATAGCATTCAGGCCAGTCGTGGTGCAAGGGCAAAAACATGCGACTGTAAATGCGATAAGCTATGGGTTCGATTCCCACTCCAAAAAATGAAATACTTAAAATTTGCATTTCCTCGCCCTGGTAGCGTATCAAAGCGCCGCGTTGTATTCCTCCACAAAAGATGTATTAGTGAAAAGTGGTGAACGAAAGTGTCTTAATGGAAAGGAAATGTCTAAACACTAGGTTCCTAGGCTTTTTCTGCCTACCCTACTATGTGGGGTATACATTTACGTAAAGATACGTAAAGCTGAAAAAACAATACATAAACATCATCTCTGGTAAAGTCACGTGAGTGACATATGTCAACACTTTTGAAATTGAAGTTCTTGTGATCCAAAAGTTAATTTATTTTAAGTACTATACCAAAGACAAAAGCCCATTCATAGACATCCTGCCAAAATTTGATTGAACCACAGAATACTAAAGTATATTTATCACTACCGTTACTTTATAGTATAAAACGGTACAAACCTATATATTTATGATTTGAAATTTTTGCACATCACGTAGATATTGCAAAATGGGCCTTTCACTTGTACATTAAAATTCATTCGACGTAAGCAGTCAATACACTCGGTTCATCATATTATATCATATTATTATAGATACTCAAAATATGAAGAATTTACCACTTTCTCTAAGTTTCTTTGTATATATAAAAAATCAACACTCAGCCTGAAATGACTTGAAAGTTAGAGTTTTTTATCTATGAATATTTCAAAATTTCATCTCTTAATAAAATGAAAGTGGCTAATTTGAGATTATGTAATTTGAATTTCATTTTTCTACCACAAAAATGACCACATGTTCTTATATTTTTAAATACATAAATAGATTAAATATCAATTTAAAATCTAACTCTTTATTAATTTATTAAGCAGATTGAAAAAACATTATCGCGCTTAATAGAAAATGTACAATAAAATAATCGTTTTAGGTACTTTGTAACATCTAACAGATGTAATAAAAACAAAATAATGAAAAAAAAAAGCTACTTGCGAATATCTCTTAGTACATAAAGAGTTTTAAAATGATCATTAAAAACATACATAGAGCAATCTTTATATTATATACATTTTTAATTTTTAATATGGTTTTTTCTTTCGTAACGCATATATAAAACTAACCAACCGCAATTTCTGTTCTTTCACCTTTGCTCTAGTTAAGTATCCACCCGCAACATTGCAGTTCAAAAAGTTTCTTTCAAATAAGTCTTTATTTCTTTATCCACAAGAACGTTGTCTAAGGTTCGTTTACCATTGAAAAATAAACTTTAACTCGTGTCTACACGGTTTATTTTTGGTGAGAACATTATAGGAAAAGGGTGCAGAGTAATTTGCTCTCATATGTTAGATTTCCGCTCGCATTATAATACCTCAAGTCGATTATTTATAAATGTTAAATGATATTGATGTTGCTTCTTTACGCTTTTTAAATATTACATTTTAAATATCCTGCATGCATTTTATAAATATATTGCTATTTAAATTAATTTAATGTAATGCAAAATTAACTTTTTGAAAATTTGGCTTATTCTTAGTTTCTACAAAATTATTATTTCTATAAAAATCATTGAATTGTTTAAGCAAGTGTAGGTTTGGCTTTGCCTATTTTAATTTCTATATTCATGATAATACGTATCTCCAATGTTCTATATACTATTGCACCACAGCTCACCATTTTTAGTGGATCTGTCAAATATTTCCATTTTGCTGAGAAAGCCACGTGCCTCTCAATCCTCTTGCCTTATATTTTAATTTTTAATGAATTCAGATATTGAAAAAAACAAATATATATTTACAAATATCATAAGTTAGAAATGTCCCGCCTGCACCACAACGTCATATACGGTAAAAGCTATTAAAAAAACCATAAGAAAACCATAAAGCTCCTTTCATCACATGCTCATCGTGCATTTTCACTCGTTTTTTCGCCAGCCGTGATCCAGTTGTAGCTTCACCGTGTGAGGTTCCCACCATTGTGCCAGCTTTCTCGTATAATTATCTGTGTCGCCTATCCAAATTAGTGTAATAGTTATTAATATGATCGCTATCTGTGAGCTTTAATTAAATTGTCCCGTTTCATCTTTTCAGGTTAATTTTATAATGAAATTATAATATTGTGTATGTGTGTGTTCGCGCTTGTAAATCTTTTTAAATTTTATTTTGCGAAATTTAAAAGAGAAAATTTTGTCTAATAGTTATAGTTGTTTACCAGAAAAATATTTTTTATACTAAAGACTACAAACTCTACAATTAGTTTTTTTACGTTCACATTAAATCTCGTATATATTATAGCAGACAGAGGAACCTTGTGTGCCTAGTACCTAGAAAACCAAATAACACAGAAATATATGTTCAACGGATAACTTATCTGTAAGAGATCTCTACCAGAGTCCCTTGAATGTAGATGTTATGAGACACGATTCTAGTGCGGTATCAAACTCTTACTATTACGTTAATAATAATAAACGTACATACAAATGTACGATATTCTTCGCTGTAGTTGTCTTCAAGCAAAAAAAAATAGAAGGAGGAATGAAGAGTCTTTTATGTTACTATAAAAAACATAGAAAATAAGTACTGGTTTCTTTTTTAGATTACATGCTGTATTTATATTATTCGGTATGATGATAAGTAAAAAGAATATCAATATTTAAAATCAACATATGTATAAATTAGATACGAATGAAGTTTACAAAGCGTTTAATTAAATATTATGATTTTTATCTCCTACAAAAACATTGTATTGACACAACAAATACTTTCATGATAACATCAAAACTATGACTATACTGTCTCCTACCATTCACAAGAGAAAATGGAAAAATCAGCCATATTTCACAGCAATAAGGATTATTTTAGCGCACACTAAATAAGATTTGGTGTAAAAATCTGTCTTTTCTAATTTCAACTAGTTAATGGAACCGCCCATTGATTTCCATAATTTCATTAAATCGCGATCGCATTTGAAATTAAACCTTACAATTATGAAAATAGATTTTAATTTCTTATGTACAATATTAATTACTGAATTCATTAATAGATATCCATAACGCACCGACTGATCAAAGAAAAATGTGCTCTATCTATTGGAGATAGAGTTACTTTTTGATAATTTTTGGACAGGATATTAAATTAACCGCTTGGGTGGTGTTAAATGTTAGGAGACGGGTACATTATGATACATAGCAATTAACCGGCCACAACTACAAGCATGTAATCGCTGTTTTTATTAAGTGTTATGTGTTTTAATTTAATAACGCACAATAGAGCACCACTCTCGTTAATCAAAAAAACGTGTTGCAACCAATTGGATACGCGATTAAGTTGTGCGCATATGTAAAATATTTTAGCTATTAATTATGTGGGATTATTTTTTTATGATTTTATTATAATGTAGAGGGGATAAGTAGTTGATAGGAGTTTTTTTGCCGTATGTAATGAAATTGAAGTAAAAAAAAGTTTAGGCGATGCTGCGTATATTTGTCGTAAGTTTTATAAGATTTTTAAACGTGTTATAAAACATAATTACACTATGTAAATATTTTTTTACAAATTAATAAAAATTAGCTTCATTTGTATCCGTATTTTGCACATAGCAGGGTAGGCAGAGTGAACCTGGGAACCTAGTGTTAAGACCATCCATTCTCTATTAAAATACTTCAGTATTCCACTTTCCACTGAATTCTTGAGACATTGCGTGTTGGGTAGGTCATCAGAACGATAAAATGAAAATATTAAATATTTCATTTATAAATTTCATATATAAATAAATATAGGGGATATTTATTTAAATTTATATATCAATTTCTTCGCTCTGGTGTCGAGGCAAAGCTCGGCGTTGAGTTCTGCCACTCAACACGAAATATCAACAGAATTCGGTAGGTTCCCTCGGCCTTGAATTGCATTTTAAAATACTAAATATCATTTTTTACAATATAACTATTAATAATTTTATAAATAAAAAAAAAACATGAACTTAATAACAAAAAATGACAAAAAAATCCATTAAAAAAACCATAAAAAGCAAGGATTTACCTTCTCGGCTGTGCTTTCCTATAACACAATAATTATAGCAATAAAATCATAATTTAGTACAGTGCAATATGCATGAAGGCAGTTCCCATGACCATAACAGTACCGTGATTGAGTTTCATATTACCTTTTTTATTTAGCATTAATTAGTCAAGGTCAGTGATCTTTGACCGCGGTGTTTTGCAAAGTTTCTTTTTTTTAAGTAAAATTTTAAGATTTAGATTCTTGAAAGAAAATAATAATTGATAAATATGTTAAAAATAAAAAAAAATCATATTAAATTAAGAGTTAAGTAAAAGTAGAGAGTGTAACTTAAAGCATAATATCTCTTTATTAATATCTATAGTTAGTTTTTTTATTATAATAAATATATATACAAGAATTGAATCTTGAATCGGTGAACCGATTTTAACAATATATAAACTTAAACCACTATGAAATTAAAACTACCGACTGATGTATGACCCTAGAAGTTAGAGCCGTGACCCGCGACGCTTCCGTGTTCCCCGACCCGTGCACATCTAATATGGCGTGGCATGTGAGAACTTTGCTATACCGTTAACGTATGTACATTTTAATATGAGATTTGTAGTGCTATCTATTAATTGTCGTCGATATATGCTTTGGAAATTACCTTAAGCTTAAAAGAAATTGTTAGATTTCGCCTGTTTCTTTGGTAACTATATGGGAGCGAGGAAATGAAAGTATATACTACTTACAAAATGATTATACGTGCTGAAGTTGCATATTTGTAAATGAAAATGATGCTGACTTTATTTAAAATTTCTTAGGAGTTTTCTCTTTAACTTTCTAAATAAATATGGCGATAAATTTTTTACTTTTTGTAAAAAAAATATTAAATTAAAAAGGGTAGAGACTATATTAAAAAAGAATCTGTTAAGTCTACGATCTTTGCCCTATCCAAATGAGCTACAGCAAAAAACAACACGATAATCTAATCCAATCTGCATATAAAAATTCGTTATCAAAGATATAAATACTTTCACGCCACAACCAAAGCTGGCAATTATTGAAATAACAATAGTTGTACAGTTTGATATCAGACTACATTACGAATGACGCAGTACTTATACTCGTATAGCTAGAAAAGTATTTTTAAGAGGCGCGCGCGGCGACCCGTGTCGTTACTTCCTGTTAGGTGCTATGACCCCAAAGAAATGTTATACTATGAAGAAGTTCGCTTTTATGCTTTTTTATTCGACAGGAAATTAGTTGGATTTTCGGTACCCATTTAATGCTCCACTGATATTTTAATCGATACAATTAACTATTCGATCGTGTATCCTGTTGTTTTGATTAAATTTGAATTTTATATGTTTACGTAAATTTATGAATTTTATATTTATTATTTATTCATGTAAGTTTCAAAGTGAAGCTTGTAATATTTATTTAATAAATAAACAAAATGTTTTGTAAAACACAACGACCAAGATTTCCAAGAAGTTATTAATTAAACGTAAAGTTTTAAGTAATGATAATTTTTATGTCTTGTAATTCCATGTCTTTTAAACCTTAAAGAAAAAATCTAAATTCTCCTGTATTAATAACTAAAATGCCAAGACGAATATGTTACAAAAATTCCATTACAAAAAAAGGCTTATTAAATGTTTAGATTGAAATAAAATTGTTGGCAAATTAAAATATTTATCATTAATTAGCAAAGTCATACATAAAAGATGGCAACACTCATATAAAATAATGGAAAAAGAAAGTTGACCCGACGTTTCCCATACTCTGCCTCCATATTTATGACGAAAGCAGAAAC
Source organism: Heliconius charithonia (assembly GCA_030704555.1). Classification (NCBI taxonomy): domain Eukaryota; kingdom Metazoa; phylum Arthropoda; class Insecta; order Lepidoptera; family Nymphalidae; genus Heliconius; species Heliconius charithonia. The sequence goes on from CM060819.1 coordinate 15,851,801, forward strand.
TATTAATCTTTCCACAGTAATTGATTTTTTTGTACAATCGCAGATCGCTTCCGTGTCACGTGTTTTTATTAATGCCATAATAGTTTTTAATTGTTCTCCATTGAATTAATTATGTTGCTAACATAAATAAATAATCGTATTATAATATAAATTTTACGCTTGTTGTGATTCTTTTGCAATAAGAAGTCAGTATTATCTTGTTTAAACTCAAACTACTACTTCTTATCTGTATATATACCAACTTTATATTTCACAATATTTCGATAATACCTATTAAAAAAATTAAAACCAAATTACATATAAACACTTATACTAAAAATACTGTTCTCCCAAGTAATTACGGCTCATCATCTCAGAAATATTTATTGATAATCAAAGAATTTACCGTGTATAAATGGGCTAATCAAAAAACGATAAATAAAATTACGCTGCTTTCACGACCCGACCAAAAACGTGTGACATCTGCTTAACGCTGCATTTGTATCTGCCATAAATTTTGTCCAGTTAACGCAATAAATAACTTTCAATTTTAAAAAAGAAAACCTCTTGAAAACTCCTTTATAAATATGGCATAATAGCTCTGATCACAACAATTTAAAATTAAAAAAATCACACTTTCGCGCTTGAACGTAATTTCATATTTCGAACACCCACATCGCGTCAAAGAGTCGGTCCCCAACGTATATAATTAGGAAGAATGATCACGGACTTTATGCACGACAGGCGTCGAAAGGGCCGGCCGCCACGCAAATATATTACCGATTTTTTTCTTATAAACATAAAATATGCTCATAAAATCGTGAACCGTGCGCTTAATAATAACGTCCAATAGAATGGTCTTTATTAAAAAATATTGCAACATATTTTGCATCAATGAATTCATTCATACATTTATAGGTACTAATCAAGGAAATAGTATACAATTTGAATGTTGGTATTCAATTTTTAGAAAATCGACCACACGCAATCAATATTGGAGACCACAAAATTGATCGGTTTATCGATTTTAGAACGAATCGGCTCCAAATTTGAAGGCGCTCGTGGTCTCTAATTCTGTTTTCCCGCCTATAATTGACAGTGACACGCCTTCTTCCTTCTTACTCTGTCTGGTAATGTCTCGGTATGTCCGTCTCTGTCTGATGATCTGTCACGTGCGAGTCGGCGTAGTGACTATTTTGACAATTATGTCATTTGCTTGTCATGGGGTGTCATTTGGGCGACGAACGATCGCCCTGTAATGTGTAATTTTGTTTGAAAACGTGGAATCGTTGGGTCACTGACATTTGTTTTAGTATGGGAACATCTGTAGCTACGTCACTCTTGATAGCTCACATTAATTGTCTCATTGGTCTTGCGGATAACTTATAAAATTATATATTTTGTCTTCAAATTTAAAAAAATAGAATAAAAAACACATTTAATTTTAAGAACAAGTATGTATTCTTTTTTTGGACAAACTAAAACGTTATAGAACGTAATGTGGAATTATTTTCTCTATTAATTATAGGACTTACTAATTAATACATTATTATTCGTATTATTAGATTTATAAAATAGTAATAACTAATAAATTAATTAAGGCTACGGACGGTGAGGATAAAATTATCAGTTATTTTCCGTACTAGCATCCTTCACTTAACATATATTAAGAAGAGATATAAACTTTTTTTAGCCTTGCACTGTATCCCGCACGTACGAGTACAGCAAAGGAATCCTGGGAATCTAGTGTTAAGACACTTCGTTCTCATTAAGACACTTTTGTGCCCCCATTTTCCGCCGAGGTCTGAAGGCATTGCATGTTGAGTAGCGGGACTCAAAGCTTCACTTTACCTCGTTACTAGAACGAGGAAATGAAAATATTAAATTTTTAATTATCTCAAGTGGAAATCAAACACCTTTCCTTGACCTGTCGTATTTACAGTCTCACTTCTGCACCTGCGTCACCAGTGACCTCAAGACTTGTACTGTATCACTATATAAGCTTTATGGCTATAAAGATATAAAATTTCCTATAACATTAAAATATAAAACATTTAAATTTAAAACACAATGCATAAAAACGATAATATTATTCGTTTAATATCGTGACTGAAAATTTCACGATAGAGCTCATCTCTTATTGAGACGTTAAGCTATTGAATTAAATATGAGCACTGAACTCTGCCCTTATATCTGTTATCGGATTTATACTATTGTTGTTGCAAATTAGGGACATTGTTGAAAACTATCAGATAAAATTTACAATTAAATTTCTATGTTATTACATTCACCCATACCATATGTTTTGCGTTATAGTTAGAGACAATTTAGCAATCGTCCTCTACTTTTCTTCCATTTTAAAAACGTAACACCTCGTTACAGATACCGAAAAATAAAATAAATTCATCAACTATGACTCGAATCCACAACCTTAGCGCTTATTCAGATAGAGATAACTAAAGTATGTTTTGTCAATCTATTTTGATCTTTAGTTATGTAGTTTTATCTTTTTGTTATCTACTTAAGTCCTCTGTAATCTACTATAGTCTTTAGTTATCTTTAACTTTAAAGTTAAAAAAAATGCAATCACAACAATAGTTTTTGATGCCAATCAAGACGCAAGAGCACAAGCATATACGCATATAGTAAACGCGAAAGGTTATCGGTTCGATTCACACTCGAGGGATAACATATTTAATTCATTCAGCGGAAGGTGGAATGTCTTAGCCCTATTCTCCCTCTGCCTACCCTACCCTGCTAAACTGGAAAAGCGTGAACTTGTAAACATATATAAATTGCAAATTATCAAAACGATATATTTCTTTTCCCACTCGTTTAGAGTAAAACAGCTTTTCAAGGGCATTGATTATCACCGGTACGGGCGTAGGGCGCAGTGTCGCATTCTAATGTCGCCTTTGTCTATACCGCCCGCTTCGGAGAACGCGACGGACGAATGGATATACAAATATATATATATATATCAATAATATTTGGAGGAAAAAATGCAATTCATTATAATATATTATATTGTATTTGAAGGTCATCTTGTATAAAGTTGATTTAAGTTTTTTTTATTTAATATATTAATTAAAGAACTATATGTGATTTAATTTGATTGTAGCAAGTCTGATAGATGTTTATAATTATACAAGTAAAGAGTATAATTTAAGTAAGGAAGCAATATCAATCAATGTGTCAACAATTTCTTTTTTCTATACGAAAGATTTCAACGAGATCACGTCCAAAAATTATAATTTCAAGTTTAAACTTTTCCAAATTTAAACATATGTAATATTAGGCATAAATATTTTTGTTATATCGATTTAAATTTCAATTTTCATAAATAATAAGCAATGGTCGTTATGATGATACTGACTTAAGTATATTATTTTCGTTCAATTATAACAAAAAAAATACAGCTGCCACTGTACCGACTGACTGTAAAGTGATATAACTTACTCTAAAACGCACACGTAATGTAAACCTAAATAACTAAAATATTAAATATGAAAAATTACTTCACAGAAGGACTTTTTATGTATTTACTATAATAATCAGCTTCACGCTGTATCCCGCACACAGCAGGGTAGGCAGAGGGAACCTAGTGTTTAGAGACTTTCCGCCAAGTTCGGGAGGCATTGCGTAATGAGTGGCGGAACTCAACGCCGCGCTTCTGCCTCGACGCCAGAACGAAGAAATGAATGTCGTTTACAGTCACACTTTGTGCCCCTTCGCCACGACTCGCCCCAATTTTTATTTATTTTCATTGATAGTATTTCTATATATGTATTTCGACCACACATACAACAATATCATATATAATACATATGATGAGTATCAAGAACATAATGGCGAACAAATAGCAAACATCAGTCGCCATATGGACATGATAATAATAACTTATTACATCGAAACGCGAGGTATGCGTGCCGCTATGCGAAAATATACTGTGCCCACTGTCCCTAGTTACCTGGGCAGGTTAGATGATTTTTAATAAAAAAAGTTTGTAGTTTTTAAAAAAGAAGATTCACGCTATATCCCCAATTTAGTGGATAGGCTCGAAATCCAGTATAAAACCACCTCTTTCTATGAAATATATGTATATACGGTATTAAAATTAATAACTGTTTAAAGCTGTCTTAATAGGCCATCATATTTGTGTTTCCAATTCACGTACATTCGTATTTCTTACGTAGCACATGTAGAGCTCCTTTCAACGTTTATAAAGACAGAAAAATAGTTTAGCTTTCTACACAACATAAAAACTAAAATAATTAAATCTTAACATCCTTAGCAAACACAAAATCCCAATATCTATATGACAAATATAAAAATCAGTGTTTAAATGAATAATTACATAGTCCCGGTATCTCAAAGGTATAGGTCGCCGTGTCACAATGGAGCCTCGGGCCGGCGCGTGCTGGCGACGTGACGCACGCGCCGCGAATACCGCTCGGCTAATGAGTGTGGACGCGCCTTTATATCTTTGATATAGCGTTTGTGGCAATTTGTTAGTGGAAGTTAGATTTAAAAGTTCTGTTAATCTGATAGAGTTTAAAAAATAATGATAGCTAATTGTATTTTTTTATACTCACCTCTATCCTGCAAGTGTGGTAAGAGCGGAGTGCCACTCTCCATTTTCCTCCACTTTTTGGGAGTCATTGCGTGTGGAGTTGCGGAACTCAATGTCTCGCTTTACTCTGACACGAGAGCGAATTAAATGGAAATATTAAATATATTACTTCACGTTTACAATCACACGCTTGTGCCCGTGCGCCACGACATTAATTAAATCACATATATGTATAATGTCCGCAAAATTTGGCGCAAAATGGGGAGCCCAGTGTCCTTAACACTCTGTCTGCTGCATGCGGGATATAGGGAAGCTGAAAAAACAAGATTACTTAGGGAATCTTGGGCAGCACTATAGAATAAAATATTTCTCTAATTTCTATTATAAATTAACAAAAAATGTTTTTTTATCTTAAAATTCTATATTCGTCTAAATTATTAGTCAACACCTACTCAGTTGTACTCATATGTAAGTATGAAGTTCATATCTGTACAGTTAATTAAAATACTATATCGGGATACATTAATAAAGAAGATGCAAAACTTATCTATCAACTGTTTTAATTCTTTTTCTATTAAAAGAAATTACTATTTTACCTATAAGTATATAAGTTTCAGTTATTTCAATTACACTTCAAGTGCGTTCAACAAGCGGCAAAAAACATTGTAAGTTACAATACCTCGCGTCAATCGAGGAAGAATCCAATTGAACCAATCAATATTTACGTAAACGGAAACTATTTCTTAAATGACTAGCCTTTGAGAATCACTTCATTTTATGGTTTTTCTTGTAATCGAAAAAAGTCAACGTCGTCGGGGCACGCGCGTGTCGCCGTCTGCGTACGCGCATAGAATCCCCTAACGCGACAGACAAGGACAAACATACACAACATTAATGAGATAGAGCGGGAAAAACGTATGATTAATGGGCACGACCAGTAACCGAGAAATGCAGTCAAATTAGGAGAAATAAATATCGATAAGTTACTGTACGGAATACTTGATACAAGATATACTTACGTCGAAATTGAATGAAACACGTATTCGTAAGGAATGTTACGGTTAAGGTCACCACTATGAAATTATATCCTCATAGCGTCATTTTAGCAACGTTATAATTGAAAAAAAAATGTAAAAGATTTATTTCAGGATTCTTTTTTGAGGCCTAATCTATGATAATGTGTGTAAATATTGCTAGTTTTGAAGCACTACAATGTGAAACATAGTTAAAAAATTACAGATTTTACACTCAATTATTTACCTTAATATTTACCTATTAATTAATTACCTGTATTATTGTTTAAAATTTAATAATATTTATTTATGTATTTTTATAATATTTTTCTATATTATTTCCCACTTCAATTATTTGGAACTAGGTATTACAGTCAAGTCACTTCAAAACACCATAGTGTTTTGTAAAGAATCGAAAAAGAGATTCTAACTTGGAAACCTCCATGTGCTATAACACAACACAATCGAATTTATAATAAAAGTTCATAAAGAAAGTTGTTCCACAAAAACAGCGATACTTTTACTACGCAGAGATGTTCGCAAAGAAATATTTTTCACTTCAAAAAATATTTGTAAACGTCTTACAATACATACTTGAGGATATTACGCTTACTTGTCCATTTGGCCCCTAGTCAGGCATAAAACAGACCATAGTATGGACCTAGGGCGGTGTTTAGGCTAGGGCACAATACGAGCTGGAGGCATAGAATTTATGTTGCTACAAAACTTTATTACATGTCGAAGATATGTATGTACTGGACGTGGTGGGTGGTGCAAGTTGGAAGAATACTTAGTAGATTGTGCTCTTTTTTTTTTGTAATAGTTGCTTTTCTATTTGGTTTATGAGTTATGAGCTATAAACATAATGTCAGGATAATGTACTTACATATTAGGTAAGAATAGTAATGTACTTCAATTTTAATTCTTAATTTAGCGTGAGGGTAGATGTGTATATTAATATTTTCTCCGTTTGGCGCAACAAAATATACCAATGATTTACTTGTCTCAATATGTAATTTCTTTAAAATAATTGGAAATCGTAAAATAGAATAGTTTCTTGACACTACGTTTTCTTGCAAAAATGTAGAAAATGTTTTTTTCTTTTGTTACACTTATCTAAAGCCAAGCCTAATGAACATTCTTCTTTACAAAAATATTTAAAAACAATACGCAAAAGTGACCCTCATGCAAATCTCTCATGCATTACACCATAAACAAAACCTTTGGTTTCCGTCAATATACGTTCCCTGAGTAAAGCCTGTTTTATGGATTTCGGCAATAATTTTATTTCGCTGACCACTTCTCGGAATGCACAAGTAAAAAAGTAAAAGAATTATTTATGACCGTCGCAACTTTTACGTTGGCACTACTGCACTGCAAGATAGATATTTTCTCATAATAGTAAATAGTAAGAAGCGTTGGTAATATAACGCATGTTAACTTTATGTGTAATTTATGACGTGATTTTCTACTAAACCACGAATTGTTTAAAAATATTTCAAGAAACAAATTGGTCATGTTAATACATGTTTGTACTAGCTTCTTCTTCTTCTATCTGTAAAATATTTTCTGAGAGTTAACTATGACAATATATTTTAGCTTTGTACATATTCATTACTATTTTACTCACTATTTTATTCATTAAATATTAGGCCACTAGCTTAAAGATCAGGTGCTAAATATAATGACTTTTGGTAAGGAATGAAAATACTATTTTACATTAAACTTAGCGCTGTTTTTTTCAGAAGTTATCATATGTGAATTTGTGTCTTTCGCAGTGACTACAAGTAACGCGAAAAAAAACAATATGATCTTTTGAATCACTTGTGTGTGTCACCTACTTTGGTCATAAAAGACAGTAATAGTTGATTGCGTTAATATAGAATTGAATTTATTTCTTAATAAACTCTAAGAAAATATAGTAGTAATAGCATATAGAAGTTCTTTGATTTTCACGATTATTATACATTTTAACCCGTCTACCCGTAACCACGGACTACTGTAAAGTGTTCGAAACATCGGGTTTCCAATAATGTATAAAAATACAAAATATACGCGATTAATTCGGTTAAAGTAGTTTCATTTAATAGCATATATATATCATATACCTACCTGAATAAAAAGAAGAAAATCAAATGTTTATATTCAGAGTTGCCGATAGATTAATAACTTGAGTCGATATAGTTTATTGCGAGCGTAAAATGAACAAAACAAAGCCAGTGCCACCGCAAGAAAAGCAGTTTAAAAAAAACAAAACACACTTCGAATCGAAATGCAAAAAAATGTCGCGAGAAAGAGACTGCTATATACACCGTTAAAGATAGAAAGGAATGGCAGAAATTCGAACTTAGAATGCAGCGCGTGCGCTGGACATCCGTTGCGGCAAAAAATCAGACCTGCCATCTATCGGCACCCTGTGACGTTATTTTAAGTATATTTAAAACGAAAATAATACAGTCTATCCATTTTTCATTAAAGTTATATTTATTTTAGGCCCGTCGTGGGTTGTAGTTTAATTTTCCACTCTGACTTATTAAATATATATCATTTTCACTTCTTTGTTATGGTAAAAATACAAAGCACGCAAATTCTGAGGAACTTGGGTAACACAGTGTCTTAAGACCTACTTACCTCTGCCTATGCTGCTAAACGCAGGATGCAAGGAGTTATTAAAATTTTCCAAGACTATGAACATAATCTTTTCTCATTCCATAAAATATTCGTAATCATTTTTTTTACAATTCGCCTTTTTAAAAAACTTACTTCATTATTGTCTATTTAAAAAATAATAATAAGCAAACTAAAGAGTTATCTCAAACTCACTAATGGTGTAATCTTATTAATGAAGCGTCTGACCACCGCGTGTCATAACACGTTTGATTGATCGAAATCATTATACGCTATCATTAGCTCATTCTACCTTTTAATGTGTCAGCTACTGGTCTATGTTCTTATTGTTGGAAATAATTAAAACTCGTTTGGACATTTCGTTAAAATATCTTCTTGTTCTATGAAAATAGATAAGCATAGTAATTGATGACAGAGGCCGTCGTGGCGCAAGGGCACAAGCGTGTGACTATAAACGCGACGGTGGTGGGTTCGATTTCCGATAGTTATGGTAACGAGGCAAAGCTCAGCGTTGGGTTTTACCACTCAACACGCAATGCCTCGAGAATTCGACAGCCTACCTACCTTGTTATGTGCGGGATACGGCGTGAAGTTAATAAAGATAATAATTGATAGTATGCCAATAGAAGAAATGTATATAGAAAAGGATTCATTCAAAATGTATACATATAGAGATGTCGTCTCGACTGTTACTATCATCAATTAATTTCTAAAACAAACTCTGACAAGAGCGACGGATGGCGCCATTGCGAATTTGAACACTACTTCAATTCAAAAATCCAATTAAGACACTATACTTACTATTTATTTTCCTAGAGTCAAGTAAATATAGCAAAATCCGTACAACAATTTATATAAACTGATTTCAAACCACAGATAAAAGTAGCATCAAATAAATCATAGCACATATATTTGTTCGTTTCCAAAAACTCAATAATATTAAAAAAATATCCCATGAAACGTCACTTTGACGGATTTGTGTCATTTAACCAAAAGGAAGATTTGAACCCAAGAAGCTAATGATGTCATTTATTATGAAATGATAAGCTTTGATTTTTTACATTTTTCAAAGAATTTCTTGCTACTTATAAAGGACTGATATGAAATGGATACTTGGACCCAATACAAATAAATATCAGAGGGCTAAAATTGAAATGCCAATATCTCTAAGATCTATGGGTTGTCATTAACGTAATACTTCTTCTCTCTACTTTTGAGACATGCTTCGCAGGTGGTGGAAACTATATTTGACCAATAAAATATATAAAATAAATTATTAAATTATAATTACATTATTAGTTATTACAAGTTGCTCTATCCTTAATTTAATGCCATAATATAAATTTAATTGGATTTAGCTGAAAAAAAATGGACTTAGCTAAAAAAAATACACTTGCAACTTTCTGACTTCTTATTTAAAGTAATAAAACAGCAATTCTTAATGAACAAAGTATTCTAAATAAAATTCGTCAGCACAAATCGTATGTAACATTTAATACTTAATTTATTACTTTTAATAATTCCACTGGACACTGACAGTGTCATGATAAATAATAATTGATTTGACTAAACCAAATATTTAATATAAAAGAACATTATTTTCTTCAACAACAAAGCGTCCACCAAATAAGGATAGTATCTCAGTTCCATACAAAACATTAAGAAGCAATATACTTAGTCTATTAATATTTCTCGCTTTACACACGCGTAGGCTTTATCAACGACACTCAATAAGAGATAACACGGTGTTAGGTTTCCACTCGCTACTGGTGGTCCCGTACACGGAGACGGATCATTTATTACATACATACATATAATATGCATGGACAGAAAAATAATTATGTGTCATGGATTTGCCCTGTTTTAGAAAATTATTATTATATTTATTTAGTTAAAGTATGATTTTACTAAATAATTTCAGTGACATTTGTATTTTTATTATCTCTTATTTTTTATCTAAATAGACCGACGGAACTTTTTTTTTTGTATTTTGAGCTATATTGCATTTATTATAAAAAAATGTAACAGTGATAACACCGCAGTGATCGCAAGTGATCGCAATTTTAATACTATTTAACCTTGTCGTTTTATATTAAGTTATGCACAGTAAATAAATTATTCTTATAAGAAATTTTCTTTATTTTATTATAAATCAGCTAAGATTGTGTGGCATAAGAAAATAATAATTTTAAATATTATCGACAATCCAAATATCGACAATGCGCCAACGCTAACCGACCGGTGAGAAGCCCTTCCCCATTTGTCAACTTGACATTTGACATCAGTCAAACAGGTTCAAGTTGGGTGCTTCAAAATTTTTTGTGTATCCACAACGAATCGTTAAAGTTTTAAACGTCAATTACTTTTATTATTAACGTTATTTACTTAAAATAATAAATATATGTACTTCAATATTACGAAGAAATAGATTCATTTTTTATTATGATTTTATTGCTAAGTAATAAGAGACTCTCGTGACGCAGGGGCATAAGCGTGTGATTAATATTTTAATTTTCTCGCTCTGGTAACGAAGCAATCCCCCAAGATTTCAGCGGAAAATGGGGAACGGAATGTCGTAATGGGTAACGAAGTGTCTCAATACTACGTCTGTGCCTATCTTGCTATCCGCTAAATATTTATTATATATTTAGCACATCGCTGAAAACAAATGAAACTTAAAAAAACCGCTAAATAAAAAAGTCTTTCTCTCAATATAATTGAACTAAAAATCAGCTTGCAATTATCTATTTTAATGCATATAAAATCATAAATATTTCACAAATTTAATTTATACTAAACAAACTACTTATGTGAAATAATCAAACTTCAATTTTTATTAATACTATAATTTTTATCGACAATGCTCTTCTCTAAAATTACCTTACGCCAGTAGCAAGTAGCATCCCATTGATAAATATCCTTAAAGATTGTAAAAGCTCCTGATAATGCCTTCGCCAACCTAAAGCAACCAATTGTAAAACAAAAAGAGCTCTATGCTACAAAAAATAAAGTTTTAAATCGGTTGAACCAAAAAATGTTGTCTGTAACAGGGTACAAGGTTATTTATGGAACACTCACAGTAGGTGTTTTATAGTTATTTGATAAACACTATCGTGATTATTTAACCTGACTTTGTGACAACTGCTGTCTATTTTGCATTCATAAAATTCTATTACTATTACGTTTGGGAATGTTATCTTGACACCACCCAGCAATGTTAATAATGATTCTCTCGGTCTCTTTTTTCTCTTGTCTATGTATATTGTGTCCATTAAATTAATAGTTATAAAAGTTACTACATTTTGCTACAATTTATAACAGATATTACTGGAAAATTATTAATGTGTCTCCTGTTGCTATAGATTAAAAATATTAAAGATGTGTGTATACTTTCAATAAAACAGTTTTACATAAAAAGTATATTGTTATTAACGTTTTTCTTTTGTTTTCTAGGTAAAAAATGGCGCTCCCTGACGCCGCAGGACCGGCGGCCTTTTGTCGAGGAAGCTGAGCGACTACGCGTAATCCATATGACAGAGCACCCCAATTACAAGTATCGGCCGCGACGACGAAAACAGAACAAGGCTAGACCTAACCAACCTACCGCACCTTCTAGTGCTCCACCGCCTACATCCGGCACACTAGGATCGCCTTACGCCACCGCCACTGATTCGCCAGATACACGTTTTTCACATAATCCAGGAGCTGGATTTTCTCCTTATAGAACGTCGCCACTTGCTTCTGACTCATTCCAATCTACTCAATATAACGGTCACGTTCAAACTCCCGAATCGTCCCCAGCGAGGTCCCCAGAACCACAAGGAAGGAGGAGCACCCCTGCTGAAGCTCCATTACCCACTCCTGATGCGTCACCAGTTGAAAATGAAAAAGAAAATTTCCAATATGAAGAAAGGCGAAGAGCCATCAACGCTTCGTCTATTTCAGATTCGTACTCGTACAAGTCATTTAGAACTCCGAACTCATTTTCCCCAGCACCAGTAGCAGCTATGGGGATGGCAAATGGTATGTACGTAATGTGTACACAGAGGACATTAGCGGAGCAAGCACCTGTTGTAACTGGAACATTCTTTCCACCAGTTGCAACATCTCAAGATCAACAAGCTTTAGGATCTACAGCTCCTAGAGTATCATCAGCGCCCAGTGGCCCTCTAACGACAGAGTACATTCAGTATAATCCATACGAGCAATATGAACAAATGTATAAGACGGAAGATTCATATGTGTCACATTATCCGGAACAGCCCAAAACTGAGTATGAGGAGTATAACGCAGGGGGAAATTACTTTGCAGAGGAACCACCAAACCAGCCTCAAGAAGAGCAAGGAATATTAAACCCTAGGCCAGAAATACGAACCGGATCACCAGAATCGGACGTAGATGCACGGGAATTTGATAAATATCTTGATTATGGGACCGAAGGTGCAATGGAGCAATATAGATATGAGCAACAGCAACAACAGCAGCAGTACCGACCACCATATTGCGCGGAGCAAGCCCCTGCTCCCGAATATTGTTCAGAAAGGATGTACCCATCTCCGTATGCTTCCGTGATATCGGGAACGCCACCCGCCGGACCTTACACGCCAGCTCCTCCCGGTGCTGATGTACGTCCGGATGACGAATTTAGCGTCATCCTAGCTGGAGTTAGGCAAACCTGCTACAGCAATTGACGAAAGTTACAAAACTCTTAAAGTAGCCCAAAGAGTTATTTGAGATCAGTGATTTAATATTACAAATTATATATATGTTAATTATTTACGAAATCATAAATTATGTCCAACGTGTAGGAATAAATGCGGAATTTATATATATTTTTGTGTACTTGTGTCAATGTTTACTTATTTATATATCTATTGTCACTGGAGAGCTAACAATGATGGTTTCTTGCCTAAAAACCAATCAATTTAAGCATTTCTTGCTATAGAAATAGTTCTCTATATTGTATGTAACTTGGTGCTACGCAAGGTACTGTAAGAAGTACTGAATTAATCTGATCCTATACGAGGTATCGTTGACGTTTCCTATGTAAAAGATTATTTATTTGTAACTATTTTTGTATATTTTTAGAACATTGTCTTTATCGAAATCTTAGTTCTTCCAATAAGGCTGTAGATATAGATTTTTTAAAATTTTTGGTCTTTTAATTTACGTTATCTGTATAAATTGTAAGAGTTTTTTTTTCAAGAAAATATCTCATAGTTTTAATATAATTTGTATGAAAATATTAGTTGAAATATTCCTTAGTATACGCAATTAGTTTTAATTAAAGACACTCGCACTGCGACAATAAGTTCTTCCTGTTTATAAGAAATTGATAAGAACCAATAAAAATTATATTCTTTATGTATGCATTTTTTTCTTTTCCTTTTATATATAATACTACTTTAAAGAAATAAAACATAATTATGATTCTATGAATAATAAACCAACGAACTAAAAAAACTCATCAACTCTCAAATAGATTAATTATATAAAATAAAATGTAAATAAAGAATAAAGTCTTACGTTGGTGGTGGGTTCGATTCCCTCTTGGGATATTAATCATCAAATTTATAATATTTTTTGAAATAGTAACTATAATAGTAGCTAATTACATCAATTTATTACAGAAGATACTGAATGACTGTTACAATAAAACTACATCATAGATTTCATGTCAATGTGTTTTATTAAATAAATAAATAGATTGATTAAAAGCGAAAATATATGAATTTTGTGAAAACAAAAAACACAATATTTAAAATATAAACATGAAGCACAATTGTAAATAAAGTAGTACCTCCATACATAATTATATACCTAACCTATTAAAATGATAATTTTAATACTAAATGTACAGGATATATTTTTTGCATTTTCTTCTTATATACCTGACATAAAATATTTACTATAATATATTTAATAAAAATATAAATACTTACATAAATTATAAAAAAAAAAACCAAGTAGGTGTACAAATAACATTATACTAAACATATATGACTGTAACAAACACTATACTAAAGCAATAAACAACATAAATTGAAAATCAATTCAAACAACGTTTCTAAATTTCTTAATACGCCAATAATTTAAATTGCACCTAATTATTACTTACACAGTAACAAAATGCATAAATCATTATAATTTCTTAAAGCATGCCTCATATGAGGCCAAACATTTCTAAGTGTGCGAAGAACATGCAAAAAGGCACTGGACGTTGCAACTTATAGGGTTGTCAGATTGTTAAGATAATATGCGTATGTGTACAGCCCTTATATAAAAAGAATAATAAAAAAATAGATATGTTAAATTTTATTTATTAATCAAAGTATGTTAAAGAGAATCTGTCAAAATTAATTTTTTTTGGCATTTGGATAATGATATTAAGTTTTGTATGAAACCATGATCGTAACTAATAATATTAATATTTAAATGATCATTAAATAGCAAAAATAAAATATGACACTGGCAACCCAAAGCAAACCCAAATAAAATTAAAATTACTAAATTTGTAAGGCCCGAGGCGAGTGTTGCCTGTAATTACAAGCCGCAGCCCGCCCCCGTGCGCGCCGCAAATATTGATGTATCGACCCTTACGGGATGTTAAAACATTGTTTTGACTTGCATGTACATATTATATTGTATAGTAGACGTTCGTGCCCTTATTTCGGTAGTTCACGCCCAGTGTGAATAACCTTTTAATGGAGAGTAAAGAAGTAAAATGTTAAAAAAAATGTTTAAAATAATACAAACAAACCAAAAAAATATGTTCATTCAATCAAATCGTACATAAGTATTTAAAATATATTTTTTATTTTTTATTTTTTATGGAGACAACTTTTTTTCAAAACAGCAATTTATATAATAGATTTCATGTAAAGGATTACGTAGTAGAGCTTATTTTCTTTTCTAAATATGTATTTCTAATATTTAATGTTCAAATCTACATCATTCTTTTAATTTTTTTTAATTATGCTATTTCGATCAAGTAAATTAAGCACAAACTCAAACGCCACACGACGGAGAGTGATCGTTTAAAAATGAGATAAATTACATAATATTCAAATGCATTTTTTTTTCCCTCATTCTACAAACGTTGTAGATATAACTGGTTAGATAAATAAACTTAACTCTACATTTTGTTAGCCCATTTGATTTATTTTTAGAAAAATTCTGCGCTAATAAAGTAATTCACCCATATTATGATTTATGCATATTATAATTCATGCTAAGTATAAGTTGTTAGCAATTTTTACGGCACAACCAAATGTAAAGTGCGAAAGGGGAGTTCCCCATAAATTACCAAGCGGATCTGATTTTATGTTACATTTAAATAGCACTAAGGACGTAAAATGAAAAATTGTGAGGTCTTTTCAATGTATAGAGAGAAAAAAACGCAAGTAAATCTTATGTCAAAAGAAGTCGTTTTCTCTGATTTTATGGTCGAATACACACGTACATAGTTAAAAAGTTAAAGTAAGAGAAGAATGACACTTTTTACTTACCATCTGCTTACAAATTTTATTTAAACAAAAACACCTGAACTCAAAATTAATATAATAATTACAGACCGTCGTTAATTGAAGCCGTCATGGCGCATGGGCACAGACGAATGTTATCGCGTGTGGGTTCGACTCCCACTCGGGGAAGTAAATATTTAATATTTTAATTTTCAATACCTCAAGAATTAAGCGGAAAGTAGGGAACGGAGTTTCTTGTCACTAGGTTCCCCGATTGCATTTGCTTACCCTGTTATGCCCGAGGAACGAAATGGAGAACGAATGTACTTGAGAATCAATTGAAAGTTGAGATCCGAACTGTCTTATTGGGAACGGAGTGTCTTAACACTAGATTCAAAGGTTCCCTTTGTCTTTGATATGAGGGATACATGGCGTAGCTAAAAAAAGATATATAAATTTATTATATATACACAAATTTATTTACGTACAGCATCAGTTCATTAAATACTTAATATAAATAAGTGCGCAAAGTATATAACACTGCAAGGGCTCTAATAGCCAAAGGTCTAGTCGGGTATTTATTAGACCCAAGTTTCATTGTACGTCCCATTCATAAATATATCTTGAATTGTTTATGATTTCAATACCGGTATAAATGTATAGCGAAAGGTACGAAAATTGCTTGAGTATTATTATTATTATTTTATACGTTTACTATCGCGTTATTTTCGACGTTATTTTCAAAAAAAATTAATGGAAATATAATATTCATAGAAAACTATTTTGATACGTTAGAAATATATTTTTACGTAACCATTTTCTTCTTGAATATTTTTTAATGTAAGAATGTAAATTATAAAAAGAAAACAAATCACATTCAAACTAGCCGAGATCCAATGATCATGCATACAAGACATTTTTTTAAGAATTAAAAAAAATCAAAAAGTATTAATTATGCAATAATATAAAAAAGAGGCCAGTCGTGGCGCAGCGGCACGAAGTGTGACTGTAAACCGACTGGTTGTGGGTTCGGTCCTCACTCGAGGAGATGAAATATTTACTTAAATGTATATTTCCATTTCTTCGCTCTGGTGTCGAGGCTAAGCGCGGCGTTAAGTTCTGCCACTCAACACGCAATGCCTCCAGAATTCGGCAGAAAGTGGGGAACGGAGTGTCTAAAAAAAACACTAGGTTCCTCTGCCTACCCTGCTGTGTGCGGGATACAGCGTGAAGCTGATTTATTTATTTTTATTTTTTATAAAAAATTAAAACGTTAGAAATATTCTCATATAAATATTTTATATATAATAATGGCAGATTAGTTAATATTATAACCTCAGATTAAAATTAGAGAACACACCAATCTAGTAAACCTGTTAACAAATTTTCTTACACTATACCCTATTAAAAGAGGACGTATTTGCCAGTGACAAGTAGCAAGGCTGGCAAAACAGTAAAACTAAAGTAAACGAACGAAATAGCGTCAGACCAACTGGTAATAGGCATTACTGGGTCGATAAATATCCAAGCGACTGATAATAAAGGCTGCAACCAGTGGAAGCTATGCTAACTACGCTTCAATATCTATACAAACGAGATTAGGACACAAAGATACTATACGTACATTGTCAAATTTTACAGCAGTTTTCTTACAGCACAAGTGGTTGGTAAAATCTAATTCCATCAACGAAAAGAAGCGACAATTTTTTGTCCATTTAAATAAATATAAATATTTTTTAAATATATAATTATGTAAATAGCACACAATAAAAAGCAACTTCGATGTGATGTGATGTGTGAAGAAAAATATTAATTTGGACTGTATGACGAGCTATCGATAAATAAAAATCTTCATTACAACGTATCATTCAACGTATATAAATTTCTGGATCTTTTTTTTATTTTTTAAACAAACGAAGACGTCCATATCTTTCTGCTATTCATATATATTCAAAATTCTGTTGTCTGATTCCTTTTAGGAGTACGAATTCAGCACTTGCGACAATGTTGTTCTATATTGTCGTAATTGGGAAGCTGGCGAATGAAGGAAACGGGTAACGGAGGCCTACAATACAATTTTTACTAATAATTAAATCCAATATAGTATTTGCATAGCTTTAGATATCTTTAACAGCTTGTCTGTAACTATACAACATTCCCTCTACATATGCGCACGCGACAGCCGCGGCGCGCGCAAGGACCGATGCGCCTTTGAAGATAGCGGCCGATACATTTATTACCGATACTTTGCATACCCCGGACAGTCAGCCAGTGCCCACTATACTTATATAGCAGCTAATTATTTTTTATTTCAAGTATTAAATTATAAACATTCGATAGAAACAAGTAGATACATATGTAAAAAATATTGTATATGATGTGGGTGGTAGGTTTTATTAAATTGTGGTTCCTAATCCGTGACAAAGAGGTAGGGGGAGACCTCGGTTGACCTTCGAAAACACAGTATCAAAGATAGGAGAAGTGTATCAAGAGGTTGATGACAGTGGACGAGGCGAAAGAGGTATGTAGAGACCGTAGCGTTTGGAGGTCTGTTCTCTCTGACTAGTCCGCGAGAGATACAGCGTGAAGCTAAGTTAAGTTAAGTTAATATGAAATAAAGTTCTCAAAATATATATATAAAAAAGGATGAGGGAATATGAAATCTTAAATGAAACATGAAATGTATGTATTTATATCTCAAAAGACTATCAAGTGAAATTGAAAATTGGTGGCGTGGTTTGAGATTTACAAATCAAACACTGTTACTTATACAAATTCGACGTAGAGAAATATATAAGTTAATACTGTAGATCTTTAATTAAAACAATCGTAGCCACTTAAAATTTCAATATCTTGAAAACATGTGAAAGTTCTACATTAGAGTTATATATAGAGAGCATATAAAATATGGATGAAGATTCCCAGCTTAACATGAAAATTGTGTTAATGAAAATGAAAGGATTCAGTTAAGTACGTGGAGAAACAGGAGTATTTTAGGAGGAGGAGTACATTAGGTAGAGGGAGCCTAGTATTAAAACACTATGATCGTAACATTGCGTGCTAATTGGCGGAACTTAATGCCGCGCTTTGTCTTGTTACCAGAATGTAGAAATAGACCATATAATAATCATTTAATCATTCCCCCGAGTGGAAATCAAACTTACGACAGTCGCATTTACAGTCAGATACTGTGCCATTGATCCATTGCGGCTTAATAATTAATTGACTTATTTATAAACCAACTCCTTAAAAATTAATCAAATTAAAATTGTACCAAAATTTAAATTAAAAAAACCAATCGGTATGGCAGAAATGCAAGGCGAATTAGCCGTATCGCGCTTATCTTGAAATCTTTTATTTGTGTATGTTTTGGAAACGTATTACAGTGCACAATGGATCGTTAATGGTATGTTTGGAATATGGGTAAAAAGGACATCTTTGATAAGGCACGTGTTTTAGACGTGGTTTTGGTACTTAGCGATTGGTAAAAACTTAATAAAATTGATTAAGTATATAAAAATGAATTAATTAATTTCATTTATATTACAAGTAGGCATTTTGATGTATTAAATTATAAAATAGCTTTTTCATGAAGCAGTATTTTTCATTAGTTTCACGCTGTGCCCCGCATTTAACAGAGTAGCCATAGGGAGACAGTCTACTACCTACTTTCTGATGAATTCTGGAGGCATTGAGTGTCCCGGACCTCAACATCGCTTTGCCTCGATACTAAAACCTTCGCTAGAAATGAAAATATTAAATATTTAATTTACTCGAGAGGGAACCAAATCAAATATCTGTCGCGCTTGCGCCAAGAGTAGCCTTCAAACATAACATTTAACAATAATACAATTTGAATAAAAAAAACAGAAAATTGTGAATAACTTCATAGTTATAAGTTATAAATAATGATATTTTTATCTAATTTTATATATTTAAAATGAAACAGATGAATATATTTTGAAGTATATCAATAAATGTAGAGGTTGAACACACAACGGACAAAACTGAAACCTTCCACGTCTTCCGGATACGTGGTTTGAACGTGGAATAGCCTACCTGCGACTGTGTTTCCTGGTCAATACGACTTGGGTACCTCCAAAACGCGCGTCTATCTCCATCTCCTTGGGCGGCAACGCTCCTGCAGCTCCTCTGGCGTAACATTGGGTTGTAGGACGCGGTGATAACTTACCGTCAGGCGACCCGTATGCGGTTGCCTTGTCTTTTCCATAAAGATAAGATAGAGCATAATGACTGTGAAAAAATACCACAAAATAACAATATAATATATTTATATAAATTGATAGTGTTATATAAAAAAGCCAATTCAAATTAAAATACCTAATAGTTTTCTATGACACATGACACATTATGTGTAGTGTGTGACCGAGATATTGAGAGTGGGTCATCTCATGTCATCGTGTGTCATACGCAACTAATAAATATGTTAGTTATTCTGACCGCAAGTAAAAGGAGTCACATTAATGTCATATAATATATAAATGAAAATACAAATGTAAATAAATATTTCGTCACTTCGAGTGGCGATCGACAACCTGTCGGTTTATAGTCACATTTTGTGCCCCTGCGCCGCGCTAAGGTTAACACTAGGTTTTAACACTAAGTTCCCTCTGCTATTATATGCGGGATACAGCGTAAATCTAAAATAAAAACTCATAACACTTCGTTAAAAGGTGTATTTGTATTTAACCCGGAAGCCTACGAGATTTTTTAGACCTTGTTACGTCTAAGCCATAACAAAACCAATCAGTCAAAAGCCACATATCTGCCGCGTCACATCCTGTCTGTCCGTCCCGTCACCTCATTACCATACTTTAGCTTATTACTTTTTGCTTTACAACTTTGTGTAACTAGAAAACAGATAAAAAATCTATATCTAGATTTAATTTTTAATTATTTGTTAATTAAACGTATTGTTTGTTCCAATTTTGTTTAGCTTTATAATTTTTTCAGCATTTGCAAATTTCGAAAACTAGAAGTGGAATTTATTTTTATTTTTTATTTTATTAAATTAACTAACTAACGTTAGACTCAGTGAATAATTTAATATTAAAACAATAACAACATTTTTGAGTTCATTTCACTATTCATTTTCTTAATTGAATATTTTTATAGGTACTGTTTAAATAAATACTGCAAAAATTATGGTATCTAAGTTATAATAATTAAATATGATATGTAATAAGTAACAATTTTTAATATAATAAAAAGATAAATAAAAAGATAATACAGTATTAAATGTGTATATCAATAATCATATAATGATTGTTATAAATAAGGAATTCCAGTCGTGGCGCAGTGGTACAAAGTGTGACTGTAAAACCGACTGGTTGTGGGTTCGATCCCCACTCGAGGAGATGAAATATTTACTTAAATTTACATTTCTATTTTCTTCGCTCTAGTGTCGAGGCCAAGCGCGGCGTTGAGTTCTGCCACTTAACACGCAATGCCTCCAAAATTCGGCAGAAAGTGGGGAACGAAGTGTCTTAACACTAGGTTCCGTCTGCCTACCCTGCTGTGTGCGGGATATAGCGTGAAGCTAATTTAATTTAATTTTAATTTAATTTAATAAATAAGGAAACAAAAAAAGTATATTTAATGATAATGAATAAATTTTATTTATAACGAATTACCTTCACTTCACTTTCATAAATCATAATATTTATTTTCAGTCTACTACTTTTCTCGCACAGCAAGGTAGACAGAGTGAATCTAGTGTTAACACACTCCGTTTCCCACCCACCGCTAAATTTTGAAGAATTGCATGCCACTACTCAATAGCTGAACACAACGCTGCGCTTATTCTATCAAAGCTGAAAAAATAATATAATATAATACTCGTGTGTGGAAATCTAATTCACAACCATCGCTTTTACAATCAGATCTGACCTACTGTGCCACGACGGCTTCAAGGTTAAAAATACACTTAAAATGAACATTCCCCAAACATTAGGGACTTCACACATCTCAACCTGTCATATTAATATTCATATATCGACATCGCATACTCATAAATAAATTACCTATTCTCAAAGAAACGTCGGACCACCCCTAACTCTACCTTTATTAAGGCTTATCACGATCGAAAAAAATATTACCGATATGGGTATGTAAATGTTTTATACCTTTTCCATTGCTAAACCTAAAGTAAAATTAAACTTATTTAAATTTTGTAAGCTTCGCGCTGTACATACCAGATTGAACCGGGGACCTAGTGTTAAGACACTCCGTTCCCATTAAGACACTTTTGTCCTATCTTTCCCCGAATTCTGGAGGCATTAGGCGTTGTGTGGTGGAGCTCAACGCCGAGCTTTATCTCGTTTCCAGAGCGAGGAAATGTAAGTAAAAATTAAATATTTATTAATATTTCAATGAAATATTCATTAATATTTCATTTCCCCGGGTGGGAATCGGACCTGCTACCCGTCGCGTCTATAGTCTTGA
The DNA here is from genome assembly GCA_030704555.1 of Heliconius charithonia. Classification (NCBI taxonomy): domain Eukaryota; kingdom Metazoa; phylum Arthropoda; class Insecta; order Lepidoptera; family Nymphalidae; genus Heliconius; species Heliconius charithonia. Next base: position 15,873,922 of record CM060819.1, read on the forward strand.
GCCCCTGCGCAATGACTGACTTCAAATTTGGTTAGCATAAAAATAAACTACTGCTATAAAAAAAACTCTTACCTAGTCTATGTTTTACATAATTCGTGAACGTCATTAAACAGTAGAACACGATTTTTTAATTCAGTTCCTGGTTTTTCCGCATACGTAATTTAAATTTAATATCAAGACACTCCTTCTTTGTTTTAAATCCAAAATTGAACATATAACGTAAAGAGTGGTAGGACTTAACACCGCAGTTTGTCTTAGAACAGCGGGGATGTGGATAAAACGCTTGTACCGAGTACGTATCGAAGATTTTAATATAATTTGAACATTTAATAGTAATAGAACATTTAATAGTAAATTCAACAGCATTTTAGCCAAAACACTGTAGGTAATCTAAATATGAAATCATATATTTTTAATAGAACTCCATATAAAAAATAGAGAAGCTTACAAAGCTACTCTATCATATAATTTCTACGATTACAACGAAAGAAATAAAAATATACAAAAATCAGTTGACTAGGAAGAATAATGTGTAATGTGTAAGTATAGATTCTTCTTTATAACTTAGTTTATACTTATTTTTTAATAATTTATTCACGTCTCCTAAATAAAAAAATAGACACGAAATATAATATATAAAGAACAACAACAATCACCTTAAAAAAAGAAGAGGAAATCGTGTAAAATTTAATTTTATTGGCCATTGATAGTTTATAGAACTTTTAACTTACTACCGTTTTAAACGCGTTTTGATTGTATAATATAGAGATAGTATTGTTTTTATAATTTTCATTGTTTTTCAAATCCAGATGTCATATATTTTCGATGATTTAAATAATAAGCTTATTTAGTGGCAAATCTCGTTCTTTGCTTATTACAAAACGAACATTTATTTCCTTTACGTGTTTTGTGATCAAAATTCGGTTAATAGCAATTTACCTAAAATATACTTCACACGTATTTTTTGAATTATGCACTCCAGAAGATTTTGTTAATTTAAAATTATTAAAAAAAACTGATTAATCATTGAAGATTTCGTATCAAATAGGTCAATGGGATGTACAATTTTTAAAAGCCGACAGACATTAGTGTGCGGGCGTATGCACTTGTTTTGTATCAGATGAACTACAAATTTAAGTTTGTAAGTACTGTTTCTATGAAATCATCAGATAAATGGTCTTGACATACGCACAGGTGGTCTTGTTGACCGCCGTTGTTTGATCATATAAGGGTTCTGCTTTTATCTTTGCAGGTACAGAATCCTAAAATAAAAAAATTAAATTAGCTTCACGCTATATCCCGCACACAGCAGGGTAGGCAGAGGGAACCTAAAGTTAAGACACTCCGTTCCCCACTTCCTGCCGAATTTTGGAGGCATTGCGTGTTAAGTGGCAGAACTCAACGCCGCACTTTTGCCTAGATACCAGAGCGAAGAAATGAAAATATAAATAAAAGTAAATATTTCATCTCCTCGAGTGGGGATCGAACCCACAACCAGTCAGTTTTACAGTCACACTTCGTGCCGCTGCGCCATGACTGGCCTCCGTCAATCCTAAAATAGACTGATAGAATACGGCGTAGTTGCTATTTTAGGGTTAGTGGTTGCACGGTTGGTGTGTAACTCTCTGCGTTGTGGGCACTTAAATTGTTTAACTTCTCAATTTATTTCTTAATTAAAGTTGTAGTAAATCGAACGTGACACAACTATTGTATTCACACATCCTATTAACTATACCACAATGGTGTTGTACTTTTATTTACCTTCACGCTGTAACCCTAACATATAACAGAGTGCTCAGAGAGAACATAATATTGAGACACTCTAATCCCCACACTCCGCCCAATATTCGCGAAGCAATGTCTCGTATTGTTTAGCGGAACTCAACGCCACATAGTTTTGTTACTTGTCCAAAAGCAAAAATCTAATGCACAACCGTAAGATTCACAATCAGACGTTTCCGCTGCGTTACGACGACCCCTACTTAAATAAATTTTCATACGATTACTGTTTCTTATCCCAAAGGATTCCTTAGGAAATGTTTCTTTAATAGACCAGATTCTCTAAGCATTCGGCACCAATTATAGCATATCCTATCAATACCCTAACAAACGCGTCGAGGTATGCCAAAGCTCTTAGCCGCGATGTTAATGGTCCAGCTCAGATTCCTATATAGCGAGAGATAAATAAATACAGTATGGTAAATATTTAGTAAATAACCAAAGAATTAACATTTTATTAGGACTTTAGGTTATTTATAAAATATCTATTATACGTAAAATAATATGTTTTATTGTAATAAATCTTATTTTTTTCTTCCAAAAGAATCAATTAAGAAAAATATATATTTTTTTTGATAGCTTCACGCTGTATCCCGCACACAGGGGGGTAGGCAGAGGGTAAGAGACTCCGTTCCCACTAAGACCCTTCCATTGTCCACTTTTCTCCAAATTTTGAGAAGAGTGGACTGGAGCACTGTGTGATGAGAAGCAGAACACCACGCTTTGCGAGAAAAAAAGAAAAAGGTTGTTAATATAAAAAATATGTGCTATTTTCTGTTAGAGAAACAATTTCGAGTATTCTGATGGGGAAACGATAATTGAGTATAATTTATTACGTTTACATTATTACGAATTTTATATTACATTTGAGATTAAGTTTTTGTTTTTTTTCTTTTTTAAACGTAGTATAATTTAATTTCATTATTGATAGCACCATACATATTTTTATAAAGACATAAAATTATGTCATAGATGAAAATAATTATATTTAAAATATAATTTGACATTGTAGAGTAGTGATGTGTCTGTGCTCTACAATTGTAGGTTCAAAACAACTTAAATTATTTTTTTATTAAAATCTTATATCACCAAAGAGAGAAGAGAGAATAAAATAATGTAAATAACTTCACTCTGAGATAAAGAAACCAAAGAAAAGTGCAAACAACCAATGTCAGGATTATTGGTCAGCGGGAAGTATAAATTATAAAAGTTGATAAACTCAAATTTGCCGGGGGGGCTGGCTACTCACATTGTATGGAATACACTACAAATATTAGTTAAGAAAGTTTCTTTTGTAGTATTTAGTATTGTAAGTTCTCACTTCGTGCCCAATTTCGTAACTGTAGATTTTTACGGGAAGTATAGGAAGGGTACTTAAATTTGGATTACCCGACGAATTTCATACAAAATGCAGCAAAAACAATGCATAAACGCTCTTATTTTAATTAAATATTTCACATTAATTTCAGCTTGATATCAAAGTCAAAGTCTAATTATTTTATTCAAACTAAGAAGTCACATGCTTCATTTTTTGAACGTCAAATAATTTACCTCCGCGCGATCTCGACATAAATGGTCTCGACTGACTGACACATGCACAAAGTAACCCTAAAAGAGTTCCGTTTTTACCGTTTGAGATAGGGAACCCTAAAGATGATAACAATGTTAAGAAAAAACATATTAAGCTTCGCACTTTACTAACTATGCGTGTTCGATCAATAGGTATGTAGGTGCGTGAAAGTTTTAAGCCCGCTGTTAATGGCTGCTCGCAGATTCCTGCGTAGTGAAGGCTAATTTAAACTGGATGCTACGATGTACATACACAGGCAATATCTGTAACGTAAGAAATTTTCATTAAATGAACTGACTGTAAACATGATGGTTATGGGTTCGATTCCCATTCGGGGGAATTTAATATCTAATATTTTCATTTCCTAGTTCTAGGTACAGGGAAAAGCCGCCTCTAAACAAGCAATTCCTCAAAAATATGGCAGATAACTGCAGAATTTTTATGCCCTATAAAGAAGAACGAACTTTCTCAACACTAAGTTCCCTCTGTTTAACTTGATATATGCTAGATACGGCGTGAAACTAATAAAAACATAATATTTATTAATCAATAATGATCGAAAAAGAAGCACTGAATCGTATTTCTTGAACCTATTTAAAAATATGACTACTGAGGTTTTATGAAGAGATGCAAATTAAAAGTATTATATTAATAGCTCTAATTTAAGTCATTTTACTACCGGTTATTGACAAAATAATAACAATTTTTTTTATGAGTACTTACAGGAACTTTAGTAAGCTGCCCCTGCGTCTGTACTTGTCATTATTTTATATATTATCGCCAGCTATCGAAGATATCAGAGGCGATATCAGCGCAAGTAAATGAGGTCTAGCTGATTTATTTTGCATGTACCCACTAAACTATCTCGTATCAAAAAAATTATGAAATTTATATACATATAACACTATTTTCGTTTTATTTTTTTTATCTTATAATTTCTTCTAAATAAAAAAAAATTCTATATTATAATGCTAATATATAACTTGAAATAATAATATGCATTGTTATTTATATTATTAAATAAGCATAATAATATTGAAAGCAAACTTTAATAGTCGTTTAAATTATATTTTATAACAACTTAATTTCAGTACTTTAGACTTTGCGAAGACATCACATAGGATACATATGTATATTTTATATTATAAATATTCAAATCGTCTTTGAACAGAGGTACAACGACTGACTGTAATCGCGACAGTTGTTAGTTCGATTTCCATTCAGGCGATTTTTTTTTTTCATTTTCTCGCTTAGGTAGGGTTGCAAAGCTTGTCGTTAGGTTAGGTCACTAAGCACACATCGTCTCGTTTCCCCCTTCTTATCCTGTTATGAGGAAAAATGCATTTATTATTTTGCTGTATATTATGAAAATGTGTGAATATATAAAAAAAAGTAAATATTTATAATATTTACTCACTTTTAGCGCTCATTACTTTATATTTTTTGGGCATAATGTTTTTATTATTTAATATATAACTTATCGTCGCGTCTCATCGGCATCAGATGGCGACTGAAAAAAAAACAAAGGCAAGCCCTAAGCTTATATTTAAACAGCTTTTAACAAAAGATTATAAATTGACAATATAATTACCTAAATTTTAGTGCACAAAATAAAAACGTAACATGTCAATTTACATAATCACTAAGTACATTCTTATAATATGTATCGCAACTATCTAGGAATAAAATGAACACGTTAAATTAAAAGGTTACACATTCTAAAATTGCTTTATCGCCCTCAGTATATTGTTAAAGTGTAATAATATGCAGCATTAACATTTAACCCTGTTAATGTGCATGTAAAATAAAAATAACATGTTCTTTTTACACGATGGGACACCTTCAGCTTGTCTAATATATCCATATGCAGTTTTATTGCGTTGTTACTTATTTAATTTTCATAGGAACCGTCGTAATAAAACATGTTTATCGAGAAATAAAAACACGAAACAAACAATGACATGTCTATGTCTATACTTATAATAAAATTGTAAGCGATCGGTTTCTTTAAATGGAAGATATATGAGAAAAATTGTGGTTGGGAGCATTTTTAATAATGTAATAGAATCCAAAGCAACTTGTTTTGTCTGTGCGTGTGTTTACGCTAATCTCAGAAAAAGCCTGATTTAACCTTAATATTAGGCCCACACGGTAAAGTTGAATACAACAAAAATAAAACGACATCTCAACATAGATCTCAGAGTTGATAGCGATTTATAAATATAGACCTTGAAACTAATGTATAAAAACAAACATTTCGGATGCACTCACACACATCCCAATTACACTACGTGGCATCAAGTGTAAGTTCCATAGAAACTTAAATATTATACATACTCGCTGAAACTAAACCTTTTATATACATGTATATGTGTATATATAAAGTATTATCTATATGTTATATCTGTGCGGTAGCCTGTCGGCTGTCGCGCTTTGTGGGACGACCGCTGTGTACGCGGTCCTCTGATGTAGATACATGCCTCCTTATATAAATGTAGGGAACAGAAGCTTTATATGATTTTTTTCTTATTTTTGAATTAAAATAATTTGAGGCCGTCGTAGCGCAGTGGCGCGAGTGTGTGACTGTAATGCGATGGCAATGGGTTGGATTTCTACTGGATTGTTAATTTTTAATATTTACCTTTCCTCTCTCTGGTACCAAGGCTCAGTGTTGAGTTCTCACTCAACACGCATTGCGTTGAAATTCAGTGGTAAATAAAAAGAAAAAAAAATACAGTACTATATAAAAGAAAAATGGTGATTTTATATAATACAAATCTTACTCTTACACCGTTAAAGCTTTTGTAAGTTGTTTTGGTTTTGTTTACATGTAACTATTTTTAAAATATATTTTATAAATAAAAGTTTTTGAACTAAAAAATAAACAGGTAGAAAACAATACAAAACAATACATTGCTTTTAAACATGATATTAAAACAGATATTTAAAAAAAAATAATTTCGACAATACATATACTTGGTTCCGACGCAATAAAAGTCACTATTTACAATTTTATTTATATGTACCGAGTACCGTAACGTAAATAACGACTTAATCGAATGTTTGCCTGTTCGTTGTACACGTAAAAACTAATATCGTATACATAAGCTATGTTGGAATTTAATGTTTATTAAAACAACATATAAATCCTTCCTTGCGTTATAGAGAGATGCGCTAACATGGTCATGTAACAACTTTATTATATGTGCACAATTTATTATAAGATAAAAATTGTTGCAATTGCCAATATCAGGAACGACGACGAGCGACAGGGTGTTTAAAAAAATATCCAATAATTTATTCAATATATTTTTTTAAAAAAAATCATGCCATTTTTTTTTCCTACGCAAAAGCAACAGTTGTCAAAATGTATAGGTCAACTCAAATATACAGTGTGACTCCTGGTGTGGGACCTAAGTACCTATCGATTTCAGTAATTTTCACTGGTTAAGCAGATATTTGGGAATTTTTATTTATTAACTTAAATTGGAGAATACAGCCAATTCACGCTTGTGTTTTTGTCCCGAACAAATTCAAAGATGGATCAGAAATTGTAGCAAAATTATTCAGTTTTTTTTTTTTTCGAAAACTACTGATATATCAACAATATTAACAACCTTATATGCATATGAAGAATAATCACTAAAAACTTCATTCGGATAGCATTATTATATTACTAGTGGTACTTTATAAGTGCACAGAGAGCCCGTACACTAGAAGTGGTGTGTTATTAAGTACGCGTGTACTAATACTGGTACCTTATTAAGTGTGCGTGCACTCTATGCACTCAATAGAGGGGGCACATAGTGTGCGCGCATTTAATAACTGTACTAGTACTGGTACCGATTATTAAATCGAGAAATCGAAAAACACGGTGAGACTCTTCTTATATTTAAAAGAAGAGCACGTCTTTTGACAATTTTTTATACAATATTTTCACTAAAACAAACCTGATGAAGATGAAGATGAAGCAAAACAAGAAAAATAGTAAAAGTGTATTTAATATTTGTACTGTCTTTTGTGTTTAGTCCCTATCCATTTCACCTCCATGTGAATTCATCGCAGCAGATGTTTGAGAAATAATGTTTTTTTTAAAAAAAATCTTAGTTTTAAGAAAAATTGGAAATTCACTGAATAATCTCTGAAAATGTCATAATAAAACATTGAAAATTGACAATAAATTGTCAAATACTATTCCTAAAAACATCTACATCAACAACTAGTAATATTAATCCACTCCAATTACAACAACACCCGACTCATTACTAAACGTCCGGCGATATCTAAATCCGGCATCTCGATTGTCCTTAATTAATTGTGCTTTGATTGGTCTCGTCAGGAGATTGAGGAGGTATAAAACTGTTGATACGAGCTCGTCTTAGCGTCTCGTGCGTTTGTTAGTAATTAATTATATTAACTAGCCCCCTGCGGTGTGTTTGTCTGGCTTTTTGCTGAAATTAAAATAATATTACATCTAGTCTTATTTCTTTTGCGTCTAAAAATTTATTTTTATTATGGAAGATTTTTTTTTATTATTGTCCTTTTGTAATTGGGAAAATACAATACTTAAAAAAATATATATATATATATATAACATTCTTATAATATCCAACAGTATCTAAGGTATACTTATTTGAAAGTTAATTTAAAAGGAAAATTACTAATTTGAATATAGCAGGGAAAACTCTCATGCACATTTGATCATTAAAGAGACACGGGTATATCGTTATAAAATATGAACGCTACTATCAATACCTATCGGCTAATCAGTGCGCTTTTGCGAGTATCTCCCGCTATCTGATACAAGGGCATAAAGATGCTGCGGATAGCCGTATCTCAGATAATAGCCGCGATAAATGGACGAGCCAGCCGAAATACGGCGGAATTGAACAAAAAGGTGCGCGGGCGCAGGACGGTGCTATGTCACATGGTAGCAAAGGATGGTGATATTGATTATTAATATGGAGTTAGAGAAATTTATTAATCAAACAATCTATAAACAGACAGCTACCAGTGGTATTTAAATTGACAAGATTGAGAATCTGTGTTTGTTGCATTAAATTAATTTAACACTAAATTCGATATTTACTTTAAGTCGATTTTAAAAACATTTATAACGCACAAACGCATTGAAATTGTGTCACAATTATGTGAATATATTGACAGTAAACATAGTTCTTCATTATATCCTAAAAATAATAACAGCCTCGAAAAATATAAATTTATTATAAATAAAAATAGACGGAGAAATCTCTATTCACTGTTGCATTGTATGTTCCTGGCGGTATTCGCAAAGGCTAGTGTGACACTCTTATTTAGTATCGACCGGTAGCACACGCCTGTCGCAGCCAACGTTGTCTGTAGGATTGTGGGGTTTGCATCGAGAATACACCTAGAGTTATCGAACACTTAAGTTGAATTTAAATCTATATTTATATATATATAAAGCGATATTCTTGGAGTTTTCTTAAAGCAGTCGTGGTTTAATCGTTGCTTATAAGTGTTGGTGTATATGACAACACAAAATTGTTGTTGAAGATGAAGATATTTTTATATGCCACACATATTAAATTTATATTTCCATTTCTTCGCTCGGGTGTCCAATCAAAGCGCGGCGTTGAGTTCCGCTACTCAATACGCAGTAAAGAATTCGGCAGAAAGTGGGAAACGGAGTGTCTTAACACTAGGTTCCCCATGCCTGCATGACAGCAGGGTTGCTGTGTGCGGGATATAGAGTAAAGCTGATTTATTTTTATTTTATTTTATATTTTTTACACATACGTACGTGAAAGGTGACAGATAAAGTCATCGTAGTGCTTTGGCATATGCCTTTAATGCGGTGGCTGAGAGTTGGGAATATCTCTTGAATATTTAAAATATAAGCGTTGTTCCGGTCTGACTGACAAAATTTTTTGAGTAGGTATCGAACACACCCAGTCGGTTTTACAGTTATACTTCGTGCCAATGCGCCACGACTGGCCTGTCTGTGTGTAAAAAAATATACATATGTAATCAAAAGTTGTTTTATTAATCGAGGAAATCCTTCAAAATATAGGTTTCTTCAACGTCAAACAACATATTAAGTTTTACCATCGAAAATAGGTAAAGTCTCCAGCGGATGATGAAGAAGGGGTGTCACTAAATATTATTAGCCTAGAGTCTACTTATTATATATACAGATTAAAAAAGGGCATGAAGAAAAAAAATATCATACAAACAATTATAAAATTTATTTTCAAATCTTTTATTTTAAAAGCTTTAACGATGCTTTTAGCAGTAGTTACATATATATCGCGAGTCTGTGTCTTTTTTTCGTTTTCGCTATCAGTCGGTTCCGCTAATTACAAATAAGTATCGAAGTAGATCGAATCTACGTCCCTGCTGACCCTTCCTGAAAGATCGGCGCGCTGATCGAATGGTCACTTACGTTTAGTATGGACATTTTTATATTGAAATTTTGCCCATTTGTTATATAATATTAGAATTTATATATAGGCTTAAAGCTTTAGCCATGTATCTTTAAAAATTACAATTGAAGCTACAGAAAATATCTCATTACAAGCAATTAATAATACCAGGTTTTTATAAATAAAATATAATATTATTAAAAACAAATATTTAAAGAACAGTGCCTTAAATTATTTTACTTAATAATTTGAATTATATTTTGTGAGATTGTTTGTTTACATATAGATGTCTAGGATACTGCTGCTGTTACTTGCATACAAAATGCGTGTCTATATTATTCTTTCTTCAACAATTAAACATTTTTACAAATCCTTTTACAATCGTGGAAGTTTTCGTTTAAGCAAACATCGACATTATTTTACTTATTTTTTAAACTGACATTAACTTTGAAAAATCTTTATTTAAACTACGTGCCTAAGATAAAATAAATTTATTTAATTTAGTCTATATTATACAGTCTATTAAATCCTTACGTTATTATAAATTTCTTTTATGAAATATCACGTTATACTACTTTCCTACTAATATATTTGTTTTTACATAAACTTCCTCTTATTTATTGCATTAAAATTTTATTAATAAAACAGAAAAGTTAATAAACTCGACTTGTATAACGTCATACAATTTTCATATTTCTTTCAGGCATATCTCAATAATTATAGCTTAATCTACGACTATGTCCACTTGACATCTTTATAAATTAATCTTCTAATACAGCTGAATGTAAACTGCAGCAATAGTAAAAATGTGTTTTAGGAAAACATTTTTTTTTTTACCCTAGAGGCACTGAACAAGTACCTCTTGTAAACTGTACAAACGCTTTAACCACTAAGCCATACATACTATCTTATCAAGCAATGTTGAAATTTACAGTGGAATGACACTTGAAATATGTTAAATTAAAATAAAACTAAAATGTAGTTACTAACGACATGCGAAATTATAAAAAAAAACTAATTTTTGTCTTCTTAGGGTTAAAAAGAAAAGACGAACACTGATAAGATCACTTTTTTTTCTCGTCGAAATCGTATTTTTACATTTACTTAAAGAAAGATATGGCCTTTTATACCGCAAAAAATACCGCGTACGTCGACACTATAAAAGGAATCAAAATTAATAGAGTACTTCCGGTTGATTATTAAATGAGGCAGCTAGCTAGCATCGACATGACTCACGAAAAAAAACAAAAAAAAAAAGAAGGAAAACCTCAAGTTTTTTCTTTATATTGATCACCAAAACGCACCATTTTATTATAGTCAAGCTTGGAAACAATTTCAATGTACTTAAAATCAAATTATATAATTCAGATTGCAAAAGACATTCTTCTTTGTGTGTTCTCCATTCAACGTGACATTGGCGAAGTGATTAGTGCTGAACCGGCACACTCGGCACGCCATAGATAAAGAATAACAACAACAACAACAACAACAAATTGCAAAAGTCTTTTTTGAATGAGTAATATACCTAATTACAATTTATGCAAAAGATAATAGACACGCAAAAACAGATTAAAATATTTAACCAAGGATAAAGCTTAAACGTTTTGTCCAATAAATAATAGTAATAGTATAAATCAATAAATACTCCAAACGCTTAAAGGTCGCTGGCGTGCGCGACCACGTAAATAATTAGATAGCACTAATTAAACTCGACTACTTAAGACTTACTGGCTGGTTTCACATACAATTTTTTTTTATTTTTATTTTTTTTTGTCGTGCACGCGTTTAGATGCTGTGTTCTCTCTTTTATCCCTAATTTTAATGCCTCAAACTCAACGGCGTTTTGTCTAGCAGAGACAGAGAAAATAAGAACAATTTACTTCTAACCTAAGATCCACACTCAAAAGAAGAAAATGCAATTGTAATTTAGTCACAGGCAAATTGTTATAAAAGTATTTTATTTTCAAGGGATTAATTTCTTTAACTAAGCAACTAACTAAAAGTATTTAAGATGTGATATTTTAAGCGTGAAAGTTTGTGAGCAATTAGATGAAACTTTGCACTAATATAGCTTATATACCAAAATAACACACAGACACCAAACTTTCATGTCAAGATTTTTTATAATTTGCCTATAATATAGCATTAACTTTAAGCTAGCAAAGCCACTGCAGTGTCAATATGTTTACTATAATTTAAACTTTTGCTTCACCGTCGGTGGAACTGGTCGCATGCCAAATGCGGTGGTAATGTTCAACGGCGGCTAATTCTGACTTGATACTGCCGGAGGTATTCTAGCTATCTAATTTACTGCCCGCACTTTTCTTTGACATATTTCCTTTGAATATTAATTATTTTATTATATTTTATTATATCCTTGAGGCCAGTCGTGGCGCAGTGGCACGAAGTGTGACTGTAAAACCGACTGGTTGTGGGTTCGATCCCCACTCGAGGTGTTGAAATATTTACTTAAATTTATATTTCCATTTTCTTCGCTCTGGTGTCGGGACTAAGCGCGGCGTTGAGTTCTGCCACTCAACACGCAATGCCTCCAGAATTCGGCAGAAAGTGGGGACACTAGGTTCCCTCTGCTACCATGCTGTGTGCGGGATACAGCGTGAAGCTGATTTATTTATTTATTATATCCTTTATATTAAGTATACCTTTGTGACTTGCCTTCTTATAAAATATTTATATTAAAAAAACAAAATAGAACCTTTTGTACTGTAAGTAAAATACCCAGAAATGTTCTGTACAAAAATTCCAAATACAGTAGAATTTAATTTCACGTGCATATTCGACTTGGTTAAATATAAATAACTTCCGTGACATGTTTCAGTTAAAACTTGAACCATTTTTATTTTTTAAATATAAATAAATATAACTGCAGCGAAATGAAAAGCGTAATAGTTTTAGTGAAAATTTCTAAATAAACCATAAAAACATATAACACACGATCTCATGACGAGTGTCCATTTCTCTCTCCAGATTTCATTCCCGTCCTAATAAGGTACCTATAATTTATTTTGTATAACTTTTAATTCACTTAATCGAGCCATATATATCTAAGTAAATTACTTTAAACCATCACCATGGCAATGATACGGCACTTTACAGCTCCTCGGCCATTTTACAGGCCTTATAGGGACCATCTGTACTTTTATCTAATCTAATCCCTTAAGTTCATTTTGCTATATTAACTTATTGTTAATTCTAAAGTAAAATATCTAAAGTCTATTTTACAATAACAGGTTATTAATTTATAATTAGATATGAGTACAATTGATTGTAAACTCTATGGTTTTCATAATAAAATTGAAAATATTATAAATTAATTATTCGTTTAAGGCTTATTGAGATTTGCGATTACCAAATCGAATATACATTTGTTTAACTGACTGTTAGAAAGATCTCACGTACGCATACAGATACGCTAATTTTTATTAAAATTCTAGAGATCTAATCTATAGCAAAAAAATATATGTTCAATTTTAAGAGTTATCTATATCTGACATTCTGCATTGTTATTAGGAGTGTTTCCTAAGTATATAAACGCTCTATCACTTTTAAAAAAATATATTTATTCTATTATACATTATATCTCAAAATTACTTTGTATAATGATGCAATAAGCAGATTATGTAATTATTGAACACCAAGTTTATTTATCTATTTGTTTCTATAGAGCATTTGTTAAATCTTGTACCTATCACATTTAACAAGTAGCTATAACTCCATTTAATATAATTTCCGGCATAACATCTATCTATCAATGCCTTCGTAGCACACTAGCAATGAAAAAAACTAAAACGCCATTTACGAATAAAGAGTTCCATATTCAAATCGTGGCCGCGACGATTAGCATCCAAGATGGCCGCGCCCGATTTTCGGTATGATACAGATTTCAATTTCCTGTCTTTGTTATCACATTTCTGTCATCTAAAGTTTGACAAATATGTTCATTTTGACGAGTCAGACGGACGGAGCAGGTCATTTATTATTTTGAAATGATTATACAGTAGTTGTTATAGTTTATATTTTATTTTTTTAACACTTCGGTAAAAATGCAATTTTTTACCTGAATTACCAATGTGTCAATTATGCTTGAGGAATAATTCTCAACAAAATAAACACTAAACACATTTTTTTCTTTATACAAAAGAAAATGGCAATGAAAATTATATACTTTCACGACTGCATAATTTGTTTTGTATCTAACAATCAATATTTTTTTACAACTCTTAGTAAATTGTAATTATTACCTATCTTTGATGAAAAAGCATTGATCAGAGCATAAAGATTTTATCGAATGAAATAATTTAGTCGACAACATATTTACTTAAATAACATTTAAATGCGGTGTAGATGTAGATTGTATTTTACATTAATGTTGAAGATGATGAATAAAATTATTGAACAACATATTATAGTCAAAAAATCATTCTTTTTTAACTACATTTAGTAGAAATGCTATTCAAAATCAATCGCATTATATGCGTTTTAAAAAATTCTTTGTAATTGCAATGTACAACTAAAAATGAATTTAGATATATATTATTTTTAGTCGTGAATTAATAGTAAATTTAGCCGGAATTTATTATAACTAATAATATTTTAAGTACAATTTGAGCCTGTGGTGGCGCAGTGGAACAGCGTAAATGCTATCATTGCGAGATCGACCACCACTCGGAGGGATGATTTTGTTTAAATTGTTTTATTCCCTTGCTAGAGCAAAAATCAATCAAAAGTAGAGTAGACAAGGTGAAGCGCTGAGTCCCACAACTCGACTCAACCCGCAAACTCTCAAAAATGCGGGCAGGAGTTGGAGAACAAAATGTCTTATCACCTAAAGTTCTCGCCATACACCAAGTATTTTTATGCGTGAAATTGCTATTATAAATAGACACCTAATGATGACAATTTTAAAAAAAAAAAAACATTTAATCTTTAGATAAATACTTATTTAGAAAACGTATAAAAACGTAGTAAGCGGTTCGAGTCCCGCTACGTTCAAATTTTGATACGTATTTTTCTTGAATCTTTCATAAGTATGGAATAACACTTTAAAAATGTTTAAAAATAATCTTTAGATAGGTTAAAATACTTCGCCTGTCCATATACCTTATAAAATAGGTTTAAACTTCCAGAAGCTATCACGCGGCATGTAGGCATGTAAAATAAGAAGCCGCCTCGTGCGTTGAAATAGCAAAATAATTGCTGCTCTCGGCCTTAAATCCACCATCATTTGTTTATTAAGGGCCACCGCGCGCCAGTTTAACATAAAGATGCACCATGTATCACCACGGTGACTTGAAAGACTTCTAACTATTCAGCATACCTAAGCACAGTATAAGTAAGTGATTCTTATATTATAATTTAATTTCCTTTATCACTTTTAAAGTTGACGTTTTTAGTAGCGAAAATCAATGACGTGCTCTGTCCACGGTGTTATTAAATGAAAATTTATTATATAGATATTTTTTTATAGTGCGTAGTTCACTCCAACCAAATAGCATTAGGTATGATGCTGTATGTTTCCAATTTAAAATAAATAAGTCTATTATAAAAATAAAACATTACCAAATTATACTTCGCATATTGATATAGTTAACTTACTTAATTTAAATTCTATTTATTGTGAATTTTGAAGAAACATATCCAAGAAAAAACCTTAGAAATTGTTGAAATTGATTACTATATTAAATCTTATATCACATTTGAACTTCCCGCGTGCAACCAATATTCCAAGGCCAAAAAGCCAGCCCTCTGCCTACCCTGCTTGCCTGCTGGATACAGCATATAGCGCGAAGAAAATTTTTTTTTTTTTTATTGAAGAAAAAAACGTTTTATAATTCCCAAACTAAAACGCACCAGCGTCCAGCGTCCAGCGTCCGCGTAGAGAAGTGGCTCTGTCCACTTGTCATCCGTTGCGCGCGCTCGCATAAATACAACGGCGACATTCTTTGCGATCGCCGCTCCTGGTGCCCGACAGGGTTTTCTTTGTATAAATGATATGAATAATTTTCATCTCCGCTAATAAATCTTGGGACATTAAAAACAGCCAAAATTTTTACTTTTTATTTAGTTTGGTACTGCATGCTGTCCATGGATGTGGATGTCAGGTTTTAATAAGCGATGCTCAATTTGACAGGTTTTTTACAGGTAGTACCAATAATTTATATGGAATGTTATATGTTCTTAATACATAGGTAATACATGCGTGTTTTTGCGAGAATAATTTTATGATTTACTCTGTATCCCGCACACAGCAGGGTACGCAGAGGGAACCTAGTGTTAAGACACACCGTTACCCACTTTCCCCCGTTTTCTGGAGGTAGTGCGTTTTAAGTGGCGCAACTCAACGCCGCGTTTTCCTCGACACCAGAAGAGAAGATCGAAAAAATTAAAATATAGATGTAAGTAAATATTTTGTCTCATCTAGTGGAGATTGAACCCACACTCTGTGCTCCTGCGCCATGCCTTAATCAATATTTTTATGGTTTTGGATATTTTTTAATATTGAGTTTTTTGTAGCCGTGATTTTGTTATCGCTAAGTTTGTCTTACTGTTCAATTATCTATAGGTTACATTACCTATTAATGTTTCTGCTTGATTTAGCTTAATAAAATGTATTTTTCGGCTTAATCTAGCTTCAGTTAACTTCTTGTACCTAGATGTTCCACAAGACGTAGTACGTAATATTTTAATTTAGATATGACATAGAAAAGATAATTCCAATAAACAATTAACATAAATTACAATTCTGAAACTTAAGATAAAACGTTTATAATTACGCAAACTAGTGACGTACAATCGAGGCTAATACATTGTAAGGACACCTTACTAGAAGTAAGGTGTTTTTTTTTACGATATATCTATATACCTACTGGTATAATAGAATATCATTATTCTAGTTCGTGGTGCAGCGGCACGAAATGTGACTGTACTGACTGGTTGTGGGTTCGATCCCCGCTCGAGGAGATGAAATATTTACTTAAATTTATATTTCCATTTCTTCGCTGTAGTATCAAGGCTAAGCGCGGCGTTGAGTTCTTCCACTTAACATGCAATGCCTCCAGAACTCGGCAGAAAGTGGGGAACAGGAGTGTCCTAACACGAGGTTCCCTCTGTCTACCCTGCTATGTGCGGGATACAGCGTGAAGCTGATTTGATTTGATTTTGATTATTCTAGTTTTCATGTCAAGGTATTCTCTAGTTATTTTCTTAGATTCAGTGATTGGTAGATCAGGGTACCAAAAAATCACATCAGGTTACATCCAAAACTTTTCTGACAACACCGTTTATTTATGTATATAAGTTTAGGTAGTATAAAAATGTCGTTAATTTCAATTGAGGTTTAAGTTATTTTAGTGATATTTATTTACTTTCGAACTATAAACTACATGTAAAATTTAATCATTTTTTTTAATTTCAGTTTTAAAATTTAAGAAAAAATATAAAGACAGTTGCGCCTTCTCTAAATAAAATAATTAATTTCAACTGTATATTCTTACTCACCTAACATACCTACAGACAAAATATTATGATTGGTAAATATAACAAGTCAACATTATACAAATATAAATTTGAAATTATTTCTGCAGTCTATCCGTCCATGTTCTATTACAAAGCATCCAAACTCTACTCCCCGAAGCACGATTTTCCTTCCAATCAATAAAACGATCGCCGTACGAACAATTGCAAATGTATATTAGCTACACTTAATACTAACTAACCTTGCTCTCAATGAGCCATTACACATTAATAAATATTTAAAATGGATAAAATAGCTTAGTAAGTTGTTACGTTACAAACTTGAAACATTCATACATATAAATTTGACTGTTATTTTTGTAGAGCATGGCGTTGAGCTCCGCAATTTTACGATATGATATGATTAGATTATGAAGTTGGTTGCAAATAGAATAAATGAAATTAAAATTTTCTAAAAACACAAAGATAATAAAAACTCAAAATTTTATTAATAACAATATAAATATTAACAATTACTTATCTACATATCCATAAGTGATAAATTTAATAGCATACTCGTAGTTACTAATTAAATATCTCCATTTTTTCTCTAAAACATGTAGATAGTATTTTTTTTGTATTTATAAAACATTAAAAAACACACTTGTAATGTATTTGACCTGACCACCTGAGGTCTCTCCTTTTGTCACGACTCACGGAGCACCCTATAACTTAACTCCAAATAATTTGCCTTATTTAAGCGTTTTACGAAGTCGTTCTCGAAACTTTGTGACCTATTGTTACTATTAAATTCTTACAATAGAACATTTTGTAGTTAACGATTCTGTAACACAATCATTTTTTTGGACTTCATTTTATATGTAGTAATTTGACCGTGATACCTTCAAATTCCAAATAAAGAATTGTAGGTACTGGATTTCAATTTTTCTTAGAACATACTTAATACCTATAATATTTTTGCGCCGTCAACCGTAACATTGCAGATTATGATTTGGGATGCTCATTATTCAAATCACATACGAGAGTGTATATAAAATTTAACTCCACATTTTATATTATTTTATTAAGACATTGGTTTTTTTTTTTCATATAATAAAAACACTCAAAATCAACAAACACGTTCATTGTTCATACAATAACAAAAAGGAAGAATTGAATAAGTTGCCTAAATCTTCTATAAGATATATAAAAAGTGGCATATAATTGCCGTCGTGGAGTACAGCATGTGACTGTAAACGCGACGTTTGTGAGTTCGATTCCCACTCTTTGAAATGAATTATTCATATTTTGAGAGTGGTAACGGAGTGTCTTAACACAAGATTCCCTTTACCTAACTTGCTGTATCCGGGATACAGCGTGCAGCTAAAAAATATTACTATATTTAGAGTCATTAACCCTAAGTTAACCACACACAGCGGTAAAGTATTTGGTCCTCAATCCTTAGACTTGCTTAGGATCGTGTAGCGCCATCTCTCGACTAGGCGTGGCACATCACGAGTGACGTCAGCTGATTGAGCGATGAACTCGCTCAGCGTCGATCACGCCGTGTTATTATAGGATTATCCATTCAGATTTTGTTATACAGCCTGTTTTGATTATAAACTATGGATAAAATTATTGATCTACTTTTTAGTCAATTTACAAATTCAGTCTTTTTATTCTATTTAGCAAAATATTATCATTATTAATTAGTTAAGTACGTCATTTAGAAATACAGAGAAACATTTATTTGTTCAATCATAATCGATCAATGAAAAAAATAAAGTGACAAAATATTGAAATTAGATTAATTGCAAAGACATTTTAATAAAATGTATAATGTGCATGTGTACATATTGGAAGCAAAAAATTTAAAGAACAAATTACTCAAAAAATATAAAGCTCACCAGAGCACGCTATATAAATTATTAAAGGCCGTTATGGCAGAATTTGCAAGCTCTTATTAATAACATGAAGAAAGGCGCACCGAATCTGATCGAAAACTAACAGTGGGAGTGCGCAAGTTTTAAGTATAACCCTCTACGCAGGTTTCGCAACAGTAATTTAAATATTTTTAAAACACTGAGTTTATCCTTGTTCTCTTTTCAAATATTTGGAAAAAAATACTTATAAATTTAGCAGTCAAACATATCTAAATATATATGTAAATATTATAAATAGGTTTGTCACGTAGATATTATTAAATTGACGAAACTAAAAATAGGAAGCAAACTTTAACAAAATGTAACGTAATTAGCACTTGATAAATTTCAATTATATAAAACTACAGAAGTAAAATGTACAAATACAGATTAAACATTAATGTTAATATTTATATATTTTTTATTTTAAATAATATCTACTGCTTTTTACTATTTCTTTAAGAGCTTTTTAGCCCAGGGTACACTTAAAACAAACACAGCACTCTTATACCTATCATAATACCGATATCTTAGCGCTAAGCTCGTGAAACATAAAAGTATTACCTTTAATACCTTATTCAATAATAATTCTCATACAAGATTGAGATGATACCAGACTACGCCAACGTAAATTAATATTTCATAAGTAAATTATTATAATTACTTGTACACTTGATATCTTGTTTCGATACGTTAATGTCTATGAGAAAAATTATTCACTACGAAATTAAATGAATCACCGTGTACAAATTTGTAAGCAATACTTTGCTAACATTTTATATATCAAGTTATTTAGTTAAGTAATTATACACTTATAATGATCAGCTTGTAAAAGCTAAAGAGGTTTATATATTTGATTATTTATATTTTAAATTTTGCCGCCTTTCGTTGTTTACATTATACGCTTTCATTTCTTACTAAATCTTAATCTTTCTTTATTTGTACTAATATAATCAAAAGGTTTATTATATATAATATATTTATTTTATTTAATATATTTTGGCGTAAATCTCACTTAAGTATTTTATATTATGTATTGATGACCTATTTTTAGTCTGTGTAAGGTGCTTACACTTCGCAGATAAAAAAATAAAATTATACATATGTCAACGCAAACAAAACTATGTCAAAAATTGTTCTAAATCTCGTGTAATAACAAAAACATTAACACAATCATACTTACGTATAAATCCATGTAATTTTTAAACAGGTTTAATTATAAAATCCCGACGTGATGGCTGAAAAGTAAGTTTAACTTTTGTTATTGTTAACCATTCTTGTTTAAAATGTATTATATAAATAAACATAGCTCTCGATATATCCATAAAATTAATACATATAAGTTGATTATTTATTTCCTTCTAGTCACTATTCTTATACCTTGAAACGTGAAACTAAAGAACCTGTTTATTATGATTACTGTTGTGTATGTTAATTTATTTTGTTCCGCCTTAGGTTCTTATCTGTAGAATAACAAATTTTTACTGCGTGACCTCTAATCTACATCTTTGCAATTTATACCAATGCAAACTAATTACTAAATAACACTGCTTGTTGGATCTTTATCTCTTATTGGTTTGCTTTCATGCTTTATTAATCTGTTAGCAAATAATACTAATCTTATCAGAACAGACATGATTTTTATGCCAGGTAAATTGGGTCATGAATTCAATTTTATATATATTAAATATAAAATAATTAAAAAAAAATGTGAAAACAATCTGAATAATTCTTACAATATTTCTAAATCTTGTATAGAATGTTATCATTTAATTACCCTTGTGTACTTGCACTCATTTGAGCTTTGTTCCTCAAAGACTATTCTGTGTATAATAATTAAAATTGCTGGCACAAAATTGTTCTTATATTAAATTTCTCTATGCAAACGGCAAGAAATGACCATGGTTGAAACTATTTTCTTTCATTTATTGATTGATTGATGATGTTTTTGTGTTTGAGATGAATGAACTTTTAAACTTTAATGCTAATGCATCAAAAATGTATTATAAAATAGCTATCGAAAATAGAATCATGACAATTTAAGAAAGTTGCTGGTTTGGAGCAAACTTTAGTTTACTAAACATTTCAAAAATCAGTTTCACACCTGCACTCAGCAGGGTAGTTAAAGGGAACTTAGGTTTAGGACACTATTACACTACACTTCAGAAGTATGAGATTTTCAAATGTTTATATTTTATTTTAGCAGTGAAATAAATCCCAATAATGCTGATGCAACACCTAAGCAAGAAGAGAAATCATCAGGCAACTGGTGGGACTCATGGATCTCATCAGCAAAATCCAAGGTATTTTCAATAATATATTGTATTTATAAAGAAAATTTTAAAACATTTTATATGCATTACATTTATATTAAAAAATTACAGTCTGCAGAAGTTTACACAATGGTAAAGAAAGATCTAGATGAAATAGGTACAGCAGTTAAAAGTGAAGCCAGTCATGTGTTCAGTTCCACGTCTAATGTAATTGGTAAAACTTTGAAGGTGAGTTGTTAAGTACTATTTTATTACTAACTAGTTTAACATATGTTATTTTATTTTTAATGTTTTAGTTTAATGATTTGATTAATGTTTTTTTTATGTTTTTGTATGTAAAATTAAGTTTGTAAATAACTAAATGAAGGCACTTATAATTACGAAGGCCGCTTCCTTTAGCGGATGTGTGTTAGTTACAAAGGTGTGACTATCGTAATGGTTATGAGTTCGACTCCTATTTGATGGAATGAATTATTATTTATTAATATTTTCATTATTTCGCTCTGGCACCAAAGGCCCGGCGTTAAGTTCCGCCAGTCAACAGGCAATCAAAAAATTCAAAAAATTCTATGGAAAGTGGGCATCTTAACACTAGGTTCCGTCTGTTTACCCTGCTATATACAGGACACAGCATGAAGTTCTCTTTTATTAATTTTAAAGAAACTAATCATTAATTTTATATGTGTATGAACATGTAATTAATCAATTTTATTTTCTTATGGGTATAATTTACATAAAATGAAAAGTTAAGAAAATTATAGTTACACCAAAATTAAATTAATTTTCTTCTCTGATTTATTATTAATTATTTTCATTACTTACTTTCAAAATATAAATTATACTGATAGCCACAATTCATTATTTACTATTTATAATATTTTTATATTAGATACAAACAATTCATTAAACTATATTTTTAGTTGGACTCTCCTGAATCAACTGCGAATGTAATGAAGAAAAGTTTGAGCAGTTTTATAGGTTTGTACGGCATTTCTTAATATTAACATATGCTAAAAAAATATTTTAAATCATCAATCATTTCTGTGCTTCTTTTTTTCGCTTTTCTTTCGCTTGTTTTTTTTATATACTTAATGCTTTAAAAAAATATTATATGTAATTTGTATATTATGTATTCAGGTCAAGTAAGTACAGTTCTAAACCCGGAGCCAGATGATGAAGATGACACTGAAGTGATCCTATCATCTGGTGATACAACGATGCTGTCCACATATAAGGTAATTTTAAGGTTATGTTTGTTTGGGTTCATGCTGCATCCCGCATAGGGTAGGTGGAAAGTACCTAGAATAAGACACTCCGTTCCCGAATTTTCGATGAATTTTCAGAACATAGCGAGTAAGTTGTATATTGTTAGCGGAGCGACGAAATGAAATTATTAATGAAAGTATAATAAGAAATGAAGTAATTTCCCTAAATAAGAATTGAACCTTTGTCTGCATTGACATTCATATGCTTTGACACTGCGCTACGATAACTGACGAATTTTGAGAAACTGTTCTATAATATTGAGAAATATATTACAATTACAAGTATGTTATATTTTATACAAAATGCAATTTTGTATAAAAAAATATTTAATTTTAAATTAAAAAATCACACTAAAACCCCTCGAAGTGTTATGGCACCGCTTGTGACGTCAAATCTGAGTACGAAATGTTAATTCATTTGTATACCGAGGCCGGACGCACAGCACTCACACTGATTGTCGTTCAATATGTCGTATTTTGTAGTTCTCCTTTTTCTACATCATTATTTCATTAATCCTACATTTAAAATTAGTTCGTTTCTTGTAATACATTAATAGGGTTTCAATAATTAAATAAGAAAAATTAGAGCCGCCGTGGCGCAGGGACACAAGTGTGACTGTAACGCGACTGGTTGTGGGTTGGATCCCCACTCGATGAAATAAAATATTTGTTTAAATGTATATTTTCATTTCCTAGCTCTGGTAGGCAAAGCGCTTCGTTGGGTTCCGCAACTCAACACGCAATACCTCCAGGATTCAGCGGAAAATGGGAAATGCCTGTATGCGGGATACAGCGTGAAGCTGATAAATTACATACATAAATTTTGTGATTTTTACTAGTAAATGTTATAAAGCGTTTTTTTTTAATTTCAATCTGCAGAAAGAACTAGAAGCTCTCCAGCGCGTCGACGCCACCTACATTGTCCCGGCGTACAGTCCAGAATTCGAAGCCTGGAAAAATAGCCTCGAGGACTCGGAGACAGTAATCACTTTAGCCTCAGTGGTGCGTCGTCTGGACTCGAACCCGATACTAAAGTTACAGTACGACAAGCTGGTGCCAGATGCAGTGTCTCATAAGGAGTTTTGGGAAAGGTTAGTTGGATTTTTTTTTTTAGTTTTTCTTTTTGCTCTTGTATTAAAAAAATATTCTTGTGTTTGTCTATTTAACTGCCAAAACCGTGGAATTTATACCTTTTTTAAAGACAAATTTCAATATTTTTTTATTTTAAGATAAATTTTGCAAAAAACCCTTCAATCGTTTTTTTGGTGGTTATAAAACTTGAAATATATACCATGGCGCAGTAGTTAATTCTCACACTGTACGCGATAGTTGTGAATTTGATTACTATACAGGAAATGATATTTGTGTATTAGATTACCTTCAAAAAGCGCGTCTATCTCGAACTTAAAAGCCGGCGCCGCACCTGTAGCTCCTCTGGTGTTGCAACCTGGTGCCCTGACGCTATATGATCCACTCCACCACTTGCAGGTACCTGTTCCGCGTGGCGCTGCTGCAGGACCGGCTGGCGGCGGCGTCCCGCCAGCGCGCCGCGCCCGCCGACCCCGTGCTGGCGCACCTGCCGCTGCAGGCCGTGCAACCCATCGAGGAGTGAGACTTTTTCTCTTTTCATTTTCTTGTCAGTTTCACGCTCTATCCCGCACTCCATTCCCCATTTCCCGCCGAAATTTGGAGTGAATTGGAAACATTGTGCGCTAGGTGACAAAACTCAACGCCGCATTTGTGTTATTATCAAAGAGAAGAAATTAAAGTAGTTGAAACATTTAAAATGTGGAGTTATGAAAATAATCCTTATAACAAAATTGTATTATAGTTTATAAACTAAACTTTTAACTATTAAAGGAATAAAAGTGCAATGAATAGTGTAGTACTATATGTCAAACTTAATTATTTTGCCATAATTCAACCAAAAAGAAAGTTTGTATATATACAATTATTTGTATACATTCTTTATAAAAAAATACATTTAAATAGATTTTTTATACCTTGTACTTCTTAGCATTATTTTTAGAGCAAGGTATTAACTATACTTATTTTCATATTTTTATGCACTGTTAACATTGTCCAAATAAACAGGAAAGAGGGCAATACAATTTTTTCTGCCAATTTAATTTTATTACCGATTATCATTTTCTATGTTTTCATCTTTTATATATTAAAGCATATTGCTTTAATATATTATATAAATTATACTATCCTATTTATAGATACTTCACATATTTTATAATTAAATTATAGTAAATAAAAAAAGAGCTAAGAACTTTGTAATAGAATACTTAATGCTTACACAAAAAACTAAACTAAACGTGCAAAAAAATGCTCTAATGTAATAAAATATAAATGTTATGTTTCTTCTATATGCAGAAGTCCAAAAAAGGTGCTCTCTGGTATAATACCGGAACCTGTCGAAGAGAAGGACATAGACAATGTGACCTGGGAGGACGGTAAGTAATATGTTAAATTTAAAATCATTTGAAATTATTACTTAAAATTATTTAAAGTGTCAAAAATTTCTATATTACATATTCTGTTTGAATTACCTCACCTATAACATTTGTTAACTATTAAAATCTGTTTATTTGTTTTGATATTATAGAAAAAACTAAAAGTTTGTATTTTTAGACTATTAAATAAGTTACAAAATTATTCTTGTTTGCATTTCATCAGACGATATTATATTTATAGTATATATTTATTTTTTTATATCTTTCATGATATCCGTCCAACATTCTGATGTAAAAAGTTTAGTTACATATGTATTAAAATCGACCAGACCCAAGAATACACTTGTAATTTAATACCAGGGACCAATCATTTCGTTTTCGCAAAACGCCATTTTGTTTTGGGTAGTTTTTTTCTTATGATGTCTATGGATATTCATTGTTAAGATTCAATTTTCCCTTTTCACGCAGAAGATTTTGCAAACGATGTAGAGTTAACAGAAGAACAACAGATTCTGCTTCTTGAAGAGTACGAGAAGGAAATAGCATCGAAAAAAATTAAACCGCGTGACAATAAAAATAATAACGCAAAAACAAATCAAAAAGACACAAATAAATTAGATAAAATTAATAAAAATGTCAAAAGTCCTGTTAAAAAGATAGATGAGTGTGGAAACAATATGGTGGAAGATTATTTCGGGGATAAAGAGGTTAAAGATGATGCAAGTGCGAATTCCGATGAAAGTTGGGAGAAGGAATTTGAAATTGAGGAACCTGTAGAACAAAAAGCCTGATTGTTTTCGTATTTCGGCTTTTAATTAGCCGAATAAGTACTATTTGATAAAAAAAATCGATGTCGATTGTAACGAAATGGCGATTGTGAATTTATGAATCGATTTTAAACTTTTTTGTTGTCTTTAAATCGATGTGAAAAATAATATTTACTCTGTTGATAAAATAATACTTTGATTGC
Organism: Heliconius charithonia; assembly: GCA_030704555.1. NCBI lineage: Eukaryota > Metazoa > Arthropoda > Insecta > Lepidoptera > Nymphalidae > Heliconius > Heliconius charithonia. Next base: position 15,900,043 of record CM060819.1, read on the forward strand.
TTATATGAGCAAAATTGACAGTTTCATATATATTTTTTATTGTTTTCCGATTTTTTTATATAATCTGTGTATTTTTACGATCTGCTCTATTAGAATATTAATGTCCGTTGATAATAAAAAAATAGTATATTAAGATTGGGTTGCCAAATAATGTCTTAGTATAGTATCAAAAACTGCCATTTATATGTGCGTTATAAAAATAAAATGTAAAGACGCAGGTATAAAATATAATGAAATCTACATTTATACAAAACATTACTACATGCTTATAGTAAAGGTTATTGTATGAATGATGGGTGTAAAATGGCAACCCTACGGCCGATAGCACAATATGAATGATTTTTCACTAAAATATGATAATATTATTCGTATACAATAAGACCACGCAGTTATTTTTTCATTTGTAGGTTTAATTGTTGATTAAATAAAATTTAATATTTATATTATTCAACTCACCCTAACATTGGTCAAAATTAATCTGAAATACGATTGTAAATTAATAATATTTTTTTAATAAGAGTCTTAAACTGGATTTAAAATGTTTTTAAACATTTAACATGTTTTATACAGCGTGAAAGTGATTTTATGTTTAAAAATCGTGAAAATTAAATTTTTATTTTTTTTGTTAGCTTCACACTGTATCCTACACACAGCAGGGTAGGCAGAGGGAATCTAGTGTTAAGGCACTCCGTTCCCCACTTTCTGCCGAATTCTGGAGGCATTGCGTGTTGAGTGGCAGAACTCAACGTCGCGCTTTGCCTCGACACCAGAACTATGAAATGGAAATATAAATTTAAGTATATATTTCATCTCCTCGAGTGGGAATCGAACCCACAAACGCTTCTACTGGCCTCATCTTAAAGATCTTATTATTAGTAACTTACAATTAAAAAAAAACTGGTTGCTGCGTGGTGACTATACCAATTTAATAATATAGAGTAATAATTGATTACATATAAATACGGATTTATTATAGTTATTAAGATTCACTTTATAACAACGGTGTCCATAGTATATAGTAGAGTAAAAATTTAGTAAATAAAGGTAACTCATTATGACATACAGCTTGCATAGACTTTGCTTCATTTAATGCTGTAAGTTAAGACGAAAATCATTTTTTTTATATATATATTTCTTGTGCAATACTGATTAAAATTATAAAATGTATAATATTATTACTACAATGAAAAGAAAAAACGTTTTAAAGGGTTTTCAAATTTTTTCGCTTATAAACCTCTTATATTATAATGTTTTCCTTGTATTCTAATCATCTCATTTCATTTTACATCTATTAAAGCTAATCTAATTCGGATTCAATATATATGAACCAAAACCGATCATTTTAAAACATCTTCTTATCTATCTTAAGAGTTTTGACACAAAATGAAAATTTCTTCATATTATTATAAATAAATATATATAATATACTATTTTAAATACATAGATATACATACATACTATTTTCACAAAATTTCTTATTCTTCACCTCCTAGAGTCTATTTTTGTAGTTACTTTATTATTTATATATATAACTATTCCACCGATTACGCCTTCTTTATTACTAATTATTATAAATATGTATGTAATTATACAATATAATGCACTAACTGAAGACTTTGCTTAAATAAAATATTTTAGTTATCGATATTGTAGATATAGATTATATATCAATAATACATAAAAAAATATTCAATTATTAGGAATTTATCATTTATTATTAACATTTAAAAATGTATTCTTAAAAGTTAATATAAGAAATTTGTATTTAAATCATTGAGTTTTGGCATTTAAATCCACATAACTATCAACTTTATATATTGTTGTTTTATTAAACAAAATGTTTTCACCGTCCTTTTGTTACGTATTATACATTTTTTTTTATTTTTCTATAAATATTTATTTTAGTAATAATTTATAATCATATTTACAATACGAAAAACCATTCCACTTTTGTTTTATTACATTGTACCTCGAAGTAACACAATGTCTCGTCTCTTTATTTTATTTTATTATATTAACCTCCTCATGTGACAAAGTAACTAAATAGAATATGGTGAAGCAACACCTACATTTTTTTTTTCTACTTGAAATTATTATGTATTATTAACAGATCTTTTATATTTCGCCAAATGCAATAAGTTTTGTTTTGGAAATGACAATCTAAGTAAATATCTTACATATACATTTAGTTATAATTATTTCGAAAATAATTAATTTTATTGTTTAACGTTATATAGAATATGAGTGTGATATGCCCATTTTGATTGATAGTATTAGATAGTTTAAGAAATTATATAAGTTGTTAGTAATTATAAAAACTGCATAAAAAGTATTTATCCAGACAATACGCTATTCTTTTTTAATTAAAATTATGTTTTTCAGCACCATTTTTATTAATTATCTATATAGAACATGTGACAACTGTCATTTGACGTTGACATTAGATTTCGTTATGTTTGTGTAAATTATTAATAAGAATATGAATAAAGTTATTAAAAATTGTAATTGTTTTTTTTTTAACTCGAATTCTACATACATATGAAAATATAATCATAAGTGTTGTATTTTTTAAATTTGTTAGTTTTTTGTTTTTAAAGTTTCTAAATGCCAGATTTTAATGTTTACTTTAAGAGTATATTTGCTTGGCAACTCGTAATGTTAAATTCTAGAGTGTGAGAAACAGAATGTAATTATAATTTAAAAAAATACTACGTTTAATAATACCTATTATTAATACCTGTAATAAAAATAATAAGTTTTATATTTAATGGAATAAATGAAACAAATTCATGAGAGTTTTCATTTTTTAATTAGTTTTTACCATTGGTATATCAGGCGGTACTTGTCCATCTAAATGCGGGTAGAAAGCTCCGGAAGCCCCCATTGCTAAACTTGTCGGGGAATCCCCTGGACGTGGGTACGGGTGGTGAGGTGGCGCACCCATCCATTGTGGATACCAGTACAGACCCTGTCAATAAAAATTTGCTATAACAAAGTTTTAGCTAATAATTTTGTATTGGTGAAAATTTACCGAAATATTCATTTACAATCAACAGTGACAGGCGAGTCTCGGGATCTACTTAAATTTTTTCGATGTGTATCAAAATAGTAAAATAGAGACGTCCTCAAATATAATATAAAAGAACCTAGAAGAACAAATTCAAAGAACTAATTAACACACACACACACAACACACTATACACGTCCAAAAGGGCACGTTACCTTATTATTTCCGGCACCGCCAGAACAAGTATATCTATATTCGTTGACAGTGAGAGGATCTAAGTAACTAATGCCGGCGATAGAGCCATAGTTCGGTGGGAACATAAACCAGCAACCGTCCAACGTATCTAAAGAGAAACAAATAAATATACAGTTCTATACTTTTTTTAAAAAAAATTAAATTAGCTTCACGCTATATCCCGCACACAGCAGGGTAGGCAGAGGGAACCTAGTGTTTAGACACTTCGTCCCCCACTTTCTTGCGAATTTTGGAGGCATTGCGTGTTGAGTGGCAGAACTCAACGCCGCGCTTTGCCTCGACACCAGAGCGAAGAAATGAAAATATAAATTTAAGTAAATATTTCATCTCCTCGAGTGGGGATCGAACCCACAACCAGTCGGTATTACAGTCACACTTTGTACCACTGCGCCACGACTGGCCTCAATACTTTTTTAAGAAACGTATAAAAGTGTTAATATATCAGGATTTGAACCTAAAGTTTTGTTGACATTTTTATACGCTATTTTATTACAATTTATTTATGTTTATGTGGCAATTGTTATTCCATAAAATTATCATTTGGCTAAGGAGAATCCTATTTACACACTTGAAGGGGTAAAACAAACATTTATTTATAAAAAACAGTTCAATCAAATTATTTTTAATTTGGAATAATTCGTGTCTATTTAATGCAGAAGGTTAGAAAATTTAGGAAATATGGTCATATACTCATAAATTTCCTTTTTCTTATTTCACTGGATTCAGCCTCTTAACAAAATTGTCATTAAATGTTGTGATTTGTCTGTCCAAAAAATATAAATAATTTCAAAAATGCAATTACATGTAATATTAGTGTAATCAAGTCCTGGCGGCTCAGTGGACACGTGATACGCTTCTGTAGTCTTTTCCAGGAAGGGTGGAATTGGAGATAGACCTGTACCGGGGTCACCCGGGATTATAAATGGACCTAAAAACCATTTTAATATAATATTTTTAACATTTTAAAAGTGTCATTCTACGTTTCAAGAATAACAATGTTTTTTTAAAAAACGTATTAACGTAGCTGTTACGTTCCGTTCAATTTCTTAATACGTTTTCTAAAATCAGCTTCACGCTGTATCCCGCACACAGCAGGGTAGGCAGAGGGATCCTAGTGTTTTTTAGACACTCCGTTCCCCACTTTCTGCCGAATTCTGGAGGCATTGCGTGTTGAATGGCAGAACTCAACGCCGCGCTTAGCCTCGACACCAGAGCGAAGAAATGGAAATATAAATTTAAGTAAATATTTCATCTCCTCGAGTGGAGATCGAACCCTCAACCAGTCGGTTTACAGTCACACTTTGTGCCGCTGCGCCACGACTGGCCTCAGAAAACACAAAAATTTGATACTTAAAAAAAACAAAGTTGATGAAAAATCTATTAATAAATTTCATCTGAATCTTGACATTATATATAATGTAATTAAGCATATTTCAAATTTAATATCTCATATGCATTTTAATGATCACGTTGACAGACGTTTAAGGACATCAAAGAGAGCTTAGCCTCATGTAAAATCTAGTATTTACATGAACTTAACTCACTAGAATTCACTTATATTTGACCGTCTAGTTAAAAAAGTCGTTGTGCTATGAAGTCTACTTAAGCTACTCCCATCTAATATCAAATTCATCTTAGCATTCTCGTTTTAACTTTGCTACGACTGTGGCACTTAAATCTTATAATTGTACTTATTTAGAAGACGTAAAAAATTTTTAACAAAGCGGGATTTGAACTCGCGCTATACGTTTCCAAGAGAGGCGGGTTCAAATCACCGTACTTTAATTTTTTATACATTTTTTAAACAATTATTTTTCTTTTGTAAGTGTGAAATAACACTTTAAAAAAATGTTTAAAATTATATACTTATAATTGTAGTTTAGTAACTATGTCATTTTATAATAACTATAAAACTTATATATAGTTGTTACCTCCATAGAAATTTGTGTTATTCCATTCACAGACGTGATGGTCACAAACTAATGGTGAAAATTGTTCCTTTGTGTAAAACGAATGTCCATTTGGCAGGAACTAAAATAAGATTTTTTTAAATTTAAGCAATTATAAAAGATGTTGAGTCACCGGAACTCCTTTCGGTCCAAATTCACCTCCAAAATTCGGCAGAAAGTGGGGGACGGAGTGTCTTACACTAGGTTCCCTCTGCCTACCCTGCTGTGTGCGGGATATAGCGTGAACTCCTTTATATTATACTAAAATCCTCACTTTGCCAAAATTTCGTAATGAAACCGTCGTAGCCTACAGTACGGTTAAGAGAAAAGTAAAGAGATTCGAGATTAGCTGTAGATCTGTGTAGCTAAGTTTTTTGTTTTGCTTACTTTGACCACTTTTAAGTTCAGATAAACTAACTTCAGAGCGGCCACGACTGGTTGACCGTGCTCTAGTGAGCCAAGCCTGTAAACGCGTAGATTCTTTTGCACTCGGGCAAGACAAACGCGCCAAGTTGTGGGTTTGATTTCCTCTCGAGCAAATGAAATATATAGCTCACCCTAGCAACAAGGAAAAGCGCGACGTTGAGTTCAGCCATTTAACTGCCATGCCTCGAAAATTTGGCGGATAATGGCGAACTTAATCTTAAATTCCCTCTGCCTATCCTGTTATGTGCGGAATACAACTTGGAACCAAAAAAAAATAATCGGAGGTTTACTCGATTACCAATATTTTAAATTTGAGGAGAATTTGTGGAATTTATCATTTGTGTATAAAGACACAATTATTCTATTATTATATAGTTAATAGAGAACGAGGCCAGTCGTGGCGCAGTGGTACAAAGTATGACTGTAAAACCGACTGGTTGTGGGTTCGATCCCCACTCGAGGAGATTGAAATATTTACTTAAATTTAAATTTCTTCGCTCTGGTGTCGAGGCAAAGCGCGGCGTTGAGTTCTGCCACTCAACACGCAATACCTCCAAATTTCGGCAGAAAGTGGGGAACGGAGTGTCTTAACACTAGGTTCCCTCTGCCTACCCTGTTGTGTGCGGGATATAGCGTGAAGCTAATTTAATTTTTAATTTTTATATAGTTAATACCTTGTAAGGCAAAAATACTCTTTTGTATTATATTAATTTGTTAACCCGTAAACTTCCTAAATACTTTGAATAACTCACCAGCATGTAGTCGTAATGTCTAAACCTTATTCCCTGTATGTTAAAGTCCAAAATAAAGGAGCCAGATGTTATGATGCAGGAGACAGCTGTCAATGGCGGTAGCTTGTACATGATAAGACCACATTTTACAATCGCTTTTGGCATTGTTGATACGTCTCTTATGTGCTGTAGGTTCTTTTTAAATGGAAACCTATGAAATATTATATAATGGAAATATTTCAAAAATTATATCTTCTCGCTTATTTAATTTCTCGTTTGTTAAGCGAAAAGAACCCAGTGTTAAGACACTGCGTGTTTTTACGTTCGGTGACAGAAGTCAAAACTACGCTTCGTCGACCCAAGCCTTTTATAGTGCATCAAAACATAATTCGAGATTACAATCCCGATAATTGTTTACAGATAGATATATTTCTAGTGTATTGTGACGTGATGTGAGCAGTAGGGTAGGTTGAGGGAGTCTAGAGTTAGGCACTCCGCTCGCCACTTCCCGCCTATTTCTGGAACCATAGCGTGTTGCCGTGGCGGAACTCGACGCCGCGATACCAGAGTGTAGAAATTTGCTTAATTTTTTCCTCGAACGAGAATCCAACTCACAACCTGTCGCATCTATAGTCACACGTCTGTGCTCCTGCGCTACGAGTCAAGGTTTATAAAATATTGTATTACATACTTTATTATAGTAAAATATGTTTTGAATTTCGAATCACTACAATAAATTACCTAAATATACATATACCCAAATGACACTCCAGACCATGTATGTAATTGTCCATTTGGAAAACCACATTCGGGTCTTCCTCCAAAAAATATTTAGTATCATCCATGAAATGTATAAAGCCCAAAAAATGGAACCCGCGATCTTTGCAATACGGAGTGATACCGCGTCCCATGTTGTAAATATCGCTATACAATTCTGATACGAAAATATAGACGTTCTTGCCACAGTAAAATTCTGAAAAATATAGACAATAAAGTTCGTTATTTCATGAAATTTCATAATAAATGTATTTATATTATATAATATATAAATATATAATTTTTTATATGCTTAATAACAAATATACTAACAGTGTCTATATTTTTATTCGCGATACCGTAATCTATCGATACATTGTAAATAAACTCTTTGATCTGATTGATCACTTCTACAGCAAAACCGACCGATAGGTGTTACTTCAGACCACAGAGCCCAGAAATGAAAAATGTGTTAATAAAATGAAATTTTAATCATGATACCTAAAAAAAAGTTCTCAATGTATACCGCACACAGCAACGTAGGCAGGGGGAATCTAATGGTTAGACACTCCGTTCCCCACTTGTCACCGAATTCTGGAGGCATTGCGTGCTGAGTGGTGGAACTCAACGCCGCGCTTTGCCTCGACACCAGAGCGGAGAAATGAAAATATAAATGTAAATAAATATTTCACTTCTTCGAGTCCACAACCATTTCACAGTCACACTTTGTGCCTTTGCGCCACGACCGGATCATAAAAAATATTTTTTACTATTTATGTTAAGCCTATTGGAGTATTTTTTAACTCTACGTTGAGTTTTTGCATTTGATAATGGCGGTTCACAAAGTATCAATTCAAGATAACAATATCGCGGGAGATTGTAATATAATGCGGAAATTGCAGAAAGAGCTTGTGACCTCCAAGTTCGTATGGAACCCTCGGTGGGCGAGCCCGTCTCGCGCTTGTCCAGTTTTTATTACATCTCCACATTATACAAATTTGCACCCCAAAAATCCAGGTCATATCGTGGTAATATAGTTGTAAAAATCAATAAACAAAATCATCAACTTCTCTTAACTTTACCTTGACTCAAATAAAACTCAGTGGGAACAGCCCCTCCAGCTGCAGAATTATATGTAGCAACTCTTTCATTTTTAATCGCATTGTGATTATCATACATTGTTAGCATGTTGTCTATGGCGTCGTCCAAAGCAATTAATAGGACCTTATTAGAAAAATACATTAATAAGAGACAAATTAGTATAAAGGAGTTTGGATAATTGAGGTCGGTCGTGGTGCAGGAGCACGAGCGTGTGATTGTACACTCGACAGGTTATGAGTTCAATCCCCAATTGAGAAAATGAAATATTTGATATTTTCATTTCTTTGCTTCAGAATTCGGCGAGAAATGAGGACCGGAGTGTTTTAACACAATGCTCCCTCTGTATTCTGTGTGCGGGATACAGCGTGAAGCTAAAGAAAATAAGTATTGATGAGAAGTTAAATTTATCAGAAAATCTTAAAACTTGTACGTCTGAAGTTCTGGTAGCTTTTAATTGTTTGTTTAGTCCTATCCAAATTCCACTTCCGCCCAACTTTCGTTACATTGCGTGTTGTGTGGCGGAGCGAGTAGTGAAAATTTAGCTAAGTACATTCCACCGAGTGAGAATCGAACCCACAACTATCGTATTTGCAGTCAGATGCTGTTCCGCTGTGCCACAAGGGATTCTGGGAATTTGTACGAGGAATAAAATCGTGCACTTACAATTTAGTTGCGCCCTATGTTGGTCTCACCTTTAGTTCCTTAATATGCATTGTAATAAACCTTCCTAGGTGATCAGTAGCGATGTGCACATGCTCGTTTATAATATACTGCAATAAAAAATATTATAACAATATGTTTTTTATTAATTAAATTTTAATATTTTTATTTTGTAAAATTACCATTTATCTGTCATACATAAAAAGCTTGGGAATTTGGTGAAAAAAAAATATTTTATAAAACTATACAATATTTTAAGAACCTGATCGGGTGCCCTTTTAATCTTCATCATCTCGATCTGGTAGTGGGCGAGGTGATCGAGCTTGTCCGTGGGATCGTGTCCATAGATTTCGTATGCGTCGATAATCATCGCCAGGGTGATGTTTTCGCTCGGCTCTTGACAACATGGGTGACGTCGAATATCGTAAGCAGCCTAGAATAATTAGATATTAAATCAGAAATTAATTGATTTAAGCAAATTTATTTTTTTTAGTAAATTATTAAAATTCAATCTGCACCATATTCCAAAATTAATTTACAACCTCAATTTTCAATTCATTCACCAAATACCTATTTTACTAATAATATTTTGCAAAAAGTATAATCATGTTTAGGTACAGTTTGTTATATTAAGTGTAATTTGTAAAATAAATAAATTAATCAATAAATCAGCTTCACGCTGTATCCCGCGCACAGCAGGGAGAACCTAATGTTAAGACACTCCATTCCCCACTTTTTGCCGAATTCTTGCCTCGACACCAGAGCGAAGTAATGGAAATATCAATTTAAGTGAACATTTCATCTCCTCTAGTGAGGATCGAACCCAAAACCGTCGCTTTTACACACACGGGCACACTTTGTGAATGTGCACAAACAACACAGGGGCACGATGTTTGAAATTTGTGATTGTTGTTAAACAATACTTACAATCATTTGTAAAAGCCATATTAAATAAGTAAATGATATGAAAACCCGAGCACTGGACGAGTTCATATCGCTACACAGCACATAAAAACTGCGACGTGGGACCAATTACAAAATTTTTAACAATCAATAAAAATTACATTAGAACTGTATAAAATGACTTTTAGAAATAACGATAAACTTTATTAAAAAATTGATATTTTTTTCTCATTCGTTTTAGCGCACTTTTTTTATAGGCCGAGAAACTTGCTACAATTCTACTAAGTCTCTACATTACAGTACCTATGCTAAGACCTTTATATTATATCCAATAGGGGACCAATTTTCTACCTAGATCGCTGAAATAATAGAAGCTATTGTTATTCTATTGCAAATGAATATAGGTATCCTTGGAGATTGCCTATGTTGAGAAGTGGACGCCGAAAGACTGGTGTGATGATGATGTTATAGTATTTAGGATCCTATTCAAATGTAGTATGCAATGAGCTATATGCAACTAAAATATATGTAAACTAAAATGTACTGGAGGAATGAGAAAGGTCAATGTCATTTATTATTTTCTTTCACAAATACATCACGTGTCAAAGTGGTACTTGTGATAATTAAAAAATACAACTTTTCATTCTTTATTTCTTGAGATAAAAGAACAATTCAAGTTCTAAGAAGTTAATGCGAAGAGGTTTTGTTCATGTTATATAGATAGCTATTGAAGTAGAACTTGAAACAAACGTCTTGAAATAAAAAAAATCCATTATCTTTTACTTCTTTCTTTCTTCTTTTAAGTGATAATGGTTTTGAAAAATTATAGTTTTAGTTAGATATTTTAAGGCAACATAGCAGCTCTACTTCGTATATTTATTATATTTTCTGTAAGAGCTTGTTATGGTATTTTTATCAAACTGTTTCCCAACTTATTTCATATGGGACCTACAAATCTAGAATCCCAATAAGGTATCTTATATCCGGTTATTATAGAGGCATTGTGCCAAGGAACAAATTCGTTCATATCGATCGCCCTATCGCGCATCTCCCCCGCGTCGAAGTCACCCAAACGACTACAACCGTGCGAGCAGCCATTGTAATAAAGAAAACCTTTAAAAATGGTCTAAAACATACAAAACTTTCATTTTATTATACAAAAGCGATATTTTAAATAAACAAGTGTATTTTAAATTAACAAAAGGAGGTATCGTATATTCCACAATGGGTGCTGAAAATAGCAATTCGGAAATGGCTGCTCAAACCAAGTGCACGGCAAAACAATAATGTAAAGAAATTATATTTAGTGTAGTGTAAAGAAGTCTTCCATTTTAGTATTAATTATTAGAATAATAAAAGTTTTAAAGGTAGTTTTAAAAATCCAAGTCTTCCTGTTACGTCAATTTTGACATATACATATATATAAAGAATTAAAAAAAATATTACTTAAGACAAAGTTTCAATATTTACGGCCAAAGTAATTAAAAAAAAAGAAGCAAAATGATCAATTTGGGGCGTATAAAGATACCACCCATCAAGAATGTATTGGATGTAGCTATGCAGACTGTGAGACAGCAGGTACCTGAAAAGCCAGGGCAGCCTTCACGCCCGCCTCAGAATGTTAGATTTGCTAATATGGGTAAGTGTTTTCTTATTTTTTACGTAAAAAATTAAAAATATACATAAAAATATGTTTCCTTATTTAATATTTTTTTATTTTTTCTTATTATTTTAAGATTTTAAATGTAATTAAAACGAACGTGTTTCATTTGTTTATGGTGTTAAATGCTAACTATAATAATCAAAAACCCATATTATATGTGTAAGTGTTATGTAATATTTACTCATCTCAGATATGGGAGAAAGCTGTGAGCTCTCTACAATGAACGAAACCACTTCACCAACATATCAGTCTACCAACCCTACTAATCCATTCCTAAGTGGTGAACTACAGGCTGAAGATTCTTTCACCAGCTACCAGAACACCTACCCTCAGCAAGATGGTGCTCCTAGGTTAGCCGTACTTATAATAACTAGTACATCAATAAATCTAACGAAAAATTACATAAGTAATATAAATTGTAACTTTATTAATTCGTAAGAAGGCTAATATTTTCTTTACTTTTAGAACACAAAGCATGCAAAGCGTAGATTTTTACGCTTCGTCAGAAGAAGGCGGTTTTGAAGAGGGTGGTGGAAAACCTGGTGCTAAGATTAATGAATTTCAGGCCGCCTGGAACGTCACCAATGCGATTCAGGTATGCCTATTATACAAAATATTTTACTAAATACAAGTATAGTGGTCCTTTTTTATGCGAATATAATAAATATATTTCCTTTACAGGGTATGTTCGTTGTATCTTTGCCTTTCGCTGTTCTTCAAGGAGGATATTGGGCAATTGCTGCCATGATAGGAATTGCCCATATTTGCTGCTATACAGGTAAAATTCTTGTTGAGTGTCTTTATGAAGACGATCCTGTCTCAGGACAACGCGTGCGTGTTCGCGATTCTTACGTTAGTATTGCAAAAGAGTGCTTTGGAAGAAAATATGGAGCAAAAATTGTCAATATTGCCCAAATAATAGAACTTCTCATGACCTGCATTCTTTACGTCGTCGTCTGTGGTGATCTGATGATCGGTACTTTTCCAGACGGCTCTATTGATACTCGCTCATGGATGATGTTAACTGGTATATTTTTGCTGCCACTGGCATTTTTAAAATCATTAAAAAGCGTCAGTATGCTTTCATTTTGGTGCACAATGAGCCATCTTATAATAAATGCGATCGTCCTTGGGTACTGTATTCTGTATATTGGTGATTGGGGTTGGTCGAAAGTGAAGTGGTCACTGGATTTCGAAAACTTTCCTATCAGTTTAGGCGTTATTGTGTTTTCTTACACGTCGCAAATCTTTTTACCAACGCTGGAAGGTAACATGGAAGATCGATCTCGATTTGAATGGATGTTAAATTGGTCTCATATAGCTGCTGCAGCTTTCAAATCTATTTTTGGATATTTGTGTTTTTTGACATTCCAAAATGATACTCAACAAGTAATCACAAACAATTTGCGTTCAGCTGGTTTTAAAGGGTTGGTTAACTTCTTTTTGGTGATCAAAGCTGTACTCAGCTATCCATTACCTTATTATGCTGCATGTGATTTATTGGAACGCGTTCTGTTTAGAGGGAAGCCAAAAACCGTATTTCCACCAATTTATGCCTTAGATGGGGAACTAAAAGTATGGGGGCTTGCTTGGAGGCTTGGTGTAATAATGTTTACAATCCTCATGGCGATTTTCATTCCACATTTTGCTATACTTATGGGTTTTATTGGTAGTTTCACAGGAACTATGTTGAGTTTTATATGGCCAGCATATTTCCATCTTAAATTAAAGGGAAGTCAACTTGAAAGCACTACCATCGCCTATGATTATTTTATCATAGGCCTTGGTGTTCTCTTTGGAGTCATTGGTATGTATGATTCTGGCTCCGCGCTTATAAAAGCTTTCAAAATTGGTTTGCCGTTTTAATTTACTAGCGATTTAGATATTTATTGTTGAACAATTTTTAGATTTACGCATTTTCTTCTTGTAAGTTCTGCACAGCTGCAATTCGGTTAAAATGTTAAACGCCAATATTAAATAATATCTAGTCTGATGTGATTGAATTTTTATGAATTTTAGCTCCTAAGGTATAATAATATGACTAGCCGTTACGTTACAATGTTCAAAATGTCTTCCAATCATATATATATAGGTTTTGTGTATATACTTATATTAGATGTTTAAATGATATTTACAACTATTTAAAAGAATCCAACGTCTTCCAAATGATGTATTCGAAACTCTTCGACAACGAAGTCTTCCATAATAAAAATATAATCTATACACTCATAAGACAAATGCTTAAATTTAATATAATAAAATAAATTAGATATACCAATATAGTACTCCACAATTATAATTTATTGAATTCCTATATTATATTTAATAATTCAAATGAATTACCTTTTAATAATTTTACTTTAAAAATTGATAGAACCTATCTGCTTAAAGAAAACGTTTTTTAACATACTTTTTAAATTGAATCTATTATCATTGTTGCTCTGCTGAACAAATAAAAAAAAAAGAAAATTTGACATATTAATATCCACTAATGTTTATATAAATACTCGTTGTTGATCATATGTATATCCTAGAAGTAATTATAGAAGTATGTACTAGATATATGTTGTTTTACGTGTAGAATAATGATTGCTAGGGCAAAGTAATAATATATAACGGAATATGAAAAAATAAAACATGACAATAACAAACAATAACTATGTATATTTATTATTGTTAAAGTATATACAATTATTTAATTAAAATATTATATATATTACTACTTTTTGAAAAGATCATTTAATATTATATTATAGTTTTCTATTTGTTTAAGTCTATTGGAATCAGGATCAGTAATTTACAAATCGAACTGCGTTTTACCAAATTATTGTCAGCTTTGAAGATTAAAAGCTTTGCTTTGGTATCATTTTATTTGATCGGCTAAAACACATAAAAGAAATATTCAAAATGCGCTAATCAAAATTCGTTTTATTGTTAAAAAAAATATTGATGATTATATAAATATTATTATATTTTATTAACACATTACAGCTTATACAAATGAATATACCGTACTAAAAGTATTTTAAAAAAACAAAAATAAATTACTAGAATTATTAATTATTTTTATGTTATCCATGAAAACTATATAAAAATAATATGCTATAAATCCTACATACAGATAAATTATTTATTTAAACCTGTATTCATTTAGATATTAATTTTATTAAATTAATAAACAAAAGCAGCGGTCTTCCATTTGAATATTTCGATATTTTTACAGTAAATTTACAAAGAATAATCAGTTTTTAAAAAGAAATTATATAATACATTATTATTATTTATATACATATACATGCATAGATATATCGAAATATAATTAAATGTTCTTTTATTTTTAAATATCGAAAACAAAATATAAGCATAGATATTAATACATTCTGCCTTTTACATGTCTTCCGATAAAAAAAATATGAATAGAAAAATATATAAAGGAATTGATTGTTAGCAAGTTTACAAATATATATCTATCTAAGTGAAAGTAACGGTTAATTCTACATAATTAGTGGAATAATTCATGTTTACTGTTGTTTTGAGAGTGTAGTAAAGAATCGATGTGAACTTTTCTTCTGTTACATAACGTGTAACGCTTATTGAAAACAATTAGAAATGTAACCGAATGCAATAATGTTTTATAAATACTCATTTCGCATATATTGCGATGGAAAGAATTCTAGGTGTGTATTTTAAATATTATAAAATGTTATTCGATGTTGTTGTTTTTTTTTCCCTCTTCCCAGTTTTTTGCAAATTAACTTATATCGTAAATTTAAACATTTAAACGCCATTTGCCACGGTAACTCGTTTTTCATGTACCTAATGACATAAAAGACAGTACCACCTTTACCTTTTGAAATATAAAACATAACTAATATTTTCTATAAATACAGTAAATTACCAACATAGATTATAGCGACACAAATAAATCAAACAATAAAATTATTGAGTTTTAATTTATTTTAATGGAATCTAAGAATATTAATTACACTCACTACTATTTGTTTTATTATCGTGAAACTTGATAATGGGATTGTAGTAGCTGATGGAACCTTGGACTGTCTACTATTAAACATAAAATTTGGGCTTATTCAATTCGTCTTAACATATTCTGTTCATTTCTCCTGATGACGTGAAAGACTAAAAAAAAAACTAAAAAGTATAAAATAAATTGATAGTTTAAAAAACTCTAGAAAGGCACGCTATTATAAGTGCACGTTAAAACCAAAAATAAAATAAGAATCGTTCAAGTTCTTTCCATTTGTGATCTAAAGTGTAAACTTATATATACTTATATGCTTTTATGCTTATATGCTTTTAATTATAATATTTGATTGGTTGGGGATTTGAATGGGGCGTTCAGGTGCCTATAGTTCATATTTTTTTAAGTATTGTAATTTTTACAAGGTGAAGGTGTTTTTTTTATTTAAATCCAGCAAATTCTAATTGTAACAATTAAAATTATTCACACTATTATCCCCATGTGAGGCAATAAAAACATATTAATTGGAAGCCATTACCCGTCGATGCAATGATGGAAATATGGAGGGTTCTACACGTGGACGCGTTTTATTTGCAATATGCATTGGTCTCTTGCAGTTAACGGTAAGATTAGCAACGGATTCGTCTACTTTAGACTGACTCTGATTTAAACTTTTGTTCAGTATAATAAATCTTTTATATCTTAAAAATAAATCGTTAAATATAATTGGTTATATTAAAGATATTTGATCGAAATCAATCTTCGCATATTAACTTTTTACTTGGCAATTTTATTATTATTTTTTTAATTATTGCGGTAATAAATTAAAAAATATTATATCACAAATAAAGAATTAAATTTATAATTTTTTTATTAGTCTCCCTACAATATTCGCAACCACCCATGCTGTTTAGAGCCAAGTGAAAACCTCACTCTCGCAATGATCATAGATGCATTTGAAATATACGGACACGACCCCACAGACAAACTCGACAACTTATGGCTTTATCAAAACGAAATGATGAGAATCAAGACCGCTGAAGATCAGGTAGGTTCAAAAGACTAGATATTATTTTTGGTCAATCTAATTTGTATTTGGACACAAAAAGTTTGTAGTATCTATAATTTATTTAGTAATTTTTTTTCTTAATGAAAATTAAAAATTGAAAGTTTTAAACGTAACAAGAATCACTTTTAAATGGTTAACTGATTTAAATTGTCACCAACATGTATTCATTTTCTTGCAAATTTATAACGTACAGAAAAAAAACTGTTTTTAAGTATAAAAAAAAATACTTTTTGCTCATTGGAATGGTTTCTAAAAGCGCGGGCTCAAATCTCGTTACAGTAAAATCTTTATACGCTTACTAAAAAAAAGTATCTATATCTACTACTTGTTAATGTTCCTACAGTATCTAATTAATGAACGAGTTCACATAGCCACTGATCATTTGGGAAGATTTATTAAGTTACATATACAAGAATTAAAGGTAAGTTAATCAGTTTGTATATTACAATGATGAAAAATATGATTATAATTAAATAGAAATACTGTTAGTTAGTAAGTAGAGAACAATATCGACACCGTCATGGCGCAGTGACATAAGGGTGTGATTGCAACGCGACGGTTGTGGATTCAATCTCCACACAGGAAAATAAATTATTATTTATTAATAATTTCATTTTTTCGCTCTGGCCCGAGGTTGAATTCCGTCACTCAACACTCAATGCCTCGGACTCATCGGAGTTTTTTAACAGTAGATTCTTTCTGCCTGCCCTACTATACGCGAAACACAACCAAACTCAATTACGCTGTCATAAAATTTTGTTTTTTAACAATATTAAAGCTAGACGGCGCAGAATAGCGCAATGAGCCGTATCTTAGTAAAAATGCTTTGATTTGTGGTTTGATCTTCACTTGTAAAAATTAAAATTAAATTAAATTAAATGAGCTTCACGCTATATCCCGCATACAGCAGGGTAGACAGAGGGAACCTAGTGTTAAGACACTCCGTTCCCCACTTTCTGCCGAATATTGGAGGCATTGCGTGTTGAGTGGCAGAACTCAACGCTGCGCTTTGCCTCGACACCAGAGCGAAGAAATGAAAATATAAATTTAAGTAAATATTTCATCTCCTCGAGTGGGGATCGAACCCACAACCAGTCGGTTTTACAGTCCCACTTTGTACCACTGCGCCACGACTGGCCACTGCGCCACGATCTTCACTTGTAGGAACTAATTATTCACTTCTCAACACAGACTGACAAAATTTCACTCCTTCATACATTCATTTAAAATGAAAGTGTCTGAAGGTTTAAATCCACCTTGCGTAAACCCTGCCAACACAGGATAAGACGTTAAGCTGAACAGTTAAGCGGCGTTGAGTTCTGCCACTCAACACGGTATGCCTCCCGAATTCGGCATAAAGTGGAGAATGGAGCGTCTTAACAATAAGCAGCCTCCCTCTGCCCAACCTGCTGTATACAGCGTGAAGCTGATTTTAATTTATTTTCTATTTTGGAGTCTCCGCCTAACTCACATTTCTTATAGGTACTTCTAATAACTTTGGACGATGTTATCGACAATATGCTTACAATGTATGAAAACCATAACTCCATTGCTGCGGAAAGGAAAGCCACGTACACAGGCGGACCTGTTCCTATGGAGTTTTATATCAGTCAAGGTAATTTTTTCCAGCTTCACGCTGTATACCGCGCACACCACGGTAGGCAGAGGGAACCTAAGACACTCCGTTAACAATATTTTATAATATTGATTTCTCCAAAACAAAATATGTTTCTTTCTATAAAAAATCATATACATACTTGTAGTAATTTTATTTTTATGATCATTTCATAGCGATCCAGAAACCAGTCATGGCGCAGGGACACAAATTGTGATTGTAAATGCAACAGATTGTGAGTTCAAACTTGGATCCCCACTCGAGAAAAAGAAATATATTTTCTCTGGTGACGAGGCAAAGCGTTCCCTCAGCCTTTATTAGATTCTTTATCAACTCTACAAAATGCTAGAAACTAATTAGATATAAGAGGCCAGCCAATATAGGAGGCCAGTCGTGGCGCAGTGGCACGAAGTGTGACTGTAAAACCGACTGGTTGTGGGTTAGATCCCCACTCGAGGAGATGAAATATTTACTTAAATTCATATTTCCATTTCTTCGCTCTGGTGTCGAGGTTAAGCGCGGCGTTGAGTTCTGCCACTCAACACGCAATGCCACCAGAATTCGGCAGAAAGTTGGGAACGGAGTGTCTTAACACTAGGTTCCCTCTGCCTACCGTGCTGTGTGCGGGATACAGCGTGAAGCTGATTGATAATTAGATATAATTATAACCATTATTAAGTAACTGATAAATAACACAGACTGAAACCACTGAACCTAAAAGGATGAGAGTTAACATGTTAATCATCGAGAGAGGTGTATGAAAGGATTTGTCAAAATTCCTACTTGAGTCCACACAAACAAAGTTGCAGGCGATGATTAGTCTTTTATAAACAGATTCGATGACTCAAAAATAATTTGACATTTTGTTGCAGAATTTTACTGTGGAAAAAACGTGTATTTATTTTTATCCGAACTCTACAGCGACATATACAACATGGGTAAAGGCTTGGCGCCGTATTGCAAAGATCGATCGTTCGTATTTTTGGGATTTCTACACTATCACGACGAACAGAAATACTATCTGATAGACGACCTGAGCATATCATTCCCGACGGACAATTATTTACATGGACTGGAGTGTCACATTGGTATCTGTATATTTAGGTAAAACCATTATTATAAGCAAATATGTGTTATTCTATACTTAGGAAAGATTTTTTTTTGAAACTCTTAAAAATTTGAGCGTAGCACGAGAGGGATCGAAGAACCCGCTTCTGGAGCGGAAATTAAAAAAAAGCGGAAAGTAAAAATCTACCTTCAGAGACACTAATAACATAAATAAGTTGTAACAAGCGTACAAGAATGTCGACGTTCTCAACGTATGTCTTAGTGGTCAGAGCGTTTGGTCTGTTTCCAAGAGACGTGGGTTAACATTTTTATACGATTCTAAAATTAAAAGGGCATTGTTATTTATATTTATTAAATTTACATAATAGTAGGTATAAAGGTAGCAATGTGCCGCCGTTAAACCACATAATAAACAGTATCAAACATTAGCTGGTGCTCTCTAATAAAAATCTCCTACAACTTCTTATAATAAGACTATTAGTAATATACCCATGTCAATTAAAATCTACAGAATTTTGAAATAAGTAACAATCTACTTAAGCATAATACTCAGTAGTGAGCGTTTTAATATTTTTTAACAGATTCCCATTTAAAAAGATACTCCAAAATGACAGAGACGTATCAACACTACCTAAAGCGATAGTTAAATGTGGCCTCGTCATGTACAAGCTGCCTCCACTGACTGCTGCCTCCTGCCTCATCACGTCCGGCTCCTTTATATTAGACTTCAATATACAAGGGCTAAGATACAGACATTACGATTTCTTGTTGGTAACTATAGATTTATTATGTTATTTTGGTTTTATTCTATTCGTTGTTTAAGAAAGAAACAAAATAATCGTACTAATATTATAAATGTAAAAGTTTGTGAGGATGAATGGTTGTACCACTTTCACGCAAAGTATATAGCTTATATATTAGAATAACGTATAGACTACGACTTATTTCAAAATATTGTGTAACTTCGGTTTGACATGACTGCCTTTGCTCCTTAGTTAATTCATAAAAAAAAAACAAATTATATAATTTACCCACTCTTAAACCAGTGAAGTTTCCACAAAAAAATATTTAATTTTTATCATACAAGCGTTATTAAATTTAATTTTATCAATTTCATTGTCAATATCTTCACCTCGCATAATAATTATAACGTTAATGTATATTTCTAATAAAATGTTTCTAAATATTATAAACAATATATTATAATTAAAAACAATTACAAAACAACGGTAGACTACGCCAAACGGCAATACGTACTACACAAAGGAGCCCAACACGCCGCTGGTCTGCGATCATCACGTTTGCGAGTGGAACTACACGAACCATTATGGAGGTTAGTGATTCATTTTATAGTGTAATAATTATTGATTTGGGTTTACTTAGTGTTCTTATACGCTTATCCTCATAGCAGGGTAGAAAAGAGAACAAAAACACTCCGTTCTGCATTTTATGCCCAAATTCGGGACATTATATTATTAAGGGACAGAAATAAATGCCACATTTTGTCTTGTCAGAAGAAGGAAATGGAATTAATTAATTTCTCCGAGTGAGTATCGAAGTCACGATCATTACGCTAAGTCAAAAGTCTAATGTCCCACTCCGCCATGATGGCTTATCGAACTTTGTAAACTAAACTAAGAGAATATGAATAAAAAATTAGCAAAAAATATACTTTGACTTTATTCCACTTTGCAGTAGGTAAATACGTACATAACCATTTATTGTGATTTAGCTATGGCGTTTATTTTTTGGAATTTTATAATTGTATGCTATTTTTTGGAATTGTATGCTAATTTATTTTTTGATAAAATCAGGACCGTTTTTAATTCCCGGCGATCCGGGTACGGGAATAGATCCTGTACCACCCTACATAGAAACTACGCCAAAGCCTGAAGAGCCTGAAGAAGAAAACGTCACGGTCCCTTGTAAGGCGATAATACATATACCTAATTATGTTAATTTCAGATGCGTATCTATGGTTATTTTCATTCATGACTTCATGCATATTGGGTCACAAACACGATCACATGATAAAATAAACATTTATTTTTTTATATTTCGAGGCAATTTTTTTGTCAAAATAAAAGCTAAATTTCTGGGTTGGGCACCAGATTATTCTGGGTTGGGTGCGGGCCATCCAGCCCTAGCTCTTCCTACGCCCATGAATAATTTCCTTTATAATTCTTCAAAATGTTTTGTTAATTTTGACATCAATGTAAATAATTAACTAAGCGAAGTTTAATGATAAAATTTATCACTGCATATTTTGCTTTTTTTTGTGATTGTACATTTTTACATAACACTGTATATTATAATGCTAAAATTACCTAAACATTTAATTATTATTTAATATTTTATATAAGAGGAAGTATTCAGTATCACAAAGTTGCTTCTGGCTATCCTGCAACATGCAAGACATCTATATAAAAAATGTTACAGCGCCAACCCTTAGTATAGCCGGGGTAACTCGGAAATTGATAACAGGGATAAAGGTTAAGCTAAATTGAATTAGATAACATGGAAAATGGCTATAAGAGAATTCATGGCACGTATTATAGTTACAGTTGGTAACAATAATAACGTTTATATCAAGACCGGTCATGGCCCGAGGGCACAAGCGTGTGACTGTTAACGCGGCAGGTTGTAGGTTATCGAACGGGAATCGTCCCGTTCGAGGAAATTAAATATTTAATATTTTTACTTCCGCTATTCAAACGCTCCATTCAAAACTCCAGAATTCGGTGGAAAGTGGGGAGCGATGTACCTTATTATATACTATACTATACTCTCTCTGCCTACGTTGCTATATAATAGAAAAAAATATCGGTGGTCGTAGGCAGAATTAGCTATAATACTTGGATAAAATTGTAACCAAATATATTGGTTATAGGTTATAGATAGAACTGATAACATTGGTTAAAGTTATAATAAATAGAAATTAACATTTTTACGTGAAAGTATTCGGCAATTAATAAGTACCCAAAGAGTGCCTAAACTCCCTTTTGGCGTTTAGCGAAAAAAATAAATTATTAATTTCAGATATTCTAGACGGATGTCTGTTTATGTACCCTCCTAACTACGGGTCGATAGCTGGCAAGAGTTATTTAGATCCGGTGGAGCTTCACGACGATAGGTTTACTTGTAACGCTGCAGGAGGAAATAAGGTGAGATTTAAAGATTTCTCTATAATATATTTTTTAGGAAAAAACATAAATATGACTTGAATGATGTTTTTTATTTCTTTTTAAGATTTAGACAAAATCAGCGAAGAAAACCGTGGAAAAATTGTACCAACACACCAAAAATTATATTTAAATGTAGTTTTTTTTAGATTACCAAATTATCGATACTATAATAGTATTTGAATAAATCTGCATAATAAAATATTATTTATAATAAATTTCCAATCATCAATATATCAACTGGTAATAATTATTACCTACAGGGTCTCTACTGGTATCCACAATGGATGGGTGCTGTGCCCCACCATCCTTACCCAACGTTGTCTGATAAGAAAGCCGCCTTCGAACCGCCCGGACCGTTCTATCCGCATCAAAATTATGAGATGAATGATGAAGACACGGACAATTAGATATAATTTGTTTATAATATGTTGTTTTATTTATTTTTTTCCTTTATATACTTTCCTATATTCTCATATTCCAGCTCTGTTAGACAAAATCAAAGTGCAGCGTTGAGTTTCGCCACTCAACACGCAATGTATTAAAAGATAGTGTCCTACTAGCAGCTCTATGTTGTAAATAAACTATAATACCAAGCATAAAGACATAGCATTCCTTTCACAATAAATGTATGAATTAATTTAATATATTTATTGTTTTATAAAAACACAAAAAGATAAACACAAATGTATCTTTATTTACAAATTGTAATCTTAATAATTATATATAAATGTAAAATATATGTATTTCATAGGTAGCTTTCCAAAAACCTGCTCTCAACTTTACTGCCCCGTGGCAAAACAAAGAACGCCGGAGTACCAGCTTTAAGCTCAAAATATTTTATCACTAAAATATCTCCCAAATTCTTATTGGCATCTATAATATGTGGCATTTTATCATACCCCTCAAAGTACACATTAATGTTACTAATATCATATTTATTTTCTTCATCCCAAGGAGCCGGGAAAAGTTGTTCTAATTGATGTATTAAGGGAACACTTTCTGGACAACCTTGGACAAAATCAGTCATTTGATATTCTGGGTATAGAAGCAGCACTGGCCATATTAAAACTCCATTATCTATGTGCACCATAGAGTCTTGAGCTCCGGGCAAATTAGGTTCGAGTTTAGACAAATCTAAGTCATCCT
The DNA here is from genome assembly GCA_030704555.1 of Heliconius charithonia. Lineage (NCBI taxonomy): Eukaryota > Metazoa > Arthropoda > Insecta > Lepidoptera > Nymphalidae > Heliconius > Heliconius charithonia. The sequence goes on from CM060819.1 coordinate 15,923,556, forward strand.
CATCATCACACTTTGACACTTTAATACCTCTTTGTTTTATTGCTTTTATTAATTCTTCTTTTTGTTCTTCTATTTTTGTATTAACTCGCTGCTTTTTCCTTTCGTCTCGGTCTTTCATCATCTTTGCATTATTTAGTAATTCTGTAATTTTTTTACTAGTATTCTCTTCTAACAATTTTTTACAATGTTCAATACATGAATCGTATTGCCCAGCTTCTAAGGCTGATTTGGCCGCTCTTATTTTAGCTTTTGTATGTTTTGGATCAAATGTCAGTGCTTTCTCACTGTCAAGTAGTGCAGATCGATAATTCTTCAAGTACCAGTGTGCTGCTGCTCGGTTGTTATATAAACTAGCGTTTATTTCAGCATCATCACATTTAACTTTAATTCCTTCTGTGTACCTGAAAAGATATGTTTTATATATTTTTAACAATAATTTCATGTTAAGAATAAAAAAGTAATGCAGCAAACATAATAAAATTTTTATGTAACAGGACAGAAACATAATAGACTGTTTCCATGAACCACATGGAACATATTTACAATATTTTGAATAGCTTTTTCAGCTTTATATTTTATCCTAGACATAGCAGGATAGGCAGAGTGAATCTACGGACAAGTGTCTTGTCTGTCTGTCATTGTCTGCTTTCATACTTAATTTGCAGAGTATACTGCAGAGTGAATCTACGGACAAGTGTATTGTCTGTCTGTCATACTTTACCTTACCAGAAAACGAAAATAGAAGTCTCTCAAGACAAAATTTAAAAAGCCACTGCACCAAAATGGCTGTTATTTCTAAATATCTTTTAAATCTATTTTATTATTTTTATTACATTATATACATATATAAAATAATAAATATATATTATATAAAAATTGTTTAATAATTACCCCATAATGGCCAGTCTATAATTTTTGTGTTTAAAATTGAAATTTCCATCTTCTTTGTAATTATTTGCTAACTCTTCAGAGGTATTCTCGTTTGGATCATACTTAAGCTTTGCTAAGCCTTCAGCCAATGGAGACAGCTCTCCATCTGCAGGGTTACTTTTCATAAAAAATGGATGTTTGTCCATTTCTTCCTGTATAAAAAAAAGATTAGTTCTCTTTATTTTAAATGTTATATTTTTAATTATTGTTTCAAGCTTGGGGTCTGGGTAATGGTATTATATAAAGTAGAAAGAACTTATTGTAAAGAGACTCCACTTTCTGCTAAAATTCAACATGTTTTGAGTGGCAGAACTCTATGCCTCAGTGCCTCGCTAGTATACTAAGCAAAAAAAATCATAGTTCTTGAGTGATTCGTCTGACTGTAAGAGTGATGGGTTGTTTTCATTTCCTCTGTGTAGTAAGTATAAAGTTGAATTCTGCCATTAATATGATGATTAGGTGAAAAGTGGAGAACAGAGTGACTTAACAATTTCTATGTTACTTCTGTCTATCCTGCTTTTTGGGGATACATCGTGTGGCTCAAAAAAATTATATTCATACCTCCCAATTTTCTTCTGTCCACCCATCTGTGTATGTCTTCTTTTCTAAACCATCTATAAAATCATCGAGTTCTTGATCTAATTTTTTACAAAGCGCTAGCCTCTCTTCATCAGTCATAGGTACTTTTTTACTATCCTCTATGTTATCACCCATTTTAAGGAATGTAAATCTCAATCTTGTTCTTTAAGCTTTAAAACAATTTAATAGTATAAAAAGGTTTGAAACTGTGTTAATCAGAAGTGTATAAGTATAACACTTAACATTTAAGTGATTTCTTATAGTACTTTAATTAAATTGTTTACTATATACTTTTTTCTGTTCTGATTACGATCTAACATGTGGATTGTGGAATTGCGGATATGTCATACGATAAAATAAAATATGACATTTGAAAACATTTGTTATGATAATACCGTAGCTTAAAAGCTATATTTTGAAACTCAAATACGTAGTTGGCGTTAATCGACAACACGGGGGGAATAAACACAAAACTAGGTTTTTTTTTCTATTATGATTTTGTAAGTAATTTAGTATTTTATTTCTTTTTATTTTAAGAACCATTTTATTTTTTTGCCGGAAAGTCCTGATTAGTAGTTAGGGAAAGTTAAAATAAAATACGTTTTAATGTCGTTGGTCATACTGCGTTCCATCGCCTGCCTGGTACGCCCTAGCCAACCCTCGCTAAAGAAACATCCTGAAAGTGGTCATCATACAATATTTATTTATCTGTAACATTTCTATAAACTGTGCTCATTAATAATTAGGATTTGACATTTGATTGTGGTGTAAATTGTCAATTATTATTCTTATTGTTGTGGTTATTTATATCATAGTAGTTTTACTATAGAAATATTAAATTATTTATCGTTGCTACTTAAATATGTTCAGATGGCTTCACATTACTTATATAGATTGTTAAAATGTGTAAATAACTAGCTAAATAAGTTTTACATATGTTGTATAATTAAGACACCGGTATAGCATATAAAAACAAACCATGTCAGACGCATGGGAAGAAATTCAAGCCGTCAAAAGTAAAAGGAATAGCTTAAGAGAAAAATTAGAAAAAAGAAAAAAAGAGCGGCAGAACATACTTGGTGCTACATTAAGTGATAAGAGTGAAGGTTCTCCAATTTCATCTACCAGTGGAAAAGAAAGGACTACCGCGAATGCGGCTCCATCAAAAACTGATAGTAAGAAGTCAACTATTTCCCCATAAAATAATTTTATAAGTAAAAATCACTTCTTATATCACTTTTTATTTTCAGCTCAAATTTCTGTAGAAAAAACGAAAGCAGTCCCATCAGCTTCTTTAGAGGTTCGATTACTTCAAGTATTATCAGATATGCAGTTACAATTACCAGCTACTGCCAGTGCTTTAATGCCTGGTCTAGGAGATGTTGATACTGGAATTGTTGCAAGTTTATTACAAAAATTTGCTACACAAAAGCTTATTACGTAAGTATTAGATATATTATATCAAATATAGATATATATTATATAGATTGTATTGTAGTATTAAATATAAATAACTATGTATAACAACAATAGTTAAACTAGGATAATTAAAAAAACAAGGTTTCAGTGTATACAATGTTTAAAAAAAACTAAATATGATATATAAAAAATATTTTTTTGGATTGAGAGAAATTCTCAATGTTCTATCAATTCAAAAAAGTATGGAATTTATTGCAAAGTCAAATAACTTGCATTATACTATTTTAAAAAATAATGGAGAGCTATATATATATATATAAAAATATTCCCTTGAGGAATTGAATTTATTAGACAAATCTTAACATGCCTCAGCAGATTCATAAACAAAAAAATATAGTGTCAAGGTATTCCATTATTAGATTTATGCCCAAATGAAAGACATGATCAGAGACGGCACTTTTGCAGGGCTAAGAAATAAACATAATTAATGTATGGGAGCAAACTTACAACCAGATATTTGTCAGTAGAATCTATCAGTCTGTCTGATATTACGGCTTAGTAAAGCCATAATGATAATTGATGCAATTCAACTCTTATATTATATTAAGATAATTTATATTAACATTAAACTCACAGTATCACAGAAAGAACAGAAAGCACAACAGATGCAACTATTGAAGTGGTGAGCGCTGAATCTGTAAGATTGGCGGCAGTTCTTGCCGCTTTAATGGAGGAACAGTCCACTACTACTAAGAGAAAAGGTATTGAAATTTACAATCTTTTTTTTCTTGATTCTTACTTGATTTCTTATTTTAATTTTTTTTTAATGTTATTTCACATTAAGGAAAGAAAAAATATTTTAGAAAACATAAAAAAATTAATGGCTTGTACAGTGGCACAGTGTCTAACTGTAAATGTGACGGTTGTGGATTCCCACTTGGAGAAATGAAATATTTAATATTTGGCATTTCCTTGCTCTGGTAACAAAATAAAGCGTTGCATTGAGTAGTAAATTAAAAAGTTGAATGCAGTGTGACACTGAATTCTTTCTGCCTACCCTGCTGTCATTACCCAGGGTGAAGTTAAAATAATTATAAAACAAAAAAAAGCTGATTAGAAATGATCTTGTGGCTTTTGAAGGCAATTCTACCGCTCTACCCACTTATTGAGCCATAACATTTTTTTTTATATGTTGTTAAATAAAATAAAAATTATAAAAAAGTTTATAAAATGTAATCTTACATTGAAATAGATATATATTTAATTCCTTACTTGATATTTTTTTTAGGAAACATTTCTGTGGAAGAAGGACCAAATCCCAAAGTTTTGAAATCTACAACAGATGAAAAGAAAACTGGGAAAGATAATACAGATTTAATGGTATTTTTTAAATTATTTAATTATCTATTCAATAGAAGATATTTTTATAAACATCTAATAATAAACCATAATAATAGAAGCAATTACAGCAATGTATTTTTACTTCTAAAGTAAACAGCACTATCCACTACTTGATTTGATATTTTTGTATAACCAAGTAGCTAAATAATTTTCTAATACTACACATGTGCCATACATTCCACCGAATTCTAGAGGCATTTAGGGTTGAGCGGCGGAATATAATGCTATGCTTTTCCTCATTACCAGAGCTCGGAAAATTAAAATATTCATACTTATTAAGAAAACATATAAAAATTTTAATGTAGTGGGTACATTTTTATTAATTTTCACAATAAGTATTTTTCTTTCCTAAGTACTGAAATAATACTTTTAAAAAATGTTGGAAATATTCAATATTTCATTTCCTCAAATGGGAAACCGACCCACCAAAACCTTTACAATCGCACCCTTGGTCCAGAAATCTCAAACAAATTATTTTTACTTCTTTTGAACAAATGTCAGAGTTATATAACACAAGAGAGAATTAAAATCAGAGTCCCGTAACATTATAGAATTTTTACAAAAACATGTTTCCTTTAATTTTCTAAATCTATCTAAATGGATTTTTTTTATTCACTTTTATATGATTAATAAATCATAAAAAATAAAGCAAATTCAGATAGATATATATCATAATTGCCTTTTGCATGAGTAATAAATTTAATATTTTTTTATCTCTATTATATTATAGTCATTGTTGGCGATGCCATCGAGTCGCGAGAAAGCAGTAAAAAGAGTGGGTGAAGAAATCATGGATTTGTTGAGCAAACCAACGGCAAAAGAGAAGTCACTGGCTGATAAATTTAAAAGCCAAGGAGGTAATAAAAAAATATTAACTCAAATATATTATTTATTATTAATTAATTTTTATATATCACTATCCCACGCACAGAAGGAAAGGCAGAGGTTCTAGTGTTCCAGACAATCCATTTCCGCAGAGTTCTAGAGCATTGCGTGATGAGTGGTGGACCTCAAAGCTGCACTTTGCCTCTACACCAGCGAAGAAATGAAAATATAAATATAAATAAATGTTTGATTTACTCGAGTGGGAATCGAACCCACAGCCAGTCGATTTTACACTCAGACTTTGTGCCCCTGCATTTAACAAATATTTAATTTATTAAGTGGAAATATTGTAGCTTTATATGTATGTCTCATTGTTGTAGTAAATTAAACCCTTCATTGTTGAATTTGCTAATGATCATTTGTTTTGTTTATGGCAATAATAAAAAATATTTTTATAAGTTTTAAAGCATTTCTGACAGTGCTTCCTCATACAGGATATGCCAAATTTCCTTATGGATGATAATTTGGCATATCCTGTATAACTTCAATATATTTTTACATATTCCAATACAAATGTATAACTTAATTGGTTAGAGCGCTTGGACTATTTCCCTGAAGAATTCCAAATATTTGTCTTTTGTTCTATTCTTCTATTAATGTGTTCCGAACGTGCAAGTTAAGCACCAACCACTTGATATGTTTGTGTGCACACATTAACACTTAAAAAACATAAAATATATTTTTTTATCGTCGCGCTTCATACCGTACACGGCCAGGTAGGCAATAGGAACCTAGTATTAAGACTCTCCGCTCTCTATTTTACTATCGAATTCTGGATGGATCAGAGCAAAGAGAATGAAAGTATTACATATTTAATTTCCTCGAATGGAAATCGAATCCACAACCTGTCACGTTTACAGTAATACTTTGTGCACCTGCGCCACAGCTGTGCCTCAACTATATTTTTTAAAACTCATTAAATATTTTTTATACACCAGGTGCCCAAGTAATGGAGTTCTGCCCGCAAGGCACACGCGCTGAATGCGTCCGTGCGTTCAAATCGCAAGATGGTGTTAAACCGGACGCGACGTATACTTGTAAAAAACTCCACTTCAAGAAGATAATCCAGAGTCACACCGACGAGAGTTTGGGAGATTGTTCCTTTTTAAACACATGCTTTCACATGGACAGCTGTAAATACGTGCATTATGAAGTCGACAATGCCGATCCTAATATTAGTGCGAAGTTGACCACTGAGTCTATACAGAAATCGGCACCTAATGGAACCAATGTTGTGTCAAAACCTGATGGAGTCCTAACATTGACACCTCCACAGTGGATTCAGTGTGATTTAAGATATCTAGATATGACGTTTCTGGGTAAATTCGCGGTTATAATGGCCGATCCTCCATGGGACATACACATGGAACTACCCTACGGTACAATGTCAGACGATGAGATGAGATGTCTCGGTGTTCCTCAGTTACAAGACAATGGGTTAATTTTTCTATGGGTGACCGGACGAGCAATGGAGCTAGGTCGCGAATGCTTAAAGTTGTGGGGCTATGAGCGTGTAGACGAACTTATTTGGGTCAAAACTAATCAATTGCAAAGGATAATAAGGACGGGACGCACAGGTCATTGGCTGAATCACGGTAAAGAGCATTGCCTGGTTGGAATGAAGGGAAACCCGGAAAATTTGAACCGAGGCCTAGACTGTGACGTCATAGTTGCTGAAGTACGCGCCACTTCGCACAAACCAGATGAAATATACGGTATTATTGAGAGATTGAGTCCTGGGACAAGGAAAATTGAGTTATTCGGTCGACCCCATAACGTTCAGCCTAATTGGATAACCCTTGGTAACCAAGTGGACGGGGTTCGTTTGGTTGATCCGGAGTTGATAGCTGCATTTAAAAAGAGATATCCTGATGGCAACTGTATGGCACCACCGCCCCCTGATCCTGGACTATCGTAGGCGTTTGTTTGTAAGATTAAATTTATTAAATGTTTTAAAAAATACTTGGTGTATGTAATATTATTTTTAAATGAGTATCCCGGCTCGCTCGTCTGGAAACACGTCCGTTGTGGGTTCGATTTCCTCGGGAGTTCGATTTCCTCAATTCTCTCGGGAGAAGGTAATTTTTCATTACACTTTATTACACATTACAATAAAAAGAAGTTTCTTTCAGGCCCTACTTTTATAATCACTACACATACAAAAACAAAGCACAACTCGCGAACTATACTTACATTATAAACAATTACATTAAAGGTTACAAGATAAATTCATACCTTTGCTTTAAATTTTTATTTACACTCCAAAAAAATTTTTAAATTTAAAACTATATAAAAACCAATATACATATTAGCAAAATGGCAGCTGTGGTGCATGTGGGCATCTCCTGCCTTTCGGCGAACTTGGGCGTGGTCTATTAAATCCTTTCGGCGATACCGTAGCGGGCTTATCTCTAAAATGGACAGAAAATTTAGAAATAAAAATTAAAATATCATTTTGACAACTATAATTTGGAAAATTTAAAAATGCTTAAAAGTATATTTTATTTAAGTACTAATAAAGGGCAACATATTTTTTTTTTTGGACTTGGGTTTGGGGTATAGGCCCAATGTGTTTACAATGGTACATTGGGCCTATAGCCCGAGTGTGTGATTGTAAACACGACTGGTTGTAGGTTCGATCCCCGACAAAATAAAATAATTAAATTTATAATTATCATTCCGCTCTATAATTAAATTTGTTTTTTAAATAATTAAATTTATAAATATTATTTCGCTCTGGTGTCCAAACAAAACTTAGAAAAAAATCGGAAAATGGGGAACAGAGGTAACTGGTAGGAAGAGGGACCCTAGTGGAATAATATTTGAAGTATATCATTTTTCGAAGTAGTACCTTATGTCGCGATGTATACCTGGTCTCGTCCCGCTACTACTTGTTCTAGAAGTTACATTTCGTATGGTTGATTTTTCTTTAAAATTTGTGCTAAAAAAATGGATGTAAAAAAATATTTATATAGTAATGTCTATAAAATATACTATGTAAATTTCTGTGTAGATTTGTCAGAACTGCTTTATATTATATATATATATATATATATATATATATATATATATATATATATATATATATATATACTGTATATATATATATATATATATATATATAGTATGCAGCAGATAAAAAGTAAGTAATCTATATGGTTCGACGACTACTTCATAGCTTTTCCCTGAAGATATATTTTCTTTTTGAGAACCTTTGTTGATAATCGTCAAAATTTCACCCGAAATATTTAAGTATTACAATATATTATCAATAAAATTTAAGTATGTATGTATAGTTCTTGAAAATATTTTCATACAAGTATACGGTTATACCTGTTATTTTCAATGTTTGTTCCATTTTTCTCAGTAGCTATCATTTCACGAAGTCTCCTTTGGAACTAAAATAACCATTTACTTGTTAGTTTAAAGAAATAACAATGATTTACGAAATACGTTTATTTTTTACTGTACTAATTGACTCAAACAAAATTGCTCTATATAACCTTTATACTGTTCAGCATATCGCCTTGTGTAGCTAAAGGTCTTTCATCAGATCGTACAGAAGGTGCTCTGCGCTCAGGCGGAGCGTCTCGACGAGCACCCAGCGACGCCGCACCGATGGATCCATCTCTAGGCCCTGTCACTGATTGTGTTGAAAAAACATATATTAAGTTGCCCAAGGTCGTGGATTCGATCTCCACCCGAGGGAATTAATTATTATTATATTATATAAATATTTTCATTTCTTTGCTCAGGCTCCAAGGTAAAAACCCGGCGTCGAGTTCCGACACTCAATACGCAATGCCTCGAAAAATTCAGAAGAAAATAGGGAACGGAGTGTCTCAATACTAGGTTTCCTTTGCCTACCCTTCTAGATACAGCGTGAAGCTGATATGTATATTTAACTTTACGCTGTATCTCGAATAAAGCATGTTAGACAGAGGTAGTATTTAAAAAGGAATATGTGAATGTGATATCTAATAATATATTTTGATTATTAACAAAATGTAAAAGAAAAGAGTGATGTTGTAAGTGTTTATATTGTTTTTTTTTTCAAAAATTGTTATATATAAAAAAAACTAAATACAAAAAAACACCTCTAATATCACCTTTCTTACTGCAGTTATATGGGGCATTAAAGTAAAAAAGCTTTTTTAAAAATGTACAAAAATATTTTAACTATAAAAAAATATAAAATTGACTGTTTTATTTTAAAATATCCTGTCCATATGTCCAGCATTTGACTGTAAGCACTATGGTTATGGGTTTAATCCCTGCTTAGATGAGAGATATATTCTAAGAAATATACTGAAATATAAGGTGCTATAGTAATAAATCATTAATAAAAATACCTTAATAAAAATAACTTTTTTATTATCTACAACTAGATCACATATTTTAAATAGATACAATACCTATATCATTGAATAATAAACTACTTTATATAATAATATACTTATATAAAGATTTGTGGCTAGATTTGAAACAACTATTTAAATTTTATTTCATATATCAAGTAAGGTAAGCTTTGCCTATAAATAAATAAAAACACCTGAGGTAATTTACAAATTAACTAAAACCACTTCATTTATGATAAATTTTTTTGGGGTTGTTTTTCTTCTGAAGTATCCTTATTTTCTTCAATGGCTTGTGCATCATTAGCTTTCATTTGCTTTCTTAACTCAGATGGCCCTGCAAACAAAGCAGCACTTTTCTTAGTGGCTGGTAAATAAACTTCATAAACTTTAAAATATTTCAATATGTTTTCTATATCTTCCACCTTCATATTATATTCATGAGCAATTTTTGCTGCTGTTACTTCTGTCGGATTTACTTGGTGCGAAGAAATGAAATCAATTGCATGTCTTAGAGTTGTTTTTCCATATGGAACTTTATCTGGTTCTTTTAAACCAAAGTCGAAGTCCGGGAGCAGTGAACGGTTTTGAGGTAATGGTCGATCTACATTTTGGTTTTTGATCTCTTTGGTCACGTCGTCTTCAGGCCTTCCGAAAGATGTTACATAAACTTCTTTAAGCCTCTGATCAAGTGATACATTTTTTTTATCTAATTTTTCGTCAATGTTAGGATCAACTTCTTTTATTCTTTTCAATTCTTCTACGGTAGATGGATAACTTGGTGCTACATCAGGCTTTTCTTTCGAAATCACTCGATGAGCTCGATTCTCAATATTAAAAGATTTAATGGGACGCAAAGCTTTGCTTACTAAAGCACCCATCTTAGGTGGCTTTAGTGGCTTTCAGGTATTTTTTTTTTATATATTAAGACATCTTAAAAAAATAAACACATATTTAAAGACTGTGCTCAAGAGGTTATTTGAAATTTAACAATTGACATTTTAAATACTAAACTGTCAAATATCAAATGTCACGTTTAAAGAAGTTGCCAGCATCTCTATTTATCGACAAAGAAATTTTCCCGAAAATGAGCAAAATAATTGTACCCACAACAGTCAACAGATTTTTTTAATTTTTTTTACGTGTAATAAAAAAGGATACGTACACTGTAGTCTTGAAAGTGCCTCTCTCAAAGCAGATTTAGAATCTCTTTTGTATATTTTTTTTTCATCTGGTGTAGGCGTGTTTGTGGCTCGAGATGTTTCCATTGTTCTAATGGGAACAGGACTTGGACTTCGTCCTAAGCGACGACGTTGCTTCGGTATTAGTGAATCTCGAGGCCCTAAATGTTTTTTTAATTGATTTGTGTTGTTAGTCATAAACAATAAGCCTAATATGCAACTACTAAATTATAAACACTAACGGTTATAAACAATAAGCTTAATATGTAATTACTATATTTAACAAATGTTATTACAGTTTACGATTATTTGCTTGGTGATAAACATGTAATTAATAGTATTTTTTAAAAATAAATACTATTAATTACATGTTTATATTATTATTAATTAATATACTGAATCGTATCGGCAAGTAGAATTACCAAAGCCATACTAATAAAATCATATAACAAAAAAAATTAAAGGGACTTTTAAAATGACCTGACCTGAAGTAAAAGTTGTAGGTACTATTCTTGTCATGTTATCGCATGTTTTACGATTGCTAATATTACTATAATGTGGCTTAATAGTGATTGAAGAACTTAAATTGTGTTTTTCCGTTTCTTTGTAATGAGTACTTCTTAACAGTAAATTCTAAAAAAAATTTTATTATTTAATTTCTTCAACAACAAATTTTTAAAATAATAGAATCCTATTTTTTACGAAATGTTTTTATTTTGTTATCTCTTATAAAATAGCATCAAAAGTTTTACCTTGGCATCATCTAATGTTTTAGCCACTGGTGTCGTTTGATTTGATCTAAATGGACCACTAGGAATATATCCAGAAATCTTAAGGTTATCCTTAAAAGTAAAAAAATAATTGTTTTAATTAGGTAATTGATTTGTAGTTGATAACATATCCAAAGTCCTCTTATACTATGTTAACAAAATATAACAGTTTTAATAAAATTCTTCCATCGATCTTCATTAGGTTTCATAATCGAATGTAAAAAATAATATTTATTTTTTGACCAACAGTGGATATTTTTTCTATATTAATTTATTTCATACACTTTTATATTTTCAATTTAACGATTAGTTTTATAAATACCTATGTAATGGAATACCAACATTTGAATTTATATTAGTACGTCCTTGTGGTCTGGGCGTATTACATCGTGACCGTAAATTTCGTGGTTCACCGCTACCCCGTCGGAGATAATTTGTTTCGGCAATAGGACTAAAAATCCATCACACATTATTTATGTAGAAAATAATAACATTTAATTTATAAGTTCTTAAGAATCTTGTTTCATAATAATAGTTACATTTTTTGAAAAAGTTTCTGACCGTGGTTCATCTTGTCCTCCCTATTGACGTGGTCGCTTTCGGTCGTCTTACTAGGAGCTACCTCAAAAGGAAATTAAACTAAGTTTATTAAAAAATCTTAAGGAACATTAAATATTTTTAATTACTCATAATTTAGTTTAGATTCTGATTTACAAAATAACCAGGAGAAAAATACTAACCAAATCAAAAAAAATACAACAGCTATTAGTATGACATCGTTTGGGAGTTATTTTTGCGCAACGTACTGCCAACCACCATAACTTGTCGTTAATATTTTTCTTACAAGGTTTACAACATAAATACTTTCTCCATAATGACACTTTTACTCCAGATTCTTCACTAAAAGTAACTTCTTCTGATATACTATCTTTTATCACACAACCTTTCATTTGAGTCATTGGCTGTTTAGATTCTATCGTTAAGTCGCATGATGCTAGAAAGTACTCGTCGCCATTATTTTCAGATTCATTATCTAAATATCGGAAAGAAACTTTAAAAACTAAAAATATATAATAATATGAATGACTTCGTTATGATATTAGTTGGCAATACGTTACACATTTTTGTTAAGAAACTTTCGATCTTAATAACGGATACACGATAAGTCTTACAAATGTTAACGTTCTCTTTATTAGGAGTTGATCTTACCTTCTCTGATCCTGGAAGCTTGTGGTCTTATTTGGCTAGAACTTTCTGGATGAACCACTTTCTGCATTGGTAGAGATGGTGACGGTAATCTATTGGTAACCACCGGTCTATACTTGCGAGATTTTTCGGCATAAGAATAAACTCCAAATTCATGAAATGGCAACTTATTGATATCTTGGAAAGCGCTTCGCCTGGTGTATAGAATTCGATAGTTATTCGCTTTTACAAAAATACTTACAGGAACACTTTTAAAATTTGTGAAACCGCATGGTTTCCGTACCTGTATAAATTTCCCTGCTTCGTCAACCAAGCTTCAAGTTCTTCGAGCCAGACCTATAAGAAATAAATGCTTAAAAATATTATTAATATATTTTTTATTTATTTATTAATTTTATTTCAGACACATGTCCATCTTTTGTTAGTTTTACAAGACAACCTAAAAATATAGAACCATCATTAATTGAACACAACTATTCACCTGCTGATGTCCTATAACAGAGCCAGGTCTGCATATTCTCATCCAAGCTATAGCCTCACGAGCAGTCATACGATAATGCTTAATCAAAAAGCAGCCGATCAGTGAACCAGTCCTACCTAAACCTGCCTAAAAAACTGCTATTAAACAATACGTTATTTGGGGTTCCAAGACATAATTTGAATACCGATTTGTGTTGAAAAGTGTATTTAAGATTAACTTATTTATTTTAGAAAGGAAAACTGTAAAGAATTCGAACCTTGCAATGAACAGCAATTGCCCCATCTGATTCTTCACTTATTTGTAAAAATTTAAGTAATATATGTCGTGGTGGGCATGATCCATCAGGGAAAAACAAATTATAATGATTTATTCCCATATTGGTAAACCTAAAACGTGAATATGTTCAAATTATTTTCTTTTAACGCTTACTGAAATATGAAACAGAAAATAATTCTTTGATTTACTTACACATTTCCATCGTAAAGTCTTTTATTGAGTCTAATGACACTTTTAACATTATTTTCAAGGAAATAATCAATATACATCTCAGGTGGATGGTATAAAGCCAATCTACAATCCACAGGTCCAATAAACGCAAGAAACTTACCTATACGAAAGTGAACATTTTATCGGGCTATTTACAACCTCAAGCTTTAAATTAATATCAATTAATATATGAAATACCGGGTACGATCCAATTTAGATCACCTCCTTGAAGCTTATTTAATCTATCATATTCATCAAAGTTAAAATCTTGAAAATTGAAGAATTTTAAATCACGTGCTTTCGCTAAGGCTTGCAGGCAGTCGATCAAAGAAATAGTGTATATTGAATCACCGTGTGTAGCATCTTGAAATGGTCTACAAATAACGTAATATTTGAATTAACTTTATTACTTTTTTTTTAAACATATAAGGATGGTGATCATATAAGGTTAGCTATTTGTTACTCGAACTCCAACCAATCGTAAGATAGCTATTTAAAAATCAGAGAAGTCACATTTTGCTACGTACATACTACGTATGCTATTATGTCTTTTCGTGTTGTCAGTGCAAGACGAATGAATATCTCTATTTTTATTTGGCAGTAAAGGCATAAAGTGAGACTGTGAAATCGACTGGTTGTGGCTTCGATCCAGACTCGAGGAAATGAAATATTTATATACATTTATATTTTCATTTTCTTCGCTCTGGTGTCACTCAGCACGCAATGCCTGCCGAATAAAAAAAATAAGGAATCAACGTGACATTGGCGAAGGCGAAATATTTGTGGTCAACTGGCGCATTACATACGCCATAATTTAAAAAACTGAACTGAATAACGAATGGTGCTTTTAATTAGTATTATTTAATGTATGAGAGATGGAACTAATTGAGCCTAATACAAATCAAGTAAAATATTTTACTTATAAAGAATATATAGTAACTCGTCACCTGTAACTTTGTCCATGGGTCGTCAATGGTTTTAAAGCATCCTTTGGAGTCAAACTTAAATACAATACTCCATAGCATCCTAAAAGAAAGGCGGCATTGGCTTTCTTTTTTGAATCTGTAGATGTATAGTGTACAATACACTGCTTATTTAAATAAAATTGTAATTTTTCGTTGAGAAGTTTACAATATTTGTACACACAACTCAAGTTAAGCGGTCCAAAATCTGAGTAATAATTTTCGTAAATTAAATCATTATCTATTGAAAAATAATGAGTGTTATTTGTGTCTTTAAGTGTTTTGCCTTGCCGCACTGTTGCAAAATATAACACGTTTTTAATGTATTCAGCGATAAAAAAAATATCAGAAGACCGTGCCATTTATATTTATCGAATGGTTATTACATTTCTCATCAGCTTAAATTATAAAAATGTACAAAATTTCCACGATTTATTACTTTGATAAAACATGTATAAATAAAAGTAAAAACACACAAATATCAAATGTTAAATTGACGCTAGTCACATCACAAAATAGTTTTAAAACATTAAGTGCCACAGATGTATTTTAAAAAACAATTTAACGTCTATATTTCATATACAACTGGTAACATTAATTGAAAAG
The DNA here is from genome assembly GCA_030704555.1 of Heliconius charithonia. NCBI lineage: Eukaryota > Metazoa > Arthropoda > Insecta > Lepidoptera > Nymphalidae > Heliconius > Heliconius charithonia. Next base: position 15,938,817 of record CM060819.1, read on the forward strand.
TCAACTTATACCATAAATATGGCAACTCTAGTCTTTTTGCGGTGCGCAAGGTAAAGTGTCAAATAGTTTTAGATAGTATTTGAGAAATCTGTTTAATTTTAACTGATCTTTATATCTTTAATATTTGTTAATATTGTGCCATTATGTTTAAGAGTCATTCAATCTATTTCATGCCATATTTCAGGTTTGCAAAACGTTATAAACCATGGCCGATGTCGATGTGTAAGTGTTGTTTTGTTTACTTGTATATTGACCTTAAATGTAATTTATTTCATGTTTCTAATTGTTTTAATAAATGTAGTTATCTAATAACTTTGCGTTTTGCAAAAGAAATGCTTTTAATAAACATGTCAACATAACCTAGAAAGTAGAGTGTTAACTCGTGTTATTCCTTAACGCGGTACTAAAAGAACACTATTCAATCAGTTAGATTCTTTAGTTTCCTATGTTTTACCTCTAATAGTTTGAATCTGAATACCAAATTGAGTTACTTAACTAAGCTTTATGTACAACAGTGAAATTCCCAACAACCCCGTCTTGAGCGGTGGTGCTATGGACGTCAATACTGCACTTCAAGAAGTATTGAAAACCGCCTTAATCCACGGTGGACTCGTCCATGGTCTTCATGAAGCCGCCAAAGCTCTCGACAAGTAAGTTCATTATTTTTATGTGACAACAACCATCTTAGTTGAATAATCAAAATTATGAATGTATAAAGCTATTAATTGAAGCACATAATAGTAACTGTATTTAATCTTATGCTATTTTTACCAATTTAATCTCAGTTTAAGTGCTTCTTATATGTTAATATAACGATTGTTATAGGTTATAAACCCATGTCTTAACAAGTACAAAAAATAGCACATCATTAGATATATATTATGGCTAAAGATCTTTATAAAATATTCATTTTGTATATGTCTGTTCTAGACACATGCAAAATGGAAATATCTAGTTATTTTTGATATGGGTGGATCAACTCTTTAGCCAATATAAGTGCATACACATAGTACCATATCTTTTACTCTAAGAGGTGTGGCCTCCCAAGTATGCTACAAAACAAATTTACAATGTTAAAAATTAAAATTAAATTAGCTTCACGCTATATCCCGCACACAGCATGGTAGGCAGAGGGAACTTAGTGTTAAGACACTCTGTTCCCCACTTTCTGCCGAACTTTGGAGGCATTGCATGTTGAGTGGCAGAACTCATGCTGCACTTTTGCCTCGACACCAGAGCGTAGAAATGAAAATATAAATTTAAGTAAATATTTCATCTCCTTGAGTGGGGATCGAACCCACAACCAGTTAGTAGTAGTTTACAGTCACACTTCGTGCTGCTGTGCTACGACTGGCCTCATATAATTATATGTTAAAAATTGAGGACAAGTAACTAATTTTGAAAAGCTGTATGAATCCTTTAAAAGAAAAAAAAAACAAATTTGAATTTATATAAATGTATAGAAATAATATAGAAAACAAAATGTATGTATTTTTAAAGCTATAAGCATGTATCTCACTTAACAGTGGTGCTGCTACATTTGTTATGGAACCTATTGTCACCATAGTGTTCCTTGTGCATTTGTTGAGACATTGCTATATACATTATAGATATAGTAGAGTGATTCATTCACAACGTTATATACTCATGTAAAATTAAATGCATTGATTTAATCATATTGTTATATTATTTATAAAATAGGAGACAAGCTGTGCTCTGTGTGTTGGCAGAAAACTGTGACGAAGCTGCTTACAAGAAACTTGTACAAGCCCTCTGCAATGAGCACCAAATCCCACTTGTAAAGGTATATTATATGACTTTGTAAAATACATATTGCTTCTTATTTTATAAGTATATAAGAATTAAGTAGTTGTAAACGAAAATAACATTGAAAATTAAGTTGTAATATATATGTAGAATTTTTCAAGACAATTTTTTTTTAATGAACAAAGTTACAATTTGAGAAGTATTATTTTCTTTATATTGCTCCGCACGAGCCTCCCTGTCTCTATAGCAGAAGAGGCCCAAGGAGCAAATATTAAATGTGTGCCCCTATGGTGGCTCTCATCATGATGAGTCAACTTTCCTAGCATTCAGACATTTTTTTTATAAAATCATTATATAAACAGTATTTTATTTTTAGTAATATCTATTTTTATTAAGACCATTATGGTGAAATAGAACCAAATACACAGATTAGGTTTAATTTCCATTGTGGTTTTTTTGTCATATCCCACATGGTGTCAATTACATATAGTGTCTGAATTCAGGTGAAAAGAACTATGTGTCTTGCCTTTAGGTTCTCTTTTTAAGCTTCTATTTGTATGGTAAATGTGAGGTTAAAAAAAGAAATTGTACTTTTAGTTTTAAGATATTCATTTAATATAAATTAGAGCTTCTCCTAAATATGTTTTTCTTCCTCAGGTGGACAACAACAAGAAACTCGGTGAATGGGCTGGTTTATGTAAAATCGACAAAGACGGCAAGGCCAGGAAGATTGTTGGTTGCTCTTGTGTAGTAATCAAAGTGAGTATCTGTTCAAATCTAACCAATTTTTAGAAGTGTCTTAAAAGACAGATGTAAACACCAGTATTATAAAAACTTGAACATAGTAGCACTTAATTATCCACTTCTGATTTCAACAGTACAATAAGTTGTAATAGGCATACAAGATTTTGACGTTTCATGAAGATATTGTTCAATAACAATGTAAGGGTCAGTGGCTGGCCTTTGTGGGTTTTGAGTACATTTACCATTTTCTCAAATCCAAACACACATCAAAAAAATGTATAAACCTATTTATTAAATGTCTTGCGCTTAGCACGAACACTATCAATCCATTTTGGTATGCTAGTGATAAATATTTCGGCGCTATATTGATTTGAGTGACCCTATGGTGTCGTGTCCATTGCACAGGCAACTTTCCTATCACTCGTACATTTTTTTATAAAAGTAATATATTTTGGCACACAACAAGACAAGGAGCCTAGTGTTAAAACAGTCTGTTTTAATTAATATCTTACCACTGCCCAATTTTCAACTCAACATTGCATGTTGAGTGGTGGAACTCAATGGCATGCTTTGTTTTGTTGTTGTAAGAATGAGGAATTGAAAATAATTTGTTCCCCCATCAGACAAACTAACTCGGAACTGTCTCGTTTACAATTGAATGCTAACATTTATTAATTAATATACAATTATTTTGTTCTTTAGGATTTCGGTGAGGAGACACCAGCGCTGGATGTGCTTAAAGACTACTTGAAGTCGTCAAGCTAATCTTTAGGTGTAATGTCTTTAAATAATAAAAACCAAAAAAATTGTTCAGTTTTTTATTAAATTACAAACCTTTAATAGTAGTTGTTCAAAACATAAAGCTAAATACATAGTTTTGCCAATTGGTCACAAATTTCCTTGTGCTTCGGCCATTGTTGAACTTGACATTCTCTAGAAATAAAATAAATCTAGTTGTAGTATGTTAAAGAACTCTATCATGTATTTAGTAAAAATAAACTAAAGTTGTATGAATAATGACAACGCAGTAACACTTATTTAAGCTATTTGCGATAGATGAATTAGTACAAATTAGTATGAAGCATTAGTGTTTTTGAATTAATTTCATATTAAAACTAAGTATATTCGATAACATAAATATTTGCAAACGTCAAATCCCCGCCATGTATAATTTTAAAATTATAACAATTGACAACTTAGTATGCGATAAAACTAGAACAGTAAATATTCAATATAAACTATATGTGTATAATGTATATATCAATTTAATTTTTTTTATAGGTGAAGGCAATTTTTAACTGGATCTTTTTTTTTAAACTGCATTCTCCTACTGTGTAACATTTTCTCTTTTTTACCGTTCAACCTCCTTCGTGTTTTCTCCATACAACGTGACATTGGCGAAGTGATATATGCTCTACTGGCACCCTCGGAACGCCATAATCAAAGAACCACACCAAACCAATATCAACTACTTATAAAAAGTTTATCAACTCAACATTAATACTTATAATTTAATGATAATAAAATATAATAAATTATTTTTCCGGTTTTAAGTATTGAATATGTTATTTTTAGTCAACTAGCAAAAACACTATTTTCACTAACATTAATAAATTAAAATGGCGGCGATTTTACATAATATTATAATATAGCATTACTGAGTATACTACTAATATAATATACCTGCCACAATACCACTCGGTCTTGCATCTAGAACATTTTTTGCTAGCTTTGTCTCCGCATTTAGCGCATTTGGCTCCACCGCTGTCTAAAGCCAATGCGGCATCACTTGTATAAGATTCTAGAAGTTTCTTCGCCATATTTCTGGAATCTTCCGATCCGTCCATTTTGAAATGTTGCAATTGTGACTTTGCAATCGATTTCGTGCGCTTGCTCACTTCTTTCAAGTATTTATCCCTTATCTAAAACAGGTCATTGTTTTATAATAAACATCCGGCAAACAGTTAATAATAGAAACTGAAAATTATTGAAAATATGTAAATATTGCTTATTTCCGGTCATTCTTATTTTAAAATATTTTATTTTTGGTGTTTACTTTGAAAGAGTTTTTAGTGAGAAAAGTGTCGAAGTATAGGTCTGTTTCAACAAGTTCTGGGGTTCAGCCCTATTAGTAAGAAGAAATTATATATAGAAATCTGCCGTTCTTGTTAGCCAAACAGGAGTTGCGCCACACTTAATACCGCAAAATTGACAGAATATTTAAAATTATGTAAGTGACATTACTAAGACTACATTTACCATTTGTTTACCTCTTTAAAAAAAAGTAGTACTATAAATACTAACGTGCGGCACAATTTCAATGAGCGTACAACCCGGGTTCTTCACACCGTTGGTTTTGTTGTGCAAGCTGGAGTAGTCCCCGACGGCGAGGCGGCATAGAAACATTTTCAAATCTCCCAACGGCGGCACTTGGTCCAACGTGTCGTCCGTCAGTTTTGCTTGGAGCTAATTTAGAAAAAAAAAATGTTTGCTTCACGCTGTATTTCGTAAATAGAACATTAGAGAGAGGGAATCTACTGTCAATACACTCTTGCCTAACTAGACACTGCCGGAATTCGACGCTGAGCTTCGTCTTGTTATCGGGGAGAAGATATAAATATTTGGCGGAAAGCGAGGAAAAAAGTGGCTTAACACTAGGTTCCCACTGCCTAGCCTTTGTGCGGGATACAGCGTCAAGCGCGACGTCGTTATCCGCAGCCTATCCTCTAGTTAGGAATTCGTACAGACTGTCTTGAACTGTTCTGTTTGTTTCAAACAAACATGAAATGGTTTATAATAACAATATATTTAAATCTAACTCTATTTTAGATACAAAGGAGATGTACTTATAAAATAAACAATAAGTATACCTATTATTTACTTACCGTACAAAAAGCTGAACGTCGACATTCATCTATAGTATAGTAATGTTGTAGACGAGGCTCCAGTAGTAACTGGCGAAGACAAAGCCAAAGCTGGGCCTCGCTGCGGTGTAGTTGAGACAAGTCTTCTGCATTAGGTCTGCTCCAACGGCCAACTAAAATATATTATTTTTAAAAAATCAGCTTCACGCTGTATCCCGCACACAGAAAGGTAGGCTGAAGGAACCTAGTGTTAAGATTCTCTGTTCATGGAAGTTCGAATTCTGGAAGCATTGCGTGTTGAGTGGCAGATAAGACAAAGTGATCTTAACTTTGCTCTCTTTTATACTGTGCATACATAATTATGTACCACATACCCACATTGTACATACGGAAAAGCATACTTTGTGAATGTTGAGTCGCTACAGAGGTAGAGCTTTATTCTAGGTAAATATGACCATACGTAAAAAGGTATGTATTTCCATAACTAATCCACATTGAGTCGAGTCAAAGACGTGACTGTAAACACGACAGCTTAGTGGGTTCTATCACCATTCGATTCGCCATTCTCCAGAATCCAGCAGAAAGTGGAGAGTGAAGTGTCTTTATACTGTGCTCCATCTACCTACCGTACTTCATACGGGATACAACGTGAAACTGAAAAAGAAAATTAACTTACAATTAAATATTTGCATGTCGCCATTATCGTTGACCCTCCGCCACGGCTGCAGCTGGATGAGATGACAGAGCACGGACGGCACGTCGTACGTTTTGTATAGATTTGTGGAAATAGACGCACCTATACCCGCCACCTCCATATGCTCAGCTAGATAACTGAATATAATATAATACAAATGAAAATAGAAAGAATATATTAAGAAATAATAATTATTGAGGCCAGTCGTGGCGCAGTGGTACAAAGTGTGGCTGTAAAACCGACTGGTTGTGGTTTCGATCCCCACTCTTCGCTCTGGTGTCGAGGCAAAGCGCGGCGTTGAGTTCTGCCACTCAACACGCAATGCCTCCAAAATTCGGCAGAAAGTGGGGAACGGAGTGTCTTAACACTAGGTTCCCTCTGCCTACCTTGCTGTGTGCGGGATATAGCGTGAAGCTAATTTAATTTTTTTTTTTATAATTATTAATCTGATTTCTTTCTCCTCGAAAAAAAATTATATATATTTTTTTAATTTTTTTCATAGCCTTAGGCCCATATTTAGATTTTTAAGAGATTGAGAGAGAGCAATTTTTGGGATCGATTTATAAACACGGACTTTAGATTAGACAGAGCGTTAAGTTTCATGTGTCATCATTCTAGGTACGATTTATCAAGTACGACTTCGCCGCAAAAAGAATATCAGGCATTAAACATATTATTATTATAAAAAAAATATTAATAAAATATATAAATATTATAATAGGTACTGTTGCAACTTATGTAAATTACTTAATTAGCAAATATTTTATCTTAAACTCACCGCACGATAGAAATGCATCTCATGCTAATATCAAACTGTAGATCTTTCTTTTGGCGCTCCAACTCTTCAACGGTGGTTTCAGATTCTAAATTCTTCACAGATAGCGGTTTTAAATATCCATTACTGAAATATAACGCAGTTGCCTTAATTTTATAAGTATTACCAACAAAACACTGTTGCAAAAACGACGAGATATAATAAGCTAAATTAATAAAATAAACGTGTTGACCATTGATATACCCTAGAGGATTAGGTTCACATCGTGCTAAATTGAGATATACGTAATACAAATTGTGAATTGAAATTTAAAAAATATGGCCATCGTGGCGCAATAGCAAAAACAGATGTACCGTGATGGTAGGTTCGATACCCACCACTCAAGAGAATGATATATTATGTAGGTACCTAATAATATTTTTATTCTTTTTTTAATTTCCTTAACATAACATAACGCAGAGTCTAGCCATTTAACACGCAATGTCTCGAAAATTTGGCGGAAGGTGGGGGACGGAGTGTCTTAACACTATGTTCTCCCTGTCTCCCTTGTTACCTGTGAAGGCAAAAGATAAATAAAATATAACACAATAATCATACTATATTAGGTACTTACTTAATAAGCACTACAAGAGCGGTAAGTTCATCAACAGCGTAGTGAAGCAGATCAATGGCCACCTCGCTAATACACTGGGCGCCGTCTTCGTGAAATAAAACCGTTTCAAGTAAACCTACGGTTGCTGCTTCGTGATATAACTGTTTATAATTCAATGAAAATTATAAAAAAATAGAACTTTGTCCTTCGAATTATTGTGGACTTTAATAAATGTAGTGTAGTAAGAAGCCGACGATTTTTTTGATTTACTACGTAACTTTTTTTAAATACAATGAGGAAATGACAAACTGTTGGTTGAAATAACATTAGGTTTTTGTTTTAGCTTCACGTTGTATCCCCAAAAAGCAGGGTGGGATACAGCGTGGGAACCTGGGAACTTAGTGATATTCCCCACTCTCCCCACTTTCTGCCGTATTCTCGGAGCATAGTGCCAAAGGGTGATGGAATTGGACGCCGCGCGTTCTCCGTTACCAGAGCAAGGAAATGAAAATATTCATTTTTTTAGTTCCTTGACTGAAACCCAAAATTGTCGCGTTTATCGTATAAATTCATTATATTTCAAAATCAAAATGTATCGTAAAAATTATTAGTAACCATGCTACATTTGCAGTGATAAAATTATTAATGTATTTTCAATTTATGGAGATTTTAAGTAATTCAAGTTACAATCCTAATTTTATATCTGATATAGTATTTTCCTTATCTGTGTACAAACTTACCACCATGTAAATACCAAAAGTATTTGTAGGTGCCGGGTCTAATTTCATGATTTGAGGGTAAACTTTTAGTCGCCATATTTGAATACAAATTGCTTCATGCACTAATATAGGAAGCTGGAAATATTTTTAAAAAATTTTTTTTTATTATTCATCCATTTTAAAACATGAAAATGCTTATCAAATAATTGAATTATTTAGTTATTTACTTTCCCGTATGAAATTAAGGTTTCTTTAGTAATTTCTTCTTGCATTGATGAAGCTTCTAAAACAGCTTGCTGGTTCAGCTTTTGCAGTCGTATATGCCAATCTGTCCACCTGTTAAGATGTAATTTTTTTTATATAATTATTACAGTATTGTAAAAAATTGTATAATCTTTTTGTTCTCATATCGTAAAGACTATTATAACTCCTTAAATTCTTTTCCCTTTTACAACTAAATATTGGTAAAATATGTAACTCAAAATAAAGTAATGATTGACTGAAATAATTTGCAGTCCAAAAAACTAACGCTTGATTGCCAATGCTTTCTATCGTCCATGGTTCTATACTTTGAACGAATAAATCTAATTCGCCAACGTTAAGGGCGTTAAGAGAAATATCTTTTTCTACCATTTTGCTTCTTATTAATAATTTTAAGTGTTTTTAAATAAGAATAGAAGTCTAATACTTTCTTATTTAGATAATTATTGATATAATATTGTCGTTATAGAAACTTTGAAACTGTTATAATTGACCATAGATACTGATGTACAAATAAAGAACAAAATTAAGAAAATATAAAATATTTATCAAAATTACCTTAAATAAGTCGTTGAAATATTGTAAAAATTTACAATTTCACCTATGATATGATATTACAAGATTATAATTTAAACAAAAAATATATAATTATACGTGAAATAGTTGTGTTGCTATTAAAAAAAACAATAAAAAATATGGCGACTACCGGAAGTCTATGGTCTCTGTCTTTCTTTCTATAATTTGACACACGTGCCGCGTGGAGTTTTGCCTCGCAGGTTGTTAATTTTTAGAATATTTATTGATTGTTTAGTGTTAAATTGATGATAATTAGTTAAGAAATATAATTGCAGTGTTAAAATATTGAAAAAGTTATCCGATTACTTCAAAAGTGTAACTAAATAGTGGTTATTATCCGATGCACAAGTTATCAACCGCATTTTCATTATACTTTATGTTTATAATATTTTTTTATCACCGACCCTTATTCTAGAGCTAATACTTATAAAAATATAACTATTATTCTGCACTGCATTAAGATTTCTTCAATATATCCTATATTGACAATATTTCTAACCTACATATACCACTAATCATGCACGCATGTATAGATCATTCTTCAGCAATTCATATTTTAATTATTTATTGAACATTTTCTTAACTTAAGACAAGTAAAACTATTTCTATCTTATGTTTTGTGGTAAACAATCGATCATTAGTAATATGTTTCATATGCGCATCATAACCTAAACAAATGAATTTGATATAAAAAAAATAATCACGTTGCATTTATTTTTTTATTTTCAAGCACGTTGCATAAATTTAGATTTTTTATATCCGTGTTTTAGCACAATGGTGGCTTCAACGGACAAAAAGGCTGCGGCCGACAAGAAGGCTCCGGCTGAGAAGAAGGTAGCGAAAGGCAAGGAGGACAGCAAGAAGCTGCCAGCAGTCCCCGAGTCAGTACTAAAGCACCGTAAACGCAGAGATGCTCTAAGAGCTCGTCGCATACAGGTAACAATAACTATGACAAAATGTTTATATACATATTATAACTAACTAGAAAAGGTATACCAACACTTTTGTACCACATTTTTTTTTAGTAATGTTAACTTAATATGTAATGTAGTATTTTTCATTTATACTATATTGTAATTTCTTTTCTCCATTGATATTAAAAAAAGTGTATTTTTAATTTTTATTATATGATGATTCCCATTTTAAAGGCATAGTTCATCTGATTCAAGATGCTGTTAACTTTTTATCTGATTAATTTTTATTCTAATTATATCTTAAACAATTTTTCGATGTCACTATAATTAAATGATCTTTAATTAGGTAACAATCAAAAGGCGTTCAGCTGCCATCAAGAAGAGGAAAGAAATCTTCAAGAGGGCTGAACAATATGTTAAGGAATACCGCATCAAGGAGCGTGATGAGATCAGACTGGCTAGACAAGTAGGTTTAATGGATTTAGATTTATTATATACAGTTACATTATATTTACTACTTCAGTGCCAGTTAAGAAAGATATTTTGGATTTCTATGAAATATGATTTGATCTATAATCGTCTCATACATATTTTATTTTACATCATTAAAATTGTAACCATCATAGTACACTGAGTTAGGATCTGACTAAATGAAATTGTAGGTTGATTCATAATCACAAGAGGGAATTATTTTCCTTTTGGTGAGCAATGTGCAGCCTTGAGTTCTGCCTCTGAATATGCATGTTGCAAATTTGATTAAAAAGCAGAGAATGTAGGGTTATGATACAAGTGTTTTGATAAAATATTAGTATTTTTTCTCTATAAAATATAAGTTAAATACTTAAAAGGAATTTTAAATTAAAGTAACAGATTAAAATCTTTTTGATTGGTTACCATCTGACAGTTCAGCTTAAAATATACAAGAGTACTAGCACAAATTTTCTGTATGATGATAATAAATTTTTCAATAATTAATTGTACAATTTTTAGGCACGCAACCGAGGCAACTACTATGTTCCTGGTGAAGCCAAGCTTGCCTTTGTCATCCGTATCCGTGGTATCAACCAAGTCTCACCAAAGGTATGTAAAAGAATTCTTAATTCTTATTTATAAATAAGTAAATAAGTATTTAACATAAATTTATTTATTGGTTTTCATAAATTATTATATTTTCAGTGTCCATGATAAACAACATGCTTATAAACTATTGTATGATGTTATGTTTTTCTTTTCAAAACAATGAACAGAGTGCTACATACACATACACTAGATTCTTGCTGTTGTTGCTCAGATGTTTTACTTTTGCCAAACCCCACCACCTTGTAATATATGTATATGATAGAATTATCTATTTTGTTTCATAGGTCCGCAAAGTACTAAAACTGTTCAGACTGCGTCAAATCAACAATGGTGTGTTCATCAAGTTGAACAAGGCTACAGTGAACATGCTCCGTATTGCGGAACCCTACATCACATGGGGATACCCGAATTTGAAGAGTGTGCGAGAGGTGAGATGCATACAATTCATATTATTCAAATATATTTTAGTATTTATTAACAATATTTATTATTATATGATTTTTATATGCCCAAAAATATGGTGAGTCTTTTTCATTTAACAATTTGGTACCAATTAGTAAGTATCAAGTAATCATCAATATAACATAACATCAGATCTAAAAACCAAAAACACTTGTGAAGATTATATTATAATTTTTTTTCTATGTGTCATTTTATTTAGTTATAATTTGAGAGACAAAGTATCATAGTGATGTGAATATGAATGATAACAGTGTTCATGAAGACATTTTCAGAGATATCACATTTTAGTAATAAATTTATTTTGTTGTAAAGCAAATTTTGTTTTTTATAAATAGTTATTATTATGTTTTATTAAGTAAAGAAATACCATCTTAACAAATGTTAGTTTTTTAGTATATTGTTTGACTATTTTATAATTACATATTATTAATCATCTAGCTCATCTACAAACGCGGTTTCGCCAAAGTGAAGGGACAACGCGTCGGCATCACGTCAAACAAGATCATTGAGGAGAAGCTCGGCAAGAGCGATATCATCTGCGTTGAGGATCTTATCCACGAGATATTCACTGTGGGAGACAAGTTCAAGGTAAAAATTGACAACTTGTTCTTGCTGTTGTCAAAGCTTTCTCCCTTTAAAACACTTTACATCCAAATTTGAGACACTAAGTACTGAGTACTAGTGGATTGTTTTAGTAGTTTTCAAAACCAAGAAATGAACATAATTCTGTACCAGGGAGGGGTCAGACCCACGACTGTTGTGCATCACAATTTCCTTATTTAGATATGGCACAAATTTTTTAGAGAGTAGTTATTTTAGAATATAATGCATGTTAAAGATTGTGTGAAGTAATAAAAAACAAAATGTTGCAATTTGTATTTAATTTTTTTTTTATAAATTTGTTAATTTATTTTCAATAGAACATATAACACTAGAATTGTATTTTGGTTTATTTTAATTATTTACTACATCATTCTCTAAATAAATATCTTTTTTCTAGTACGCAAGCAATTTCCTATGGCCATTCAAGCTAAACAACCCAACCGGAGGCTGGCGTAAGAAGACCATCCATTATGTAGACGGCGGTGACTTTGGTAACCGTGAGGACAAGATTAACGAACTCCTCAGGAGAATGGTCTAAATAAATAGATTATAATTTTATATAAGACTTTTATTTTTTATTTGTTACACTTACACTTTTTACTTATTTTAGTAATTGATTTTTTTTATCCTTTCTATATAGGTTTTTTTTTATTTGTGCACCTTTTAGAGATCTTTTTTTTTTACAAATGTATTTCCTTTAATTACATTAAAGTTCATCTGTTTCACAGTTATGGAGAAAACAAATAAAGATTACCATTTTTATGGCATAATTATATCAATCAAATTTGTTCTAACATTATCTTTATACAAAACAAAATAAACAAAGACCATTGCTTTTTACTTTAAATATATTTTAAAGTAATTATAAGTTTTCAAAATAATTATAGAAATAACCGTAGTAGCAATATTTTAAAGCTGTTATTTAAGAATTATTTGTGCTTTTAAACTAAAAGATTTAAAGTAATTGACTAGAAAATGGCCTTACCATAAAATATTGATCCTAATTAAGAACATCAAAAGCTATGTTTATGGCCTGTTTAAACTTAAATTTATTGTATAAATTACTAATTGATATTTGCTATATTGGTATATAGAAATTTATCTAAAAAGTATAAAAAAGTAGTACAATTAAGATTTTTAGTTTAAGCACACATTTAGAGAAGTTATGAAATCCCTATATATTTTGGGATTATCTAATGAGATCTATATATGGCTACATAAGTTTCCCTGGTTGGTCCTTGTTTATTAAAAATAAAATCTTATAAGTAAATTCAATAAAAAGGTACCAATATAATCACACTTAAGTACTTCAATGATATATAAGCACATAAATAAACCTCTATTTAAAAGGCTTCTTATAATTACAGTAACATTCAAACAAATATTGGAATATAACCAAAATATTATAGCGCATGTATTAAATAGAATAATCACTGCATAAAGCAAAATCTAAAAAAAAAATTTTGATATTGTTTATTTTAAAATAAAAAGAATATTCCTGTATTTGCTTTTATACAATTAATTTGATAAGATGTCTTAAACCACTAAAGAGCCGATGACATTTCTTTCAAAATATCCATAAAGGCTGAGGAATTCTTCAACAGAATCTTTTTCTTTATAGCTACTCATATCAACCAATATGTTCTGCAAATAAAAAAAAATTATATTCAATTTTAGCTGTAAATGTTCAGAGTTCTTGGTTTTTATGAGTTAGTTTGGTTTGATTTCCACATGGAAGAAGAATTAATTATTTTTATTTCCTCTCTGGTAGTAAAACAAAATGTGGCAGCAGTATTTTTCACTACTACAATATTTCTACACACAATATTTTGAAAATTGGGTACTGCATGGGGAAGTGTCTTAACATTAGGTTTTCTCTGCTTACTTTCTATATGTGGCATATGGAATGAAATAAAATAATATATAACAAACATATTTACCTCAAGTATTTCAATAAACGTAGGGGACACAATCATAGAATGGTTATTTTGATAATTATCAAAATTGTATATTATATTTGAAAAAAAGTTTCTGACACTAAATGCTATTTGGGAATCTGTGCTTGACACCATTAGTAACGGTTCAGAAAACCCATCACTTATAATATTTATATCAACTGTTTCATTTAATATGTTCAAAAATATGTTTTTATTTGAACATAAAAAATCTTCTGATAATATAACTTTGGACAGATACTCAATTCTTGAAAGGTCGAAGTGTTTATTATATGATGATTTATTTAAGAACAATTGCTTGTAGTTATTCGGCAATGCAACATAAAATGACCATTCAATTGGGTCTTTGTCTGAGAGAGTAATATGAAACAAGGTGCCATGATGATTTCTAGCAGTTTGATATATTAAATCTTCAATAGGTTCATTTGGTTCTTTAAGAGATATAATATTTCTTGTTAAATATGTTTTTATGAATTGCTCTACACCTAAAACAATGACTTTATCTTGTAAGGTTGCCCATAGAGTTTTCTTTTCATTTAATGCACCAGGTATATTTGAGATAAGTTTTATATTTACATGGACATTACTCTTTATATTTTTTAAATTTAAAGGTACAAGTAGTTTTAATCTATCTAATTGCTCCATAACTTTTATACTGACTGTATTTATAACTTTTTTGTTTGATGTAAATATCATATGGATTTGTATATTTCCCAAAAGATTTGTTAACATATCATTGAATTTTGGTTGCAATGTTGTAGTAGTTATATTTATGAGACAACAGTAGGTATTGTAGTCAAAATACTCCTTTATTTCATTTGTGAGGGTTATAAAAGTTTCATCCTTTAAAACACTTTCATATCTTTCATATATTGTAATGTTATATTGAATTATATCGTCCATGACATCATGTCTATTAGACAAAGCGAGGGTGGCCAAATAATGTTCTTCCTTCTTTAAGTTTTGCACAGTTTGGTTGTTTGTTTCAATTTCCTCCATTATTTTGTTCAAATAATCGTAATTGCTTAACAAATTTTCTGCTGAGCAATATTCAGTTACACTCTTAGATTCTTTGTAGCTGGAATCATGCTCAAGAGGTAAAATGTATAATAATTTTGAATATGTTGTACAAATAAGTTCATCTCCACATCTGATGAAGTCTTTTGGATACATTATATTGAACTGTTTAAATTTTATTTCAGTAGAAAATGGATTTTCAGCTTTCCACAAACTAACACCGTCTGTAAAAACCAATGCATCATCTATGGCTAGTAACTTATGAATAGCCGTGTTCAAGTGAACAATATGGGGAGTGTGCAGGGAACTATTTAAAGCCAGTTTGATAATAGTTCCTGTAGTCAAACTGACAAGTAAGTTAAAGCAGTTATCAGTGATAAAGTTTATGGTGCTGATTTGTGAAGGACTTCTAAACAATTCAACTATATTTATGCTTAATTTAGGTGATTTCACATCAACCAGCAGAGCATAAATCGACAGTCCGTCAAAACTGACTATTACAAGGACTTGTTTGTTACAAGCATCTTCATCTAATTTAAAAATATCTTTCACATACTCAATCTCTGTTTCAGACAAAACACGAACTCGAAATATGTATTTATCTCTCTGAGTCCCCTTAGGTATCACTAATTGATCGTTTAATATTATAATAAATTTTTTACATGATTCAAATTCAGAATTCATTTTATTAATACAAAAATATAAATTATCACAATCTTGTTTCAAGCTATATACTACATCCTCATGATAATCTAGAACTAATATGTTTTTTTCTCTCTGTTCAAAGCTACCTTTAACGCGTTTGTGCGCAGAATGTTTAAATTTTAACCGTGTAACAAACACTGCACCTTTGTAATCTAGGCATATTAAATAGTTAGCCGATAATATTAATTGAGCAATAGTAGATTCAGTAAAATTAATTTCACAAACATGATCTAGATTTTTATAATCTAAATCTTCATATAGAAATATTTGATATTTATTCCAACATGCTATCTTCCGACTCAAAACATTGTATGCTATATTTAAATTTTCAATTAACTTATGAGGAAATTCAAATATCACTTTCTGATCCATTATATCATAAAATTAAGTAGAAAATACATATGTTTAAAAGCAGATTACTCAGATATTTTTATTATATTTTTATTTGGCGAAATGCTCATTTTTGGCGCCTTTCCGGTACTTTAAATGATAACTCAATGTTTTTGAGGTACATGTCAATGTCACAAATCAAAGTTGGTTCCGAAGAATCCACAGCTTATAATTGACGTTCAAAAATATAAATTTTTCTTTTAATTTTAAGAAAAATATTAACTATTATACCTAAGATCATTTGTAGTTAAGATAAAAAAATATAGAAAAAATAGCTTCTAAGTAGCTATTTGTAGCTCCGTCCTCTACCTCCAGCCGTTCCGGGTGGCGGTCCCCACAGCCGCATTCGTCGCCATTTAACACACCAGCGGGGACGCACTGGTGCGCGTCGCCTTGGCCACCCTATAAGTGCGCTCTCTCGAGGTGCACGTGGCGGATGGAACGTTGCAGCTCGTAAATGGAAAGGCTTGCATGGAATGGCATGGAAGGCTTGCTCGCAGCGACCCCTGGCAGCTCGTAAGGGTAAATCTTCCATCTTGGACCCCCAAACCTCTTGACCTCTTCACCTCGGTTGACCTTCGAAAACACGGTATCAAAGATACTGGAGGAAGGTCACGTAAAAAGCATGAGGATCCCCAGTATGAAGACAGTACAAGACAGATGACAGTGGACGAGGCGAAAGAGGTATGTAGAGACCGTAGCGTTTGACACTCCGTTCTCTCTGACTACCCCGCTAGGGATAAAGCGTAAAGCTAAGTTAAGTTAAGCTTCAAGGTAAGCAGAGAGAGAGTGAATCTAGAGTAAAGACAATCCGTCCGCACTAAATATTAATAAATAATAATTCGCGCTTACAGTCACACGTTTAAGCTAATATACCACGACGGCTCCTAAATTTACAGCTTGTAAATTTAAGTAGGTGTAATGCGTGGTATTTATATACAAAAAAAAAAGTTTATTTAAAACGTTATGATATATATAAGTATGCAAAATGTCATTAATGGGTATAATTAGTATAGCTGTTTTATTTCGTTAGTTGTTATTAATCATTGTCGGATCGATATTACGTTTTACTAATACTACTTTTAAGAGCTCGTAACCTCTGGCTTTGTTTCTTGTCACCTTGCTATATAATCAATTATATCTATAAATGGATAAAATAAAAACAAATTAATTTGAAATATTATATTTTAATGATCTTTAGTAACTTACATATTTACAAAAAAATATAATTTAAAATTTAACTGTGTCATTTAAAAAAATGTATGATATTTCCTTTTCTTCTCGAAATTGTTGATGAATATAGAATAAAATAAATGTAAATTGTTCATTTAATTATTTTATTTTCACTAAAAAACAGAAAGGTACTTCGTTTTTTTAGTTAAAGAACTATAACAAACCAACTGTTGATAAAAAAACGTTATTCAGAAAATATTAACATTTTACATTCACATGCTACGAAATGGTAATGTTCATTGAAAAATCACTGCTTTTGCATTCATACTGATTATTTTGTCATCTTTAAAAAGCTATAAAATTTAAAACGTTTTAATGTGTTAAAATACAAACTGCATTTGATTTTCAAGTATTATTATAATTTTACCCTGCTTTTAGTGATACAAAAAGATAATATATTTTATAATACATAATATATAAACAAATAATTTAGCCTTAATCATCTATAGTATAGAGGAGCAATTATCAACCGTTTGTGTGGCACTTCAAATATTTCTTAAATAATAAAATTTTTCAATACAAATAGATAGAGAACAATTTGGTTGTTAAGTTTTATTTGACAAATACAATTGATGATTTGGTCCATAGTTAAACTATGTTTTGTAATTTTTATGGGAAAATATAACAGAAAATACAATAAAATTGTGTTCACAAGGCTAAAATATAAATAAAAATTCGATATGCAAATTTTCAAAGAAGTAAAAATTGAAATCATTTATTTAACATTATAAGTCCCTCAATAATTAAATTTATTAAATACGTAACCGTTAAATCGACGGTTTTATTAAGAACTAATTGGCACACTTTCACAATGAATCACTAGCAACACTATTTACTAATAATAAAATTATGAACTAAAGAGGTTTTTATTTTAAAATTAAGACTGAGCGTGAGAAGGCTTCAAATTCTACATTAACTATATACAAATTGATATGTGTCTTATTGCGGTGGATCACTGACTTTTGCTTTATTAAAAATACTATTCGTGGAAAAAAATCTGATTTCTATTATATAAAATGAACTACAATCACGCGGCAAGTATATACTTAAATTATCTATTTATTTAATCTATATGTACAAATCTCACAATCTTGAGTATTTCATAATTGCACTTTATTTGAATGCGGTTATGTTCATTGCTAAAAAAAAAGTTTTTTCAATTATCATTGTTTGGCAATCGAGTAGCAATCAACAAATAAAATTGCAAATATTTTAATTTTACCAGTGACATGATCCCTCTATTACAATATTTTAGTTTGTATTACAAAATAAGTCGTGTTGTTTTATATTATGATATTTTTTTTTAAATTAGTAGCGTAGTCAGGCGACTACGCTTACAACATATAGGTTGTGATATTTCAATTATGTATGCTTATGAGCCAACAGAGAAATGTCAATATCAAAAATAAAATATTTAAGCTAATACAGAAATGTCGAGATATTTAAATAAATCCAAACTTAACTTATGATACACAATATTCTATTTATAATGCCAAATCATTGATTACAATATAAACCTTATACATATTAGAGATAACGTCTTAAAAAAATAAAACTTTTTTTCTTTCGTTGAATTTCAAGGGAGCATTTTTATTATGTCTGTGTCAAATATTATTGAAATTATGCAAAAAAAACCTTACATCGAATGTTGCCATTACAAAAAATTTACATTTTATTATTATACTCTCATAAATGCGCGTTAATGCGCGGAGGTAGTGTATGTGTTACTTTTTGATGTCAGGATCCATTTTTGTTTTGTCCATTGTAGACGACACCATACCGCTTTGAGGGTATAATTTGTCTAAATGCTTCAGAGATTCGTTGAGGAAATTCTGTAAAAAAAAAGAAAGTTAATAAGCGTGCGTTCATAAAATATAATTAAAAAAAATTAGTTATAATTGCATTTGCAATTCAACTTCCTTAAAATAAAACATCATATTTAAAGAAACCCAGTAAAAGTTTTATAAAATAGTAACATATTTTAATAACGAAAAAAAAAGAAAAGACAGCTAATTTGTGTCTCAACTCCAAAAGTTTGGATGTGTTTATTAAACAAAAAAAATATATAAATAAATAACAATACCTGTATAGCAGTCAAAGCAGCTACAATCGCGGGTCCACCAAACCCGTGCGAGATAAGAGAGAAATGTGTAAGATGGCGCTGTATGGCGGGCTCCAACAGGTGAGGCGGCCGCGTGTTGCACAGCGGCGAGCGGTCTTGGTTTAATAGATCCATTACTTCCTTGACCACCTGTTCATTGAATTAGGTACTGAATTTGTAGTTAAATTATATTAATTTATTAGGAAATCTTATCTTGTAATATTTAAGAGTTGGTACCAAATTTGGTTTAGTTCATTATCATTTTGTTTCATAATTATAATGTAATTAGAAATTGATCAGATTATGAGAAAGATTTGTGAAAAAGAATGCAGAAATATTAAATGATAATATATTTTATATACGAGTATTATTTTAGTATTATTGACACATTTCTAAAAAAATAATAAGTATATTAGTGTAGTTATTCTAATAACACATATATCATATAAACATATTTAAATTATTATTATTACAAAAAATAAAGTAACGAACTCGCGTTTTAGAAACCGCCCAAATGGCGCTGGTTCATATCCCGCTACGTTCAAAATGTCATGCACGTTTCTAACTTTTTAATTTTTTTCTACCCTTAGTGAGAATGTGGAATAACACATTAAAAATATAAAATTATGTATAGGTAACCAACCTGTTTCGTGGCCTGCAGCAGGTCCCTGCGGCGGCGCGCGTCGTGCTCCGCGTACTGGCGCGCGAGGTACTCGGCGAGCGCGCGCGCCGGGAACTCCGTCTCGCACACGTAGCCGAAGTCGCGGGCGAGGTGCACTGCCTCCGCTAAGGATAAATGGATTGTTAGTATTTTATTTTCACGCTTTTCCCCGCAACCGCAGCGTAGGATATTGTATGTCGAGTGTTAAGACACTACGTTCTCCACGCAGTGTATTGAAACATTGGGAATCGACATTGTAGTTTTTTTATAGAGCTAATTTAAATACAATTAGAGGCCCGTCGTGGCGCACGGTCACAAGCGTTGTGGGTTTCATTCTCACTTGAGAAATAAAATATTAAAAAAAAAAACAGCTTCACGTTGTATCCCGTACACAGCAGGGTAGGCAGAGGGAACCTAGTTTTAAGACACTTTGTTCCCTACTTTCTGCCGGATTCAGGAGGCATTGCATGTTAAGCGGCAGGACTCCACGCTGCGCTTTTACCTCGACACCAGAGCGAAGAAATGAAAATATAAATTTAAGTAAATATTTCATCTCCTCGAGTGGGGATCGAACCCATAACTAGTCGGGTTTTTAAATTAATGTAAAATGAATGCATTTTAAGATAATATAATGCTTATTTTTCCCTGTAGGCCGAAGAAACTGTAAAAAGTGTGCCAGAAATTTACTAAAAAGATAATAGATAAAAATCATAAAATGAAGTGCAAGTAAATTCACGAACATAGTAAGTAATCTTAAATTTATAGGAATTACAAACCTTCTACTAATGAGGTAAGTAGCGTAACGTTAGCGGCTTTCCGTCTCCCCGCTGGAAGGTTGAGGCCGATTTTTTCTAATTTCTCTCTCAGTAACCGACCACCATTTTTGCTTTTTGCTCTGAGAAAAAAATATATTATTAGTGTTGGCTAACAGATATCGTATTTGAAGTATGTGAGGATAGGATTTTAGTTTTTAATTTATTTCGTTTGTACATGGTATCTTGCTAGATCGATCGATAGGCAATTTAGTAGTACAATTTACCACTAGATTATTCTGGAGTAGGATTGGACCACTCCGTCATATCGTCATCGTCGCCGTCGTACGTCCATGAACTTAACGCTACACTTTTATTGTAGTGATATAAAGGAAGTAAATTTGGTGATCATCAAAAAATAATTGTAATCAGTAAGCAGAATCGTAATAAATATTAATTTTAAACATAGCGGTTTCAACTTCTATCTATAAATGTAGACATTAACACGTAAGCACTTCATTGTAATATCCAGTTTATATCCCGTTAATATACTACCTACCTTTGAGTTATGGTAAATATTTCTCTCAATATTTCCAAACAAACTTTGCGGTTGCCGTTCACCGAACAACTAAATTAATTTGCCGCCATAATTCAACTCTATTGACCAGTCAGTCTAACAATAATAAACTATTGTTACCAATACAAAAATATATAGATGTGTCAATTAGATATTGGAAAATAAATAGACAACCGCTATACTTTGACAAGTAGTAAGCGCTTAATGATCAAACAAAAGGTACAATAATAATTTATTGATAGAAAAGAGTGTTGATTTTTATTAATTTTGTATTAATTCATAGTTGTAAAGACTCATACACTACAAGGAACTTATAAAATGTACTTCACATCAGTATTTTTGTCTTGATATCTGCAAGAAAATAATGTTTTTTGGAGACTTTGGAAAATTTTTAATCACGTGTATTGAATGGCGAAACCCTTCCAGCCGCAGAAAATAAGCTGCTGCGGAATTAAAATAATTGAAATATAATATTTTTTCCAGTGGCGTAGCTGGGCATCAAAAGGAAAGGGGCATCAAAGTCTACGATCAATTCTTCTATTTTTTTAAAATGTACAAGAAAAATGAGACTTTGCTAGTCAAAAAGCGCGTGATGACTGTTTTTAAATTTTTGCAAAAAAATGTATAACTTATATATAGTTATTATAGTTTTGAAGCAATAAAAATGTATATATCTACTCTACTATGTTTTGAAATCTGAAATTACTTTGACCATTTTTAAGGACATCGAGTCCTAAGCTGCACCAGGCAGCAAATACCCTAGCTACGCCACTGATTTTTTCCCTAGTAGGAATGGAATCTACAACACGTTTACAAACAGACGTCGTCACATTTTAACTTTAAAAATAATATACAAAATTGTTATATAATCTACGAATAACAAAAAACTATTCAAATATTGACAGAACGCATAGTCTTGCTACTGCCCGCTAGATTGAGCCACAGATAACGTATCGATTACCGTCAAAGTTGTGAGTTGTGTCTAATGATTGACGCGTAGAAAGTATCATAAATCTTATTTCCTATCATGACCTCTATTGTACCCAGAATAAGGTTTTAAATAATTATGGTAAACTGGCTTTTTGTATGTAGCTACCAGTATTTAGCTTCAAATACATTTCGAAGGCTCGTTAATGAAATTGTTTTTATTAACTGATGCCTATCTATGATATATTGAGTTACTTGTAAAGTTCCGTTGTAAGTATTATAATTTTCTTAACGGCGTAGTAGTGATGGAATTTGTAGATGAAATAGTTACATTTCTTATTAACATGTTAGTTTTTATCGCCACAAGGCAACTTATAATAAAGGTTTATGGCTAACTTTTAATTTTATGTACTTGCCGCATTTAGTTTATTCATATATTAAAGTATGATATTTTTTATTGTTTTTAAATTTTTCTAAAGGCAATAAAAAATATGACTGTTCGAAGAACAAGTACTTAAGCTTCTTTTTTAAAACTATACGGCTAGCTAGCTAGTCGAGCTATATTATATAATACAAAACAATACTTACATATTTATAATATAATATAAAAAAATTTAACACTCATAATATACTCGCATAATTATATAAGTTTCTGTGAGTAACAGAGTAACTCTACATCATACCTATCTATGTAGTAAGTATAAATTTAGCCTATTAATAAATTATAATTTTAAAATCTTATACCATTCAAGATACGGTCATTAAAATATATAAATCGTCCCTATTACAGCTAGACGTGATTTATTCATAATAGGCTCAATTTTGCAAACCACCGTCTGGTTCGAGGTTCCCCTTCTGACGGAATGCGGGCAAATTCCATCGGTACCGATATTACAATATATATTTGCTATAATATGAAAATTTAGTCTATATTATCGTTTACAAATATTTTACTATACCCTTTTCAATCAAAGTAACTGGTAATCATGCCATACTATGGTGAATTAAATGGCTCTTATTTTTGTATCCTCACAATATGTCGTGCACATAGATAGCAATGTAGGCAAAGTTAATCTCGTGTTAAAACACTTTGTTCCCATTAAGATATTTGTGTTTCCCAGTTACTGCCGAATTATGGAGTTGAGTGGCGGAATACAACGCCGCGCTTTGTTCCGGAGCGCCGAAATGAAAATAATAAATTTATAATAAGTATACAACTCATTTGCAAAATAAATAATTTATAGTAATTGAAAAATAAATGTATGTATATATATATTAATATTATTTGTAAACCATACGAAAATTATATTCAAAGTTTTTCATCACATTCAAAACTCATAAATCTTCAATAATCATTCAAACATTATTTGTATTGAAGATCAAATGAGGCTTAAAAATGCTAACAAATCAAATGACAATCATCGCGGCCAATTCTTAGCTCATTTACTTTATCCACTCGCAAATAATCCCACAAAACGTTATCTTGTCTATGGTCACTTTTGTTCTCTGTATTTTCACACGTTGACCATCGACAAAAGAAACGAGAATCATGCGCAATGGCGGCTAACGAGCCAAACAATGATTTGAATTTGAAAACTAAATCGGATGAATCGACAGATTGGAAACTAATGGGCAAGAAATATCGAGTAGGTATCAAATACTCAGCTATCAGATTAGAAAGATTATCAATCATGTATCCACATGTCTTTGGATTCGGCACGTTAATTACGAAGGTACCGTTTACTATAATTTCTTCTCATATTTTTATATTTAGTAGTGTGTGTAATGATAATGTCCACGTTGGGTTATATTACGACTTTTTTTTTCAAGTTATTTGCGTTTGAAAAATTTATTTTGTATCTATTACATAAAAAACATACAAAATTAAAGATATTCTAATATATTTTTTTTTACTATTGATTTTGTTTTACGTTTAAATAAATTGTTACGTAAGCAAATTTGATAAAGTTAAATGTTAAACTTTAAATATCAATGTAATTTCATTTGATTGTATACATTTGATATTAGTAAAAGAATAGTTCGAAAGAGTCCAATTAAAAATAGATTGGAGTTTCTTTATATAATTTTCTATGACTATTGCGCAAACTGAACTCAGTAAAGACATACTATGGGCCTCTTTATCATTCAAAAATATGATTACAATATACGAATACGATCGATCTGTGTTCAATTACCCGAATCAAATACTTATTGATTGAAAATTAATGTATCTTATGTTATAACGGGGGCCTCAAAGTGGGGTTCGGTAAATTGGATTTAAAAATTAAATTCTATTATTAAATTTACTCTAACGGTCTATATTTTATTTTAACTATTTGTAACTTTGCAAGCCGTGTTTTATAAATGTCGTAGGACAACTATTACAATAATTTTTCTCTTGGTCATCAATACAAATTCACAGCCAAAAGCTAGAAAATTTGATCATCTGTAACTATATTTGTTTTATATTAATATTATAATATAGATTATTATTATTACCGGTTTTCAAATATGAAACAATATTAAATTTATGAAAATAATGTAACGTAAAAAAAATAAACTATAAACATAAAAACATCTAAAAGTTCACACATATTGAATTTCTTTAAAGAATTGTTTACGGGCCTCACATATAAGAATTTGAAAATCCCTGCAGCAATAGAAGATCGATCCATCAATAACCTGTGGTTCATTAGTCAGTAAGAAAGTGGGATTGCGATATCACTATCGAATCTGATGTCTTAAGCTAAATTAATATGTTTATATTCAAATAATAATTAAATATTTTGTTTTTATCGATTGTTATGTTAGAAGCGCCGTAGTCGAAAGAAATAATTAATGTTCAAGTCTCCATATTGGTTGTACTTATTTAACTTTAGATAGCGCAAGGCAAATTTAATATAAACACTTTTTTTTTATTTTTGACACTTGCTGGTAAAAATAATTATTTATATTTATTGATCTTCTAAAATATACTTAAAATTGGTGATAAGTTATATTTTAATACTATGTCTACAAGTAATATTGTAAGTCGCTACCAGTGAACAACAATATGTCATAGTCCGCCCACAAAACTCATGAAATATTGTTGCAATCGTTGTATAAAGCCGCAATATTATCAAGAAAAATACATCAAAACAGGTGCCTAATGCAAATTGTTGTCATTTAGCATTTAGGGCTGTAATATATATATTTTATTAATTTTCTAATATTTAATTTAATTTATTTTTTTTTATTATAAAACAAAAATTAATGCTGTATTGCGTAACCCTGTGCCGAGCTTTTTCTCACCAGAAGAAAAACAATATATATTTGTATAAATAAGTATCAACGTCACACGATATTGACATTGACGTATATATTGAGAGATATTCTTTACCTACACTTCAGGTTTGAATTACATGTATTATGTAATTGTGTATAGTTATCTTTTTTTACCGGTCAAATTTCCTCGTGTGTCTCCCATACAACGTGACATTGGCGAAATGAAATGTGCTCAACTGGCACGCTCGAAACGCCATAATTTAAGAGATCAATCAATCAATTTAGGTTTGAACAGATATATTCGCGTAAACATTTTCTTTTGGCTATTACTGTTAAAAACCCCGTGGATGGCTCGGCTCGAAATTCTAATCATTAATTAAAAGTACGTATGTTTTTTAGTTTAAATATAGTTAGATATAGTAGGTCTAATTGTAAAAATGTTGAAATATAATACTCTAGTTTACTTTTATAAAGAGAAATAAACTTTATTTGCATTATATTAGGGCATACAATCCATATGATATATGATGCTACGGTATAAGAATACATAGAATTTAAATTACGCTATATATTAGTCATTATAGAATGCTTTGTGACATAATTAGTTTTTTATCAGAGTTCCAATACAAAAATAAATTGCTATCTAAAAAGTGTGATGAGAAGGAGTAATTATCGACGTGGAATTTTGTTTCTGTGTCCTCTTATATAAGAATATGTATTTGTTAGTTGCGTGTTTTAAAATTAACAATATAAAAAATATTTAATTTAATTTAAATTTTAAAATAATTATTTGAAATTTAAGGAAAGAAAAAAAAAATATTTTTTTTTAATTAGTATTATTTTTCGATTTAAAGGGAAGAAAGAAGATTTACAGGTTTCAATTAAAAAGAGAAAATATTTACTAAAAGCCAGTCAAATATAACATCAAATATGCTATTTTTCAATGAGAAAAATATACTAAAAGTTACAAAAATAACATTATTATTCATCTTGCAATTATTTTGTTTGCTAATGGACAACCTTATGCATATTAAATGGCAGTAGCCTTTGCTTTGTAAAAGGGCTTGTGTAATTACAGCTCTCGTATTGAAAACATAATGCAAAAATGTTATCCTAATTACATTATTTACTTCTATTATTGATATTAAAAGTATTAAATAATAGTAAACAGTTTGTTGTTTATAATATAACATATCAGCATCTTGTTTATTTATATTACAATGGAATCCCTTAGTAATCAAAACATTGTTTCAACCTAGTTCATTAAAGGATTTCAATTCAAAATATCGATGAACAGTAGGAAAGCTAAGTTAAAATAACGAATGGTAATCATTATTATGTGAAAATTCTACATGAAATATAAATCATATTTATATGCCTTCACATTTTGTCATCATTTTTATATTTTAAATATCTTTCCATAGCCTATTGCCGAAAACCAGGCAATATTTTTGCAGTTTTATAGCCAGATCAGACAACTTTTTGCTTTTAGGATGAGATGGTAAAAATTATACAGCTAAATAAACGTAATTAATACACCTATACATGTTAAAGGAATTAAAATGTAAAAATAAAAACTAACCTCCTTAATACACCTCCTAATAAAGATGCATTTAAGCACTCCGGCGGTGACAGTCTCCTCTGTACCTCAGCCACTGTCACTTTGTACTTGCTAGTGGACGACAACAGGGACAGCCTCCCCGGCACTGAACAGAACACGTCGTTAGGTGCACATGTTCCCGTGCCGCCCAGACCGTCCCGCCCTTTCATTGCTAAAAAATACACAAGTTTTAATAAATAAAATTACGTGCCGTGCAAAGTGCGGCGTTTAGTTCCGCCAAACGCCAACAGAGTGTCTTGACATTCCGTTATAAAACAACTTAGTTACATATCAAAATATTTAAATATTTCTACATCATATACCTAAATTAAAAACATTATTAATATTTCAATTTTCAATTACACTTAGTGATAAGTGTTAATACAATAAAAAAAAACGCATGTGAAAGTAGCCTGTACGTAAATTGAATGAAATTTAAAAAAATACGGGTGTTTCAAATTCCTCGTGTCGAATACCAACAATAGTTGGTAACAATCAGCACCACGCCCCAAACACGGGCCCAGCGTGAAATCTTTTACCATTATATTTCTATGGCAACCCTAATACAATAAACATTACTATGTCATTAGTTTTGCACCATGCTGGCTAGTTAACACCGTGATTGAATGAAAAAATGTATATACTTTCAAAAGAAATCATTATTAGCCAGTTACGGTTCTGTTAAAAAATCATATTATTGAAATTGAAATAAGCTCTCGTCGTGAATTGAAAGCTTATTTTGTAAATTAGCTTTCATTTTAATAATATTTAAAGTGTATTATTTATAAAAATAAAAATTATTTATAAAATTAATCGAGTCAAAAATATAAAAAGAAGAAAAATTAAAAATGTTATCAGTAAAATCAACAAAAAGCTTTTATCTAAATAAAGTCGCGTTTCATTTCCGTATCCGACCTACCTACGCTATTTAAAACAGATGATTGATCGATGTATCTATTTTTTTGAATCGATTATACGGTTGAATGGGATCGAGTTTTTTTTTAATCTGAAAAATCGATACAGATACATAACTGTATGACTAATTATTGCTTATCTAGCGGGCCATCGATGTAATGGTGAGTTAATAAGATGTACTTGTTTTACGTTTGTCTCTTCTTTTGTATGTGGACGTTTGTATTAGACCTTCATTAATTAAAGTGAGTATTATTAATGCATCGTTGCAGTTGTAGTTGCTTGAAGTTATTATACATTTTGTATTGGTATTTATATTATAATATTTCTAACATCCGGTTAACCGTAGCGTTTGGCGCTCCGTTCTCTGACTACCCCGCTAGGGATATAGAGTGAAGATAAGTTAAGTTAAGGTTAAGGTTAAATATATGATTATTATATAATTTCAGTTATATTTATATGAATATTTTATGTTGATTTATAAATTAATGTGATTGATTAATAAATTGATATAATACCCTACAAATTAAGTTTGTGTTAGGTTAATAATATTCATCTTGTAGAATATTTAAAAACTTACTTTTTAATAAAGGCAGATCTGTCATGAACCCAGACGTATCGTCCATGGCTGCGTTCTAGAAAAAAAATGCATTTTTAATATGGCTACAAATTCTTTTCACATCTTTATTTAAGTTACTTTGAGAAAAACTCGAGAGAAATTTCTCATCGGGTTCGAAGGAGGGATCGTTTAATTTATGAACTTTATTAAATTCCTTTTGGCGAACGGACATATTTGTTGTCTAATATCGATACAAAAACTTTTACTAGTTGAGATTTTTTATAATAAATACATGAACCGTTTGCTTCGGCTTAATTAGTATTTCTTAGCTAAATATCGTATATATATTATATATTTTTTAATATAAGTCAAAAAGTTCGCCATTCAAAATTCAATGCCTCAAGAATTCGGCGGAAAGTGGGTAGCAGGTCTTATTGGCATATGAAATATTTTAACACCAGGTTCCTGGCAACGTGACTTCCCGCATATAGCAGGTTCGGCAGGCAGGCCGCGTGTCGCAAAGAGCCCAGGCTCCTTCAGCCTACTCTGAGCAGCGTATATTCCTTCACTAAATACGCACAGTCTTGAATTGAAACTATTTAATAAGATCTAATTTCAATAAATAATATAAAAATGACAGTCTGGTTTACCTGTGTTTCATCCGTGGAATGTAATGCGTGGTGTAACGCGAGCTCGTGCTGTTCCCTCGCCCCATACTCCGCCCGCCTGTCTCCGCCGTAACTAAACCCTCCGTGTGATAACTAAAAACAAATCATGTTCACTACAGTGAGCTATCTGTACAGTAAAATGTCGGAGAAAATTTAAAAGAACATAATGTACAGACATTTAAAATTGTATTTGAATACTTGAAGGTACTAATTAGTTAGAGCTCAAAGTTTTTAGCCAGTTTGTATGAATCATCATTATTGTATGGAAATATGTGTTTTATTGAATTGGTTAAAATTTTAGTTATCAATGTGTGGAAATTTTCTTTAAAATTATAACGTTATTACATTACGAAAGTATGAACATGAGAATCTGAATTTTTATGTCGTATAAGCGGGAAAAGCCCGATTAATAAGTTCTTTATTCTTTTTTCTCATTAATAAGTTTGTTATTTTCGATAGAAATATAATATCGAATACAATATAAATATTGTCGATATTCGATAATTCGATTCTGAATCTTGCAAATGAATTTAAATGATATAAAAAAACCTAAAAAGTCGCCTTTTTCCTCCGGATAAAGGAGAATATCCTAGAAATGACATAATTAATTAATAGAAATCGTATCTTATTATTATTAAAAATATTCAAAGTAAAGCAATATCCGGGGTTAATTTAGCCGATACATTTCAATTATGTTACATATACATATATAGTTAACTTAAGTAATTGTAGCATATCAGCTTTCAGATATGATACGATCTGTTCGAGTATCGAAATATAATAATATCAGTAGGAAATATTTCTATATAGTATTGTGTACGAAAGCGGAGCATTAGAGCTAATCAGCTAAGTTAGGTTGGGCATAATAGCTTTGGAACTTCCTGCACATTTTGCGTCGATATTTTTCGTTTCTTTGATTGCTTCATTGTAAATGATATGACGGAGACATTAAATGTATGAAATTTTTATGATATTATAAAAGTTAAAGTACAGTATGTATTTTGTGGACGAATTCTCATCTTCTATTCTTCTATTTCCTCGAGTGAGGATCGAACCCACAACCTCACAGACGGCTTACAATTCCACTTTGTGTCCCTGTGCCACGACTGGCCTCTAAAATATTCGTTATATTTAATAAATACTACCGAAAATTAATCAATATACACTTTGAAGACATTTCTTTAAAATCTAAGTATTTGTTCTCTACAAAATTTTAAAACATTAAATTAAATATTCCCTAAATAAAGTGCAATAGTTAACTGGCTAAGAATAATTTCTATCATTTTGTTATCTTCAACACGATCGATGCAACGGTCTTAAGCAACTATTTACCCTACCGCATACCTCCTCAGGAATCTTCGCATACCGGCTCTACCCTCCAAATTATAATATTATTTTAATATATCCAAACTAAATTGTTATTTGAAAATTAGTTTGGTCGAGATAAAATGAAAAATTGACATAATCAATATTACACACCAGCGAATGTGAATCGAGTTTTGCATGTGTAAAAAAAAATAGAAAAGAAGCTTATAGGAAAGCTTTGTTAATAATTCACTCATTTTAGTATTTAGGTTCTATTTGTTGTAGAAAATCATGAATTTTATATACTGTGCCACTTTATCTAAGTGTTTTACACTTAGATATTATTAGTGTTTAATTTGCATTAAGTTGAGTTTCTTGAATCATGGCTAAGAACACTCGATCATCTTTCAAACACATAAAGAAATAAATAAAAATATGTTCATAAATTTGGGAGTTGCGATGCCATAGACAAATATGCACAGACTTGTCCAATTGTAGCACATCTCAGTTTTAGTCGGTGTTCAAATTAAACTATGTTAGCAATACTTACATGGTGTGAATGTATGGCGTCATGGTGGTCGCGATGGTGGCGCAAGTGCGCGTGGGGCTCGTGGTGTCCGTGGTGTCGAGGTAACAGCTGCTGGGGGGTGTAGTGCTGCGCGTACTCGGGGCCGCCGCCGCCGCCTCCGCTGTATTCCATGCCATGGCTCTGTAAGAAAGTTACGTATAAAACATCTCATTCTTAATATTCTGTGGTTATTTAGGATTTATCTGATATATTTTTTTTTAGCTTCCCACTGTATACTGCATATAGCAGTCTAGGCAGAGGGAACCTGGTGTTAAGTCGCTTCGATTCCCAATTTCAATAAGTGGTAATAAACTGTGTCCCGTTTTTAAGGCCCAAATGAGTAGTTTTCCTGAACTAGTGGCGGTGCCAGCTGCCAAATTTTATAATTTTAGGTCTACCGGAAATATCCTAATAATTTTGAGTAATGTCGAAATAAACGGCCATATCTTTTTTTTAAGTAAATATATCAATATGATTTTTTCAGGAATAATGGAGTCTGAGTATATGGATTATATTTTAACAATAAAATTATATACATAGTCAGGATTTTTTTTTATTTAAGCATTTTTAAACATTAAAGCACTGTTATTCTCTACCTGTTGTTGATGATGTGGACTGGCTGGGTGGGTAGAGGGCGCGAAGGGCGGAGGGAAGTACGGCGGCTGGAAGTCGGCGAGCGAGGGCTGCGCGCCGCGGAACCCGCCGCCGCTGAGCCCCAGCCCGCCTCCGCCGAGGCGCTCCTGATAACAAAAACAAACATTATTAAAATAAAAAAACAAGAGCATATCACTTTTTCCTGTATAGCATTTCCTGCATAACATTTAAGAGACGCGGAGAAATTGTACAAGCCTCAAAAATTAATAAACGTACTTTTTCATGGGTATCTTTTATATTTTATGGGATAAGTAAGGAATTGTCTTGTCACATCTTTTTATTTGTAGAACTCAAAACGATTCAAAATACACGTTCGTTTAACTCGATTTATTTTCCTACAATAAAAGTCAATCGTCAGTCAGTCATCCTAGCTGTTTCCTTTTAATACTATCAGTCGGTTAAAATTCTCGGATGAAATGTGAGTTAATAGCTAATTAGTTAGTATTCGACATTAACAAGGAAGTAGGTTCGATAAAAGCAATTAGTCTATAATATGATAATTAGTTGAATCTTTGTTGTTGGGTTGCTTCTATTGTGCGCACAAATTGAGTGTCGAATTACAATTCGATGAGATAATTCCTTTTGGATAAGTTAATTACTATATATGAGATAAAAACAAGAGTTCTGATGTACTTATATATATTATGTAGTATAATTTGGTTGTTATATTGTTATATACAATTATACAGGTACAGGGTCTGTTGGCAAAATCTAATTATGTGTCATTCTACTGTTATTTTTCGTTAGATTTTTCTTTTCGTCTTTTTGATGGAAAGTACGAACAAAAGCGAAACTTAACGCCGCTGTTTGTTTTTCAATTGCTAAGAATTATCTCCTTGATTTATACTTTCTAATAAACTTTGTTTAAAGCAAGAAAAATATACAAACTAAGACATTTATCCTAAATTATGGTATAAGTGAAAAAATTTTCGTTATAAAATATATGTAGGTAAAATTAAACAAACAATTTGAAGTTTTGTATCCAATTGAAAATAAAATGCTTTGATTTATATCTTAACAAATATAATAGATAAAAGTATGATGGATTCAAAAATATAATGTGATATGGATGCACGCGATATTCAAATTATAGTTAATTTTATTAGCAATAATGTTGTTAGTTCTGTAATGAATATGTTCCATTTTGATTTCTTTTGTGTTCTCCGAATACTATAGACATTGCTTATTAAGTGGCGGAATTCAACTCCGCGCTTTACCTACAGTCTCTCGTCTGTGACCATGTGCGTTGCGTTTACTAAATTAATTAATATACATATTTAATTTTTTTATGTAAAATATAAAATATTTTTAATATTTTAACATATTTTTTTTATCTATAACGGGAAATCAACTAGATTTCCCGTTACAATTGAATTAGCCTATATAATTCAACTGAGAAACAAATGAACTAAATCCATATGTTTGTAATTTTTAATGTATTTTTGTAAATATATAATAACAAAATATATATGTTTAAATTTTTTAATAGAAATTACATTGCAACTGCAATTAAATCGTCTTTATCATTAAATTAAAAAGCAAATTTGATTTACTTTCGCTTTTAAAATAATCTCCACACGTTCAATGGGGGACCGTTATTCAGTTTACTTTTTTTATGAATTCTTAAGCAGCAATTTGATATAAGATTTATGTGTTCAATCATCAACGCCTAAATTTATATTTGAACTAACATTAAATGTAATAGGTTGTGATCGAAATTGGATCGATTGCCAAATATCGAGTTTCGAACATTATATCTTATAGTGTAGTAGACGTAAGACGCTGTGCTAATTTCTTTTGAGTGGCTTTGATATTTCGATAACAAAATAAAAATATATATAATATCAAGTTTAAAAGAAAATTATGTAAACTCCATAAATTTTAAAATATCAAACTATACGCCTAAATTGTTATGCACTCACTTCCTTTGTATATTTTTATAAAATTTATATATAATTAGAATAAGTGTAATTAATATCGATTAAAAGTTAATTCTTTAAATATGAGACATGGTTCTAAATTCTGCTGTAAACTGTAGTGTCTGTTTGAACTTTACCTACAAAAATTTTTCAAATATTAATTTAATTTAAAATTTAGTTAAAATTGAAATAAAAAAAAAATCTAGATCGCGCATAAAAGATGGTGAAAATGTAATATCTCTTTCATGTTCACTTTTCGCCCAAATTTATTATAGTTAGAGCCAAACTCAACTCTCTCAAAAAATAAAATAAAATAAAATGAAATTAATAATAGATCCGATGCAGGAGCACAAGCGTGGGTCTGTAAACGCGACGGCTGTGGGTTCGATTCCCATTCTGGAAATGAAATATTTAACATATTCATTTATTCTGTTAATGAGACAAAGAGCGACGTTGAACTCCACGTTCACTACGCACTGCATCAATAATTTGACAGAAAGCTATTATTGTTTTGTCTAACGTCTGCACTCGTCAATAATGATTATATTTAGTTAATTTTTAGTGTACACCGGATGTGTGGTGAAAACTAAAACGGGTAGCTCTACACACAACTTGTTCACAGAACGGGCTGAGAATTATTATATTTGTGTTTAGTTTGTTATATTTGTATACTTAAAATAACAAATGGTAGATTCAACATAACAACTTTTATACATAAATAACAATCTCCGCATCGATAACGTTCTGCATTTAGAAGCAATTATATATTGATTGTAAACAAATAATCTCCGCGCAGCTTCGTCTGTTTTTTTCTTAGGGTTTTGTACTTTTTAGAAAAATGCCGTATTGCGGCTTACTTATAAGAGAAGTCATGACCTTTTTTTTTAGCAATGTACTGAACCTAACTTAGTCTAAAGCAATTTCATGGCGTTTATTATCATTGTTTAGTTAAGGCTAACTAAAAATTATACAGTAATATTATGGTCTGACTGTAGCTTTCACCCTAAAAAATCCGTCTAGTAGTTGCATAGTTCATACATAGCGTTTAGACAAACAAACAAACTCTTCCATTTTATTATATTACAATACATTATTAAATATTAAAAGATCAACTGTACTCAACAGTTCTTGCAGATTTTTATCAGCTGAACTGAATCTGCATACTTTGTGTATATAGGGCATATATTTTTTGTATATAAGTGGCTAGTTGAAGCCTAATTGAATTTAATTTGATTTAGCTGATTCATTAAAATTGAAATCATTGGAAATGGCAATGGAAGATAAAAAAATGGCATCATTTAGCCATTTTTTTATATACACATTTTACCAGTTCAATATATACATCCATCCATAGATAAGACATATTTAGATCTTTAGATCTTGTGTAAACATTTTTTCTGTACTTTTTTCGATTTAATTTTTCGTTAGCTAAAATACAAGGCCCAGGCCCCCCTTTTCAACGCCCAACTCACTGTTTAATTATATAATGTTGACTAAATAATCGATTAATACAAAATAAAGCAACCGAAATATTATCTAATTTAACTTTATTAGTAAATTTGTTAATTTTTCTTCGCGTATTTTTTCCACTTACACAGTTGTTTTGAATACAAGAAATTATTAAATATGCCAAAAAATATTATTAAACCAATTATAATAATTAAGTGAACGTAGATTGAAAACCAGTAATTTTTATAGCTTATACCACTTAAAATGATGTGTCGTAACTGTTCTGATTTTGATAAGATTTATTCTCTGTGTCTAATGACTGTTTGACATATTCACATTGACATACATTAGACTATAATTAATAGTACATTTAGTGACATTGCAAATATAAACACGTTAACAATATTTTGGTTAAGGTTTTAAAGTAAATTTGTATGTACGTTCATCTGTTACGGTGTTTCACAGGAAAGCTCACAATGAGCTTTTATTAATTTCGCCTAAGCAACGTTTTAAATTTGAAAACATTACAAATTTATTATGTAATGAAATAATAATGTTGTGCAATTTGAAAAATGACAGGAGAAACCGTGACCAGTGACTAGTTGCCAATGTATACTATTTAGCATAATTTATAATGTGTGTGAAGTTTTCTCATTAGTAAAGTAATGATAAATATAGATTATATTAATACTTTATATTTTGAAATTAGTTTCAAATGTGGACTTGATTAATAAATATTTGCCTTAATAAATAATAGCTTTTAATGGGTATTGTAAAATATATATAAGTATCTGAGTTGTTTTGTTGCCGTCATTAGGTTAGGTCAGATTTTTATAGCCGACAACTCGACATGAGAGAGTGCATGCCTTATCTTAATGTAGTCAGTGACATAACTGACAATATAAAAGATTTGACAAGTTAAATGTAAATCGCAATTAATATGATTGTTCTTTATGCTACCGTACTATTAGTTATACATTTTTTTGTATTTATTTATTTTATAACATATTACATAAAAATATTTTTCTTCGCGGTCTTATGCCCGATTTGGCTTGTATGACCACTGCACTTGCATTATTAAAGCTTTTATGCACCTGTATACAAATTAGAGATAATTTTAACAAACATAAAAAAATATAAAATAACAATAAGTGTAATTGTGAGGTAGATTGATAAAAGACGCGTATTTGTCAGTCTTGTAGTCTTGCTACAAATGGAAAAAATGTAGTTAGCTTTGGTATCCATTTTGGTGTCCATTCTCCACAGACTATTAAATATATTTTATAATAAAATGAAACTCATCTCATTATTATAGTGCTGTCAGAAGTCGATATCGATACATTTCATCGATATCGATACATCATTTAATTCACTGTTATACATCTAAATTAATCAATCAATATCGGAATGCGTAATAGCTCTATTACAATGCAGTATATTGAAGTATGTAAGTCTCATTAACATACGAAATGGCCAACACTATTCGTCAATTGGTGTTCGATGACAAAATAATGATGGCTGATGGTAATTTCTAGAGCTCATTATTTATTGTAAAAAATGATCGTATAATATTTTAATATTATTTAAATAACTACATTACATTTATTATATGCTTCACATCTAACATTTGTTGAAATTATAAAAATAATAAAAAAATTTTTTTGGAATTTTTGACTTAGGTAAGTTTATAATCGAGCCAAATAATAATTATTTATTTAATTATACGGTATTTATTTATGTGTAATGTTAAAAATATTTAAAAAAATAGAATTCTCATGATAATTTTAGGAGTAAAATTTGAACTTGACTTTTTTTATGAGTAGCGACAATTTGTACAACTCCTTTTTAAATAAATTAAAGAACTTAATGTTGTACAATTCCTTCTCTTTTTTTCATTGAGAGCCATTTTTGGTAAATAAAGCGAGGCGTTGAGTTCTGCAGTCTCGATATTTGGGTGGAAGGTCAGAAACACAGTCTATGCCTGCTACGCGGTAAAAAAGTGCTGCTTTTTATATGTATATGTATATATAAATATTTGAAGCTAGTTAATGCCAAAACAAAATGTTAACTCATTTTATTATATGATTCATCCGTGAGAGCTTATTGGTATTAATCATCCAATGGCCATCGCTTATGATTCTTTAATTAATTATTTATTTACTACGAACATAAAATACGCTTGTAAAATAAATATAATTTATTAACGATTTAATTACGATAGAGCCCATGTATAGATTGCATGTTTTATAATATTTTAAAATTTTATTAACATATTTATCGTCTTCCTCAGTTTCACGCTGTACTTTCTTTCTTACTTTACGATAAATTTTCGAGGCATTGCGTGTTCAATAGTGGAACTCAACGCCGTGCTTTTGCCTTGGTACCAGGGCGAAGAAATGCAGCGTGAAGCTTATTTTTTGATTTGATTTTTATTTTATTTTATTGAGTTATTAATATATTGTTAAATGTCAACAATAGAATAATTGATTTGAAGCCACTTTCTTTAGAGCAACACCAAACTCTTTAGACAATTAGGACATCCCCACGTAGTTACGTTAACATTGAGAGCAAAATAACATCTTATAATATTTAAGATTCTGTTTTGGCCAAAAAAATTTAAATAAATAATCATTTTAAAATAAGCAAGAACAAAACTGAAATACTTAAAAATATTTTAAATGTTTAAAAAAATCTTGTTGATGATCATATAACGTGAACCATAATGAAATTGAATTTTAAATTGTATTTATTACCTGCACCTCAATCACGCTGGATAAATCCACGTACGCCACCGCCAGTGTTTTGGTGTCTTCACACAAAAAATATTAAATTTTTAAAGCACAGTCTTATTACACTTTAAGCACTTATTCAATCCACTTTAAGTCCAATTCCTTCAACGTTCATTGAAGTTCGAGCACGTGAAAGTTTAAAAAAAAATGTAGATATGTAAATTTTTTATCTGAACATTCGATAATTACTGACTGGCCCCTTAAAAGGCGGACGTTTCCAGCAACGATCAGTAAGTGATTACTTCTCAAATTGCCACCTTTCGAACGAAGCTCGTCGACTACCGGCCCCGATGTTAACTAACAACAATTTGCTCTGATATTAAATAATCAATGGTATTATAACGATTTTGACTCACGTGTGTACCAGATTTAGTGTTTTTTTTTAATTATGCTAGAAAATTGTAGTGAATAGATTGGATCGGCCAAAACATTCGAGGTATTGGAAGATGCTGTGCAATCAATATTGGATTAAAATTCGTGTTGAAGTTTCCTAAGTGTCTCTATATTTTACGAGCGGACGGCTGGTAAAGAAGGGTGCCCGTCAAGTCATGATTCTGTGTTTGCTACCTGTATGTTTAAAAACAATACATGTTAGACTATGGAACCAAAAGATTAACTAGAAAATGAAAATATTCTTATACGGTTGCCATATAAAAAGTATAATCAAACCTACAACCATTGTTACAGACAAAATTACCTGACAGTGCATTTAGAAAAATGGCAGCGTGATTGATTTTTGTTTTCTTAAAGATTCTAGTTCTAGTTTCTAACATAAAAAAATGAACATCAGCATCTTCATAAATAAAATCAATTAAACAACGATGAGCATTTCTAATGTTTATTAAAATTTTATTATGCAAATAACGTGGTAAAATCGATTTTACACGGTGATCATAATCGATGCTATCGCAGATGAAAAAATGATTAAAACAAAAATCGTTTAGGCTCTGTTTTACAATGCTTTTTGTAACGGAATATTTTTTATGAACAGACTTCAATATTTTGTTAATTGACTTTTTGGCATCACTTTGTAATACCGTTACTTTGGCTGCTGATCATAATTATAATTTCATAAATAGTTCAATATGTATCACATATACATATTATAATGTACAAATTCTTGCTTTAGGTAACTTGCAAAATTATGTACATCTAACCCTTTATAGAAATATATATAGCAAAAACATTATCAACTTTCAGATAAAAGTAATTGAAAGCTGTATATTTAAAAAAAATAATTTTAAGTTGTATCATTGACAAGAATTTAAAATATTTAATAAATATTTAAGTGTTAACATTGTTTTACTTTTGTACATGAATATTATTACGATGTCACTGATTAATTATACTTTTTTTAAAAAATATTTATAACAAATTTCCACTACATTTCACGGTGTTTACAACATTTAACTCGATTTTTCACTCGACCTTGCGTAATATTTACGATCGCGCGCGTCGCGTGCCCGCCAGAGACTGCCGAGGGCGGTGCTCCCGGGATACTATCGATACTCGACAGTTGACCCTTTAAGAAAGTACTATGTATTTTTATTTTTTCATATTTCTAGGATATTTTTTATTTAAAATAGTTTATTTTTGATTAAATGATTTTATGGGTTTAGTGCATATTGCAATTCATCACACAACATCATATTGCTGATGCTGATTGAATCAAAATGCGTAAATCTGTTTAATGAACCAATTTTTGTGATATTTAATTTTCATATATTTGAAAATTAAATGTTCTTTTTTATCATATATTAAAACTATTTATCATTTTAATAAATAACTTTTTTTTATTATATGATATTTATAATCGAGAACCGTTGTTAAACCCAAACCCCACCCCAAGGCGATTATTAATTAGTAGGTACTGCGAGCGCATTGCGATTGGCGATCATTCGAGTGTACAACTAACTTTACGTACAATGATCAAATTAGATATTACAAATTTGTTAGTAAAGTAGCCTTTATTTGTATGGAATTAGACGTGTGTAGTTGGCAGTGCCTGTATGCTGCAAAATATGCAAGCGACGGCACTTGGCTGAGCAGAAAATTTAATAATGTAAAAGTGGTGATTGGAATACTATTATTTTGTATACTACTAGTTTTTCCTTTCTTTGCGCATGTAAATATTAATTATAAAATCGAATCAATGGGAAATAAAAAAAAAACATAAGTAAACAATGTCGATGATTTGAATTGAACATATCCTTCACATCTTCCTTGATAGGTCAAGCGAGTGATTGTAAACGCGATAGGCTGTGGATGCGATTCCCAAGACAGGAAGCTTCCCAAGTTTCCTCTGTCTACCCGGCTGTGTGTTGTTCACTCTGTAAATATTTCTGAAAATCTTGTAATAAATAAATAAATCAGCTTCACGCTGTATACCGCACACAGCAGGGTAGGCAGAGGGAACCTAGTGTTTTTAGACACTCCATTCCCCACTTTCTGCCGAATTCTGGAGGCATTGCGTGTTAAGTGGCAGAACTCAACGCCGCGCTTAGCCTCGACACCAGAGCGAAGAAATGGAAATATAAATTTAAGTAAATATTTCATCTCCTCGAGTGGGGATCGAACCCACAACCAGTCGGTTTACAGTCACACTTTGTGCCGCTGCGCCACGACTGGCCTCTAAAAATAAAAATATTATAACTTTTATATTTATTATTAGTCGCTCATATAGCAATGGTGATTTATACTCTTTATATAGAAAATAGTAGGGCTGGGAACATTGCGTACGAAACGGTTTTCCTAATTCATTCACTTTTGTTTAATATCCGTTATTTAGTCACCCTCCTGTAGGTGCATTGCGCCTCCGGCTATTGGGACATATTAGATATTATATAACATATAGGCACAGATATAGAGTCAAGGATCTAAATCGATATAATTCTTTAAATATATAGGTACATGATGTATTTTAGCTTCACGCAGTGTTAAATCATTTCATTGTCCACATTCCGCCGGAGAATCGACGCCGAATTTTTCAACACTTTGCGTGGTGAGTGGCGAAACTCAATGCCACGCTTTGTCTCGTTAATTATGGAAGGAAAATGATAAACACTCATTCCCTCAAGTGCAAATGAAGCCACATTTGTCGTGCTTACGTCGTCGTTAGACGTAGTGCCACTATGCCACTACGGACTTTTTATATTATATGATTTCGTAGCTGTAATGAAAACATTATTCATTGAAACATTTGTATTTTTTACTTTATTTATAGACATGATTTCGTTCATCTATACATCAAAAATGAATGTGTATCAAATACGTACGTGTAGGTATAGAGATAGTTAGTATTGAATTATACGTAAAATATTATTTTATCTTCAAAAATCTACATTAAGTTATTATTTAAATTAATACTCTTTAATAACTGAACGAATACAATACAACAAATAAATGAATAGAGAAAAAAATTACGCCAATTTTTGAAAGAACTCGCGCCAATTGGTTGTATAGCCCGCGGCAAGATGGCGGGGTGCCTACATATTGCCACTTCGTCTAGAAATAAGAATTCTATTTGCCTAATCACATTTGAATGTATTGAGCAAAATATATGTACAACTATATTCCTTTTATTGTAATAAATATATTATACAACACTTTTGAAATAATAATTATTTTGTTGTATTTTTTTTCAATTTCTATCTGTATCTATCAATGAAGTTTTTTAAATAAAAAAAAGGAAATAGGTAAAGGGAACAATCAATTACGCAGTTAAACGCAAACAGTAAAAGATAATAATGTGTTTACAACATGCATGTTCGGAATTCTCCAATCAGTTGAATGTAATAAAATACGAATAGATTTCATTTAATGCTTTATAAGTTTATTACTGGCGAACAATTTTCTGTTATAAAAATAACCTAATTTGATCTATAAACTACCTAACACTGAGTCTCTGTTCTTTCGCGATTATTACTCGTTTTACATCCGGTTTGGATACTTACTTATATTTTTTTTTAGGTTCCCGCTGTATCCCGCATGTAGTAGGGTAGGCAGAGGGATAATAGTGTTAAGAAACTCTGCTCCCCACTTTCCTTTAAATTCTGGATGCAAA
This sequence comes from Heliconius charithonia, assembly GCA_030704555.1. NCBI lineage: Eukaryota > Metazoa > Arthropoda > Insecta > Lepidoptera > Nymphalidae > Heliconius > Heliconius charithonia. The sequence goes on from CM060819.1 coordinate 15,980,936, forward strand.
TTGTGGGAATTCTTTGTGTTAAGTGGTCAACTCAACGCATCGCATTGCCTTGTATCAGAGTAAAGAGATAAAAATATTGAATATTTTATTTCCTCGTGTAAGTCGAACCCATAACGCGGCGTTTGTGGGCTCCATTATTATTAATATTTTAATTTATTTGCTCTGGCATCAAGGCATTTCCAGCGTTGGGTTTACCACTCGACACGCAATACCTCGAAAGGTTCCGCTGATTTAACTTATACATAAATATATTATACTTACGTAAATATATTTAAACTAAACATTATTATGTATATATAAAGAGAAAGGCAATATCTTCGTATCTATTATGAGCGGTCGCCGGACAATAAGTAGCGGGTCCCCGGGTCACTGGGATAATCGTGTGCGCACGTGCGCGTAAACAGATAATAGAACTTATTTGACTACAGAATTGGAATATTGTAAATTTTATAGCTTATATATAACATAACATATATACAAATAATAGTTTAACGGAACTGTTTTCAGTGTATCTCAAAAATTGGAGTACAGTACGGTCAACGAGTCGTGGCCTCTCTGAAGCTAGCGCTAGATGGCTGCGCAGATTTGATTTACTTCCTTTTGATCATTTTCTTTTCGGGTGAACAATGCGCAAATGTATAGAAAACGTAAATCCCAGGCGGCCTAGATTCGTCGACCGCACTGAATGTTAGTAAATGAAGAAAATTCATCATCCATAATTTCATTGATGATGTCACTTGGAGGAAAACTTTTAATTAAAATTAAAAAAAAGTTTTTCTGGTGTAGTTCTGCGTTGGGTAGCTTTTGATTTTGTAAGAGGAAAATAGCAATATATCGGTGGCTTTAAGTGTAATCCTGTTCTAGTGAGTGTAAATCCGATTTTTTGTCGTTATGTACTCGTACATTACTGAGTCATTCGAAAGTGAAAAAAAAAACAACAACAAATTGACCTTTAATTTGTTTTGCCCACCTTGCATTTTATTGGCTACGTATAAAAATAAAATGAGGCTAGTCGTAGCGGAGAGGCACGAAGTGTGACTGTAAAATCAACTAGTTGTGGGTTCGATCCCCACTCGATGAAATGAAATATTTACTTACATTTAACTCGAAGCAAAGCGCTGCGTTGAGTTCCGCCACTCAACACGCTATGCCTCCCGAAATCGTCGGCAAGTGAGGAACGGTGTGTCTTAACATTAAGTTCCCTCTGCCTACCCTGCTGTGTGCGGGATAAAGCGTGAAGCTGTTTTTTATTTGAAAAATAATGTACTATATTTTTGACAGTTACAATATACATATTTTCAACATGTTAATATATATTTTGTAAAACAAAAATCAGTAAAAATAAATGACTGAATAAGCATTCAGCAGAATGTTGCTTTTCTTGAGACATCGGAATACATAGAAAATTCGTATTATTACAGTAATTTGAGAATTGGTTCCGACAAAATTATGTGGTTTTCCATTGTTTATGTTCCATATTATATTACAGTTAAATAAGGTAATTTGAAACGTCTATGTTCTGCTCAACATACTTTTTTAATTAATAATAAAACTTTTCTTAATATAAAATATTATCAGAGTCACATCAATCTTGTATAGGTTCAAGACCTTTAGTATGTGCCACTGAATCATAAACCTATGTATATTATAATATAAAATGACATACTAGTTATTATTAAATATTATAATAGCTCTATACTTGCGAATAAGATCACAGCTTACATTTTCAACGTTGGCCACTAAGAAAAATAAAAATTTAAATTCATTTTTGTAATTAAAAAAAATGTATGTTTATAATGTGAATGCTTTTTAATAAGTTTTTTTATAGTAATTTTTATAGCGCAAAAAATATAACAGAAAATATATTTTTTAGTTCAACGATTTGCTGACAGACAGGGCTCCTGCGTACACCGATCGTACTGACAGCTAGAAACAAGTGAGTTCAAAGTTCAAGTTCTATATTACATTGCGCTACTGCATCTTTTCTTACACTATTTTATGTTTCATAACTAATATGATAGGTTTTGTATCTGTAAAAATCTTATTCTTATAATAAGATATAATTACTTTAATTACGATTGAATAATATTATGTTTCAAACAATTTTTACAACGTTTGTAAATATTATAAAATCAGAGGAGAATAATTGATAATTAAAAGCCCTGAAACAAAAACCTGATAATTTTCAAATGGCTATACATAATTTCTTGAGTCATAGCTCAAGAAAAAACGAACACTCGATTAAACGACCTTTCAAATTAAAAACAACTAAATCAAAATTAGTTAATCCGTTTGGGAGCTTCGATGGTATAGGCACATATACAGATACAGACACAACACTTCTTCTTTGGAGATAAAAAAAATAGTGACCAATAACTCAGTTTTCCTCATTCTCCGTTCAAACTTATATTAAGAGAAAATAGCAATTAAGTTCCCTAATAGTATATCTGGACATCACATGTTTGATACTGCGCGATAACACTGTTTGCAATAAACTGCTTAATTATAAAATAAAAAAGAAAGTACAAAAGACGCCGGTGAGGTCCGTTACCTTCGTGGAAGTATGTGATTGATTCTGTAAGGCTTGTTGTGCACTGCGCTACCGGGATATACGTTGCGAGTAGTGGATTAAATTTGTTTTGTTTAAATGTAAATTTAACGAAATTAATTTATAAGAGGCCCGTCGTGGCGCCGGGGTATAAAGAGTGACTGTAAAACCGACTGGTTGTAGGTTCGAGCCCCACTCGAAGGGATGAAACATTTATTTAAATTTATATTTTCACTTCTTCGCTCTGGTGTCGAGGCAAAAAACGGCGTTGAGTTCTGCCACTCAACACGCAATGCCTCCAGAATTCGACAGAAAGTAGATAACGGAGTGTCTTAACACTATGTTCCCTCTGCATACCCTGCTGCAAAATTTTTCACATTCATCATATTCAAAGCTATATGCGCTATATAGCTGCGAACAGCAGCTCTCTGCCCTAAAGCCATTGTGGTCAGATACGCTATTACGAAGAAGTCTACAGCATCACCGTGTAAGTGAATTTCATTCTTATACCCCTATAAATAAGATTATCATTACTTTAAGCTGGTTCCGCTGATTACTTCCATTTGTTCCTGTATTAGGCTGACCACAAACTAATATTATACAAATACGGACGGAATTATTATATTTTATGAATTCATATGTTATTTATTTGCTGGTAAATTGAATTGTATATTGGGACAATATTTATAAAATATAATTTATAATAGAGGGTGAAAAAGAAAGCGATTTTATATTAATTAGAATTATACATAAAATAAATAAATAGGCAGAGGGAACCTAATGTTAAGACTGTCTGTTCCCCACTTTCCGCCAAATTCTAAAGGGATTTCGTGTTGAGTGGCAGTACTCAGCGCTGCACTTTGCCTCGACACGAGGGCGAAGAAGTAAAAATATAACTTTAAATAAATATTTCATTTCCTCGAGTGGGGATCCAACCCACAACCAGTCTCGTTTACAGTCATACTTTGTAACCCTGCGCCACGATTGGTCTTTTGGAATTATAAACATATTAAAATTATGTTTAGTAAGATTTGTAGGGAATTTCAATATAAAAAAGACCTTATTTTATTTTCTTTTCACTGAAACAGGATAAGACGTTAACATAAAGGAATGTGATGTTGTAACAAATGTGAGTGAGTTTTTTTTCTTAATACGATCATTAAATCAACTTTCTAAACTTTAGACCGCTACCAACAAGTGAGTCATTTGCTGAAACAAAAAATGGTAATTTCGCTATATCAATTTATAGTAATTATAACGTATTGAGGAAACCTCTCAGATTCCATTCAAATTTTGTACTAAATTTTTGTGAATGTAACAAACGGTGTATGTAAAAAACGGTAAGCGTATAAACTAAAAAGATATATTTATGAATTATTCTACGCTAAATATTATATTGGCCTACATTTTTCTAGTTTACTTATTGAGTAACGTTGTCATGCGTGATTTTGGAGCAACTTTCTATACAATAGTAGGTACACACATACAAGTCCCTCAAAAAATATATTGGTATGTAGAAATTAACACTTTATCACTAATACATAGAATATATAATCGCTTGTAACTTTTTATAAAGGATAATGATAGGTACTCTATGTACGCAATGTATTACGAAATTCACGAAACAAGTTCCATAAATTAAGATGTATGATTATTTTGACGTTAATATGAATTCTTTCATTATAAAAACGCAATGGTTGTTGAATACTTGTGAAAGTTTCGGTTCGCGGACGTTTCAGATCCGTTTCTGTTCGAGTGACACTCTCGTTGTAGAATTTTACCTACTTTATTTATATTTCCGTTTAAATGTTTCAAAAAATTAAGCAGTTATTTACATTTTAACATTTAACTACTGTTATTAGGAGTATCGTTAACGTATGTTGTCAGGAGAATTACAATTTCTCCGAAACAGCTTTTTTAACTTCATGTTGTATCCCGCATATACAAGGGTAGGCAGAGGAAATCTAGCCTAGCCTAACTCTGCGCCAAGACAACCTCAAATTTTTCTTGCTGTATCCTGGACATAGGAGGGTATGCAGACGGAACCTAGTGTTAAGACACTCCGTTCTTATTAAGATTTCCGTTCCCCGCTTTCCGTGGGATCCTCGAGGCATGGCGTTGACTATAATATAGTATACATATGAGTATATTTTATATTTTATATAATATTTTCTAATATTGAAATTGATATTAATTAACGTTTACATATATCGTCAATATAAAATTACAATTAAAAGTTCAAATAACATTTCAACCATCATTTTAATTTAACTTTGTCTTTACACCGAATTTTGTTTAGTTAACGAACGTAGCTTTAGGCAAAAAAATAAATAAAAATAATTAAGAAATATATAATAAAAATATGTAGATTGATTTAAATCTACTATAACAATTTCAATCTGATCATAATTGTTACAACATATAGCCAATTAAGAGATAAAATTGTACGACACGATTTGAACCGACAATGGACCTACGAATTTAAAGCATATGCATAGTTAAAATGTTAAGAGGCCGTCGTAGTACAGTTACGCGGCGTCTGCCTGTGTGTGCGATGGTCGTGGGTTCGAATCCCACCCGGAGGAATGCATTGTTTTCATTCCTTCGCTTAGTTGAAATGATAAAGCGCGATGTTGATTTCTAGTACTCAACACGCAATGTCACAAACTTGGGCGGAAATAGGGAAACGAAGTGGTTTAGCTCTATTAAATAGATTGAAGCTGCTTTTTGTTTTTAAAATGTTATACTATATTGAATTATAATGAAGAAAAATAAAAGAATATATTGTGTTGTTGGAGAAATTTAAAATACGAATTTTCAGGAATTGTCTGTTTTAATCTTTTTTTCGCTTTCAGCTTTAGCGACGGGAATTTTGTGTCTAGACACTCAATTCATCTTGAATAGTGGAACTCAACGTCACATGTTGCTAGTGATGTTATACAATAACTCCAAAGTGGCAATCATCAGTAAATATAATTTAATATTTATTAAACAATATATAAAAAAAAAGAAAATTGTTACAAGTAACATAAAAATACCGGTAAATAACTATTGGTTACATTTAAGTATTACAGGTGACATTTGACAATAAGACTGACTTACTGATTCATAAGTGAATGGAGAATGAAGCAACAGAAAAAGGATTCGAATTCCCATCTATATACGAGTACGTACCAGTAGTTGTCAAGTAAAGGTCGACATATGACAGTCTGTCTCCAAGCCGTCTGGTCTCAGCTACATTGATGCTTAAATTATACTTACTAGCAATACTCGCTGTTGAGGCCGACGTGGCGCGGGGGCACGAGCGTGCGTTTGTAAACGCGACAGGTTGTGGGTTCAATTCCCACACGAGGAAATATGTTTAATTATTACATTTTCCTAGCTCTGTTATTATATTTGTGAATTGAAATTATTAAGAAAATTTTATAGATTAATGAAGAAAATTATTAATTTATTATATACATGTGTATCATAGATTTGTTTGAGGCCACGGCATGGCACTTCTGACAATAAACGCGATGTTTATAGTTTTATGACCACTTAAAGGATTTTTTTCCTCGATCGAGGAACAAGACAAAAAATTAATGTCTAGAAAATTCGACAGAAATTAGGGATTGGAGTGCCGTAACATTAGGTTCCCCCTGTTATCCTTGCTATATGCTACATACAGCGTGAAATTATAAAAAGATCTGTTTGAATAGAGCGAAGTGAAAAGTAGAGAATGTCAACCGTAAAAAATATAAGGCGTGCATGAGTGGAAAAAACAGTCTCATACACGAATCACGAAAAAAAGAATCACTGTAGTTTTTTCTTTAAATTCATCACCAATCTATATCCAAGTACATTGCATTTTAATACACAGCATAGTTAAAAGCAACCGTTAAATAAATCGAAACGAATTATAAGCTATTATCATTTAGTATAAACAGTTAACTCCTAATATATATTATTAAGTCCTTAAGTGTAGGAGACATTTTAATAAATACTTTAAATGCTTTATAGCTCGAAAATTATACGACAATCTTAGCTTCAGCAAATAATCTTTAAGGGAGCCATAAAACAGATTTATTATACAAGATTAAAACACTATATTTTCTACAAATCTTATCAAAGCGATTTCGTAACAATAGGTATTCTAGATCACTTGTCATGTTCGATACCATTAGTCAAAGGTCAGGTTGTGCTGGTCGCCACCCACGCGTGCACGCCTATACTTTGTAATACGTTTCAAAACAGTTATTCGCTACTATTGTTTGTAGAATCGATATCTCGTTGCTATCGACTTCTTTTTTTTATAAATTTTGAAATAAATGAAATCCAAAAACGTACTTAACATATGCATGTATATATAACCTTATTTAAAATTTATTTTGTATTGTTTATTTGAATGATTAGCGTGGATACCGTATTTTTAACTAATTTGGCTACGGAGAATCGTGTGTCAACATCAGCTTCACGCTATATCCCGCACACAGCAGGGTAGGCAGAGGGAACCTAGTGTTAAGACACTCCGTTCCCCATTTTCTGCCGAATTCTGGAGGCATTGCGTGTTGAGTGGCAGAACTCAACATATATAATTTTAATTATTAATATAGAAAATAAGGTACAATGTGAACAATTTTTATATAATTATGGAGCAACCGTGAGTAAATATCGAGAATGCAAAGTAAAAATATAATCTTCTAATAGACTATCAAACGACCAGCAATAATATACGGCCAGTTCATTTCGTATACACACCTATTGTATTTTTTACACATAGTAGGCACGTATTTGATAAATAGCCCGACAGTATCTCATCTGAGTGCTTGCCGTTACAAAAGAACTCACTTGCCGCTGGAAAATATTCGACAAACGAGTTTTTATTTTTCGATCCTGATAAATGTAAAATATCTATGTGTGATTAGTATATGGATAAATATCAAATAAATAAGAGATATTTTTTTGTAGAGAGGCTTTGTGATAAGTCTTTCCGTCTACATGGCACTCGACGTCATACTTTTACTAACCGCATTGGGAAATTAAACTTATTAAATTAATACACATATAATTTTAAGTGTGATTAAAACTTAAGCTGTCACATTCAGTCGTAATAGGTGCACCTACGTTTGAATTACATAATTTTATGTATTTACCCAACTTTATTTTTGTAAAAGCTTTCATAGTAAAAACTAAAGAGAGCCGGAGCAGAAGTAAAATTAACGAGAGGTAAGAGGAAGTTTTAATTGGAAAAATAAAAATATTTCTTTATAAAATATTAATATTGACTTCTCAGTCCTTATAACTTTTCTGTTACATACATGAGAGAACAAAAAGTAAGGAGCGTATTTTTAAAATATTTCCTTCATTATATAGTTGGAAGCCCAGATGTTGCATTTTAATTTGTTTCTTTCATTTTTTACCGAAAACCAGATTTTTTATTAACCTCGTTTTAATAAAAAATAACTTTTTTTTTCTAAAAAAATACCGTGAATTTTAAATTCATTGCATAATGTTGGGACGGTAATCAGTAATGATACTTTCGTTTCAGTATCCATAATTGCTCATAAAGAAATATTGTAACATTTTATAAAAATATGTTTTTAATATAAAACAAGAGTTAAATATGAGTTAGTATCAACATGAAGATAAGCGAAAACTATAAGTCGTCGGTCTGGTTAAATATTTTATGGTCGCCATTTTAGTATACATTTTGAAGGCGCTTGGAGCTGCAGAAGCTATTATAATAAAGCAAATAATAATAAACTTTAAGAAAACTGACAGCGTTTACGTTACTTCTCTACAGTATTACCATGGAGTCGTTGGTGCGCTTAGTATATATATTGAGTGTTAGTGAATCAAATCAAATATATTTTTTTAATTTAACTTATCTTACCGGAGAACGGAGTGCCGAAAACCCTACGATTTTTTTTAGATTATTTATTTATATGCTTTTCATTTTCCGTATATGCGTAGTACGTGGAACTCGGCGCTACTCTGTACAATCAGACTAAATATCAAGATTTTATATTTTCAACTGCACGCTTTATCCCGCACATAGGCAGATCTGGTCTTGTTGAGACACTGCGCGTTGAGTGGCGAAAGTCAACGTCATTTTTTATTCTACCAGAGTGGAGAAATTAACGTGTCCACGAATGGAGATCGAATCTACGACCATCGTTTTACAGTCAGACGCTGATTCACAGCGCGACATGCACGCAATGGTCTTGTATGGGATGGGATAAAAAGAATGCAAACACACACCAGCTTCACTGTGACATTAAATATGGAAGTGTTCATAAGTACTTTAAAATAATCTTGAGCTTTCACAATTTTATCTTACTTAATCATAATATTTCATTATTTAATCTATTTGAAATTTAAATGGACTCGAAAGGAACATCTTTTATTATTTAGATACATGTATAGATTACAACGCACATGCGTATGCGCAGCTCACGTATACTGGTTTTACGAGAGCAAAAACTGTCCCGTCAACTTACGCTTGACACATTTACTTGACCATGGTCGTTGAACCCTGACCGAAAGTCAATTTTTTTGGTTATATAAACGTTATGTTGAAGAAAAATTTATGTAAAACTTATTCGACACAATAATAAATACAGTATGTAGTTTCAATATATCCACAAAATTGTAAGGCTCAGAAGTTATAAATCAAAAAAGAAATCCAGCTTCACTATCCCGCACATAGCAGGGTAGGCAGAGAGACGATAGTGTTAAGAAATTCCGTTCCCCACACAGAGGCCAGTCGTGGCGCAGCGGCACAAAGTGTGATTGTGAAGCCGACTGGTTGTGGGTTCGATCTCCATTTGAAGAGATGAAATATTTACTTAAATTTTTATTACCATTTTCTTCGCTCTGGTATTGAGGCAAAGTGCGGCGTTGAGTTCTGCCACTTAACCCGCCATGTCTCCAGAATTTGGCAGGAAATTATAAATATAGATGATTAAATTATAAATCTAGATGACTTTATCGAATAAATTTTCCACTTCTATGGGCGGTGAATATAAGAAAATGGAACTTAGCCTCTATTTTATTTAAATATGCTACTACGATAATGTAAGTTAAAGCTGTAAATTTATATAATTCACACATCTATTTACTTATTTTATATACACTTACTAATACTTCAAATAAATAATTAAGCAAATAAAGATTTTCTGAAAATCCATAACTAAAAAAATATTATAAGAGATTGTTATTATTTCTTTTATATACGTAATATTAAATATCGCAACAAGATTCGTCATAGTGGTTTTAAAATGTCACTTATCACATGTTTACTAAATTTAATTTCGATAAGAAATTATCATCTACTACGAGAGAAAAGAGAATAGAAATTTCCTTTTTCTAGTCAACACAAACGCAGCCGACAAATAATATATATAGGTTATAAAATGGGTAAGTTATTAAGCCAATAAAATCGATATTTCTAAATTTAATAAATAAAATAACATTTACATATATCAACGAGGAAAGAATTATTATACAATAACCCATCGGCATATTGAGCTATTTTAATGTGAACGTCAGATTAAAACGTCATAAAAAAAAACTAAAACATGAAATTAAATAGTTTATCTCCTTATGTGTTCAAAGTTTTATAGGTCCTTAATGGGTTTTAAGTTATTCATAGTTTTGTCATTAATTAACCGCTGACATTTGTGAGTTATCGATTCTTAATAAATACAATTACAACGCACATATAGTTACTTACTAATTTAATTAAAATATTTTTGTGTTAGCTATCTACATTTTACTTGAAGTTCTATGTTTAAGAAACGTTATGTCGTAATATAGAGAGATTAATAAAGATATTTTTGGGGAGATTATAGTTTCTCTGATTGAACTTTAAATGTAGTTATGTGTCTGCTATCCTACTTGATATAACATATATGCACATGAAGTCAGTCGTGGCGCAGGAGCAAAAGCGTGAGTGACTGTGAGAGAGCTGTAAGACAGATAGTTGGTTCAATTCCTACTCGAGGAAATCATATATTTAATGTCTTGATTTCCTCGCTCTAGTAACAAGGTAAAACGCGGCATCTAATTCAGCACACAACATGCAATGAATCGCCATGCCTCCAGAAATCGGCGGGGAACAGAAGTCTTAATGGGAACGGAGTGTCTTAACACTAATCACTACGTGAAATTAAAAACAAATAACAAGTAGTAACAAAGTATAGTAGTTAAAATAAGAAGACGCCTTGCCTGAATATTGCAAAAAAAATGTTAATGGAGAATACAGTGATTTTTTATTAGGTTATTGCTAACTTTAAGCTGTGGGGATTGAATCTACAACCATTGGCAGTGTATAATGTAATAAAATTTATTAAGTAATAACTATAAGGAATATTGTTTACCGTAGTCATTAATACTATCATAAAATAATTGAACAACACATACAAAGAGAAAGCTGATCCTAAGAAATTTTGCAAAAAAGTCAACAAAAAATAAATAAACTAAAGATATTATTATCTGCATAAAACATGTTAAATGTTATTTATTTAGTTACTTTAAAGCGTTTACGCCGCTTATTAATATAAGCGTTAAGAATCAGAGATTTAGATTATAATGTAAATATACGGATGAAAGGTGCGTTTTTACAAATCATGATTAAATTTTATCATGATCAGCTCGTGTTCGAACACCTGACTCGTCTGAATCAGTAAATACATCTGGCTTTGTATAAATATGTACATTTAAAAATGGAATAGATTAGTTTTGACATGGACTCTTGAAAGAAAATTTAAAAAGTGTACGTACATTGTTTTTGTTTTATTAAACTTGCGAAACATAACATATGTTAGTGGGAATTGAATCCTTAACTACTGTGATTAGCTACCCTATTGAGCTTATTTATAGAGTAATTAATTTTTTTTTAGGTATTATTTAATTTAAATATTAGATATATAACTGTGTTTTCAGATTTCGCAAAAAAAAAACACTATAAAAATATTATTTTTGATTGTTACACAATAGTCATATTTCTATTTAAAAAATAGAATAGACAACTTTGGTTATATTTGATCAATTAAGATTTCTTGTTATTGATTAAGTGGTTTATTTAGTTCGTATCAATATCAAATACATTGAAGTGACTGACATAAATGGTACTTAAGAAATAATGAGATCTATATTTGTGTAGACTGTAGACATTATATACAGCGTAGAGCTCCTTAATGTATTTAATATGAAAAAAGGTGTAATGTTTTTATTTCAACGACTTACTGAAATACTGACAATATACGTTTAATGAGATAACGATAAGACGCAGGCATAGATTAAACATAAAAAAAAACCAGACAAGCGCGAGTCGGTCACGTCTTCCAAGGGGTTCCGTGCCAAAATTGGAGGTCTCGAATCGGAGGTCTTTTCTCAAATTCAAATTTAGCTTAGCCTGAGCACTTTCATCTGATCATATATTGTTTTAATAAATTATCAAAATAGAATGAATAAGATAATAGAAAAAAGTTATAACATACTTACAGGACATTATTTCAGACGTTCAGGCGATAATAAGAATTTTTGGAAAAACACAATAAATTTGACCAAGTAAACCCGTTAAATAAACGACATCATTCTTACAAACGAGCACGCAAATTAGTTGTTGTTAACGAACGAGATTTACGACGAAATTAACCTGAATAATTGAATATATACTATACTTGAGGCATATCTCAACTACTAGTTTATTAAATTTTTAATGATATAAAATAACAATTATGTTTATGTTTATTATTATATTATTATTTAATATTATCTAAAAACTTTGAGGCCAGTCGTGGCGCAGTGGCACAAAATGTGACTGTAAACCGACTGGTTGTGGGTTCGATCCCCACTCGAGGAGATGAAATATTTACTTAAATCTATATTTCCATTTTTTCGCTCTGGTGTCGAGCCAAAGCGCGGCGTTAAGTTTTGCCACTCAACACGCAATGGCTCCAAAATTCGGCAGAAAGTGGGGAATGGAGTGTCTTAACACTAGGTTCCCTCTGCCTACCCTGCTGTGTGCGGGATATAGCGTGAAGCTAATTTAATTTAATTTTTTTTATTTAAAAACTTTTATTTAGGTTAATATAAATCACCTACACGCTGTATCCCGCACACAACAGTAGGCAAAGGGAACTCAGTATTGAGTCACTACCCACCGATTTTGTCGAGGCATTGCGTATTGTGTGGCGGAATTCAACGCCGAGTTTTGCTGTGGTGCCAGTACTGAAAATATTTATAAATATCAATTCCATCGATTGGGGATCGAACTCACAACCGTTGCGTTACAATCATACACTTCTGCCTACACACTTGGTGATAGGTTAAGATTATTAACAAAAAATCTGTAGTTATAAAATAAGTATAACCCTTTTTGTTACCTACATGACACATTTATGATGTACCTAACTGAATTTGGTGAAAATAGGTACATTTCCCACTTGACTCGTACATCGTACTCCAAGCCTAGCACAAGGTTTTACTTAAATTTAACCTTTTCTTACCTCCTTCTTAATTTGCTGGGTTTCAGGGATTTTCTTATTTTGTATAACACAAAATATAAATTATTTCATTGATAACAAAATATATAGATAACAAAATGACAAACACTTACAACAAGAATTAAATATGGATTACAAGGCTCTGGTGAATTGGTATTTGGTAACATGTCACTTTGACGTACTTACCTATTGATATAAGCACGCCTTATCTAATCACGTCACGTTTTGTCTCGCGCCGTGTTAAGTGTGGCCGTAGCCCGCTTTCGTTTGTATCGCAAAAAAATATCTTTGATAAGCTTTTGAGCAGGAGAGGTTTATAAGAGAGATTAGATGAACATTTTGTTTCTATGTTAAAGAATTACTATGTGAAATAGTAGTGATATCGATTTCTGTATATTCACATATCAGTAGTTTCAAATTTAAACTTAAATAGAAACAAAGGATGGTGTAATACGCTATTATTTTTTAACTTTAATTTAGCATTTCGAGTTTTGAGTTGCGAGTCTGTCGCCCAATACTCTATATATATAGTAATCGAAGTGTTTCGACATTAGGTTCCCTATTTTATAATATAATTTTTAAAAAAAATTGGCACGACTCTCTTAGCCACCTTCTTCATTTGAGATAGTAATCTATATAAAATAGTAAACTAGATTGTTCAAAATAGTCACAATATCATATATTTAAAACTTCTAATCGAAAATTTTCGTTTTTAGGAAATGAAATGAAGGTTTTGTTAGGAATTATCATCTAAAACGTTTATTTTTTAAGTTTTAAGCTTTTATTAGTAGACATATAAGTCGTCACTGAATTAAGTAAGCAGTGTCATAAAATGAAATTCTTGAATAATTGCGCAAAATGTCTCCTAATACTCAATAAAATATATCATATTTTAATGAAATAAGCGTATCCGGTGAACCCCGTTTTAGACTACTTTCTAAATAAGAAAACCAATGAGTATTATCGTTGAGGTGACGGTTAAAAATCATATATTTGCATTACGCGTAGGTTTTACTTGTAATGTTTTTGGGGCGACTGTTTTAAAACCAGTTTTTGTGATTCTAGTAAATTAGATAGGATAAGAATATATTTTCACGAGGCCAGTCGTCGCGCAGAGGCACGAAGTGTGACTGTAAAACCGACTGGTTGTGGGTTCGATCCCCACTCGAGGAGATGAAATATTTATTTAAATTTATATTTGTGGTGTCGCTCAAATTTATATATCTTCGCTCTGGTATCGAGGCAAGGCGCGGGTGAGTTCTGCCACTCAACACACAATGCCTCTAGAATTCGGCAGAATATGGGGAACGGAGTGTCTCAATACACTGAGGTTCCTCTGTCTATCCTGCTGTGTGCGGGATACAGCGTGAAAGTGATTAAGAATATATTTTTGTATGGACACATATTGTATAAGAAACGCGAGTATACATAAATTTGATACTTCTTACTCGTAATATTTGGACATATGTATTAGAAAAAATATATTTTATGTACAAGATCTACAAAGCTTTATAAAGAAATCAATCAAGCAACTTAATTGGAATTGGATTTCTGTTAAATTTTTAACCTATAAAATTTTTATTATATCTACTTTTAATAGCGAAATATAAAAAAATAAAATAATTTAAGATATTAAAGTTTACTTAAGGTTTCAAAACGAATCGTGTCCAGATATAAGTAATGATAGGAGATCCGTTACATGATAGGATCTATGCAATCTGACCTCTCGCGTGTTTACAGTGAAATGCCGCGGAAGTAATGGATAAAAATGTTTCATGCATTGGGATTATTAATGAAGAATTGTAATTTATATATCTTTTTAAAAATTATATTCAGATAATAGACAACTGCACTTAAATTAAAAATTAAAATCTACATTTTGATATTAGATATTTAATAAAACAGCCTCTGCGTCTCATAGGCATGCTTTCAAGCCAGAAACATCTTATAGGGTCTTTATTGAAAATCATAAAAGTATTAAAGTTTAAATTTTCCTTTTTTTATTAAGTTAAAGAACATTTCAGAGAATTCAGCATAACTTACAACAACAATAGGAAATAAACATATTCTCGTTATCTGATAATGATTAATGCATCTTTATAGATAAATAAGGTATAAATAAAATCGAGATAAAAGTAACAAATGTTTCAGATTTTATCATAAAAATCCTGCAAAATCATTACAAGTTTTTGTTATTAATTTTGCATTGTTGATGCGAGTAACAGATTGTTTACATATTTTCAAAGACAAAGTACCTATATCGTAATTAAATACCATAAACAACTATATGTATGTCTTCTTTCTACCAGAGACTAAACTATTTTGTTTGAAATTTTTAATTAAATAATTACTTTGAAGAGCTTTGAGAGATTTATTAATACGTACATAAGGTTAAAGTGAAAATGGCCACAATGTTTTTTATTTTTTCATAACTTCTGTATTGTTAATTAATGATCTTATGAAAAATCCTTCTTTACTACAAAACTTCGAACGTCTGACTTTGTCTTTCAGTGGCGCACTCTGCCTGTCTTTAATCTAATGGTACTTTTTAAATACAATATTTTTTTAACTGCCGGAAATATTGTAATATTTCCACGATAGACGGAGGGAAATAATCAATATACCATGTTCTCCGTTATCCACCTCAATTTTAAACTTATTAAATTATTTTCACTCTTGTTTCGTTTTCTCTCTTTGTGATGAAATGAAATTAAATAATTTAGTGCAGATCGAACCAACAAGTCTAGCTTTTATAGTTAGACGATGTTCCACTGAGCCATAATAGCCGCCCTATGAATTATAATGTTAATATCATTTGAAGTATTTTATGCTCAAAAATAATAATATAATTGTTTTACATAAGTAGAAATAATATTGAAGTTATAAATGCACTTTTGAAATATCACTATGCAAATCATCATGCAAACGCAAAATGACATTTGCGAAATAAACTTTGATATGTAATTAAGACCTCAATTATTATATGTTTTCAATTATATTTCTGAAATTACTTTTTATAATATTTATGATGAATGAATAACAAAAAATATATATACTTACTTTATTTTCAATGTTCTCATTGATATAATCGTCGTCGTTCGACAAATTCAATTCACCATTAGTTTTATCCTTCAGCGTATAACTATTTAAAATTTCCCCTTCCAGTAAAACATTTCTAGCCTCCTCGGTTTCATCGTTCAGTTTATAATCTGTGATTATGCATTGATTATCTGGATGTCTGAGTTCTAACCTTATAGTTTTATTTGAATCTTTATCTATACTTATATTAATGTTAGGTTGAATAATTTTATCTGCAACATAATTTTCGTTTGGTTCTAGACTTTTTATTTTTCTTTTCAAATTCAAATCAATAGCTTTATCAATTAATTTGGCACTATTATTTGATTTGCTCGGTTCAATTGACAGCACATCTTGAATATAATCAACCTTTTTTCTTTTTATTAAATTTTCATTGAAAATGTCATCAACTGTTAAATTTTGCTCAGTCATGTCGAGCAGGTTGGTCATAATTTTGGTCATCTTGATTGGTACGACGAATTTAATTGGTCACATTGTATTCCGCCGAGGGTTATCGCGGGCCATTGTCGGTTTAACACGGCGTAAATCATCGACAGATCATTATCTGTACCGATGACCGCTATTTACTTCAAATATAATTTGACCTTCAATTTTGAACACAATGCCTCTTTTAAGAGGTTTGCTTAAGCTCTTATTTCGCTGGTCGTCTTATTGTTAGGCAATCGTGAACTTTTACACGATTATTGGTACCATTACGATTCGTATGAGAATTCTATTTTCTTTCGAATTGTTCTCTTTATCTCTGTCTAATACGTGAGTTCATCTTCTTCTATATAATGATATTATTGTTCACTAAGCGTTCATCTTCGTTCCATCTAATAACTATATTATTAGCTGTTGACAATGCAGTCAAAACCTCATTGAACAATTTTCAAAAAAAAATCATACATGACACATTCCGTTCGTCCGTCTTAATATTAAAATTTATGAATATAAATATAATATCTTTCATAATCACTCTTAAATCGTAACACTTAAAAAAAAATATTTTACACATACATTTTTTAATCAAGTAAAAAAATGTCACATTTCATTAACAAAACTGGCAATTTAAAAAAAATGTATATTCGGAATTTAAATTTCCCGCGCGTTGGCACGTGAGCGGCGCGTCGCTCGAGGCTATCACATGGAGTGGGCTGCGCGCGCCAGACGTGATAAAGATGGGGATAGCAGTATAAACGAAAGATGTAGACTGAACATGTTGTAATTAAGGTCTGTATTATATCTTTTTTATCTTAGTTTCAATCTTTTATTCTTGGTACGTTGATATATTGTTAAATATATTGGTTTTGTTATGATTTAATATGTATATATTTGACAAATTGCAAAGTAATATTATAAATGTAAGTTAAGAAATATATCAAAAACTTGGATCAATCTGAATAAAATATTTAAAATATATGTATTCCAAAAAACATCACATATTGCTTTATTTCCTATATTTAATGAATATATAGTTAGTGTCAGAGTTTTTATTTTGTAATATAATAGTTAGTTAAATTTAAACCAAATATTTAAGTTCACGAAAGCTCGATTGCATGATTCATCTTAAAACTGAGCGTATACTACTTAAAAAGCTTCCTCATCGTACCACGTCGCAAATCTATAACATTATTCCTTTCATATCCAGTTTGATTGTGATTACGTGTGAGTACGAGTGAGTAAGTGAGGTTTTGTGTGTGTGTGGGTTTATATTAAGTTATATGCAAACTTTGATCTATTTTCATTATTATAATGTAAAAATATTTTTTTGAGGCCAGTCGTGGTGCAGTGGCACGAAGTGTGACTGTAAAACCGACTGGTTGTGGGTTCGATCCCCACCATTCTTCGCTCTGGCGTCGAGGCTAAGCGCGGCGTTGAGTTCTGCCACTCAACACGCAATACCTCCAGAATTCGGCAGAAAGTAGGGAATGGAGTGTCTTAACACTAGGCTCCCTCTGCCTACCCTGCTGTGAGCGGTATACAGCGTGAAGCTGTTTTGTTTTTTTTTTTATGTTTTTTTTTATTTTTATGTCAATTAAAGCTGAATTTTTGGCATTTGATAAAATAAATTGTGTTTAGTTAAAAATAAGTTAAAAATTTGATTACACATAAAAGTAATATACATTTTTCTTTGTACGTAGTTAAATTTTATTTTTATTTCACATATTAATCCTCCTTTAAGAAATTGTAGAGTTTTGTAATATAATGTTTTAGTTAAGTATTTTGATGTTGTTATCGCGTTTGTATAATTTAGGTTAGCAAGTGGATTATTTTTAACGGCGTTAATAAAACTTTTTACATTTACAATCCCCTATAAACTTTGTAAGAATAAAACTTACGTAAAATTAAGTACAGTGTAAGGAGGCCGCACAAAGGTTAAGGGTTATTTAGCATATGAGTATATTGTAATGTTACGAAAGTATCAACATTTTGAATTTATAGCTATCAACGTCGATAAACGATATAAAAGGAGCTTTTAAGAAAGAGAATTTGCTTTCTGAAATGTTTTGATTTAACGAATTTAGTTTTTTTTTATAATTTAGCGGCTTACCATCTTTTGAGCATATTACGTAACTCTACATATTTTAAGTCAATTTATGATTCTTTATTTATTTTAATTTTTTTATTTAGCTTCACGCTGTATCCCGCAAACAGCAGGGTAGGCAGAGTTTTATTATATATTTTAATTGGTAACAAAAAAAGGCCAAAAACCATTAATGAAGGCAACGTGAGTGATAAGGGAGGCAGGGGCAGACTTCGGTTAGTCATCGGAAACATAGTATCGATACCACTGGGGGGAAGGTAAAAAAAATATGTGATAGTACAGGTACCATGACTGTGGATGAGAAGAAAAAAGCATGAAGAGACCGTTGCGTTTAGCGCTGCGTATACGAGGTCTACGTTGTACGAATACATGTGTGTTGTATATATACATTTTTTTTTCAGTTTCACACTGTAATTAACGATAAGGATAGGCAGAGGGAACCTAGTGTTAAGACAGCCGAATTTTAGAGGTACTACGTGTTGAGTGACGGAACTCAACGCCGCGCTTTTGCCTTGTTCCTAGATTGAACAAAAGAAAGTATTTTATATTTCGTTCCCTCGAGAGAATTTAAGCCGGAACCTGCGCCACGAGTGACCTCACATACATAATTGACGACATATTTATACACTATTTAAGTTCTGTAAGAAATGATTTGGTTTATATCTAAAAATTAAGTATCAGGAATGACATCTAGCTTAATTTAAGATTAAATTTACTATTATTTTATTATTATTATTTTTTTATATTTTCCGTCTCCTTAACGCATATTTATGTTTTTAACATAGAGCAATTTCACTAGAAGTAGATTTTACATTGAACTTATCTTTTGAAGATAGTATTTATAAAGCTCAAATTTTAAAGTTAAATGAAAATTCAACTATGTATCCGTTACATACAAAATATTATGTTTAATTTTCAACTACAATGCAAGGAAAATAATAAAGCACATTTTCTTATAATACAATTAAAAAAAAACTAAACCGGATACAAAAAATGTATGAAACGTCGAATGCAGATACAGTCCGACCTTACAAAAGAGTTCAACGAATTCAACTGGTCAAATGTACGAATCCGTTTACAATGGCAACCGTAATTGGTTTATTTATCTAAATAATTGCACGCGATATGTCAATATTATGCTTTGATTTTTTATTTTAAAAATTGTTTTAATGTTAAATGTATTATGGGATTATGGCCTATATATTTCTATTATCAGCTTAAATAATATTATATATTGTTATTGATGTTTTTGAATATTTTTTTTGTATTTATCATTAGGTATACATGAGCAGGTTTAATTTGCTGTAGTTCCACCATCGTACCACGTACCAACCACCATACAACTGTTTTTTTATGTAGAAAAAATTATTAAATATTATTTTTACTTTTTAATGTATTTTAAAAATATATAATAAAGGCCAGTCGAAGAGTTCGACCTCACTCTACGAAATTAAATATTTATTTACATTTATATTTTCATTTCTTCGCTCTGGTTCTGCCAACCAACACACAATGCGTCCAGAATTCGGTGGAAAGTGGGGAAGCGTGTATCTACACACTAGGTTACCCTGCCGTATGCGGGATACAGCGTGCTGATACAATATATACTATATTAATAAATTGTTTGTTCTTTTTACATTTTATATGGATTACTGAGTATTATATAGCACCACCGTGGCCAAGATGCACATCGTCTAAGTTTTAACGCGATGCTTGTGTTATAGAGATTGCATTGTGTTTACAGACTGATACTTAAAAAATGTATTGGTTGCGGTGTTGGAAAAGTTTCTTTCTGCTTACTATGTAAATGCGTGAAAATCGAAAACAAAGAGAAATAAACACCCATTAAAAACTTCCATTAAAAATTTATTGCCAAAATAATATATGCGTGTGAAAATTCCATGTCGGCCGTCGTGGGCGGCGGTCGTCACCTATAGACGTGTCAACAGTTACTACTACTACAGGGTCAACGGTATATTATGACAACAATGGATTCTCAAAACACTTTACGCCTACGTATTGTACCTAGTGTTTTTGTATTACTTGACACTGTTTGAACAGCCATTGGAAACTTTTGCCCTGTTTAAGAATAAACTAAATTTTGAAGCAGACGTCAGCTACTAACAGGCAGCTTTTATATGGTTTGGTTGTTATTATTTGAATTTATGTTTTTTATCGTGAATAAACTTTATGGTGAGAACGTTGGTCTAATGTTGATAAATAATGTTTTAATACACCTATACCTGTCTCGATTGTACTAGTTATACTCGATATACATATATATATATATATATATATATATACATATATATATATATATATATATATATATATATATATATATATATATATATATTCTGTTGTCAATCACGTGGAAATAAGTGAATTGCTATCAGTCTTCAATAGATCATAAGAATCGTTATATCTTGTCGACGTCGTACATGTTAGTTGACATGTATATACTTATTAACAATGTTAATTGGTGATTTTAATGGGATCTGACCCATAGAGATTAGATTTATGAAATATTTTTGTAGTTATTTTTGTCGAATAATAATTTCTGAAAATGTCATGTACTTGTGCAATTCAGCTGGCATATAACCGTAGGTAGAATAAGAACATTTAAGTCTCCTGTACTTGTATTATTTCTTCATATAAATAAATTCTAGTGATATCGACCATGTAGAACTTACACGCGAATTAACTGAACTCTTGAAAATAATATATTAATTTGATTCGAGGTACGAATAATGTTACCTTTAAATATTTATAAGTTTACTAAAAAAACCGTATATTAAATACAAATTTTAAGTATGCAAAGTAGTCGTATAAGCTAAGGGAAATTGTCCTGCCATCTATTGGTCATATGTGACAATACTTCAAATTATATTCGTATTGTAATTTTAAGTTAAAATAACAGATGTCGCTATATGAAAACGCTGCTGTTAATGCTAACTATTTCAAATAAGCATTAAAAATAAGCAATAATCGTCTTTAAACATTAAATAACATGTTATATACTTTAACATTAAATTTCAATCAATACTGAGGTATTTACGGAACATCCGTATTAATCAGTACTATAGCAATAGTACTGTCATCTAGCGGCGAGTAGCCGTATCATAAGTAAATGCGTCTTAATAACTCACCCAGGTGGCGTTACTGTCGTTAGACACAGTTTGAAATGCGGGCACACAACGAAAAGTCATTGTCTTCACTAAATATCCTTAATTCGGTCATCAAATAGATTTCTTCTTGCAGCTTACCTGTAAAAGATTAATTTAATTCTTTATTATTGTATTTATAAAAACTATTGTCGTATGTAATTATTTTTAAAGTCGTTTGTACGTTTAAAATAATTACATGTATATACCAAAAAATAAAATAATGTCATAACATATCAATGTTTAATGTTTTATTAATAAATAAATATAATAAAATAAAAGAAATACGATAATATGTTATTAATACAAGCAAATGTTGAATGACCGTTAAAACACAAACATTAACTTAACGGTATTTAAAATATTAATAAAAATATTTAGGAATTTGCTCTTAAAACTTAAAAAAAATATACCAAGACATATTATTACTCTAAATATTTAAATGACTCAAGTGTGATCTAAGGAAGGTAAGAATGGGGTGCCCGATGATTTATAGACGTATAGACGAGATAATTACAGCTTATTATCATCTCAAACTGAACTGGGCGATGGATTTTTTGTTTAGTACCCACAGAGTATGGACGAGTCTTTTGTAAAAAATTGTAAATAGAATAAAATAGATATATTAGTAAATATATGACTGTTACAATATTTAAATTTTTTAAAATATTTTATCGTTATGAAGTGAGCTTAAACTCTTTACCATTGTTTACCAATATGCATAGGAATTGAACCCATTTTAGCAATCGCTTCATTATTTTTTTACTTCTATGACATGATTTTTTACCACTACCTTATATAATAGAAATGCTATCTTTAAATATAAATTAGTTAAGTTAACAAAACATTTTTAAATAAATATTCAATGTAACAAGAAAAACAATTCTTTTCATCTTTCAATGTTTGAAATTATTAATAATCACGAACAAAGTTTATTACAACGCCGTGTAAAAATTTATTGACAGTTATTTTAAAGTTGAGCACAGATTATGGCAAGATTTCTAGGCATTCGGCCCGTGCCACGCCTCGGGCGAGCCTGGTCAGCTTTTTACGATGGAAAAATAGAAATTACGAATTTAGGCCGTATCACAATTTATTAAAGGTGGTTTCACTTTGTTTGCTTTATGTCGAGTTGGAGCAAGTGTTTTATGTTTCATTGTTTTACGCTTTCGTTTTTTCAGAGTTTTTTTGGCTGAAATTTTTATAAAATTTATTTTAAGATGTAATATGTTTTCTTTTTGTTTTATAATGAACGTATGAAGGTTATTTAATATTTATCTTTACCTAAAAAATCTTTTTTATAATTTTAAATTTAAACATTTTTTTTCAAATGAATTTTTATTTTTAATTTACAAACGATTGTAAATTACATGTTTTTGATGGACAAAATCGCAAGGCTAGGGAAAGATAAGTAAATAAATAATGTTATTTCTCTTGTTTCTTTTTTTTAGCATAACTTGGGAACCTAGCCAATATTTGGTTTGCCTTATATTGTCTAACACATAAGCTATAACATGTACAAGCTCTTGGGTTACCTCTAAGTTTTTTTTCGATAATTGTCTATGAAGTATTTCAATTTAAAAAAACCTATTAATAAATTCCAACATTAATTATCCGCATTCCCGCTCATGCTTCAGCTGAGCTTCTTGTTTAAAATTTATGTAAAAACGGAAGTCAATAAGCGTTACAAATTACTATTAAAACATCTTGAACGTTAGATATTTTTAAGCAAAAATAAAATTTATTATTAAGGAAATAAAGTTAAATTCTTCTAGAAAGTTCGAATGCGTATTAAAAATTGGTAGCTCCCTTTATTTCAACATTCCATTCCCGCCTGCTCGTTTTTGGTTCTTATATTAAATTGCCAGTGATTTTTTCTTCTTTTTCGTTACGGCGGGATCAACCAGGGTAAAATATAAATGTGAAGGTAGTACCTACTCTGGACACGATATAAAAATATTTGAGGTCTGTCGTGGCGCAGGGACACAAACTGGGACTGTTTGATCGACTAGTTGTGGGTTCGATCCCCACTCGAGGAAATGAAATATTTCGTTAAATTTATATTTCCATATCTTCGCCCTGGTGTCGAGGCAAAGCGCGGCGTTGAATTCTGTCACTCAACACGCAATGCCTCCAGAATCCAGCAGAAAGTGGGGAACGGAGTGACTTAACACTAGGTTCCTTCTGCCTAGCCTGCTGTGTGCGGGATACAGCGTGAAGCTGATTTGTTTAATATATTTTGTATGATTAATCTCTATCACTGTGTAATAAGTATACTTTACGTGCTAATAATATATTATTAGTAAAAATGTAATAAAGTTTTGTTCTTCGCTGTACTCGTTTAATAGATTCTTAAAGAGAAATATTTTAAATGTTTTAGAAGCAAACACAGTAAAATGAAAATGAAGCACATAGATAAAAAGGAAAAAAATAATGCCTATACTCTTAAAGAATTATTTATTTATTTTTTCTCTTAAACAAGTTTGTGCACAATGTATATAAGTATATTTATATGTTTCTATAATATTTTTTTTCAAATAATACTATTTAGATTGACCGCTGTCCCATTATAAAGGTAGGTAAAAGCTGTTAAGAAACGTACAGATTTTAATCAGCGAGTAATGCAACGTCGGAGTAGGCGTGGTCGCATGATGAATGCCTCGTGCCCGAGAGTGCCCAAGAGTGCCCAAGAGTGCCCGAGATTGAATGTTGACGGATACGTAATGTGAGTTTATGATAAGTTTTTTGTTATTCTAAGCTTAGAAACAATATACGGTACATACATATATATATATATATATATATATATATATATATATATATATAGGTATGTACCGTCGCGGCGCAGTGTCTGACTGTAGGTGTGATGGTTGTGGGTTGGATTGAAGTATTTTATACAATAGATTCTCTCAAGTGTTATGTTTAAAATATAGCTCAAAAATATAGGTATATTTAAAGCCCTATGGTAAAGTAATAGAAGTAGCAGATTAATATTAATAAGATAAAAAGTAAATTGAATATTTAAAAATAATAATCTAACAAGATTTCTGTTTTTGCTAGAAGAATAAATAAATTTAAAAATAATAATTTAGTTCAATAGGGATAATTATTATACTTTATTTTAAAGATATAAAAAAAAACAAAATAAAAAGAAAATTGGGCAGATTAAAGGTTTATATTAAGATACGTAATGGTCACTGACTGCAAGGCAGCTAATGGCGGCACGAGCCAGCAGCACGTAACACGGTTACGTGTAATTATGAAACTTTTATATTGTCTTAAGATTTTAATACGAAATAGAAAATCGTAACATTCTTCATGTATATACGATAGATATACTTCTGTTCTACATACAAAAATCGATTTTGATGACATCAAGACCATCGTAACGCAGGTTGGCCGTGGCCACCTGTAACCGTGATTGTTGTGAGTTTTCTTTAACCTGGGGTACTAAATTATTTTCAATACTCCTCTAAGAACATCGACATCGACTCGAATTCAGCGTTGAGTTCCACCTTTCATACACAATGTCTATCTAGAATTCATGTAGAACATGGAGAATGAAGTTTCTTGGCAAAAATGTTTCTTAATCTACCCTGCTCTTTTTTCATACAACAACTACTTTGAAAAGACTTCTTGTACACTTCATAAATCAAGAAATTTAATATTTCTGTAATTCATTAAATTGTTTCAAACATTATTTATTTACAAATATAAAATTGCCATCACAATATGTGTGTATGTATGTATATGCGTTTGTGTCAAGCATACAACAAAATAAAAAGACTCACATCTGCTTTTAACAAACAAACGTGTGATAATGACATATATACAATATAAATATGTTAGATGATCTGAAATGATATTGATAATGACCAATGATTGTACAGTAGTGCGCACAGATTTGGCCTCACTGGCTATGCTTGTTATAATTAAATTTTACATTCGAAGATTACGGGTTTTGATTGATCAAGATTAAAATTTCGCGCTGTTGTAGTTACGTGTCTTTTGGAACTTTTTTGTTTTTTTAGCTTCACGCTTTATCCCGCATATAATAGGGTAGACCAACCGAGCCTGAGAACCTAGTGTTATGATTCTCCGTTCCCAATATGCCACTTTCCAATGTTACCGAATTTAAAGAATAGAATGTTTAGAATAGTGTTCAGAAGCGGAATACAACGTTGCGTTTTATTTCGTTACAGCGAGAAAATTAAAAAAAAAACATTCCCCAAGGTGGAATCGAATACACTACCGCCGCGCAATACAATCGCATGCTTGTGCCAATAGACGTGGCTTAATATTAGAAGCAAATTATAACATTTTTAATCACGCAAATCACATAATTCACACACACACATACACTGTATACACACTGTATCCCGCACACAGCAGGATAGGCAGAGGGAACCTAATGTTAAGACACTGCGTTCCCTACTTTCTGCCGAATTCTGGAGGCATTGCGTGTTGAGTGGCATAACTCAACGCCGCGCTTTGCCTCGACATCAGAGCGAAGAAATGAAAATATAAATTTAAGTAAATATTTCATCTTCTCGAGTGGGGATTGAACCCCCAAATAGTCGGTTTTACAGTCACACTTTGTGCCGCTGCGCCACGACTGGGCTCATGTATTGTATGTAATTATTATTTTGAAATGTAAGAAGAGCAAGGACCACCATTAGAAGAGAGTATCTGATTTTTCCGCAAAATGTTGGAATATCAATAATTACATACTATATACTCTCAAAATGCATTGTATTTATAGAAGTTTCAAAAGCAGCCTTGATTTTAAGAAAAAAAATGTAGGAACGTGTACATAATTTTTCTCTGCTTAACTTTTAAGAAGAAGATGTCAGATTAGTTAGTACAGCGTCCCAGTTAGGGTAATGATCAATGATTGCACAGTAGTGGGCACGAGCCGCCGCGGTGGCGGGTAACACGGTTGTAATTAACTTTACATCCGAAAATTACTGGTTTTCATCTTCATACGTTATTTTTTAATATTACATCTTAGATTGTTTCGTGTATATTTTAAAGTTAACACGCGAGAAGAGAAATAAATTGTTGGAAAAATTTTTTTTTTTAATATAAACAACATTTGTAGAACAACAAATTTTAAAACTAAAAACAATCAAAATTATTTTGTTTTCTTATCTTACGATTATATGATTCTACTTTAAACATCTTCAATAAACTGTTTATACTATTATAAGTCGTAATTCGCATTTAATAGACGAGATGCTGCTAAGACAGAAAAATAATTATACATCCGTTTACAAATTACCGCCATATATATACAATTTGTATATTGTTTTACATTGTTGTGGAAATAATACCTGTCGGCCATTGCGTCTCAAAGGAAATTAAAAAAATATTACAAACGAAATGAAAAGGATTTTAAAACAACCGGTGCGATCCCATTAAGTCGCTGTCATCGCGTTGATAAGATTAAAAAAATAAAATTAGCCCCACAATAACGCTCCTGTCAAATCGGCCATTAATTTCAAATTTTGAATTTGGAACAGAAGCGGTGTTGCCAGACTATGGGAGCGACCACACGGTATTATTTAATGTAATCTTGACAAATTAATTTCTTGCGAATGATTGCGAAAAGATTTTTTATGAATATCTATTATAGACAATACTATTGTGTGAGTAAGGTAATAGCGTTTTGATATAATATATTTGTGAATGTTACAATTTAATACACTCGAATCCGCAATGATCGTCAACTTGAACCGAAAATTATATTATATATAATTTATGGAGTCATATTCCTGATACTTTACAAACAGGTAAAGTAAGTTTATAAATTTAAAATGATTTATTTTAGAAATATTATGACACGACATAAAACTAAATAAGAAATTTTATAAGGATTAATGTGACAACATTTAAGTGCCACGCCCACAAATCGATTTTGTAATTACACAAACAACACAGTTAATTGCCTATCTCGTCGTTCGATATTTGTAACGGAGGGAACTTTGTGAAACTAATTGTTTTTTGTCCATCCTTTTGATCTTTGCTACCTTAATTTACAAAGAGGAAGATCAATAAAACAATAAACAAAGAACAAATACTTTTGAAAATTATTATATTATACAAATAATTATCGAAAATGTGACCTTTTATTTTAATTTTAAATGAAGCGTATGCATCATTAGAAAACTATTGAATAATGTTCTTTTTGATATTTGAAAATCTTCTTTACTATGCTATTGAACTTCTTTGTTTTGTAACTTGATAAATGATAATAGAGGAACAAATATGGGTAGTATCTCCATAAGTGGTTTTTAAGAAATAATTTAGTTTTAAACTATATTAATACTTATACCTATTTAAATTTAATATTTATTTTTTGTATAAAGGAGCGGCAAGGGCAAATGAGCATGTTGTTCTTTTGCAATCTGATTTACAATCGTTGATCGTTAATGAATCGTATGACTGAGATATGATCTTTTCTTTATAAGCTTTTATGAATACTACAAATAGATATATATCACATTTAAAAAAAATAATTAAGAAATACATTGGTAATTCGTATATCAATATGCAATATAGAGCAGTCTACATCAAATTTTGTTACGTTTAATACAAGTTAGTTTTTATAACATTTTTTTATTTCACCACTATAAAATGTTTATAAAAGGTTGCTAATGCTTATCTTAAAATTAAAACTGACGCCAGTCGTGGCGCAGCGTGGCCAAGCGTGTGACTGTCAACGCGACAGGTTGTGGGTTCCATCCTCATTCGAGGTAATGAAATATTTAATATTTTTAATTTCTTTGCTCTGGTGGAGAGCCAACGTGCGGCGCTGAGTTTCGCCACACAACACGCAATGTATCCAGAATTCGGTGGAAAATGGAAAACGGAGAGTTTTAACATTAGGTTCCCTGCATACCTGCATCTGAAAATTGCTTACTATTTCAGTAATTATTTTTTATTTTAAAAAACCGAACTAATTTTAATTGGTCAATATTTATGATGAGCAATTTTTTATGTATAGCTACTCCAATTTAATCTATACTTTATTATAGTGTTTGTATTATAGGAACATTTAGCCATTTTTCACATTCATCTCTTTCTAAAAGCAATTTGTTACGAGCACAAAGCTATTGTGCGGCGATAGAAGTTATATCGCTTTTCTAACCCATAACCGGAATTTATATCTGACATTACTCATACCCGTCCGCTTGTTTTCCTAATTAGAACTCCATTCAGCCGTATCCCATTAAAACTTGACTAAATTAAAATTCAAATAACTTACTAACTAGATGTATAAATCACATAAAACAATAAAATATATTGTCCTGACTGAATGATAATTAATATAACAATGCGTTCATCGAGTAATTAAAATAAACTAATTTCTAAATGCAAGTGTCTGTGAGTGAATGAAAGGTTGTTTTTTTAGGACTGGCAACATTTCTCATTCCCGCTCAGTACTGACGATCCAGTTGACGCATTCTTTTTTCAAAATGCGACCTCGCAGCGGGTCGCTGAGCAACCGTTGAGTCTTAAATTATCTCAATTTAATTATTTTCTGCGCTTTCATTTTGATGATATTTCTGCTTCTATAGAAATATACATTTATCAACATTTAGTCATAACATATATCTTACGTATGGGCAAATATATTTTATTTTGTAAGTATAGTTTTGATTAATACTATAACCATAGACTTATAACTAATCAAATTACATTAATCATATTATATTCTTATTTGCGGCGTTGAGTTCCTTCATTCATCACGCAATGCCTCCAGAATACGGCGGAAAGCGGGGAACACAGTGTCTTAACACTAAGTTCCCTCTGCCTACCCTTCAGTGGGTGGGATACAGCGAAGTGGGATGAAGCCGATTTGATTTGAGTTTATATTATATTCTTTATAGCACTTAAAACGCACAAGAAATATAGACTTAAAGCTAGTGAACAAAGGTGGAGGTGTTTTCCTTTATTTATTTAAATATTAGGTCTTCTTGAAGTTTCTTTGATAATTTGGTGACATTAAGTGATTTGACTATGAATAAAATACTAAGTCTAGGTGCATACTTACTATGGACAACACAATAGTTGCGTTAACATAAATATTTAAATATAAGATGTTCAATTTCTTTAGACTAGGATATTCGAGGAAAGATGAAGATTAGACAAATTACCTTTAATCCCTTCATTTATCCCTACACTTTACGATTTCCACAAAATACTAAAAATTTTTCTCACGCTAAACAAAATACGAACTCTCACGAATTAGAATATTTTTTTGTTTTGGCAACACTGATTGAGCAAATCGGTGCAGATAATAATAACCCGCGATTGGAATTTGGAAAAAGAATCGGATACCGCGTGCACGGTAGCAGCAACGTGCAATTTAAATGTTTCGAATTTCGAACACGTCGTATTTAATATGTATCCACACGCACTCTTATTGAGATCTAAAATGACAACATTTTTTTTTGTAGTGTATATTTCTCTTCTATCCTACTTTTTGTTCTAATGGCAGCTTATATATGTGAAGAAATGCATTAGTTATAAAATTAAATATTCATAAATATGTTATGTACAAGTATCTATTCGCCCAATCTATTTTACTAGTAAAACTTACAAAGAGGTTCTCTCTAGTAAGAAATTAAAAGAAATTAGAGTTAAGATTTTATTTATTTATTTACTTATTAGCTTCAAACTGTATCATGTTACCTGTCGCGTTAACACGTTTGTGCAACTGCGCCACGGCTGGCTTCAACTAAGCTTAGAAATTATAATTATGAATTATAGCTATGACAGTGACATTAGCACAGAAATATGATTTCTCCATACAACGTGACATTGGCGAAGTGATATGTGCTCTACTGGCACGCTCGGAACGCCATAATCAAAGAACCAAACCTAGAAATATGAGTCTACCGTGGCAATTAGTGCATGGAACGAATCTGAATTATTATATTTGAACTATTTCCATTTACACAGTCACATAAGACAAAGCATAGTCGTAAAACTTTGCGAAAATAAAAAGCGACGTGTTACACACAATATTCTCTCGCGTGCGTTTGTAATGTTGTTTTTTTTATTTTTTTTTCAGCTTCACTCTGTATCCCTTACACAGCAGGTTAGGTTAGGTTAGACGGAAGACGGAGCTTAGTGTCAAGATATTTCGATTCACTTTGTGCCCCTACGCCACCACTGGCCTTATGACTGGCTTTTTCTTATTAAGTGTTAATATTATAATAGTTATAGAAGAAGACTTAATTTTTTATATGTTTTTAGGTACATACATCTCAGTATCAAGACAGAAAGTAGAATAACATAAACATTATAAATTAAACTTTAATAAAGTTTGATGTGAATTCTGTTCAATTGGCACTAAAAACTGAACTAAGGAAATGTATCTTGATTATTGGATAGGGGCGTAGGCGTATTAAATAACAAATGAACTATATAAAACAAATTTTAAATTTGCTTTGAATCTCATAACCAAGGCTATTTAAAAATATTTTTGATGGAAAACCGAAATAAATATCACTTTCACAGCTTTAACTTTAAAAATAAAAAGACAACTGACACAAATATGCGTCCACTATTTCACCGCTCTGGGCGATATTTGAAAAACGTTTGAATATTAGGCAGGCACTATGTTCCTATTTTTTTATAAGATATAGATCGATTTCCGTGTTTTTAAATTGGCTCCCCATTTGAAAATTATTTTTCAGCAGGGTAGGTAGGGCCAGGGCAACCAAGTGTTAAGACACTCCGTTCCCGACTTTTCGACGAATTTTTCGCGACGTTGCGAGTTGTGTGGCGGAACTCAACGCCGGAGTTTTGCCTTGGTGTCAGAACGAATGAAAATAAATAAAACGTCTTGCTTACGAAAGAGAATGTGTTTATTTTTATTACGGAAAATAAAACGACGAGAAGTAACATTGTAAAGCTAAACACTTTGTGTGTATCTATTATTTTTGATTTAAAAATTTTGCTTATCAGTTCTGGCACCTTTAAAAATTTTTTTCAACTCCACACTGTATCTCGCATCTCGCATATAACAGGGCAAAAGAAACCTGGGAACTTAGTGTTAAAAGTCCAATCTGAAAAAAATATTATGAATATCAATATCCCCCAGGAAGATTTTAGCCTACAAATACTATATTCGGTGAGAATGTACACACACAACAACCACAAATTATAGGTACGTCTTAAACACAAAAGGTACATCCAAAAAAATAAGAGGCCAGTCGTGGCGCAGCGGCACAAAGTGTGACTGTAAACCCGACTGGTTGTGGGTTCAATCCCCACTCGAGGAGATTAAATATTTACTTAAATTTATATTTCCATTTCTTCGCTC
The DNA here is from genome assembly GCA_030704555.1 of Heliconius charithonia. Lineage (NCBI taxonomy): Eukaryota > Metazoa > Arthropoda > Insecta > Lepidoptera > Nymphalidae > Heliconius > Heliconius charithonia. The sequence goes on from CM060819.1 coordinate 16,013,103, forward strand.
TGGTGTCGAGGCTAAGCGAGGCGTTGAGCTCTGCCAGACAGACCACTGTCAACACAACCATCAGTAACGTTAATCATGAATAAATATTTTAAATGTTTTACATATGAAGTTAAATTTCAACAATAGAAACTAACCTTGCGGCCGACTAATTGACTTTTAATGAAACAAAGTTACAATGTTTTAAATAATTTCAGATTCAAATATTGTTTCTCCATTCTTTAAGCTCGTATATCAAAATTGACGTTTTAAAATTCATTTTTTTTCCTCAACCGGAAACCATGACACCTCTAGATTTACAACCATCAATTATGATAATAGACTAGTTCTATCTCTTTCTGTTACATAGCTGTGTCTTCTTCTTACTTGTAGTTGTAAGACTTAGTTCATTGATCTTCTATATTAATGAATAACTATAGGTTTTACATTTTGTTTGTATGTAATTTGCTAGAAATATTTAAAGAAACACGCCGTCAAGGGCATAAGCGTGTGACGCGACGGTTGTGGGTTTCATCCTCGTTGGGGGTAAGAATTATTATTTATTAATATCTTCATTTCTTCGTTCTGTACCAAATCAAAAAGAGCGGCGTTGAGTTCCGCCACTCAACACGCAATGATTAAAAAAAATCGGCGGAAAATGGGGAATGGAGTCTTAACACTAGATTCCTATTCCTACTGTGCTGTATGCTGAATACAGTGTAAAACTGAAAAGAAATTAAAAAAATATAAACATAATACCTATTTCTCATGTAAGCAAACATTTCATAAATTTAAATTGGTGTTTGTTAACGCAATACTTAATAGCCTCCGAAATTGGAATACAAATCAGTTCAGTCATTACAAATATTTACTCCAGGGTATTGAGCGTGTAGCCATCATCAGAATAATACGGTGATGAAAAACAATTTTGTATGTAAATTATTTATTTTACTCACATTTATATATGGGTAATAAACGTTGTTGGGTTGGGAAATAGTTGAGGCCGGTCATGATGCAGGGGCATAAGTTTTTTTTTTTCAAAAGCATGTTATTGCATGTTGACCTGGACTGGTCTTGACAGCGCAGCGTCACAAGAGTGTGACTGTAAACGCGGCTGGTTATGGATTCGATCCCCACTCAAGGAAATGAAATATTTACTTAAATTTAGGTATATTTTCATTTCTTCAATTTGGAGTCGAGGCAAAGTGCGACGTCTACCAATGAACACGCAATGCCATCTAAATAAGGTGGAAGGTGGAGAATGAAGTGTTTTAACACTAGATTCCCAGAGGGAACTGCCTACCCTACTGTGTGCGGGATACAATGTGAAGGTGATTTAATTTAATTTTGATTTAATTTTTTATAGAGCTAGTAGCCATCATTAAAACAATACAATGGTTAAAAACAATAAGCATGTAAATTATTTATTAATTCACATTTGTATATGGATGAAAATATCTTGGGTTAGGACTTACGTCGTTAACGTAGCACAGTATTCTTGTGCTAGTAAACACTATGTTTATGTTGTGGGTTCGATTTTATTTTTGAGCGTATATTTATAAGATAAAAGGTTTGGTCGATCTTGCTTGACTTATTGCTGTATCAATGAATTGATAAGACAATTGACACTTAAGATTGAACTGATTTATAGCAAAACTAAGTGGTTTTCGGTATCCTAGACAAGAGATAGATATGGTTAGTGAAAAAAAGAAGAAAAAAACAGCTTCACGTTTTTTGTGCATAGCAGGCAGGTTAAAGAGAACCTAATCTAATAAGATACTCCATTCCTCACTTTTCGAGACATCTAATCACGACATTCCACGCCTTGTTATGTCTATCATATTGCGGGGAATAAAATAATTTAAAAATGCCATTCCTCGAGGTACTATATAACCCACAACCAGTACATTAACAAGCAGATGGCCACTTAGTCATGGGCAGCATCTCGTCGATACCTAATACCCATCTATAAAAAAATCACTCAAAAAGTAAGCAAAAAAAATGAAATAAGTAATTAATTTCTATAAAATCGATATTGTTTTTATGCTAAGCACTGGTAAATATATATATTTTTTAGGTTCAATATGTATAATCAGTGGTATTTGGTACAGTGGTCGTGACAGCACGCGCCCCGTAACTCGGTTACCTCACGTATTTCATTTATTAGTTCATGTAACGCCGGATCGTTATCGATTATACAGTAGTCTTTCACTGGATGGAACTTTTTATAAGTATTTTTTTTGTGTTATGTTAGAGATTATGAGAAAATTTTAAAATAAAATTATTGAATTTAAAATAATTAATCATAAGATGGGATTTTGGGAGAAATACGTTTATTAGGAATACTAAAAATATTCTTAGATAAACGACGCGAATACTATAAAAATAATATATCTATCTTAAATACCTATAATATATTTTTTTCTTAACCTCATAATCGAACCCACAACTATTGCTAGTAGCCAAGCAGCAATTGGTTCTAGTTTATAAATACTCGAAATTGCAATAATAAAAAAAAAAAATACTAAGCGTGAGTGAGCACTGCCTTCGTCAGTACCTACCTAAAAGTAATTTAATAATTTTAATTAGGGACATTTAGCGTAATCTATTGTAATTATGACAACGCACGGAGATGAAAAAAACTTGAATTTTACATTCAATTAACTATAAAGTTGATTATAATTTCTAATTTATTATGTCGGTCGGCATCTTTACGATGTAAATTAAGTATGAACAAGAATAGCTTTAATAGAAAAAGGCATCACTTGAAATTTTATATAGGTACATTTTTTGTAATGAAAATACAACCTATATGTAAGTATATATACTTAAGTATGAGAAAAGCGGTTTTTTTATTTTTTTTAATTAGTAATATGGTTTTTAAGTTTATAATGAAAAATAACATTTTAAATACAAATAGATATTTTAGTTTTAAATCTCGCTAGAAATTTTGTTAGAATAAACAATTTTTCATAAGTAAGCTTTTATAAAATACAAAATATTTACAACATAAGCAACAAATCTTGCTTACAGAAAAGCAAACACATAAACGTGCTACCAATTTTAACATCGTTTTTCAAAATCTAATAAAAAATAACAGGTTCGAGCCCCTTTTTAGATGTTATCCAAGAGCATGTTCAGATCACAAAGGTACTATCTATAGCTAGGAATTGTAGCTGAAAGTATCAATCGAACTTTGAACGTTCATGGTAAAGAATCCATCGGTAACAAATAATTTGCAATACGCCCTGATACATCACATACATTTCTAATAGATACTATTAATTTTTAATTATTTTAAAAATATATGATATAAAATTTTTTTTAGCAAAACAAATATGCATCACATGTATTGCGTACTGTGATAGAAATACATTTTCCATCTTCACGCTTTCTCCCGCAGCAAGGATGAAAGAAAGACAGTTAGGGAAACACACTATTTTCCACTTTCCGCCTGAAATAGAGACATTGAGAGAGCATAAAAAATAAAAAAATACGAAAGTTCATTCAGCCCACTCTTAGACTTACCAAAACGGCGAAAGGAAAATAATGAATTCCTCCAAATAGGCATGATACATTACAAGACTTTCATTTGAGCGTTTTTATACAATTTGGTCTATCTATAGGCGGTCCACGGACTATTGCTAAACATTTCATACTAAAATATACGCGACCTCGGTTAGTTTTCTTTTAAAAATTGAAACACTACAAGACAAATTTAAATATAATTTTGTGTTTTCACGTCAACTTTTTTGAAGCGGTAAGTATTGAATATACTTACCGCAAATTTATAACTTCAACTCTAAACTTTGCTCATTTAGAATAAACAACGTTGAAAGTATAAAAATATAACCCCGTTTTCAATTCGAACCCGTGACCATCACTTATATCAAGGCTCGACGACGCCGACGCGACGGCGTAAATTTTTATACACAAAAATATATTTTTTCTCGCTAAACTTATTTCAAGTATAAATAATTTGTTGGACGGTAATTATAAAGTTTAAAGAATAACGTCCACAAGGCACCGTAATTATAGTTCTCGGTATGTTTCGAGCGCGGTGATATTTCTTTACTTTCTTGTGTTTATTTTTATATTAAATGTTAAAGGATGAAGAGGGAAATGTGTTATTATTATATATTTTTGTGTTTATACTAGTGACCGCCCGAAATTTTCTATTAATTCGATTATATTTTCTGGGTAATTCGATTTTGCCCAATTTCGATAATTCCGTTTTTTTTTAAATCGTCCCTTAGTGTTCTCCTAAATCACTATGGACCATATGTGCTAAATTTTAGCGTTCTACGCCTCGTAGTTTTAATTACGCGTTGTCTACCAGTCATTTAGTAAGGAAACAGTTTTATATGCCCACTAATATTTTTACATGAATCGTAAAATACATAGAATAAATTTAATATAAACTTTATGATTTTTGAATTTATTAATGTGCCAAAATATGCTTTATTTACAAAATATTAAAATAGTAAAATATTTTTATTTAAATCTTAGCGGTAAAAAAAAAAACAAAATTTATCTATCATATTCACGTAACGTCCCGTTTGTCAAATTTAAATTTACGGTAATTGAATAAAATAACACTGAGTTATTGTATTTTTAAAATAATTTAACAAAAAATACTTAATTACTATTGTAATTTATTTGAAAAATCGAATTGGTTATTATATATACACGGCGGTGCAGGTGCGACACCAAATGTCTCGAAAGTTGGGCGGTGTGTAGAGAATGGTGTCCGCTGGTGTCTTTAACACTAACTATCTACACTGTGACAACCCTGCCATACCGGTAAATGCCTGGAGCTGTTTTTTTAAAAAAAAAGTAAAGCAGAGCAGGGAGTTAGCAAGGAGCCTAGTGTTAAGATATTTCGGTCTCTCTTCCCTGCCGTTTTAGACACTTGCTGAACTCATATTATTTTTTCAACTCTAATATTTTTTTTGAAGTATTACATATTTTAGCTGAATTTATATTTTGTATTGGCAGACAATAAGACACGGAATTTCTTAACATTCCTCTGCCTGACTGCTATGTGAGAGCATCACATCGTGAATCAAAAAGAATATTTTGTAAAAATTGATCTTATATTTAAATGGATTTTGTAATTTAATTAAAGAGTAAAACTAGAAAATATATATTGTACTTATGTTAATTTTTCACAATTGTCTCATATCAAAAAGTTTTTTTAATTAAAAAAATCGATAATCAAAAATAAACGTAGAAATCACTGTGCTGACACAATAATCTTATCATTTGCGTTTCCACTCAACTTAAACGCTCATAAGCACAACAACACGACAAAAGGAATAGAACTCCGACAATTCAACAATACCGGCGACATTTCGCGTTTAGGGCATAAATCATATAAAACAAACACTCATACCTCACGATGGCACTGCATGTAAAGGTTCATGCCGTGTTAGCTAGCTATACTAAGGCAACATATCACAGAGAGCACAGTCTACCACATGTGGGTTTGGGCAAGTCTGCACACACGCATCGCTATCGATTCGGCAACGCCCGGGGCAGCGCGTAGATCACAGAATCACGCGTACGAAATGTAATAATAATCGACCATCCCGCGGGCTTATCGGTAAACGACTGCAGGCGAAAAGGTTTTAGCTGGGGGCGAAGCGCCGCGTCGCTGGAGGCTCCGCCCCGGGCGCGCGTCATTGGCCCGCGAGCGCCGGCCCGCCTCCCCATTGGCCGCGAGCCCCCGCCGGAGGGGGACGCGACAATATTTTGACGTTTTTTTACAGCGGTGGCATTTCTCATCGATGCGATTAATTCTAATTCGCCATGGCCATTGTAGGGATAAGTGAGCAGCGTGACGCGCTATTTGGGATCCAGTGATTTTTACTTGTGTCAGATTTCGTCGGTTTGTTTGTATGTTGGTATTTTGTATATTGAATGAATGAACGTATTTTAGTGTTGTGCATCACCTGTTCACGTTAAAAGGCTCTGATCTAAACGCTATTCTCTATGAAAGAATGAGAAAACAAAATCGATCTCGTTACAATGGGGTGCTGTGCAACTTTTTTTGTTTGCATTTTTTTTCGTATATGAGATAAGTGGTTAAACAGAGGTGGTATGTGAAATACAAATAATAAAAGAGATTTGGTTTTATAAAAATATGTTCGTAATATTCCGTTTCCTCGCAAAAACCGTATCGCTGGAGGCGTACAGCTTTCGATTTGGGCACGTAGAGCTCACGTAGAGACAGTGTGTCGCCCTTTTTGTGTCCGGGTTGCTGTGACTATTATGATATTATGTTGTCTAGTTTATTTCTAGTATTTATGTATGTAGAGTATGCGTTTGAAATGTTGAAATAACCCTTTCATAGCTTTATCTAGAAAATTATTCTCTCGTCTCTTGTTATACAATACACTGTTATTTATCTTAAAATAAAATTAGAAAGTTTTAATTGTAGAACGGAGTATCTTTAATTGTAAGTACATATTTATATGATGTTTAAGCTTCAGTTCGATAGTTACTTTTATTTTAGTGTCAAGTAAAACGAGGTCAGTCGTGACGCAGGGAAACAAGTGGTAGAGTGTAAACGCGAATGGTTGTAGGTTCAATCACCACTCGCGTAAATGAAATATTTATTTAAATGTATATTTTCATTTCTTTGCTCTGGTGAAAATGGGGAACGGAGTGTCTTAAGACTAGGTTCCCTCTGCCTTCCCTACAGTGGGCGGCACGGGAAGCTGATTCTAAATAAAACTATTGTTTTTGAATTATCTTAAATTATTTGTTTCAGTTTACAAGTGATTCATATTTACCATTATGTATAAATGTACCTATTTGTCCTATTTCGTATTTTGTAAGTGACTTGAAACAAAAAAGAGTAAACTTTAAATTATTACGAATTAACTAATATTATTATTTTTTTCAACAGTTTCTCACTTCGTCCTGCATAGCAGACTACACAGAAGGAACCTAGCGTTAAGACATTATGTTTCACAATTTCCAGTTTCTACATTTTATACATTACGTGTTGATTGGCTGAACTTAACACCATGCTTAGTTTACCAGAGCAGGAAAATGATAATAATTTAATCATCAATTGGTGCCAGAGGAAGTCTATTGTTAAATAAATAAACTTTATTTAAAAAAGTTTTTTTAATAATTAAGTAGATTTTGTTTTAATAGTCTTTGTTTAAGGAAAATAAGAATAAAAAAAAAAACAACAGCTGTCAAAGCCTCAAACTATTGTGCCATGTGGTGGCACACACTGAAAACTTAACTTTTCCGTATAATTTAACATAATTAATTCACTGTTGTATATTTTTTTGTTGAACAGCCCGAGGTGTCGGACATTTGGTTGTCGCGGTTTTAAAATTTGCTAATTATAGATTATTAATTGGAAAGTTTTCTACTGTTTCCAGTCTGTTCTTATTTTGAGAGAATGTCTTAAAAAATAATTGAGGGTATTTTTAATTTAACCAAAATGTCACAGCTTTATCTGTGGGTGATTTTGTAAATTAGCCTTTTTAGTTTATATTTTTACAGCATTTTCAAGAATTGTTTATTATTAAATAAAATGTCGGTGAATAGTGCTAATGGAGCCAATTTATAAATATTTTTATAATGGTCTTGGAAGAGAGAAAACAAAGTCAAGATACTGCGTTCCCCACACTCGGCCACGAATTGAGCTGAACTCAATATCGCTTTTTATCTTACCAAAAAAAGTATTCCTAATACCTTAACCTAACCTTCCCGGTTATGATTTTTTTTATAGCTTCACCGAACACAACTTTATTTTTAACTTACTGATAAGTGATTGGACATTTTATTAATAGTTTCACGCAATATATGTATCCCGCACACAGCATGGTAGGCAGAGGAAACCTAGTGTTAAGACACTCCATTCCCCACTTTTCGCAGTATTGTGAAGACATTGCGTATTGAGTGTCGAAAATATAAATTTAAGTAAATATTTTATTGCCTCGAGTGGGGATCGAACCCACAACCAATCGCGTTTACAGTCACACTTTGTGACCCAGCGCAAGGACTGGACTCACAATAAATATATTTAATTATTTTAATATATTTATGTAGAATTTAAATAGGTAGGTACTCGTATTGCTATGCCGCAGGCTGCGGTATTGGTTTTTCTGTGGCTTCAAATATCTGCATTGACGTATACACAAGAAATATAGCATGTTTTACCTAAGAAAAACGACATTTTTAAAACTATTTTTTTGGATTTAAAGAATATTGTGTTGTAGTGGTAATGCATCTAACTTTAAGTGCGATAGTTGTGGGTACGATTCCCACTCGGAAGATATTATTTTATTTTCATTTCCTCACTCCAAAAAGACAACGATTGGCGTTGAGTTCAGCTCGAAAATTGTGCGGAAAGTGGTGTGTGGTGTGAAAATGATGTGTCTTACAGTAGATCCTTCTACCTAGGGTATGCGACTATGTTGTAAAAAAAAATATATGTTTTGTGTAAAGCCGCTTTTTTGGTAATTTCATATTGAACATAACAAATAAGTATATTATGTTACGCAATACTGTACTTTTTATATTATTAAGGGAATTAATTAAAAAAAAAACAGATTAAAAAGAACGTTTCGATATAGGTATTTATACTTTATATATTTTAGGTATTTTTAAATATTTTACTATAAAGTAAATAAAATTAAACAAAATACTACAAAAGAAGTATTGTTCCCGTAACACTCAATAGTAAGTTAAAATTAAATTTGAAATTAAAATTGAATAAACTTTTTTTTCACAGATTAACGTGCAACGGCTTTACCACAATCAGCCTAACACATTAGCAGTTCATCTTCCAATGATTCACCACGGTAACTCGCAACCTATAAAAAAAACTTAAAAAAAAAAAACTTTAAAAGTGACAGCCATTTGATAAATTTTCGCTTTTTTATTTCACTTTTGTCTTAGCCGACCAATTTGTTATGGGACCGTTATTTTGAGTGGAACTAACGGATTTTATAAATTGTCATTAAAATGAGATTATCTTTATAGATTAGGTTAGATTTGTAGTCGGTTGCAATTTAGTTTTTGCGTCAGGTTGTTAATTTTTTTGTAAATATTTTTTTATGTTAAGCTCCTATCCGTATCTGCACTCGTCGTTTCCATTAAGACCCATCATTCTCTATTTTCATGTTGGGTGACAAAACTCAACGCTGCGATTTGCCTCGTTAGCAGATCAATGAAAATGAAAATATTTAATATTTAATTTTCTCGAGTGGGAATTGAATTGACAACCTGTCGCGTTTACACTCACACGCTTTTGTCCCTGAGTCACGAATGGCCTAAAATTATAAATAAATTTTATCAGTTTAACAAATGTTACTATGTGACAATATTGATGTTATAAGGACACATATCCCGGATCCAAAGTAAAAGCTAAATAAATAGTAATCAATCAGCTTTACCCCGCAGCTGTACCCCGCATAAGGCAGGGTAGGCAGAGGGAACCTAGTGTTGAGACACTTAGTTCTCCACTTTCCGGCGAATTTTTCAATGCATTGCTTTTTGAGTGACGGAACTCAACGCCTTACTAATGCTTTCGTGCCAGAGTGAAGAAAAAGAATCCCGAAGTGGGCATCGAACTAACAACCGCCGCGTTACAGTCACACCATTGTGCCCCGCCACGCCACGACGTCCTAATGAGTATAAGAATATAAAAAAAGTATGTGCTTATAAAACGTAACATATAATTTAAAATTTGTTAAAAAAGGTATCTGCTCTAATATATGATTATGAAAAAATGTTTATAACAAGAATGCTTTAAGAAACACATCACATACCATCATACATAGACGTCATCTTATTGATATTTTGAATAATGTAGGGGTAAAGTGGAGAGCGGAGTGTCCTAACACTAGGATCCCTTCGTCCACCCTGTTGTGTGCAAGATACAACGTGAAGCTGATTTATTTGATTTAATTTTTTGTAAAGTATTTTAGCAACTTCGTACTTCATAAATATATACGAGGTCATCGTAGCGCAATAGATCAAGCTCCGGTGGTAGTGGGTGAGTCCGATCTCCAGTTGCGCAAATTATTTCTATTTTTCCGCTATTTCTAAGACAAAGTGAGGCGTTTAATGCCGCACTTACTACACGATGTCTCGAAATCGAAAGGTTTGTTGTGGTTTCAAAAAGAGTGAGTCCGATCCAAAATTGCGGGAATATTTTCGATGTTCTCGCTCTATACAGACAAAGTAACGCGTTGAATGCCGCATTTAGTACACGATGTCTCGAAATCGGGAGGTAAACTAAAAATGTGGTTCTAAGAAGAAATAATAAATTATTCCCTTTGCATATTTGTATAGTTATTTTTTATAAGCTTTTGAACAAATTATATTTTACAATTATATTGTAAGTATAACAATATTCATTGCATTATTAAATTTATAAAAATATCCTAAAATCGAAAAACATCATTTGACAGAATTTAAACTGTCCAGATAATTTACAGTTTTGAATACAGCGACCTAATCAGTAAATAGTTACAGGCACCCACTCTCGTGTAGAGCATTCCTAACGGCTGTACCTATAACAAAATAAAGAAAATTACACAGTAATATTAAACTCGCGTGTCGTAGATGCCTCGATAATTGTGATAGACGGACGGACAAATGCTTCGAATATTTCCCAAATTAGAGTGGAGGTAATTTCGGTCCCTTATTGCTAGTATGGCATTAACATTTTTTTATAGATACATACATACTTAACTCTGTAATGTCATAATGCTATGAAAAAAATCTGTGATTTTAAGTTAAGAATGTGTTGTATTAAAGTTTATTTTTTATTATTTTATTTATACTATAGCATTATTCTGTGTTACTGATGATGATAGAGGAGGGATGGCGTCAAATATATAAATAAATAATACAAATCAAATCTGTTTCCCGCTGTATGCCACACACAGCAGTGTAGGGAACCTAGTATTAAGACACTCAGTTTACATTCCGCCGAATTCTGGAGGCATTGTGTGGTGAGTAAAAGAACTCAACGTCGCGCTTTGCCTCGAAACCAGAGCGAATATATGAAAATATAAATTTAAATAAATATTTAATTTTCTCGAGTAGGGATCGAACCTAAAACCAGTCGATTTTACAGTCACACACGTCCCTGCGCCACGACTGGCCTCAAATATATTGATATATTTTTTTAATATTTCATACTGCTTATAACAGAGCAGGCAGTGCCTAGCCTAATCTAGTATCAAGATACTCCAATGAAAATATAAAATGCATGTAAGATCCGCGCACAATAAAATTCAAGAAATTATGATATGTGTATAAACTGAATGTGAAAAATCTGATAGGAAAAAAAAGTATCTGAAATTTAACAAATATTTATAACATATTATTTTTCAAAACAGATAAATAAACAAAAAAAAATAGTTTTGTAGCACAACATTCGTAATTACACCAAGGAACGATTAAATTACTCAGTAATTATAATTTTTTAAAATTATATATAAATTGATTTTATAACAAAACTAGGATACTGTTAGCAAAAAAAAAATGATACCAAAAGTGTTATTTAACATCCATAAAATATAAAATGATCGCTCAGGCGTAGGCGGCAATTAGTGGATCCGCGCCTTGCAATTATAAAACGTTTTGTGATATATTGAATAGATTTTTGTTAGGTTTGACTGATTTAATAATATTTTTAACGATTTTAATAAATTTGTAAGTTGATGTATAAATTTAGTATGTTAGGACCATTGCAGGCCTAATGGGAAACTAGGATTGTGAGTTCGATTTCCATTTTGAGAAAGAGAAATTGATGTAAGTAGACCAACATTTTTTGATGAAGTTTATTTACAGTATTCCACGAAAAGAGTATGCTAAGGGAAGGGAATAAAAAAGACATAGATTTGTTGATATAAAAATAACTACACGGCGTCGTTCAAAATATAATATTACTATAACATTATCAAATCGAAAATGTATATTATAAAAAATAATTTCAAATATAACATACATTAAAAATTTTGTAAAAAATCATCAACTGTCGTGACTCGTACCACCAAAAATTGAAAAAGGAAAACGAAAGGGCCAATTTCGGCGATTATCGGATTAGCCATATGATCCTTTAGCCGAATTATAATAATTTCCTTTCGTGTGGTTTCTTCATAATAAATAGCTATAATTTAAAACGTTTATGTGGAAAGTAAATTGTGATTGAGTTAGGTGTTGCGCGTGCATTAACAAATCTGTTTATAAGAGTATTTTTTTTTACACAAAAAATTGTATAAGTATAATATGGATATGTAACTAACTTTGTTTTAAAGAGAGTGCCTGCTATAGGTATAAATAATATGGATTTCTAGCAGTCAAACTGTAAAAAAAATATCAATGTCTTTGTTAATATGATTTTTTTATCTTCCCGCTATACACAGCAGGATAGAGGGAACCTAAGAACCTGAAAGCCTAATGTTTAGTTTTTTTTTCTCATTAACCTCCATGTAATTAATGTTGAGTAATGAAACTTATTTCGATTTGCTTAATTTGATTTAAGAGCGAAGAAATTAAAATATTAAACATTAGAGAATCAAACCCACAACCGTCGTGCTTGCGGGTGCATCGTCTGCACCACGACGATGGCCTCATACAATAATATGTTTTATTGTTTCATGTTTTATTATTACAGACCAACAGTCTTCGCAACTAGCTATGCAACCTAGGTACACCTTACAATAGATCTATATTATACTAGAAGTGCAGTTTGCAAAGCGCCATATTACACGATGTTGATTGTTTCGATATTATGACGGCTTAGAGCGAAAATAATCTACTATATCCATTTTTCGTCTTTCGTCGTTGTGCATTTTTGTAATCTTTATATTATTCGAAAATATTAAAAAATATCTTTTTTGATTTATATAATAGGGAATACAAACATATTTTCGAAAATGTATGAACCTTCCGATAATGCATATAGGTCATACATTTTAAATATATTTTTGTCTCTTGATAATTTGTTTATTATACTGTTAGCCGGCTTACACTCTAAGCCGACGACATTTCACATACAGCGTAATGATATCCTTAAAATTAACTTAGTTGTAGTGTTACTCGAGTATTTAAAAATGACGTTTAAGAAGTTAAAAAGTTCTATTAATAACAACTCAATCGTTTTATTTCACGCATTTTGTAATATTTTGAATAATTTGTTCGTTCAGAATTGTTTAAATATTCAAATTTAAAAGTAAAATAATTTTATATTGCAGGATTTGAAGCCACGTCTTTCTGCATTTAAATAAGTACCTAGGTACTAAAATGAGCTGAAATGAACTCAATAGTTTAGTAGGTACTCCGGGGAATTAACTTTTACATTCAAAGTCATCCTGGCGATAATAATAATAATAATACTGTTTATAGTTTTATTTATAAATATATATTTTTTTTCAATAAATAAAGAAAATTTAATTTTTTTAAGCAACTAAGATATGATTTTCTTTCAAATTAATATCTAACAACGGGAACGAAGGTACGCACTGATATCACAACAAACGCTCTCGCATGCTATAAAATGATTAAAAGCGATTAGAAAATCCAAATTATTTCTCTATATCCATAAACTCCAATTTCATTGCTATTCGAGGATCGTTTACACCAATTTGAGAGGAGTGCACATCACTCGGACCATTCAGGCCGATCTCTAAGACAATATAATTTGACTGATTGATCGCCGCGACGGACGCACGCGAGCGTTCCATCTCGAAGTGGTATTTGGAATCTTTTAATTTAGTTCGGGATTTATTGGGTAAATTTGTTTCTTGTTTAAGTAATTGTTTTGTATAATGGCTAATGGTGTGTTTGAATGTTTTATCGTTATGTATCTAGCTCAAGGTCAAGGGTAAGTCTATATAGATGTCAGAAAAACAAGAGCTAATATGATTATTTCCGATGAGATTGGGTCATAGAAACCGAATGAAAGACACTGGTCTTGTATTCCCATTTGTGCCTTAATGTTTTTTTGTTCCATGCAATCTTTATCATATACCTACGTCCCAGTCGGATGGTACAAATTACCATAACGTAAAATAATAGTTAGACTGTGTTGTTGTTGTTTCGAGGCACTGCGTGTTAAGAAGCGGAACTTAACGCCACGCTTTGCCTTGTAACCAGAGCGAAGAAATGAAAATATTAATGAATAATAATTCATTATTTGCGAGTGGGAAGCGAACCAAGGACTATGGCGTTTACAGACACGCTTGTGCCACTACGCCGAGACGGCTTAAATAGGAGATATATTTGTAATTATTGCAATTTAAAAGCTTACCAATTTAATAGTGACTACAATGTATAATACCAATAAAATCTTTAATAGCGCCCGAACGAAATACTGTGTGGAATTTTAGATAACATTTATATTTCAATTCGAAAAAACAAATTATAATCATTGATACGAACATTACATTGTAAGGCATACTTGATTGCATACTTTTGATATTATAATATGTGTTGTTCAGCTTTGTTGAAAACATTATGATAATGGACTTTTTGAGCGGGAATTCCACAGATAAAAAATGTTAGTAACAAGTTTTTATCACTATACATGAAATATATTTTCTTTGGTTAGCAAAATAATAAAAACAGAAAGTAAAAAAATGGAAGCAGTCGAGTCAGATTTTTATCTATTAAGGGAACATTATAATTTTTAACATCCATACTGTACGATCAATTTGAATTATGCATGAATTGTATGCAAATCGGCTCAGCATAATCTGTAACAGGTGCGCCGATTGTTGATAAGGATGTCGAATGTCTGAGAAATGTTAAACATATGTATACACGAACGCTAAAAAGTACATTATAAAATTGAGTTTAATTTTGTATTAAAAATATGACAATCAGAAAGATTTTTTATTTACTTTTGTTATTATTGGCCTCTGTTTTGTTAATTTGAATTATTTTTACGATTTCCTTACCATTATTTTTTAGTCTAGTCAAAAATGTGTAGATATTTTAGAGTGACACATTAAAAAATACCTAGAAGCAAAATATTTTTTTACTTAAGGACATATGCATTATTTTATTTCCTATAAAATATAAATTGCACAAACGCCACAATATTTTGCAATCTGTTTAAATTGAGAATCGAATATTATACATATTTATTCCCGCCAATTCGCGCCCTCACGTATACTTGACAGATATAAGGGTGAGTGAAGTTCAATATAAATGGATTTTTTATGAAACGATTGTGTATTTTGTGAATGTTATTTTTTTAAAATGAAGCTAGATTTTATGGGTTATTTCTTTTCTTTTTAGCGTCGCTCTTTTCGTATTTTGCTTTGTACTTTTCTTTAGAATCAAGTAGATTTTTAATCCTAGAATTACTGCAGCACATACGATTAAGGTGGATTCAAAGATTTTTTTTGAATTTCACTAATGTAGACATTTCACTAATGTATCAAACTATATTTCTAAATTGATTTACGACAACAATACCATAGGTACGTTGTAATTCCCTTCAATATGATACTATTTCTACGTACGTTACAAATATGTATTGTAACTTTAAGCACTACAAGTTGAAGAGATGCACAATGTTACTGTGCTGAAATCATATCAGATTATTTTATTGTACAATTCAAAAGAAAGCCCTTTACATATATAAGTATATGACAAGAAATAATAATAATAATAGCTTTTATAAAACTAGCAACATTTGTTTAATAATATATTTTTAATTAATCTTATTCTTTAAACTAAAAAAAATATATAATACAAATTAACCCTATTTTACACTTATTATTTACCAAATTCAGTATTAAAAAAAATACTATATATATATGGAAACAAAAAAAATATACAACTAAAAAAAATACATACACATTTCATCCACTCATCCAATTAACAATAACTAATCAAATTAACGTATTTTCTTCCATTATATCACACAGTATACCGTGTACTCCTGCACGGGCTACAATACCTACTTGGCAAGTCACGTGTCTACCATTAGTTGAGGGCGAATCTAAAAAACATCCTCGAGGGCACGTGCCTCCTCGATACTTGATTAATTTTGACAACCAGCTTCGTTGGTTGGTTAACTAATTATAACAGCTAAAGCTAACGTTACCGTATAAAATGAGTGGATTAAATTACAGTATACTTTTTACTGTTATCTATCTCTTCTATACTTTTGAGTGGTTGTCGTAGCGCATGGGCACAGGCGTGCGACTTGAAATATTTTCATATTTTCATTTTAAAGCATGGCGTTGAGTTCCGCTACTCAACAAGCGAATTCGGTGGAAGTGTTGGTTCCCAGGGTTTCTGTTTCTACTCTGCTATAATCAGGATACGTTCATGCATGAAGCTAAAAAGATACTTTGAAAGAAGTTTTTACTAGGAAAGTTATTTTAATGATATAATTGTGCTGCAATTGGCATAGTATCGTTAACCTTAAGAGACTTTTATAAATAAAATATTTCTTCAGTCTAAATAGACCTGGCAAAGTAAGTAAAAAGTAAAAAAAAACAGTCAAGACCAATTCGGACTCTCCCACAACTCTACCTAAAAGTATACGAAATATCAAGAAAAAAAGCTTACTAAAATTATGTTTACAATAAATTTATTTATCATAGGTATGATATTTTTATATTAATTATTTAACCACAAAACATAAGAACAAATGAAGACGATATGGCAGCACGGCGCGAACACAAATGACATTTCTAACAATCTCCCGTAGAGAGCGTGCTGAGTTGCAACCGTACTGTTTTAATTGATTCAGATTTTATTGATCGAAAACGGGAGGGTTATTTTAACAAAAAATATATGCGAAAAGAACTTTAATAATCTACTTAATCGCTGAACATAGTAGTATTTTACTCTTAAAATTTGACTGATTTTGGATTAGTAGAGTACTCTAAGGAAATTGAAAAAACATTTTTTTTTCGTAATAACTTATATTTGTTATATTTAAGAATAATAAATGATTGCATGCTATTTTATTATACTTCAGGAAAATAAACAATTTATTATTTCCACGCTCTGGTAACAAAGCCAAGCGCTGCGTTAGAACGCGCCACTTAATGTACAATATCACGAAAATTCAGTGGCAAGTGGGGAACGGAGTGTCTTAACACTAGGTTCCCTCTGCCTACTCTGAATATAGTAATATGCAGAATATAGCACAAAACTAAAAAATATGTTTTATCTGAAACTACATCCAGATAAAATTGGTAAAAAACCTCGTATACAAATCAAAAACAATAAAAAATATATATCAATACTTGATACAAAATGCACTATGACATACAGATTAAACCATAAAGTAATAGATCTTTTACGCGGCGAGACGAATCCCGTCATTAGTTATATTAGATTTGTGGATGATAAAAAACCGATAGGGTTCCGTAATTATAGTCGGTCGGTAATTTAGGGGTCTGTGACTCTAGGGTTCGCTTTGTGATACTTTTTTGCCGTTGCGATAAATATACGTTGTTATTGTTTGTTCGTTATAATGTAAAATATCGTGTTGAGGGTATGTAAGTATTATATGTTGTTATAGATAAATTCATTTTGTGTTAATTGTTTATTTTGTAAATTTTATTTAGATGAAGAGATTTCATGTAAGATATATTTTGTAGAAGTGATAGAGTGACAGTAAGTTCTTCTAACTTAAGTGAATGGCTGACAATAACGAATAGAGACGTAAATCATAATCATTATGTACCATAATTTATTATCTTGAATGTGTTATTTGTTATTTCTTATTATTAATTACAACAACAGTAATGTTTACTGTTCAACAAAAAATAATTTAAAAGAACTTTTAAATTTGCATAAATAATAAAGTTCTATTAAAAGATAAAAAATTGATATTTATTTCAGATTGATTTTCAAATAGAAAACACAAGCAAATAAACCAAAAATAATAACCATCGTTGAATATCACAATCCGCCAGATGTTTTTAAATATCCAAGGAAACGAGAAAAAAGACATAAAATGTATCATAGCGTTCTTAAAAGGAGGTCGTATTTAAAAAAAAATAAAAAAAAGGTCTTTTCAAAGGTCCAGGTCCAGTAACATGAAAAAAAGGTTTCAAGAGTGAAATTGTCTACGGGCAGGGCCGAGTCATTTATCGTGACGGCCCGAGGCCCGTGCTTACGTTCTGCCACTCGCCCGTTGGACTATTACTCGCTTGTAAAGTATACCTTTGTTTTATCTGCTATCAGTGAACTGTAATGCTAACAGAGATGGAATTTTTACTATAATTTCTTCTTGTTTTTTTTATTTTAAAACTATGTGTGGTTTTTATTGAGTTTTGAATGTTTTATTTAATGTGAAATGCTATGCTGGCAGCGGTTCTGTTATACGATTGATATTACAATGAACATTGTATTGAGGTGTATTTATGTCATCGTTTTAATGAGATGTTAGATAATTTTATTTTCTTTTGTTAATTCTAATACTTTAATAATAATCTCAACCCTCAGTACCTAAAGATATTCAGAAATACATTACAATTACTAAAAAATGTATCAAATGTAACACTATAAAATATCAACTAACGTCTGTCAATCTGTGCCCAGGTTCTCTTTCACACTGTAACATACCATGTACATACAAAGTACAAACTATAGACATTTCTCTACATAAGACTAATTTAACCTTAATAATTATCGTACTAAAAATAATAATTAATTAACATTATTTCCTAAAAATGTTATAACATAAGTAACTAGATGTTCTCAAAAGCTAAACAACAAATAAATGGTTACCATAAACACTATAAGATATCATTTAACGTCTGTAAATCGGTGTCCTGGTACTCTCTAACACTGCAGCATACATAGTGGCTCTACATAGGACTAATCCAACCTCCCACATTACCTTATTTATTGTCCCCACCTGCTATCATTCAGTCGGGCATTCGAGCGATTCAATAAGGCGGTGGTTTTAAAACAAAAGCGGTGCGTAGAAAGGCACTCGTGATGGCTGCGGGCGTACAGTCTGCCACTTCGGTAACTGCGCTACGGTTGCCACAAAGATCGTTTTGTGCAGACGTGCCAAGTTGAAGAATTATTTTTTTTTCAGTTATATTATATTAATGTTTTAATTTCTTATTATGGAATTAATCGTGCTAATATTAAATTTATATACCCATAGTATATCTCAATTCTTTTAAGTAGCTGTAATAATTTTTACTTGTTTATAATGTGCTAATGTTTCTTGTCGGTTTTTTAAATCGTAATTATCAAATAGCAACACTATAATTTAAAATATTTTACATCAAATAGCTGACAACTGATTAATTGGATGTAACAAAGTTATATTTTATGACCACATTCATGTAAATTAGGCCTAATTTGTTACATCATTTGCATAAAAACAAGCGAGTAAAAACATTTCTACTCTATGCTATTGCTTCGTTGTAACGAAGAGTATGAACTAGTAATTTAAGTTCTACATTTATTTATACTTTTATTATAATGTGCTAAAGTTTAAAATCCCATATCAAAATTAGGTAAGCTGCAGAAATAAATTGTGAAAATTACTGTAGGCGTGATTTGAATGGCAGGTGTGTGATGTACCTACGCAGTTCCCGGTTATTAATGTAGTATATAGAATGATTATAGACTACATTGTATTGGTATATACTCTGCGTTATGAGTCCAGTCCACGATAGGCATCCGCAGTGTATCAACAATTTAATAGGTATTTATTACTTTGTGTAGTTACAAATAGTATATAGATAACATATTTACACTAGAGATTTTATTTAAATGTGTGTCTTAAAATATGTGACCTTCTAGTCAGTCAATACTTTATAAGAAAAAAAAAACATAAAATAAAAATTAATGCATACTTTTAAAATTAAACAACGTACATCCTTTCGTAAATATTACGTTTGTATATTAGATCATTTTCTTGTACTGACAACTTTTCATTTTCAGTATCATTTAGGATAATTATACTCATGTAACATTGAATGTTTAAAGTTATTACAGTAATTGCAGGTTTGCCCTCGTAATAGCCTGTTTGACTCTATTCATTAGCGTATTATATACCAATTTTGAGTCCTTACCCAATATGTGGTGCTGAATTGTAATGACAGTTTCTTAACTTTATCTTAATTGTTAAGGAACTGTAGGTTTTTTTATTTCTTCATGCGAAAGGCACTTCTTTTTAGGCACATGTGTCATGAGGGTAGGTATGATCAGTACTCAAACAAATAATAATATTTAACTTAGTTTTTTTTCTTCATTGGAGCAAGATAAATCGGGCCGTTGATTTCTGACAATCAATACACAAATTTAAATCTCTTAATTCTTATCAAAAAAATATAGAAATATCAAAAACTGATCAGCTTAAGCAAAAACAAATATTATTATTATAATGATAAAAGTTTTAGTAATGAGATTTATAGTTTAACAAAAAAATAAGTATTTTAATATTTTTGTCGTAATCTGTAAAAAAACGATATTTACTTAATTTATTCACCCTACGTAACGTTAAACAAACATTTAAAAAACACTACGATAAAGAACTCATTTACACGCCGTATTAACCAGGAAATGGAACGTAAAAAGACTTGACAGAATTTCTACGTACACAATTTTCAACTCTATTCAATACCACATAAATATAAACGAGCTTGTTGAAAATTATGCTATTATACATTAAATTTTAAGCCTTATGTTAAAGGAAATAAGTTACTTCTAGTCGCAAATAGTCTTGTTTATTTAGAATGATAGGCAATTTGACCAAATGTCACTTGTAACGGAGAAGGCAATTGAACTGTCAGATTTTGGAGGGAAACAATGACAACTGGCCTCGATACGGTATTTAATTATCTATGGTAAATTTGGGAATGTATATTGTATTTCTTTTATTTATTTAAGTAGGTATAAGTAAAAAAGTATTGTGTAGAAAGTATGCGCAGTAAGAGTCGGAAATCTTCATTGATATTAGAAAATACAGTATCGATGGTAATGGAGGAAGTTCAGGTAAAAAACTTGAGGATCCCCTGAAGGCCATATATGAAGAGGTTGATGACAATGAACGAGATGAGACGAGACGCGAGACGAAACAAGGTATGAACTCTCTCTGGCTCTTTGATCTGTCTGGCTGTCCCGGTAGGAATAAAGTATGAAGCTATAATGATGATGATGATAACTTGGTACTACTTAGATTTAATTTAATCGTACTCATACACAATACATACATTTTTATATACAACTTAGGTAAACTTATAAGGTGTGATTATATAAGGCATATTTAAGTTATTTTTAATTATTTATTCATTTTTTTAAAATAATTAATCTCTATTACCAATACTATTATACAAATGATATCGTCTTTAAAGTTTAATTTTTAATTTAAACGTCTATCTTTGAGTAAAACCGAGGGTCAGAACTCATTTCGCACCCAATTTCAACCGATTAAAAACAAATTTCTATCAGAATGCATTCTGCTTTAATAGGGCTGTAGTAATTTATGACGACGTTAGTTATCGATAAAAACTCTCGGTGATTTACGCGCTAATCTGTAGTAACCTTCATTCTTATGCCTTTAAATAAATTGCTTTATTCAAATATCTGTGCTTTGTTCCCCGTTATAATAAATTGCATTTTATTTTGATTACTTACCTACTGTATTAATTGCTTTTGTTACAACATATTCTTATTCGAATAAAGATATTTTATTTCCATTATTAGTTTAATATAAAAAGTAAATAATACATTAAACCACACATAATATTTTCACATCACTAATTTCGCATCATTGCGCATCCGCATATTGTAAGTCCCCAAGCTCTTTGATGGTACCGTGTTTTGAATAGTTACCCCTTCTATATGAAATTACGTTTGGGTGCCACAGACAGATATAAAAATAGAGTAGATTTTAATATATCTTAAGTATGTGGTATTACATATGTGTAGGCCAGTTGTGGCATAGGGACAAAGTGTAACGGTAAACGCGACTAGTTGTGGGTTCGATCTCCACACGAGGAAATTAAATATTTATCCAAATTTATATTCCCATTTCTCCTGGTGTCGAGGCAAAGCGCGGCGTTCCCTATTTACCGTTGATTTCTTGAGGCATCGCGTATTAGGGGGCGGAACACAACGCCGCGCTTAGTCATGGTACCAGGGTGAAGAAATAAAAATGTTAATAATAATTTATTCCCTCGAGTGAGAATCGAACCCACTATCGTTGACTCATACGCTTTTGCCTCTACGCCATGATGGCTTAAAAGTTGTAGTTATTTATATTATTAAAATATTAGAAAATTCGTTTACAGTGACCAGACACCTTGGTCAATCACGCTCTGGCTGAATATGACTAACCGTAGAACTACAGCGAATTGTAAAAGCCAGAAAATTAACTTATTCTATATAATTACGTCTAAAATAAGGAAACTGTTATAAAAACACTTTTTAGTACATCATACGAGTTAACTTATTAATTATTTCAAAAGAAAAGCTTTTTAAGCTCTCCTGCAAAAATATCTTAAATATTTTTGAATACTTCGTACATTATAAGTACTACACTCCCTCTTAATTTAA
Organism: Heliconius charithonia; assembly: GCA_030704555.1. Taxonomy (NCBI): domain Eukaryota; kingdom Metazoa; phylum Arthropoda; class Insecta; order Lepidoptera; family Nymphalidae; genus Heliconius; species Heliconius charithonia. Next base: position 16,035,621 of record CM060819.1, read on the forward strand.
TTATTTAGTATAAAATAAGACAAAAAACAACTAAACTATTAAGTAAGTAAAACCGTACTAAAATGAAAGTTAGAGATTAGAAACGTAGGTCTCGTATAACGTTTAATAAATAGCGTTACATTTAACAAGTATAATTTCGCATTAAATATGACTTTGGTTTTCAAAATTCTATAGATTTCTTGAAAGACAGATCTTTTAAGATCTATTTTAATATATTTTTTAAACTTTATTTGTTTATTTATAATTATTTATATGAGAACTATTTAATGCGAATATTTTAAGTTAAAGAGTTATTTTCTTATTTCTTTTTACGTTCCGTACTGTTATATAATTAATTATTATAAACGTATTAAAAAAATAAACGACTTAAATAAAAGGACGACACAAATTAAATAGAAAACAGACAAAAATTTAAAAAGTTATCTATAGCCTCCCCACATTATTTTTTCACAAATATTTTCTATGCACAGAAACTTTTGTAACATAATAAAGATAATTACTTTTATAAACAAGAGAAATATAAAAAATATATATAAAAGAAAAATAAATTATTAATTTGTTCGTAAACAATTTTTACTTCGGCCTTATTTGTTATGCCTTTGTGTTGAAGTAATAAAAATACGGAAAACAATGGATGTTCCAAATGACACGCCGGCCGCGGAACGAATCCGTGCCAAGAAATACTTATTAAATATTATTTTATTTTAATACCCCAATATATGTATGTAAAGATTTTTTTTCTAACTAATGCAAGCAAGATTATTTGTTCCTAGAAATAAATGTATATATTGGTTTTCATCTCTTGAAAACATGATATCACTGTTTATTATTGTTTTATCGCTACACACCACTGCATTGGAATTTAATTGAATTGCAATTTAAATTTTGCATCCTGTATGTATATTTTGTGTTGTTGTATGTCGTCAATAATCGTAAACGACAAATTAAAACACGCCAGCCAAAAAAAAGTTGGAAAAGCGCGATATGTATTACACACGAACCATTTTAAACTATTTTTAGTAACTCGTAAGTCAATTTATCAGTCTACAAACATAAAAAAATATACAGAGAGTTTGAGTTTTGTCCCTATTGAACCACAGAACTTGGCACTCATATAGATCTCCTATCAATTTGTCGTTAAAGTCCAGCACGACGCCTCAATTTTTTTCTTGGCTCTCCATTTCATATTTATGTTAAATAGGATATAATTAAAAGAAAATGTTTTTGAATTATAAGAAAATAAGCAGCAATACGTAAGACGATGATATAATAGCAACCACTAACGACCTCACGATGGCCGTCAACAGCCCAACAGGGTTCACACGTCACTAATTAGGAACAGCGCACCCTAAGGCTAACCCACGAATGCCAAAAATTTTGCACATCACGATCGAAATTCGTGATCCGCGAAAATGATTTAGGCAATGTTTCATTGAAGCAATTCTTGTCTCTATTATTAAGCGATTTGTTAAATTTACAGCTAAAACGAAACAGTTTACTATGTCATTAGCATTTATCTTTATTTATTTTTTTGTTTAATTTTTGTCTATTTTAATATATATTTTTTATCTATTACAATCGTAGAATAAAGACTGTTAGAAAAAATAAAAACGACTTATACTCTTTGAATTGCTGATATTCTTTTCCTTTTTAAAATTGAATTATATATTTTTTATTTTGTATATTGAACAGCTTAGACAAATGTCTAAAAAAATACGTAATTGAAAAGTTTAAATATTTAATGTTTATTTAAAATTAAATTACTCTACGTAACATCTGGTAAACGTGACTAATATAAAAAATCTAATATTAAGAATAGTGGCATCGTCTCTGTCTAATTTGCTAAAATATTACAATGCGTTTTGCCATTTGGATTAGAAGTTTCAAGTACCCTTGTTTTTATTTAACTAACTATATATGGTAGATATAGTAGACAAAGGGAACCTACTGTTAAGACAACACAAGATTGGATCCAATCTTCGGGACGTGGCGGGACTCAACGCCGCCCTTGTTTTGGTATCAGAGCGAGCCAATAAGGATTGGAACCATAACCATCGTTTTATTACGAGCCGGCCCAGTTTATAGACCCTTAAATACTTTTCCACTTGAAAACTCTCTTTCTATATTTGTAAACTCCTATTATTATTTTTTAGCTTTACGTTGTATCCCGCATGTAGCAGGGTAGATAGAGGGAGCCTAGTGTTAGGACAAATTTCACCTCTCTCCACGAATTCTGAAGGCATTGCACATTGAGCGGCGGAACTCAACGCCGCTCTTTGCCTCGACACCAGAGCGATGAAACGAAAATATAAAAAAATCTCTTATAAAAATACAACATATTGTTTCGTGTCTCGTATGAAAAAATAAACTAAAATCCATTATTGATTACTGTTTCTAAGAAGAAAAAAAATAATAATCTAGACTACATTATTATACGTTCCACACATATATTAATTGAAGTAAGTTGAAATGATGTTGCCCAGCAATCTTTCAGGTATTCGGCCACCGCAGTATTCCACGTGCGCCCGGGGGCTGGTCGTGGTCGTGGGGTCATGACTGCCGCAAGACAGGAGGATAATTAGAGATATTATTTAAAAAGTAATATCAGCAGTGTTTTTAGGAACGTTACTTATATATTTTTTGCTTTGAACACTAGTGTAGTGTGGAAAGTGAAATTATTTCCAGTCGTGGCACAGAGGCACAAAGTGTGACTGTAGTGTGGTTGTGGGTGCGATCCCCGCTCGAGGAAATAAAATATTTATATACCTTATATTTGTCGAGGTAAAGCGCGGCTTTGAGTTCCGTCTCTCAACACACAATGCCTCCAAAACTCAGCGGAAAGTGGGGAACGGAGTATCTTAGCACTAGGTTCCCACTGCCTAACCTGCTGTGTGTGGGGCATAGCATGAAGTTGAAAAAAAAAATCCTTACAGTTTTTGCTTGAAATGTTTTTATAAACATACAATATAGAGGGGAAAATTTCGTAATGTCAGTACATTGATAAAAACTATTAGAAGGAATAAATAAGTCATTAGTTTTCCAATGAAATTATTTATTAATATAATGCAATATATAAAACTTATAATTCGTTTTATATTATCAGGCAAACAGAGGAAATCCTTGGAATATTTCAATTCTTAACGTTCATCAATTTTCAAAATAATTTATGTTGACTGGAGACAACTACTAGCATATTTTGTATAATATCATGAAAATATATAAACCTACATATTATATGTTTTCAAATATAAATAGATGCTGTTGGTTTTGGGCCAAATACGTAATGAAGTTAGCTTACATTCGGTTTCTGGTACCATAATTACTATTAGAAAAGGTTGGAGTGAACAGCATTCACTTGATTCCACTTTTTACGTTTAAGATGAGGGAGACACGCTAGAGACGCTGACAGTTTTATCACAATTCGTTTTTTGTCAAAAATGATATGTAAAAGTATAAGTTTAGTTCACTACTCCATTTTCCACGTTTTCCTCATTTAAAAAAATACCTGTCAAAAGGAGGGTCCTATAGCTGTATTTGGAATTGTCAAATTACCCCAGTGTCATTTTAACTCACAATTATGATTTAGAAATTAAAAAATGGCACTCTAGGCACGTTATGTTAAGATAATCCAATAGTATTCCGCATATAACAGGCAGAAGGCACCTAGTGGTAAGATACTTCGTTCTCATTAAAACACGTTCAACAATTCTCCACTTTCCGCTCAATTCTGAGGAGTTTGCTGAGTGGCGGAACTCAACGTCTCGCTTTACCTCGTTATCAGAGCGAAGAAACGAAAATATTTAAAAAAAAACATTTTTTCGAGTGGCATTGAACCCAAAACCTATTGCATTCATTTACAGTCACATACTTCTGCCACTGGTGCGCCACGACTGGCTTCCATTCTCTACTTTATATTGAACTTTCGAAACTATGCCTGGCTGGCTGGACTGGCGGAACTCAACGCCTGTAAAAAAAATAAGAATTTAATACTTCACAAACTAATGTTAGTTTAAATAAATCATGACCGCTAATACTCTGTATTACAACAAACAACAAGTTACAAGTACAAATTATCATCTCAGACTCAATTTCATGTAATTTTGCGCTTTCGTAACTATCGTTTCGCATTATTGATAAATAACTGGTTACAGCATAATAATATTATTTTACGGTTATTTATTGTAGTTAATGATTTATTGATAAAATATATTATGATAGTTAAATTTTAGATTATGTTTTGGCATGTAGTAGTGGTAAAAAGTTGTCAACATAGTTGTAGAGTTGTTTTGTAATTTCTGAGTATTCACGATAGTAGTATACTCGTACACTACGCTCTCTACATTGTAAGTAAATTATTTTCCTGTAATTAGTATGTGAGGTTGTCGACGAGTACTATCTACAGAAAACAAGTCAACCGAATGGTAAAGACTAATTTTGAGAGAACTTGTCTCTCGTAAAAACCGTTTTGGCTGGGCAGTGTCCGGGAAACTACAAAATATCTTCTCGTCCAGTGTATCTCAGTGCCTGAAGTCGGAAAGTTTCGATCAGCGTGTGCTGACCTATTATATATAATAAAATTAGTTTTGTAAATATACGATGCCTTTTTATTATAGAGCTAAAAGATTATTACAAAGAATCATCCTACGCACATTTCACTTTTGACCCACTAAAATTACTTGCGTTTACCATTAAACAAATATTGTTTCCTAATTTTTTTTTTTTAATTATAGAAAATATTTCAAGCAAAAATACTCCGTTCCTACCTCTACTTTGCTAAATAAGAGCCTAAATTTGATATATAGCATATTTAGTGGTGGAAACTCAACGTCGTACTTTTTTCAGAGCGGGGTTATAAAAATAAATTTCCTCGTGTGAGGATCGAATCTACAACCTACATTTACAGTTAGACGCTGTTACAGTACGCCACGGTGCCCGTAAGTAAGTAAGACCCTAGTAAGTTAGACGGAGGGAACTTGGGAATATAATATTAAGGCAACGGGAACGGAGTTCCCGTCAATACACAACAATAATGTGTGAAGTGGCGGAACTCAACGCCCCGGTTAGCCTCGTCACCAGAACGAAGAAATGAAAAATTATATTACATAATGGGAACCGAACAAACAACCGTCGCATTTACCTTCACATACTATTGCCGCCGCGCCGCGACATCCTCAACGTTATATTTTAAATTATAATTGTCAAATATTTTTATCAAAGCTGACCACTCATTAACTTACCATACGCAAAACATTAAAGACCATTTCCTACCATCTCCACTTGTCTTCTTCGGCCCGAGGGTACAAAATATTGTGCATCGTCCATCGGGTTCCTCTTATTGGAGCCGTGGCCGGGAGCCGCGGGCGCGGATACTTTCAAAATAATAATTAAGCGGATACATTTATTATGCCGCGCATGTGTGATGCGATGTTGAGATACAGTATGGTCGAGTTCATGTTGTCCATATTGTTATAGAATAGAATAGAATTGAATATACTTTATGGCATACAGAAAAAAAATATAAATACAAATAATAGAACAATACTAATATACGTTTATAGGATGTACGCAAAGGCAGCCTTATTGTTTTAATTATATATTATGGTGTTTTATATGGTACCTCTAATGTATAGTGTTGGGTTTAAGGTGCAAAATAGTGCTATACCTATGTATGTGAGACGCGATTTCTTTACTTTATCCATTATCAATAGTATTTTTTTTCCGCTTCCCATTGTATTTCGCTCGTAACAGCGTAGGCGGAGGGGGTTTAGTGTTAAATCACTCCGCTCCGCCTTTTCCGCCGCATTCAGGAGATATTGCGTGCTCTGCGGTGGAACTCAATGAAGCGTTTTGCCTCGTCATCAGAACGAGGAAAGTAAAATTTTAAATATTTTATTTCCTCGAGGGGCGGTCGATCCCACAACCTGTCGCGCTTACAGTCACACACTTGTACCTGTAATAATAGTATTTTTAAGGCTTATTTTTTATTTCGTATTGCAAGAACAACTCAACGAATTGATTCTTGTAAGATCTAGTTTGTTAATTTTATAAAATCTGTTAATCGTTTCCCATTATGAGAAATGAACTAATAGTACCGCAAGCGAAACAGCAAAATTACTCATAGATATCATTTAGGTGTTAACGCATTTGGATATCAGCAAAGACAAGGAGAGTTAGGCATGGACAGAGAGAGATGGATAGACAGACGTGTCCTGATCGTTTTTCACTTTATATTTTCTGTTCCGTCCTAAAACTTTATAGGGTGGAATTTGGACCTTAAGTGTATTAGGGAGCTTACAATATATTCATACATATTATGTATACAAACAGATATATTTTAAACGTTTGATTAAATAACAGCAATAAGACAAAAATCAATGGAAATGTACCTTAAAATGCGCCCGGGACAGTGCTCAAGTATTACAATATTAATATTAAGCATCCTGTAGTGTCCTAACTGACGTGCAGTGCACAGCGGTCATTACCTGGGCGGGTCGCCCCGGGCACGTGTACTGTATGGCAACCAAGATGCCTATATGCTATATCGAAAATGCCTTCCCTCGCCATCATCTGCTACGCCGGAAATCGTAAATTCGATTCTTATAAAGATTTCGTTGCGATAACAACACTGGATAAAAATGATGTAAAGTTTGCTATTTTTTATTGGCTATTACTATTTGGCTTAATAATTTGAATATTTGTAAATCGATAAGAACATGGTTGGAACGTTTGACTGGCTTTTAAAAATATTTAGTGGAAATTTTGGTGTATTATAGATTATATACAAAATTTGGAAAGTGTCTATCGGGGTGCTGTTGCATAGAGCATTGTTGTCATTTGATAGTTGTTAGTTCGATTTCCACCAGTGGCAACTAATTATTTTTGTTTTCCCGTGAGAAGACAAAGTGCGTGATAAAGTTTCACGTCTCAACATGCGATCTCTCAAATTGTGGTGGAAAGCGGAGAATATAATCTGTGGACAGTAGGTTCCATCTGCATAAGGCATGCTCTAGGTATTGCCTAAATCGTGAAGTTGAATTAGTTCAACTTCACGATTTAGGAATTTTTAATGACATTTTATATAATTTTTAGTGACGCATTACACACAATGGTTTATTAATATGATACCTTTTTTAATTAAAAACTATTGAAACATTTTAACTTGAACTTTGTTATAAATATATTAAAGCGTAAAGCTTATGTCACTAAAGCGAATAGATAATTTCGAATATTTAGATTTATGTATCGTATATTTTTAAATGCCATATTATTATTTGGAGAGTATAAACTATTTAAACTGGATTTTTTTATAATATCTAGATATAGGCAGCTGATTTTCAAAAAATATCCTGTAGGTACATACAGTACAATATGAATGGAGGGATTAATTTGTCAGCACAACGAGACTACAGGCATTTGTGCCTCGTTCATAATGGCGGCGAAATGGAAAGGGTTACTTACCCTTCGATTACCAGAGACTTGATAATATTTAGAATTACTTATAGAATATTTGAAACTCCCATTGTTTGTTTAAATTACATGATTTGTTTTAAATAACAATATATCAATAAATCAATTCGTTTCTTAGTTGTATCATATAATGTGAGACGACTTAGATGAAACAAGGATTCAACATATCTATGTATACTTTAGTCAATTTTTATTTTTATTATCGCAGAAAAAGTGTTCTGGCAGAAACGACATAGACCTTTTTTTCAATTCTACACTGTATCTCGCAAATATCAGGGTAGGTAGAGGGAACCTAGTGTTAAAACACTCGGTTCCCCACTTTGTACCGCTCAAGGCATTGCGTGTTGATCTTTGCCTTGTCACCACAGCGAAGAAAAAAAAAATCTGGTGTCCTTGCACCGGCTACAAAAAAACATTTTTTTTATAAATACTATTTTATACGAAAACGGCATAGATAATAAAAAAAATCTCATATATTTAAGTTCGTTATATGCCCACTGTAACTTTATAATTTTTCTGTAACGCATTTATAGATCTGTGGCTGAAGGCAGATTGTACATGAATAGGGAACCCTCCCGCCTTTGTTAGATCAATAGTGTTTTAAATAACAATAATACTCAGGACGCGTTTGTACAACGGATAAATATAATCTATTTCTGCATTTTCTTGCTTTACTGTTAATATATTATAGTTTTCATATATATATATATTTTTATCTATCTTTATTTAACTTACAATTCGAAATTTATTTTAAAATATCTAAAGGCTGTCGTGTCACAGCGACACGGTCTTACTGTGTTAAGGGTAACTCGAGAAATAGATTATTTTCATTATCTCGCTCTGGTACGAAACAAAACGCAGCGTTTATCTCCGCCACTCTAAACACAATTTGATTGATAATTTGTAAACGAAGTGCCTTAATACTAGATATATATAACTCTGCTTACTCATGCGGGATAGAGCGTGAAGCTGAAATTGCCTAGACACCAATTTAAATCGTTATAACTTATATACTGGTATAAACTAATAATATGTTATACATTAAATTGTTGGGCGTCTCTACATATATTAAGAGAAGATAATAATCTAACACTAAGTACTCTCCGCCTATCGACGACAAACGCGTAGAAATAAACATAAATAAATAAAAAAATAACACGATAATATCTAAGCAAGCGAAACACATCGGTCGCACCACGACGTTTGAAACAGCTTTCCGCGCTCATTACCCAACAATCAGTATAGTAACGCGACCAAATAGGCGTGAAGTTGCTCCGTACTGCATTGGAAATATTGTTAAGCTCAAATAAACCTTATTCCCAATAGCATAAGGTATAATAATTGCTGTGGATTTGTAGCTACGTTCACTTGATGATGCATTCACGCGACCAAAATTATAAGATACGCAATACAAGGTAAGTTCAACTCTATTTTTATACAGTTTAAGTCTGTTTTAGTGTGAATGAAGGGTCATTTTAAAATGTATAGTGCACTAAGATGATTGTACGCCTGTTACACAGCCAAATGAAAATTCTGTCCGTAACGAAGTGTCCTTCAGTTTGTTTGTTTATCACAAACGTACTTAATGTTGACAATTTTAGTGTTAATAGACCATCAAATAAACATTGAGGTCATCAGATCAAAAATCTACGGGTTGTGGGTTTGATGCCCACTCGAGCCCATTGAAATATTTATTTAAATTTGATTCCGTTTTTTCGCTCTGGTGTCGATCCAAAGCTTGGCGTTGAGGCCCGCTACTCAACACGCAGTACCTCCAGAATACGGCGGTTTTTTTTCAGCTTCACGTTGTATCTCGAACATAGCAGGGTAGGCAGCGAGAACCTTGTATTGAGACACTCCGTTTCCCACTTTCCGCCAAATTCCAGAGGAATAGTGTGTTGAAACCCGTAACTTAACAGCGCGCCGTGCCTCGATACTAGAGCAAAAAGTTGATAAAATAAGAGAACTATATCATTTATATTACCTACATAAAATACAATACACTTTACGAAATACCGTACGTAGGTGCGGTACACCTCTGAAACAAGAATATCGCGTAGCATCATACGTTACTTCCTCGTAGCAACTCTCAGTAAATATATAAATTATAAAATAATATATAATAAACAAATGTTGTCTTGGTAAACTATGCAGTTTATATTAAAATAATCTACTTTTTACATACTTTTTCTGATATTTATATACAAATATTTTCATCAATTTATTATTGCTATGCACTTTCCTTTGTAGCAGGGCAGAAAGAACCTAGTGCAAAGACGCTCCGTCTAAACCCCTAAAACGACATCAGTAGATATCCGTTTTAAAAACAATAACATTTGTATATAATATAAATAACATTAGAGCCCCTCGGCGTGGCGTGGTGGCGTAGCGGCACAGTTTCCGACTTATTGTGGGTTCAATTCCCAATCGGAGAAATGAGCTATTTTAGTTTTCTCCCCGCTTGCCTCAGCCGTAATAACATGCAATATCTTAAAGTTTATGAGACGGAGTGTCAGAACACTAGATCTCTCCATCTACCTTGCTATGTGGGTAAAAGCGTAAGCTTTACCTTTTTTATACATAACCAACCATAGACTACACAAAAATATTAACAGTATTTATAACAGTACATCAAGATTTCAAGATTTAGTATTTTACGTTAATTTAGCACAATTTAATAGTTTGTTAAGCAGCACGAACATAACGCCATTATATTTATATTAACTACTACAATTTGGTGCTCAGCCACGCTCGCTCGGCTGCGAGGGGTGCGCTGATAACATCTCACACTTAACCTATCAATTTTAAGCTCTTTGAAAATATCAAAACTTTATTTAGATGAAAATTGTCTTTTAACAACATTACTAAAATGTACTTTGTAATTATTTTTAAATTTTGAGAATAGAATAAAAATTTTATATAATATAAATAAATAAATCAAATAAATCAGCTTCACGCTGTATCCCGCACACAGCAGAGTAGGCAGAGGAAACCTAGTGTTAAAACACTCCATTTATCGTCGAATTTTGGAGGCATTGCGTGTTGGGTGTCGGCACTCTACACCACGGTGTATAACGACACCAGAGCGAAGAAATGGAAATATAAATTAAAAAAAAATATGGAATTTTCTCGAGTAGGGATCGAACCAACAACCAGTCATGTTTACAATTACAGTTTGCCCTTACGCCACGACTGGCCTCGATACAATCGATATAAAAAAATTGAATTTGAAAAAAATTAAATATAAATTAAATGTATACTGTTTTAGGTATGTTTTATGTTATAGTGAATACACACCCTGTCTATTTTATACATGTACTGTTATTATTGTAGAAATCAGTTATTGTTCAAAGTAATAGTATCAGTATTTTTTTCATCAGCTTCACGCTGTATCCCGCACACAGCAGCGGGCAGAGGGAACTTAGTGTCATAAGGCACTCCGTTCCCCACATTCTGCCGAATTTTGGAGGCATTGCGTGTTGAGTGGCAGAGTTGAACGCCGCTACTATTAGAATTCAATGTCTATTTTACTTATATTAAATCAAATAGGGTGTATATTTTTAACATATTCTTCCACTATAAACTGAATGGGTTATCACTTTACTTGAGCTTTTAAAATTAGAGTCTACAACCAAGCTTTACGTCACCTTAGGCAGTGATTGCGGTATCTAGCCAAACACAACATAAAGAAAAGAGTTAAAATGTATACAATTATTATAATACATAATACAAACAAAATTTAATAATATCAGTATCTATACTTATGTAAAAAAGATAAAAAAATCTCTTACAAAAGTTAACACTCCAAAGAAAACCCTCAAAATAAAATAAACTGAACTCCATTTCCTTGATAAGAACTAACAAACTGGTGTAAATTGGGACTTCCGGCCGGCCGCTCCATTTCCGCCAATACAGCCTACTTCCGGCCAGGTAGCACTACTATTTAGTTTGTGAACTTCCGTCGAGGAAAATCGTGTTTAACGGGAAATTGCTTGAATAAACCATTTTAGACGTTTAGAACGTCTTAAGAAGTTGTTGATAAGGTTAAGATTTTGATTTTAGCGCTAAATATTTGCAATCCGCCGTGGTATATTGTAAAGGATTTTTTATTCTATTATTTTGTGTTTTAAATCCGACTTTGTTTTCGTACTTTATTCAAATAACAATATACACAGCTACAGCAGGATAGGCAGAGGGAGACCAGTAAAATACTTTGTTCTCTCTACTTTACGCCAATTTTTTTGAGGCATTGTGTCTTATTAACAGAGCGAAGAAATTAAAATATAAAAAAAAATATATTTCATTTCCCCGAGTAGGAACCGAACCCACAACCATCTTATTTACAGTCATACGCTTGTGCCAATGCACCACGACGGCCTTCAAACGGCCAACAAAACATTTACTAAGTTTTTAGCACAGTTCAAATAAAAAATCAAATACTTACTAATAAGATAGTAACTAATATAAACTAATATTTTAAATTTCTGTTACTTCAAAACCCATTTCAAACTTAAATGACACAAAACTGTTCATAAAAATATTTGTTTTTAGCGGCGTAGCGGAGTAGGCAGAAATAACCTATGTTTATAGAGGCCTTGGTATAGCGAGAAAATAAAACTAACTTATTCCCCCGAGGTTGACATTGAACCCATACCATTGTGCTTACTATGAGATGCTGTTTCACTGCGCTGTGACAGCCTAATATATCTTTAGTTTTTTTTTCAGCTTCACGCGGTATCCCGCATGCAGCAGGGTAGGCATAGGTAGCAGGGTAGTGTTAAGACATTCCGCCTTTCACTTTCCATCGAATTTAATGACCATATTTATTTTTGATATTTCCAGTTAATATTTAAAAAAAACTCACTTCCTGTCTTGTAACAGAAAACGTATAAAAAAAAATTAAAATAAACACTTTTATATTTTAATTTTGAACAAGGAAAATCCATACAGATTTTTTCCCGAAATAAACTTGTAGGTACAAGTAAAGTTCAGGAGAAATAATTACAAGGACGCTTTCACCGCGAGCCTGCCCCTCTTTAGGGGGTCGCCTTAAATAATTATGGACCCCCAACCCCCCTCCCCCCCAAACATTTACCTAACAAGATTACAGATTACCTTTCGGCTTTTCTCATTATACTTCTTATTTATTTTGCTTATTACTCGAAACATTGTGATTTTGTATTGTTTTATTTTTGTGTAATTAGGGCTCGTGTTGGCTTTTCAACCTTGTCCATATTCTTTTTTTCTTTACAAAAATGTTTTTAAATATTTTTTTTTGTATTTATAAAGTTAACCTACCTTGCCTTTCTAATTAGATGAATTTATTTTATATTGTAATATATGTAGATATTTTTTTCTTTTTTATACTGAGATTAGAAAGCTACCACATAATAATTTGTTTGAAGTAAATTTAGAAAATCTATATATTATTTTCAGCTTCATGCTATATCCCGCATATATCACAGTAGGTAGGAAAAACGTGGTATTAAGGCACTCAGTTTTCGAATTAGTGCATCATAACTTTATTTAGCTTCAGGCTGTATATGTGCAGTAGCACAAAGCAACAGAGTCCTGCCCTAGTGTAAAGACACTCCGTTCCCATTACGACACTTCCTTTTCCGACTATCCGCCGAACTTCGGAGCCATTGATTGTAGAGTGGTGAAACTCAACGCCGCGCTTCCTTTCCATAGCTTAAAAATTTAAAATATTTAAGGGAAATTCCCTTAGTGAGAATCGAACTCACAATCTGTCGCGTTCATACTCGCACCCTTGTGCCCATGCGCTACAACTGGCCTCAGTCTTTGTACATTTCGATACATTTCTAAATCATATAAAAGCTAGAGAATAATAAGTGTTATTACAAGAATTATTTCTCACTTTGTAAACGTAAAAGCAAAAAGTACCATCAGCAGGTAAATATAAAACAATTTTAAATAGTATTCAAAACGAGATATCGACATTAGACGATTATGATTTGTGTTTAAAAAATGGGTTTTTAGTTTTTACGCCTGTATAGATAGAAACTCTCTTTACCCATTGATTAAGATTTTGGATTGTGTCCAATCAAAAATTTTAATCAATGAAGAATATTTTCAATTACGTACAATATATGTAATATTATAGGTAATTTAAAAGTAGGCTCTTATGAACTCCCGAAAATGTATAAAATTTCATTATTTATTTATTATTTGTAATTTTTTTTCTGATCTGTAATGTGATTAGCTATTATTAATATGTGTTTTTGTAAGATCAGTTTTATATTTGACTATCTATACTTAAAGTTCGCCCCCATATAATAATTGCAGTATTTGTCCAAAGGAGCGATCGGACTAAAAATTTTTAAACCTTTTCTTATTATTGAAATTCGTGGTCTACTAGGGCATGGGCCACTATAAAAAAATCAGCCAAACACACTGATAACGTGTGATCGTGACCACGATGGTAAAGGATTCGACCTCCTCTCCGAGAAATGAATTGTTTTAATTTTTCTTACACTGTAAGGCGTTGAGTTGCGCCACTTCACATGCATAGTTTTGACTATGTTAAAGCAGAACGTGAGTATATATAATGTTTTCTCTCTTTCGAAGTTTATTAGCTAAAGAGACTAAGAGAGAATCTCACTATAAAGTCCGACATTCATTAATTTTAAACTCTATTTTCATGTAGGTACTTAAATAAATAACAAATAAAAATGATCACGATCTTTAAATACGTAAAAAAATAAGATTCCTAAATGGAAAGACATAAATGAAACTGTATTTGAATGCGTAACGACTAGATAGACTTGTGCTCAAAAGTTTTCCTCTGTTCCGGCTTTCAAAGGGGAAGTGTTTGTGTGTGTTTGTGTGTATGTACGTAGGTGTATGTGTGTATGTGTGCCACGCCCCGAGCTACGAGCGCCTTCGGGGTCGACAGATGAGAGCACGTGACTATTCTGAAGATGGGCCTATTTAATTATTTTGCATGAAAACACCTCGTTATATTCGAGTGAAAGTGAACACTGACTTTTCAACGATGTTGTAAGCTTTTTTTGTATTTTCTTACTCTATATTTATAAAACAGAGTGTAGTACAGCTGTTACTTAAATTTCTTGGAAAATAGATAATAGATTTATATTATTTCATTGGAAATTTCATATTTATTTACAAAAACTAAAGCAAATCCAGTTTTCAGGATTACGTACGTCTTTTTCCGTTTAGCCCGTCATCGTTTACAGTAGACATAGGGCGGGCTACTGTTCACAGCCTGCGGCCTTCCTGACCAATCACAGCGCTCCAAGCTATATCACCATCTCGCTCTTGTCTTCTAATCTCCTTATAAACCCATCCCTTTCACTTCCCCCGGCGAAAATCCTAGCAATAATCTATTATCGACACAAATTAAACTGTAACTCGATTGTGATAGAGTTGTTTTTCGCATACAAAACGTAGAGTCGCGTGAGGCGTTTTACGGATGCTATTGTGTTTATTTGATATCGAGCGTCAGCGACGATTTTCAAGTTCAGATTTCCCTTTTAAATGATTGTGGACCTTATTCTTTTGAACATTAAATCTAACACGAGGAAGCGTTTTGACGAATCCTATTTACGTGTGCAATGCTGGCGTTTTCATTGTTACACTTGTGAATACACAACGTACAACGCAAAATATACTCTAAATAATAAAGCATAGATACCATTTTCCACCCATATTGGTTGTTACGCAGTTCTAGAAGCGAACAGCTACAGGGCCCGAGGCGAAAGCTATTTGCGATGACAATTTTGCAAGTCGACGAACGAAAATATGCCTTTTATTCAGTACTAGAATCGGGATTAAAGTGCTAAAACGGAATTGCTGTCAGCTTTGTCGAAATTTTGTGAACGACACCTATTTGTGTTATGTTTGCTTATATATGAAATCTTATGCAGTACGCGTATATTATAGTATACGTCCTGTATTTGGGGACGATATAAATACACAATCTAGGGGCTCTAACTAGAGACTTTGGTTTTTGTTTTCGCTTCGCTTAAACAGAGGGTATCCTAGTTTGCTTAGAAAAACAAACCTGTTGTAAAAACAAACTCGTTGTAGAAATAGCCCATCATCAATCATCAACCCGTCATCAACCATTTCGTATATTTGTTAAATTATAAATCATTATTTAAAGATACTTATCTGTTTATATTACAACTATATAAAGTATTACCAAGAAATTACTTCAGAAAATATAGAAAAAATATTTTAGTTCAATCTCCGCAAGTTGGAATTAAATTTTGATGTAATACATTTATTTTATTTATTTTTAAGGGAAACCAACTGTAAAATAATTTATGAAATAATATATACATTTAAACAGACAACAATAAACAAGTAACTTATTTATAATAATAAAATATAAACATTACTTACATACATAGAGGCCAGTCGTGGCGCAGTGGCACAAAGTGTGACTGTAAAATCGACTGGTTGTGGGTTCGATCCCCACTCGAAGAGATGGAATATTTACTTAAATTTATATTTCCATTTCTTCGCTCTGGTGTCGAGGCAAAGCGCGGCGTTGAGCTCTGCCACTCAACACGCAATGCCTCCAAAATTCGGCAGAAAGTGGGGAACGGAGTGTCTTACACTAGGTTCCCTGTTGCTGTGTGCGGGATATAGCGTGAAGCTAATTTAATTTATTTTTTTACTTACATACATATTCCGTTTTTAATCTAAAATATAATAGATGTAGATACATATACCTACGTATATACATATATTTACCTATAGTTTTAGCTACACATAAATTTTCTTGAACTCTTATATTTTATTAAAAAAATAAGCAGGGCGTCGTGGCCAACTGGCATAGTGTCCGAAAATTATGAGATCGATTTCCACTCGAAAAAATAAATTATGTTCATTTCTTATTTCCGGTAAGAGAACAATGCGTGGCGTTGGGTACCGCCAATCAACACGGCACCGCAGAGCAGTGTATTAACACTAAGTTGCTTTTGCCTATCCTGCTATATGCGGGATAGAGCCAGCAAAAAAGAAAGGTAAAGTACTACGCTTAAATCTTTCCAGTCATCATCTACCTCTACATCTCTACAAGTGATCGTATGAACCGCCGACGGTTAGTCGTTCATACCTAGTAGTTCATAACTGGGTCGATATTTTTTGTTCAAAGTAGTACAGTTGTTATGAAAGTAGTATATTTTTTATGAACAATAACATTATCAATAATTATAGGTAATAAAATTCTAAAGATATTTTTAATATTAATCTATTGCTTAAAATCGTTAGTTCGCAATATCGGTAGTGCTTCATATCTTTATAGATAATTACATAAAGTTCTAAATCTTATTTGAGCGCTTTAAAAATAATAATTTAGACTGAAATATAGTTATTTGTAGTTTCGAGCGAGTCGAGTCTTAAGTCTTTATATAATTTTCATTCAAAATATTTTCAACTCCCTCGCACTGCTCGAGGTAATATGTGTGGCGTTAAGTCTCACTCTTCTCTCTACTCTTCTCTCAAATGTTGGCACTAGATTTTCGTTGCCTATTCTTTATGGAGTAAAGCGTAGAGAAATTTAAACATAAATACGTAGAGATATGTACTTATTAGAAATTAAGAATTATAATTGTTCCTCGTCTGTTGTAGGAGTTTCTAATTCGACCTAAGTCTGCCTTTTATATAGTATATAAAATATTTACTTTTTTACTTGCTGTATACTTACTTTAATGCCCTATATTTACTTATAAAACCAACAATAAACAAAAGAATTTTAATTAAACACAAACTTCGTATCAAAAGAAAGCAAACGAAGAAATCTCCGAGGAACAAACGAAAAACGCAAATTAATAAAACTGTCAGTGCGGAAACTGATTTTAAATAACATACCTTCCATTTTTTACGTACAATTCTTATTTTCATAATAATAAAGTTCATTTTGCTGTGTTTTTCAATATTTAAGGTAATGTTACGTTTCTATTAAGAATTCCCAAACAATCTCCCCCTAAAACATTGAGAAAAATGTAATTTGAAATAACAAGAATTGTGATTTTTCCTTTGTAGGTGTACCTATTGAATGTATAATATATGTTATCTTTGGATTTCTTTGTTTTTGGAAAAGTTTTTTTAGATTCGTTTAACGTGTAATCATTTTTGTGATTGAATTTCTGTTTCTTATTAAGAAGTTGACGTTTCTAAGATTAAATGTACATATAGATATATGGCTCCGAGTGGGGATGCCTAACAAGACGTTTTTATAAATATATGACTAGCCGTCGCCGGCAAATCTGTGTGCATGGAAATTAAGACGTGAAAAGGAAAATCCTCTAAGGCTTTCTGGTATTTTGAAGTATTGTCTATAAGTGCTAAACGAGCTATACCAACTACTTACATGTCAAATTTCAACTGTCCAAATTTAGTTTTCTATCAAATTCTGCAAAAAAAGTTTAACAGTATCCATACTGAAGAAAAAAAAATTAACTAGATTCTCTACCGGAACAGGATAGAGTCAAGATTCCTAAGAAGACTAACCGAAACCTATTCAAGGTTCCCAAGAAGATTTACTCAAGATCCATATTCTATAGTATTTACCGGTATGGAGTGTATGCCCACAGAAATTTTCAGGCTTTATAAAATAACGAAGGTAGATAGATACTAGTAGTTCCAATAAATAATTATTGGGGGCATTTATTAATATTATAGAGATAGATAGAGAAATCAATATATATTTAAATTTTTGTCTGTTTGTCTATGCGCTTGTTCACACTAATCTGAGAAACGGCTTAACCGATTTAAATGTACTTTTCACCGTTTTGTATTTTGAAACAGTTCCCTTAATATATAGTGTTTGTTTTATATCTATCGGTTCATAAATAAAAAAGTTTTGTCAATAGATGAAGCCACGACAGAGTCACTAGTATTCAGTATATTTTAGATTAAATCGCAGTTTAGACCAATTACGTCAATTCGAATTTCTTAATCGTTTCCTTACATAAAATGACGATTTAAATATTTTCCCGATTGATTCGATTAAATACTGAGCATTTCCATAGAAATGAGAGGCGGGCCGTAAGTGGAAGACAGAGTTATGCATGTTTTGTTTAAATGGGGTTTTCGATATAGTGTATAAATTAAGGGAATACTAAATCTATTTTCTAAGTAAAAATATTATATTAAGTACTTATATACTTACGAGGCCAGTTGTGGCACAGTGGCGCTAACGTACGACTGTAAGCGCGACAGGTTGTGGATTCGTTTCCCACTCGAGAAATGACATATTTTAAATGTTCACTTCCTCCCTCTGGTATCACGTTGCGTAGAGTTCCGCCATGTAACAAGCAATGCCTCCAGAATTTGACAGAAATACTTACTGAAAATGATATTTTAGACACAAAGACGACATTAGCTCTATTTACACCAAAATATACAAAAAAGGTCTAAGATTTTTTCCTATAAATTTAAGTGCAAGTTAAATCTCATTTCTAAGAGCATTCGCTACGCTCTGCACTGCACTCAACAAATGCAATTTTTCAATAAAACAGGTGATTCTATAAACTGAGTATTCTCACAAGGATTTTAATTTCACGGCACACCCTCGATTTAATCTCGCTTTTCGAAATAGAACTTAAAAAAATATATTTATAAAAAAACGTACTCAAATTTAATTGCAAAAAATAGCATCTTATTTAAATTATTTCTTATAGTTGGTTAATTTTGCTTATTCTGGTATGTCCTGCTTGGACTAATGTAATGTTAGTTAACACTAAGATCTTTTCTTTTTCACCCTGTTTTGACACTGAGTTTTTAATAGAATAACTTATAATAATTCAGTAGTAGCCACTATTTCAAACACATAGAAATCACTCTTTTTCCCAAATTTCTACATAAAAAAGGAAACAAAATATAAAATGCAAACATTCAACAAAAAAATTCAAAATAACCTTTTTGTCTAACAAAGAAGCTTATCAAAAGATTGCACAATTTTACCAAACACTTGCAGTAACCCTTCAAAATTGCAACTTCACGCTCGATTTTATTGACATATTTGCATTGAACATATGGAGGATAAAAACGTATTGTGGGAGTATCTTGTTTGTGTTGCTCAATCAATTTCAAAAGGATTTTTGTTGAATATACTAGTTAAAAGGCTGTTTTTTTTGTCCTATGATATTTTGTCAGGTAGTACGGTGTTCGATTAGACAAGGAGCTATTTAGATATAATGGGAAGATCGATGTTATTATCAACATCTTGTTTCTTTTTTTATTGTTTTTATGGTTTTCTCTTTTATGTATTGTACTTTTAAGTAAAAACGAAGGACTTTATATATTTTTTATTATTTTTTTTCAAAATTACTTTTTAAAGTTAGTAACGTCTACATTAATCATAGTGACACAAAGATATTTTTTAAAATATCTAACGTTCTGTTTTTTTTCTACTTACAAAATTATTTTCCACAACCTTATAACAATAAAAAATACTTTATTATATTTGAACTCGCTACCATCGCTCAGACAAACACCAACAGCACCACGCTGACAATTAGGTAATAACACAGAACTTTTAAATATAGCGCGGTGCTCTCTTCAAAAAAAAAAAGTATCACATATGCGCGAGTACCATAGAAATCTTCTAAAATATTCAGCCGTCATTAGCCTCGCTTTCACTGGTGTATTGTTCTCTGTGAATGTCTTGTTTGCACGAGTTTCTTTGCGCGTCGAAACGTTTCGTATATACTAAAACTGTGAAGCTTTAAGATTCTAGTTAGTCTAGTCTATAGTGTGTATGTGACATAGTATGTGTCTTGGAAATGAAAAGGTATTTAAATTTGTGACTTATTTTTTTTTAGCTTCACACAGTATCTCGCTTGTAAGCTTGTAAAAGGGGAAGGCAGAAGGAACCTAGTGCTGAGACACCACTCCCCACTTTCCGCCGAATTCTGGGGGCATTGTGTGTTGAGTAGCGGAACTCAACTCTCTCACGCTTTGCCCCGACACGAGAGTGAAGAAAAGAATATAATAATATAATTTTTACATATTCATACACACATATTTAAATTAAAATAGATAATATGATATACTTTAGTTAATTATATATATCTATGTAGATCTATTTGAATAAACGAAAAAAAAATCATTATGAAAAAATTTAATGTATCTCATTAAACGCAATGATTGTGAATTCGAATATTTTTCGATTATACCCAAGTCTTTCTTTCGGTTTCGAAAATAGATACTGGAGATTAGATTACGTTTTAGGTTCACGATGCATTTCTTATAGCAAGGTAAGCAAAGGGAGCCTAGTGTTAAGGCACTACTTTCATTTTCCTCCCAATTTTTGAGACATTGCGTGTTGTGTGGTGGCTCCCAGCGCCGGGCTTAACAGAGTAAAACATCAATAAGTTAATTACATTACAAGATGACAGCTATTACATGCAGATTTCCTCGATGGGAACGAAACCCATTATTTCGACATCAGAATGTTTCCCATACATTTGGCAGTAGGTCTGGATATAGAGTATTTTTTTTATTTTATATTTTTTTTTACTACACAAGACCAGTTGTGGCAGGGGCACAAGCGTGAGACTGAAAACGCGACAGGTTGTGGCTTCAATTCCCGCTCGAGAAAATGATAAATTTAATATTTTAATTGCTTCACTCTATCTTGGCAAAGCACGGAGTTGAGTTCCGACACACAATGTCTCCAGAATTTAAAGCACGGCCTCATCAAACAACTTCGTACTTTAGCTCTTTTTGCTATCGCAGTTTTTTTATGTAAACTCAGTTGTTTTTTATAGTAAATAAATAATAAAATGGGTATAAAAACACTCGATATTGGACATAAAATTTGTCGAGTGACGTCACGCAGAGACTGCGCGAAAAAGTAAACCCTACCGTGGAAATCCTGAACCGATTTCGATGAAACAAAAACTAATATTATACGCACGAATACGCTCATTAAATGAAGTACTTCTTATTGTATACAGATAATGTAATAATACCATTGACTTTGAAAAGAGCAACTGTTGAGTTTCTTACCGCCTCTTCTCAGCAGAACTGCCTTCCGAACCGGTGGTAGCTTTTTTCATTTTGTTTATATGTTCATTTGACGATTCAAAAGTGCTCATGAGTTTATTTTAATAAAGAATATTTTGAATTTGAATTTGAAAAAATTTGATGTGTTGGTGTGATTCATTGTAAATACTTTTTAAATGAATAGGTTAAATTTATTTTTAAACATTTTTTAAAGTGTTATTCCACACTTAGGATATAACACACGTTTTCTAAATAAGTAGGTTAAATTTAATTAAGTTTTTGTTTTTTTTGGCCTTCTGTAGCTAACGTAACTAGTTCTTTCTTAGTGTTTTATTATACTATTTACGATAAATATAGTATTTAGTCAAAATGTATATATAATTCGATCGTGGCTACATCTGCCTTTGATATTAAGCGCCGCTTTGTACGCTGTAGAACATTGTCTTAATATATAGTAGAATAGCTGGTATTGCTCAGTTTAATATATGTCTTGTATACAAATAAAACAGTGCATGGCTTACAAAATAGGTACATAATTTGAACTAAATATAGAGAAATTATAAACCTAATATATAATATAATAGTATTTGATTGATTATCATTATTATTTATTTGTTATTTTTCTTTATTTTAGAATAAAATGATTTGTTTCAAATTATTTAAAAAATATTTATCTATTTTTTTCACATTATGCTAGTAATCAGAGGCAGGAAACGAAAAGAATTCATACTCCTGAAGTTAAAATCGAACCTACAACCGTCAGGCTTACAGTCAGACACTATACCGCACGATGGCCAACGTAACGCTTACCAACAAATACCAGGTGTATGTCACTGCTCTATAAAATGTCGGATTTGAACTACATACATGTTATATAGTTAACATGTACTAGCATCACAGGTTAATGCTGCAAAGAGGTCAGTCGTGACGCAGACGCACAAAGTGTGACTGTAAACGTGACTGGTAGTGGGTTCGATACTCACTCGGGGAATGAAATATTTATTTTAATTTATGTTTCCATTTCTTGGCTTTAGTGTCGAGGCAAAGTTCTGCCACTCAAAACGCAATGCCTTCAGAGTTCGGCAGGCAGTGGCAAATGGAGTGTCTTAACACTAGGTTCCCTCTGCGTACCTTGCGGTGCGGGAGACAACTTAAAGCTGATTTTACTTCTATCACAAGTCAATATTAGAATAGTTAACAGGATCAAGATGGTTGAAAACAATCAATATTTCTTAGCGGACGTCTCAGCATGGGACGTGCGTGGCGCGAAAATTATAACCTCCTTGCGATCTCTGCGCACAAATCAATTTGTGGTAAAGCTGGGTTCACGTTTCTTCGAAGATAAG
Source organism: Heliconius charithonia (assembly GCA_030704555.1). Classification (NCBI taxonomy): domain Eukaryota; kingdom Metazoa; phylum Arthropoda; class Insecta; order Lepidoptera; family Nymphalidae; genus Heliconius; species Heliconius charithonia. The sequence goes on from CM060819.1 coordinate 16,058,438, forward strand.
AATAGAAATTAAATTTTCTTTTAATTTTTTTTTCTTATTTATTATGTATAATTAACATTCAAATGTTGAAGCCAGTGGTGGCACAGGGGCACAAGCTTATGACTCTTAGCATGATGGGTTGTGGGTCGATTCCCACTAGGAAATTAATAGGACGCAGCGTGAAGATAAAAAAAGTAAATATATTGATTTACATGCCTATCATAAATAATTAAGTTCCAAAAACACCTTAGAAATAAAATGAGTTATATGCAAATAGAATAAAAAAAGCAAACTTATTAATTTTTTAATTAGTTTTTCATTTATATAATAGAAAATTTGTCGTTAGTTCTAAGCTAGCTTTAAATTTCAAAAAAAAATAAGCAGACAGATTTATGCTACAAAGTAGCAACTTTTTAATTTCTTGGCACTCTTTCTTTTTTTTAGCTCTACGCTGTATCCCGCATATAATAAAGTCGGCAGAGTGAACTTCATCTCCACTTTCCATAAAAAAAATGGCAAGACTCATCGCAGCTCCTTCTCTTATTACCAGGGCGAGAAAATAAAAACACTTCAATCCCTCGAGTTGGAGTCGAACCTATAATCTTTATATTAAGATTCAGACACCGTGCATTTGCTTGTGATTATTTCACATAATAGTCAAAATATCCCTATAGGTATACTTTATAAGAAATATCTCCCAGTATACACAGATCCTTACATTCCGGAACAACGTATACTCGAAGCAGTTAAAGACGAGAACAAGGTAATACAGCGTGTTTAAATATGTTATAAACGTCGGTACCCGCATACTATGATAATTAAATTACAATAAGTATGAAAAATATTTTATTTATAGCGCATGTGTCCGCGCACGAAACAGCATTGCACTTTACAAATAAATCTTATAATTTAAAAAAGTTAAACATTCATATTAAACCTATTCAAATATAGGTACAATTTAAGGCGACTATCCTTATCCTTATATATTATAGTATTTTTTTTAAAGTCTGTTATCCCGCACACAACAGGGTAAGCAGAAGGAACCTAGTTTTAAATCAATCCATTCCCCATCTTTCTTTCTATTGTAGAGGCATTGTGTGTTGATTGAGTACAGTATTCAACATCGCGCTTTGCCTTGACACCAGAGCGAAAAAAATGTAGATATTAAATGACTCGAGTGGGAATCGAATCCACCACTTGTCGCGTTTACAGTAACACTTTCTGCCCCTGCGCCACGATTGGCTTTTTATAATAAATGTATGTCTTAGTTATAGTTATATAAGTATGTACCATATACTTAGGCATAATTATAATAAAACTTCAAAACGAACAAACAATTTAATAAAAAGGTTGAATAATTTTTAGAGTTCCATCTCAAAAGGAAAAACACGGCAACTTACAGAATTGTTTTGTTGTCCCTCGGTCCATCTATCAAGATCATTTATCTCGAGATCGTGTAGAAATATCACGCTGAAATCAGTAACAAATATTCAGATCTACAAGTCATCGCAATTAAAAACATAGGTGCATTATAGTTTTAAAATATACATCATTTTTGTTTCCTGTATTTTGTATGAAGTTCTAAAAACTTCCCGTGGACGTACAACTATGTATATAATTGTTAATTATTAATTAATAAGTCACGAGCTTAGAACTTACAATACAAATAAAGTAAATTCCGAAAAGTAAAACTTTATAAATGTTACAAAGAAAAATCATTACAAACTTCAAACATAAAAAAATCTTGTTTGAATAAACATAAGTTTGTTCGAACATGATTTTAGTTTGATTTATTATAAAATGAGTTCATAAACCCAAACTTAAGTTTGTCAACTTTTATAAGCTATTTCCCCTTCGACCTAAAACTTAACATTGGCACGGAACCACCGGTTGACAAGTCCGACTCGCGCTTGACTGGTTTTTATTCTTTTGATTATTCTTAAGCCTCGACTACGATATCGGACGATAAATATGAAATACCAATGAATAAAATTAATGAAGAAGAAATTAAAAAAATCCGTATTTTTTTTTTCCTCGTTTGCTTTTTTACGCTTTATTATTCATGCAGAATTAAGCGTGCCATATGGAGCAGGGTATTCAAAGAGAATCTAGTGTGAAGACACTCCGTTCTCTCTGTTCTAACCAAATTCAAGTCGATGCGTGTTAGACCTCAACACTGACAACTCGAGATGGCACACTGCCCTCACAACAAGGTCTCCACTCTGGCAGACAAATTAAGGCGTTGAGTTCCGCCACAATTTGGTACAAAGTAAGAAACTTAGTGTCATAATACTACACTCTCTGTGCCCACCCTGCCTTGCGGGAAACAGCGTGAAGTTGTTGCTGTAATAAAAATATTAATTAAATAGATCAGTTGTTATTTTTATAATTGTACGTATAACATCACGAGTGGCATGGGGCTATAATACCACAAAGTGACGTCAGCCTCAGGACCTTTGATTTCAACGCTAACATGGGGTTGCGCTTTGTCGTGTCCTCGCCGTTACATTGTGATCTATTTTAAACTTTGAAATATCTGTATTTATACTTAGGTTAATGGAAATTTAAATAATATATTTAAAGCCCATTGTGGCGCAGGAGTACAAAGTGTGACTGTAAAACCAACTGGTTGTGGGTTCGATCCACTCGAGGATATGAAATATTTATTATATTTATATATATATTGTTTTGTTATGAAACAAAGTGTAAAGAATAAAAATAAGACATAATAAAAATAATTTGTTACAATTTTATAGTAGAATAACGTTCAAACTCACTGAAACCCATTGTTATAAATGAATAAAGCTTATTTATTTATTAAAAAAAAATATGGAAATAGATAATCGACAACTGACGGATTAACTTCTAATAAATTTACAAAATAAAGTCAACTTTATCTGAAGAAAAATCAAATTAAGGTATAAACAATATGCAAAACTAAAAAAATATTATAATTAAATTACAACATTCTGTTAACAGAGGTTGTCGTGTCCGGCGTGTGTTTATCAAGGCGAGGTCGCGGCGGGGCTCCGTGTGTGACTACTTCATAATAAAATACATTTACAAACAAGAAAAAGACCTAAATGATCAACTTTATAGAGTAAGCAAATATCACATTTGAATTTTTATCTTACACTAGAGACTTACAAATTTCAGAGATTTATAATAAATATAATAATTGAGGCCAGGAGGTCGTAGCGTACACAAGTACAAGTAGTGACTGTAAGTGAGGCTAGTTATGGGTTCGAGCCCCATTCGAGGGAGTCAAATATTTAATATTTTCATTTCTTCGATCTGGTGTCTGTTTGTGTTTTTATCGTCTTTGTATCTGGTCTGTGTTGAATGGCGGAACTCAACACCGCGCTTTGCGTCGACATCAAAGTGAATAAATGAAAATATAAACGTAAATAAATAGTTCCTTTCCTTGAGCTGGAACCCATAGCCAATTCGTGCCCCTGCGCCACGACTAGACTGGATATTGTTTTTCTATAAATACAAAATGTGACATATTTTCATAATCAACGCTATCATAATCTTTAACACTAAACTCCGCCTCTTTTTACACACACCATTTGAGTATTTTTGAGTAAACACGGCCATCTGTCTCGCGTAGACCGCGTGGGTAATGAGTTAAAAACTATACTGAATTGTTAATCATGCTTAGCATGTTATAGAGATGTTTAAAATATATCAAAACATCGACATCGAAAGTAAATAATAATAATAATAATAAAATAACTACGTTAAAAAGAACCGACTTCAGGAACTACAAAGTTTAAAATAACTTAATAAAGATTTAATTTAGAATACTTTTCCTTTACTTAATGTTTATTTAATACATAACGATTATTAAGTTTATTTTTATTATTATGTCAAGTATTGTATTATCAGTATTTATATTTATTACAATAATTTATAAATATTTAAATAAAAAATAATTAAATTAGCTTCACGCTATATCCCGCACACTGCAGGGTAGGCAGAGGGAACCTAGTGTTAAGACACTCCGTTCCCTACTTTCTGCCGAATTTTGGAGGCATTGCGTGTTGAGTGGCAGAACTCAACGCCGCACTTTTGCCTCGACACCAGAGCGAAGAAATGAAAATATAAATTTAAGTAAATATTTCATCTCCTCGAGTGGGGATCGAACCCCCAACCAGTCGGTTTTACAGTCACACTTCGTGCCGCTGCGCTACGACTGGCCTCTATAATATAATTATTTTTCTTTTTATAATATTATCATCGACAACGGAACCCATCCCTATTTAAGTCCGAGACTAGAAACATTGACAGACGGAGCTATGTCAGCCTGGGGGTGGCAAGGTCTACTACTTTTTGAAAATTTCTAAATAATTTGAATTAATTGTGATTTTTCTGTACCTACCTAAGCAAATTTAATAATATATATTTTTTACCCTACTGTGCGACGGTAAAGAGGGTGATGTGATTATCAGTTGTACCTACGTGTGTTCATTAAAATGTGGTGAAGACCTAATGGATTGGCTTCCCAAGGAGTCATATAAAATTTACATTGGTACCGGCTGTGCAGTAGTACTTTTTTGTTCTCTAATTATTTCTTCATTCTATCTTTACGTTTTTTTTTACAATATTGTAAGTTTTATACCAGTAGAGTAGTATTCAAATATTTAACTTATTAATATAAATATTTTTTTTTATGAAGAAAAAACAAAAAAGCAGAATAAAAGCAATTTCCAATTGAGTGATTTTGTGGTTTTTCCGTGACAAAAAAGTAAAATACAGTTTTGTAGCCACTGAATCATTAAACGTTTTTACCGTAATGATCCCTTAGTTGATCGGCATTATGGTATGTCACCACGGGGACTACATTATGCAATGTTCACGTGAACACGTGCCTATCGAGGAAAGTAATATTTTTATTTTTTAAATGTTTGTTTACCCAATATTAGGATTTACTCTGTTTCCCAATAGACAGAGGGAATCTAGTGCTATGGCACTCCTTTACCCACCTTTAGCGCAGGTGATTAAAACATTTCGTGTTGAAGGGCGAACTCAGTGCTGCGCATTGTTGTTGCCAGAGCGAGGAAATAAAAAAGAATACTTTCCCCCGGGCAAGAATCGATCCCACAACTGTCACGTTTACAATCATAGTCTGTACCACTGCTGTTAATAATTCATATTAAAAAAAATCACTAGTCATCATTAAATTCTTTACAAATTGTATTAAAATATATCAAAGGCAATAAAAACACACTAGATATTGGGTTGGTATCATATTGCATAAAGCGATCCCTAATAACTTATTCAAGAGCACTTAATTGACGCGAGGGGTAACCTTTGTTTTGAACACTACGACAATGGACGGCACAATCAATCACCCTTCACAATATGTCAGTGCTCACCGCGTCACCATTGATGACTTCGTGTTGAAAGCTTTACAAACATTTATTTAAAAAAAATATTAAAATAGGTTCTTCTTCAGCTATCTATAAACACTTATACCTTATATATATTAACTAGGATAACGTAGCTATAAGAGATAGATATCTCGAAAGAATAAAGAGAAAGATATCTCAAAAGTCCAAATGGAATGAGAAAAATTGAGAAAATGATGAGATCTCGATTTGGAAAAAATATAGCATGAATCCAGGGCAACATAGTATTAAGATTCTTTGGTTTCCTACCTTGAATAACGGAACTAAACTGCTCTCTTTTCTACACATGGATTTTCAATCCATTTACCAATTTAATTTGGAGTAAGTCTAATTCAAAATTTGCTACTATATATAATATTATGACAATAATAAAATTAAAAGCTTTCGATTAGTATTTAATATCGATAACACAATAATCTAAAGATATAAATTGTTATATATTTTATAAAATCTAGCCAGTTGTGGCGCAGAGGCACAAATGTATTTCTATAAACGCCAGTCGCGTTGTGGGTTCGATCCCCACTCGAGGAAATGAAATATCTACATTTTCTGCTGTCGAGGTTAAACGAGACGTTAAGTCCACTGCAATTTTTGATTGGCAGATTATCAATAACAGTTTGTTATTTTTTGAAACATTTGGATAAATTTGTTATTTATAATAAATAAATTACATTCATATTTTCCTATATTCATTTTATTACCAAAAGAAAATTAACAAGTAAGATATCAATGTCACATTATATTATCAATGTACGTACAGCAGTCGCGTGCGCAGTTAACGCCACCCGCTGTTCACACCGCTTTAAGTGTTGCCAGTGAACTTAACTAAAATAATTATTTAGATATGTTTTTAAAATCACGTAATCAAATTAAACTTTTTATCTTTAATAATAATTGACGAAACACAGTTGGGATATTTCTATTTGCGCTTAAAAAACATTTTTAAGCGCAAATAGGATTAAAGTTCCACTCCCGACAGTTAGTATTTTTTTTTATTTTTCATGCTGAATCCCGCATATAGTAGAGTACGGTATATTAAAACACTTCATAACTCACTTTTAAAATATTGCAATAAGCGAAGAAACGATAATTCATTCCTTCCCGGGTCTGAAGATAGTTCTTCTTAGAGGAGGCGACAAGAAAGTCAATAATTCCTCTTTTATATAATTTATGATTTTATAATAAATATAAAGAAAATATTTAGCAATCAAACAATCTTTTTGGCCAGTCGTGGCGTAAGGCACAAACGTGTGATTATAACCGGTGGTGTGTTCGATTCCCATTTGGAAAAATGAAATAATTAAATATATTTATTGACTTTTAGTTCTTTGCTCCGGTGGTAAGGCAAATCGCAGTATTGAGTCTCAACACTCAACACGCAAATTGTCCAAAAATCGGATATCCCGCAAATAGCAGTATGTATACTATATAGCGTGAAGCTAAAAAAATCTTGAACATACCTTGTTATGTTGCTTGGACTGTAAAGTTTCAAAACCACCATTTTTAAAAAGAAATCAAATATAATATAAATTAATCAATACTCAATTCACAAGTGCAACTTTAAAAATACTGTAAGCTACTGTAAAGTATTAATAAAACGTTAATAAATTCAAAAGATATTTTTTGCCCATTTAATAATTAAAGTTAATAAGATTTTGAATAAAACAAGAGGCAGTAGCATGAGGCATGAGCCACGAGCGCCGCGGTCGGACGCCACCGCCCGCTGTGTATTTACTGCTTTATAAGTGTTGACTTACACACTGTTGCTTTGGATCGGTTTTTGTTCCATTTTCATTGAAAAAAAATAGAATTTTATTGAAGAAAACTATTTCTTATGAATTTTAATTTTCATTTAAGAAAAAAAAATTTATTATTATTTGCGAGGCCAGTCGTGGCGCAGCGGCACAAAGTGTGACTGTAAACCGACTGGTTGTGGGTTCGATCCCCACTCGAGGAGATGAAATATTTACTTAAATTTATATTTCCATTTCTTCGCTCTGGTGTCGAGGCTAAGCGCGGCGTTGAGTTCTGCCACTCAACACGCAATGCCTCCTGAATTCGGCAGAAAGTGGGGAACGGAGCGTCTAAAAACACTAGGTTCCCTCTGCCTACCCTGCTGTGTGCGGGATACAGCGTGAAGCTGATTTATTTTATTTTTTGCATATATTCCCTGTGGATATATATAGACGTAATATGTATTTTTCAGATGCGCCTGGCCTCCAGTTAAGATAAGGTTAAAGTTTTCCTTAAACGAAATGAAAATCTTGACATGATTTATTTTGTCGTGTAGCGCTACACTAAAGTAAGAGCAACGTGAAGAAAAATTGTCGAGCCAGAGAAAAATATTATTAAATATTAAAATAAGGAAACATCGTGATATACTTCCAGACTTTCTTGAATTAACTTTAGACAAATATTTTCATGTATGGGTTTTTCTCAGCTTTAATTTTAATTATTAAAAAGTTGGTACCAGATTATTACGGGATGGGCATGGCTCCCCTTTCTACGACATGATCCTACAATCAAATGCTGTTCCATTACACCTCGATAGCCATTTTTATATACCCAACTAAAATAACTTCATAATTATTTTTTATATCCAGCATCCTGTGTAATAGGAAATTAACTTCTGAGCCAACCAAAATATCGATATTTTTTTCAGTTAATATTTAAATTAAAAAAAAAACTTGTTTTCATAGTTTTTCAATATTTCGTTACAATATAATTATAGTAAAGAATGATGAATTAACTAATGGTAATATAACTTGCTGTAAATATTTCCACATGTGTACTCGTAAATATTGTTTTAAACATAAAATTCCCGTGCCAACAACAACCATGTATAGTTAGGACGGCTAGATTAATTTCCACCCCTTCATATACAACATAAAGAGGTAAATAATCCATATATTAATTAGTTATATACTTACTGTACCTCGTAAAACGAAATCCGCAATATTTGAAGAGCACCCCATTATGCATTAGGTAATGAAAGATCGCAGTAATCCTCGTGCAGTAATGTAAACAGCCTCTGGCACCCTGGCCTATCGAAGGGGATGCCCAATTTGAATCCTTGAATTTGTTTTTTGTTGCAGATTCCCAGATGCAGGGATATTGATGTAGGTTTCATATTTAGGGGAATTTGTTTACATGTTCTTGCCTCTGCCAAAATCAGCTGCACACAACAGGGTAAGTAGAGGGAACCTAGTGTTAAGATATAGATTCCGTTTTCTATTGTCGGCTAAAATCTAAAGGCGTTTTCGGCCAAAATCAGATATTAATGTATAAACATATATAATGTATACATAATATACTGTTTACACTTTATTTTTTTGTGTCTAAGTAGTGTCAGTTTGTGTACGGAAATTGTGTCCGGAGCTGTTCAAATGCAAACTGATATTAGCGTATGTGTGTTTAAACACACATAATATTACATTGATGTATTGAAATTCAACTATACTACACACGCAACGACATGTTCATACATGATATTATCATTATAATTATCGTGTCACAATGCTTTTTTTCAACTAGAGACACTCATTTTTACACAGAGACACTCGATGTGTACACTGTGTAAGCCGTGTATAGTCCTAGTCCATTCTTTCCTTTAACGTCAAAAAATCTTGAAACAATAAAAATATATGACATACACATTTTATCTTTACTCTTGTATATAATTTTTTTTTGTCGTCGCTGGTCATCCAAGCAGGTATATCCTGATTCAAGTGCAAATTTTCTACCAAATTGGAGAACAAAGAGTGCAATGTATATGGCAAAACAATATTGTAAGATTACAGTACATATGTTTATAATTTATTTTGTTAAGAATAATAACAACTTTTGGATTATTTTGTTTTCTAAATAATTTAAAATAACAACTGTTTAATTTAACTTTTTTATTTAATTATTACTCAAAACCTTAAAAATGAAATATAAATAAAAAAAATCCTTTATCCGAACAATTACTGAAAGTACATACTTGTAGTAAAAATCCGTGATTTTTTAAATAAAAAATATTCTTTGTTCCAAACACCCGCTGAGCAGCGACGGGCTCGTTTTACTTACTTTAAAAATGAATGGATTTTTTAATTGGAACATATTCGCGGATCAATCGTTTTTTACCGAAGGGAGAGAAACGCCTCAAGGTGTTTGGTCCGGACGAGTAGGCATATTGGGAGACAATCTGGCCCCCTACGATAACCTAACAATGGAGGAGAAGGAGAGAGTGTGCTTATATTTGTTGTATATATTTATATATTGAGATTATATTGTAAAAATTTGAACTGTAGGTGCCTATACATAGTAAAAATAAAAAAAATTAAATTAGCTTCACGCTATATCCCGCACACAGCAGGGTAGGCAGAGGGAACCTAGTGTAAGACACTCCGTTCCCCACTTTCTGCCGAATTTTGGAGGCATTGCGTGTTGAGTGGCAGAACTCAACGCCGCGCTTTGCCTCGACACCAGAGCGAAGAAATGGAAATATAAATTTAAGTAAATATTTCATCTCCTCGAGTGGGGATCGAACCCACAACCAGTCGTTTTTCAGTCACACCTTGTGCCACTGCACCACGACTGGCCTCTAAACGTCTTGTGTGTTCTACTCCCGTTCGAGGTAAATAAAATATTTTATAGTACATTTTTTTCGCTTTGGTGTTCACAGCTTCCACAATTCGGAGGAAAATTGGGAACGGAGTTCCTAAACACTATGTTCCCTCTAATTACCTAGATATTTATTGCCGTCTACTTAGCCGTGCCAATGTCTATAGTTTACAGCGTTGTAAGACGTCGCTTGTACTGTAAAACGTCGGCTCGTACCAAATTGTAAGAACGTGAATTCACGGGAGGTACCCTGAAAGTATTAAATTCCTTATGAGTTTTGAAAATTAGGGGAAATTTGCGGCATAAGCGCCTATATCTTTGATTGCGTTGACTTAGAAGTTTCATTTTCCCACAGCTCTAAAGGACAGTAGACCTGAGTATTTTATATAACCTTCAACTTGATACCTCCACACGTTCCTGAGGAAAGGGATCGCCTCATATTGACGGCCTTTATTTGAATTTGATTACACATTTAGATGAAATGATCTATAAAATATATAACAGTAAATTCTCTTCAACCGATTTATGAAAGCTGCACTTCAAGTAACGATTTTAAGTAAGCTGATAGATATTAAAAGGGTATAAAATGGTAGGCGTGAGTTATCCGTTCACCTGGCGGCGATCACGACATCGCGTCGCTTACACCAACTTACTTTTTAGTAAGGCCGTTGATTGAATCTATTTGTGTATAATTATATTATATTAGGTAAGTTGTGACAAATTTATACATGTATAAAGCGAAAAGCGCAGGATCGATCGTCGTGGACATCCTTATGGGAGGCCTATATCCAGCAATGAGCTGATGCGCAAAAATCTGATGCTCATAATGACTTCTATATACGTACATACATGTATGTAAAATACATCAATATGTTGATTAGGGCAAATCTGGAAAGTCCTTAACAATATGTTCTTGAACTTGACTTATTTAAATATGCGCTAGGTGGCAGCAAATCACAAATCAAATCAAATTTAATTTATTTTAATTTATTTATATGGCGGAACTCATTGTGCTTTTTATCTTAATCAGAGCGAGGAAAGTAAAATAATTGAAATGTTATTGCCATTCCCGTAATTATCTCATTCCGTCACACAAACATCTGTTCCAGACGAAAATTAAATTAATTATTATTATTTTGAACTATAAAGTAGTTCTGAAAATGATATAGAAGATCAAATTAATGATTAACGTGATTGATTAATCATTATCATATTAATTAAACACATTAATCATTAATTTGATTTTTACCGGACACCTGATATTTGTGGCTGAGACAATTATTTTATAAGTTCATTTGCGCTATCCAAAATTAATCAACTTTTAATTTTTAACATATGCAAATTGCCGCGTTGAGTTTTACCACTCAACACGCTATGCCACCAGAATTCGGCAAAAAACGGGAAACGGGAACGGGAACTTCCTTAATGGGAAGGACATGTCTTACCACTAGGTCCACAGGTACTCTGCTACACACGACGGGTATAGAGTGAAACGTCTTAGGTACTGAGCTGCTTCTATACATAAAGATAGTATTATTCGTGGTATCTTGAACGGAGCTACCAATTTTGAAGATTTTCCATACATAAGGATAGTATCGTCCGTGGCAATGTGGGCTAGGTACATCGCGGCAGGCGGTAGGCGGGGCGGGCTATTTGTCAGCGGCTCGCGGCGGTCACGACGACGATAAGGATGCGACCACACGGGTAAATCTACTAAAGATTAGTTAGTATCTGTGCCTTAGTTCTTATTAAAAAAAAACTTTTTCATGTGACAGATTATGAAAAAGAATAAAATTGTTAGAGCTTTTCTATAATACCTATAATGTTATTCCTTGTAAATAAATTAATCTTTTCAATATATTAAATTTTGAAATACTTTCATGAGAAAAATATCTTACATTTTTATATATATAAGTAGTCCTTTAGTAAATAATTTAATTAAAACAAAAGAAAACAATACAAACAAATATTTTATTTCCTTATCTACAACCAAATAAAATATAATTAATAATGTCCATGTAATAATAATAAAACATGTTTTTAAGGACAAGATTGAAGGAAATGCGATGTAAACGTGGTAGAGGATTCCAGAGTAAGCTTCCGGCTATCACGACGTATGACAAGTAAGATGCGGCCATAAAAATGTAAACTCATTTTTATTTAACAAAAAATAAAACCAAGGCAAAAAGGTTTTATATGTATGTATAGTAAAATGAAAGTTAGTAAATGTATCATAAAATTTATGTACATTTTCGTTAAAATAAAATTACTTTTCCTTCTTACTGTGTCTCCAAAATATTTTTTTTTTTCGCTATTTTCTGAACTTATTTGATAGAGTAAGCTCAAAAGTTTATGATCTATTTAAAATAATAACCTTTATCAAATGAACAAGTGCCATACATTTTTTTTAATATTCTTTTCTATACCTAATAAAAGTTTTTATACAAGATAACCTTCTCATTGTGTTGTTCCGGCTGTCCATTGTCTTTCAATCACTCAGTATTGAAAGAGTTTTATATTTTTAAATGTACATTTTATCTTAAATTGAATACACAACCAAACACACTTAATAAAATATTGAATATATCAAAAAATATATTAAAAATCATAACACATCCCATGTGTAAGCGTCCGTAGCCGGCGCGCGACTGTTCGCTCGCGTGCCAGTAATTGCCAAGTGTTCCTTTTGAAGAACTATCACGACTTTTTCGCTCCAAATATATGTATATATATATATATATAGATATTGTTTTTTTTTTCTTTCCATTACATTCTTCGCATACAGGCAGGCCAATTTTGTGCGTTCGAAAATTCGAAGTATTCATATAATCAACCTGCGATGTATATTATATAATGATGCTTAATACTACTTAATGGATTAAACAATTTGTTTTGATATACATATATTTACATATTATATGTTTTATATCTGATTACACCTTTTTTTTATCAAACCTTATTAAAACTATACTGTCGTGAAGTAACGGCACAGTTTTACTAGATCTGCGGCGGCTGTGGATTCGATTCTCACTTGGGGGAATATAATGTTTTTATTTCTTAGCTCTGGTTACAAGACAAAACGTGGTGTTGAGTTCCACCACTTAACACAATATCTCGAAAATTGAGTGACAAGTGGAGAACTGACTTAAAACTTAGTTGGCTGGTCTAGCTGGATCTCCCCTTTCTTTGTATTCTTTTTTTTGAGATACAGAAGAACGAGAGGAAGAACGTTGCATTATTTCTCTGCTTGTTTGTCATATACACAATATTAAATGAAAATATTCAATACTTAGTTGGGTACAGCGTGAAGCATTTGATTTTTATTAAATACTTACAAAAATGTTATTAATTATAAAGAAATTGCTAATTTATACAAACCAAAGTTCTTTCGAAATTTCGTTTCTTCTCTCGAAATTTCTATGAGTATAAGGACCTACCTGGCGTCGCATCGACACAAGCGGGTGACTGTAAGCGTAATAATTTGTGAATCCGATTCCTATTCGAAGAAATAAAATATACTTATTTCTATTTCTTAGCTCTGGGGTTAGGCAAAGCGCTTCGTTGAGTTCCGCAATGCCTCCAGAATATGGCGGAAAATGAGAAGCGGAGTGTTTTAACACTAGGCTCCGTCTTACTACCCCGCAACCGCATGCGGGGAGCATTAGACTGAAGAAGAAAACGTTAAAATATATTTAAATAAATAAAATTTAATAAATAAGCTTCATACTGTATCCCGCAAACAGCAGGGTAGGCAGAGGGACACTAGTGTTAAGACACTCCTTTCCCCGCTGTCCGCCAAATTCTGGAGGCATTACGTGTTGAGTGGCGAAACTCAACGCCGATCTTTGCCTCGACACCAGAGCGAAGAAATAAAAATATAAATGTAAATAAATATTTCATCTCCTCGAGTGAGGATCGAACCCACAACCAATCAATTTTGCAGTCACACTTTGTGCTTCTGCGCCACTGGCCTCGAAAATATATTTGTTTATTTTTGTTTATTAGACTTGTCACAGTAAATTGAGTAGTTCTTGGTTGTGTGCAATCACTTTAGAGATTAGCTCTATCATCCAAAATCAATATTAATGTTGTATTGCGCTATACAGCATACTTTGTAATCTACAAATAATCACAAGTGCGCTATAACTAAATATATTTCTTTTAATCTTCAAAGAGTACGTCAAATGGGCTATTAACAATATTATAGTTAAATAATCCACCACGTAGTGATGCGACTGCGGAAAGCAATATCGATAATAATGTTTAATATTTACGATATGGGAATATTTTCTTATTGTTATTTCATGCGTATTCTACCGTCTATTTTATTCAATATCTATTTATTAATAAAGCAAAATCATTAAATAGAAAAATAAGGAAACAGAACAATCTGCGTTATGCAACTGAAATGGCCAACCTGTGGCAGTGTATCCAGGTGGATACAACATGGGTACTTTCAAAAGCGCATCTATTTCCGCCTTAAAGGCCGGCAACACACCTTTTGTTGCTCCTCTGGTGTTGCACGGAGTCGTGGGCGGCGGTGATCACCTGCCATTAGGTGACCTGTACGCTGTTTTGCGTTTGCCTTGTCTTACAAAAAAAAATCTTTACTAGATTCTTTTTCCCGCTTTCTGCGTATTTGGATACGTTACTAAGTAGGTGGCGAAATCCAAAATTATACTTTGTATTTTTAAATAAAACAGCAACTTCTATCTATAAGTATACATAAATATTCCCTCCATTGAAATTTGAATTCAAAACCATCTCGTTCGACCAGCTACGTCTTAAATACATCATAGCCGCTATAACGGCACATCGAAAATATAGAGTTTAGAATTAAAATGGTCATAAAGTGAGGTACACTTTTGCGCCTCCAGTGGTAATATCGATAAATTAAACAACACTCGTAAAAACCGAAGTTGGAGGAGGGCGCTAATCGGGCAGTTATTTAGATAAAGTTTAGGGGTAATTTCCATAACGCTAATCGTTGAGGGTGCACTTTTGATACCCTTATTTGGGCCGCAGATTCTGTTACAGAACTACATATTATATATTTTGATCATAATATATATTTTCTTATCTCTACGTATGTCTTGAGTGGTCGTTTGGAAACGGTTAGTTTAAAACTCAAACAGAAAAGTTCGGTACTTCTTCTTGTCCATTTGTTAAGACCATGGCATGGAAAGATTCTAATAAAGCACACACTAACCATTTTGGTGATTTAATTTTTAATTTAATTTAAGATTTAGATACTTTATTATTTACTTAATTATAAATTTTGCATTATGTTTTACTTTATCATATATCAGCTTCTTGCTGTATTCCGCACACAGGAGGGTAGGCGGAGGGAACCTAGTGTTAAGACACTCCGTTCCCATTTTCACTGTTGTCTGTTGTCACAAAGTCACACTTTGTCCCCCTGTGTCATAACTAGCCTTTATTTTACTTTACTTTATTATTTGTTTAATAATAAATTTTGCAAAATATACTTATGAAACATTAACCACTTTTCAATAAAAAGCAAAAGTAATGAACGAAACAAAAATATTTAAAAAAAAACAAATTTTTTTGTATTAAAATAACCTACCCTATGATGACAAATTGAAATCCTTCACAGAAGGGGTGCGGTGACAAACAATGGTTTTCTTTATTTAAACTAAACTCACCCTGCCCAATGACAAATTTTGCCAATTGTTAACCCACCGAGCTACAAACTAAATTAATATTTTATATAAAGTTAGGGTTATTTCTAGAAGAAGACTGTTTCTAGAAGACTAGAAAAAGAAAACCAAAGAGTACAAATCTAAGTTTTGTCGTCTTATTTGACACAGGCCCAAGGAAGTTATTTACTTCCACGCTGCATCCTGCATATAGCAGGGTAGGGACAGGGAATCTGGGAATGTGGTGTTCCGTCACTCCGTCCCCATTAAAACACTTTCGTTCCCTACATTAGGCCGTATTCTCAAAGCATTGCGTGTTGAGTGGCGAAACTTAATGCCGCTCTTTGAGTCGCTTCTAGAACGAAAAAATTAAAATATATTAATATTTCATTTCCCTGAGTGAGGGAGAGAAGTGGCACGTTATGGTTCTCATTAATTAGTTGATTTATTTTAAATTTTATCAATTTATGATAAAAAAATAGATTTCATTAACGCGCAGACAATCTACAAAACAACATTATTTGTTAACTTTTTAAATAAAATTACGAGAGCCTTTCATATCGAGAATAGTTAGTTTATATTGAGACGGTAAAACTGAACAATTAATTATTAATTGTATATTATTCTATCTATCTATATTAATTATTAAAAATCAACTTCACGCTGTATTCGCACACTGTTCACCACTTCCTGCCGAAATCTGGAGAGATTTCGTCGGAAAGCGACCACTCAATACGCAATGACTCTGCATTGCGAGTTCAATGGCGGAACTCAACGCCGCGCTTTGCCTTGAAGAAATACAAATAAATTTAAATAATTATTTCATTGCGTTTGACAGTCACACTTTGTGCCCCTGCGCCACTACTGGCCTCGAATTAATATAAAAATATTTATATTTTGTAAGCAAAGCAATAAAGTAAGTACTTTTAAACTTAGATATACATATAAATGCAATAATAATGTGAACACGACACATGCCATTTGAAGTTATAATATAAAAAATAATGGCACAGATAAAACTAAACTTCTTTTCTTTTTACTTTGACTTCAGTCTATAATCACAGGTGTTTTGTATCTAATAAATTGCCGCCAATTTGCATTTAACCTTACCATCGAGCCTAGGTAATAGGTCATAATCATTGACCCGCCTATAACTGTTGTCTAAATTATAGAAGGGCTGTAGAAATCGCAAGCCTATAACGTCATTATAATATAATTACACAATTTTTGTTCTTTTATTATTGTTGATGTAATTTTAGTTAAAAGTTAAAAGGTAATTTTGAACATGTTCTGTAATCTACATTAATATTTAATATATAAAATATAATGAATATTGTTTTATTCCGTTCGCCACTTTCTGCCTAATTCTGAGTCGCAGAACTCAACGCCGCGCTGAGCCTCGACACCAGAGCGAAGAAATGGAAATATAAATTTAAGTAAATATTTCATCTCCTCGTGTGTGTGTGGGGGAGTGGGGATTGAACCCAGAACCAGTCGGTTTTACACACTGGCCTCAAGTGACTGGTCAAGTGGAGAAGGGAGTGTCTTAATACTAGGTTCCCCCTGCCTACCCTGCTGTGTGCGGGATACAGCGTGTAGCTAATTTATTTTATTGTCTTATTTCATGTATTTAAAACTGTTTTTAATTCTTTATTGCATCTGTATTATTGCACTTTCTTCACTTTCCGCCCGGTGGATAGAACAGCATATAGTATTTACTATAATATAACAATAAAGTATATATGTAGTTATTATGAATATTGTATAAAACAGAAACTTGTTTGTTTTTTTATAACAATCTTAAAGGTTAATGTAATGTAGTTTAAAACATTAGAAAATTTTTGTTCAGTAGGTGATAGCAAAGCGGCAAACACTAAAAGACAGTTATTTGCTTTATTTATAGAGTACATAGTAATTTGAAGTGAAAGGCGACGCCGAGACTGTATATAATAAGAAAATAATAAATGACTAATATAATCTAATCGATACATCTATCGACACGATGGTTTCAAAGTTTGCGTGGGCGCATAACTGGTCAGACGTAGCTGGGTTAAGTATATAAGTTATCTTTTCAAAAGTAGTAACCGATTTTGTCTATATTAAATATTATAAACAAATATTAGCTGATCGCTGGATACAGCTTGGGACACGGCACACAGCAGGGAAGACTTAGGGAACTTAGTGTCAAGACACTTTCTCGCCAAGTTCTGGCGGTGCACGAGAGCAAAGAGATAAATATTTCATTTCCTCCAGCGAGGATTGAACCCACAACTAGTCGCTCTTCCAATCACACTTGTCTTGTGCCTCTGCGCCACGTCTCGCCGCATATATGTATAAGCCACTCTGCTTATTTAATTGAACACACCAATCAATCTCAAAAATTTTTAGTATGAGTTTAAAAAAATGTTCTTTTGGATAGTCCATTTATCAAGCAAGCATTTGATAGTCCATTTGTCTAAGGGCTATACAATTCACGTTACTTGTCTATCTAGTAGTCTATCTAGTATCTTTATATAGTATATATTGTTGTACTTCAATCCATTGACCCACTGTACCTGTGGTTAGAGTTACCTTAGGCACGTAGAATGTGTATATGACACATCATACAATATTGTTAGTTATTTTTATTTTAATAAATATTTAATTAAAAGCCAATGTTAAGAACAATTATCCTTGTAAGAATACATCCGTTCAATATATTAAAAGAAAGAAAAGAAAAAGAAGAAAAAAAAAGAAGAAAGAAAAAGAAAAAGAAAAAGAAAAAGAAAAAGAAAAAGAAAAAGAAAAAGAAAAGAAAAAAAATAGAAAAAGAAAAAGAAAAAAAAAAGAAAAAAGAAATAGAAAGAAAAAGAAAGAGAAAAAGAGAGAAAGAAAAGAGAAAAGAGAAAAAGATATAGAGAAAGAGAGAGAGAGAGAAAGAGAGAAAGAGAAAAAAGAGAGAGAGAGAGAGAAATAGATTTTTTTCAGCTTCACGCTGTATCCCCCATAAAGCAAAATAGGCAGAGGGAACCTATTGTTACGATACCTCCTTTCTCCACTTCCCGCTGAATATTTAGATAGGTACTCTTTTATTTTATCTAAACCTGCACTCATCGAGTATATCTGACACTTGTTCTATAATTATGTACGTATGTAGCTAGTAGACACGTAGCAATTATGCTGATAGATGCTATTATTTCTTAATGACGTAGAGAAATGTCGATAATGCCACGTGTTCACCCTTGATTAAGTAACTTTCAACTGTAATTAAGTTGAAGTAAGTGAAGATAACTATAGATAACAATACTTTAATCTTAAAGCAGACAAAACGCGGTGTTGAGTTCGGGCTAAGAACGGAAAATGTGGTTTTAACTTATTTAAAATTGATAATAATGCTTATTTTATAAGCAATCAAAACCAAGTTCCTTTCAGATTAATTTGATTTACATACAGGTAGGATTTGATTTTACTGATACTTCTAATGACATTTGAATCATTTATTATATATATATACCTTTATTTTACCCACCTTTTATATTTAAATTAAGCTCTTGAATTCTGTCATATTTCCTAGTCTAAACCTACATACGGTATATACTTACATCTTGAAACGATTATAAACTATATATATATATTTCACAAAAACCCTCTTTATAAATAATTGCCTATTACAACAATAATAATTTTAATATTTATTTAAATACCTATTCTTCATACAAATGAAATATTTTATTATTCCAAACATTAGATAATTATAACACTTAAGCAACACGGACTTTTTATGATATTTAATGTGAGTTAAAAGTTTTAAATGCGCATTGTATATGGGGACTAATCATAGGGCGGTGCGGCGCGGCGCTTAAATTTCAAATCCCGGGAAAGCCGGGTCACGCCATAATTAATGTCCGGGACAGCTATCCCGCGAACATACCCTTTTTATTCCCTGACATCGTGTGAATTTTAATGTGTTTTTGTAGATTGTATAATAAAAAAAAAGATAATAAATGTAAAACCCTGTCAACAGATAATTAAGTGTTTATGTTGTAGTAAAAAAAAAGAATATGACAGATAAAACATAAACATGCAAATATACAAGATTAATCGATTAAACTCAAGATTATTAGGGACCAATAAAAAAATTAAGAAGCCATTTGCAAATTAGCACCTAAGACAAATAAAAACACCGCCGCCACGACACTTTGGAGCTGAAAGGGCGCCGCGGTGCCAGCGCGTTTGTGGGCACTCAATAAATTAGAATGCCTAATCATCCCTAATTGGGACGTGTCGTGACCCAACCTAACCTCGGGTCGCCCCAACAAGAACAAAATAATGCAAACATAATGATACGTAGCGTTTCGAGATCGCTCAGCTCTTTTAATTTTCAAACGTTAAACTCGACGTCCGTGTACTGTAATTATCGTCGCGTTTCCGAACTTAAGTATAAGGATAGAGATATTAATAATCGTGTGTTTGCTTTTTTCTTGATTTATTTAGTTTTATAGATATGGTAAAATTAGTGGTTGTAATGGTTTTTGGGCTATACGCTAATGGTTATAAATGTATGTGACCGATGTTCCGATGTTTTACCGGTAAATGCCGAAAACAAGCCTGTTATGATGTTATCGTCGTGTGCGATTAGTCTGTTCGTGGAAGTCGTTGCGATTTAGCAAAAATATTTCCACCAAGTTGATAATTTTAAAATTATATGATTGCTATTTATATAGAAGATATGAGTAATTCAATTTAGAGGAAAATTTTGTTCTGCAATACTTATTTGACAACGCCAAATTAAAAAGTTCTGTATACAATTTCAGTAAAGTTCAGAGCTATTAATACGAGTAAATATATAATTTTATTTTTATCTAGCCATGCGGTGACGTATCAAGCCACAGTGTTATGACATTAATACATTTACTTTTTTCCACTTGAACTTCGATATACATACAAACAAATTAATTGAACAATATGATACATATAAATAATCCATAAACTATAAAGAGATGCTATCCCATAAAGCGTTTAAAGCAGATACAAAACACCTATTTAATGCTCGTATACCATCAGAATATCTTTAATGCTCATTCAAATGTATCGTCACGATAAATCATTTAGCATATTTCATGCGAGTTGATATCGCAATTTACATCGCACCCTCCGCGACCGCAGACCAACTACACGCTTTCCTAATTGAGCCATTTCACAGATAAGTAGATAAAACACGGAATAGGCCAAAACCCTAAATTATGCGTATTATTTGCATATAATAACTGGGGGGTGACATGATATCCTTTATGGTACCATAAAATAGGTTATCCCCTCGGAATTAACAAACGAAAATAAACTTTATAACAAAATAGTAAAATTTGAAATCGTTTCTATCAAAATCACAGATAGGGATGTATAGAAATGTTGTTAAAGTTGAGTTTTATTGTGCGGGACTGTATCCCGGGGGACACGATGATGCGACAATCCCGCACTGCAAATGCTGTTATGCAGATTTCGTAATGATGCTAGTTACGTGTCGTTTTGATGATGCGGTTCTTTATAAGTGAGACGAATTTGTTTGTTTTAGGGAGTGGTACCGATAAGAATTTTCATATACAAAATTTATTTATTTAAGGGGCCAGTCGTGGCGCAAAGTGTGGCTACAAATGTAACACCTTGTAGGTTCGATTTTTCATTTAGGGAAATGAAATATTTCATATTTTTATTTATTCGGTCTGGAAACGAAGTAAAGCGCGGCTTTGAGTTCCGCCGCTACACACAATGACTTCAGAATTCGGCTGAGAGTGTTGAACGGAAGTATCTTAATATATATTGTAGTAAGAATAGAGTGTCTTAACACTAGGTGCCCGCCCATGTTCCCTCTGCCTACCCTAATATGCGCGGGAAACAGCGTAAAGCAAAAAAAGATTTTTTTATTGTGATTTTTTCATAATATAAATTAAAAATAAAGAAAATGTAAAGTAGAAAACTAAATAATGCAACTTAAGTTTTTATTAAATGAATCCATAAAACTTTGATAATACAACATTGTGCTTTATATTTAATACTATTGTTTTCTTATTTTCCTTTTATAACGTTCCTTTCATCATCACCCTTCCTTTAATGTCAAGTGTACTTTCGACTATAATCTGTTATCGTAGTCTTGTAGACTCACAGTGAGTATAGAGTACTTTATAAATATTTTAGATACCCAAATATTTTACCTAATGTTTTTAGAATTATTTTGACTTATTTTTAATCACTTTCCTAACTACC
Organism: Heliconius charithonia; assembly: GCA_030704555.1. Taxonomy (NCBI): domain Eukaryota; kingdom Metazoa; phylum Arthropoda; class Insecta; order Lepidoptera; family Nymphalidae; genus Heliconius; species Heliconius charithonia. The sequence goes on from CM060819.1 coordinate 16,080,336, forward strand.
AATAAAACTATTGAGAGGAGGTCGTTAATTTAAAACAAATGTTGTATTACTCATACAATGTTATTATACTATTTTCGATATAAACCTTTGATAGATATTTTTTTAGTAAGATAGATAATTTATTAATTTTGTATAATAGAATTAATATCAGGTTGATACTAGCGCAGAAGACAACCTTTAGAGAATTAACATCACGCTATATCCCGCACATAGCAAGGTGTAACATAATAAAGTGGGAACGTAATGCTAAGACATTTCGTTACCTATTAAGACACTTTTATTCCCCTCGTTCTGCTAAATGCTTGAGGCATCGCATGTTGAGTAGCTGAACTTAACGCCGTACTTTGCCTCATTACCAGAGCGAAGAAATGAAAATATAAGAGATAATATTTTAATGAGATATATTAAAATTTTCATAACAAGTCGTAAGTGTTTTTCGAGGCTATTGTGGCGCAGTGATACAGCACCTGGCAGTAAATTCGGTGGTTGTAGATTCGATCCCCACTCAGGAGAAAGATTACATCCCACATTTGTAAGACACCTTTGGGTTCCACCACCCAACATCTCCAATTAGGGTAGAAATCCTAGAAGGGAGTGTCATAACACTAGATTATCTGATAGCCTACTATAAGACAAGAAAGAAAAACAAAAACTTTTTTTTGTGTCTACATGTAGAAAATAACTTTTTGTTAAGATTTATAGTATATAATATAACGAACTTTGGATATCTAATGTTTTTGCATTTAACAAAAAATTACCATACTAACAATAAGTGATCCATCTTCCAGATGGTATAAAACTTATCAATAAGTGTTTAATATGTTGATTGGCAAATTTCGTTAAAACTATAAAGAAATAAGTTTCACGAAACAAACAAAATGTAATTATAAAATATCTTTCATGTGACATTTTAATGTAAATTAATACAAACAATGTTGAAAGTAACCAACCTAACCTTTAAAGTGTGTGTTGTGTAAAAAAAAACTAATAGATCAAGAATTTAAAACGTCCGCCATCGTTTCAACAATTATAAGTTTTAACCTAATAAGAATGTATTAGAACGCACTAAGCTCAGGAAACCACTTTTTCGAATTGAAAAAATTTTTTTTGTCAAATAGTCCACTTATAGGAGATGGCTATATGCTATATACGAGTATATTACATTACATAATCAATTCGATGTGTCAGTTACCTCAGGCACTTGGAATATATAACGTGGCATACACAACTCTAACTGATTTTCGTTTGACCACACGGGAGAAACCGTACGTAAAACATAGTTACTAATATAGCACAGACCACAAAATTACTAATAACGTGCAAATTCCTACCAAGGGCCATAACGAGCTTACTATTAGCCCCAATCCCGGGAGAACTGATATTTCATTACGGCTGGGAAAGCGTGCGGAATAAAGTCCGGGATAACGTTGAGTACAAAAATCAACACAACACTATTCTTCGTGTTGTTCATTTTAAGAGTGGTATCGGTGATATAAAATATGGATGTGGTATATTCATTTAATTGTTGTAAACTTTAAACTTATTTTGTATATGGAAACCAGTATTTCCATAATATATACAAATATAATAATAGATGATTATTATAATAAGTACCTATGCATTCTTCAATGCTATTCAGTCCAAACAAAAAGAACAGAATATCTTGACACTCGTTTCTCTCCACGAAAGAAAAGAATACGGGATAAAGCGTTAAGCTGGAACAAAATGTTTTTATGATAAATTTGAAACCAATTCTCCAAATTAATGCTAAAGAAATAAAAACATAAAAAAAAAATATCTATCAATAATTAATTGCACAATTGCTTTTTAGAGCACGACAAAATAAAACTTAATTTAACCATTACCTAAGACTTTAAATTAGTTAATAAAAAAAACATAAATATAAAAAAAAAAAATTTTACAAAGAAATATATTAAATCAATTCATATCCATTTAAATAGTACCGCCGTCTACTATCCCCTGAGATTATGACTGTAGGGACGTCAAGTGTCACTCAACGCGTATTGACAATACTGATTATTTATTTTTTCGCGCTGGCGACTGGCGTAGGTGACCGATGCTCGAGCTTATTGCTTTGAATATTTAAATGAAATATGAAATGTTTATTTTATAAGTATTGGATCAATTGTACTTCAATAAAAACAATGTGGTAAAATAGTTTTAATAATTAATAGTAGTTTTGTGTTTAGCTGAGTGTAACTTAAATGTGTCTGGCAGAATATTTATATATAAGTAGTGGGCTCGATTCCCACTCGAGGAAATGAAACTTATAATATTTATATATCCTCGGTGTGGCAACGAGGCAAAGCCTAGCGTTAATTTCCACCACTCAACTCGCAAAGCCTACAGAATTCAGCGGAAAGTGGAAAATGGAAATTGGGACTCTTGATGGGAATGCGATGTGTGAACACTAGGTTCCTAGGTTCCCTCTGCTATGTGCGAGATACAGGGAGATATTAAATCTTCATATTTATTGAAATGTGAATTCATTCAAAATTCTTTACATAGGCTATCCCTAGTTTTATTAAAAAAAATGCAGCGTTAAGTTCTTTCACGCAACATGCCATGTCTTTACACGATAAATATAGGGCTTAATAATGTAAATATACCTATCTCGATATGTGACAGATACAATGTTTTACATACAAAGTTTCACATTTAAATAACTATTATTATTTACATCCTGAAGTGTTTAATGTTAAGTTTACTTATTGATTTCCACTACACTACAAAGTGCCCACGGAGTTAATAAAAGTGGTATGGCTGAACAAATAACGTCACGTGACCCCGCTGGCGGTCACGTGGCCATAGATATGATCTTTCGCGCGCAAAATTGTCTATGCCCAGGTTTGACGTTAGACCGTTATGGTGAAATTGCTTTTTGCTCCTGACAGCGTATTAGGATGTCGCTTTGAGCATTGCGTAAATAATCTTTACATTGTGAGGTTTTATATATATATACATATATTAAGTTTTAATCACTATAATACTTTTTTTAAACATTATGTGTATTCCATAATTTTCTGAATATGCTTTTACATAAATACATGAAAAGACCGACATCTAGCATTTTAAATCGGCTTGTCAAAATAAGTAACATTTAACAACTACCTATTTAAATTTAAAGGAAAAAAACATAGCCTCGTTTAATTTGCGTTAGTTTTACGACCGCGTTATTAGTAAGAAGCGGTCACACTTAAAAATATATAGCAAAGAATTAATCTTCACTTTATTCCTAATTACCGAGTAAGCTGTAGGCAGTTCCTTGATTACCTGTGACCGATTTTTCGACTTTTTAGTACATCGCTTCAGGGGCCAGCTGTCAACGGACCAAATCGTTTATACGCGATAAAATTTATAATTATAGTTGTTACGGTCAATTAATCATGATATAATTGAGATTTCATTGAATAGAAAAGGTCAAGAGAATGTCGTAACGTATGTCTATAGCTTATACTGAACGTTGAAAGTATCGACATTTGCTCCTCGCTAGCTATACTTAGCTAAATTATATCAGCACAAACTTTAAATCTTCTAATTTTCTTGATTTTTTTTTATTTAATCAAACGTATCGATTGTGTGAGATACACAGAGCCTGAAAGCTCAAAAGAAGTTTTGATTTAGATGCACCACTTATTTAAAAAAATATCGATAGTATTTCTATTGGATGGCACAATGTAAAATTAAATTCATAAGTATTAAATTAGTATAAAAAAATAAAACCTTACGAAACCGTTTCTAGAATTTACCAAAACTCCAAAACGAATGCTCATAAAACATTGTATTAAAAAATAACATAAAAAAAAAAGAGAATATCCTCTCCACCCTCCACATTCACGATATTTAAAAAAAAACAACAATTGTCATTACCACCACCGCGCTATTACCGTGCACTTGATGTAGAGCCACGCGCCGCGGGCCCTCAATTTGAATAATGCCCGATCATATCGCGGACCGCGGTACGGCACCCGCTATAAGACCGTCTTACTTCACAACTACGGTTTAGATTATAATTTACTTTATGTATTGCACGGAGGAAATCTTTTGATGACCAGACGTTTCATTTTGTTGCATTTTGCTAAATTATATGGCCGCTATTCATTTTTTTTTCGTTTTGTATTTCGTTTTGTAGAGAAGATTTTTCGTAAATAACGTTCGGTGTTACGCTTTATCTCGAAACGCAATATCTTTAAAAAATTCTATGATTTTAAGTGGTCATGCTATCTGGTTGTATGGACTATCAGACACAAAAATGTTTTTTCTTTTCAAACCCGTATTAGATTATGCTCTAGATAAGCTAAGATAAATGATGTAATATGTTGTTAAAACATGTCATTTATCAGCTTTCGCCTAATTTTAAGACTGTGGCGGAACTCGACGCCGCGCTTTGTCTGTTACTAGAGAGAGGAAATGAAAATACCAAACCATCGTCACGACGGCCTCGAACAAGAATTTATGAGAAATTATATTTAGATAGCTATTTATAGGAATGTTTTATTGCTTCATCCATAATATAGGAATTAATCAAATAATAAACTGAGCAAACATAGCGACAGAGTTTACGGCGCCTTACAAAACGACCTTTAGACACGCATGTCCGCCATACAAATATGTACTACAACTTAATGCAGAAATTGCAATATTTAATGAAAATATATTTTTAGCCTTTAATAAGAAATAAAATAATAAATCATTATATTCCGTGTATGTGGAAGAGGCTAATCCAGTCTTTAGAAAAATACCTATAGTCATAATAATAAAGTACATTTTTTTTTTAAATATATGTTCAAGATATCCAAGATTGTGTTACCTAGAAAACAATCAATCAAATAATCATGTTATTGTTTTTTTTATATTTAAATGTAAAAAATAATAATGGTCACTAATCAATCCACATTACATTAGGTCCACGTACATTAGGTATGTCTTTTATAATGAAGCATTTAAAAAATATATACTTTTCTTAAACTTTGTTTACTTAACCCTACAAAGTTAAATCATCCTACAATATTATTTTTTTAAAGCTACTAGTATAAACTATTAAACTGTCTTTCATATTTCCGCATGCAACGATAATTAAAGCAAATATTCATGCTTTATTCCTTTTCATTCATGCTTTATAAAGCTTCATGCTTTATTCCATATACATATATTATATCGTAGCCAGAAGGAACCCAATTTTAAGATGTACCGCTCCCGCTTTTCGCCAAATTTTTCGAGTGGTGGAACTCAACACCGAGCTTTTATTTTGATGCTAGAGCGAAGAACGGAATGAATGAATTTTCTCTAGCGGGGATTGAACCCACAACGACTAGATTTTTGATTTGTGCACCCGCACTGGTCTCAAATATATAAAAATATTTATAAATCAAAAACATTTCGATAAGTTATCAGCGTTTCAAACATATATGAATAATTCTTCTAAATTCTAAGTGTCCGGTCGCGCACGGGCCCCGGTTGCCCGTATAATTAGAAAATGAGAGGGTGGCGCGCACGCAGCCGCAGGCGCGATCACTACTATCGCTCTGTATATAGTGTTGTGATCACTTCTATATATATTTTGTTTTACTGCTCAATTTTGAGGAATAGGTCTGGGCGTAGAACACCTCATAACAGTATGCTGCCGACTCCAGGACTTTTTCTAAAAAAATTAAGGCTGAAAAAAAACTTCACACAAAAAGATCAATTCAAAGTCGAAATCAAGAATTTTGGACATTGTTTACTGTATATTTATTTTAAAAGTTCAATTAAAATAATAATAAAGACTGCAAATATGCACAAACTGTATTTATATATATATATATATATTTAAATATATTAAAGAATATTGCATTCGAGGAATTTATTTTTACCACTTTGGTGAGATAATATGGAACGCTGAGTTCCATCATTCAAGATTCATTGTCTCGAATTCATAAAGTAGAAAAGTCTCTCTGCTTACTTTGCTATTCAGGATAGTAAAACTAAAATAAATAAGGTCTATCTGTCTTTCTGCCTGAAGCGTCATTACGGCCAAATAACTGAGCCGATTATGATAAAATTTCAATTTGGGAGACCAGTCGTGGCGCAGGAGCACAAATGTTCTAATTATCTAAAACATCAGCTTCACGCCGTATCCCCCGAACAGGGTAGGCAGACGGAACCTAGTGTTAAGACACTCCGTTCCCTACTTTCTGCCAAATCTGGAGGCATTGCGTGTTGAGTGGCAGAACTCAACGCCGCGCTTGGCCTCAATCTATCTATCTATTATATCGAGTGTATATTTCACTAGATATTATATTTTTATCGACATACTTATTTTCAACACTAAAACGATATACAACATCCACCTCGGGGCAGGTGGCAACATTCTTTATTTTCGAATTTTAATACAACGTGCGGCATTACGCCGTAATTCACATGTCCTTTGTCCTTTTTCACCGCGTTCATTCTTTATATGTCCATCTCTCTCTATTCAAATTTAGACGACCTTTACAAACGTCAGATCGCAAGATTTAAACTAAAGTAGTTGTATTTATAACTTGTAATTATTATATGTTTGTGATAAATGTTATATCATAATTAATATATTATTTCCTTTCCTCTTTTACATGCATTGGTATAAAAAACAGAGGATGGCTCCCTAATGTATGGCTCTACAAAATCGTTATTGATGAAGATACCTTTAATTTACACTTTGGATTTTGTCATACAATCACCTTTTTATGGAGATAAGGTAAGAATAAATAGAATTAAGTAAACACTTAACTTTCTTCTTTTTAAGGTTAATGCTGTTAGTCCCACCGGTTTTTACAGCGAGTCCGTGTGCATATAAAAGAGGATCCTCTGTCCCTGATAAACTTGCAAGCACTACGTGGCTGCTTGAGAGGATGTCGACGGCGGTATTGGCGTCCCGTGCGGGTCTCTAATCTCTTCTTGCAGCTGTCGAATGGACTGGACTTAGTTTTCTCCGCAAAACATTTGGTTTTATACGAAATGTTATAAAAAATAGCACGTTAAGCATTTAGAAGCTAGTGGTTAAGTCGTGTTTCCACACTTTCCTCCTAATTTAAAATGAAAACAATAGAAAATGGCATATAATATTCACTCGAATTGAGTCCACGCTGTCCCTTTAATCTCGGACGGACTCCATTATCAATTATAATATAATGATACTTAATAAGTTTTCATTAATTTATTGTATACAACAAGATTTATGCCGGCGCTTCTTGCAATCTATCTAAGTACTAGCTTGTTAGGCTATACCTGTCCTATATTCAATGTTTTCTTTAAAATTAATCTATTAAATATTTTCCAAAATATTCCTATAATATTTTATAACAAAAGCCCTGTATCCAGCACATAGCAGAGTAAGGAGCCTAGGAACCTAGTTTTAAGACACTACGTTCCGTTCACGTTCCTCCACTTTCCACGGCGAGGAAATAAAATTTTATATATAATTGTTAATACAACATATATTAACAATATGTTTAAAATACATTTGAATAGGTACAATGGGTCATATTGCCGAAGCGGAGACACTAGGCAGAGGGAGCACAGTATTAAGACACTCCGATTTCAGGAGATGTTGAGTGGCGGAACTCAACGCTGCGTTTCCTGTCGTTACAGAAAAGGATGTGAAAATATTTTACATTCTCCGAGTGGAAATCGAACGCACAACCGTCGCATTTTCAATCAGACGTTGTTCCATTGCACCACGAAGTAGTGTATATTTGTTTTCTGTTAATCTACGCAATTATTAATTGCTTACTGCCTATTAATTTTAGTCTAGTTTATGTTAGGTAACCTAGAACCGGTTCCACTGTAAAGTAAGCGAAGCCGCAGCCCCAGGCGCCTAATCCTATAGAGTAGCTTCACGATTTAGTGTTTAGGCTGGTAGGAACCTGGGCTATTCTTTCTTTATAAATACAGATATATGCTTATATAGACTATGTAACTTCAAATTAAAATGAACCATTTTTGCTATAACGCCGATTAAACAAAAGCCTTTAAAACAAGATCTCTATTTAATGTAAAAAAAAATGTGTTAATAGGTATAGGTAGTATAGGTAGCGTAGTGTTAAGACAATCCTTGTTACACGAAATGAAAATATATAAATAGTTTTCAAAGAAAAATAACTCTAACAATTTGGAAAATACCTTTCTCGTGTTGGCAAAGTACTTGTAGCTCTTTAACTTGTTCAATTTTTATAAAATACATAAACAAGGCTTACGATTATAAAAAACAGCACCTGAATCTTTGCATTCATTCATGATCTACGGTGTCACAGACAGACAGTCAAATTTATAATATTTTATAATATTCTTGTATCGGGAGTTCATTTCCTAGAAGGAAAATGAATATCGAGTCGTGGCGCAGTGGTACAAAGTGTGACTGTAAAACCGACTGGTTGTGGGTTCGATCCCCACTCGAGGAGATGAAATATTTACTTAAATTTATATTTTCATTTCTTCGCTCTGGTGTCGAGGCAAAGCGCGGCGTTGAGTTCTGCCACTCAACACGCAATGCCTCCAAAATTCGGCAGAAAGTGGGGAACGGAGTGTCTTAACATTAGGTTCCCTCTGCCTACCCTGCTGTGTGCGGGATATAGCGTGAAGCTAATTTTTTTTTTTTTTTTTTTTATTGCGTTCACACAAATATTGCGACCACTGCGCCACGATGATATTTAATAATTAAGTCTAGTTTTTTAGGTAGACTAAATTAATATTCATGTATGGGCCTTTACGTTCCATTGAACCTTTAAAATTTTGTGCTTGAAATGGTCATATTTAAATGCAATAAAACAAGATGGAATTTACATATTTCGCCTCATTTTGGTAATGCTATAAAATAAAAAAAATAAAATAAAAAATGTGTGAACCTCATTTTATTACATTTAAATGTAAACACGAAATCGTTAAATAACCCAACACCGCGGTGAGTCTGGTTGTAAATGCAATGTTGTGGATTCGATCCTCACTCAGGATATTTTAGAATTCTACGGGTTTTTGAGCCGTATGGAGGCGTATTGAGTGACGTAATTCAACACCACACTTTGTCTTAATACCAGAGTAAATATATTATACGTACATAGTTATGAATAAATAACCAAAGTATATTATATTTTGAAGCGAATTATTTTCTTTTCTATAGCGTGAGTTGATATGACGATTTAATAGCGGAACACTAATGTGGAACAATTTGGGTGTCAATAGAGTCCGTCATTAGCATGCCTTCGAAATGTATGACATTATGACACTGGTTGTCCAGACGCTTATAAACTAGAGTAGGTAACCTGTAAAACTGTAGAAATTCTCATGAAATTTATTTATTATTAAATAAAAAAAACTAAATCAGCTTCACGCTGTATCCCGCACACAGCAGGGTAGGCAGAGATAATCTAGTGTTAAGACACTCCGTTCCCCACTTTCTGCCGAATTCTGGAGGCATTTCGTGTTGAGTGGCAGAACTCAACGCCGCCCTTAACCTCGACACCAGAGCCAAGAAATGGAAATATAAATTTAAGTAAATATTTAATCTCCTCGAGTGGGGATCGAACCCACAACCAGTCGGTTTTACAGTCACACCTCGTGCACCTGCGCCACGACTGGCCTCATTATTAATTTTACTAATTATATTAAAATAAAAAAATAGGTTTTGTTTTTATTTTTAAGTGTTTTATTTTTATTTTCAGCTTTACGCTATGTCTCGTATCTAGCTTATATAGGTAGGAATCTACAATTTTCAACACATGATAAATGAAAGTAATTCATTTCGCCGAGTGAAATCGAAACCACGACCGCCGCGTTGATATTCAGATGCTGTACCACTGGTCCAGGATGGTTTCTAATAAGTATATAATGTAAATAAGCAATGTTCACGGCACCTAAATAAATAATTTTTAACATATTTATTTTGTGTTCCTCAAACATGGACACCCTTATAAATACCGGAGCAGATCGCGTGACAACTCAGGTCACCTCAGTCTCAACAAAGGTTCCTATGGGAAACCAACCGTAAGGATTTCAGAAATCCACTAATATACTCTAAATTGTGCCGCATGTTACACGGTAGATATTTATTTCTTTTGTTTTGGTGTAATATTTAACATTTTTTTTCTATTGGGCTTAGTTGCCATATACAAGATAATATTTTGTTTGATTTAACGCTCTCATCACAGGAACATGAATGATTGGAATGAAAAACATTTTTTGGATTGTGTCATTCTATTAGGCCAGTCGTGGCGCAGCGGCACAAAGTGTGACTGTAAACCGACTGGTTGTGGATTCGATCCCCACTCGAGGAGATGAAATATTCACTTAAATTTATATTTCCATTTCTTCGCTCTGGTGTCGAAGCTAAGCGCGGCGTTGAGTTCTGCCACTCAACACGCAATGCCTCCAGAATTCGGCAGAAAGTGGGGAACGGAGTGTCTAAAAAAAAACGCTAGGTTCCCTCTGCCTACCCTGCTGTGTGCGGGATACAGCGTGAAGCTGATTTATTTTATTTTTGTCATTCTATTAAGACAAGAATGTTTCTCGTTTAGGTGTAATCCACTGTACCTGCTGTTTCTGTTTGAACATATTATGGCTGAAAGTTATAAATATTTTTTTTAAATATATTTGCCTGATTCCAAACGAAACACTTTGTGAACCTAGTACCTATATAAACGTGATATAAAATAGAAATCTTAATATGTTCTTGCGTAAATAATTTAAAAAAATATATGATAATTAATTCTTTAATCGAAATATGAACCAACAACCACCGCAATTCAGTCAGTAGTAAAAAGTCTAAAGCACTCACACTGTTCGGTTACGTTTCGATAATATTAAGATTCGGTGTGAATGCATCCCCTCAAAAGATGCAATTATGATTTTTAGGCTATCATTTAGCTGTGCTAGGTTATTCTTTAATATGCACTTTCGGAAACCGTCGTGACTCCCATGGGTTCACGGATGGTGGAATTTGATGTTTTCAAGATTTAACAAATTATGTGCGTAATATATCTAGGGAACGTTTCGTGAGAGAAATATCTATTGTTTTTGTTTTTTGGGTATTGACATTTATTTAAATGTTATATTATTGAATATTGTTTCATCTTTGCGGCCATTTCATCTTTGCGGCTTTGAGGCCAGTCGTGGCGCAGTGGTACAAAGTGTGACTGTAAAACCGACTAGTTGTGGGTTCGATTCCCACTCGAGGAGATGAAATATTTACTTAAATTTATATTTTCATTTCTTCGCTCTGGTGTCGAGGCAAAGCGCGGCGTTGAGTTCTACCACTCAACACGCAATGCCTCCAAAATTCGGCAGAAAGTGGGGAACGGAGTGTCTTAACACTAGGTTCCCTCTGCCTACCCTGCTGTGTGCGGGATATAGCGTAAAAAAAAAAAAATCAGCTTCACCTGATATATGATTGACCTGACCTGGGATATAGCGTAAAGCTAATTTAATTTAATTTTTAAATTTATATTTCATCTTTGCTCTTCTCCGAGGTCGTGCAGATTCGGCACATCGTCTGATTCTTAATACAGCGGATGTGGGTTCGATTCCTATTTGAATTTATTGTTTTCATTTCCTCGCTTAGGCAACAAAGGAACGCATTGTCTCGAGTATTGATTATTTTAGAGGAGCGTAGATTATGAACTGCTTACAGATTCCTGCCTACCCTGTTATATGTGGATTACAAACTTAAACTTAAAATATATATATATATAATAAGAAAGGAATTTAGAACTTTAATCCGCATCAAGTGATGCTTATACTAAGTATTTTTTTTTGTGGAACATTCTTACCTTGATATCGAATATTTTTCCAATTTCAATTCAATTTCATGCCCAAGAAATAACTTTATGAGGAAAGCCCTCTATTTTTTGCCTTTCTCATATTTTTGACAAATCAAACTTAACAATAATACACAATAATAGTGCAACATCAAGATGATTTTTACTATATGTTGTTAGTGATGTAGACCTGTCTTTCGCTATATATGAATAAAATAACGCTTACACATTTCCTCATAAGGCAATTAAGATAAGCTTTCTTGGAACGCGACGGTTCCATAAAGATATACACTATCGATGCAACTGGGAAGCCTTTGGGAGTGTTCTATCGTTGGTTGCGAGTTCAAATTCTACACGATAAAATGTTAAATTCGTCTACCTACCTATATATGAATAAAATAACGCTATATATGAATGGTATTTAGCGAATGGTACACACCTACAAAATATGTTTTATTTTCTTTTTTTTTATTTTAAAGCACAGTCACCATAAATATACATAACAAAATCTATCTATCTTTATAAAAGTAACTTTGTTTTAAAAGATTAGACTAGATTGTCATGAAATCTTTCTATGTAAAATACAACATGTAGTAAAACTTATATATAGGTATGTATTTAATAATATTTAATAAATATATATAGTCACAAACTTAGTAAATTTATCGTATCAATGTCGTCACGTTCCCGTCAGCTATAAACAAAAATATGCAAATAAGAACTGACTCATAGAATAATGACAGGTTGAGCGGAACTATTCACTCGATAATGCTGTATTCACTGAATTTTATAATTCTTAAACCGTTAGTCTTTTCCCAGTAATTTGTAACCTTAATCTTTTTGCTTTTGTTTCGCTAAGATTTGAAGAGTAATAGCAAAAATATTTTAAAATATGTAGTATGAATTTTATTTTTATTTATATCCATATTTTTAAATAAATTTTTGACGCTTATTGCAAGATAGTGTTGATAATATAAATAACATAGTTAAAAAGTTCAGCTTTTATTTTTACCTATTACATGATCCTTTGCCTTAATTGACCACAAAAACATAAATGTTTTTTATATATACCTAAGCGTCCACGAAAGTAGAAGAGGGATTCCTAATCATCTTAAGACAATCTATAAAGGTTTTTTGTGGCATGATTTCAGCATTTAAAAGATTATTTTTACAGAATATTTTGCTTACTACAAATAAATATTTAATATTTTATAAAGTATTTTATTTCAAAGTGTATTTTTTATTTAAAAATGTAGTATATTTTTTGTATTTTTAAATAGGTGTCTATTATAGGATATTCAATTAATGACATATGAATACAAAATTACAAACACGAAAACCCTTTCTTAGAAGTATCTTAGTATTCACAAAAACAACGAAAAAAATAATAATATATATTTATTATTACTCCTGTATCCATTATTTTATTAATTGACTAAGTTGACGAGTGCTACTATCTGTTGTAAAATAGAATACTAATCCGTAGTGCTACAGAGGTGTCATCTAGTAGCGAATAGATTTCCATAGTATAATCTGCTTAAGTTGCCAATCGATAACTATAATACTTATTAGTAAATAAATTTTAATATAAATAAAATAAAACAAATTAAATGCCAAAATAATTTTAATTTTAAAATACTCAAGTATTTTAGTAGATATTTATACTTTTTTAGTCATCAATAATCGATCTGTGCAGCAATGTGACAGCTGTCATCGCTTTCGGCGTTATTTAGCATTTTATTTTCGCTTGTCATCCCATTCAGAAAATTAAAGTTTGATTTATAAACAGTAAGAAAATAAGATATAATTATGGCTTTACTAGATCTTTGTCGTTTGGATGAGAAAATCAACTTAAAACCAACTGATTCTCTTCTATCAATGAACAATGATGTACTTGGGTATACCCAAAATTTCAACAATTGTGCTCAGCTTGCTACACCACCGTTTGCAAACGTAAGTGAAGGTTATTTTGCCGAAACTAAGATGAGTTCTTATATATAATATTGTATTTATGGGTGTTCCTTATTTTAAAGCCAGTAGAAACGCTAGCGCAGTTTAACACTAAAGATGAGACCGGCCGCCAGATCAAGATTGAATTCGATCACGGAACTACAACATTAGGATTTCGTTACAAAGTAAGTTATTGTTTTTAATTTTTTAATTCCTATAACAATTCCTATTAAACTAAGTATATTATTCTATTTATTCATTATGTTGACAGGGAGGTGTGCTCCTCGCAGTAGACTCTAGAGCCACTGGAGGTCAATTCATTGGTTCTCAATCCATGAAGAAAATTGTAGAAATCAATGATTATTTACTTGGTAAGTAGAAATTAATAAAACAACATAGTGAAATGAATAACATCATGTTATTGTTAGGGTCAGTATAGAAACATATAAAATGAGATTTTAAAACTAAGAATATAAGGCAGCATCTGGAGAATGTGTTAACACTTCAGTTCCCTCTGTCTAGCCTATTCCATGTCAGATGCAGCATGAAGCTAAAACAATTTTATTCTTTTTAGGTACCCTTGCTGGTGGTGCAGCAGATTGTGTCTATTGGGACAGAGTTCTAGCAAAACAATGTAGATTGTATGAACTTAGAAACCGTGAACGTATTTCTGTGGCCGCTGCCAGCAAACTTATGGCTAACATGGTCTACAATTACAAAGGAATGGGACTTAGCATGGGTATGATGCTTGCTGGAATTGATAAGAGAGTAAGTATTATCTATTTAAAAAAATATTGAGCTTCATGCTGTATCCCGCACACAGAAGGGTAGGCACCCACTTTGCCATGCTTTGCCTCAATATCAGAGCAAAGAAATGAAAATATAAATAAATATTTCCTTTCTTTGAGTAGGGATTGACCAATAACCAGTCAATTTTAAAGTCACATCTTGTGCCTCTATACCACAACTGGCCTCTTATCTATTTATTTTAATCAAATTTAAAACTATTTCATTTTCCCACTCTGGTAATGAAGTAATGTGGTGTTGAGTGTGCTTACCATTTAGTTTCCAGGTTCTATTTGTCTATCCTGCTATATATGGGATACAAGCATAGAGCTAAAAAGAAGCATAAAATATGTAATGTGTCGGACTTTAAGATTCTAAAAATCACTGGTTTGGATAATGCAAAGTAAACTATGAAAATATAGTGATATCACAGATATGTAGAGCTGTGACAAGGTAGGGGCAAGGGGTTAAAAAATAATGAAATTTGTGTGACATAATTTAGCTGTAAAATTTGACCAAAAAATGTACTTCTATTTTAAAATTTTTGAGTGGAATTCAATGTGGCGCATTGCCTCGACACCAGAGTGAAGAAATTAAAATATAAATGTAAATGAATATTTCATTTCCTCAAGTCGGGATGAAACCAACAATCAGTTGATTTTACAGTCACACTTTGTGCCCCTGTGACATATTTAAAATTGTGCTGCCCTTCGCTGATATTTAAACAAAGGGTCTCTGAAAGGATATAAAGCATTGTTTTTATTTGGAGTTGAAAAACTGAGACATAGAGGAAATGTTACCTAAAATAGACCTCTGAAAAGCAAGTTTAAGGAGACTAGATTGCTTGTGAGAACTCCTTGGAACTATAACTTTTTTTACATGATTTATTGTAACAATATTAATAATTTTAATATTTCAGGGTGCACAATTATACTATGTAGACAGTGAAGGCACTCGCACTCCAGGCAAGGTGTTCTCTGTGGGCTCTGGGTCTGTGTATGCATTTGGTGTTTTGGACTCAGGTTACAGCTGGGACTTGGAAGACGCTGAGGCACAAGGTTTGATACTTAATTAATTTTAGTGGCTCAGTAGGACTAAATGGACAGAACTGATTAGTCACAAGCGAGCAATATTTCTGATAAACATAATTTAATCTTAAAAAATCCTATCAATGTTTAATTTTAATTTTTTGTTTCAATAGAACTCGGTCGTCGTGCCATTTACCACGCGACCCACCGTGATGCGTATTCTGGTGGCATAATTCGAGTATACCACATCAATGACAAGGGCTGGGTCAACATATCCAACGAAGACTGCTCAGATTTACACTACAAGTATCAGGCGGAAAAAGGAATCAAAGATGAATAATTGTAATATTAATAAATAATGCTTTATAAAATATTTTTTGTTTTATTAAATTTCAAGTGATTGATTTCCTTGAAAACCGTTTATATTATTTCATTAATATATTGTTATATCATAAATGAAAAAACAATATTAGAAATACCTTTTGAACTAACTAAAAATGAGTCTGAGGCCAGTCGTGGCGCAGTGGCACAAAGTGTGACTATAAAACCGACTGGTTGTGGGTTCGATCCCCACTCGAGGAGATGAAATATTTACGTTGAGTTCTGCCACCTCAACATACAATGCCTCCAAAATTCGGCAGAAAGTGGGGAACGGCGTGTCTTACATTAGGTTCCCTCTGCCTACCCTGCTGTGTGCGGGATATAGCGTGAAACTAATTTAATTTAATTTTAATTTATTTTTAAAAATGAGTATGTAATTAACCTAATGTCATTAGGATAATCTAACTTACTAAGTTGTTGTGTAGTAAGTGTAATGTACAGTACATTTGAAGAGTTGTTGCTACCATTAAGTTAGCTATACTGATCTATTATTATTTTATTACTATCAAATGAAAAAGGTTATTAAATTTAATCATTGTAATATTAACAGAACTTGGTGTCGAGATAACCAATTCTGCCTGTTCTGAGTTTCTACCAGAATTCGGAAATAATTCCAATTGGGGATTGAATCCACAACAATCATGTATACAATAAGATCATATTTCACTTTGCTACTATGGCTTTAAACTATCAATCTTTAAACAAACAAAATACATGAAAAAAATATTTGAAAATTACTAAAATAAACAAACTTTTTTAAGGTAACTGAGATTTTATTAATAAAATAAATAGACTAGTATTTAAAAGCCTTCAACAACATACATACACTAAAGTTAAACGAAAAATAATTAAAAAGTCTTCACTAAATAAAAATTAGGGTTTCTTCTCTTTATCGTCTATTTTAACAATTTCTTCAAAGGATTCTTCTAGTTCCCATTCCTTCAACGGTACTTCTGTTAGTTTATAGAATTTGCCATGTTTTCCGATGCCTGTAATAAAAAAATATGTATGCTAAATTTAATTGATTGATACAATATATTTTTGTAATATAATTAATTCGAAGAATATCTAATAATACTTTTAAAATTGCATTTCCGTTCTTCATCTAGAGAATTTGTGTACATAAAAAATACAAAAGATATTAAACGATTTATCTCGAGAAATTCGTCATTACGGTAACACGCGACAATCGTGGGTAGAATTTTAAGTTTGTCAGATATGCCAATCATTTGTCCTACTTATTAATTATATAAATAAATAAATCAGCTTCACGCTGTATCCCGCACACAGCAGGGTAGGCAGAGGGAACCTTGTGTTAAGACACTCCATTCCCCACTTTCTGCCGAATTCTGGAGGCATTGCGTGTTAAGTGGCAGAACTCAACGCCGCCCTTAGCCTCGACACCAGAGCGAAGAAATGGAAATATAAATGTAAGTAAATATTTCATCTCCTCGAGTGGGGATCGAACCCACAACCAGTCGGTTTTACAGTCACACTTTGTGCCACTGCGCCACGACTAGCCTATTATAAATAAAATTATTAATTATATATTAATTTTATTTCTTTTTTCAAAGGTAAAGACACTTTTTAACTTGCGTTCTCCTATTGCGCAACATTATCTTTTTTTTACCGTACAACCTCCTTCGTGTTTTCTGCACACAACCTGACATTGGTGAAGTGATATGTGTAGTGTAGACAGACAGACTACCAAGTGTATCAATACCAGGTTCCCTCTGCCTACTCTGCCTATGTTAATAGAAAATTAAAAAGTACAGTGAGGTCAAAGAGCTGTGGCTCTGTGGTATGTGTTGGTTATTTGAACTTTTCTCAATTGTTTTGGAGGAAATCAACCGAATTAAAAAAAAACTACAATCAAATCTGCTTACCTAACTAACTTTACTTTACCACAACATATACTAACCTCCTTGAAACTTCTTTATACCATTATTTAAATCCTCCATAGCGGATCCTAATAAGCTTTGCATGATTGCTTCATCTCTCATACTTTCCTCGCTATTTGGATTCAATTGTGAATTGACAGCGGCCAGTTTGTCCATGATGAGAGCATTTTGTGGGAATTTTATCAAAGATTTCGCTAGTTTTACGGATTCACCAAGAGCTGCATGTTACGAAAAAAATGTGTATATTAAAAAAATATATATTATTCCTTTTGTATGTTTTTGTATAACTTTAAAACTTTTACTATTGTGTATTTACTAAATGTTTTGGCCGAATTTTGTAATGTGAGCTTAGGTTCTGGCTTTAATCTCTCTTTTACCAAAGTGGTTATAGTACATAAAAGAAAGGTTAAGTGTGAGTTGGACTCGCACACTGAGGCTTTCGTACCAATTTCAGAATGAAACCTGTAGAATTTATAAAAAATTACAAACTTAAATTTGAGGGCATTGGACCCTCTTTACATAAAATGAATAACAAATATATGTTTGTAATGTTTTTTTTATATGAAATGTCTATTCATTTTTACTTTACGGATTTTTCCTTTTTGTATTGTAAGTTCTCACTTCGTGCCAAATTTCATAACTTAATATCTCCACAGATTCCTGAGAATAAGTCTTTACAGACGGACGGATGAGCAACACAGTGATCTTATAGGTGTTCCGTTTTTCTTTATAAATATATAATATAATAGATTAAATTTACTTAAATTAATCTATTAAATTTAATCTAATATATTAGATGTAAGGAATTATTAAAAAAAGCAAATAGTTACCAGTTCCAGTAGTAGTTAATTTACAAGCTAAACCCATTACATTAGCATCCACACCAGATATTGGCCGACCTGTTATTAGCAAGTCTAGGGCTCTAGAGAGACCAATGAGTGCTGTTAGACGTCTGCCTCCATACAAACTTTGTGGTGCACCTTAAATTGTTTATTTTGATATAATATAGGAAAGAAGAATACTAAAGACAAATTTTGAGGCCACACTGGAGCACTAATTGTTGAGAAAAGGCAATATCTTCTCCACTTTTCTTGCTTTTGTTTAGTAAAGAATTCATTTCCTTCAAGAGATTCAATCCACAACTTGAATTTACAATCAGACATTATTCCTCTGTGGCTATTTCCTAATTATCATAATTTCTATTATAGTTTACTATTTATCACAATTCATTGTGCAAAGAATATTTTAAAGAAATAGTGATTAGTAATAATCTAAAATAAATAAAATATAGAAATAAACTTAAAACTTTGTAATACATACCAAATCTCCTTCCAAGACAACCTAGCACTGCCGTATCCTCTATGACACGTAAATCACAAGCAAGTGCCAATTCAAAGCCTTCTCCCACGGCATATCCTGTTACTGCTGCTATTGTGGGTTTATCACATAAAGGCCTTCGTAAAAGTCTTGACTGAAAAGTATTATATTTTAAACACAGTACATAGGAATCAACATAGTACATAGGGTAATAATTAATATAATGATTGTGGATTCTATTCCTACTTGGGATAACTATAATATCATTTCTCAGCTCAACCAAAACAAAAAAGTTATGCGGCCTACATGTATGCAGGATACAGCATGAAAATTATAATAATATTTTATTTTCATCTTACAGCAGCATCGAGTAAAGTGTGGTAACCCTTTTCAGCAACTTCATCCATATCAAAACCAGAACAAAAGCTGCCACCTTCACCATTGAATACTAAAACTTTAGCCTCATTATCTTTATCAAAAGTATTGATAGCCTCCGTCATTTCTCTAAGGGTAGCTTCATCTAGACTGTTGCGAGTGTTTTGACGATCAATATTCAATGTAGTGACTGCTCCATATTTCTCCACAACAATATCTAAGATAGAAAAGTAATAATATCCATATAGCCATTCAGTTTTAATATAATAAGATAAAGAATAATAGCCGTAAATTTCATATATATATATATATAAAACTTGGTGAAAAACAAAACGTTTTACTTTTTTTAATTTCTTCGACATTCTTGGGTTCTTCTTTTTGTGCATCGCTCTTAGAAGAAACAAGTCTTACAGTATTTATTCTAGTAAATGAAAAACTGCTAATTGAAACACATTTTCTAATTAAGCTCCGCATTTTTTAAAGAGTTTTATTATTACAGTTAAACAGAACTTATTCCGGCTAAAATATGGAGGTTATGTTTATAAAATATTTGACAAATTGAATTGACATATTTAATGTTTCCATTTCAATGATTTAAAAAGTTGTAATTATACACATACAAAAATATTCGACTTTTTATTTCTTTTTATACGGTATCGTTACTTTTTTATTTAAAATGTTATTATTTTCAAATGTTATACAAATTTATAGCTTAATATTCATAACGACAGAGAACAAATATTTTAATACAATTTACACCCTGTGGTCATAGAAATTAGATATGTTATCTATGTTAAAAATGTCAAAAACATAAATATCATTTTATATTTTAACATTTCGTAAAGTTTCCTGGACAAATTCGCTAGGGACACGTGTACTTGTTGTATTTAGGTTTGTTTGAATCACGATTGCCGAATGAAGATCAAAAGTGTTGAAACTCGAGTCTGTGTCATCTACGAATAAACATTACTATACAATAAAGTCACAAACATGACTGAATTTAAGGACTGGTACAATAGTGTACCATTTTTTACCCGTTATTGGCTGACATTCACTATAGGTTTAAGTATTATTGGAAGATTTGGTATAATTAGTTACTATTATTTCATCTTGGACTACTATCCATTCATATATCAATTTCAGGTATGTTCTATTATTATGTTTCCTATTGCATTTGATAAATCATATAACATACTTAAATCTGAATTGAAATTAAAAAAAAATTCTGCTTATCTTTTATAATGTTTACTTTTTATGAGGTCATGCAATATATTAACTCTATTGTTATAATGAATCTACATATTATAAATATAAAGTGATAATAAAATAATTTGAGTGGCATACAGCATGTTGCATCATATTTATAAGGTTTTTTTAATAATATTCTATGGCTATTGGCTTTGTTGCCCATTTAGCTTACATATATACAACATGTTCTATATATAGGCTTAAAGAAAAAGAAAGTATTAAGATATTATTTTCTGTGTCCAATCTATAAAACAATAGGAAAACATAAGGATTGTTTTTAATGTTAATACAGTAGCCTGCATATGGTGTGGTTGGCAGAGAGAACCTATTGCTAGGACACTAAAGTCCTAATTTTATTGATATTGAGTGCTGGAACTCAATTCCCTGCTTTGCTTAGTTCATTCCCCTGAGTGGAAATCAAACCCACAGTTACCTTCAAAGTCTGTACTCCATATTGTTTATAACAGACTAACATAAGTTTTATGTTTCAGATATGGCGACCCATCACAGCTTTATTCTATTACCCAATAGGCCCCTCCACGGGTTTCCACTTCTTGATAAACTGCTACTTTCTATATAATTATTCACAAAGATTGGAATCAGGCATGTTTGCAGGAAAGCCTGCAGATTACTTTTATATGTTATTATTTAACTGGGTCTGCTGCATTGCTATTGGCCTTTTGGTGAATCTACCTGTGAGTATTTTCATGATATTTTATAATATATCCATAAATCTGAATTTGTTTGGTTGAATCCACTTAACTCAGAAAACAATAATTTATTTAATAATTATGATGAGTTTATAGTAGTATAAGATATGCCAAACTGTGAAGAAGGGATAAAATATTCATGGAATTGCATCCACTCTAAACAAACGTTGAGATAATGTTTCAAAATATTGTTGAATTAAGCACAATATCAAATTTAATTTTTTATTGAAGATATCAGAATTATTATGACCTGTACCAATAGTGTATTTATGTTATTTATAGTGATAGTGTAAATCAAGCTTTAAGACCATAATATACATTTGGAGATATAAAATATTTACAATCATTTAGATTATAAATATTTTATATAATTTATAATGTATTACGAGGTCAGATGTGGCACAGTGGCATAAAGTGTGACTGTAAAACTGAATTATAATATTGTTTAAATTGTGAATTTTATAAAAAACATAGCATATTATTTTAGATACTTATGGACCCCATGGTGCTATCAGTTTTATATGTTTGGTGTCAACTGAACAAAGATGTGATTGTGTCATTTTGGTTTGGCACTCGCTTCAAAGCCATGTATTTGCCGTGGGTGCTGCTTGCATTTAATTTAGTTATTAGTGGAGGGTAAGTTGGATGTTATTTTATTTGCTATAGTCTCCCACATATAGCAAATGTATAGAAGCTAAGGGAAATTAGTGTTAAGACACTCCATTCTCCACTTTCTGTTCAATTTACGAGACATTGTGTATTGTCTGGCTGTGCCAATGTCTTGTTAACAGAGTGAGAAAAAGAAAGTGCAAATAATTCACTTCCATGAGTGTGATTCAAATCATTGCAAGTGCAAGTGCATATAAGTATATGCTTATGCTGTTGTGCCATGATACCCTAAAGTCCAATTTTTTTCTAATAAGACCTAAAACCTTTTTCATTTATATTAGCATACATTAATTAGCACTCTTATAAATTAAATTACACTACCAAGTTTTATTTTATTGTTAATTTGTTTTTCTCATTATTTAGAGGTGTAATGGAGCTCCTTGGCATCCTCATTGGTCATTTGTCATTCTTCCTTATGTTCAAATACCCACAAGAATTTGGCGGACCAGCACTCTTGTCACCACCCAATTTTATGTAAGTAGAAATCCAATTCATTTTATACATGTGAATCTTTGTGGGGATAGATGTTTTTTCCAGTTTCAACTGTAAAAACTACATAATGTATTTAGATTACACTTGATAGTATAAAAATTAAAAAAATTAAATCAGCTTCACACTGTATCCCGCACACAGCAGGGTAGGCAGAGGGAACCTAGTGTTTTAGACACTCCGTTCCCCACTTTCTGCCGAATTCTGGAGGCATTGCGTGTTGAGTGGCAGAACTCAACGCCGCGCTTAGCCTCGACACCAGAGCGAAGAAATGGAAATATAAATTTAAGTAAATATTTCATCTCCTCGAGTGAGGATCGAACCCACAACCAGTCGATTTACAGTCACACTTTGTGCCGCTGCGCCACGACTGGCCTCAATGATAGTATAATAATATAATAATACACAAGTAGATATCTTTATAAAGATTTTGTATAATTTCGCACTTATATAACAATAAATTTAAGCTGAAGAAACCAGGTGGCTATTTGTTTATGTGCAGTTATGACTTCTATTTGTTTAACAATTTTTGGTAAAGAAAATAGTATCATTCAGTATTGAATTAACATTAATAAGTTTGAAATTTATAATACAATTTTATGTTCCCTTTCTAATTATATTTGTACTATATTAGACTTAGCAATATTTATAAAGTATATATAATAGCTAAACATAGCTTTTATTTTTATATTTTTAATTTATGTTATCCTTTTAATACCCATATAATAGCAACAAGGATAACAATAAAATTATAACTTACATAAATACTCTATTAATTGTATATTACTGAGATCGTATTTAACATTAGATAGTAATTAGATATTAATAACACACCCTCAAACTGTAAACGCGATGTTTTTCACGATCTATACTCGGATATATAAATTATTTTAATTGCTTTGTTGCAAAGAGGGAACAAGTTTCTGTCGACACTCATTGAGTGAAAGTGGAGAATGGAATTTCCTTTACCTACCCGGCTATATGCGAAATATAGTCTGAAGCTAAAAGATAGTTGGAATTTGTTTAATAAATATCTATCTACTCCCTTTTCAGAAAACAAATCTTTCCTGAAACTCGGTATGTAGGTGGCTTCGGTACTGCGCCTCAGAGTAGGCCGGCGACGGGCGCTCGACCTGCGGGAGGGTCAATGTTCGGACACAACTGGGGAAGGGGGCAAACATTGGGCGGGAATTGAAAATACCAAAAAAAATATAACTAAATGGCATTTATTTATTCCAAATTAAACATTTTTTCATATAATTTTTATAAAAATAAATAACAATATTAATCTTGGCATCTCTCCTTTTAGTGACAATTGTAAATAATGGCGGGATTTTTACTTAATTGTAATGAGACCAAAAGAGCGAGATTTTTATTTTTTAAAATTGTCATTGACTAAAACCTACTGTTTTTTTAATGGTTGCGTTATATCATACTTACAGTTTTTGATAGACTGCAATAAAAATATTGCAAAATATTTAAAAAAATAATATTAAAAAGTTTTAAATGTTTAAAATGTAACGTGTCTGAATAAAATAACATGAAATGTGTTTGTTTTGAGCGTATTTGAGGAGTGTAAAAAAAAATAGGAATATGTTTTTGGTGATCTTATTTATATAGAGATCCTACTTTTTTTATCATAATGATTTGCTTCCAGACATTAAAATGGCTCATTTATTATATTTAACATACGTGTGTGGTACTAGTGTGAAGAATTCATTCATGTTAGTCGAGTGTATATAAATCAAAAACTTAATTTATATTGGCTGTTTTACTACAGTTAGATAAGATTTTCATGATTTAAAAGATGGCCGTCAATATTATTATTTTAATTCTCTATTTTTTAAAAAAAGAAAAAGACAAATATAGCATTATAAATTTGTAAATTAACAAAAAGTGACAGGACAGTGTTAGATCACATTTTTAGGGTCTGCAATTCTTACTTTACTTAATGCTATTTTCTTATATATTTTTTTATTACAATTATATAAAGTACATGTTTTTTTGGCTAATGAATGTAACTTTACTTTATGATGATTTTTTTAATAAAATGTAATTACCGTGACAATGATTTTTTTTTGGTTTTGGTAAAATTATAATTACGAACAACGTAGAATTAAAAAAATAAAATTATTAGTCATTCACCCTTTTTGTTTACATTAAATATTATCTTTTTTATATATAAGACGGTATTATGGTATAGTTAATATCATTTAAATATACATTTTATTTATTAAAAATAAAAGAATATTTGTATTAGCTCATTTCAGTCTAACAATTGTTTTTTTTATTCTTAATATTTTTTGCGTTGTAAGGATTAACTAAGCCCTTACTAATCTAAACTAGGTTTATATAAACTTTAAACATTACATATGAACAGAAGCATATTATTTTTCTATATACATAGTTTAAAGTTAACAATAAAGTTTTGAAGGTTTGCAGTATTTTAATTATTTAGCCTTGGCCTAGTAACTTTCCCTTAAAATGTGCCGTGAGCAGCGTTTCTGCACACCATCACAACAAACACATCATTCTGTTCGACTTTAAACGCGAAAGATTTTTCCAGATCAACTGAAACAAATGTCGATTGCTATCTACAATAAAATATTAGATCTACTAACATCTACGATCTAAACTGTGGTTTAAATATTTCTCCAGTCTGTATTTCCTTAACTTTTTCAAGTCTCCATAAGACGAGTTCAAATCCTGCTACATCATTTTTTTATACGTTTCTAAAAAAGTATTTAACCTTTCTAATTAACATATTCAAGTAGGACAAGAAAACTGGTCCCTTATTCCTGTATCTTTCGAAAAATTTTAAGAATATACACACAAATTTGACTATGTAGTTCCATAGCCATACACATTACTCACGAATTATTCAAATGTGGATTATAACCAACCTTTTCAACGGGGCTCCTTGTGAAGATTTAATTAATTTAAAAATCTGAAAGGCCTGACTGTTAATCTTGATGAACTATTATTACTAACTATTGATGGGTTCACTTTTTTCTTTTTAGTTTATGCAGTCGGTTTTTTTTCAATAATTTTTTTTTTTTAGTATTACAGTAGTGATAATAATGATATACCTTGTTGAAATCCTTATATTGAGCCCTTTAATTTGATGTTGGAGAATTTGAAAACAAAATATTTCACTAAGACAATGGCGTAGCGCTCTGCCGCCATGTTTAATTTTTTTAATGTCTTTCTTCTAATAAGACTTGGGCTGCTAAAATAAATCTAAAGATACCTCAATTATGTTTCGAAAGTCGTTCAGCGGTTCTGGAGACATGAGGTATTAAAAACATACATATATACAAGATAAGAAAACCATAACCCAGTGGAGTTATAAAAATGATGATTGTTTCAAATATACAGTAAAAGAACCACTATCTCCCAACCAATTTTTTTTTCTATATGTGGTCTGCGCAAAATAACAATGTTTGGAAATTAAGGCATTTTTGATATATCAAAGGTATTGATTGTAGTTACTCTGTTCTCGTTAGACAGTGAGTTGTTGTGGTCAAAAAAATTGTTAATTTTAAGTCACACAAAATTGAATATCATACACAAATTTAATTAAAATAAGAAATACATTAAAATAAAACCAAAAGAATTAACATCAATTACTTTACTAACATAAATTATCTAGACAACTCAATGGTGTTTTTCTTTTTCATCCTGCTTGCCGTACTCCTTCTCCCACATTGCTATAAATTCTTTTTTCCTTTCCTCTCTACGCTTGAAATATTCCGGGTATTGGGCCTTTTCTAGTGGATGCCAGTAGTCGAGTACCCAGTCAGGTGGAGTGACAACACGCTCATGAGCTACACCTCCAACACTGGTTGCAACTGAAATTAATATAAAGAAGAGAGAATTAGAAGTATTATAATATATATTAGAGTGAGAGTGGTAAGAGACAAAGGAAGGCATTAGTTGATCTTTGAGAATATAGTATTAATGATACTGGAACAACACATAAAAGCATGAGAACCCCCAGAAGGCATGTATGAAGAAGTTGATTACAGTGAATGAGTGAAGTATGGATTACTGAGTTTAAGTATAGATGGGACAATTTTCAATTAATGAATTAAACATTCACATAATAAAATAAACATTTGCTTATGTTTATAAATAATTCTATCATGTCCACATATATTCTTAAAAAATACTTACATTTCTTTGGAATTGGATGTTGAGTAAGGAAAAGTTCCTCTTCCCCATCCTTAAGCAGTTGTTGTGCTATACGAGGGTCTGCAACTTTCATATTCTTATCGAAACGTTCTCTTAGCAAAACAGCCTGGTAACGGTATACATGGCTGTAAATATAAGATTTTTATACAATATGCTATAGATAAGATATTGTTTAATATATGATTAAGTAAATTATGGCTATAATTTTTTTACTAAAATTATTTAATTTAAGTCATAATTTAAAATCTCTGTATAGTTCAAAACTACACACACAAATAGTCAATTTCTATATTTAAATAAAAACAAAAAGCTACTTAAAATGTTGAATATAAAAAACCTTATAATCATTTTCAAACTGATTAATTTTCAAGATTATTTTTTCCGTCGAAAATAACAAAACATATTAAAAATATCTGGAAAATAAAAGGTTACTTGTGTAAAAACAATAGGTTACGTAATAGCATTATAGACGCTTGATTAATATTTGTCTAATTTCTCTTACTTACCGTCTGTCGTAAAACGCTTCTAAATTACGCAAAGCCCTTTTATAAAGGCTGCAAACCTTTTGAGAGTGACTTCTTATTCCGAGGGGAAGAGCCATTTTTGATGTTGTTTACATTTGACAGCTTGTTCTGACAGACTAGATTTACTACATTATCCCATATGACATATAATTGGATACACTTACCAAAGAAAAAGTTTTTGTAAATAAAAAACTTATGACATTAGTAAAACGCTTTGAATGATAAATATCAAATGGTCTTAATCGTACAATTTCGAATAAAATTTATTATTATGTTTCATTACGTGTCTTCTTTTTAAAACTGGTTTTATATAAATAAATATAAACAAAAGGGTAGTTTTTTCCACAAAGAAGAATGGGCAATCCGGTTCTAAGGGTGACCATTGATAATATTACTACCATACGATAGTCCTGCCAATTTATAAAATTTGTTGTTAAGGACATAACCTTGTATTGCACTTACAAAAAATTACAACAAAAAAAACGCCGGGGTCCACTCACCAATCTTATACGCGCTTTACACCAGCGACATTTCACGTACAGATAAAGTCGAATTAACAATTTATGGCATTCGGATTCCCATGATAATTACGCAAAGTGGATCTACACAAAGATTTCGAATTAAAATCGTTAAAATGCAACATCCCGACAATGCAGTCTCACGACACATTCCCCGCACACGGATCAAAGCACAAGGATCCTCGTCCACTGTCATCAACCTTCCTGTCCTCTTGAGGACATGTATGAAGAGGTTGATAGCTGTGGGCGAGGTGAAATAGATATGCAATGAACGTAGCGTTTGGCGCTTCGTTCTCACTAGGAATACAACAGGTTATTGATTATGAAGATTATCAAAGTGAAGTTCATTTAAGTTAATTGTGGATAAAGATAAAAAAAAAAACTTAAATGTCCACTATAATACAGTGTGATACTTCCTTATATTCTATTATATTATTATTGTAAGGAATAGTATTAATGTAAAGTAGGTTTAAGTAGTTGTTTTTTGGGGTTCTGTACCTCGAAGGAAAAAACTTACCCTCACTTTGTCTGTTTGTCAAGACTATGTATCTCTTGATTACTTAGCGGTTTAATGTGAAATTAATACCAAATATTTAGATCTAGGGTTTTAAATTAAAATCTAAAGGGTACTTCTCGTTGACCTACAGACGTAAACAAATTTTTCAACGTTCTTTTCCTCTCTAACCAACCTTATGATATTTTTTCAATATATTTTTTTATTTTAAAGTTGCAAGTACGTGATTCTGCCTAATTTAAAAATCACTTACAAAAAAGAAATATAATTTACACAAAAATTATTATTAAGACATTTTTTAAAATACAAATTACAATAAATAGAGTGTTTTAGAAATAAATATTTTATTTTAAATATGTATGAAATATTTATACAAGAAGAGGTTTGTTTTATGCTATTTTATAGAAACACTAAGCAATTTGTAGGCCTTGAATTGAAACTTCAGCTTATTTGTTACGAGGTCAGAGATGTGTTTAGTGCGAGATGCAATCTCTAAGTAATTATATTCAAAATTGAGAAAATTTACCAAATCGCGGTCATTCGCTAAATTTGTTAAGTAAAATGTTAAAAAATTTGGACAAATTTAATTTTGATGATTATATACCCTCCACTCTATTTCCCGTTGAATACAAGGGGCATTACGTGTTAAATGGCTTAACGCCGTGCTTTGCCTCGACACTAGAGCGAAGAAATAAAAATATTAAATATTGCATTTTCTCCAAAGGGAATCAAATCCATAACCTGTTACGGTTATAATCACATATTCTTTAATAATGTCTATTAATAATTTTTGAGCCCTATTTTTAAGATATTGCGTGTTGCGTAGCGAAACTCAACGCTGCGCTTAATGTATTTTTACCAGAGAAAAGAAATAAAAAAAAAAAACATTTTCTCGAGTGAAGAGGAATGAAATAAATAATATTCATGTACAATAAGAAAAAAAATCGAAATTGAATCTGCTCTATTTTTCAACTCTCTCGTTTTCTCGCCGGCTCGTGCGACATAATAACATTATAAATATTAATTAAAATTCTCATTTAGATACTAGACTGCATTGAGTAACAAACAATTTACGAATGTTCATTCCGCAATAAAAATTAAGAATCAATAATATACAACTTTGTCATTGTAAACATAATGAATTTCACTTTTTATTATCGATTCGAAAACGAAAATACCATAACGTTACGTTATAAAATACTCACCAAAACGTACTCGATTGTATTGAGGTCAAAGAAAGTTAGAAAAAGGACGGACGGACGGACAAGATGCTAGAACCGGTCTGCTACGATGTTGTTCTCTACGAAACGCTCAAATAATTTCATTTCATAAACTAATTATAATGATATATCTATAGCTATATAATTAAGTATTTAATATTAGAGCTTATTGTTATAATTTTTTCAGTTTCCTTAGAAAGTATGAGCTAGCTCAATTGACATAGTGGTGGCGACCTACTCTTCCTACGCGTCAGTGTTGAGCCGACACTCGCTGCGGTGGTACCATTACCGTTGTTCAATTATAGATCAAGTTTTGTAAATAATTTTTATTATATTTACAGTGAACTAGTGTAGATCTTGGATTTTTTTTTGCAATCAGATCGTGGTTTTTGATATTTGTTTTTTCCCTTGGTAAGTAAATCAAAAATAATATTACTTTTTCCATTTATATATTTTAAAAATAAGTTATACTTATTTTTTTAGTGAAAATAAGAATTACAGTTTAAAATTATTTTTCAATTAATTAAAATGATTATCAATGTCACGAACAAATCTGGTACCTCTTGGAGACTTAACTATTTACCTTATTACACCCGTGTCTTCCTAATTAGATCCACATCAGCTCTTATTAGAAAATTAAGTGCCTTTTATCCAATCACATGTATATCATGAATTAGATATTATATTATCATTAAAATAACAGTTAATAAAATTGCTTAAAAAATTGATTTATGCCAAAAAAAGAGCATATTATTTTTTAAGGAGAATTTTTTTTTCTGTGGTAACAGGAAATGAGAATAAATCTGATTATTAGCTAATAGTATACGTTTATGCAATGTCTTTATATCTCGTGTCGAAGCATAACAATATTACATACAATGACCAATTATTACAGGCATGTTAGATTTAAAAAAGATGATAACCGATGACTATAAAAGTAGTACTAAGAAAATACTTATTAAGAAAATGTATAAAAAATTGAACGTAACGGGCGTAAACTTATATTACTTACTGATTAATATTTTTCTTTCCTAAGTAAGGAAATTATCTAAATCAGCTTTACGCTGTATCCCGTGCACAGCAGGGTAGGCATAGGGAACCTAGTGTTATGACACTCCGTTCCCCATTTTCTGCCAAATTCTGGAGCCATTGCGTATTTAGTGGCAGAACTCGACGCCGCGCTTTGCCTCGTCATCAGAGCGAAGAAATGGAAATATAAATTTAAGTAAATATTTCATCTCCTCGAGTGGGGATCGAATCCACAACCAGTCGATTTTACAGTCACACTTCCTGCCGTTGCGCCATGACTGGCCCCACTTTAAAAATGTTAAAAATACTAAGAAAATGTTTAAAAATCTGTTCAACTGCAACAAAAATAATAGTTGCAACGTATTTAGAACGTAGGTTATTTAGACCTCAAGTCAGACAAACGTAGATTATAATTAATTAAATGATTATCGTTTCTGATATATAATTGCTATATGTTTGAAACAAAGAACAGCTTTCCGCTGCACGTCGCGGTACTTTACGGTGGTTGAAATTTAAAAAGAAATTTGTTAACGCTCGATTAGCTCTAGAACAGGTGTGTTGAGAAAAGAAAGAGAGTTTATTTCATTTCAGGTAGGTAGAACAGGTAGAGGGCCAGAGGAGTGATCAATGTAAACGGGGATTTTTTTACAAATGTAATTTATAAAGGGAGATTTATAGATATAAAAAAAATTTGAACTAAAATTGTTCAAAATTGAGCAAATTATTTTTGTTTTAGCTGGGTATACCCAGGAAAATAGACTTGGGTCGAAGCGTTTTTATTTCCCGTTTCCTAGTAGGGAAGTATATTATTATCTTATACTTTTTAAAATAATAATATTTACTTTCAAAGTGAAAGTCAAAGTCAAGAGAGCCTTTGCCTTTAAAAGTGCATTTACCTCAGTTTCCAAATCCAAGGTTCTCTTCCATATACAACGTGATATACTGCTCTGAAACAGGATACGAGACTGAAGGTCTCATACAACGGTATAGGTAACGACCTAAAATAACTTGTAGGAAACATTTTACTCTTTCAAACAAAACTTTTTCGACATATACCTACGTATATATTCTACACATTGAAAAAAAATGTTTTTTAAGAGTAATCCTATCATTCTTTAGTATAACCGTATTTTTAAGAAGTCTTGAGAAATGTATAAAATAGTGCTAATAAAGTCCACTTTCCCCGAACTACGAAATTCTTGAGACGGGAAAGATGATTGTGTGGCGTACCTCAACTCCACTATTTGTCAAAAAGTGCAAATACCAGAGCAGGAAAATGGAAGTTGTTCATTCCCTATAATGAAACCGAACCCACGACCGTAGACGCGATGGCCTCTACTTTAAGTATTATTTAATAACAGCTTAAAAAACAACTCATCTCGCTTAGGTAAAAGTGTCACAATTTTTATATTAAAATAAAAGATTTTAAACGAAATCAGTAACTAGGTCTGACCGAAATACGAGATAAAGTCGAAAGTGAAACTTAAATTTCATTATGGCCAAACATGACTTTATTATGAGAAGTAGGCTACAATAATAAGATAAAACGACTCGATGAAAAGTACCGTCTGACCACTTTAGTTACTATACAAAATCTGCTAAAATGATTTAGCATTATCTTATTTTCTATCTATTCTTTGAAAGTCTTTTGTTTTTTTTCTATTATCTATCTATCGGTATTATTGTACGGTTTCGTATTGAAGTACTGAATAGTGTTTCTAGTGTAGATAGCAGATTCTGTCTCTATAAAAGTTTTATTAATACTTAAAACCTCTAATTTATTTATACTATTTTCACGAAAAAATCATCTTAGTAATAATACAATTAATATTCTACGTTCCTTTTTTTATACAAAAAGCCAATCTAGTAAAACATCTGAAATAAATCAGCTTCACGCTATATCCCGCACACAGCGGGGTGGGTTAGCAGAGGGAACCTTGTGTTAAGACACTCCGTTCCCCTCTTTCTGCCGAATTCTGGAGGCATTGCGTGTTGAGTGGCAGAACTGATCGCCGCACTTTGCCTCGACACCAGAGCGTAGAAATCGAAATATAAATTTAAATAAATATTTCATCTCCTCGTGTGGGGATCGAACCCACAACCGATCGATTTTACAGTCACACTCTGTGCCCCTGCGCCACGACTGGCATAACACTCCTATTATATAAATATTTACATTATATACGACCGAGTGGGATTTGTATCCATTACCATTTTATTTAGTTAGGCATGTATCTATCAGTAGTATATTTTTTTCATTTAATAAGTAACGGAACATAAAAATGTTTTTTTTTTAATTCTCTTCCACTGTCACAACCCGGTGCGTCAGTAATTAAATTGTCACCCGTTTTGGAACGTTGGATTTCACGTTACACCTCTACATTAATATATACCTGTGCACGTGCTAATTGCTTTATACCATTATGACCTCTATTATTTAAGCATTACATGCTAAGTTAGCTTGTTTATTGTATTAGATTACAACAGCATCTGTCAACATTTAATAAGTCCTTGTCAAGGCTTGCGATATTTGTTTTTGTATGTATTAGTATGAGGAATGGTATAAGGATTTTGGTTTTTGGTTTCTATTAAAGAAATAAAGAATCGCTATGACATGAAATAAATTCATTAATGATTTTTTTACTTGTTTTTTTTTTTAATTATAAATAGTATGTATATGTAGAAACGTATTCAAATCTACATATATCTGATGTTATGGAAGATCGGTGAAACTAAACGGACACGGACAAAATTAATATATTTGAAATTCACAACCGGTTAATTATTTATAAGATGATTTAAGAAGATTCTGCCACCTATTTATAATTTACTACAAAGTTACAGTAGTTATAAATATTTTAAAGATTTTTTTAAGAATATCTCCACAACAGGCTCGACCGTATCCGTGTAAAACTGCGCAACTACCGGACTCCATACTGGTTTTATAAATTTTGCAAGAGACTTGATAAAGTTTATGGACTTCACATGATAATTTAATTAGGTACGTTTGCCGTGTCACATATGTATGTGAGTTGTGAGTATGTACTACATATTTGCTCGTATCTCCTCACCAATAAATAACTTATTTCTGATTTCATCAAGGACCAGATACAGAGATTTCTTTATTGTGTATAATCTTAAATTATTTTTTTTCTCAAAAATGGAAGCGGTTCCATAATCCATAATCAGATTTTAGCATTGTGTTCCACAATGAGTAGATTTTGACAGGAAGTAGAGAACAGATTAAAATACGTTGAACTAATAATATTAGCTCTATCTTAATAATAGTTCAAGGAATCTGATTGGCAGTAAAGTGTAAATAGTACTTTAAAAAACAAATGAAGGTTGTTACAATGTTGTATAGAAATAATATGCAACTGTAATACTTTGTTGGTACAAAGCAATGATAGTAAATATAGAAGTAAATCTCGTTTGACTAGATACGACGGAGAAATGGGTCAACGTCGTTTCCGCCTAGATGTGATACAACGTGTTCTGATAGACCCTTGTTCTAGACGGTAATATATATAATAAATCGTGTAACACTACTTCTTGTTATCTTTGTCAAAGAGAAAATCTAAATTTAAGTTTAAATATGTTTATGAAATGTAACTTATTGTTATATTATAGCTTAAAATATACAAAATATTTACATAAATTATGGCCTATATTTTTTGCGTAATAGAGGAACAAATATCCCACAAACACTCACATTTACAACATTAGTAAGAAAATAAAATAAGATATTTCACAATTTTGACTTTGCCCAAAGATATTTTTTTTTAATTTCACAGTAAATGTACATTAGAATTAGTAGGTATACTACCAAGAGGGGATCGAACCCACAAGCATCATTTACTGTCAGACGCTATGGACCGCATGGTGGCCTCGATTTATTTAATTATTATTGAGTGGCGGAGCTCAACGACTGCTTCACTTCCTCAACAGAGCAATTCCATTAGTGGAAATGGAATCCGCAATCATCGTGTTTAAAGTCAATAACTTGTATCCCTGCGCCACGACGGCCTCGTTATTATTGTTTTTCTTAATTTTTTTAAAAGGCAAATGCTTCAGTAAATTCCTACTTAATTTTAAGGAATCTAGTTTTAAAAAGGAACTCGGTGACTCGAACGAAAAGCCAAATCACGAAATTATTAAAAAAGTAGCAAAAACATTACGTTTAGTCACAATTGCGTGTTAACTAGAACAAAACTGATTGTCATTTGCATTGCAACTGGGAAATTTTAAACGTTAGCACTAATGATTAAGGTATTTTCTTTTATTTATTTTTTATTTTTTTTTATTTTTTTTGTTTTTTAGAACCCATTCTAAAATTACGATAGCTTATCATTTGCAGAAATACGTAATTGATATACCTACCTAATTATCATTTAACGCAATCAACTAATATAACAAGGCTATCTCAGGCAAATAATATGATATTTTAAATAAAATAAGCTTCTTGCTGTATCCCGCACACAGCAGGATAGGCAGTGAGAACATAGTGTTAAGACACTTCGTTTTCCATTTCACTCCGAACTTTGAAAGCATTGCTTGTTAAGTGGCGGAAATGAACGCTGCGCTTTTTCTTGACACCAGAGCTTCGAGTGGGAACCGACCTCACAACCCGTTCACCGTTCTCTGCGTCACAATTGGCCTGAGATACGACTATGATTTTAACGCAATCAACAAATGTAACAAGGATATCTCATGCAATTGTGATATTTTAAAAATACATCAAATATTTGAAAAGTTGTTAGTACATAATACATTATCATTTATATTGACTTTGCCATAGACATTTATATTTAAAAATGTGTCATAAATTTTTATAAACGTATTGAAACGTACATATTGAAGCAGAGGGAATCCTAATACATACGCTCTGTTTTTACTTATTTACAGTTTTTTACGTTTGCTTTTACCCTAAAAAAAAGATTATAGCCATTCTAGGGGGAACGATATACTCTCGTTTCCCTGTTCTGTTAAGTGAGTTAAATTCCACTAATTAACACTCAATGTCTCGACACTAGGTTATCTATGTCTTTCCTACTAATTTACGAATTTTTAACCATAAAAACCAGTTAATATTTCATTTGAATTATATTTGAACCCGCAATCAATTAAACGCGACACGTCTCTCCAAAGCGTGACGACAATTTATCTTTATCTAGATGCGTGTATTCACAAAATTTTCCTCAATTATTTTGTTATAGCATACTTTGAAGCGTTCAAGTTACTTGACATTATTCGTTATTAATGATTTAAAGTAACTGACGCTAATGACTGATGAGCTTACTGCATACATGACTCACACCTTTGAGAATAATACTATGAGTTCATCATTTTCTTACCTTTTTCTTTTAAGATATGCTTTTTTTTGTTTTTACATGTATTCTCCGGCTTGTTTATAAAAGAAAATTAAATAAAAATTAAACAGGGGAACAACTACTAATTTGTTTTAACTTTAAAAAAGATCGTAGAATGTAATGTTGTAAGTACTTAATTTAACAAGATCGGAAAAATTTTATAGTGGATATTTTATAAATATTTACATATACCTTGAGATTTGAATTTAAAGACATCACTTAAAGCCAAATCACTTATAGAGTTAGTGTTGAGTTCCGCCACTGCCTCCGGAATTTGGCAAAAATGGGGCACAGAGTGTCTTAACAATACGTTCCCTCTGCCTACTCTGCTGTGTGCGGGATACAGAATGAAGCAGATTTTTTTTTTGAGCCACAACTGTATTACGTTGGTAACGACTACTTCTTTACTATCTCTAATCTTGAATTATAATTAAACTGTCAGTGTCAATTTCAACAAGTTATTTTTTTATTATGATTTACATAATAATGTTGCTTGCGTATGAAATGTAGTAAAGTATGTCATATAACAAATATGCAAAGCATATAAAGGTTTATACTTATTTAGAAATCGTATAAAAAATTAAATGTAGCGGGACTGGAACCCGCGCCTCCTGGAAACCGACCAGGCCCTCTGATCACTAAGCCATACGTTCTCATCAAGCTACGTCGAAATTTTTATACGCTTTTGCAACTTATTTAGGTTGTGAAGTAAAGATTTGTTCGTTGTTTGTCCAATAATATAATCAGTATCTAATATCCATGATGGCGTATGCCTAAATATTTTAAAAGAATATTAAGGAGCAAGAGCAACGTTCCAAAGAAAATACAAAATACAGTACAGTTTATATAGAAATACATATCTATTTCGAAAAATAACAGAGTGCAGCAACAAGTATGTGCATAACGGAATGAATCACCGTTCGCCCTCATTCTGCATCGACGGCGCGGACTTTCCCTGCCATAATACGACCAAAATCAACTATTACACCTTTTAAGATACAGGC
This sequence comes from Heliconius charithonia, assembly GCA_030704555.1. Lineage (NCBI taxonomy): Eukaryota > Metazoa > Arthropoda > Insecta > Lepidoptera > Nymphalidae > Heliconius > Heliconius charithonia. The sequence continues at coordinate 16,117,348 of CM060819.1, forward strand.
TTACAGCCTCTCTTTTCTCCGCATAACTAAGCACTAAGAGCGTCTTTTTAATTTCTCCAAATTTTTAATTCGAGATTTGAATTGAGTGGCGGAATTTAACGCCGCTTGTCTTTGGCCAGAGCGAGGTAGTAAGTTTCATCTTCATTTCCCCGAGTGGAAATCAAATCCACAAGCATTTTGTATACATTAAGACTTTGTAGTTAGTTACAATAAATTGTTAAGTTATTATAGAAAATGTATATTTTCTAATTAAACTTTTTGAGTTCTTTAGAACGATGGCCATGATGTTCATTTCACTGTTATTTTTCTTTAAAACCTGAACAACACTTCGCGACGATAAATTATGAATGTATAAAAATTAAAATAAATCAGGTTCACGCTGTATCCCGCACACAGCACGGTAGGCAGAAGGAACCTAGTGTTAAGACACTCCGTTCCCCACTTTCTGCCGAATTCTGGAGGCATTGCGTGTCGAGTGGCAGAACTCCACGCCGCGCTTAACCTCGACACCAGAGCGAAGAAAATGGAAATATAAATTTAAATAAATATTTCATCTCCTCGAGTGGGGTCGAACCCACAACCAGTCGGTTTTACAGTCACACTTCGTGCCACTGCGCCACGACTGGCCTCAATGTATAATTAACTTATAGTACATTGATAATTTAATTTACCTTTAGCTGTCTAGAAGTCAGAACAAAATATTCTCTTTTTTTATATGATAAGAAATATAAGAAGCGCTAACTTAACGCTGGTTGTGGATTCGATGCCCACTCGCGGCAATGATATATTTATTTAAATTAATATTATCATATATAGTTCAGTCAGTCGACACACAATACCTCTCTGCTGTGTGCCTGATACAGCGTGAAGCTGATTTTTTATTTTACATTACATGATGTAAGAAACAAAGAAGTTGCTAAAGAAATGTATACATGTAAGCAATCGCATCCTCAATTCCTCATATTAATCGTCACATTCACCTTGAACTCCCGCCCTAATTGTATAGCCGAAGTTGCAAAATGTTTTTAAATGACGCAAATTCTTAATTGTTTTCTCAATTTTTTACGGTTATTTAGCTTTAAAAATAACATAAGTAATTATTTATTATATTTGACAAACAAAAAAACCTTTGATATTTTTTTATATAACTATTTAGGAGTTAAGACGCGTTAATTGTTTTGTGTAGTAGGTTTAGTTATTAAGAATTTTAGTTATAATGGTATCGAATGCGGTTCGTGACTTCATATTGACTTAGGTAATTGGATGTATATCTGTATGTTTTATTTTATTGTATGTTTGTATATACTAAGTATTTAATATTAGTAAGGGAGACTTTTGTACGTTATTTAATTTAAACCACATAAAAAAAATACAAGAAATGTTTACTAGATATATGTACCTATGTATCTATATAAATATTTACCTAATGAGGCCAGCCGTGGGCCGTGGCGCTGAGACACAAATGTGCGACTGTAAAAGCGATTCGTTTTGGGTTTGATTCCCATTCGAGGAAATAGAATATTTAATATTTTCATTTCCTTGCTCTGGTAACGAGGCAAAGTGTGGCGTTGACTTCCGCCACTGAATACGCAATGAATCTAGAATTTAGCGGAAAATGGGAATGAAGTGTTTTAACACTAGTTTCTCAGGTTCTCTCTGCCTACCTTGGTATTTGCGGGATACAAAAAATATATATTACATTAAATGAATTCAATTATTTTAACACACACACACACACACACACGAACACACACACACACACACACACACACACACACACACACACACACAAATACAGCAAGGGCTATAGATAATGAGATATCTATACGTAGATATATGTACATACACATGTTCTAGAAAATAACACCGCATTACCCTCGAGTTACACGACAAGGATTAGAAAGGCTTACAATACTATTAATGTTTGACGTTGCACGTAAATCAGGTTTCTGTAACAGGTGAGATCTTCCACTCGGTAACGAAACACGAATAAATCTTCTTAAGCTATCCCTTCCTGGTACGTTGTATATTGTTTGTAAAGAGAATTAATTTATTGTATTGTATACTTGCATATATATATATATATATATAGAACTGTAGTTCACTAATTACACCGCACTTTGTTTAACCAGACGGACACGTCAATATATACAGAATATATGTATATATTGACGGATTTGAATTGGAATCTACAAATACAGTGCTTAGCTGTCTGAACACGTGCTCACAAAATATGATTATATTTTCATGTAAAAATAACAAAAATAAATGAAATAAAAAAAGAACTAAGAATAAGAAAAGTAAACTATAAATTCTTATACGAATTATAATATAACTTTAAATAAATATATACCAATATGATACGAAATAAATATTTTAAAGCCCCACCTATAGGTTTACCTCCATTCAACAACAAACTAACAGATTTTATAAGAGTATAAAGTTACCATATTGAACTGTAGATCACTTAAACAACGTTCCAACTTTATCTTTTCTACTTGAATTTCATTAAGTTAATAAAATATAAGAATTTAATGGAATGTCTCGCTTCTTGGAAAGCTCATTTGAATTTATTGAAGCTTCACATTAAGTTAATTTTATACTTTAATCGAGTTACCTTTACGTGACAGTGTAATCCGCACGTAGCAAAAGTCGTTCAGTACTTTGATTAAACATTTTATTATAAAATTATGCACTTCCAGCTCTATTTATCAGAATTTAATCATTTAGAAGTCGATTTAATTAGAATAACAATATTAGATGTAATCTATAGGTCATTTTCCTACTATTACTACTATTTTTAATCTGTGAAGACATCCTTGACATTTATATTATTTATATTTTTTTGTGTTTTGCAATTAATTATTAATTTACTTGAATCTTTTTTTTTCTTGGAGAAAAATAAGTAAAACCAATTAATTTTCTGTCAGTAAGAGGTATTTTAAATAAGAAACTGCGCTAAATCAAGCGTTGTGGATCATTTGATATTAATTGTCAAAATTGTTTATCTGCTTTTTTAACAAATCAACGACTGGCTGTGCCCATAATAGTCATGTGCCTTCAGAAATTAAATAACAACAAAAACCTGAATAATAAAAAAAAATCTCTAGATACGCTCATGTAAATAAAAATTTGTAAAAGAATTGCGTTAAGCATCATCAGCAACATATTAATTTAATTGTCCATATCTTTATTAAATAATCGAAGCGCTATTATGTTGCAAATAATTCTGCGTTTTCCGGGTACATTAACCGTAAATTGTTTATTGTAATAGAGCCCTAAACACGTTTAATGGCTACCGATATAGTCTGAAAGCAATTACGTATTTATTAATTTATTTAAGTTATTGTTTGCGACATTTTATTGTTATACAAGGCTTATTGACGTCGGTTTATTTTTTTTTATTACACCAAGAATTGAGAATCGCGTAGTTGTTTTTAAGTTTTCGAAATCGATTTCGGTGGGTATTATAGAATAAAAATAATTGTTAGTACATTTTGGTAGAGTAGTTAAAATTTCTCAAACATCGCCTTAATTTTATTAAGTATATATAGAAATCTAAGTGATATAGTTACATATTCTACGTATAAAGCTGTATTTTCAGGTCTTGATCGAGTTCAATAATGGTAGTGGAATTTATCGCTGCAAAATTGAAAAATATAAAAATAATATCCCACACACAGCAAGGTAGGCAGATAGAACCTAATGTTAAGACACTCAGTTTCCCACTTTCAGCGCTTTGCCTCCGCACCAGAGCGAAGAAATGGAAAAATATATTTAAATAAATATTTCATTTCCTCGTGTGGGAATCAAACCCACGACCAGTCAGTCGCGTTTACACATTGCCTGCCTCTGCGCCACGACCGGCCTTAAAATATACCATGTTTTATAAATAAGTATAGTACATATATTCCTAGAGTATTAGAAGTCACAGCCATCTGTACTGTGATGGCATCCATTATGATGTTAGCTGTTTTGTTTCTATGTAATCGTTAAATAATAAAAATGCATCTCATATACTTATCATTTTGAATTCGTGTCAGTATCGTGTGACTACTCGGGACTATAAAAGTGAACATATTCATGTTATTTGAGTACTTTACCTCTATGTTCTGTACAATTTAAAAGGAAATCATATTTTCGCGTATACCTAATAAATATTTTCTTTAGTGGATTTTGTATGCGGTTTTGCTCGTTCTTTTCAGCTTTACGCCGAGTCCCGTACACAAAACGGTAGGCAGAGGGAACCTAGTGTTAAAACACTCCGTTCCCCACTTTCTGCCGAATTCTGGAGGCATTGCGTGTTGAGTGGCAGAAGAAATAGAAATATAAATTAAAGTAAATAATTCATCTCCTCGAGTGGGGATCAAACCCACACCCAGTCGGCTTACCCTGCTGTGGGCGGGATTCAGTGTAAAGCTGAGATAAAATAATAAAAAAAACAAATTATACTAAATATATACTACAATATATTTTTAATTTTTTACGGAACCCCATACAAGCTGTCCCGTGGGACACGATTCGGGGGTAACGGTCCGTTCGTTGACCGGCGCAGCTCCAATTTTTATAATGACGACCGTTTGTTTTCAGATAACTCTACAGGAACTTAATAACCTTCGCGGTATTGAGATGGGAGTTTAAAACATAATTAAACGTAAATAAACGGGTAGCTGATTACTAAAGCTTGGAGCAATAACAAATTTTGTAGTGTGATAGTGAATCATTTTCTTGGCACTATTTTATTTGGGTACAACAATTCAATCGATATTTTCATATAATAGATGCACAAGCGTCTATAATGAGTAGAAATTAAAAAATTAAGCTTCACGCTGTATTCCGCACACAGGCTGGTAGGCAGACGGAACCTAGTGTTAAGACACTCCGTTCCCCATTTTCCGCCAAATTAGGGACGTATGTATTGAGTAGCGGAATTCACACACTCTGTTACCATTAAGACACTTCCGTTCCCAATATCGCGTGTCGAGCGTTGCAATTCAATGCCGCGCTTTGTCTCGTTACTAGAGCGAGGTAACAAAGATATTAAATCATTCAAGGATCAAAAATCATCTATAATTTAATCAATTTTAAATGATTGTATATTATGTACGAAAAGAAACTTTTAGAAATAGATTATGTAGATCTATGGTAGGTATACAAAAAGTGTACCTACATACACACATACAATACAAATCATTTGAAAGTCATGTCAAGTTCAGGCCAAGCTTCAAACAGAATCAGGCGTGAAAAGAATTTTAAATGTTATTTAAAAGTTACGTATGTATTTATATTACCGTGTTTTATTGTCTTGTATACTATCATATTATTGACACTATCATGATCGATGAATATGTTTGAATAAAATTATTTAAGCACGTCATTAAAATTTAAAATGGAAATGGGGAACGGAGTGTCGTAACACTAAGTTCCCTTTGCCTACCCTGCTATGTGCGTGATAAAGCGTGAAACTGATTTAATTTTTTAAATTTTAATTCAAATTTATTCGAAATCATTGTATTTTTAGGCGATATTAATTATATTGTTATTTAATAATAGATTTAGGATTGTCTGCCGCTGATGTGCTTCTTGGGTGACAATAAAAGTAAAATTCTACATAATTTTAAATTTGCAACAGACAAAACGTTTTACGATCATGAGTATCGATAATTAATTCGGGAGCCAATTTTGAGAAAGTTCATTGACCCGGTGGATCGTTTTTTTTTAGTTACAAAGCGCACATAATACGGGCAGTATTATTTACTTAAGTATATATATTACTGCTTTTATACAATTTTGTTTTTCGCATAGCAGAGTCAGCAGGCCAGTCGTGGCGCAGGGGCACAAAGTGTGACTGTAAATCGGCTGGTTGTGGGTTCGACCCCCACTCGACGAGATGAAATATTTACTTAAATGTATATTTCCATTTCTTCGCTCTGGTGTCGAGGCAAAACGCGGCGTTGAGTACTGCCATTCAACACGCAATGCCTCCAGAATTCGGCAAAAAATGGGAAACGGAGTGTCTGAAGCTGAAAGTGTTTAGTGTCAAGATACTCCGATCCTTTTTTAACAATACGGAATAAGCAGAGAAAGTCTTGCGATAAGTTATCCAGATCCCAGTCTCCCCTTAAAATTATAATTAACTTTTTCCCGCATAGCTGACACCGAACCCACAGTCGTCGCGTCTGATACTCAGATGCTGTCCCACTACGCCAAGGCGGGCTCGAATAAATTTAAGTAATAATATTGTCAAAATACAAGTAAAGCCATATCATTTATATGATATGTGAAATGTTGATCGTTAAATACCATAACTAAATTATACTTTTATGAAAGTTGGTAAAAAAACTTTTTATTACGTACAATATGATAGTAACTAAGTACCAAATATGGTAATATTTATTATAAGTAGTAGATACTAAGACATTTTGAAAGTGATTAAGTTACGCTTATCTTGTTTTGTTGACTATGATCGACAGTGGAACTTCGTGGTCTTTGAGCCAGAGATTATAAAACCATTTTCTTTATTAACTTTTAAATATATATTTTAGGTAATCTGAGAGTAAATACTAAAAATAATCTAACTATATTTGCCTTTTAGTTAAGTAGATATGTTTAAAGTCGTAGTATTTCTATATATTACAATAACTAAAAGTAAATTTAGTACTTAGGCCTTAACACGTCACGTAACTTTCAGCGGTATACAGACGGATATACAAACCATATTTTTTTTTATATATATAGATTTTTCATTATATAACGAACTTAAAAGGGCAACAGCCTAAGGTACCATGGAGTACCTTCCGTAATATTTCGGGAGCTAACGGTGGGAAGGAGCATCGACCGAGCAGTCCGACTCGCTTTGAGTTTATTGTGTGACGTGCCGTCCCGAATTTTCTTAACGAAATGTGATCCAGTAAGTTGTTTTCTATTCACTGTTATATACTTTATTTAGTTAATATTAAATTATAGACTTATCGCTGAAGTATAATAAAAAAGTTATTAAGTTTTTTTTTGATATTTTTATTCAATTTACTTATATCTTTACATATTTACATATGCGTTTCAGAACGTTTCTATATTTTTTATTGAAATTTTGTTAAGTGTTTTTTAAATTTAAACTAAAATTAAAAAGTATCGTCATTGTGACAATATATTTGTAATTTATTTACTGTGTAAAAAATATTTTGTAATATGAAAAATTAAGAAAGTATTTCTACACACCGTTCATACGTTTTTCCATTATGATGAAATACAGGATGTATTAGAAACGACCGAACACTTAATATGATCTTTATTTTGTATCAATTAAGAATTAAATATCATTAAAATGTTTAATGTTATAATTGAAAATAAATTGAACCTAAATATTTTTATTTAATTTTTTAGCCTATATTGGTATTTTTGAAGAAAATAATAATTTGGAACTTATGAGTCTTATATCATACATATGTATAATGCATATCCGATCAGGTTTTAAGATACAAGAATAAATCAGTGTGATCGTACTCTTTGTCTGTGATCAAATATATGAAAGACGTATGAAATAAAAAATATTTTATTGTATTAATAGAACTACAAAACCCAACTAAAAATAAATAAATAAATTAGCTTCACGCTATATCCCGCACACAGCAGGGTAGGCAGAGGGAACCTTGTGTTAAGACACTCCGTTCCCCACTTTCTGCCGAATTTTTAGAGGCATTGCGTGTTGAGTGGCAGAACTCAACGCCGCGCTTTGCCTTGACACCAGAGCGAAGAAATGAAAATATAAATTTAAGTAAATATTTCATCTCCTCGAGTGGGGATCGAACCCACAACCAGTCGGTTTTACAGTCACACTTTGTACCACTGCGCCACGACTGGCCTCAAATAACAACAACTACATAATAATATACTTCATTTAATATGAATCTGTCGTAAAATCGTGAAAGTTTGAGGGTCTATAAAACTTTCGCTCATCGTTCGTAGAATCATTTCCGTTTAATTTTCTAACTAGGTGCTGAATCTTTGCTGAAGGCAGAATTATTGGAGTACTAACTTTTATCTCCTGTTATATTCGATTTTAACGTATTTAACATATGTTTCTGCGTTTTGCGATATTTGATAGAAATAGTGATTGTGGATTTAACCCTGATATACTATAGTCGTAATATAACCGGTGGGCTTAGACGATATGTGGCATTAGGTTCGTCACTCAGTATGCAGTGCACGCCCATATTAAAAAATGTTAGTATATTATATCGTTTATATATAATAAAAATTGTGACGAAAATGACGAAAGCATATCAAGTAGTAAAGTATTTGGTCATGTGGCATACTTTTTGGCATAGTAGGAATCAAAAAAATAATTATACGTCATAACTATAACAATATATACCAAGAAACAAAATGTGACTGTAAAGCCGACTGGTTGTGGGTTCGATCCCTACCCGAGGAGATGAAATATTTATTTAAATTTATATTTCGATTTGTTCGCTCTGGTGTCAAGGCAAAGTTTGGCGTTGAGTTCTGCCACTCAACACGCAATGCCTCCAGAATCCGGCAGAAAGTGGGGAACGGAGTGGCTTAACACTAGGTTCCCTCTGCCTACCCTGCTGTGTGCGGAATACAACGTGAATCTGATTTATTTCAAACAAAGTTGTATAATAAAAAATATTTACCTATGTATATTGTTAAACGTGTATCCACTTATGACTCTACATACGTTTTTTATCACTTAAACCTCTTGAAGCCTTTAAGAAATCACCTAAAAAAAATTAGTGAAATTACCATTAAGCTTCAACTCGAGTGTATTAAAACGAACACAATATTTTAATGTTAGAATCTAAACGAGCAAAGTAGATACAAATCGTTTGACCTTCAAATCTGCACATTCTACACTTTCACTCGCCTTTCACGTTACAGTAAAAGTGATAAACTTTGACAATGGTAATTTTTGAATGCCAATTTCGCTTTCATTTTATGGCTAATAGGTACACTTACCATGTGGTAAACTGGTATCGGGTTCAAATCTGGACATGAAATATTTTTAATAAATGAACGTTATAATAACATAGAGTTAATAGAGTAAGTGAAATATGCTGTTGATTTTAACTTCTTTACTCTATGATAAGATAACCTAAGCAAATGAATCATTTCAAATTCGTTATGTTCTGTTGCAGTCATTTTGAAAATTGGATACCTTTAACTTTAGTACCAGACATACACACGAAATTATAAATAGGCTCCCCATTTACCGACAAATGCTGGAGGCATTGTGTGTTGCTTGGCAGAATTTAACTCAGCGCTTCGAATTTAATTCGATACCACAGCGAAAAAAATATAAAAATAAATATTAAATATTTCATTTACTCGAGTGAGAATTGAACCGACATTGTCGTGTCACACGCTTATGTCCTATGCGCCACGACCTCTTAAACGCGCCTGGCCTCATTAAACTGTTATCTATAACAATCTTTTTAAGTATATATAAACAAACTGAACATTGGATATATTTGGGAAGAACACAAGAGACAAACTTTAATACTTATACCTAATAACTTAACAAGAACATATCAGCCAATAGTGGTAGGTACAGGTTTATTTTAAATTGTTATCTGTATGTACATATTTGTTAATACAGTATGGAAATAAAAGCCATCGAAGCCTCTATCAATATTTATAACGGACATTCCCAATATGTGCAAATACTCTTATATACATCTTCTGTGAATTTATATGTTTTGATTCTAATTATAATCATATATTATGAGTGAAACAGAAGAAAAAATATAAGGGTTTTACATTTTTTACTTATTTTTCGGCATAATATGATCTGGTAAAAAATGCGACGTTAAGTACTGCTATTCAACACAAAAGTCACGAAAAGTAAGAAACGGAGTATATTAACACTGTTTTATACTTTGCACGATGAGATAATATTTTTTTAGTAACTTTTAACCAACGACAAATTTAGACTTTTACGTAAAATTTGTGGAAATTTATCCATCAAATTTGGCATATTGCTTTCTCTCTCCGCTTCACGCTGTATCACCGATCTTCTACAGCAGAGTATGTAGATGGAGCCTATCGTCAGTCATTCCGCTCCCATTTCTGCCTAAAACCCATAAGCATTCATTTCTACTATATAATACTATACTTTTGTATGTTCTTATATGTGCTATGTGGTTCTCACACCGTGACATAAAACATGGGTTTCTAAAATAAACCAAGCAGAAATGGAATTTGATTATTGATAATAAGTTACAGAATGTTCCTAACAGTGGGGTTTCCTTAACAGCTTTTGCGCAATGCTTGAGGCAGTCACGTTATTACATAAGAATGATGGGCGACTCACGAAGTGGGTCAATAGATTATGGTCTAAGATCATGTTGAAATTCAAAGTAAGAAATTATTCAAGTTTTCCAACTGGCCCAAATTTTCATTGTGGTTTGCAGTTAGGTAAACGTTAATGTTACCAGAATTACAAAATACTTCAATCGATCGAATAAACACTCACTATACATTATTTTTTTTAAAGTAGATATGATGTCAATTTTGATAAAAAAATATATTAAAATTTGGACTTATTTTGTTGCAGATAAAAAGATGGCGACATCCGTCCTTCAGCCAGAAGAATGCAGACGTGAACACGGACCCCTACCCGACACCCCGAGACTAACAGACGATGAAAGAGTTTCCATTCTAGAATCCAAGGAACGGGAAACTGGTGAACTTCCACCGGAGCTTCGAGAGAGAGCCAGATTGGATATTAGAGAGGAACCCGCCATACGAGATCATGCGCTTGCTCAGATGCGGCACTTCATCGATAAACATCCAGCCATCAAAAAATGCCGGACCGGTAGGTTACCAAATGATTGCGTTGTAGTGTCGAAATATATGTGAACTGGTTGATGTCAATTTAATTTTTTTGTAGACAATTAAGATTTTTGTCATAACTTTTCTAAAATATATTTAAAAAAATGTTTGCATGTGAAAAATGTGTGCAACGATGAAGGAATAAACTTCAATATTTTCGAATTTATTTAAAAATTTCATACACTTATCATAAAAAATGGTGTTCATGATGAGGCAGGCGCGTGTTCAATTACTCTTACGCAATTATGTTTTGCATCTAGAGGTAAATATTTTCCAATAACCAACATTTTTAAATACTTATATTGTAATCAACAGATGCACCATTCCTGCTTCGTTTCCTTCGCACAAAGAAATACTCCATACCACAAGCGTGTTCAATGCTGGAGAGATATTTAACGATCCGGCAAATGTATCCCCATTGGTTCCAAAAACTTGACCCCCTGGACCCCAAAATAGCTGCAGTTATAGACGCAGGATACTTATTGCCACTACCTAAGAGAGATGCTGAAGGACGGAGAATCGTTTTATCTTGTATGGGTACGGTTTTCCTTGATCATTTATTATGCACATATCTAATATTTATTGAGAAAATGTTTGCTCATGCGCAGTAAACGAATGTAAGTGTAGCGTTTGTATTTGTATTTGAAATATTATAGGCGTTTCTTCAGTCTGTTAGGATAAAAAATTACTAACAACCTTATATCCCGCAACAGAACTAAATATGGACACAAAAATATCCGCCATTTATAAGTATATTTTTTTATTCCATTTAAAAAAATATTTCAGGCCGTTTCGACCCCCACGTGTTTGATAGCTGTATCATGGCCCGCGTACACTCAATGATAGTAGAGCTGCTGCTTGACGAGCCCCGTTCCCAATTACTTGGGTACACTCACGTGAACGACGAGGCCGGTATGCAAATGCCACATGTGAGTCTGTGGTCGCTGACTGATGTACGAGTTATGTTGAATTGCATACAGGTATTGTATTTTTGTATGTATTAAAAACAATTAATTGTGGGGGAGATAAGGCGGATCTAGTTTTGTTTGTTATGGATGTGAGTTGTTTGAAAATCAAATTGAAGAAAAAAATTAGGATATTTTTTTTGTTATATGAGCGGAAAATAGATAATGTATTATCGTGTTATCACTAAGTCAGCAACCGTCATATAATAGCTCTGCTGGCAAGCATCGCACGGCACGCCAAATTGCTATAAATATTTTAAAGTTACACAACCAAATTTTTAAACTTTATTGTGTTTTTTTTTAAATATTTTTAGACTTTAAACTCAGGTAATAAATTTCTTTAAAATAAAAATCAAATGCAGTCATTCTTAAAAGTTTTATACGTTTCCTAAAACATTATTTATACTTAGTATGGAATGAAATTTAAAAAAAATTAAAAATATTATTAATAACGTTATCTTATTGCAGAATTCCACGCCTATGCGTCATAAGCGTACACACTTTGTCAACATACCGCACTATGGCGTCAAGTTCTTCGAGTTCGCTGTGTCATTGCTCAGCGATAAGCTCAAGGATCGTGTTATGGTAAAACATTAAATACTAAATTATATAAAACATATACTTACTATTTGTCTTAATATTTTATAAAAAAATGTTTTTCTTAATTAATAATTATTTTAATAATCATAAATATTGATCAACATTTTAAATTACCGCCTTACAATACGGATTCGCAGGCGTATCTAATCGAAATAGAGTCCATTTTAAATCGACAAATCAAAATCTTAGTGTTACCCTTAATTAATATGTTCTCTTTTTGGTTGCCAGATTTATTTAATTACTTTTCTTTCTAGATATTTGTAATTGTCGATTTCTTGAATTTATATGGAAAAAATTAAATAAATTATAAAAAAATATATATGAATGTATTATATTACAACTGTAAATATTTATTTCAGTTCCATCGTACATCGGAAGATCTGACAAAATATGTAGATCCCGCCATATTGCCTAAGGAATATGGCGGTACAGTCCCACTAAAGGACATGATTGATGAACTTAAACGTAAGCTACTGAAGCACAGAGAAGATTTACTCGCACTGGACAATATGTGTATTGATTTGTACGCTCTTGAGAAAAATGATCTTACTCAAGATATTCATTCTACTGCGGGGTCATTCAGGAAATTGGAATTAGACTAGAATATTAGATATAAATTAGATTTTAAAAGTTATATTTTTAATACTCAGGTTAAGATCTTGTACTAATAAGAGTAGAAAAAAACAATGAAACAGTAATTTAATTTACATTTAATAAGGAATTACATTTTTATGGTAGATCTCATAATTTTGTATAGCGTGTTCTCTATCGTTATATAAAAACTGTAGATAAATATTTAAATCGATATGTACGAGAGTTTTTTCTCAATCTGCCTTCCTAATTATAAAATGTATTTCTACTTTGTAACTTAAAATAAATTAGTATGGTAGTGGCAGCCGTCGGTGGAGTCACGTTACCATTCTGATGAGGATATCGTCGTAAATATATATTACAATGATTCCTTATAATTATTTTATTAGCATTTAGCAGTGTGATTTACATGACAACCTGACTGCTGCAAAATTGTATGTTTAATATGTTATTCTGCCTTTTGCTTGCTTTCTAAGCAGTTTTAGATGACTTTACAAGAATGGTAATTGTAGGATTCCGTTTTGTGGAATATTATTTTAATAATTATTGTAAATGGTTTTAATAAATATACATTAGTAATACAGTTTCTATTTATTTAACCTTTTCCTAAATTTCTTAAAAGAATTCTTAAAACAATATTGTTATTTAAAAACCGGCTAAGTAGTAGTCGTACTCGCGCACAGATGGTTCAAAAATATCACGTTTGTAGTAAGGAAGACATCGGAATTACATTATCTGTAAAAAAACTATATGTAGATATCACAGTTTATGAGTCACAGCCCGGTGACGGACAGTCATATAGACAGACAGCGAAGTCTTAGTAATAGTGTCCCGTTTTATTAGGTACAGATCCTTAAAACTAATTCACTCATAACAGTGCTTCCTCACATACAATATTGTTTATTTTTTCTACGTTACAAAAAATCCACTTACACAGAAGCTAGTTATATGATATTACAGTAATATATATTCGACAAAATTTAAATTCTTTCTTAATTACATATGGCGTAGATTATAACGTAGGTCATTTAAATGCAAGTTTTATTCTATTAAATAATTACATTATAACTTAATCACATTATAACTTAGTATATTTTTTTACCTAGATTAGAAAATGGAAATTAAAATGGTAATGTTTAATTGTGTGATGCAATAATCATATTTCATTATATAAAAAAAAAAACCGACTTTCTTATTTTCAACCAAAACCCAAACAAACCGAACCACCCTTGAAGTGTATCCCTTCTTCTAAAGAATCATCGGGATTGGTTGGCAGGATATTGTGTAATTCGTGTATTTATCCCGTACATACTTAATGCAAATTTAAGACTTATGTGATTTTCTCATCATCATTGTCAGGAATAGACCAAATTATAATGAGACCACACGAGAAGCATTAGCTTTCAAATAGAAAAAGAATCATGAAAATCGTACACGCAGTCAAAAATTTTAAAGTAATAAACATAAAAAATTGTTGAATTTATAACATCCTCCTTTTACACAACTCGGTTAAAATTTAATATTTTATAATAAATAAAATAAATGAATTATAGGGTTAATTAGTTGTTGATAATATATATCTCTATAAAGAAATAAGAGATAAATAAATATAAAGTCAATTTATTTTTTTATATATATTGGTATATATTTCTAAGTTTTTGAACGACTAACTACCACAGACTATAGAGTAACCTTGAATATGCGAACTAAGATGTTGCTAACTTCACCGTAGTTTTTCCCGCAGTTTGGCGTCCACCGATTGATAAAAGAATTTTAACACAAATTTTCTATGTATTTAGATCAATAAGAGGATTATTTATCTTAATGATTTGTTTTCTAGTGATGTTTTTATAAAGTTATTATGTTATTTCCGTGATTGCTTTGTTTGGGTTATCCTGCTGTGGTGATTTTTGTAAACATCGGGAACACAGGCCCCACGTCTATGACTTCTTGTACGTATTTTAGCCATTATCGGTATACTTTAACAAAATTTGTATTACGCATGTAAAATTGAGTATTTATGTATATTTGTATATTGTTAAGCTGTGGCTTAACCTCGAAATGTTGATTTGTTTATTTGAGAAGAAAAACTTAACGTAATCAAATTGTGGTTGGTAAGCCAATACATTGAGTCTTGAAGGGAACCACGAATGCAATTGTGCTGTTCAAAACAAATATATCTTTACCTTCAATGCTTGATAAAATCTTCATTGGATTATGATTTACCATATACACGTCGTAAATTATGTTATGATTTAATGTTTGTTAAATGTTTATACACACTGATATTATCAATGCATAAAATGGAAACATCTTATTTTGAAATTCTTTGAGTATCGTTATATTGCTTAGCTGGAGTGTATATTAAAATACCTATTAAATGGTGTATATAATTATTATATTACTAATGTATATTGAGTGCATTTATATCTATACAAGCATTTTTTTCTAAAATGCTTATGGTTGAAATGGTTATTTTTGATATAATGTTGCCCAACCATTGTAGATATCTGTTATATATATAAAACAACAGATTAAGTTCATCTAAAAATATGGTACAAAAAAAATTTCACTGTTTTGAATTATATTTGGAACTGTGACCCACTTATTCTTATATGTCAAAAAAATACAGCTTTTACATATTCTTTCCATAAACAATCCATAATGGTGTAAGCACAATTCTAACAATGAATATTTTTTTAGATATTTTCAAAATGTCAGAATTTAAATTTCTTTAAGTAAAAGTCTATCACATTTAATGGAGGCATTGTATGCTTGTTTCTTGTTATTTCAGTTTAAATCAAATTCTAATTCAACTTACTAAACTAAATCTTACAGTCACATTATAGCTACAAAATATAATGATGCTGATCCTTCTGACTGATTTTGATTATGGCAACCAGTTATAGAAATCAATCTCCTATTCATTTCAGTGTCCATGTGGTAAAAGATAGCTTAGATAGTCAATGACTAAATGTCCATGTGCATGTGAGACCATTTGCAAATTATCTAGAATTATATACAACTGGCTGGTTTTTACTTCAAGACCTTTCAACATAGAGTCGAGGCATGCTTTACTCTGCTCCTCTAACTGCCATGCCATGTTTTTACTCATATGACTGAAAATGTCATCATTTGGTTTGCTATTCTTTGTCGCAACGTGAGGGAAATATGATTGCAATAGTAAAGGAATAGGATGCCAAAAAAAAAGATTAAATTTAGTTCAATGAATTTCAAGCATGCTAATATGATTACATATTGCCAGATTTAGGGCATGTAGAGCATTCAATGTAACCTACAAGATTTTTTTTATTAACATGTTTTATCTAGGATATAAGTGCAACACTTTAAATTATTAACATGAGACTGTAGCAAAACAGAAAATCATAAACACTATAATTTAGTTATGATTTTTTGAAGGATTCAGCTTTTTCTTTTTGCCAACAATATATATTAATATAATATGTATTTTAAATTATATGGATAACAAATATCCCTTAAGATCATAATTTTTGTGTAAACAAGAGTTTTTATCTTATATACTGACCAGGAACTGCTTTACATAATTGTTTTGAGATCTTAGAAAATAAAAATGTAACATTTCTTATATAGGTAAATAATAAGTTCATTTATATTAAGCATTTATATATGAAAAGCTTAAATAGTTTTTTATTAAATTAACAGTGTCTTTGAGACCTTTTTACATGTAATAACATTTTAACTAAATATTATTGCATTTGAACTATGTATGCAGGTGATACATTTTAAGTGACATAATTTGAATTATGTAAGAGAGAGTATTTATTATTTTTTTATTGCACATGTTACAAACATATATTGTTCCTACTGCAGGTATTCACTACTGCACTGGTTACATAATGAGCCCCTTGAGCTTTCAAGGTATTTTTGCAGTGGCAGACCACACCAGTGATCTCCCACATTTTGGCCCAGTCATCACTTATTAGTGCTGGCCGCTGGATTTGTACCTAACAGATCCAGGGAACCTCTACATTTTAAATTGTTAAATAAAAAATACTTTTTATTAGAGCTCAAGTCCGGATTCCAACAAGTCCTGTATTCTGGCTCCGACACATTTGGCTTGACACTTGCCATACTCAAACTTTTTGTTTCAGTTTGACAACAAATGTCTCTTGATGATGTTGTGTAAAAGTACTATTTCTATTTCAGATTTAGTACAAACTAGTCACTAAAATATTTAATTGTATTTATAAAGTTACCTGCATTAACATAAGAGCTCAAAGCACTCAATTAAATTAACATAATGTAATCAAGACCACGATCAAATAAATATCAGAATGTAATTCAATTTATACATATTTGTATCACAAACTAATTGTTTTACATATAAAATTTTCTGGAGTTTTATTGGTGATCACCTAATTTGATAATTGAGAAGTACATGCCTTGGAATGTTAATCTGCTGGTTTTTTAAATTACAAGTGATAGCAATGATTTTGCTTTGTTAGACGTTGTAGAAATCTTTAATCTAGCTCAGTTTATATTGCCTATAGTAGTTCTAAAAAAATCTGTATTGACAATTATATGAAAATGTAAGACAAGAGATAAATCGATCTGTGTTTCAAAGATTACATGCACTTGCAGGCACTAGGCCCATAGGCTTTTCATGTAAACAAGAACTTATGTTGAAATATTTCATGTTTATTAACATTTTCCCAAGTTTAATTGTTTTAAGTTGCAAATTATCTAATTTTATATATTATTTCATTATATTTCTATTCTAATAAACAAATCTGTTTAGATTGGCAGCATGGCGGAAATAGTGTACCCGCAAGGCTGCCGCCCAATCACCGATGACCTTGGACCAGACGAACTTGTTCGAAGACTTAAGGTACATTTAAGGAATTACATAATAAAACTTTTCTTGTATCTTCGCTTTATTTTTCTTTTTTGTGTTTTCGTGCATCGCGCTCATGAAGCACATGGGCAGAGGGAACCATGGGTATCCAGTGTTGCAACACTTCCGTTCCCCAATTTTTGCCGAATTCTGGAGATATTATGTGTGTAGTGGCGAACTCAATGTCGTGTTTTGTCTCGTCACCAGAAGCCAGAGAAGAAATAAAAAAATAATCTTCGAGTGGGAATCCAAAACCATAGTATAGTTACTAGACACAATAAAATATTGGGAAAATAAATTTAATACAGTGAAATAAATTTTCTCTTTCCTTTAGTAGGCAGGAGAAATTAAAATTGCCAAATTGTAACAGAATCCACAATTATCGCGTGTACAGTTTGAAATTTCTCAACTGCTCCACAGACGTCCCACAATGACGTGACCCAAAATGTATTGTGTAATATAATCACACGGCAGGTGTGTTTTTACTCTGCGGATATGGCTGGACACATGATGTTTTATACATATAAAATTTGATACTGACATTGTATTTTCAAATAATTAGATTAACTTCCAAGTAGAAAAGTCGTTGGTGATCTACATTGAATCATAGACGCTATTTGAAGTTGCCTACATCAACAGTTTTTTTTTTATTTATTTCATTCTAGTGCCGTATTTGTTTTAAATTATATATAGATGATATAGGTCAGGTCTATTATTGAATTTCTAAATACGATGTCATTTATTATAATTAAAATTGCGTTTTTTTCGAATATGTTGCTTGTGAATAATGAACGTTTGTGAGGCTAAAACCTTTATTCGAAGTCACATTAGTGACATATGTTTTCTTCCGTCCTCGTGGCATTAATCTCGGCGTCTGTCAAAGTCTGCCTTCCTGCTCATCCCGCTATTTAGATCATTGACTCTCCTGCATCACAACATCCACCCAACGGTTCCGGAGAGAAAGCGTCCGGAAGGTCTCACTCCAGGTACTGACATAGCAAGGCACTTGCATTTAACATAGTTCCTAGGCCGGCGCGCAATTTGGCCATCTCAGGCGACGCTCTTGGAGCTTATCGTTTAAGACCGTTCTCAAGCATACCCATCCAGAGCTTCACTTTATTCTCCAGCATCAGTCAGTTATCCTCAAACGAGTTCTCAGAAACGCCAAGTACTCGCGTGCCCGCTGCAATGACTGCCGACTGAGTTCGATCTCAAGCATCCTGACTAGTCTTGATCAACTCTGCCAAGAAGTCGGTCTGCATCGGTCCATTTAAAAACCTCCACCTGATCCAAGTCCTGCGTTTCTCGACTACTTTCTTCTCCGGAGTGACGTTGAAGTCCATGACTAGGAGACAGTGTTGGGTCGTCAGGTTTTCGCCTGGAATGACCTTGTAGTTAGTAACTCTGCCTATTTGACACCTTCGGTCCATGCATTAAGGTGATGAAGATTATTTTGGAACAACTTAAAGTATTTTCTCCTTCTGTATTGCGAAGAGCGTGTCCAAAACCTCACGCAACACGTTCATATGTCTCTCCAACTAAGATTACTTAGGTAGATATAACAAGTAGAAGTCTTCACACTTCTCCCAGAATGCCTAGAGAAGATAGGCACTGATCAATTTCGTGGTAACGTTCCTAATCTGCACCTCTATCCGCATCGAGTGGTCGCAGCAACGGATAAATTCAAGGAGCCCATTCTGAAGCTCTTCCATCAGAAAGCACTACCGCCGCATTCAGCACATATAAGCCGGTACACCTGTCCGATTCTACGAAATTTGTTGCCCTTCCAGTGAATTTTCTAGAGGAAAGCACTTTGGATCCGACTTTTTGTATTGTCCGATTAGAGAGGTAAGATGCTAGTACTCAGCGGAGTTTCGGTTTGGATACAAGCGTCTTTATCCGTGCCCATACTTGACGCGGTAGCCCTTGCCCGCTTGTGGCAGCCATACCCAGTCGCATCTGGTCTTTCCATTATATCGACGGATGGCTATTTTCAAATGGAACGTCTGGTATATGACCTCTTTAATGAAAAAAAACTGAGTAGGATAGACCACCACTTTTGGATAGGACTGGATAGAGGTACGACAGTGGTAGCTCGAAGATCCGGAGTTGCGTTCTCGTATAGACAAGAACAAACGGACAGATTGTTAAGGCACCCTCTGGATGAAGTGTCATCAGTGACGTATACATGTGAAGTTTATTATGTATTTTTTAAAATACTTATAATAAAGAGACATGAAAACTATATAACGCCCTCGTTAATTAGTAAAATAAAATAACACAAATATTATAAAAACATGTCTTTATAAAATAAAATTAGTCTAGTAATTGTATAAAATAAGAGAAAATTGTGTTTAAAAGAAGCCACCTTTTATCTACTTTTGTGGCATTCTTAGTCCCGTTACGGCTACCCTGGTACATTTCAATTGCATATGGCTATGAGAATCATTAACCTTCTCCGAAAATTTTTGGATTTTTTACTTTTTTCTTCGTTATCTCTACTTCTTATAGTCAGAGAAAGCGTTGTTGCTTACTGGAACTAATTTAGTTAAAACGATAATAAGGATATATATTGGAATAGCAGATTGCATGTTTGACTATTTTAATTATTTATTCTATGTTTTAAACTAATGTACCAACCTCCCCAATAGGAATAAATTCTAATGATAACAATAAAAAAGAAGCAGACTGATTAGTTTTCGCCTATATGGGTGACCTACAAAAGACTTAAATTTAATAATATATTTTTTTATTTATTATTTTTATTTATACATAAATAGTATTTTTAAAATAGCTAAGGAAGTGGCATAAAAATTATGGCCGACAGTTTTTTTTACAAGGATTCACGACAAAAGAACATATGGTTGACCCATTTTTATTATCTTGTGTTCAATGCACAATGCAGAAAGTAGGGAGTATTTTATTTTTAGACCGAGATTTTTTGCTTATTATATATCCTATAAGTCAAATTTAATTTTATGTAATAAATATTTCGTGTTTTATATATATTCATATAATTATAATGAATTATAATTTAAACATATTCAATACAAACATGTAACTTAGTTTTATGTAATTAAGTCTTAAGAAAATTAACATGCGCTCGCATCCTTACACTGACAGCTGACTTTAGGTTAACATTTAAATTACAGCTCGCGAGGGTTAAGCTGAGCTTTGCACTTGTGTGAGTAGTCATTCAGTCACTTTATTTTATAAAGTGTATTCCATTCAATTCTTTGACACTAGAGATTCCTTCCTCATAAAAAAATCTAGTCTGATGTGTCGTTTGAGTTAGTAAACAAATCGTTCCGTTATATAATGAACAATAGCGTTTCGTCCACGATTTTTATTTTTTCCTGTGATATTGTTTTTCCTATTGTGATAACGCCAACTTTATCTTTCAATTTTTAACTAACTTTCAAAAAGGAGGTTCTAAATTCGTCGGATCTTTTTTTAATGTATAGTTCGGCGATTATTTGAAGACGCCTGCACCGATTTGGATAATTCTTGTTTTGTTTGAAAGGTATACCTCACAGGTGGTCCCATTGTGACCATGGATGAATCGTGATGTGATCCTGGAGAAATCTAGGGAACTCTTTAAATTGCCTAGCAATTACAAGGATTTGGGGTATATTTTGTAAACTCGTGTTTGCTTCCGGAAATCACAATTTGTTGACGTGTAACTGATGATGAAGACCATATGTGGCCTAAGTAGATGTACTACTTTTACTGTAATAGCTTCAAGGAAAAACATTGTTGAAAATTTCCGCCAGAAATAAGATTCCCTCAGTCTTTGCATTTCTTTTTAACCAACTTCAAAAATGAAGATGTTCTCATTTGGAACCGACTTTAAAAAAATTATAGTACCACTACGTACTCGGTCGAGAAGCCTGAGAAACACGCAATGCCTGTATAATCCGGCAGAAAGTGGGGGCGGAGTGTCTTAACACTAGGTTCCCCCTGCCTACCCTGTTGTGTGCGGAATACAGCAGCATGAAGCTGATTTAAATTAAATATTTACTTAAATTTGTATCTCAAAACGCAACGCCTCCAGAATTCGACAGAAGGTGGGCACAGACTCACATGTCATATAGGAATCGAGCCTTATGACGTCATATATTTAGTTTATGAGTAGGACTAACGTCATATTAAAGCACTCGTACAATATTATACATAATTACCATATAGATACTGCCATTATCGTTAAAATTTTATACTTCAGTTCATATTTTGTGAAGTAGAATATTCAAAGGAATTTTACCAAATGAATGATCGTAATCATGTGGTTTTTATGTTAAGTGACACGTAAACAGTTATTTGAGTCTCACTTAATAATATCGATTAATCATAATATTCAGTTTTTTTTTATGATATTCAGAAATAGATGCAATGCTGCAGCTCACTACATTCTTGTTCCAACTAGATCGGCTGTGAACATGATGGTTGTGGGTTCGATTTCCACTTGAAGTAATAAATTATTTTCATAATTCCACTTTTGTAATCACGCAATGTTTCGAAAAATTGGGCAGAAAGTGAGGAACGTTAACTTTGCACCGGGTGATGACTACTTTATGATTACCCTAGAAGGGTATATAGAAAAATATAGAATGTATGTAATAAAAGCGTGAGATGGCAGAACATATTTTAATGTAATAACGACACTTTAAATATATTTAGTAATAAGCAAAAGCAGTTTATAAGAAGCTTACCGTAATCGAATAAACAATGCACACTAAGTAGAATACTTGGAAAAAGGTAGTGTATTTTTACCTTATCTATATTATATATATACGACATGATCGAACCTTACTATATTTTTAAATCACCATTTACAACGCGAAAGAGAAATGGGAGGGAAATGCTTGGGCGGAACGGACTCCCTTTAAATAAAATAGGTTTACATTTCCTCTAAATAAGAGTTGATATTTTTTAATCATGTCGCTCCGCTCCATACAACTGAGCGAGTTAATTTCAACTCTTTCTGCTTTCGCGGTCCTTTCCACCAATAAACAGTTATTGATGGAAATACAAGCATAAGCTCTTGCGAGTTTTTGCGATTGCGCTTTGGAAAGCAGGCTTTATACGTAGAGTTCGGTGGATTTTTTACATTTAATTTGTACCTATCATTATAAAATTGAAACAGAGTTTGTTTGGTGGAACACGGTAATCTCTGGAACTAATGTTTCGAATTGAAAAACTGTAATGATTTTTATGTCACCCGCCGTTCCTGCGAGCTGCAGATGTAGCGGTCAATTTTAAATGTGTACACTTAAAGTATATAACTTTTTAACCGACTTCTGTAAGAAAAGGAGGTTATAAATTCGATTTGACGATTTGATTTCGATTCGATTCAGAACTTTTGACTGGGTGAACCGATTTTTATAATTCTATTTTATATTTTAAAGCAAGTGCTTCCCGTGTGGTCCTATTTTAATTTTGTCCATTTCTGAAAATGGTATCCATGAGAAAAACACGCGAGTCTTAAATTTGCATTAGGTATGTTTGCCACAAATGTACGGATAAGTCAATATCACGCCAGCTGATTATGATGGTTTTTTTTTATTCGAAGAGATTCAACTTCAAAGATAGTTTAGTGAAAGTTTGGTTAGGTTCTGATCATGGGATCCGGTTGAAATTAAAGAAGTCGGTTTTTTTGTTTAAAAATATGGTAATTTCCATCCCACCACGCAGGTAAAGCAGGTATATTCTACAATTTTGATTGTTTTAGCGGTGGAACCCAAAAAGTCCTTACCATTATATCTTAACATTTTTAAAGTATTACTCTGTACCGCAAGGAAAAATAAGAACGGTTCCCAGACGCATAGGTTCAAATTCTGCTACGTTCAACATTTTTATACTAAAGTTTATGGTTTCCAACAAAAATAGTATAAAATCTTATTAATTTTAACCATTCAAAATCAAATTACAAAATTGTTTAAACTACCCACTACGATGATTTAAAATATACTTAGCATTTTGATTTAACTTCTAAATAGAAGAAGTCTTCTTCTTATTCTTAGAAGAAGTCTAGAGAGAAGTAGAGAACCTATTAGGTTCTCTATCTTATTTATTTTATTATCTTCTAAATAACTAAAAGACAATTAAACAAGTAAATAAACATATTATAATTTTTTTTGTTCTGGGAAAAAAAAGAAAAAATATATTTATATTAATGTTTTTATTTCTTAGATAAAACAGTGTTATAGTAATTTATAATTTTCCTTGTTACTATCAGACTAAGGATATATGAGGTTTTTTATGTGACGTAAGTTGTAATACACTTAAAAAAAATAACGACTAATTTTGAAATATATTGATTGATTCATATGTGTATTATGTAGGTCACTAGTATTCGATAGAAGGCGCTGCTGGGACGGGAGTTGACTATTATTAACTTAACTTACGATAGTTGTAGGTTCGAATATTAGTCAAAGGGAGGGTCCGATTTTACTAAGTGCAACTTGTCTTCAATCCACGCAATGTATTTTTTATATGTAATGATAAAAGCTTTTTTTGCGAAGGCAAGGCGCGACGTTGAGTTCCGCCATTTATCACGCAATGCTGCAAAAAGTGGGGAACGGAGTGTCTTGACACTAGGTCCCAAACCGTTATGAAAATATCTTTTTATCATAGTTATTAAATTTTTTTTAATGATTGAACACAATAAATATGTAATGTGATATTTAAAACGGGAATCTCGCTAGTAAAACCTCATATATAATTTATTTGTTACCACTGCAATTAGCGTTTAATTAACATTAAAAAGCAATTACTGGGAAATTGTATTTCGAGTTACTATATAGTAAGTAGGTAGGTGCTTTATTGCATTGTGCGCGTATCGCAAGTTCTTTGTATACTGCCTGAGTGCTCTAGCCATTTAAGCGAGACGTATGTGCGGATTGAAAATACAAATATATCTTATTTTTAACATTTTTACAGTGTTGTTTCACACTTAGGGAAGAAAAATGATTTATTAGAAAACGTTTAAAATTTGTAAACGTTTTTTAGAACGTTTGGTGGTATCCAAGAGATGTGGGTTCAAATCCTTGGAATGTTTATACAAAATTTGTAGATTTATGTTTTTAATACTTTTCAACATTCAATTATAAATTGTGCTGAACTTTTATGTGACATATAGATATCGTTATATTTTTTTGTATATTTGTCAATCTGTATTCAGTACTCATCTTTTAGAATTTAATATGTTTAGTTTTTTCACAGCTTTTACCAGAATATTAAATTTTCCATAAACGTTACATATTTAATTTAGTTCATAAAGAATTTTCAATAACTATAGATTAAATGTCGCATTTTTATCCTTTGTAGGTGCTCGCTTTCAAAGGAAATTGTGAAAGCTCCCCGCTCTTTAATAAGTTCTGACTTACAGGAATTTTGCTGCTCTATTTCTTTTACAATACCTACCTACGTTTATTTTCTATCTAAAAGCTATGAAGCTTTTAAGTTTTTTCATTCTTGCGACGTAATATTTTTTTTGACTTTTCTCCTAGTTATACATTTGCATTAACATAACCCCTTTTTACGAACCTAGTGCGAATCGAAGAATATGAAATTTGCAACATTTGCAAAACTTTTTTTTGTGCGGTTAGATACAACAGAATATAGAGGCGGTTTTAAAAGCTCTATGATTGTTTTATATAAAATTTCTTAAAAGTATATATATGTACAATAAAATTAAATATGTGGGCTGAGGGCCTGTGGTCTGCCCGCTTCGTACAAGCACATGAAAGGCAAAAACATAGTTGAAAGGCACAAGACTAACGGTGACAGAGTTTTTACAAAAACTCACCAGGAGGTCGCTAAATAATTCGACAACCAAGATTTCCTCACAACGTGAACTCAAGCAATTAAAAGAAACCCACTTTTTGGTAAATAGACTTCTTTGCGTACATAATTTAGCCGGTTAATAGTTCAGTATGAAATCACATTATTTCCTCCATTGCAGGTATACTGACATATTTTCGTTTAGCTAATTTTAAATTTAATATATTTTTAACGTTCAATTTATTTAACAGCGATGTGTGACTTTGTTTATATTTTGACATATGTCACTTATGCCTTATGTCAGTTGTGTTAACTGATTTGATTTGATTTCTTGATTAATGGTTGTTAACTGTCTACTATTAATGTTTTACGTTCCGTTTCCGCTGTTGTTTTTTTTCCTTGTTGTATTTGTCTTAATCTGTATTTTTTTTATATAGTGTATATTGTATTTAAATCAACAAAAAAATAAATCAGCTTCACGCTGTATCCTGCACACAGCAGGGTAGGTAGGGGGAATCTAGTATTAAGACACTCCATTCCCCACTTTCTGCCGAATTTTGAAGGCATTGCGTGTTGAGTGGCAGAACTCAACGCCGCGCTTTGCCTCGACACCAGAGCGAAGAAATGGAAATATAAATTTAAGTAAATATTTCATCTCCTCGAGTGGGGATCGAACCCACAACCAGTCGGTTTTACAGTCACACTTTGTGCCACTGCGCAACGACTGGCCTCATTGCTCTTTTAATACTATATTTTTAAATATATATGTGTATGTATATATTTTAGTTTTTTATTTCTTCTTTATATATTTTATTGCTGTTATTCTGATGTCTGATCATATGATTTGCATGGGCGATTTAAACGTAATTGAAAATGATCGTAGAACTCATTTGTTAAAGAAATCTCAATGAATCGTTTATTTTACTTCTTTTACACTTGTTATATATTATTTGTATTTATAAATATGGTGTATGCCTGTGCAAGGCTGGAAGAGATTTTTTTAGAAAAAAGTTAGTTAGCCTTCAATTTGGTGTTTCTGATATGTGTTTAAGTGCAATAAAGAATAAAGAACAGATGTAGTTTATATAGAGAATGAGTGCAAAATACGAATATTTTTAAATTAATGCATAAGAGATACATAAAATTATTGAAATAAGTTTAACACACAGTACCATATATTTGATAATATATACACTTTGCATTTTACGTTGCCATGGTAACGCGTGTAAAATGCGCCAACGGGTCCTCTAGTATGTAGATATAGATAGTTGATTTGACTTTTCAATTTTAACATTTTAAAACCGGCTACTACCAACTATTTTATCCAGGATGTTACTAGCATACAGAGATTTACATAAAACAAATCTAGGTTATACTTTATCATGTTAAAAAAAATTAAATACTTAAAATTTATGTATATAAAAAAAAAGCTTTTCTCAGTTGTTATTTATTCCATTTGACGATTTGAGATGTATAGGTATTGTTATGTGGACAAGGTAACGCATGACACACAGTTCCACTGATTTCAAAGCAATATCTCAATGTTGTTATGTAATTATTTTATTAGTGCTACTTTTTTACATACATCGACGTAAGAAACGAAATATAAATATAAAAATATAACTAAGAAAATCCCTAAGTTCTAAATTGGGAAAAAAAATAGATCACTTTGCATTATACTTTTTAAATATAATGTAAATTTTTAATTTGCAATAAACATGTAAAATTTTTAACTCTTGTTTATTCTATGTTTAGGCCTTAGCACACACGCTCCAAGGTCTTGGCCAGGATGAGGGCATGTACCAACAGTACATTCCTCTCGCTCTGCATCTGGCGGATGAGTTCTTCCTCACCCACCCTTCGCGTGATGTTCAACTGCTCATCGCGTGTTGTATTGCTGATGTACTCAGGGTGTATGCTCCTGAAGCACCTTATAAGGATCAGGAACAGGTATGGTTTGTTTTTAACGTATTTCATTTTCATATGTAATTTGAGGCCGCCGGGGCGCAGTGGCACAAACGTGTCTGTATAAACGCGACGGTTGTGGGTTCGATTCTCACTGCTGGAAATGAATTATTTTATTTTAAGGAGATTATCAATTCGAATGTTTTTGTTTTATGTTTGTTACCTCAGAACGTTTTACTGGGTAAACCGATTTTGATGATGTTTTTTTTGTATTTGAAAGCCAGCTTCCCGTGAGGAGTTTCCATAGTGGGCCGATTTTAATTTTAAGTCTTAAATTTGCATTAGGTATGTGCGTGATAAACGGACGTATAACTCAATATCACGTCAACCGATTTCAATGATTTTTTATTGAAAAGGATAAAGGTACCACTACACTTCAAGGATAGTTTGTCCCAATTCGTCCAAGTATTTTTTATATATATTCTTTCTATTTTGCACAAAAATTATACTTAATTAAGATTGAAGTTTTACATAGTACAGCCACTACCTACTCGTTTGAAAAGCATCCTTTTAAGGTCTTACCCATTAGGTACTTAAAATCGTAAATAAATTATTATTAAATTATTATTATTGAACAAATTACAAACAGACTTCAAACAATAAATAAAAAAGTAAAAAAATAATTTACTTAACATAAAGTAAAACGTACTTTGCTTTTGTTAAACAAAAATAGTTTTAAGATATATATTATTTTATAACTTTAAAGTGGAAATAGAACTCTAGGTTCCCTCTGTTTGCCATGCTATTTGCGGGATAGAGCTTAAAACTGAAAAAAAAAAAAATTAAAGGAATTTTATCTTAATGAGTAAAATGTATAACGTTCGTGTATAACGTATTTATATGCAAGATAATATATAATACAATGTTGTATCGTTATTATTAGTTCGAAAATTAAAAAGCACAATAACAGAGTAACTGTAACTACCCACATGATTTCTCAATATTGGCTTATGTATATTACAAATAATTTTTGTTTATTTAAATTTTTATTTACTTACTAGCGACCCGCTCGCGGCTTCGCCCGCTTAAACCACAGAATTATTTATTTAACACACTGAATTATGTTCGTGTTTTGATATACTTATAATGTATGTTTGCAATGTAATGAAGTTTTTTATGAGAAAGTTGTTAAAACTTTAGGTCGCATTTTCGTACCTCCCATAAGAATCTTCAATTGAATGTTTGAAATAAAAACACAACTTATCGATACTTACTATATGTGCGATAATCTCAGAAACGGCTTAACCGATTTAAATACTTTTTTTGTTTGTATTCTGGCAAACTGCCCTTAAATATTAAGTATTAGTTTTATTTTAAGCAGCTTCATGCTAGTCAGAGGGAGGAACCTAGTATTAAGACACTCCGTTCCCCACTTTCTACCGAATTCGGGACGCATTGCGTGTTGAGTGGCAGAACGCAACGCCGTGCTTAACCTCGACCCCAGAGCGAAGAAATGGAAATATAAATTTAAGTAAATATTTCATCTCCTCGTGTGGGGATCGAACTCAGAGAACCAGTCGGTTATACAGTCACACTTTGTGCCGCTGCGCCACGACTGGCCTCAACTGGATTGGACTTTATTTTAATCGGTTCACATAAAGTTAAAACCAGATCCACGCTTTATCCCGCCCTTAGTAGGGCAACTTAGTGTAAGATATTGGGTATAATGTGTGACTGATGTGCGAAATGAAAATATTATTAAATTATAATTCAATCCTGCATGTGTGGATCGGACCCACAACGTCGCGTTACAGTTACAATTGGGCATATAGGGTAAAATAGTTTAAACCCGTACCTAAAGAATTTAAGCAAGATACATCAACAGTGAAGACGTAGGTTTTTTTCTCATTTCACAATGTTTATTCATATCTATATTTCGTACGACGCGGTTACGCATAGGTACCAATAATGTAAACACATACTACTACAAAAATAGTACTAAAATTTTTAGACCTTTGAACTTTGCCGCCAATACCTACCACTCGATTTCGCAATGAGGCGTATGCGGCGGTTTCCCTTTGATAGGTTTATGTGTGCGTGCGTCGTTCTTGACAAATTGTATTTTATTTTAAAACGATAATTTTATTATTTATTTTGTTTGAAAAAATAACTTTTTTATTTTCGGGTTTTTAATTTAATATGTAATAGGCTTTTATAGAGTAGTTAAACTGTGGTTTCATTTAAAGTGGTCCTAACAAAAAAACTCTGTATAATTGAGCATATTTAATATTTATAGTGATTTTTTGGTGAAAAGATACCAATAGTTATTACAACCACTTATATAGAATAATATATTCTATAGAGGAATCACACATTCTTTTTATTCAGTTTAGTAAATACATTTTTTAGAGGTTACTCTGTACTAAAATGGCATGCAACTCTGTTCCCGCATTTACGTTCCTGATATATCGATATAAATAATAGAAATACAAAATATAGGAAGGAAACACAAATGCAATTATATTGCCTTTTTTCTTTTTTTCATACTTGAAACGTATTAATAAATTACATATTATGTATTACATACAATTAATTTCTTTTGAATATAACACTAAGTTTAATCAGCTTCACGCTATTTTAACAGATAACATAAGATGACATTAAAACGTATTGACATCACCACGTGATCCATCTAAACACAATATAAATTTTTATAAACAATGAACTCACAAACAGAATTTACTTTCCAAATACTTTTTATTCTACATATCGCCATATGAGCTAATCCCAAAAAATATACTTACTTTATTATTTTTGTTAATATCACCAACGTTGACGTTTAAAATAATAGTTATGGTAGACTGAACAAATATTGATTATACTTCTTTTTTTAGCTTCACGTTGTATCCCGCACACAGCAGGGTAGGCATAGGACACCTAGTGTTAAGACTCAATTGGACTGTATTTTTATCCTTGTTACCTTAGAATTTTTGATTGTATGAACCGATTTTAATTATTCTTTTTTTATTTGAAAGGTAATGCGTCCCGTGTAGTCTTATTTTAATTTAGTTTATATTCAACAATGGTATCTATGAGAAAATCATATAAATCTCAAATTTGCATTAAGTATATGCGCGACAAATGAACGTATAAGTCAATATCAATTCAACCGATTTTAATGATTCTTTTTTTATTAGAAAGGGTACATATAAAGGGTAGTTTGGTGAAAGTTTAGTTAAGTTCAGAATGTGAAATCCAGTTAAAATTGAAGAAGTCGATTTTTTTTATTAAAAAATATAATTATGTAATTTTTTCTACAAAAAATTCTTTATACTCCATGATAAAAACTATCCTATAAGTGACATTAGGCTTTGAACTATTACCATGCCAAAATTAATTTAATTTCATACTGTAGTTATCGGTATTTTAGGTGATTTATATTTTTCAGTTTTTGTTTTTTTTTAAAGAAAACTATCATGAAATTCGGAATGAAACCGAAAAAAAATGTACCTTGAGGCCCTAAGCTAACACCATGCAAAAATTCATCAATTTCTGTCAGGTAGTTTTTGCCTGTTTGACGCACAAACAAACCGACAGACAGACAGACAGACAGACAGACAGACAGACAGACAAGAATTCTGCTGAGTGGTTTTTTAGGTTCTATAATCGACATATTAACCGACCTAATTTTTATTTTTTTTATATCTTTCATGTACAGAATTGACTTTTCTATCCTTTTATTATATATGGAGATTAATCACATTAATAAGATAATGAGTGCGACAAGGTCAGGCAAGACAAAACTAACATCATTTTTTTAATTCTTAAAATAAAAAATAGGTATAGATTGTTTTGTGAATTCATGTGATAAATTACATTTTATAACTCCTTTTAATTTTTGACTTTTCAGTTCGTTTCAATACAAATTTAAAATACCTTTCGTGACAAAGTGCATTTATACATCGCTCATTTACCGAAACAATGTGTCGGTAACCTTCTTTCGTCGTACCATCGTTTCTAATTCAGTAGCTTAGAGAAATAGCTGTCTCCATAGCTGACTTGGAGCCTGCGAATGAGGCTAAGGATGAAGGACCTTGTCTCTCAACGCAACAGGTCATCACTGACACACACACTGGTCCTCCTAGTTTTTCCATTTAACTACACTTCAGATAGGAGACAGCCTACATAAAAAATAAACTTTTTTAAATTATAAAACTTTTATTGAAGTTTATTCGTGTAGTAAAAATTTTTTTATGTGAATGTGTAGTCACATATATAGATCACATGTGTGAATATGTAGTCACATATGTGGACCACATGTGCGAATATGTGGTCACATATGTGGACCACATGTGTCAATATGTGCTCACGTATGTGGACCACATGTGTGAATATGTGGTCTTTCATGTGGACCACATGTGAGAATGTGTGATCACATATGTGGACCACATGTGTGAATACGTGGTCGCGTATGTGGACCACATGTGGGAAAATGTGGTCACATATGTGGACCACATGTGAGAATTTGTGGTCACATATGTGGACCACATGTGTAAATATATGGTCCCATATGTGGACCACATGTGTGAATATGTGGTCTTTCATGTGGACCACACGTGAGAATTTGTGGTCACATATGTGGACCACATGTGTGAATATGTGGTCGCGTATGTGGACCACATGTGGGAAAATGTGGTCACATATGTGGACCACATGTGTGATATGTAGTCACATATGAAGATTACATGGGTGATCATGTGGTCACATATGTGGACCACATGTGTGAATATGTGGTCACGTGTGTGGACTACATGTGTGTATATGTGCTCACATATGTGGACCACATATGTGAACATGTGGTCACATATGTGGACCACATGTGGCATCGTGTGGTCATATATGTGAACCACATGTGTGAGTAAGTATTCACATGTGCAGATCGCATGTGTGATATGTTGTCACATATGTAGACCACATGTGTGATATGTAGTCACATATGAAGATTACATGTGTGATCATGTGGTCACATATGTGGACCACATGTGTAAATATATGGTCCCATATGTGGACCACATGTGTGAATATGTGGTCTTTCATGTGGACCACATGTGAGAATGTGTGGTCACATATGTGGACCACATGTGTGAATACGTGGTCACGTGTGTGGACTACATGTGTGTATATGTGCTCACATATGTGGACCACATATGTGAACATGTGGTCACATATGTGGACCACATGTGGCATCGTGTGGTCATATATGTGAACCACATGTGTGAGTAAGTATTCACATGTGCAGATCGCATGTGTGATATGTTGTCACATATGTAGACCACATGTGTGATATGTAGTCACATATGTGGACCACATGTGGCATCGTGTGGTCATATATGTGAACCACATGTGTGAGTAAGTATTCACATGTGCAGATCGCATGTGTGATATGTTGTCACATATGTAGACCACATGTGTGATATATAGTCACATATGAAGATTACATGTGTGATCATGTGGTCACATATGTGGACCACATGTGTGAATATGTGGTCACGTGTGTGGACCACATATGTGAATATGTGGTCACGTGTGTGGACCACATGTGTGTTTATGTGCTCACATATGTGGACCACATATGTGGACCACATATTCACACATGTGGTCCACATATGTGACCACATGATCACACATGTAATCTTCATATGTGACTATATATCACACATGTGGTCTACATATGTGACAACATATCACACATGCGATCTGCACATGTGAATACTTACTCACACATGTGGTTCACATATATGACCACACGATGCCACATGTGGTCCACATATGTGACTACATATCACACATGTGGTCTACATATGTGACAACATATCACACATGCGATCTGCACATGTGAATACTTACTCACACATGTGGTTCACATATATGACCACACGATGCCACATGTGGTCCACATATGTGACCACATGTTCACATATGTGGTCCACATATGTGAGCACATATACACACATGTAGTCCACACACGTGACCACGTATTCACACATGTGGTCCACATATGTGACCACACATTCTCACATGTGGTCCACATGAAAGACCACATATTCACACATGTGGTCCACATATGGGACCATATATTTACACATGTGGTCCACATATGTGACCACATGATCACACATGTAATCTTCATATGTGACTACATATCACACATGTGGTCTACATATGTGACAACATATCACACATGCGATCTGCACATGTGAATACTTACTCACACATGTGGTTCACATATATGACCACACGATGCCACATGTGGTCCACATATGTGACCACATGTTCACATATGTGGTCCACATATGTGAGCACATATACACACATGTAGTCCACACACGTGACCACATATTCACACATGTGGTCCACATATGTGACCACATGATCACCCATGTAATCTTCATATGTGACTACATATCACACATGTGGTCCACATATGTGACCACATTTTCCCACATGTGGTCCACATACGCGACCACATATTCACACATGTGGTCCACATATGTGACCACAAATTCTCACGTGTGGTCCACATGAAAGACCACATATTCACACATGTGGTCCACATATGGGACCATATATTTACACATGTGGTCCACATATGTGACCACAAATTCTCACATGTGGTCCACATATGTGACCACATTTTCCCACATGTGGTCCACATACGCGACCACGTATTCACACATGTGGTCCACATATGTGATCACACATTCTCACATGTGGTCCACATGAAAGACCACATATTCACACATGTGGTCCACATACGTGAGCACATATTGACACATGTGGTCCACATATGTGACCACATATTCGCACATGTGGTCCACATATGTGACTACATATTCACACATGTGATCTATATATGTGACTACACATTCACATAAAAAAATTTTTACTACACGAATAAACTTCAATAAAAGTTTTATAATTTAAAAAAGTTTATTTTTTATGTAGGCTGTCTCCTATCTGAAGTGTAGTTAAATGGAAAAACTAGGAGGACCAGTGTGTGTGTCAGTGATGACCTGTTGCGTTGAGAGACAAGGTCCTTCATCCTTAGCCTCATTCGCAGGCTCCAAGTCAGCTATGGAGACAGCTATTTCTCTAAGCTACTGAATTAGAAACGATGGTACGACGAAAGAAGGTTACCGACACATTGTTTCGGTAAATGAGCGATGTATAAATGCACTTTGTCACGAAAGGTATTTTAAATTTGTATTGAAACGAACTGAAAAGTCAAAAATTAAAAGGAGTTATAAAATGTAATTTATCACATGAATTCACAAAACAATCTATACCTATTTTTTATTTTAAGATTCACATATGAAGATTACATGTGTGATCATGTGGTCACATATGTGGACCACATGTGTGAATATGTGGTCACGTGTGTGGACCACATATGTGAATATGTGGTCACGTGTGTGGACCACATGTGTGTTTATGTGCTCACATATGTGGACCACATATGTGGACCACATATGTGATCATGTGGTCACATATGTGGACCGCATGTGGCATCGTGTGGTCATATATTTGTACCACATGTGTGAATAAGTATTCACATGGGCATATCACATGTGTAATATGTAGTCACATATGTGGACCACATGTGTGAACATGTTATCACATATGTGAACCTTTTATAAAATATATTTAATTCATTAAATGTAATATGTATATAAATAAATAAACGTAAAGAAACGTTACGTAACATCATACATAATAACAATTAAAACGTAAACTGCAGGCTAATTGATCATCCGGTAGACATTTTAATTAAATTATCAGCTGAAGCAGAATGTCTTTGTATCATCAGAGTTGTAAACCATTTGTTCGATAATTAACTTTAACAGTTATGAACATATACTATTGTTCAAAGACGTCACTATTACATTTCAATCCTATGAAAATTTATAATGGAGAGAAGAAAGAATTTCAAATAAGATAGTGGTGCACTTACTCAATTTTGCACTTTCCAATTTCTTTAGATAGTATAGCGGAACACAAGGCTTCGCTTCGTTTGTTTTTACGGGCAGAAAAATAAATATATTCTTCCACTTAGTGGGAATTTAACCTAATTAAAATACAACTAGTGCTACAACCAGAAATCTCAGTTCTCTCAATTGTACCGTCATAGCGTCAAGTTTTAGTCGACATATTAACTTTAAACATATTAATTTTTTATCGACATATTAACCGACCTAATTTTTATTTTTTTTATATTTTTCATGTACAGAATTGACTTTTCTATCCTTTTATTATATATGGAGATTTTGTTTGAAAAAATAACTTTTTTATTTTCGGGTTTTTAATTTAATATGTAATAGGCTTTTATAGAGTAGTTAAACTGTGGTTTCATTTAAAGTGGTCCTAACAAAAAAACTCTGTATAATTGAGCATATTTAATATTTATAGTGATTTTTTGGAAAATAGATACCAATAGTTATTACAACCACTTGCGAAGAAGCATAGTTTAGGCAATTTTTTATTCTTATACCTTTTGAAAAACTACCAACGTTCTTAAGTTAATATATTATTTTTTCAAATTAAAAAAATTGTCTATGTCATCCTAATGGCGGAAAAATTTCATTCATATTGTAATACCACATTAGTATCGACAATGTAGTGTTGATAGTAATTAAAAATAGATATACTACAGGAGGATATCTTCATATGCACTGTTTTAACCTGTTTTATGTATAATATAGAATAATATATTCTATAGAGGAATCACACATTCTTTTTATTCAGTTTAGTAAATACATTTTTTAGAGGTTACTCTGTACTAAAATGGCATGCAACTCTGTTCCCGCATTTACGTTCCTGATATATCGATATAAATAATAGAAATACAAAATATAGGAAGGAAACACAAATGCAATTATATTGCATTTTTTCTTTTTTTCATACTTGAAACGTATTAATAAATTACATATTATGTATTACATACAATTAATTTCTTTTGAATATAACACTAAGTTTAGTCAGCTTCACGCTATTTTAACAGATAACATAAGATGACATTAAAACGTATTGACATCACCACGTGATCCATCTAAACACAATATAAATTTTTATAAACAATGAACTCTCAAACAGAATTTACTTTCCAAATACTTTTTATTCTACATATCGCCATATGAGCTAATCCCAAAAAATATACTTACTTTATTATTTTTGTTAATATCACCAACGTTGACGTTTAAAATAATAGTTATGGTAGACTGAACAAATATTGATTATACTTCTTTTTTTAGCTTCACGCTGTATCCCGCACACAGCAGGGTAGGCATAGGACCTCTAGTGTTAACAACAACACTCTGTTCCCTACTTTTCTCGGAATTCTGTAGGCATTGCGTGCTGAGTAGTGAAACTCAACGCCGCACTTTACCTCGACACCAGAGCGATGAAATGGAAATATAAATTTAAATAAATATTTCGTTTCCTTGCGTGGTCATCGAACCCACAACAGTTACACTTTGTGCCCCTGTGCAACGAACGGCCTCAATTTACTTTCTTCTTTTAAAATGTGGTTAAATGAAATAGTCGTAATTTAATTATGTCAGATTACTATTTACCGACTTCTTAAAAGGGGTCATCAATTGGGCTGTATTTTTTAGCCTTGTTACCTTAGAACTTTTGATTGTATGAACCGATTTTAATGATTCTTTTTTTATTTGAAAGCTAATGCCTCCCGTGTAGTCTTATTTTAATTTAGTTTATATCCAACAATGGTATCTATGAGAAAATCATATAAATCTCAAATTTACATTAAGTATATGCGCGACAAATGAACGTATAAGTCAATATTAATTCAACCGATTTTAATTATTCTTTTTTTATTAGAAAGGGTACATATAAGGGGTAGTTTGGTGAAAGTTTAGTTAAGTTCAGAGTGTGAAATCCGGTTGAATTTGAAGAAGTCGATTTTTTTTATTAAAAAATATAATTATGTAATTTTTTCTACAAAAAAATCTTTATACTCCATGATAAAAACTATCCTATAAGTGACATTAGGCTTTGAACTATTACCATGCCAAAATTAATTTAATTTCATACAGTAGTTATCGGTATTTTAGGTGATTTATATTTTTCAGTTTTTGTTTTTTTTTTAAAGAAAACTATCATGAAATTCGGAATCAAACCCAAAAAAAATGTACCTTGAGGCCCTAGGCTAACACCATGCAAAAATTCATCAATTTCTGTCAGGTAGTTTTTGCGTGATTGACGCACAAACAAACCGACAGACAGACAGACAGCCAGACAGACAGACAGACAGACAGACAGACAGACAAGAATTCTGCTGAGTGGTTTTTTAGGTTCTATAATCGACATATTAACCGACCTAATTTTTATTTTTTTTATATCTTTCATGTACAGAATTGACTTTTCTATCCTTTTATTATATATGGAGATTTCTTCGCATTCTACCAGAATTCGAGATATTGCGTGAAGCGTGGTGGAACTAAGTGCCGTATTTTCTCGTCCCAAGGGAAACGAAAACAAATCAGTCCCTCGTATGGGGATCAAATCCACAACCATCGTGCACCTATACCAGACTCAATTACAGTTTTTTTATATTTTACTACGTTAGATCGCAGTTTTTTTTGTAACTAGCGACCCACTCGCGGCTTCGCCCGCACAACACCGATAATTCTTTTATTATGCTGCATTTGCCAAAAGATAGATTATATAATTTACACGTCAAAACATTTTTCATAATTTGAGAAAGTGCAACCACTACGGGGCTGTTTGCGAGGACGAAACTGGGCGATCCAATCTAGTAAAGCATACGACCAAATTAATTTCTATAAAATTATTAAAGCTTATCTTAACAACATTTTTTTGATGACGGAATAATTTTTGCTCGTAAGTTTCAATATCTCTGTCAAATAGCCAACGTTGAAATATCGCCTTGCAACTTACAATCATTTTTTGTCACAAAATGCTTTATTGCGACTTATTTATAAGATATGGATATAAGGTGACGTGGACTTTATTTTAGAACTAATAAAATTTAATGTTTTTGAAATACAAAGTACTTAATATATACATAACATTTGGTGCACGCGGTTAAAGTAATAACGATGGCGTTCTTAATTATTGTAATTTCATTACTTAAAGATAACTAAGAATTAAACCGTAATTTAGCACTTCTAAGAAATGTAACTTTAATACAAAAAAAAAGTAAATCCGACCAGTAGTTCCAGAGATCTTAGCGTTTAAATAAACAACCAAACAAACAAACTCTTCCTCTTTATGATAGTGGTATAGAATTATAGATAAAAAAAAATCAGCTTCACGCTGTATCCCGCACACAGCAGGGTAGGCAGAGGGAACCTAGTGTTAAGACACTCCGTTCCCCACTTTCTGCCGAATTCTGGAGGCATTGCGTGTTGAGTGGCAGAACTCAACGCCGCCCTTAACCTCGACGCCAGAGCGAAGAAATGGAAGTATAAATTTAAGTAAATATTTCATCTCCTCGAGTGATACTAGAAATAACTTTTTTGTCTAAACATCCTTGCCATTTTTTTACCGTAATAAAACTAACTAATTGCAAAAATACTTTTGTATGTACTTTATACTGAGGTTCTTTTTTCTACAAATTATTTATTATCTTTATATATTTACACGTTCAGAATGACCTCAAAGTTGGAGGTTGTTTTCTTTTTGTTTTTTAATCATTTTAATTTAATAGAAGAAACATTTTATTGTAGGTAAAGACGATATTCTTGTTCCTCATCAACCAACTGCAGGGTCTCAGAGACCCGAAGGACCCGGCGTTCAAGCGGTATTTCTACCTATTGGAAAACTTGGCCTATGTGAAATCGTTTAATATGTGCTTCGAACTTGAAGACTGTCAAGAGATCTTCTGCGCACTGTTCTCTTTGATGTTCAAGATTGTCAAGTAAGTAATATATGAATTTTAATTTATTATGATTTGTTGTTATTTTGTTTCAATTTCTATAATTAACACACAAGAACCCGTTTTTATTTATTTCATCGAGGGCAGTCGTAGCGCATGGGTCTAAGTGTGTGACAGTAAACACGACAGGTTGTGAGATCGATTCCGACTCAAGAAAATGAAATATTTAATATTTTCATTTAATCGTTCTGGTGGCAAAACGCGACGTTGAGTTCCGCCATTAAACGAGCAACAAAATCCTGCCACATCATACGTGATACATCGTAATGCTTATAAAAAAAAAGAAAGAAAATATATTTTTACGCTTGCATCCAAAGTCTTTAAGATTAGATCGTACTTACAACAAATTTCACTAGCCATATAACAAAAAATATATATATTATTATACCTACGTTTTTGTTCTCCCATAGTATCTCCAACTAGAGGGGACCTGAAAACCTTAAAACCATTAAGACACTCCGATCTCATTAAGACACTGGTTTCTCATCATAATCTGCCGTATTCTGGTGCCATTGTGTGTTGAGTGATGGAACTCAACGTCGCGCTTTGCCTCGTTACCAGAGCGAGAAGGTAATCGAACCCACAACCTGTCGCAGTAGCACGCTTATGTCTCTGCGTCACGACTGGCCTCTATTCCACTTATATATATAATTATATGTACGTACATATAAGAGCGGGTAGGTATTCGTCAGAATGCTTTATGCGAAATAAGAATAATTTTGTACTTAAAGTTTAATTAGTTTTCTGTTTTATACTCGTGCATGGATTATGAAAAAAAAAAACGTTTCATCTGTTATCTATGGTTTCTAGCTATAAAACTTTGTTATATCTGGAAATCTTACAAATGCATCGTCTGAATAAATCATTGACTAGTATTTAATAGTGACAGAAATCAATTTGGCAGAAACAAATTAGAGCCAAAAATTGTAACTATTGAATTCCGTATCTATTGAATTCTTCATTTTATTTATTGTGCACAAATTCTATTTTTAAAAACGAGACCTTTGTTTTGAACCTAAAATTGACATATTAAATGAAAATTGGGTCACTGTCGAAAGTAGCGCCAACAAATAAATCAATTGTTGATAAATGCAATTCATTTTAATTCATTTATTCCTATTAAGTATTATTTATGCTTTTTATTTATGCCATTAAGTATTATTTATGCATTTTAATATTACTTTTTCTATGAGGCCAGTCATGACGCAGTGGCACAAACCGACTGGTTGTGGGTTCAATCTCCACTCGAGGAGATGAAATATTTAATAAAATTTATATTTCCATTTCTTCGCTCTGGTGTCGAGGCAAAGCGTTGAGTTCTGCCACTCAACACGCAATGCCTCCAGAATTCGGCAGAAAGTGGGGAACGGAGTGTTTAACACTACTTAGGTTCACTCTGTCTACACTGCTGTATACGGGACGCAGCGTGAGGCTGATTTAGTTTTTTTTTTAAGTATTATTTATGAGGTTTATTTCAATTAATTTCTTGTTAGAAAAATGAACAGAGACACCGTTGCGTATACATAACTAATGCATTTACTTAAATTTATCAGAGTGTAGTAAAACGAGTTCTAATATGCTTTAGTTTAAATAATTTGATCCGTCCTCAGTTTGTTTGGGATGTGTGCTCTATATATGTTTGAAATTATAATTTTGGGTAATTTTAAGGTATAGGGATTAGAATGAAATGACTTTTTTTATATAGGCGAGATAATTTTGAATATAGATACGTAATGCCTCCAGTAGTTGGCGGAAAGTGGGAAAAGGAAGTGTCTTAATGGGTATATAGTGTTTTCAAATTAGTTCCCCAGGTTCTCCCTACCAGCCCTGCTATGTGCATGCTGCTTCAAATACAGTATGAAGAGTAAAAATATTTTTTTTTTGACGCCGTTCTGCTGATGTTTCTACTTTTTTTATTCACAATACGAACGACTCTAAATAAAAGTAAGAAACGGTATGTTTTAAGGATATCACAATTTAAGGTTTTCTTTGCCAAGACAAAACGCCTCAGACATACGAGGTACAGAAGAAGGTTTATATACCTTGAACAGTCTTACTGTCGCTCAACATTCGTGCCACAATTTTTAAAACGTGTTGCCAACTTTTAGAAGCGTATATGGTGAAAAATATTTAAAAGATAATATTACTAATACTTGGGAACGATATTCATATTAAGAATAGGTATGTATGGTTTCTAGACTTCGCCAACGAAAGAAATAACATTAAAATAGATGCCAAATTCCGTAGACGATCCTGAAAGTTATAAATATATAAATACATTTAGACGTTGACTTTGATTTGGCATTTACTAAAGGCAATTTTTTTTAACTGTTCCTAAAAGTAGGCCGTGACAATAAATTCTTGTATTCCGCACACAGCATTGTAGGCAGAGAGAACCCAATGTTTAGACACTCCGTTCTCCATTTTCCCCCGAATTCGGGAGGCACTGAGAACCCAATACGCAATGCCTCCGCAATCAATTAATCATCATGATTAATTAGTATTAAGAAGTAAAACCATATTTTATTTGTACATAAATTTATGAAATTATAATACGTGTCTCTAAAAATTTTATACAACTTTACTTTGGTTCATGTATAATTTTATTTTGTAAATTGGTTGGTATTTCTTTTTCATTATAACAATTAACTGTATGGGGACTGAAGATTTATAAATATTACATTGACCAAACCAATTTTGTTTACAACTGATTGAGTAATAAAAAATATTTTTTATAAAATATTTAAAAAAAACCATGACGAGCTCGATGTACTCACAACGGTAAATTTACATTACAAAATTCCCTCGTCAATCCGATATATTGTTTGTTTGCAAACCTCGACGAAAAATCGATAAATTGATATGCAATATAATACAGTACGTTCGTATCGAAACATTTCGAAAACTCGATTAATATTTAAGTACAGCCGACTCCTGCAGTCGATAATTGCGTTTTTATTGATGTTGTGGCAAACGAGGTCTTAATACTCGTATAAAGTAATCTATAGTGTGTGTTGTGTTATTAAATTATAATGCAAAAACTATTCGATTCCATCTATATGTTGGTTTTTGTTAAATTCATTTTCTTATTATACTATGACGTCGTTATGATATTGGAGGAAGGTGCTTGACGGCACATGTGATGGTTGTCAGTTCGATCCCTACTTCCTTAAGCTGAGATCTTTGCTTACATCTATATTTTCATTATTTTTGTTTCTCTGGAACTGATAAGAATAAACACAGCGTTGGGTTCCGCTATCAAGCGCTATCAAAATGGATAACAGGATATCTGAATATTAGGTGTGTTTGTCACTTAGATACCTTGTTTCGTAATATATATGTAGTATACGAGTATAAACTGTAGACAAAATGAACCTTGGCCTTGAGTTGGGCCCAAAACTCGATTTGCAAAAGGCTTAAATGAGCGGAAATTGGGAAATTTTCTTACATTTTCTCTATCACCAAAATTTAAAAGCGGAAGTTGTTAACTGGATTGGTGTGTGGCAAGCTGCTGTTTGGTTTATAATGTTTTGAGATCAAATTTCCTATAGAGTAATATTGTGAACGACTTAGCTTTTTAAACAATAATATTAACTACAATTAATGAGAAATAATATAATAATGCGTAAAAATGTTTTATAAAATAAATAAATCAGCTTCACGCTGTATCCTGCACACAGTAGCGTAGGCAGAGGGAACCTAGTGTTAAGACACTCCGTTCCCCACTTTCTGCGGAATTCGGGAGGCATTGCGTGGTTGAGTTGCAGAACTTAACGCCGCGCTTAACCTCGACACCAGAGCGAAGAAATGAAAATATAAATTTCAGTTAATATTTCATCTCCTCGAGTGGGGATAGAAAATGTTTTGTGTTGCTATAAAAACAAATAAGAATCAGATTAAAGGAAAGACACGCGTGATAGGAGCGCAGAAATGAAAATAATAAATATTTCATTTCCTCTAGTGGGAATCGAACCCCAAAACTGTCGCGATTACAGTCACACGTTTGTGCCCCTGCGCTACAACTGGCCTCAAACTTAATTTAGGAATAAATGAGTTGATTTCTACCTATTTCTATTATAATTATAACGCTTAGAACGATTAAAAAATAAAAAAAATTAAATCAAAGTAATCGTAACAGTAGGTATATTGTTTTTATGTAACTCGTTGTGGAGATGTTCTTAATGTATTTATATTATTATTTTATGTGTGTTATAAGCGTTCATGCATACTACTTTTAGCGATATTAAACATTTTTAGTATTTATTTACTAGCTTACATAAAATGGTAGAAGCTATGTATTTACTATTATTGAAATCTTAGGCAACGTTAAAAATGTTATAAGTAAAGGCCATAGTTGCACAGTTGGAAAATTTTTGACTGTTAAGTTAACCCGATAATGACGAAAATTCATAATGGAGTGCTTTGACACTAGGTTCTTCCTACTGCCTTGAGCGAGATGTGTAAATTAATCATGAATTAGTGCCGCTGCGCCGCGACGGTGTCTATAAATTAATAGCTATTTTTAATATTTTTTTTTCTAGCACGGAGCACTCATCTAAGGTGAAATCTTTCATGCTCGACGTCCTCTGTCCACTCATAACCGAATCGGATGTGGTTTCTAACGAGTTGTTGAATGTAATACTTGTGAACTTAGTAGACCCCAACAAACGCGACCACAAGCATGCGTACGCGCTGGCCAAGGAGCTGATTTTGAAGACCAGTGAAACGTTGGAGCCGTATATACAGGCGGTGAGTTTGACTTTACTATATTTTTTTCAGCTTCACGCC
Organism: Heliconius charithonia; assembly: GCA_030704555.1. Lineage (NCBI taxonomy): Eukaryota > Metazoa > Arthropoda > Insecta > Lepidoptera > Nymphalidae > Heliconius > Heliconius charithonia. The sequence goes on from CM060819.1 coordinate 16,161,686, forward strand.
GTATCTTACAAAATAGCAGGGTAGACAAAGGGAACCTCCCTTCTCCAGTTTCCGCTCGAGGCTTTGCGTGTTAAGGAATTAAAATATCAAATGTTTCATTGCCCGAATGAGAATCGCAGCCACAACCATCGCGTCACTTGTGCTACTGCGTCATTCATTTACCCGCCTGACTTTACTATTTATAAATTTTTTTTTACTTGAATATTAAAAATGTAAAGATATGTTTTTATTATATTTTTATTTATATGTGATTATGATAATTATTTTAACTATACATAATTTAAAGCTGATATTTTCTTAGTAACTTGCATGATAGAATTTGTTTTGTTGGGTTTGGTATTTAAAGATAATTTGCTTTTTACAGTTTTTTAATCATGTAATCATTTTGGGAAAAGAGGAGAAGAATCTTTTAATATTTTCAAAAGTATATGAATTAATATATGAACTGAATCAATGCTGTCCATCAGTTCTACTGTCAGTATTGCCACAGTTAGAGTGTAAATTGAAATCAGCTCATTTCCAAGAGCGGTTAAGCGCAGTGGCTTTACTCGCTAGAATGTTCTCGGAGCCAGGGTCGGACTTAGCTAAGCAGTATCCAGCGTTATGGCGAGCATTTCTTGGCCGTTTTAATGATATTTCAGTGCAAATTAGAATCAAATGCGTCCAATATTGTATGCATTTCCTCGTACATCATCCAGATCTGAGAAAAGATATTACGGAAACGTTAAAAATGAGACAGCACGATGCCCACGAGCAAGTGCGCTACGAGGTCGTAATGGCCATTATTGCGACCGCTCAAAGAGATTTCCAAGCGGTTGCAGAATCAGAGGATCTCCTCCATTTTGTCAGGGAAAGGACACTCGATAAGAAGTTTAAAATTCGCAAAGAAGCGATGTCTGGACTAGCCATGATCTATAAGAAATTCCTAACAGAAGAAAGCGTCCCGCCAGCCACTGAAAAGGCAGTGCAATGGATCAAAGACAAGATCCTTCACGGGTACTACATGACGGCGTTGGAGGACCGACTGCTAGTTGAGAGACTGTTAAACACGTCCCTGGTTCCATATACGTTATCCCCTCAAGTTCGAATGAAAAAACTATTCTACTTAATGTCGAATGTCGACGATAATGCGACGAAAGCATTTATAGAATTGCAAAAACACCAGCTGGCCGTTCGTCGTTCTGTAGCTGAGTGGATTGAGTTGCACAGGAAGCCTCCCACTCCCGCAGTTCAAAAGGAAATGATAGCCAAAGTGCTACATATAAGTTCAAAATTTTTACCAGAATCGGTAAAAGCTCAAGAGTTTTTGAATAAATTTTCCAATCACATGAAAAAGGCACCGGAATTGCTACAAGGAATGGAGACCATTTTGAATCCTAATGTCAGTTGTGAAGTGTGTGTTCGTACAACAGTGAGTAGATTGATTTATTTATGGTTCAAAATATTTCTTGTTTACTATGTATCGCACGCATGTAAGCCAAGGCACTTAAACTTATATCCGGTTTTTTTGAGACATTTCGTGTTGGATGACGGGACTTAACACCGCGCTGTGTTTTATTGCTACGTAATGAGAATAATTCTTTTTCCCAAACCCACAACCATGGTCACGTTTACAGTCGGGAGATGTGCCCTTGCGCCACAACGTCCTCAAACCGTATTAATTTATTTCTAATAGTAATCATTACAGTGATTGAAAATTTTTTTCGTTTTATATATATATATATATATATATATATATATATATATAAATGCCAATTTAGAATTTACATTAATTTTAACCTCTTCTAATACAGAGGAAGTAAATGTATATGTAATTAATAACTCTTTTCAGTCAAATGTACTAAAGAAGCTCGGTCAACCGGTAATGACAAATCTATACTACAACACAGTGAAGATGCTTCTAGAACGAGTCAGTTCAGTTATGGTAGACCATGACTCCTTGCTCATATTAGTTGGTTACGTGGAGGGCTCAGTTAAGGGGACTGATCCATCTATTGCTGAGGAATGTGGTAAGTATTTCAATACTAAAAATTTTTTTACTAATTTCACGCTGCATATATAGCAAAGTGAGAGAGAGAGAGACACAGACAGATAGAGAGGTACAGAAAAAGAGAGAAACAGCGAAAGAGAGAGAGGGAGAGAAATGTATTTCCCTTTTACTGCGTAATTTCTGAGACATTGAGTGGTGAAAATCAACGCCGCGTAAAGAAAATAGAAATTAAAATATCCAGAGCGAGGAAATGAAAATATTAAATTTAACGAGTAGGCATCAAATCCATAACCGACACATTAACAGTTAGACGTTGTGCTACCGGGGCACGACGGCGTTACTCATTAACTACCATTATGCAACTTTCCATTTTTTTACATTTCGCTCATGAATATGTCTTTATTTTTAAAAGAATACCGTGTAGTACAGGGAGACCTCAAAATACCTCAGCATAGTCTAGCCCTTCTCAGAAATTTTAGTAACAAAAAATAACCTTGAAAAATAAAAATAAAAATCTTTACACGGATAATTCTGTTCGAAGCTAAACTTTAGGAAAATATCTAGATAAGCCCATGAAGGTTAAAAAGTATCACCTTAAGTTGTATTTATACTAAATGCTATAAGCTATGTGATACAACAAATAATAAGATATATAAGATATTTTTGTTTTGTTTTTCCTAGGTATTGACATAAAAAAAGCAGCGGAACGTGGTCTCAAACTACTAGTGATGCTTTCATTCGTGTTCCCCGCACATTTCTTGCACGAGGATGTCTTGAATAGACTAACATCCCTACTAGAGATGGATGATGAGGCAGTGGCACCTCATATACTGGCCGCTTTAACTTTCTTAGGGAAATATAGGCCTTTGAGTGAGTCTTTTTAATTTTTTTTTGTGTATTTCTATACTAATAATAAAAAAATATTATAGTTGTCTTTCTTAGTGTTGTAATCTATTCTGTAGAATAAAATATATTTAAAATGTTATACCATTTCTAAAGAGGCTTCCATTGTGTTTTTATTTTGTTGTTAAATTTTTGTAGTATATGAAATTAATGTAGTTTATTGAAACTACAAATATGCGGCAGTGGATATTGCTCCACTAACGCATATTTCTATTTTTATAAGTAAAATAAGAACAATGAAACGATTTATTGTTATTTACATTTAAATATATAAAATTCAAGTATTCTTAATTTATAGTATAAAAATTTTTCATTATTAAATATTATTTTGCACAGGTGAAGCTTGTCCCGCGTTATTCCCGAAACTTATAACGCTATGTAAAGCGTATGCTGAAGTTGGTACACCGAAACAAGCTAAAAATGCTGTCAGGTATGTTATTTAGCATAGTAAGTATATTTGGAGTAGTACATTTGGAGGAACGTGATGGTTGTGGTGGGTCCGATCCCCATGAGGGACTATTTTGTTTCTAAATTTTTTTTTGCTCGGGTGACATGAGAAAGCGCCGCGTTAAGTTACGCCAGTCAATACGCAATGTCTCGAAAGTTGAATGAAAAGTGAGGGCTGGAGTGTGTCAATACTGAGTTGCCCAGTTATATTGATAAAGCTAAGAAAAAAATGATTGAAACTGATTGAAGATGATTGAGCTGATTGATACAAATATAATAATAGCAATCGGCATATTAACATGTTCTATATATTATATTTTATAACACTAAGTAACGTTTAACAAGAGGCCAGTCGTGGCGCAGTGGCACAAAGTTTGACTGTAAAACCGACTGGTTGTGAGTTCGATCCCCACTCGAGGAGACGAAATATTTACTTATATTTATATTTCCATTTCTTCGCTCTGGTGTCGAGGCAAAGCGCGGCGTTGAGTTCTGCCACTCAACACGCAATGCCTCCAAAATTCGGCAGAAAGTGGGGAACGGAGTGTCTTACACTAGGTTCCCTCTGCCTACCCTGCTGTGTGCGGGAGAGCTAATTTTATTTTATATTTTTTAAAGTAACATTTTAAAGAGTAATTCTTTATATTTATCCGGATTTGCGCCCGCGTCTCTTAGACACACTACTACTACACAATTTGGCAGACAGTGGGGAACGGAGGGTCGTTAACACTAGGTTCCCTCTGCCTACCCTGTTGTGTGCGACTGACAGCGTGAAGCTGATTTTTTTTGTCTTTTGAACCTTTTCCACGAAGAGTGGATTCAAATGTTATAGGCATTAAATTTTTTGTTTGTTGCTTGTTATTTTTATTTTATTTACATTGTAATAATTGTTTTCTGTCCCCAGGTGTCTATTCGTCAACGTGCCAGACCAACGTACCGCCATCTTCACAGAAATACTAGATACTCTTAAAAGCACATTAAGCCCCCATTCGGAACATTACAGGACCGCCATTGTGACTTTGGGACACATTGCTCACAATCTACCGGACAACTTCCCTGTTCATATAAAGAATATTGTTTCTAGAAAGATCGTAAAAGAACTATTAGTACGCGAAGGCGGTGGAGGTTCTAGCGCACCAGATGGCGACTGGTGTGATGAGGAAGAGCTTCCCGAGGAGACTCGATGCAAATTAGAAGGACTCAAATGTATGGCCCGCTGGTTATTGGGATTGAAAAAGGATGAGCTGTCCGCTCAGAAGACTTTCAGGATGTTGAACGCGTTTATTGTTCACAAGGGGGATCTGTTGCAGGTGACATTTTTTTTTTGTATTTAGTTCATGTAGGTATTACTAAATAAGGAAAAAGCTGTCCGCTTAGAAGATTGGTTGTTTAAAATTTACAATTTGAAAATATAGTATATACTTATATTTTATATAAAAATTTTGCAGATAGATGTAAACTCAATATTTATTTTCTTGAAAAGAGTCGTGAGATATATTTATATCACAATACATACACTGTAATATTCTGTATATATAATTATATGTTATTACCAAAACAGCAAAAACAAGTATCAAAAGCGGAAATGGCGCACCTCCGACTGGCGGCTGGGGCCGCTATGCTGAAAATCTGTGAACAAAAGGGCGTCGGTGATCAGTTCACAGCCGATCAGTTCTATAATCTTTCGCATCTGATGGTGGTATGTTGTATAATATTTTAATTTACATATAACATCATGAAATAAAGAGGTCATGTACAATTCGCTACGGTCAAGTAGTTATGAAGGCAGTAAGAGAATTGAGAAGGTATTTTTTTTAGCTTAAAGTTGTATTCTGCACAAAGGTAAGCAGAGGACAACCTAGTATTAAGACACTATGGTCAACTTAATACACTTCCGTTCGCCATTTCCCAAATTCCTTGACAATTGTGTGTTGTAAGTGGCGGAACTCAACGCCGCTTTGCTTCTTTATCAAAGTGAGAAGAGAAGGGAAGATGGAAATAAAAGTATGAAATTTGATATGTTTCATAATTAATATAAAGTCAATGCGATTTTATATGTATAAAAAAATCTATAATAATGTTAAGCAGAGGAAATGTGTGAATCTAGTGTTAGAATGCTCCGTTTCTGCTGCTGTTCCATTTTTCACTTATTGAATTAAACCAGCCAGAGGCCATGTGTGTCGCAGGAGAACAAAGTGTGCGTGTAAGCGCGACTGGTTGTGCGTGCGTGGTTGGGCGTTGGGTGCGCCAAAGAGTTAGGCGGAACGTGGGGAATAAAGTTCCCTCCACATCTTTGATATAAGAAAAACAGTTAAAATTTATTCAAAGTTAAACTTTATTACACAAAAAAACATATTTTCAGGATGAAGTACCTCAAGTACGAGAAGGATTTGCAGCAAAATTACACAAAGGATTATCAAAGGTAAGCATTACTTTGTACATATTACTTTACAAATTTTTGAATTCGATTCCTCTTTCGAGGGTATGAATTATCTTTGATTCCTCATATTAACAAGACTAAGCTCAAAACGCAATGCCCTGAAAATTTTGTAAACACTTGGGTCGCTCTGTCTACGCAGTCATCAGTGCGTAACAAAAAAGAAATATGAAAGATTTCTATTGGACACACGTTTTGAAAATTCTTAAGAACATTTCAAACCAAGCTGTAGATTTAAGTAAAGTTTTGTTAACTCTTAGGGCATCCCCAACAAGTGCCTGCCGCTGGACTTCATGGGCATGTACGCGCTGGCGGGGCGCGAGCCGGAGCGGCGCGTGCGCGGGCTCGTGCGCCAGTACATGCTGGCCGACGTGGTGCGCCGCCGCGAGTACGTGCGCAACATCACCATCGGCACCAAGGGTACGCACACACGCACACACACACTTAATTATCGAGGATTTATCGCCTAAATAAATATATTAACTTAAAATACTCATTTTGGTGCAGTGGAGCGCGCAGTGAGCCAGCTGCCCCACATCCTGCCGGACTACATGATGGTGTTCGCGGTGCCCGTGCTCGCGCACGACCCCGCCTTCACGTCCTACGATAATGTTGCGCAACTTAAGGTACTGATATATATATTCTATTTTTATTTTTTTAAGTGAATATTTTAAATCTAGTTATATGTAATGTTTCTTTTTTAAATGTCTAATCTGTTGCCAGACTAGATAATGAGTCACATCAACACATCAACATTTTTCTATAAAAGTTACTTCTATTAATGCTTGTACTCGTGCAATTATAATAGTTTATTATCCAAATCGGGTAAGGATTTCGAAAGTTACAGCATTACATTTTTTATTTTGCCCAGTCGCTGCGTGCCGTCACGCGGTGACTCTGCTATGTATTAACATCATGCAATACATAGTATGTATTTATTTCTTTCAGAAAGTAAAAGCTTTTTGTGATATTTGGTGACACAGCAATATACTTTCATTAAAATGTAACTAAAGTAAAATATTTTTGGATTTTTCACTTAGCATTATAAATTCAAAGTAGTACTTGTCACAAAATATTAATATACAGTAATTCTTACTTTAAAATGTAATTATTTCACAGATAGTAAAACAATGTCTCTGGTTCGTTCTGGAGCCTCTCATCACCCGCAACGACTTTTACTGCTACGGCTTCTATAAGAGTTTGGTGGAGCGCATGAAGAACCACAAGGACGCACTCAACGAGACAGATGACGCTGTCAATTATGTAAATAGTTGTTATAAACTACTAGTAGTTGTAAGATATTAGTAAAATAACATATTGTGTAAAGCCCGTTAAGATCACAGCATCATGCCGTCTGACTAAACGCAATGGTTGCGTATTCAAATCCCACTCGAGGAAATTAATTATTATCATTTATTATAATTCTGATATTTTAATGACCAAAAGTAAATTTTTCTGAAACTATCTCAATTCTCGGTTCTTTTGTTTCATACATTAAAATTCTAATTTAGTTTCTTTTAAATTTAAATATGAGGCCTGCCATGGCACCGGAGACACAAGCGATTTTAAACGCTGTAGATTGTGGGTTCGAGGAAAGAGTCGCACTTGAGGAAATGAAATATTTTAATTTCCTCGCTTTGGTAGCGAGGCAAAGTGCGGCATTGAATTCCGCCACTCAATACGCAATGCTTTGAGAATTCGGTTAAAAGTGGGGAGTGGGATGTCTTAACATTGGTCCCTAGGTTTGTTCTGCCTGCTCTGCCTGCTACTTGCGAGATTCAGCGGAGACATTAAAAAGAATAAAATAAAAATTATTGTATTAGTACATAGTCGTGGCGAAGGGGCACAACGTGTGACTGTAAAACCGTATGGTTGTGGGCTCGATCCTCACTCGAGGAGATGAAATATTTACTGAAATTTATATTTCCATTTCATCGTTCTGGTGTCGAGGTAAAGCGCGGCGTAGAGTTCTGCCACTCAACACGCAATGCTTCCAGAATGCGGCAGAAAGTGGGGAACGGAGTGTTTTAACACTCGGTTCTCTCTGCCTACCCTGCTATGTGCGGGATACAGCGTAAAGCTGATAGTAATATGTATAGTTATTGTAATGTTTTCTTTATTTTTTTTTCGATATATATGTATTTAATGAATCAGAAACTGTGGGCGACGTGCGACCTGGCGATGTCGGTGATCTGGGCGCGCTCGGGAAGCTTCGAGCTGCGCGAGTTCCCCTCCGACGCGCGCATTCCCACCATGTACTTCGCGCCGCAGCCCGAGTTCTTCGTCAACACGCGCGTGTTCCTGCCGCCCGAGCTGCAGGTGCGCAGCGGCCACGAGTCGGGGCCGCCTTTAAGTTTCACTCTTTTTATATTATTACAATACGGAATTTTGTCATCCATTAAAACTAATACAAAGTTCAGGTAGAGATTATATATTTCATTTTATCGTTACATCAAACGAGATTAACATAATACAGTACTTACTTACATAGTCTTCCTTGATAATGGACTGTTCGATACAAAACATTTTTTTTTTATTTCATACCAGTAGTTTCTAACATTAACGGCTATCACGCTCAACCAAACTTTACAATATTAAATAAAGGTGAATTTACAGTTCCAACCGAAGCGCAACGCAGCAACCACTGAAACGGCTAACGCACGCGGCAAGAAGCGCACTCGCCCCGCGGACCAAATCGAAAATACTAATGATGTTGAGGTGAGAATTATATTATTTTTTGTGTGTATCCCGCATATAGCAGATTAGGCAGGGGAACCTAGTGTTGAGACACTGTTCCCCAATGCAGCGAGTATTTTTCGGAACATTGCTTGTTGATGGGCGTAGTTAAACGTCGCGGTTTTTCTTCTTGCTAGAACGAATAAATGAAAATAATTTAATTCTAGGAGTGAGGATCGAATCCGTTGCGTTTACATTCACAATGTGCTGTATGGGATAAACAAGGAGAATAAAGGAGACGGAAAGTCTTGGGCACAAATGTAAAGAATTGAAATATGGTTTTAAAATTGAATCTGTTGTTCATCTCCATGTCGATAAATCTTTAATTAAAATAATTTAAGATTTGTTTTATTATACTGTTAGAATTTTCTTTCTTTTCTTGTATTAATTTTGAATACACAAGCATAGTGAAGGCATTTACATTAAGAAAATAAGAAGAAATGCATATAAAATATGATAACTACTACTTTCGATACTATAAGAAATCTTTTAGTAGTAAATATATTTTATGTATGAGTTTTATTCTCCATTGCTAATAATTAGTAACGGTAAATTAATGTATTTATAATATTATATTGAAATTTTAAATTATTTATACTATTTTTAAATAAATAGCTATTAAAACAGACCGAAATAATGTTAACTAACAATAATTTTGTGATTTATCACTTAAATACTTGGTAATGTGAAAGTATCATTCTAAAAAAAAAAGCAATTTTACAGTCTTTTAAAAAATATTTATGATATAAAGTCGTTTTTATATGTAAATATAAATAATGATTTTTGTTTAGTAAAGTTTTTTTGTATTTAAAAAAAATATTGGGAACAGGTGTACATTCCATATCACTTTACACGCAATGAATACATTTAATTCAATTTACAGCCAATCGTTGCACGATCTGGAAGTATCGATGCTAAGGTAAACACGATATCATATAAAAATTCCAAATTTTTATACATTTACATAGATTTTTTAAATTATTATTTATGATTTAGCGTGTAGTTTATTTGGCGAGATATTTAAAGATTTTTGATAATGCTCTTTTATTTTTTAAATTGTTTAGCGTTGTGTTTATGTTAGCATTTGATAAAACTACCATTGCCATTTTAATTTTAAAAAAATATTATATTCTATGGTCGGTTCCAAATTAAAGAGTCTAATCTGTATATATTTTTTGTTTCATAATTATATGGTGTTGGTAGTTATAGAAAAGATAGTAATGATACTGTTATATAATTTTTTGTAGAATGTAAATAATAATTATTTTGATATATTTTGCTTTATAATTTAAAATATTTAGATACAATTTTGCATGTTCTATGATAATTAATAAAATAAAAATATTACAGAAATAGAAATATTATACTTCAGACTTTTAATATAAAGCATGTGATTTACAGGAATTTTAATTTATTAGCTTTTTTTATAAAAAATAAAAAATAGTTATAGTTATTTTTATAACTACTTATAACACTATCTATAACATTCTATACTACAACATTTTATAATTTAGAAATTTTCTTCATTTGCTTTTCACAAGAAATAATTTGTTAATATTTTTACAGCCATCAGAAGCGTCAGACACGCAAATACTTCTACCGGGAATCGAACAGCCACCCGAAACTGAACTCGAGGAGCCGCAAGCTAAGCGTGCCATCAGCGATTGAACGTACTGTGCTAACGGGATGTATTCCACACGTCTAACTTGTCAAACTGACCGCTGTCACTGTCCAATGACAGCTGTCATGTAGGTTGATATGTTTTTATATTACGTTGAAATATTTTAAATCACTGTCCTTCTGCAACATATTAAAATTGAATGGAATTTTCTTCGCTAGTTTTGTTTTATTTTTTTATTGTTTTTTTTTCGACATATTTAAAGTATTCTTGTCAATTATACCTCTTTCGTTTATGTTTGATTTTCGTCTTTTCTAAAAATAATTATGTCTAATTTATTGGTTTTTATTTGTATGAATTTTGAACAGTTTGTATTTAAACTTACAGTACTAGATGTATTTAAATCTTAATATCTATCATATACATAACATTTTTATAGAATACATCCCCTTTTAAAGTTCCTAAGCACAGACCGAACCCAGTCAGGTAATATTACGCTTAAACCAATAAAGACTGGCTATTTATATCCTGAAGTGACACTAAAGAAGACTCTAAACCTAATTAAATACGTTACTATGGTAACTGAATAGAAATCGTTTTTTTTTTTAAATACTGCTCTTTAATGTATACATACATTATATTCTTGAGCACTGTATGTTGCAAGTTTATGTCGATTTTTTTCTATTATTATCTCCTTTGCACTCAATTTAGATTTTTATTTATATATATTTCTGTCTATAAAATTTTATCTAATAAAAATTATCGATTCTGCTTATTTAATGATAATAATCGATTAACTTTGCAACATGCACTAGCTGATACGTGTATCTAATATTCAATTAAAATGTGTTGTGACGCCATTTTGAATATACATTGGTCAATAATTGATCTTCATTTATCGATTGAGAATATCTTGATAGATTTTGTAAACCTTTAGGTTTCATACAATTACATTTTGTTAAATTTCTATGCTTAATTAATTATTGGGACCGTTTTAGGAAATAACTATTTAATTCAGCCATCTTATATTATGTCAAATAAAACATATATTTTATTATTATTATTTATAACATTTAATTTCAATTACGAAGAATCTCCTAAAAAGGTCCTATCGGTGTTAAACGTGTGAAGTGCTTAGGCCAATTATGTTATAATCCTTACTTATGCGTAAATTATCTACTCATTTTTGGTTCTATTTTTCTTGAAACTTAATATTATCGGCGTTGAGTTCCGCAATTCATACACTGTCGAATGAGTGAGGTACTAGGTTGCCTTTGCCTACCCTGCTATACGCAGGATACAGCGTGTAGCTAAAATTAAATAATATTAACGAGTTAAATAACTTATATTTAAAAAAAAAATAATAAGTTTGGATTATAAAGCCTATCCTTCACATATATTTACATATATGAGGAGAACAGTGTATTATAGAATTTGAATTGTAAGTTAACGATACAATGTTTGTTCATTCGTTGTTTTTAGTTATAATTTAATTTTTTTTTAATTTTCTTGGCTGGTCGATTTATTTTTTTTAAATTTATAAATCTCATCTCCGGAGATTTTTTCTAGGATATACACACACATGATTAGTATTTTTTAGTCTGTGGTTAAATGGCGTATAAATATAAATACGAGTTGGTAATAATTTTGGAAAACTGTTTTGTGTAAATTATGATACGTTCATGTGTACTCTGTAATTAAAAATATGGATTGCTTGTACGAAGTATATTAAATGACACAAATTAGTTTTTTCATTGTAAACTTCGGCGGACATTGGGTGAAATATATAAATTTGGTTATTAAAAATTTTAGATATTTTATAATCTATGTGGGAAAATATGTTGAAATTTCCCAGAAATTTGCTTTTTTTTCTTTTAATTACAGTCCCGATTTCGGAAGATTTATAATTTTTATTTAAATTAGGTATATTTAGCAAAAACAATAATATCTATATGTGTGGAGTATATGAAAATATTGATCTTTGGAATACCGAATATTTCTATTTGTACTATTAATTTTTATTTAAAAAAACCGCGATGTCCGCAGTAGAAAGTGATAACTTGATAAGTAATGTTTTATTTTGTGTCGTATGATTTAAGTGTACCAAAAACTCGGAGAGTCCACGCGGCCGCGCCCGCATCGATTCTATGTAGTTATGTATTAAATAAATAATAAATACATACATTACGCTATTTTATTGTAATATCCTATGTAAAAAAATAAGTTATTTCTATTTTCATATAAACGTCTTCTTGGGTTTCTAAAATAGATAAATAAAAAAAAATAACTTTACCAATGTTGTCAAATTTGCTTATGAATTTGCATAATTAAAGATTTAGTATGAAGTAATAAATATCCCGGTAAAAGATCGTTTCTTTTTAGATTGCAACTAAAGCATTTTTTTTTATTTTGGAAATAAATGAAATGAAAATACATAGTAAAGATATTTTTTAATCATGTCTATCGTCCGGTTTGGTGATTTCATCCGGACGAGTGATGCCTTCCTCCTCTTCGTCTAGTATGTGGACCGCCGGTCGCACCTCGTGGTCTATATCTTGCATCGCTTCTATTAGTTCTGCCGTGCTCTTGTACGATGATATTGTGTGTTTTACAAAGTCCCTGGATACAAGTACTCTATTTTAATATTAATAAATAAAAATTATTAAAAATCAAATATATTTATAAATAAATAAAGGTTGCCTTTGCCTACCCTGCTATATGCAGGATACAGCGTGTAGCTAAAATTAAATATTATTAACAAGTTAAATAACTTATATTTAAAAAAAAAAAAGTTGGATTATAAAGCCTTAAACTTACAAATATATTTATAAGTAAATAAAAATAAAAAATAAATTAGCTTCACGCTGTATCCCGCACACGGCAGGGTAGGCAGAGGGAACCCAGTGTTAAGACACTCCGTTCTCCACTTTCTGCCGAATTTTGGAGGCATTGCGTGTTGAGTGGTAGAACTCAACGCCGCGCTTTGCCTCGACACCAGAGCGAAGAAATGGAAATATAAATTATAGTAAATATTTCATCTCCTCGAATGGGGATCGAACCCACAACCAGGCGTTTCCAGTCACACTTTGTGCCGCTGTGCCACGACTGGCCTCAATATTTATAAGTAATTTTTAGAAAATATAATTATCTTTTAAATATGAGATATTTTACGTCGTAGCGCAAGGGCACAAAGCGTGACTGGAAACGCGACTGGTTGTGGGTTGGATTCCCACTTGAGGAAATTAAATATTTATTTACACTTATACTTTTATTTCTTCCCTGTGGTGTCGAGGCAAAGCGCGGTGAGTTCCGTCACTCAATACGCAATGCCTCCAGAATTTGGCGGAAATTGGGGAACGAAGTGTTTTAACGCTAGGTTCTCTGTGTACCCTAATGTGTGCGGGATACAGCGTGAAGCTGATTCAATTTAATTTATCTTTTAAATCCACTTTCGGTTTTTAGTTAGTAGTATAGAGTATGTACGGTTCGCTTTTTAAAGAGACAGCTTTACAGTTTACATATCACACGTAGAATTATAAACCTAAAATAAAAAGCCTTAATGAAGACGGCAGGTTGAAATTCATGACCGCAACGCTCAGGACCGAAGCTCATAACACCCATCAAACGGTTGTGTTGGACTGCTGGTGCTCCTGCGTCGAACTACAATATATATATTTTTTATAATATATTTTTGAAGTAATTTCAATACAAACTGGGTGAAATTTTCATGGTAGTCTGACAGTACGACTAATGTTGAGTTTAAATTTTTAAAAATTTATGTAAGTTTAAAAAAAAATCAGGTGTTATTGTCAACAACTTGTCGTGTAAAGCAAGCTAAGAGTTATTTATTTAACAAATGAGTGATATGTGGAAAGAACATTTTTTTAAATATTTTTATAGTGAATTAACAAAAACGGCACGAAATGAAATAAATTTAAAAATGAAATGAAATCCTACCAAACAAGCATCCCTAGTTCCATTTCTCAAGGAAGCACAGAAGAAATCAGGCGTGAACAGAAATCCGTTAACTAACTGATACGCGTCGGTACAATAGCTGCGCGTGCGCACTTTAAGTCGCGCTGATATCAGGTCTGGAGTATGATCCCGGAAAGCGGTGTCTGAACCCTACAAAAATATTAATTTAAAAAATATAGCAAACAATCTAGGAGGCTGGTCGCCGCGCATCGTCCCAAGTGTGCGACTACAACAATAAATTCGAGAAGTTACGGGTTCCTACTGAAGGAAATAATATATTTTATATTTCCATTTCTTTGCTCTAGTAACGGGGCTAAGAGTGACTTTGGGTTCCGCAACTCAAAACTGTCTCCATAATTCGGCGAAAAAAGTGGGAAATGGAATTGTCTTAATAGGGACGGAGTGTAGCACTGGAATTACAAGATCGCTCTGCCTACCCTAGTATATGCGGGATACAGAATAAAGCTAAAAATAAATATATAAGTATGGTACACTAGACTAAAGCCGTGGTCGCCAACATGGCCTTGGCCTAGTTGTATGTAATTTAAGGTAATTATTTTTAATTGTATGCTTAAACTCATTGTAGTGTAATTTGAGTTTTGTTGTCGTCCTTGTTTGTAGTAATTTATATAATATTTACTAAGACAATTGCTCTGTCTTTACCGTATATAACATACTTACCACTACTCACCTTCATTTATAAATATAAAAATATCAGCTTAACATTGAGTCTAAGTAGTTATATCCCACCTGTTAATGTCTTAGGTCTCTCAAATATATCATTAATTAGGCATATTTGCTTGTCTATTATTAAATCTTTCTCATACACTAATATAAAAAATAAAGGTCGTCGTGGCTGTAGTGACGCCGTGGTGGCGCAGGGGCACAAGGGTGAATGTAATGCGATGGTTGTGGGTTCGAATCCCACTTGTGGAAATTAATATTTTTTATTAATATTTTCATTTTTTCGCTCTGGCACCAAGGCAATAGCCACAAATCCACACGGAATGCCTCGAAAAAATTGGCGCAAAGTGACGAATTCACTGTTTTAACACTAGGTTCCCTGTGCCTACCTTGTTGTGTGCGGGATTCAGTGTAGAGCTCATTATAAAAAATACACTAATAGACCTACATATTGTAAAATGACATTCACTTTAATGAAAATATAAATATATGAAATAATTACACGAGTAGCTCCCCAACCAGTCACGGACACAAAACTCTGTGCATAGGGTTCCTTAATACCATCATATATCTTGATCAAGTTCACATGGGGGTGAAAGTCTGAAATCATTATAAACATTAAAAAAACACTCGTAGGTAATATTGACGAAATAGGTTTGTTTTATTAGAAGACGATGTGTTTCCTCGCCCTGATAAAAAAACAAAATGAAAAAAAAAATAACAAAAGTTATATAATCTCAGTTATTTTATTATTATACAATTTTAAATTACCCAAATTTTCAACGAGCTTCAACAATGCTATGTCCGCGTGAGGTACAGGTTCCTCTTCGAACTTCGGATGTCTTACTGCTCCCGCTACATCCACCAGCGTGCCCCCTTCATGCGGATGGGCGCTACCCACTCTCACCTTTACATACTGACTCAACGTCTTCATTGGTGCCACGTGGAGAACGCTGTTACAATTACATGAAAAGAATCAGCTTCACGGTTTATCCTGCACACAACAGAGTAACCTGAAGGAACCTAGTATTAAGACACTTCGTTCCCCACTTACCGCCGAATTTTCAAATCATTATGTGTTGAGTGGCGTATCTCTACGCCGCGCTGTGCCTTGACGCCAGAGCGAAGAAATGGAAATATAAATTTATTAATTTCCTTGAATGGGGATCGATCCCACCATCTGTTGCGCTTACAGTCACAGCTTGTGGCGAATTACATGATTTAAGGGAATCGCTTTGTCAAAATATCGGGAATGTTTTTTTATATATAACTCTGACTGTCCATCAATTGTATTGGTATAAAATTTCGTTCTTAATCTACTTACATAATGAATTAGAAGAATAACAACTCATCTCCTCGATTGGATTGTTTCCGAAATATCGCTTGTTCACTCTATTGTAAATTGTACTACAATAGGCAAAGAAAGAAGAGTATAGTAATATATATTTTAATATCGCTCTGGTACTCAAAGCGCGGCGTTGAGTTTCGCCACTCAACACGCAATGCCTCCAGAATCCGGCGAAAGTTGGAAACAGAGTGTCTCAATACTAGGTTCCCTCTGCCTATCCTGCTGTGTGTGGGATATAGCGTGAAGCTGATATCAAGAAGAATATTACAACAGCTTACTAATTAAGGCAGTGTGCAGCAGTCAGCACCCAGTTCACGTCAACAATGGTACCAGCACACCACAGCCTCCCGTTGATTATAATAGCAGCTATGTACGGGTAGTTCAGTGTGTCTGTAGTAGCGTTTCCTCCGCGGATCCGCAACGATTGCTTGTTGACGTTGGTCTTAAAATCGTTACGTATTCTTAGGGCTCTCTTGTCGCTGTGGTGCCGACGACGTGTCTCAAAAAGTTCTGGCTTAGGCTCGTCGTAGTTGAAATCCACTTTGAATTTCACTCGAAACAAAATACTAATTTTATTTTTTAATCTTGTTATGTGCACTTGGTTTTTTACGATAGGTTTAAGTGTGAGTCTGTATTATTAGGCATATTGTCAAGATTTTTACACTTTATATTGATACAGGGTTTAGAAATACTTAAATTCATATATGTCAGGGGCCAGTCGTGGCATGAAGTGTGTAAAATGGAAAAAAATGGTTGTGGGTTCGATCCCCACTCGAGGTTCCCTCCGCCTACCCTGCTGTGTGCGGGATACAACGTGACGCTGATTGAATTCATATCATCAGAACTAAATATCTTACCAACTGATTCAACATTTCTGTCGACGTTCGCGGATGCGTGTGAACAAAAATAAGCATAACAAGCAAATGTGAGTAAAACCAACAACACTCGCATTATTCTCTTGTTCTATAATGTTTCTTTGTAATATTTTTCTTATGCACGAATGCGATAAAGTGTTACATTATTGTGAAATGTTTAAATTTGTCGCGTTCAAACTATAAGTCTTTAAATTTTATTCCAAACTCGATAAGCGCCTAGTAAGGGTCGTAAGACTGGAAAGGCATTGTGGAGTATAACTTAAAGATGGCCATACAAGATAGACACGAAGCGGTCATGTCCTCCGTCTTATCGGTAATGCCATCCACGTCCCACTCTCCCTAATCAAAAGAAATATTGGTATGGTTGTATAAAATTTATCTTTTAATCCGTAATGAACATTTTATCTTATTGTAATCAATTAAGTTAAATTTATTTATAAGGTTTATTTTTATGCATGTAGATTTAGATTATAGTGTTAGATTAAATGAGTAAGTGGCAACTGAAATGAATAACTGGACTGTCTTAAGCGGATATTGTATAAATATAGAAATATATGTATACAATATATGTATATATGAGGCCAGTCGTGGCGCAGCGGCACGAAGTGTGACTGTAAAACCGACTGGTTGTGGGTTCGATCCCCACTCGAGGAGATGAAATATTTTTTGAAATTTATATTTCCATTTCTTCGCTCTGGTAGCCTATAGCCTGGAGGTTAAGCGCGGCGTTGAGTTCTGCCACTTAACACGCAATGCCTCCAGAATTCGGCAGAAAGTGGGGCACGGAGTGTCTTAACACTAAGTTCCCTCTGCCTACCCTGCTGTGTGCAGGACACGTGAAGCTGATTTTTGATTTTATGTATATAATAACATAAGCCTAGTTCTAGGTAATATCTAGAGAAAAAAATATTAAAAGAAATGTAAAAATAACAAAAGGTACGGACCATACGTCTGTAGTGTAAGTAAGAACTAAAATAAAAAAAAACCAAGAAAACAAACTTAAGGTTAAATGTAGATATTATTATAAAAACAAATTAAAAAAAAAAATAAATAAAGTTTCACCAAAATGTGTTAAGCATGTAAAGAAGCGAAAATTATATGAAATAGAAAACCAAAGAAATAAATTAGCTCCACCACGCAGAGGGAACCTAGTGTTAAGACGCTCCGCCACTTCCCCACTTTCTGCCGAATTTTGAACGCATTGCGTGTTGAATGGCAGAAATCAACGCTGCGCTTTACCTCAACACCAGAGCGAAGAAATGGAAATATATATTTAAGTAAATATTTAATAGTTTTCCAGTCACACTCTGTACCCACGACTGGCCTCTTATAATATTGATATAATAATATTAATCGTAATTACATAT
This sequence comes from Heliconius charithonia, assembly GCA_030704555.1. Taxonomy (NCBI): domain Eukaryota; kingdom Metazoa; phylum Arthropoda; class Insecta; order Lepidoptera; family Nymphalidae; genus Heliconius; species Heliconius charithonia. Next base: position 16,180,066 of record CM060819.1, read on the forward strand.
ACTTATTATATTACTCTAATTAAGTTTCGAAGAGGAAAAGTAGGAAAAAAAACACACAAGATAAGGAAAAATAAATTATTTAATGGCGGAACTTACAGCTAATAATACCACAATTAGCTTTCGTCAATATCACAATCGGAAGTCAACAAAAAGTCAATCAATATATTTAAATATTAAAACATGAATAAAACAATTTCGACTATCACAGTACGAACTAGATTACTCATTGCACAATCAAAATAAATATAGATACATTTGTCTATAGGTGTTTTTTATAAATAATCAATTTTTTTATGTTTTTTAAAAAAAGATATTTTATATATTTCGTTTGTACGACTTAAATTTATTAATATTATATTTTAATCATTTTTATAAAAATATTCTAGTCGTCATTGTTATATTTTTAATGTGAAAGCTTAAACTTAATTTATTTTTCTGATTTATATAATTATCTACATAAAAATAAAATAAAGTAAATCGTTTTAAAAAATTGCATAAATGTTTATAATTTAAGCTAACATTGGAAAAGTTTATTTTAAGGGTGTGTTTTAAAAGAGAAAGAGCAAACAATTTATAAAAAAAAGGCATACATTTCACATTTCAACAATATCATAATAAGCTTATAGAAGCGTGTACAACTTTAAAAAAAAGTTTGATTTTTAATAAGAATTAGATAAATTTTTCATCTTTGTTGAACCGTTGTTGAATTACAGTTTATTGGTTTTTCTAATATATATAATTGTTTAAGTTTAAAGTATATCTCTGGTTTCCCTTCAAAACGTGAGTTTGAAGAATCTTTAAATTGTATTTCCTACAATTGAATAAAAGTCATAAAATTTATAAGAAATGGCTACATTGACACACGTGCATAATTTCGATGATTATGTATTGTGTTAATAGATTTTTTTTGTAATAGAATTAGTAGTTATGTCTACATTAGAACATCTGGAGAAAAGTAATTTCTTATATAACTTTTAAAACAATCAATCTTTAGTCAGTCTATATAAATTAAAAAGCAATATAAATTATTTTTTAATATTTCTGTCCATTAAGGATTACGTGTTACATAGATTATTAATATTTTACAATAGAATCATTATAGTATTAAAAGGTAATCTGTACAAGGATTAAGAAACGTTACACAAGGTTTTATAAAAAAAATCTATGACAATGTTTTAATAATAGTGTTACGGCTATTTAATTTTCATCTAGTATTGACATAAGAATATCTTGCAGAAGTCGTTCACATGTTGACTAATCACAGTCTACTCATTTCCTTTCCATTCTCAACATCTTTCCTTTTCTCTTTCTGCCTCCCATCCAAGATGGCGTAGATTTCCTCTATGCTCCTATCTTTAGTCTCTGGCACGTACATGACTGTGTAAAACGTACCAGCGAAGCACACCAAGGAGAAAAGTATGAACACCCAATGAATGCCGAGTAATTTTAATAGTGGGTCATATGCTTTTGTTTGTAAAAAGTCACTTAAAGCGTCGACACTGCTCACGAACGATGTTACCATACCGCGATGCTGAAATACGAAATAAAAAGAAATAATAATAAATCAAATATGTGATAAAGTAGTTTTAAATAAAATTGATACAACAGGAAATTGTTTATAGACATAAAAAAATTGATGGTGACACTAGATGAAATGTAATGTAGCAATGTCATCATCGTAGAAGCCCTGATAAGATAATAATAGATTTGCTAAAGCAAGATGCTATTTGATAACGAAAATTTATGGGACGTTCTCAGATTTTATTCACGTAGAAACGTGAAATTTAGACAGATGTTTATTTTTATAATCTGGACATCCACTAAGAAGGGATTTTGAAAAATTTTAACCCTAAAGGGATGAAATAGGGGTTGAAAGTTTGTATGGAAAAAAAATTTAATCGGCACCGATTTGAATAAAATTTGAAATTCAGACTCTTAAAAATATTTCATTGAACACGTGTTTCATGGTTTTTTAAAATTTACCTCCTAAGGGTTCAAGTTAGAGGTTGAAAGTTTATATGGAAAAAATTTTAAATCGCAACTGATGTTTATAAAAATTTTAATTCAGACTGTTAAAAATATTTTATTGAACACATGTTTGGTGGTTTATTTTAGAATTTACCCCTAAGGGTGCAAATAAGCGGGCGAAGCCGCGCGCGCCCGCTCGTCTCTTATACAGTTGGACTGGAGTTATATAAAACAACATCAATACACTTTTTATAGCACGCTATGATTCATAGAACGTATATTTCAATTTAGTTCTTCAACGTCAATATCATTAATTATTATTTATTTATAGCGTTATAAATAAATAATAGGTAATGTTATGCTAAAAATTACACAATCATTTTATTAATGGTTTAACGTTAGCGATAAAGAATATATACTTTGTGATTGGATTTGCATTATTTCCCTCTTACAAAAGTTAATATTTTTTTAGTCTTACTGTATCCCGCCCCGGGGCAGGCAGAGGGACACCTCATCCTCTTATGGGGAAACCTAGTGTCGAGGCCCGTTTCTCACTTTCCGCCAAATTCAGGAGCTTCATTACCAGAGCGAAGTTTAGATAATGTTAAGTATTTTCATTCCCCCGAATAGTAATCGAACCCACAGCCGTTGCCTTTACAGTCACACGCTTATGCTTCTGCCCCACGACGGCCTCATAACAAGATATGCTTGTACATGTATCGTATGTTGTTTATTTATATCAAAGGATAGGTTGGAAAGCGAGAAAGAGATGTCTAAATTTTGACAGTTATTCATGTGATAACTTGAGATGAAGAAACACAGATTAGAAAAGACAAGATAACCATTGCCATAATCAATCAATAAATTGAAATCAGAGATCCTAATATTATTAAAGAATCTAATGTCACCAGGGGAAACCTTATCTATACAACTATTTCCGGTTTGTATTAGATTGTGTCAACCAAACAATCATTATTTGTAAATAAAATTAGCGGCGTTGAGTTCCCCCACTCAATATGCAATGCCTCCAGAATTCAGCGGAAAGTGGGGAACGGTGTGTTTTAAAACACACCGTTCCCCACTTGTGCGCAGTGTTAACACTAGATTCTCTCTGCCTACCCTGTGCGAAATACAGCGTGAAGTTAATACAAATAAAAAACAATTTGAAAATTAATTCAGGTTTGTCAGGGCTTTCCTAGCCTACCGTGAATAATAAAAATATTTTTTTTTTCTCGAGTGCGCATTGAAACCAAACCTGTCGTGTTTATAATCACACGCTCGCGCACCTGAATCACAACTGGCTTAAAAAGTAAGATTAGCATACACAAAAAAAAACTTACTTGAAAAGAAAACAATTCGGATGTAATAACATAAGGCACGGGTTGGTATCCCGCAGCGTCAGAAAAGATACAGAGACACATGGCGACCACGGGCAGCCAGCCGGGCAGCCACGCGCCCAGCGACGTCGCGAAGAACCACCCTCCCAGCGCCAGCATGGATAGCCCTGTGGCGAACGACGTTACCGCTAGCAACCACTGTGGATGAGAAATTAAGAAAATTTTATAAGTACTACGATTTAACAAATACGAAGTCTACATTACAAAGTGATTACAGGATCAATTCCTTATCGTGGGTTCCTTGATGTTTCCAAATAATCAAGAAGTATTTATTTTAAAAAGTGTTTATATTTTTGTTGGCAGCAATGAAGACTTAAACAAGAATTTCCTCCGCTTATAGTAATGTAGGTGATAGAAAACCTAATGGCAAGACACTCCATTCCGAGCACATCGCCCAATAATCACAACGTGAATGCATGAGCGCTTAGTTCATTCCCCAAGTAGGAATTGGAACCACAATCGTTTTTTTGCATTCAGACGTTGTGCCACGACGCGCGACGGCCCCACAAAAAAGAAAAAGAGAGTAAGGTCAGGGGTAGAGAAGAAAAGACTAATAAAAATGATCATACCTTTCTCCCAGTCTTCTCAACAATACAACTCGCTACAATCGATCCTAGCAGCTGTATGGCGCCCACAACGATGGTCTGCTTGTTTGGACTTAATTTTAAGCTGATAGATTCTGAGGCTTGTTCAAATATGGAGCCCGCGTACATCAGCACCACCAGATATCCGCACGTCTCTTGAGATAACATCACATTTACTGCAATCCTAAATGCTTTGAATGTTGTCTTGTCTCGTACTGTAAGAAAATATTAAGATTTTCTCATTAGTGCGAGAGAAATAGCGAAAACCGAATTCATTTCGTGATAAAAGTCCTTTTTCTAAAGTTTATTTTTATAGTCGCTTACTAATGCTCTTCCATGTTGCTTTCTCTATACTTTTGGCATACTCTTCCTCTTTTTCCATTATCTGGACCTCTTCTTCCAGGGTTTTGTCATCAGGAGTAGTATTCCGTAGCCACGCGAGAGTAACTCTGGCTTGCTGAAGCAAATAATATTTTTTTTTTGTGTGAAGTAGCTCAAAAGAAAAACCGAAATATTTATTGGACTTTCTTGAACTCTGAAGGAAAAATAAATTAACATATAATTTATAAGTATATCACAAAAAAAACTATCACAGATTTATATTTATGATTTCCTATTATATGAGTTTATGCGTTCGCAAACTTCAGTGAGACACCTTTTTTAAGCTGTACTTTATGAAATTTATACAAGTCTCTCGACAGACGAGTCCTACTCGCACTTGACCAGTTTTTAATTCTATACAATTATAATTGTACAGAATTAAAAACTTTGTACCACTGCGCCAGTCGTGGCGCAGTGGTACAAAGTGTGACTGTAAACCGACTGGTTGTGGGTTCGATCCCCACTCGAGGAGATGAAATATTTACTTAAATTTATATTTTCATTTCTTCGCTCTGGTGTCGAGGCAAAGCGCGGCGTTGGGTTCTGCCACTCAACACGCAATGCCTCCAAAATTCGGCAGAAAGTGGGGAACGGAGTGTCTTAACACTAGGTACCCTCTGCCTACCCTGCTGTGTGCGGGATATAGCGTGAAGCTAATTTAATTTAATTTTTTTTTACAATTATAATATTATGTATGTATATGAACGTTCTGTTAATTTATTAGTATCAATAATTATTATTCTATTAGTGTGCCAATTGCAATCAGCTTGAAGTGCCTATACTCTATACATTATTGTGTCAAGGCAAAGTAATCGATCTAAAATGCTATATTATATCAGTTAGTAGAACATTTTAACCATATTTCCTTGATAATTTTGAAGATTCCCACTCGCGGGAATAAATTATTTTCAATTGCTCGCTGTGGGATTTGGATTGCTCGCTAGCTAAAACGCGGTGTTGAGTTTCGCAAAATTGAAAAGTGGATTTGGGGTACAAAACTTCCCTCTAAAAATAGTATTCGGTGAGCTTTATGATACTATTATAATAGCTTTCACTGAGTTTAGTACATTCAATTGCATAAATCCTAGAAATTGCCAAGTATAAAAATTTCGACTCAACGATGTCGTTGTAATGACTATATTCTCATACAGAATTGAGATGTACTTCTGTAGCAGGTTTAACCATTCCTATCGTTGGTATTTTACGTAAGGTATTTGGTTTATGTAACATATCCTCCTACGAAAGACCAAATGTTATTTTAGGGTCCAATTTTTAAAAAACTACCTACTTAGTCATCTACTCAACTAAAATTTTCATTAACTATTTATCCACGAAGTTTTTAAGTAAAATTGATAAAAGTAATGTCTGAGTACAGATTGAAATAGTAATTTGATGTTCTTTCAAAAATATAATATTTTTTTTATATTTAAAAAGAACCACATACAACAATTATTTATAATAAATTATAACAGTTATAATAAAAGAAGAATAAAATAGAACAGAAAAAAATCAATAGAGAAATGCGTAAAACTTTTTTAAATATATCTATATAAAGATTTAGTATTTATGGTTTGTACACGTATGTGATATCTGTATCTAGAAACTTTTTCCTTATTTTTGACAAGCATAACTTCTAGCTGTTTTGATGTAGGTAAAGATAAAAAATACTTCTGTACAAATTGCATACATCCTTATTGATTTCTTGGAAACATTTGTTTAATAATTTTGATTCAAGTTTAATTTTTAATTTTATATTTATGGATCTTTTAATAATCATCGCTTCTCATTTTGCGTAATCTTTAAGATGTAAAATGGAAAATCCATGTTTTGGCCGTTTCCGTCGGTATTTCAAGAAATCGTGTAACAGTATGTACCTCGGATATAAGTCAAAAATAAATAAAATAAAATACGCATGGTAATACATATAAACAACGTAGTTAATTATGAATAATACAAACTATATATTTTTTGATACCATATTAATCGAGACGAGTTCGTGTATTGTCGTCCCGAATGTCGCGATCGTCGTTCTGGTCTATATAGGTGGTGGTGATGCTGGAAGGCAGCGGTCGAGTCGAACTCTTAAGTACTACGGTACTAATATATATGATGCACATAAAGACTCGTACCAAATGTATAATGAATATAATATGATAATTCGAAGTCTATGATGGCACGATCTTTGAGGATCGAAGTCCTTATGAAGGAGTTATATGTGTAGGAGCGACACATATTATGGATTAAAGTTATCTTTGACCAATATTATAATATAGAATGTTGCTTGACGTCGCGGAAGCTGACGTGATGGGCTTATGCGAACTGTTGCAGCGACATTAACTATGTCTTGGCTGATGCCGTCTCGCAGTACGCTCGCGGTACGTAAGCTGTGCTTGTATGGCGTTAGCCATTGATATATTGTATACCACTTCTATGACTTGGTTCACGACTTGTAGGTGTGTGGTGCTATTTTATGTCGCAGCTCCGGTGTATGTAGTAGTGTCCGCCTGTCTCATACGGGTGTGTGGTGCTATTTTATGTCCTGGAACTCTGGTGTATGTAGTAGTGTCCGCCTACGGTTAGAGACACGACTGTGGACGCGTTCTTGGCTTTTCTTCGGACGAGCTTTGAGTTATGACAATGTCATATTGTCGAGTTTCCAGTTATCTAAATAACTGATACAAGAACAACTTCTTATGGCAAATATGTTATTAAAGCGATACCTTCTTTCTAATGGCATAATATAAAATTCTTAATACTGTTACCTCTGAATCTCTAAAAGATTTTGGGTTCTTCACGATCACAACTATAGACGGTTCTATCCACTAGATACATCACGAGTCAAGGCATTATTTAATAAATAATATTTTAAAAAGTGTTTGGTATAACAGTCGCATAGCGTCGTAAACCGAATTTCAACGTATTAAGGTCAGCAGTTTTGTCTGTGTGTTGCCTGTCAGTCACTTATTCACGTTTGTTTGTAGCTATTTATATATATTTACCCCAAAACAGTCAAAATATAACAAGATTTTTTTTAATTTGTTAGTATAATATAATATTTACACATTATAATTGATAGGAATGTAATGTTTATCTTTTAGTGTGATAATCGTTTTCTGAGTTAACCAACTAAATCAAATATCAATTTGCACCATCATATGAAAAAAATATATATATTTAATAAAAAAAAAACAAATAACATTTCCGCACTTCTAGAATAATTGCAAGTCAATTAAGTTGTGGTGTGGTGGCCGTATGCGTTGAAATTCCGTTACGTTGGTATCGTAACGACCTCTCAGTATCTTATAATGAGTTGGAAAACTTTTACTAACTTTTGCCATATATGGCTTTTTAAAAAAAGATTACTTTTTATATGTAATTTTAATTCAGTATTTTATTATTGTAACATTCCTTGATGATTAACATTTGTTCTTTATTGTGATAAAATTACACAGCCCTTGTAAAATGTCCAGCCCAGGGTTTTTATGAATAGAATTTAAAAAAAAACTTCTTTATTTTTGATAAATCACATATATATATTATATGTGATACCCTTCTTACCTGAACTTTGCCTTGCTTGACTAGAAAAACAGGTGTTTCAGGCATAGCCATGAACACCAGAAGGTGGACTACTGGTATGGCAGTGCAGAGCCACATGACCGCACCGAAGGAGAACACGTCGCCTGCCACGTACACTATGAGGTAGCCGAGGTTTTGTGATAGGATGAATAGGGAACCCAGAGCGCCCCGGATTTTGTCTGACGCCACCTGGGAAATGAGATTTAAAAGGTTTTCTTGGCTTAGTTCCATAAATAAATGCGGATAAGTTTCTAGTTTCACACCGTATCACGCATATAGCAGGGTTGGCAGAGGAACCTTGTGTTAAGTTAATGCTAAGACACTCCGTTTCCCAATTACTGTACAATTTTCGAAACATCTCATGTTTTATTTAAAAGGAATATTTTTAATGTGCCCGCGTGGAGCTTATTTTTTTCAATTCTCTCCTCCTGGGATGCAGAGTAAACGTAAAAAAATATATAGAAAATATATTAAAAAATGCTTACCTCTTTTAAGTATAAGGGTGTGACCACATAGCAGCCGGCGCACGCGAGCCCGGCGACCGCACGCGACGCTATCAACGCCCATGGACGGAGAGAAAACATAATAATGACCCAGCTTATCTATTAACAATACAACATATCTTGTATGAAATACATAAAAAAAAACCTCCCTATAGAGATGCTAACAACATTATTAAATTGTAACAAGCGTATAAGACATGCTCAGGCAACAAGACGAAATGTGACGCTAAACGTGACACGTCCATTCGACACATATATTTCCAAAATAGGAAGAAAAGAGGTGGTGTCTTAACACTAGATTTCCTCTACCTAGTTGTATATTTAGTATATTTCCACCGCGTAGTAGTATGCGGATAAAGCACAAAACAGTGTTTTTATTATTTAAATTATTAAAAAAATATTATAAATAAATTTAGTTACAATTAAATAAAATACATTAAAAATAACAAGAAAACGTGAGGCAAAACGCTAATACAAATGTGGTATGTATTAGAAACGTGAATTATAGCAATTTTCTAGTGGAGAGCGGCTGTTACCGCCTGTTCGACAAGTAGGTAATACGACACTCAATACGTATGAGAGATCATAAATGGAAGTGGAATGACAGAAAAAATATTCTCTATTTTTATTAACTGTAATATATCTATACATATTCAACTTCACGCTGTATCCCGCACGACACTTCGTTTCCCAACTCTCTCAACTCTCAACAAATTTCGAGACATTGCGTTTTGAGTGGCGGAACTCAACGCCGCGATTTGTAGGAAGCAATAAAATATGTTTTCCCCCGAGTAGGAATCGACCCTACAAACTTCGAGTACATATACATAATTAAATGCATTTTTTAGTAAATAACAAGCGAAATAAGTTATTATATGCATATCACTCTAAAAATATATTGTTTATGGAAAATGTGGACTAAATTAAACAATTTTTTTCTTTCAAAAGAGTCCTATACCTTTTGCATTTATAAAAGTAATTTAAAAACTCTTAAAGTTGTTTTTATTTTTATATACCTAAATTCTAATAATCTTTAAAAGGTAATGAATATTGGAGATTCTAAAATTTAATAGTCCCAGTAGAAATTTAATAAAACGACTAACCACAAGCATTAAAGAAGTCAACATTGTTGTAATTTTCCTTCCCCATCGATCTGCCATGTCTCCCACCAAGAAGCCGCAGAAGATAGGTGGGAAGAAGGTAACAGATGCCATCCAGGATATAGTCTCATCTGTAATAGGTTCCGGAGCTGGTCCATCTTTTGATTGCAGGATAGGAGTCATGGGCGATTGCCAGCCCATAAGCATGCCGAAGTTCAGCACTGGTAGTGTTACTGTAAATAAAACATTAAGAAAAAACTATAGTCATTTTTTTATCAATATTTAAATATCTTCGTCTTGTGAAAAAAAGATTGGCTTTCTCTAGCTTGCATCCAAAAAATATTAATAAAATTACTGAAATTTTTACGCAAAATTTAAATCTTCTCCTTTTTCAGCTTCTAAAGGCTTATTTGTCTATCTATATTCTATAGGTGATGTTCACTCCGTTTTGAAAGTGGGAGGAGAATCTATCAATATATAACAGCTTTCTAGTAACCGATACGATGTACGATGCACGTGTATGTATATATTTACGTAACATGTAAATACTCTCTTAACTCACACAAATATAACTTACGTATACGAACTATGCTTGCAGAATGTAATATGTAATATAAGGTAGGGTCTGAGATAGGCTCCGAAAAGCAAGGATTTATTAGATATCAATGGATTTAAATTAATAGTTAAATATATAAATAAATTAAAATTTTCATTAAATAAAAACATGTCTGCCAATCTACATGTGATTTTATTAAACACATTCATAATAGAGGTCGGTCGTGGTGAAGAGGCACAAAGTGTGACTGTTAACGTGAAGGGTTGTGGGTTCTATCCCTGCTCGAGGAAATGAAATATTTATTTTAATTTATATTTCCAAATCAGTTGCATTTACTTAAGTCACACTCTCTTAAATTAATACAATTTTTAACAAAAAAAACCGACTTCTTAAATTCTAAAATTAAACCGGATTCAATAATCAGAACCTAACTAAACCTTTCATCAAATCAGTTCACCCAGTTAAAAGTACTGACGTAACAAATATTTAAAAAAATCAATCGAATCGATAACCTCCTTTTCTTACAGTAGTCGGTTAAAAAATACTTTTATTTTTATTATTATAGAGTATTTTAAATATGGTTTAACAATTCATCATGGTGTTTCAAGATTTGGTCACCTGTCAGTCAGCATTGGTATTCTATATGAAACTTGATACTATTTTTTATCTCCGTATATCTTGTTGATGAATAAACTAATTTGAACGACTGTATATCAGGATCTGTCGGATACGGCGATGACGGTATTGATGACTTTCAAATACGCACATCAATTCTTCTTATGTATTATGTATTATTTTGATAAAAATCTATTTAAATTTAACTCGCCAGTTACTGGAGTGAACGTAAAAAAAAGAACCTTGTATACCACGGTTCTTTTTTTGGTTAAATAGTGTAGGGGAGCAGTAAGAGAAGATATCACGAAATTCTCGAAATTTACGGTTTAAAATCCACGCAAAGATGTTTCAAGCCACGACAAGTCTATTAATAATCAATTTATTTGTTTAGTTACATACTCTTTGAAATACTACAGGGACAGTACATAAAAAACTCCTCTCCTTCGATATGCCTTCATTTTGATTATTATAGTAATTCAATTATGTTGTTGTGTCACTAAACATATGCTTTCCAACTCGGTAAATATTACTTTTTAGAAAACAGTAGCGGGATTCGAAACCGCGCCTCTTGGAAACCGTCCAAGCGCTCTAAACAACTAAGCCATACGTTCTCATCGGGATACATCGAAGTTCTTATATACTTGTCTCAATTTATTTTTAATGCTAGCATCTCTCCCTCCCTCTTCCGCTAATAATATGTTTATATTTTTTCTAAAAAGTATTTTTCTTTCCTAAGCATGAGATCACTTTAATAATATAAGAAACTGAGCACTTTAATAATATAAGAAAAAATAGTAAATATGCTAACTATTATTTTGATTGATTGTAGCTAGATATACCAATACAATAAGCTCTTGGATACGGTTAATTATAATACATTCATTGATTTGAAGGCTATCAGCTTCTCAAGATGTAGGGGAATTTATGAAAATTGTTTAATATTATTTACAATATTATAGTATATATACGATGTTTATTTACTTTAATTGATGATTTAAATTAATCATTTTGTGCAAAAAATTGTTTCATGGTTTTGTAAAATTCATCCCCTAAGGGTTCAAATAAGTGGTTGAAAGTTTGTATGGAAAAACTTTAAATCGCCACCGATTTTTATTAAACTTAAAGATTATTCAGATTGTTAAAAATATTTTATTGAACACGTTTTTCGTAGATTTTTTAAAATTCACTCCTAAGGGTGCAAATAAGCGGGCGTAGCTGCGCGCGCCCACTAGTTTATTATATTATTATCTAGCTTCTATATATCTATATATACCTATTTCTCAATTACTTCAATTAATTTATTGAATTTATATTATTTTGTAAGTATGTACTATATTTGTATTTTATGTTAAGTTACTTTTTTTTTCGCTGGGACTACTCTGTCGCGTGACACTGTAACGCGACAGTTGTGGGTTCGATTCCCACTCACGGAAATAAATTATTATTTATTAATATTTTCATTTTTTCACGCTGGTGTCAAGGCAATAGCGCTGCGTTGTGTTCAGCCACTTAACACGCGAAGCCTCCACAATTCAGCGCAAAGTTAAGAACGTAGTGTCTTAACACTAGCTATCCTTCTGTATACCCGTGATACAGCGTGAAGATGTATGTATTTAATAAATATAATAAAAAAATCTAAACAAAAACACAACACTCATACAAACATATAAATATTCTTAATATTTCACATTTCTTATTAAGTATATAAACATTAACTATTACAAAATTTATCACAAAAGGGAGTTGAAGCTGTAACTGATAAGATCATATCTCTCAATGACATCTCCAGCTATCTTCCAAGCCGAGTGCCATCAATTATACGTTCTAGTTCTAGTTGAATCAAGATAAATCAAGGATCAACAGATTACAACCAACATCTATATTGTTTCTTAATTATATACTCAACTATGCGTTAGAGTGAACTTAAAATAAACATGACAAACAGTCAACCAGTTTCGAAATGTCGTATTTAATAAATAATGATATTTAAACACGTTGCCATGTGAGACCAGTCGTGGCGCAGGGGCAAAAGAGTGCGACTGTAGATGCGACAGGTTCGATTCCCACTCGAGGAAATTAATAGTTTTATTTTCTCACCGCCGGGAACGGAGTGTCTTAATACTAGGTTCCTTCTGCATACCCTGTTGTGTGCAGGATACAGCGTGAATCTGCTTAATTTTTTTTATTTTAATTCATTATATCGGTCCAATTTTTGAAGTTCTTTATCTCAAATAAAAAGAAACTGTTTTACGATCAGTTTGTAGTCGGTCTTTCAATTTTAAAATAAGTAGGTATAAAAACCTCACCAAACATACGACAGCTGGCTACAGTCGAAGATCGGAAAAAACCATTCGTGTTAATAATATATTTTAATTACATTTCTATTCTCCATATATGAAAAACAATGTGGTTTTCTACTAGATTCTCTACTGCTTCAAACAGAATAAGTTCAAACAAGTTCAATTTTGAACCAGTTTACTGTTTAATTGAAATAAAGCGAAGATGGACATCGAAAAAATGATAATATATGATGTCCGCTTAATATTGCAACTAAGAATGACAACACAAAAAATATGCAAAAACTTTTTAAATTGCTTGGAGTAATTATATATATTTATTTTTTTGTTTATTTTTAACTTCACGCTATCCCGCGTATAATATATTTGTTTATTTCTTCTCAAATTATTTTATCACATATCAATAATTCATAATTTGATTTTGATGATTTGATCTCCATATATTCGATTTTAATGTCTATACTCATTAACTAACTGGCTACTACGTTGTAATAGATAAATATATAGGACATTTATTTTTTTTATAAAATTTGAGATGTGCCACTGCGCCGACGGCCTCAAGCATAAATATGTAAATGACACAATAGTGTGACTGTAACGCGACGGTTGTGGGTTCCACTTCGATGGAATGAATTATTACTTAGTAATATTTTCATTTCTTCGCCCTGGCATCAAAGCAAAGATCTGCGTTGAGTTCCGCCACTCAACACGCAATGCCTCGAAAAATTCGGCGAAAGTGGAGAACGGAGTATCTTAACACGAGATCCCTCTGCCTACCCTGCTATATACAGGATACAGGGTGAAGCTGATAAAAAAATATATACATGCAAATGTAGATACATACTGTCTGGTGTGATGCAAAAGTAAGAACAATATAAATATGTTGATAGAATTCATTGTCTATTACCATTAAGTAATCTAACCTAATTTCTAAATATGTTTATGTTTTAGTGGTTCCATAGTTACATACAATATAAACGTAATGAAGACGTGTAATGACGTCAATGTGGTGAACGTAGTGTCTTAACACTACGTTCCCTATGCCTACATTGCTGTGGGCGGGGCATCATGAAGCTGATTTAATTTTGATATTTCTTATATTTTATATATTATAATAAGTAGTTAAACAAAAGTAACATGCATCTAAAAAGAAGTAAGTGTTTGAAGCATTTCAATCATCTAATAGCCTATTATTTGAATTTTCGAGCCAAATATATAGATACGTTATTGAAACGTTTATATTTGAATAATATAGTTTTTTATAATTAAATGTATGTGGTATATTGAAAAAAATCGTAGTTACTTCTCATACTTTTTTAAAAATTATACGTTTGACGTGCCTGCGTCTGTTTGTGGCACTGTTACTCCTGAATTAAATCGATTTGAGCGCGGTTCTTTTTATCGAAAGGCTTGTTCATCGCGGTGGTCCTCAGCTTTATAAAAATCGATGAAAAAATGAAGTAGTGATATTTTTGGCAGGATTTTATCTATGTTGACAAATTTCATGCTGCTGCATGACATCTGATATTGTCCACTGGATTTAAGTTAGTGAAAGAAAATATAATAACCCTGAAACGCCGTTTTCTATATCCATTACAAAAATAAATAACGCTTATCAATATTATAATATCGAAACTAATTCATTTATTACACTTTCTTACTTAACTGTACCCACTTGACACCCTGGGATCATGACCTCAGCGAACGGGTTCCTGACTCACGACAACATGGAAACGGGTCCCCGCACTTCAGCTAAATATACAGTACGTTCAATGAGTCATAGCCGCATCGAAATTAGGTCTTTCTGAACTGCGTATTGTTTGTTCACTATGTGTAAAAATAATGAAAAGTCAGATAAATGTCTGCTCAATCATCTGCAGGTGATTTTAGAGCAGCCACGACTCGTCAACAGTACTGTATCGACTCAATTGGTTACTTGTTTCTCTTATAGTGTTAACGTTTGCTTAGCTGTCATATAGTTTATAGTACTTTTGTTTATTAATTATTAGATTTATTAAACAATGTGTAAAATTTATTTTGGATATTATAAATGTATTGTAATGTAAATTGTATTTAATCTTCATAAGTAGGTGAGGTAGATTCACAGTATTTATCATATTTTATTATGACTTTTAAGTAAATGATATGAAACAATGGAAAATTTGTACTGATGCTTAATAAATATTTTTAACATTTTTCAAATGTTATTCCACACTTAGATAAGAAAAATACTTATTTAGAAAGTTAATTTCCAAAAAAAGCAAGGGAAAGCTTATTTCCAGCACTAAGAGTGTGTTATATGTACACATAAGTCATTATTCCCATGTAACCAAGCCGGCGAAGCCGCAGTAAAGAGTTAGTAAATCGAATAAAGTGGATAATTAACTAAAGGGCAACATAAATTTAACATTTGCACGTATAAATAAGTTATTCTTAGAAGAAAATTTCAAACCTGTTCCCATCTTGGTCTTCTATTTTCAGAGTCCAGTTTAAATTAACCTACAACTTACATTCAGTCTTTAACTGGTGTTATGTTTGAGTAAAAATAATGAATGCAATAATGATTCTTTCCTTCTTGAACATAAGTACGACGATCGAATGTATTGTTAATACAGTAACTGTAGAGGGATCCATTTCTTGTTAGGAGTGTGTGATATTTAATATAGATATGATATAGATATGATTGCTATTCCTCAACTTATTTTTTTGTATATAGTATAAGTTAATGCCATCGTGGGAAGCTGTTGTGTCGTGTTTCAATGAACGCGGTAGGAGTGGATTCGAATTTCATTTAGAGAAATGTATTTAATAACATCTTTTAGACTGGACTTTAGCTTTGAACAGATATGTTCGTGTAACTGTTGTTTTTTAATTTTAGGGGCAAATTTTCATTTAAGTAAATAGTCTGCCTTCCCACCTTCCTACGCCCATGGTCGTAACGCAACGTCGCAATTTAACATTCTAAAGCTGTGAGTCATACTATTTTGTAAATTAAAAAGTTGCCTATAATTTATTAAAATCATCTTCCCTTTCCTTTCCGCATAGCAACCCAGCTAGAGGTAAGGAGAAAGTAGTGTCATGACACTCCTTTCCCAACTTTCCGCCGGAAAATGGCGGAATGGCAGAACTTAAAGCCCCGCAAAGTCTTCCAGAGAAAAAAAAATGACTTGGATTTTGTAATATCTTACCCATTAGTGCCATAAAGAATTGATTGGCGATGCCGCCGTCTCGGAAGCGCGCGAGCCATCGCAGCGGAAGTAAGGCGAGCATAGTGACTGCTGCACGGAGTTAGAAACTCATGACGTCTTTAATTTCAATATCTGTAATAGGAAAAATAAGTATATAATACTTTTTTTGTAAATTATATTATTAGCCCGAGCACGGGCACAAAGTGTGACTGGTTGTGAGTTCGATCCAAACTCGAGGAGATGAAGTATTTATTTATATTTCCATTTCTTTGCTCTGGTGTTGTTATATCAGAGCAGAAAAATGAAAATAGTTATATTATATTATGGTTATGTGGTATCGCCTATTTTCGATTGTCGTTGGAATTTCTAGAAATTCTCCTTCGATACTCTCCTACACTCTGTGAATCTTTATGCTAAATTACAGCACTTCAGTTCTCGGTGTCCTTTATCTGTCAGGCACTGAGTCAGTACCAGAAGTTTCTATACACACTAGCCATCGCCCTTAACTCTATTTATACCAGTCCTGTCCTCAATCCAAACTCATATTTTCTACAATCCTTGACACACCAACATTTCTACAATTAACTTTCTAAGTTTCATTCAATTATTTAAACTGATGGATAGAGTTAACGTTATACAATAAAGTTTCTATCTAGAGCAGGAAACCTATGACATGAAGTATAAATATGACCCAAGTTAGATTCGAACCGAGATTCATAGAATCACATTTTAAATTATTATCGATGGAACATGACATCTGATCTCAAAAGACAATGAATGTACGTTTATTAGTAAAGCATATATTTTTTTCTTTAGAGATTTTTTTTTTTTTTGATTTTTTTATAAACAAAATTGTATTGCAGGAAAAAAACCTGTTGCTCACTATATATTATTTATAAATAGACAAATGCCAAAGAAAATGACAATTTAATATGCTCTCGAATAAATGCGTTTGATGGCGGCGTATCTTAAGTGAGTTGTCAATTTTTAAATTTTATTGCAATCCTCATTTCAAACTGAGTTACACTCAATATTTAGATAAAACTGATGTTGCTAAAGGAAAATAAGCCGCTGATAAGAATAATGTATCTATTTTAGGAAATATAGTCAACTGAGTTGGACTATAGTCAAAGTTATTATTCATTTATATTTTTTTTCGGCTTCACGCTTTATCCCGCATATAGCAAGGTAGGCATAGGGAACCTAGTTTTAAGATACTCCGTTCTTCGCTTCTCGGCCAATTTTCGAAGGCATGTTGAGTGGCGAAACTCAACCCACCGCGTTTTGCCTTGTTACAAAATCGAATAAAAATGAAAATATAATAAATAATAAACATTTCCTCGACTGGGATTCGAATCCACGCCGTTCATTACAGTCACACACTTGTGCCAATGCGCCGCGACGGCCTCTTATTTATTTATATATATATATATATATATATATATATATATATATATTTGAATATCAGTAAAACAGTATTATTCTTTGGGTGGGGCTCTATATCTATTAGCCTATATAAAATGAACTACATGAATTGCGTATAGTATTAAAATGTATTAATATTTGTCTCTTATCCTCAAAATTTTGAGAACGTATAGCTTAGTGGTCAGAACGCCAGGTCGATTTCCTTGTGGCGCGGGTACTCGTCCCGCTACGTTCAAATTTTTATGTTTTCAAAGTATTTTTTTTTTCCTAAATGTAGTAATTAATACTTTACGTTTCTATTTCCTATATTAAGAACATTTTTTATTTCAATATTGTTTGTTAATTTTAGTAATGTTAACTTAATATTATGTATAAGTAATGCTATCTTAATCGTTCTTACCTTAATTTTATACATACATATGTATTTATATACTTTTGATGTTTCTTAGTTACAATAAATTGTTAGCAATAATTTTGTATGAAATTAAGTACAGATAAAAATTGGTTCTTAATGATTTTTTTTAGTGACACAAATACAATAAATTATATTTTTTAAAATAATTCTGGAATTTTCCATTATACGTAACGTGGGCTTACCAATTTATAAACTACAGTTTTGCTACAAATTGCGACAAATTTCTAAACATAAAAACTCTTATCATCCGATTATGATGATTTAGAAGACGAATTGTTTAGTTCTGTAAGGTAGCATAGACTTGAACATTGATATATCTAAACGATCTTATAAAAAATAGTCTTGACAAATGGACAGACAGACAAACAACAAAGTAATCTTATAAGAGTTACGTTTTTTTCTTTTGCGTTATGGCTCCCTAAAATAGCCTCAGCAAATAAATGCACAATATACATATACATGGGAAACAGACAAACAGACAGACAGACGGACAAACGGACAGAGGACAGAAACCAAAAAAAAATTCAAAAATCTTTTAAAATCCTAGCAGTTTTTTTTCTATGTACATAAACGACTTTTGTACAATTTGATTATAAGTGTAGAATAGAGACGCAAGAAACTTGAAACGGAATTTCACATAAACAAATTTAATTCTTTTATATATATATATATATATATATATATATATATATATAAAAGAATTAAATTGAGTTTTAATATATATATTATAATATTAATTTGTTGCTATATTGTATATTGAGTATTATAAAAGGAAGACATATGCATCATAATTATCTCAAGCAATAATAAGAGTTCCTAAAATACAGCTATAATTTGTGGATTACGGTAAGTGGTTTTCCTTAAGTAGAACACTTGGCTTTGACTTCCCCTACATATATAACGAGGAAAACATATAAATATTGTATAAAAAAATGTTTATTTAATTTATATACGATAGATCGTTGTGAAAGTAAATTAAGAATCGATAAAATTATTTGTACAACCGGTTCGGATTGCTGTCCGGGTTTATGGAGGCTATTCTAATGGAAATTTTTGCATACGATAAGAGAAATTCGTTATCAACAAGAATAACCAAATAACAAATATTAAGTTTATTTTTAACCTTTTTTAAATGTTGTTCGAATAGGGGTAAACAATTATTTATAGATAACATATAAGCTATTGGACGTACAGGGACTCCGGCTCTTGCCATTTCAAAAAGCGCGGATTCGGGTTTTATAAAATATTGTTGATTGCTTATCATTATGATCTCATAATAGGTAATGTAGTGTGTAAATAGGCTATAATGGAGAAAACGTATAAAGGTTTTAACGGGGCGGGATTTGAATTATATTATCGTAGTTACCAATATTCAATTCTTATTGCAATCAAATATATATATATTGTTAGCGTATCTGTGTAAAAGAGGGTAGATTTAGGTGGAAAATAACTATAAAAGCAGTGGAATTGTGTCAACCGGGGGACAGTTGCTTGTGACGGTCCCTATTGGAAGGAAACTAGTGTGAAGTATTGTTAGTAGGTGATACATATCACTTATTGCAATTACATAGTATCCCTTTCCAAATAGTTTAGAATCATATAGACGATGTGTGTTTTAACATGTTTATTTTAAAAACGTTACCCTCTTCCGATTTATATATATATATATATATATATATATATATATATATATATATATATATATATATATAAATAATATTCAGAATTAATCAAATTAAAAATGTAAATCTTAATATTTCATATCGATAGAAACAAAAAATTCCACGTATAATATATGCCGAAAAGGAACAATACAAATAATTGCGTCAATCCAACATTAACTAGAGAATATAGCCACGTTGTAAATGATTTGAATATAAATATCTCTCATTCATATTAGGGACACTCATCACTTTGCTTCGTGATGTTCAAAGATTCATATTAAAAATAACGAATGCGTAGGAACCACTAAAATCTAATATTAAAAGTTACGTTTTTTAAATAAAATTAATAAAATATTGTCATTTCATAAAAAAAAGTCAATAATCCTCATTAAGGAAACAGTTTATGATGTTAATTAAAAATAATATTTATAAAATAAATAATTATAAGATATTAAAAGTCACATAATTTTATTGAAGTAGTGGGTGCTGTGGCGCAGCGCGAGAATGTAAACGTGATGGTTGTGAGTTCTGGTAACAGAGAGCGAGTTTGAGTTGCGGCACTCAATACTCAACGTTTCGACGATTGGGCAGAGAGTAAACGGAGTGTCTCAACACTTGGTTTCCTCTGGTAATAAAAGTGAAATTGCATATAATATATTACCAGTATGTAGATACTACAAGTTTATTTAATTCTTCAATGAACAAACAACTCTAGTTACTGTGATTGTAATTTATGCGGAGCAGGATATCATAAATTAATCTATCAATCGTTATAGCTCGCTAATGGTTTATGTTTTCTATATTCGTTTTGATCTTACGTTTTACGACGTGACTAAATCTTTATTTAACAAAAAAAATTAAACGTTTTTGCTTTTAAAAATGTGTTTTTTTTTTGCTTAAGTTTTTAATATAAAAATTCACGAAAACATCATCAATATCAAATATGGACTTATGTTTTTGTATAAATCTATAAAAAAATATTATCAATTCCACGATGTTTCCCGTAAATAATAGGGTGGACAGAGGGAACCTAGCGTTATGACTCTTCGTTCCCCACTTTCCGGTCGAATCGTGTCTTGTCGCGTCGCGAATCTCAATTTAGAATTTAGGATAGGCTTTATATAAACATTGTATTGTAACGTTTTTAAATTCCTATAATACACATTAAAATAAATTTTTTTATTAATTTTAATTGACATATATATGAATATTTGATTGCTATATTGTTATATATTAATATTTGGAAGTTTTTTATTCATTTAAAAAATATATTAATTCAAAAATATAATTTTAATGACCTCTTATTATAAAAGCAAACTATATTTACCGCAGACATAAATATTGTTTTTTTTATTAATTAATTTTCTTTTCCATCTTATACATATAATATTAACAAAACGGTCTTATTATTTTATGGTACGGACTTAAAAACAAGTGCCATACCTTCCTATGTTTAGTTTTATTGTTTGGAAATCACTGACATTCTACGGATCGTCGCTCTTTGATGCAATTCGAATGATTATATAAGTATTATACAATCGAAGAATGGTCAGAGTTTATGTTTACTATAAACGATGTATAAAATGGCAAAGTTAAATAAAGACAAGAATAGTATTTACTAATCTAGCTGTATAATGAATTAAAAATATTTTGAAAATGTTACCTTATATTGTTTATTGTTCATATAACGTAACCTATATAAAATACTATAGTAAATATTATAATTTCATTTAATTAAAGCGTAAACAAACACACAGACAAATACACAAAAATTGTATAAATCTTTGTTTTTAGTTCTATTACGTTATTAAATGCCACCTTTTTGCCAACATTTTTTTATTTATCCTCTGACACCGATCAGTTACGATTATAATATAAGTAGATATAAATTAATATTTTTATGTTATAAATAAAAATAATCATATTAAAGAGGCCGTCATGACAAAATGGCATTGCGTCTAACTGCAAACGCGACGGTCGTGGATTCGATTCCCATTCGGGGGAATTAATTACTTTTATTACTTGTGGTATGGTACTAAGCGCAGTGTTGAGTTACGCGACTCCTCACACAATGTCTTGAAAATTGGTCAAAAAGTGAGGAAACGGGACCTAGGGCTTCGGCCATCCCTGCTATATGCGGGATATAGCATTAATCTAAAAAAAATTATATAAATAATTCAAGTAATTGATCCTTAATTATAAATATTAGTTCGAAGATTTCTATTAATGATATTTAATAAGTCACTTCTGAGAATGTTCGTGACAATCTTGTCCCCACACCACACTCCGTTATAACAGTTCATTCTCTATCGACTACTGTTCTGGTATTTACGCTGCAACTTTTTTATACTTAATAAAAAAAATATATAAATTAAAATTAGATCAACTTCACGCTGTATCACGCACATAGTATATTTCCGTTTCTTTGCTCTGATGTCGAGGCAAATTGTGGCGTTGTGTTCTGCCACTCAACACGCAATGCCTCCAGAATTCGGCAGAAAGTGAGGAACGGAGTGTCTCAACACTAGGTTCCTTCTGCCTACCCTTCTGTGTGCGTGATACAGCGTGAACCTAATATGTATAACCAACACCAAAGTGCAGTGTGTGTTCTCCTATCACTGTAGGCAAACCTTGAAAATACGATATATTAATATATCTAGTATTTAATTTATTTATGTATTTTATTGACTTATATTTATTTATACAATTATCAAATACCTAATTACATTTTACATTATTTATTATGATAGTGGGATATTTTTCTTTTAAATCAATTATATGCAATAAATTTAAAAAATGATTTAATTGAATAAAAGGTTTTTTTATAAAATTATAGTCTAATCACTTTTCTCCATTTTCTCCATATTAACAGAAATTAAATCCATACTATTCATCTTATTCTTAGCGTCAGTCTCTGCTATTCTGACAAATTAGCTAAAGATGATATTATATTATTAAAATAAAATCGCTCTCCGCCTTTTCCGGAGCTCATTAAAAAGTGGATACTGGTGTTAAGACACTTCCTTTTACGCATTGCAAATTTACTCAATTTCCGCCATTTTATATTGCCGTATTGATTTAATGATTATAATTTAATTATTATTTTATACTGCAAAAAAATAAATATAAAAATGTTCAATAGGATATAGAACAGGAATAGCATTCCTACCAGCATTATTGACATTTCATATAATCATTCCTCCGAATGGATATCGAATCCACGACCATTGCTGTCCCACAAAGGAGCACGAATTATGTATTTAAATATAGATACATTATAGAATTCAAACCGATAAGCACCGCCTACGTGCAGAAGCAGTCAGACAGTAACAAGACGTCACTGACAAAAAAAAATCAATTGATACGTTTTATTATTTTGATTATTGTTGTGGCGCCGTCGCCATACAAACATACATACATACGTTATATAGGTACGTGCATAATGATCGACAGTCGCATCAGTTAATCTTAAAAGTGAATATTTAAAAAAAGATTAATGTTATTGACGGCGTTGTGTTTCGCCATTTATTCCTTTATTTAATACATCCAATTAATTGAAATATATCTTAAGCTGTTAATAGGTATAACTATTAATACTAATATAACACACTGCAGTGCATATTTTAATTTCTTCGCTCTGGTGTTAAGGCAAACCACGACGTTGAGTTCCACCACTCAACACGAAATGCCTCCAGAAATCGGCGGCATTGGGGGAGTGCTAAGACTTTATTTTCCTCACTTTCCGTGGAATTTTGGAGGCATTGCGTGTTGAGTGGCGGTGCTCAATGCCGCGAGTGAAGAAATGGAAATATAAAATTAAATTAAATATTTATATTTTCACCGAGTGGGGATCGAATCCACAACTAGTCGCGTTTACAGCCACACTTTATGCCCCTGCGCCACGACTGGCCTCAGTCTTATGGTTGTTCTTTAGAAAAATTAAGTATGAGAATTTACAATACAAAATTAAATATTATTATACAGTATAGCATTTACCAAATACCGTTCCTGGCAAAAAAAAATACATAAATTACAGTTTTTCTCACATAATTAAAAAAAATGCGTCAATTTGTTAATTGAATATTTAAGTTTGTTAAAAAAAAAATTGTTATTCTATTGGAGAATAGCAACGTTTTAGTTTCTTATCTTAACAGCGCGTTATCTTCCCATTGTCCTTTAGTGGATACGCCGAAATAAGGTACCCATAAGACTTAAAGTAGGTACTTGAGATCAATTTCTAAGCATTTCTGTTTTTGTTTACATTGTCAATGTCACTTAACAGTAGTGATAAGAGGGTAATAAATAAAAGGTATACCTTGTGGCGTCCTAACCTAAGGGGCCCGGGCCTCAGTGTAAACACCTTTTTTTTACATTTCACAATTTTTTTCATGTATAGATTTGTGTGTGTGTTTATTCAGTTTAAATCTTGTAATTAATGTTTGAATTCAACAATCACGAAGGACCGATCAAATTATGAAATCGTCACCTTCTAACCCCCCTACGGTTATGAGAGACGCACTTGATAAATATCGGTAGTTGCAGATCATCTGTTCCAGATGCAACCCTGATGCTGACCACGATCCTCAGACATAAAGATTTCCTTAAATTCAAGGAAATTTATTTTTTTCGAAACTTTTGTTTCGATTGAAAGATAGTACAATATAGATCGGAGGTAATTTTCAATTACTTTCAGTTCAGAAAAACTTCTCTAGCATTATGTAACCGAAATGCAAAAGGCTAAGAAATACTAGAGTAGCTCGCAGCATTTCGAGGCCTCCCAGGCCAAGAGGCCCGGAGCGTACTGACCTCACCTCTCCCCCGTTTGTCCGCCATACCAACATATATAAATAATGCTATAAGTTAACTATAAAGTTCAAGGTGACTGCTCGACGCTAGAATAACATTTAATTTACTGCTTAATAATTATAAATAATTAGTTCTTTGACTCTAGATTATAATACAAGAGCCTGGGATAAAATAGCCTATTAGCAGATTTCACGAATCGCTATAGTAAATCCACAAAATTATGCAAACAATTATAAAAGGGACTTCAAATTTAAAAATATATTATTTTATTAAAAGATTACTTATTATTAAATCATAATAGACACCATTGTACTGAGCAGAACGTTAATGTATTATTAAACATTTACTGGGGAACGAAGTGTCTTAACACTAGGTTCCCTCTGCCTACCCTGCTGTGTGCGGAATATAGCGTGAAGCTAATTTAAACATTTACCTTTAGTACTATTCAAAACTTAGGAATCGTATAGGGTACCTATGACTAATTTTGCATACATGCTATAAATTAGAATGAATTATTTTTTTTACGGTTGCCTACAGCAAATTTATCTTAAACAATTAATTAATAATGAAAGTCCAACAAAATTACGAAAATTTGCCTTTAATTTTCAAAACTTTGGTATTTAACACTATATGTAAGAGTATCAACAACATATCATAATTCACAAGACGTCAATTTGACTTTTTGATTGATGTGACAACGGTGTTTACAAAATTTACCCTTCTCTTTAAGATTACGAATAAAATATTATTAAAAATTATTTTTTGAAAAACATACTTCCATATTATTATATATTAAAATATTTCTTTCATTGTGTGTGTTTTACAAATCAAGCCATTTCATTTAACGCCTATACCATTGAATCCACCATTATGGATTAATAACAATATTAATTATTAATATAAATATTTCACTGTCACCGGAATTGAAGCCGTGATCCAAATGTTAGCTCAATCAACACTGGGAAATGGGTCAAATTGATCTTGTAATATTTCATATATACATACTAATCACAACTGCAAGTTAAATATAAAAAAATATAAAAATCAATAATATTGAATCTTTATTACTTTTCCAAGTCAGTATATGATATAGCCTCTACAATATCTACAATATGTTCTTTAAAACGTAATAATCCACTTAACTTTATGTTATTCAAGCAATTATACATAGAAACAAATAGTTTTAAAAAATCTTTCACTTAAGAAAAGAGGTTAGCTTAACTTTAAAATAAAATAATAAATCATAAAATCACTCATTCATGAACAACCAATTATTTTGCTTTTAAATAAAATATAAGACGCTTTCACATTGAGATTTGACCACATAACATGTATACAGTCTGCCTAAATGACTCAGTAAGATTCTCGGTAAAAACCTTTTTGTACGATAGTAAGAAAAAAGCATGTATTAATTTTTTTTTATAAGCAGATAAGATTAACAAAGTAGTCACTCCTTAATAAGCTCATATAATAAAGTTATAACATTTGCATCAGAATTAAAATTTAAAAAAGATTCGGTTATTATAACGAAAACAAAAGCCAACAAGTAAAAAAAACATTACATAATAACAAATAACAATATGTAAATAAGAACACGCTGTATAATGAGCTCAATAAAGTCCATACAAATCTAAATAATTTTGAATAGCGGTCCATTTTTTTTATCTGGGCGCTCACGTTTATCTTTAGTATAATAAAAATAAATTATTAATACAAGGTAGGGTCAAATTCAGGTTACGATAAAAAAAATCTATAGAAATACTCAAATTAAGTTCCAACAAAAGTAAATAGGCGCATCTGCCGCGGGCTTTTATCATTTGGACGACGCGCGACGTTTTATTGTTATATTGTACAAAGGTTGTTCTCGGAAGGCTTAATTCATTAGTTTTATACATCTGGGATTCAATACATACTTGTGCTTACTAAATATATATATAAAAAAAACTTTACTTTAGTTTGTCTGTTTGTTTATAAATTCAACATTATGAATTTATACATTTTCGTGTAGATCGCTTAAGTTAGCTTAAGATTAAAATTCCATTGAAAGGTTTTGTATTATAGAAAATATTTTATTTTTAACGTGGCGCAGTGGCTTAATGCGATGGTGGGTTGGTTTCTAATTTGAGGGATTTACGTTTTTTTTCAACATATAAAAAAATATGATGTTAAGCTTGTGCGTTGCCACAATATCTTAAATTTGGGTGGGAATCGTATTATGGAATGTCTTCAAACTATCTCTGCCAATTTTACTATAATTCTTACTTTACTTTAGTTCAAAAATACGTAATGGTTTTCGTTCATCAATGATAGAGAACGAAGAGCTTTATCATTTTGTACTACTAGGAGAATTTGTAAATATTAAATAATGTACGGAGCAAAGACATAACAAAGTAGACATGGACATCATAATGTCTTGAACATACCGTTATAATGATATACTTTTCAGCGTGTGGCGCTCGAACTAGGGGCATTTTTTGCGTATCTCAACACCGCACACTTTTACCAGCGTACCACAAATGTGTCAAATACAGCATTTTATAAACAAGAATATGTTTTGGGGAAGTAGTCATTATTTAATGGTATTACATTAAAAAATTTAATATTCACACTCTTGCTTTAAATGTATCGGAGTGTAACAGGAAGTCTACTTAAGGTCGCCTATATTATATATATGTAGAATGTACATTACAGATCTATAATTTTCCTCATTACTTTTAAGTATCCCAACTATGTACTACTTGTAATATTAGACTTCCTAAATATACTTTTGTCTTTACGCCATACACTCCTTATATAAATAAAATATTCACTTCACGTATACATTGAACTTGACTGCTAAACTAAAACCTAGTGCTCACTACATTAGGAACCAGCACTTCTACAATAACTAATATTTTCCTCCAGCTTCACGCTGTATCCCACATATGGCGATACTTCCGCGGCTTCGCCCGCTTGACCAACATAAGTTTTAATTTTCTTATATGCATTACTTTTGTTTTCTAATAATAATATATTTTTTTCATTATACTTAAAAGTAAAATTCAGCTGAATCAATAAAACAGTTATTTATAGCAATTCAGTTGAACAATGTTATTTCAAATGGTATAACTTTTTTACTTATAAACCGATTGAAATCAAATAAACACCAAATTTAAGGAAAGCTTGTCAAAATACAATAGTAAAAACTGTAATTAAAAAGTTTACGCCGTTTCTACGATAATAATACGATAAATGCGTGAACAAACTCATGGACAAACAGGCATACAGACAAAAAAATAAAATCTTTATTTTTTTGGTTCTGTTACGCTATCAATAACATTTTATTATCAGTATTGATAGGCAAAGTGATCCTAGTATCAAGACACTCTGTTCTCCGCTTTTCATCTGAACTCGAGACATTGCGTGCACTTAACATCCAATATACTGTGTACTAATGTATTTTAGTAGAGATTTTTTTATGAAAATAATTAATTGTCCTGAGTGGGGATCGAACCTACACACATCGCGTTTATTGATTATATCTCTATAAATATTATAAAAACATTAATAAATATGAAATTCAAATAATACAAATTCAATTAATTACCTTATAAAATACGAGAGTAAACGCTCGCACTTATTTTCACTGCGGTCACCACATTGTTAAAATATATCGCACGGTTCCTTTACTTTGGTGCAACCGACATGGACTTTCTCTTAAAACAACTAAAAATTTAATCTCCCAAACTTAAAATAACTTTAGCTATTATGGAATATTTAGTATTAAACGAATATTAATTTGAAAACGGCTACACTATCGTGCTATAGATCGATGTGAGTAGAGCGCGAGCCTGCGTCCGCGCACGTACATTCTCAACGGAGGCGAGTCACAAACTAACTTGACTGGTGAACATTTGCCGTGTTATAAATTTAAATGTAAACAAACAAAAAGTTACTTCCCGTCATCGGCTTGAACTAAGCTTAGTAAAAAAAGTATTATTGTGCATTCATGTGCATTATACACTTAGTATGTAGAAGTAGGTAGAAGCCGTCGTGGCACAGTGGCACAGCGACGGTTGTGAATTCGTTTCTCACTAAGGAAAATGATTTTTTAAATCCTTTTTAAAAATGGTTCTGGTATGAAGGCTCGTTGAATTCCACCACTCAAATGCAAGAATAGGGATTCGAATGCCTTCAGAACTCTGCGGAAATTGGGGAACGAAAGTGTCATAACGGGAACGGATCGTTTTTACACTAGGTTCTATTGTACCCTTTCAGGATAGGCACCCTAGTATATGCGAGATACAGCGTGAAATTAAAAAAAATAATAAAAAATAACCGTTTAATACCGAACCGTAGAACTAAGTCATGGCTAGGTCAAAAAATTACTGCTGATTTACTTAAGGTCATCTTTAAGAAAATCTTTTTTGTATGAAAATTCTCAAGCAGATAGAGCAGGATGCTCTATCTTCTTGAGCAGGTTCAAAGGGATGCCTAGAACCTAGTATTAACACTCCGTTTCCCGATTTCTCGAGCGAAAAGTGTCGCTCGAGAAATCGGGCGCTGAGTGGCGGAACTCAAAGATGCGCTTTGCCTTATTTCCAGAATGAAAATATTAAATATTTCTAGCCAACGAATGGGAATCGAATTCATAACCATGTGCAGCAAACATAGCTTTGAGTTAGCATAGTAAAAATGTTTAGCCATTTTAAAGATATTTCGTGTCAGTAGAGTAACTCAGACTCTGATATACATTGCCTAAATCAATCATAAGAAACAAAAGTGACTTTATCTTTTTTACCGAATTGAAAAGTATTCCAAAAAACATATATTGCTAATTGCTATATTCCTTTAGAGGCCTAAAAGAATTTGTGAAAAGAAGTGTAATTCGGCGTTGAGTTCCGCCACTCAACAGGCAATGTCTAATGTGTGGAGTGGTGTCTCAATACTAGGTTCCCTCTGCTTACCTGCTATATGCCATATACAGCGCAAAACTATGCTGACGCTGATAGCGGGACAAGGGGTTTTACATAGAGTCGACCAAAATCATTTTACATACTGGTAATGAAAATTTTCAATCACATCTGAGCCGAGGCACTTGTCTAAAGATGGTCGAAGATACTAAGTATAGATTTGAACTATAAATAAAATAAGCTTTGAGCAGAAAAATAAATATATGAAATACCCAATTGCATATTTAACGTCAATCTTAATTTTTTGTCAACATAAATCCTGGAGGGGGCACCAGACCATCCTAGCCACTCGACCCCCCTCCTTCTTACGCGCATGTTTCTTTCCATCTAGTTTTGGAGACAAATTTAGAGCAGAGGGAGATAGTGAAAATAATTAATTTCAAGAAGTAAAAACAATTGAATACATGTAATCATTTCCGCGAATAGAATCGAATCCACAACGAATGCGCGGACTCATATATTTTGCCCCACTGCATCATTATGACGTATATGGAATGTGATATTATGACGTATAAAAGTATGTGGAATTTAAATCGACCATGTTACGACAATGTCAGTAGATATAAAATTACCCTTTCGTTACTAATTAAAATTTAAGCTGTCTATTTGTGAATGATAATCATTAGATTTTTGGTTTCGAGCACTATTTATTTTTATTTATATATAAGATAGGTGATGAACCAACAGAAAGGAAATAAAAACCGCTTCACGTTTTAAAAAGATTCTCTAATATTCGTATAGCTTCAGAGAGTTATTATGTATATAACGAGGTAGGCAAAAAGATTTGAGAGAAATTCATAAATTGCAATTTTTGAGTGAAGGAACTCATCGCCGTGCTTTATCAAGTGAATCAATAAGTTAAAATAACGACGCGACGGCCTCAATAAAATATTGGTAATATAGAAGGCAGAAGGAAGGAAGGTAAGGCGCATTGTATAAGTGGGTACTTAGTGTTATGACATTCCATTCAAATTAAAGCACTCCCGTTCCCCACTTTCCACCGAATTTTGTAGGCATTTTGTTGTGCCCCTGCGCCAAGACTGGCCTGTGACGCCTTTAAAAATGTCTGTATCGTAGCTGCAGTTTTAAAAATATGTGGGGGTTCCTTAGTAAAGTGTGAGAGAATTTAAATGTAAATACCCATACATTATTTAAAAGTTCAATTTGTTTTACCCTATACGGCTTCTTTGGTTAAATTAAACATTTGAAAATACTTACTTTTATAGTATTTTAGTTACGTGATTAACATGTTAAAACCAGTCACGGATAGGCAGTTATTAGTGATAAAATAATCTTTGAACAATTTTGAAATATTTATTCGGTTTTATTATAATATAATATTTTGAATAACAAATACAGCTTTGTAAAACGAACATATTAATAAATTATTTTTCCTCATGGGAACTATTCAAGAAAAATAGTAGGCGACAGACCTCTCTAGTATTATTATCATTTCACCTCTGGAACATACCTCGAAGGTGGCATCAGTATAAAAATTTTGAATTTGGAAAAGTAGGAAGAGGACCACGTATATTAGAGGCGAACATAGACTTAGTGGGTGATGCCGGAAGATGTAATACCAGATATTGGTACGAGCTCCTCTCCCCGTAACATGGTGGGCACGGGATCAATACGGAATCCCGTGATTGAAGCGAAACAAAGAATCTTTGGTTTTAAAAATAAAATAAATAAATTGGTTTTAAAAATATAACTTTAAGAGGGAAACTGGGCTCTGGATAACTTATCGCAAGACTTTCTCTGCTCATTCCGTATTGTTAAAAAAAATTGGAGTATCTTGACACTAAACACTTTCAGCCTACCCTGCTATGCTTCACGCTGTATCCCGCACACAGCAGGGTAGGCAGAGGGAAGTAGTAGTAAGAAGTAGTGTTAAGACACTCCGTTCCCAGGTTTCTGTCGAATTCTGGAGGCATGGCGTGTTGAGTGGTGAACTCGACGCCGCGCTTTGCCTCGACACCAGAATGAAAAAATGGAAAAATAAACTTAAGTAAATATTTCATCTCCTCGAGTGGGGATCGAACCCACAACCAGTCGGTTTTACAGTCATACTTTGTGCCACTGCGCCACGACTGGCCTCAATTAGCTTTGGTTTTAATTATTATTTTATTGCTACTACTATACTTGAACTACTCGTATTAATATTTAAAAAAAAAAATCATAAAACCGACAATTTTTTTGTTTTGTCACAATTTTTTATTGACCGTATCATCAAATTTAAACAAAATAAAAATTATAGTCACATGACGATGATATGATCAAAACGAAACGTATTACGGCAATAGCATTCCACAAATAGATTTATCTTCAGAAGCTTCACGAAAAAATCTTTATCAATTTACGCCATTTTGACCTCATGTTATCTTCAAAGGGAAGTATTATTATTCTGCAATATTTAAACTTTGACTATTTGATATGCTGTAAATACTTACATATCTTAAATATATAATATATATATAGTATCAGGGTAGGCAGAGCTAACCCAGCGTTAAGACTCTCCGTTCCCCACTTTCCGTCTTAATATTGGTTTTACCACGTACACGTTTATACGCACCATCTACTTGTTACTTCTGTTGATAACAACTTCATTGACTAATTTGGCATTCAAAATATTTTTTACTATCAACCCTAATTTGACAAAGTAATAACGTAGGCTTTTGGACTTTTTTGTGAGTAATGGTGAATAATATAAATTATCTTTTATGGTCATATATGTATGTATCATCAAAAATGTTTAATGATGCATCGTACACCAAATAATCACTTTAAAAGAATATACATTAAAGTTAACTTAATAAGTGCAATTTTTTATGTATTTTTACTTTGTTAGAAACAATTAAGTTAATATAGTCTTCTCAATATTACAAAAAGTAAGTAAGTAAATTTATTAACATTTTTATTGAAGTGGTATTCAAGATTTAGTCGATAAAACATGTGACAGAGAAAAATATAAAGTATATTTTGCGATAAAAATATCTCGCCATTGATCACTTCTCTCGCTGTGTTGATAAAAAATATTAAAAACCGACGAAGTTTTGTTGTTCTATTATAGCACTTACGACGGTGCTTCTTCCTTCACAATATTGTTGATTTCTCAGTATAGCCCTATATTACTTACACATACCTATCTATGCAGGTACTGGAAATATTATAAGAAAATCAAAATAAAAACTTTTTTATAACATCTTAATTCGCAGTTCAAAATGAGTCATGTGGCAAGAGTTCATCGAAATAGTTAAAGTTTTTCCCCTGTTGACTCTACCATCGCTACATAATTACGACCACTTAATAATAATAAAACACAAGTGTGTGTAGTGTGACTGTTGACGCGACGATTGTGGGTTCGATTACCACAGGAGAATGAAATATTTAACATTCTCATTTTCTCGCTCTGGTAAAGCAAATCTCGGCGTGGTTCTGCTACTGCCTCTTGAATTCGGCAGAATCTAGGGGATAGAAGTGGCTTTACGAGAACGGAGTGTCTTAACACTAGAATTTCAGGTTCATTCCGCTTATGCTGCTGAGATTTGGATCAATTTTTATATTTTTAGTAATATTAGTTTTTTGTAAATAAAAAATTAAATGAATTATATTAAAATTATGGCACCAGCCTAAACGTTTTAACATAAGAATGAGTGCCAATTGTTTTCTTTGTATTTTTAAAGATCTTAAATTTACCGCTATTATAATTGACATAATTTTGATAGTGAATCTCTTTATATGTCCATTATGGTCTAAGATCTCATTGCTTGAATCTGCAGGTCTATGTTTTTAATTAAACTTATTTTTATGAATGACACACGAAAGTACAATAGATTACATCAGAGTTGTCTAAAAGAATCGTGTAATGTGTTTATTAAATTTATGAAAAATTAAGTGAGAAGTCTAGAGTTGGGAAAGATTGAGAGGCGGTAACCATTTTTTTGCAATTGCTTTTGTGATTTTCGTTCGAATGATGTTGGATCCACATAAAAAAACATGTGAGTGTTATTTTTCAAGAAAAACTAATTACTAAAAATGTAATTAAAGGTGATTGTGGCGCGATTCTTCTAGGCAAACCTAGCGTAATCTACTATACTATTATGTCTATTCTACTATTATTAAAAATCAGGTTCATTAAAAAAACAGATCCCTCCATATTTATGCATTGGAATCTTAGGCTATTAAGGAAGGTATTTCAACCTTACACCCAATTATTACCCCAAATGAGGTTTAAACTTACGAACAAAACATATAAAAAAGCAAGAAACGTCGATTCCTAGAACAATTGTATAAAATATTAAAACCACAAACTGTAAAAATTATATTTATCATTACAATCGCGTCTCTATGTTTAATCTGTATTTACTTAAAAGGCTAAGTAATCTTTTAAAATGGAAATAATATTGTTTTGAGTATGCTATATTTGGCTCTTAGCACTTCGTCATGTTGATTTTTTCACCCACACTGAAAACTTAGATGATTTTTGACATTTGAAAAAACAAATACCAAATACATATTTGGTATATATATATATATATATATATATACATCATTAAAAATATCTTAGTTCTTATATATATATATATATATATATATATATATATATATATATATATATATATATATATATATATATATATATACTATATAACTAAGATATTTTTAATGATGTTACTACTACATCAATTAAAAGAGATAAGAATAGTTAAATCAATTTATAGAGTTATTAGAATAACGTGACTTTTGCATTAAAAAATTAAGCTAATTCGAGTGCGTAAATAGATTGAATAATTAAAACGTGACAGTATATTTTAATATAGGAAATTAGATTAATCATCGTTTATATTGAATAGCTATAAACCTCTACTTTGGGGAATATAGGAATGGGATTAGGAGCACCAATGGTTCAAACTGTATCCCGCACATAGCAGGGTAGGCAGAGGGAATCTAGTGTTAAGACATTCCATTCCCAATTTTCCGCTGAATTCTGGAGGTATTGCGTGCTGAGTGGTAGAATTCAACGCCGCATTTTGCCTCGACAGAGCGAAAAAATGAAAATATCAATTTCTTTGAATGGATATATAAATTTGTGTGAGTGTGAGTGTCGTGTGAGTGCGATCGAACCCACTGTTGTGGGTTACAAGACAAGAAGTCACAGCTTGTGCCCCTGCGTCAGGGCTGGCCTCGATACTCGAACCATTAAGAAAATCAGCATATCGCGTTTCGAGTAACTAACTGTCAGTATCGTGATCATTTGGAAATCCTTAGGAACTTCCTACCATGTGCCTCATAATTGACTCACAACATTCACTCACAACATGAGTACCTTTAAAAAAACGCGTACATCTCCAAGTTACTAGTGGTAATCACTATCTGCTGACTCGTTCGTTGAGATTGTGTGATCACAGATAGAAGATGGTAATCCATCTTCTGTCTCGTTTCAAAATTACATCGATTTCACGCCAGATGAAAATTCTCGTAAATATTAGAAAAATATGTTATAATAATTAATCTCATGCAGCATTCATTTATTAAGGTTCAATACTTGTAAAAAATTAAAAAAAGCGTAATAAGTATTAACTAAAGCAATAATATTTCAACCAATCATTGCCATCATGAATAAAAGAAAAATACTCTATTGGAGATTTTTCACAATCTTAATTTGAAGTCAGTAAAAATCCTGAGGGGGTTGTCACTAGACCATCCCGGGGTGGCCATGGACCACCCTTCCCCCCCTATTCGCATGCGTATATATACTTACTCTAATTAAGTAAATCAGCTTCACGCTGTATCCCGCACACAGCAGGGTAGGCAGAGGAAACCTAGTGTTAAGACACTCCGTTCCCCACTTTCTGCCGAATTCTGGAGGCATTGCGTGTTGAGTGGCAGAACTCAACGCCGCCCTTAACCTCGACACCAGAGCGAAGAAATGGAAATATAAATTTAAGTAAATATTTCATCTCCTCGAGTGGGGATCGAACCCACAACCAGTCGGTTTTACAGTCACACTTCGTGCCGCTGCGCCACGACTGGCCTCTAATTAAGTACTTAGGCTTTTTTCCTTCGTGAGTTTTGCTTGTCTTTTATTTAGGCGTACTAATTTGTAAGTGGTATTATTTTATCATTATGTTTAGAAATCTTATAAAACTGCACATTGCGCATGTGTAACAGTAAAAAAAAAAACAATAAAAAATTAACAATGCCTTTATATTTAATGCCCTTTGGCCCTGCCAATGTGAAAAACATATTACAAATCTAAAAATTGTATTAATTAATAATTTATACATAAAAAACATATGCGTCCCGGGTTTTTCATTGGTTAAAAAATAAAACAAAAACATAATTTTTCAACGAATTATATTGAAAACCAACATTCATTATTTACAATTCAAATTGATTATATTTTGTATTAATATAATTTATTTATAATTAATATTATATGGACAAGATTACAAGGTTATTAAATATTAAATAAGTACCCTAATATGTAATAAGTACAGTTTAGTAGTTATTTGAACCTGTCATATCACAGATTCAAAATAAAGCATGCATAAATATAGATTATATTTACAAAACATAATGGACAATAATTATTTCTTAGTAAATCCAATAACAATATGAGATTCACTTTATGCTATATTTTATAATACATAATAAAAACTAAATTACCGACATGCTGGCACAGTCGAATAATAGTTCTTACCAATTTAAACTATTCAGGGTAAACACTTAATTGATAGTCAACTTTAAAATGGACGTACAATTTGAATAATAGCTACAATTATTACAAGTCATTTGTTAAAATTTCAAGTTTTTTTATAAATCAACTTCAATTATGTTGTTTTTGTATATAATGCAAACAAAATATTATTATTATTTTGATTGCATTATTATCTGTGTATAAATAATAATATAAGAAGCTGAAAAAGTCTTTGAAAAATGGGTTTTTTCACCATAAATAATATAAATACCTATAGGGAAAAAATGTAATTTTTCATTTATTTAACCATTTTACTTTTGAAAATATTTGTTATAGAATATTTATTTTATCTGTACTTTAATATATTCAAATATAAAATTTAATACTAACTTTTAGAAGGTTCGTGCATTGACACCAGTATAATAATACAGTATGTCGGCATTTGTATAGTGGAACGACAAACATTAAATAGCCAGCTAGTTATACATAATTTACCTTAAAATTGTTACTGTATTATAATGTAGTAAAATTTACTTCGTTTGTTCAGAAAATTTGCAAAAAATATTACAGTTGTATAAATTAAAATTATATCAAATAGAATAGAATATTTCAAATAGAATATTTTTAATTTAGTGAAAACAACATTGTGCCATATTGAAAAATAGTTAATTTTAAAGTTCATTCTTCTATAAATGCAACTTGCAATAAATTCTAACAAGTATTGTTGTTTAGATAAAACTCAATATATTATTATTAAAATTACTCATTTTGTACCTACATGTTATATTTCTCTTCATAACTCATTTTAATGAACGGAATTTCACGAGATTATTATAAATAATGCTAAATTTAATAATATTTTAAATCTTAAAGAGATTCATCCAATAACGGATTTATACTAACAGTCTTGATTTGCAATTCACAAATCTACATGGACGGAGCATAATTACATAGTACTAGAGTCCTGCTTTGTTAGACGACGACGACGACTTAGCGTGAAAACACTCTGTTCTCCATTTTCCATTTATGTGTTGATTGACGCTGCGCTTTGTTTACAACAATATGATTGGTTCTTAAATATCTAGAACAAATTCTAGAATATTATGCATATATTTTGTTTAAATTTTAGATGGCATCGACACTAAAATTCTTTTTTAACTAAAGCAATTTTACGATGGTTAGCATTGGATTTACAACTTATAAAGCTAAATAATAATTAACAATGTTTATATTCTAGGAGTTAAATATTTAAAATTAGTATCTAGGATACTATTTATGGAGGATACTTTCTATCTGATTATATACTGTAGATAAGTATCCTAAAACTTTTAACAATATTTTGTACACTAAAATATACTCAAACTTAACTTTTATCAGGGAACAGCCTTTATACTGTCATTCTTCTTATCTAACTTCTCATATATTTCATCGACAGTTTTATTCCTCGTTTCCGGGAAAGCGACTAGAGTGTAAATTGACGCGAAGAAGGAGACTATAGAGAAGAATAGAAACGTCCAGTGAATACTGATTAGTTCACAGAGTTTCGTGAACCATTTCATTTGTATGAAGTTGCTTAATTTCGCACATATGTTCGCGAATGACGAGACAGTGCCTCGCAACTGGAAAATAAAAAAAAACACAATATTATAATTGGTATTTTTGCGTTCAGTTCTCTATCAAAGAGAATGTTCATTCTTATGTTCATTCTTCAGTACGAAAATTTAATAATTTTCTCAAAAAAACCTTTTTAATATTTTATATAAATCTAAAGTGACAAAATTTTTTAATTCTTATAAACGGTTGTGATGCGTTTACATAAAAAAAAATCCACGGAACATAAAATATTTATCAATATTAAATTCCATTTATAATTAGCGGTATGAAACAAAAAGAACGTAACCAGAAGTGATTATTGTATTTTTCCACAACTGTTTCTGTTTAACAATGACTAAAATAAATAAAAAAATGTAAAGGAAAAAAATGTACAGAAAGGTTGTTTTACGCACCAAATTCACAATTTTATTCTACTTCTAATCCATCCTTTTACACGTGAAAAATCATACTTCATTACTTCAAATTCTATTACGTAGTGTGTGCTTTATTTATTTTATTAAGTTAATATACTTTATAAGCATTATAAATGAAAAATATAGGTACCTATATAAAAACATAGTAACTATAAGTGTGCCAAATTTCATACTCTTACTCCGCGCAATTTTCGTAAAAAGGGGTCCAAAGTTTTTGCTTCACGTATTAATATATATATGTCTTAAGCATTGAACTTCTAACAAAACACACAAATTTAATAAAAATAACTTGTATTGCCAAAAGTCATTAAATGATATTTATCCCAATTTATTAAGTAAATAAATCAGCTTCACGCTGTAACCCGCGCACACCATGGTAGGCACAGGGAACCTAGTGTTTAGACACTCCATTCCCCACTTTTCGCCGAGTTCTGGACCAGTTCTGGCCAACACCAGAGCGAAGAAATGAAAATATAAATGTAAACAAATATTTCATTTCCTCGAGTGGGGATCTAATCCACAACCAGTCGATTTTTACAGTCACATTTTGTGTCTTGAGCCACGACTGGCCCACCTAATTTATTGTTTACCTGAAATAAAAATAAAAAACTTACCTGGAAAGTAAACAAATCGGTAATAATGATATAAGATATAGGCTGGAATCCGGCGGCATCAGCAAATATACATAAACACATAGCAAACACCGGCAACCAGCCCGGCAGCCACGTCACGGAGCCGGCGAGGTAGAACCACGCGGCCAGAATCAGCATGCCTATACCGACGGCGAATGACGTTGATACTAACAAAAGCTGAAACAAAAATTTTAATTTTTTTTTATACAATATTTCAAAATATATATCAGTCTTAGGATAAATAAGCTACCATCATTCTGTTCACATATATAATGGTTAATGGTTTGTGGATGGAGGCTAACAAACAAGAAAACGAAAAAAATATGTATATAACCCAGATGAGGCCAGTCGTGAAGCAGTGGCACAAAGTGTGACTGTAAACGCGACAGGTTGTGGATTCGATTCTCACTCGAAGAAATGAAATATTTAATATTTCAAGTTTTTTCGCTCTGGTGTCGAGGTGAAGCGTAATACGCAATGCCTCAAGAATTTGGCTGAAAATAGGGAACGAAGTGTATTAACACTACGTTCACTCTGGATGCCTGCTGGGTACAGCGGGCTGTCTAAAAAAATTAAAATTACCTTTCTTCCAGTCTTCTCAACTATACAAGTAGCGACAATGGATCCCACCAACTGAACCACTCCAATCATCATCACTTGTTTATTAGCACTTAAGTTTAGCGATATGGACTCCGAAGCGCGCTGGAACACGAATCCAGCGTATATCAGCACTATGAGATATCCGTCGAACTGCTGCGTGATCTTGATCACCAATGTGATGATGAACGCTCGGAACGTTGCTTTGTCCTTTACTGGAAGTAAAATGTGGAAATTGTATTAAAATTGTTCTTTATCATACATATACATTTAAAATAAATATTTTGATAAATCATTTATTTTGAATAAAGCCATCGCGTGTCAGTGGTATATCGTTTGACTGGAAACGGGAGAATTTTCATTTCCTCACTCTGGTAGACCAATAGCAGTGTTGACTTCGTTCACTTAAAACGCCTAAGCCCTCCTGCCACGGAGTGTCTTGACATTAGGATCTCTCTCTCTACCCAGATATATGTATAGGGGATTAAGCGTGAAACTAGAATTAATTGAATTATAATATTTAGCTCAACACCATAGATTTAACTTTAAGCATCAATTGAGCAAAAAGTCGTGTATACAGATGTTAATATTCTTCTGGAACCGAATGAGACATGATATGTGATTGATATCCTTGCATACTACATCTTAAAAGTAGTGATATAAAAATTATTTCAAAATAACTAAATATTTAAATATATAATATACTCATGGCCGGAAATATATCCTTAGTGGATTGTAAGAAAACAAAATTACAAGTAAAAGAGTAACATTGGTATTGTAACACAATATATAAAAGTTATGCAAATCCCATGCAAATGTCTACTCGGCCTAGTTACTAGCCCGTGATAGAACAAATACACAGGGTTTCTTTAAAATAAATACTGAATTTAATAAAAGTAATAATTATAAAATAATTAACATTTATTATAAAATAATTAAGTACCAAGTATCGGATTTCCTTTATATATCTTAGATTTTATATAGGTACAGAAACATAACAAAAATCTTATTTATATATTTTTGTTATGTTTTTGTACCTATATAAAATCTCTAATGTATTTATTTTAAATACACATCGTGACATCAATTGCCATTTTAGCTAATATAGCGATAAACACAAAATGAAGAAGGTATAAAGAATTTGCAATATTTAATTGCAGCTTTAAGCTGTATGCCGTATGTAGCAAGGTAGGCAGAGGGAGACTAGTGTTAAGACACTCCGCTCCCCACTTTCCGTCAATTTCTAGAGGTAGTTGAGTGGTGGAACTCAACGCCGCGCTTTGCCTCGATACCAGAGCGAAGAAGTGAAGATATTAAATATTTAATTTTCTTGAGTGGAAATCGAATCCACAACCTGCTTCATTTACAGTTTCTCAGTCGAGTCGGCCTCATACTCCTTGTAAAGAAATACTTAAATGATTTTCTAAGCTTACATATAATTTTCCAGACGGATTTAGGATCGGCCTTGGTCTGTTTCTCTATTTTGACAATGGTGTCTATGTCTTGTTCCAACGTGGGGTCCATTGTGCTCTTTCCGCGTAACCATGCTAGCACCGTTTTAGCTTCCTGAAACGTAAATTATTGAAATTAGGTGTTTATATTATAAAAAAGGCACTGAACGCAACGGTTGTGGGTTTGATTCCCACTCGGAAGAATAAAATATTTTAATATTTTCATTTCCACTTTCCTGAGGAGGCAAAGCGCGGCATTGAGTTTCGCCACTCAATACGGAATGCATCGAGAATTCGGCGAAAAGTGTCGAACGGAGTGTCTTAATACTAGGGTCCCAGGAACCCTCATTCTACCATACCAAATTTCCATTTCCGAGTGGGACTCTAGTGTGAAAACACTCTGTTCTTCATTTTCCACTCAATTATCTCTATTCCACGTAATAACTCGAATATTGCATGTAACATGATCGGTCA
Organism: Heliconius charithonia; assembly: GCA_030704555.1. Taxonomy (NCBI): domain Eukaryota; kingdom Metazoa; phylum Arthropoda; class Insecta; order Lepidoptera; family Nymphalidae; genus Heliconius; species Heliconius charithonia. The sequence goes on from CM060819.1 coordinate 16,221,374, forward strand.
AACCTAACGCTATTTTTTCCTTACCAGAAAAGAGAGCTAAAAAACAATATTGAAAGAAATAACAATTAATAACAAAAAAAATCCTAGAATTGAATTAATTTATTCAATTATTTATCTAATAAGGAATACTTACATCAACTTTACCCTGTTTAACCAGAAACTCGGGTGTTTCGGGCATTACGAGGAAGATGAAGAACACTATCGCAGGAACCAACAGCCCGATCCAAAGCATCGTGTTGACGTGCAGGAGATCGGCGAACACGTAACTAGCTAAGTAGCCTATGTTTCTGAAAATACACCATTTAAAACATGATAAGCATTAAGAAATCTAATAATATATATTTAAATTTAGCATTTTTTTACTTTATTATTCCGTATAGTATTAAGGCGAATCTTAGTGTTAAGACACTCCGTTACCCGCCTTCTGCTACAGTTCAGGATTGGCGGTAGAAGTAGGTATAGTATAGGGAAGATTTGATCCCACGACCTCCTGTTCCGCATTTATATATACTAAACTAGACATCAAAACAATATATAAAATTAAAAAAAAAACTATTTCAATGAAATTCTAAAATGTCACTCCTTACGAATAGACATATTGACCTCAATCAATTTAATTTATTTGCAACAAGTAAAACGCTTCTGGTTTTGTTAATTATATCTATATAATTATATATATATATATACACAATGATGACCTCCAATATAATTAGTTATACTTTTATAGTTTTAGGAGAGGTTCCTTTCCCCTATAGTAGAACGTCTTTGCACATCTCTTAGGCTATTGCTATAAGCAGAAAGTAGAAACAGAGTGATGAATGTATATCATCACTCTCGTCTATCATCAAGTATTGGTGTAAATTGTTGTTTCTTTTTGCTTTTAATGCCATGCCATCTAACATATACAAAATAACAATTTACAAAATATATCTAGATGTTGTTCTATATAATTTTGTCGAAATCTCTGTATAAATTATGACGAAATACTGACATTATTAAAAACTGGTATTTTTATGCGTAACCTGGTCTTAATTTCGTTTCAATATCTTAATATATTATATATTTCCATTAGAGAACTTTCAAAATTATAGGCAAAAATAGCTACTTAAGTATGCATAATATCTTATTTAAAACACAGTGTTAGAAAATCTTGACACAAATACATTTAATAGACTTTTGAGCCTAGGATTTATTTTTACACGCAGAAAAGTTGTTATTGAGACCTATGTGGCCTATGATGTTTATCACTTTAACAGAGAAAGTAATTATAATGTAAATTAGCTATTTATTTATTTTTAGCTTCACCTTGCACATAAAAGGGTACGCAGAGGGAACCTGATAAGTCACTTTGTTTCTATTAAGACACTTCCATTCCGTTCCCCATTGTCCGCCGAATGAAGGAATGAAAAAAATAAATATTTAATTTCTTCTAATGGGAATCGAACCCACAACCTGTCGAGTTAACAATCACACGCTTGTGCCCCTGGACGACTGACCACTGATTATTTACTTTTTCTTGTTTAATTGAGGAATAATAAATGTTAAGTGACGATGTGCAGCGGTACAGCGTCTAACTTTACGGTTATTACTAAGTAGTTACTCGATGTTTGTGGATTCGATCCACTTGGAGTTCCCCCGTTAGCAGGAAATGAATTACTTTCATAAGAAAGTAAGAAGAAAAGGCTATTATGCCTTTAGGTTCAGGTGCCAAGTTCCGCCACTGGACACGGAATGGTTCGATAATTGGACGATGCGTAGGGAACGGAGTGTCCTATCACCAGATACCCTTTGCCTATCCTGCTTTATGCCTAGGATAAGAGAACAGCGTTAAGCTACGTAATCTTATTAACCAATTTACCTGTTTAATATAAGCAAAGATCCCAATGCTCCTCTCAAATCGATATCGCTGATCTCCTTCAAGTAAATTGGTAGGACGATGTAGCACGCCGAGCAGGGTATGCCAGCTATGGCCCTCGCCAGAATAAGGGCCCAAGGTTCCAAGCACAGCAACTTAATTTGCCAGTATAACTGGAAGAGGTTAATTTTATGATTAAATTATGAAGAATAGTTTCTTAAAGGTCAAAAAATTTTATTTTACTACTTTATACATATTCACAATGGCTCATGACAGATTCATAATGGCTGACCTCATATTTTTTTCATATAAAATAAAAAAAATGTTTAAATCCAAGTGAGAGACGGAGTGCCGCAGCGGCGGTTATTATTTTCATCTCCTCGTTCCGGCGCCTGATTAAATTTGTGAGAATATTCGGCAGATAGTACCGATAAAAACAATCGATCTAGAATCACATTTTCCCTTTCATTTCTACATCTGTTCCGCACCTGGTGTCTTAAACTTATTGACTATATTTATAGACTGGTTCGAATCAAGTTTGAAATATATATACATATAATTGTTTTCACAGTCAAGTTAGAGAATTGTCAAATGACAATATACATATATTTACTTTGGTAGGACTTCATTCACATGACTTATCTATATGCATATAATATTATAAAACATCAAGATTGATACAAACAGTGTAAAATTTTACGAAAAGTTAACGGTACGGTACGGTAGTAAAATTTATTTTAAAAAATTAATAAAAAACGACGTGATATTAAAATCTCTACCTAAGTATGTGCGGTATAATAATATTTCTCCTAATTTGCAATAAATTCAAGTTCTCACGAGTAATATGCATTAGCCAATAGGTGCTCGTTTTTTTAATGCAATTAAAAACATTCTTTATTTTTTTTAATTCATTTAGCGATTTCAATACCAGTCTTTTAATACAAATGTCCAAAAGGAAGGAAGCGGTCAATACCTTTTTTACAAGTTCATTCCACTTTTTTCAAGTTATTTTAATATAAACAAAAAACAGGCTTAAGATTCGGAGCGGAACAACTTTTTCTCATTGTTTACAAACAAATAAGATGCAGATTAAAAAATGTTTGAAAGGTGCGTTGCGTATTTGGTAACTACCTAGTTTTTTATTTTATATTAAAAAAAGGTAGTGCCTTTTCTGTCTGTCTGCCACAGTCTGAATTAAATTATTTATTTTTAAAGGTAATTTTATCGGGCGAATTGAAGGAAATAGTAGTAAAATCAAACTGGTACCGAGTCGGTGGGAATTGAACGTCGCGTTACAGTTACACAAAACATCTAAATACCACTTTGCTATAGCCGATGTCAATAAATTATCATATTATATAATGAAAATTATAACCTAACAATGTACACAATAGAAAACTAAACCTATTGGTTAAATGTCACGTTAAATGTTTTTTTAATTATTAGTTATGATACTTGTCTTCCATTTAAAGATAAATAAATACAACTCTAATCATCTATTACATATTATATTGAAATGTATATATTGTTTTATAATAATTTAAATTTATACGTATATATTTTTAAATAAATACAACAGATAAAAACATAGTGGTAGCTGGGAACTGTTCTAGGAAAAAGGCACTTACCTACGACAAGTTAGAAGTTACTTAGCGAAATCTGTAATATGTTTACAGTAATCAGAAGAAGTTGCCCTCGACCTGCATTCGTAGGTTCAATTTATAAAGGGGAATCACCTTTTAAATATTTTGCAATAATCAGGAAATTGTACGTTTTTCCCGCATAGCAGGGTAGGCGAAGGTAAATCTTTTGTTAACTGTTACACTTCGTTCCCCAATTTGACGCCCAACTTTTGAATTATTGGGTTGAGTGATCGTGCTTTGTCTACTAGAGCGTGGAAATGATAATAAATATAATAATTTCCCCGGATTGAAATGGAACCTGTAACCATTGCTCAACTAAATTTTAAATTAATTTAATTAAATAAATTTTCGGTGAGATTCCATTCTGAAAAATCCTTTTACATAATCATATGGATACTTTATTCTATATTGTACATACCTACGACGGACACAGTTATGATGTGTGACCTCCGTGTATTTTTAATTAAGATTCAAAACTAAACTAAATCAAGGTTTATTTCATTTCCTTGTGTTTGAGACGCATTTATTCTGGCATTTATTAGATAAATAAATTATTACAAAAACATTTTATTAAATGAACATTATTTTATGTGACTTTGAGGATTCAGCATCTAAAAACTGATAATAGGTTTTTTTTTATCTGTTTATCTGATGGCTATATTTTAGTTATATTAGTGCTTTACTTCATGTTTATTTATATTAGTGCTTTACTTCAGTATAAAGGAGATACATATCTATCTAATAATATTTATAATGAACACTTTAAATTATTTTGCAATTAATAATAAATTGTCGATATAATTTAAAACGTGGCACAGTGGCACGAAGTGTGACTGTAAAACCGACTGGTTGTGGGTTGCGCCACAACTGGCGCAGTGGATGTAAGAATCGATTTTACATATTATAGTTGAATAAATCTTTAAAAATCATTGCTCCTTTCACTCTGTGTAATATAAATTTTCATATTTAGTTTTAGTTAAGTAGAAGTAGATGAAAAGATGATAAAAGCAGTGGAATTGTGTCAATCAGGAACAGTTGCTTGTAGGCAACAACTCCTATGGAAAGGAAACTCGTGTGAAGTATACATATATATATAGGTGATACGGTGATACATATCACTTACATAGTATCTCTTTCTGCAATTACATAGTATCTCTTTCCTTTCTTTAGAAAAATATAGACGAGATGTGTTTGTATAGTGTTTTTTTTAAAACGTTAACTGCTTCCTATTTTTAACAATATTATAATTATGCCTTATGTATTGTATTACATACACGATTGCTACAACCTATTATCTACTATTCTAATGTATACTAATAGTGTTTAGTTGAAACGTTTGTTTGATTTTTTTATATATCTTCACGCTGTATCCCGTTGTAAGCAAATGGAACCTAATGGTTAGAAATTCTGTTTCCAGTCCTGAAAGAACCTGTCGCGTTTTCAGTCACACGATGGTGTCCCTGCACCACGAAGGCTAAGTTTGTTTCACATTGAACATGTTGATCTTAGGAACTACTTTGGTTCCAACTGATAAATTATTTTAGTACATTTATCGAGGATAGCTTTATTACATTGTAATTGTTTTACTATAGCCCACTTTGACTACACAACGTACAAGTGTTAATAACTAGACATAACGGTGTTAGTTTTTAATTTAAATCCATTTTGATGTACCTAGTACTATTTAGGATTTTTTAAATTTATTTCTTGAAATAGGAAGACGGAGAAATACGAGAATTTCTGGATGACGATCCACCCAACTTCACAAGCATAACTGACCTCAAGCAAAGCCTAATATGGTAATTAAATGAACAACTAATAAACACAAGTAAACATGTTTTCACATATTCGGGCAACAGTATAAATAACAAAATTAAAATGTAAGAATCGATTTTAGATATTATTGATAAATTTACATGTAAAAAATCTAAAAATCAACTTACTTAAAACGCCACAATTTAATGGAATGTTGGGAGCGGAGTGTCTTAGAACAAAGCTCTCTCTGCTTTCCCTGTTACATGCGGGATACAGCGTGAAGCCGAAAAAAACGTAAAATAAAAATAATAGTACTCACTATTAAAGAGAAGGTTGTAATCAGAGTCATAACCTTCCTCCCGTATCTGTCAGTCAGGTATCCCATAGGAGCTCCGAATATGATGGCTGTGATGTAAGTGACGGAGGTCATCCAGGATATATCAGTGGAGGTGAACGGTACTGGCGAAGGTGTTTGAGGAGATTGCAGGATGGATATCATTGGGGATAGCCATCCTTGCACCATGCCGAAGCTCAGCAGCGGGATTGTTACTGAAACAAATAAAATAATTAATGTGTCTAAATGTTATAGTTGATACGAGTGGTAGCTCGCAACTTCGTTTGCGTAGAATCAACAATTTAAAATAATAAATTTCGACTATTTTACGTTCCCGCAAGATTAGCACTTTCTTTAAGTTAAATTTACAAGGATATGAACTCATGACTTGTACGGTAAAAGAGCGATAATATTATTTATCACAACTGAGACCTTCGTGGTGCAAGGGCTCAAGAGTGCGACGTTCGATCCTCACTTTGCTGAATGACTTATTATTTAATATATCTTCGCCCCGGGCAAAATTTTGCTTTTGTTCCACCACGCAAGGAATCCCAAAATATTGACGGAAAACAGAAGGTCGAAAGGCTAGGTTCTCTCTACGTATTCTGCTATATGAGGTATGCAGAGTAAAGGAAGTTTTTTTTCAATTTACACAATAGGAGAATGGGATTTAAAGGGATTCAATTAAATTAAGTGGAAAGGCTGAGGTAAATATAACTATGTAATAATATTTTTTCATACTTATGTCATTTTGATCGATATTCGTATATTGTTGTATTGTATGAAAGATTGTGTGGACAGAAATTGTATGTGACATCTTAAGGTGACATTTGGTATTGTATTATTAAAAATACCTATATAAATGATTGTGATTTGGCGTGACGCGGGACGTCAGGCGAATGTCCTGTTCCTTTTATGGAAAACAATTAAATACTTAAACAATTGTTTTAGGTAATTTTACAGAAGCGTAATTTATTCATTTTAAGTATAATATAAAGATGAACACAATTCATTCCACTCTCTTATTGTATCGAGATAATATTATATTTTAAATTTCTTATTTCTTAACTAGCGGTCCCCGCGTGGCTTCGCCCGCTTGAAAAATGCGATTATTCACATCAATATTTAATATCTATATTATCATGCTTAATAAATCGTAATTTAAATCTTTTGGGATTTTATTTGATTTTCCTAGTAAAAAATATCGTAGGTACTTATAAGACAAAGGTTATATTGTCTCGAAAATTAAACAGAAATCAATACTGGATTCTTTCTACATATTACGCTATATGTATCCTGCATATAGCGTGAAAGTATTTTTTTTTCTGTTACAAAATAAGATTCGAAATAATGTGGAAATTATTGATATTTATGTATTTTCAAACATTTTTAAAGTGCTATTTTACACTTAGAAAAGAAAAATACTTATTTAAAAACGTATAAAAATTCCCCGCAACGTTAAAATTTTTATATGTTTTTTAAATAAGTATTGATATTAATGTATTTTTAAATTTATGATAGGTACTGTCACAAAAAAAATCTCCGTTCACTGTGCAGCGGACACAATGAGGATTAAAAATATATCTCCTGTAGGTATATACACTTACTTATTCGTGAGAGAAAAAAAACATATAATGCTTTCGAGGAAAAATTATAAAATGGACATAACAATATAATTTGCGACGTTCATTTGTAATTATAATTATCTATTTTTTTTTATATAACAAAATGAAATTACATTGAAGGGAAGTCACGTTTATTTTTTTATAATTCCAAGTGTAGCATTATTACCAATAATAATAGGCAAAATAAATAAATAACATACGAAAAATTATATAATAAAGTTTTGTAAAGTTATTATATATAGCATCAGTGTCAGAGTTAAAAGTTATTACATATAGCTTAAAAAGTTTTTTTTAATTCAAATTAAAAAAAAATGTATTTTTTTAACTTTTTAGTTAATTTCTTTACAAAAGCGTGTTTTTCTAATATTTTTTAAAATTTTATTTATTTTATTGTCATTTTATTGAGGAACTCTTTGAAACATGTATGTAACCATGTATACCTGAAAACAGAGTTACTTCGGCCACTTAAAATGTGCCATAACCAGAACGAATCTTTAGTTAATTCCACTTGACCACTCAGGCGCAGCCGTAGGTAAAAGTTAGTGTAAATTAAATCCTAACATACTTGGGTGATTTTCTTATCTGCCTAAATAAAATACTGTGCTTGGTGCAAATTATTGCAAAAATTATCATTAAAATCGGATAAGGATTTTTAACGTTTTTTAATGTGTTATTCCACACTTGGAAAAAAATACTTACCAAGTGGGAGTCGAACCCGCGCCTTCTACCGACCGAACCGACGGGCCCTCTGACAATGAAAGTTGTAACAAGCGTATAAAAATTTCGACATAATTTGATGAGATCGCATGGCTTAGTGGTCAGAGCGCTTCGTCGGGTGCAGGTTCGCTACGTTCAAAATTTTATACGTTTTCAAAATAAGTATCGGATATGGATTTTAAAAATTAATTAAAATTGAACTAAAATTTTACAATTGTATTTTATATTATTATTCTTGTAATATTAGCGTCATTGAGAAGAAACCGCTTAATAAGCGACGTGCCTCACGAACAGCAATTCCAGTTTGAAGACAAAAAAATATATCTTAATGATGCTTTGAGCTTCATTTTCCTGTTACTATATTTATAATTAGTAAAAATTATAAATGTAATATATGCTCGCAGACAAAATTGTAGCCCAATTGGAAACTGTTTTGTCTTGTTTGATGGTCGTGGATTCGATATCTTACGTTTGTTTTATAATGGGAAATTTCCAAAAGAACATCCTTATATTTAACGTAACGTATAACAATATGTACATGTATATGTAGGTATACATCTACAATACAATTATATATTGTTACAACATTATACCACTGTTATCAAATTATTTCAAAAGATTCTTTATATCTTTTCCTTTAATATACAAGTTAGAACATATTCAGATGAAGTAAAAAAAATTCTTAATTGCCTACAAATATATAAAATTTTGTCAAAAACACCAAGTAAAAGTAGTTATTTCAAACGAAGCAAAAATGTAAATTCTTAATAAAAAATATAAAGTTTTTTTTTATTTAATTTCATTCAAAAATCCCCTAAAGTGATAAGATTACCCAACAACTCTTTGTTTACAATCTACGTAGTCATAATTAAAAATACGTCACGGATTTAAATTACCATTTTTTGCTGAAAAATCATATTTACATACATGCGGATGTTCAAATATACGTCTTATATTGTTCTTAACATAATAGTTTAAGAAATTTTATAATAATTTACTTGACAAAGCGTATTGAAGTTTATTTTCAAATATTATATTTTTAGAGGCCAGACGTGGCGCAGGGGCACAAAACGTGACTGTAAAATCACTCAATACGCAATGCCTCCAGAACTCGGCGGAAAGTAGGGAACGGAGTGTCTTAACACTAGGTTCCCTCTGCCTACCCGTATATTTCTTGTGTCATATAAAACGCTTACTTATTCACTCTTCCATTTAAACCGCCGATGAGAGTTAATAATTAGTATATAATAGTATAGTATATAATTCGATTTTGTAAAAAAAGATTTAATGCTGGAACTGACAGTTTTTTATATAAATATAAGCACTGTTATGTTTTAGGAGATCTTTAAATTAACAACCACCGTCCACAGCTAGGCACGTCCCAATTGTACCAAAGACCACATCATCAAAACATAAATACACATTCGCTAGTGGAATATTTGTCATAATAACCAATATTACCGCTAACAACTATCAGTTTTGCTTCACGTTGATTTAAATCACATAATGTTTTTAAATCGTTCAGGCTATAAGCGGATTTAATGAGTAGTAAACACGATAGCAGTTTATTATTGAGTCGATAGGATTTAATTGTAGTAGTTGTACCTAGTTCATTCATTGATATTTCTGTAATGGGTTATAGTCGAAGTGGATATTATTAGTAGGTATTGTTAGTACGCATATGTAATTTAATAAACCACCTTATCTATCAGCTTCACGCTGTATCCCGCACACAGCAGGGTAGGCAGAGGGCACCTAGTGTTAAGACATTCCGTTCACCACTTTCTGCCGAATTCTGGAGGCATTGCGTGTTGAGTGGCAGAACTCAACGCCGCGCTTAGCCTCGACACCAGAGCGAAGCAATGGAAACATAAATTTTACTAAATATTTCACCTCCTCACTCCTCCACAGTCACACTTCGTGCCGCTGCGCTACGACTGTCCTCAGCTTATCCAGATTTGACAAATTATAAATACAGTGCTGATGTTTGTTTATTTGATCTAACCTTAAACTACTGTACCGATTTTAGTACAATTTTCACCAATAGTAACAATAAGACTACAATTTTGTTACACATTTTTTTTTCCAGGCGTTAGATAAAATAGTAAAAACTGATGAACGGAGTGTCTTAACACTAGGTTCCCTCTGCCTTACTCTGCTACATGTGGTATAGAATGTGAAGCTAAAAAAAATCGTAAAAATTACAATGTAAAAAAAATGTATGGCGGGAAACTTCCATGTAAAAAGTAATTGTTATCAAATAAGGCGAGGCCTACACAGTAGTTTATCTAAATTTTGCGTTCTCATTTTTTTATTGTTGTAACTACCTTACTAATTAACCTGTTTCAAATATTCTGCATTTGTGTCTTTGGTGCATTCAATTATGCTTAACTTACATGTAATTAAGAGAGATAAAAATAAAAAGTTTGTTATTTTTATAATGTTATTAAAACATTGCTAAATTTTGTTGAAAGACTAATAGAACATCGATTTTAATTCATCATCTTATTTTATTAAAAAAAATATTATTGAAGTACTAAGCTTATCAAATTTATCGATGCAAGGTATAAGCATGTGTATGCTGAGATGAACAATTATGGTAATTAAGGGACAAAAGAGGCCAGTCGTGGCGCAGGGACTTACTTGTGTGACTGCAAACGGGACAGGTTGTGGATTCGACTCCCACTCGAGGTAATTTCGCTTAAAGTAAACCGCGGGGTTGAGTTTCGCCATTCAAAACGCAATGCTTTCAGAATTCGGCGGAAAAAGAGGAAGATAGGCCAGACCTTGGTTTTTTTTATTCATACTGCTTACGTAAAAATTTCTGCCAATTTTATAAATAGGTAGTTACGTACCATGTTTAGTCAGTTGTATTTAGGGAGGTGTTAAGAGATGCATACAAATAATTTATATGTAAATCATGAATAATTTAAAATATCAACAATATTGTAAAATAAAAAAAAAGAGTCCAAAGTACTCCTATATAAGGCGGTATAAAATTAAGATGTAATCGTCAAAATTGACAGTTGGCATCTGTCGTACATTGACGTGCGTATACGTGTGACGACTTCTTGTAGTGACGGCTTCCGACACAACAAAATTTTATATAAATACTATTCAGCCAATATATTTATAAAAAAATAAAACGCATTGTTTTTTTTTTAAATATGAGCAATTATTTTTTTGAAACGCTTTCAAACGTCTGATTTGATAATATAAAGTAGGTATTATTTATAAATAACACTTAATTATTTATTCTGTACATATAGTAATATAATGTATAGGAAATATGTATATGAAAAACTATTAATTATTATTGACATTTGTCAATATTATAGATGATGATTAAAATTATTTTTATTTTGTTATCTGTTTGTCAGTGTGTTTGTGCACGCTAATATCAGAAAAGTCTTAACCAATTTAAATGAAGTTTCACAATAATTTCAAAAATTATAAACTATAAATCAATTAATGTTCATTCATGCATCTAGAAATCGAGAAGAATCAAAAAAAGTTTTAAAGTTTACAATTTAATGTATACTTTTATTTAAAATACATACCTAAATATTTTCATAGGCAATTCAGTACATACCTACTAATTAAGTTATGCAAAGCGGCGAAATTTGTTTTTAGTGTAACCGCTACCTTTTGGCCTTCTAATATAATATTGTAACAGTCTGTTTACTATACTCATATATAAATAAAAAAATATTTTAATAAGCTGGGATGTTTATTTAAACACTTATAAATTTTTGGCTTTATTAAATTTGTAGGATCGATTACTTCATGTTTAATTTGTGTATTAAATTAATTCTTTGAGGCTCTTCCTTTTCGGGAATCGTGTCAAATTGTTATTATATATAAAAAATATATCAAAACTTATTGATTCTATAATGAGATACACATAAGACCAGTTCACTTTTTATATTTTTAAATGCAGAATTTATATGACTACTTTCTAAATACAAAGGAATTCGAAACATGTTGTGACACTCCTATTATAGAAATTAGAATTAATAACCTTTCTCTACTGTAAAGATCCTATATTATAGAAAATATTGTTTATGGTTATAGATAAAAAATAATTGCTTATATTAGAGGCCAGTCATAGCGCAGCGGCACGAAATGTGACTGTAAAACTGACTGGTTGTGGCTTCGATCCCCACTCGAGGAGATGAAATATTTACTTAAATTTATATTTTCATTTCTTCGCTCTGGTGTCGAGGCAAAAGTGCGGCGTTGAGTTCTGCCACTCAACACGCAAACTCCAACTCTCCACTCCAAAATTCGGCAGAAAGTGGGGAACGGAGTGTCTTAACTTTAGGTTCCCTCTGCCTATCCTGCTGTGTGTGGGATATAGCGTGAAGCTAATTTAATTTAATTTAATTTAATTGCTTATAAAGTAAACTCACATAAAAATATAAAATTGACATGGGGTCTCTATAAATCTGACGTTTGATAAGGTCCGGAAGAAAGTTTGCCAAAAATAGATATAATAAGAATTTATTCTTCCAATTTTTTTTGATTTGCTAGAATTTGTTACGCCACGACGGCTTCGTATAATAATAGGAAAAAAACATCTAGGCATATTTTAAAATTTAAATTTAAGTAAATAATTTTTTTTTTAGATATAGATAAGACATTTGTCAAATTCAGCTCAAGGACATCAAGTGCAGCTTACTGACTTCTATTTTTCTATTACATAATAAAACAAAAACTGCAATTTTCCTATCTCACGCGATATAATCATTCAAAATATCACGGATTGTAAACAATAACGTTAAACAACGTGGATTAAATTGCTTTTAGATGATTTTTCCCAAGTAAAATAAGTAACTTTTTAAATGGTTACAATAAAAATGATATTTTATGTTCGGTGTTTTTTTTTTAGATTTACCTTTTTTCTTTTCGTTTGTGATGTAGATATAATCGTATCGATTTCAGAAATTATGATGAGATTAAAAGTACTTATAATTATATGAAAGATTTTTTTTCATTTGATCAGCTTCACGCTGTATCCCGCACACAGCAGGGTAGGCAGAGGGAACCTAGTATTATGCAGGCATTGCGTGTTGAATAGCAGAACTCAACGCCGCGCTTAGCCTCGACACCAGAACGAAGAAATGGAAATATAAATTTAAGTACATATTTCATCTCCTCGAGTGAGGATTGAACCCACAACCAGTCGATTTATAGTCACACTTCGTGCCGCTGCGCCACGACTGGTCTCATGAAACTGGTTATATGAAAGATAGTATACACTTTTTAAATAACTAAAGTAGATATAAAAAAGAATACAATATTCTTATATGATTGTTGCAATTTATTTATGTTATTAGTATAAGAATGTTGACGTAGCTTGATGAGAACGTATGGTTTTGTGGTTAGAGCGTTTGGACGGTTTCCAAGAGGTGCGGGTTCAAATCGCGTTACGTTTAAATTTTTATACGTTTTCTATATGTATGATAATAAGAATAATATCTTTTTTTCCTAAGTGTGGAATAACACTTTAAAAAATGCCAAAAATACAAACGTTAACTGGAACTAGATACCCATTTATTGTTATACTTTTTATACTCTTACAATATATTTATTTTTGTTAAAATTTTGAATATCATATGATTTTTCAAATATAAGCAGTTTCTATAAATCAAATATTAACCTATAGATTTACGTCGATATATCGACAAGGCGGCGCGGCAGTACGTACTGTATTGCGCTAATAGAAAAGCTAAGTTTACGTACAACATATAATTAAAACGTCATTCTGTACATATAATATTGATATTACTTAATATAGTCATGATTTTTGAATGCTTATTATAATATTAGTTGTAATTTAAAAAAAAAAGAAGCAGAAAAGAATAATCACTCACTATTATGAGATAATTGAAGCCAGAGAGATTTTTATTGTTACATAATAAAAATAAGTCGTCGTGGCGCAGCGTCAGACTGTAAAAGTTACCGTTATAGGTTCGTTTCCCATAAGAATAAATTATTTTCATTTTCTTGCTCTAGTCACAGGAAAAAGCGCGGCACAGCTCGGAAAACTGGGAACGGAATGTCTTGAGACTAGACGCTATATATGAAACCGTACTGCAATACGTTGCAGTTCGCCCTATGAAATAAAATATAACTTTTTTTTATCAAATAAGGAGGATACATAAAACAAGACTATATAAAAACTAATACTTTATATAGACTATATAAAATATAACAATAGAAATTCGTATATTAGCGTAGTTTTATTGCATTTCCATAGAAATAGTACGACATAAATTTTGATGGAACATAATAAATAAAAGTAATGTAAACATTGTTTCATATTTACACTATAAAATTTACATATTTTAACTTAAAAACAAACAAACGCGTCTTGCATGAGAAACATATATTATATATTTTTTTATACATTCATATATTTTTTCATTTATCTATGTATTATTTATAAAGACACGTCATCGTATGAAGGCCGTATAGGAAAAACTTGTTCTGTATAATCGTATTTTAGATTTAATAAGTGTAACTATTGGTCTCTTAATTATCACTTAATATGGTGCAATGGTTGGATTGCATTTGTTTTTATATTTACTTGGCATTTTATTTTGGTTTCATTCGCATGGTATGACAGGCTATGCCAGGTATATGCCAGACCGTTGTAACCCGCATATTAAGATACAAAGTAAGGTAGGCAGAAAGATTTTTGTTGCAATAGTCCGTTCTCAGTCTCCATCAAATTTTTGGGACAATGCCGGTTGAATGGCGGAACTTAACGCCGCGATCTTGACTTGTGAGTAGGGCAAGCAAGCATAGGAGTACTTAGAGATATTATCCAAAGGACTTTCGGTTTGAACATTCGATTTATTCGTGTAAAAGTTTTTTCTTTGAGTTTCAACGTTTACTTGTTGTTATTGTAATTGCTGGGCACGGACCACCCGGCTCCTGCTTTCCCCATTCGCCCATAAGAGCGAGTAAGTAAAATTAATTTATTGTTTTGAGAGAGAATCGAATCCACAACCATCGCATTTACATTCCGGCACTGTGAAAATAGCAGTGGACCGACGTCTATTTGTAACCGAGGACCCGGGAGAAAGAATAAATTTCATTTTCCAGCTTTACTAGACAAAGTAGGACGTTAAGATCAACGTCCACCGGCGCTCTACTAAACCCGTTGTCTCGAATTCTAGCGGAAAGCTGAGAACGGAGTGTTTTCAGACTTTGCTTTGCTCTCTGTGCCTACTCTGCAATATGCGGCTCAGTTTCCGCGATACTTATTTAAATATCCGCATCGAATACTTATTTGTAATGCTCAATTTAAGTAATTAAAATTTTCATGTTGTAATTATAAAAAAAGCTAAATAAATATAAAACAATATTTTCAATTATACGGATAATATTCGTGACACAAGCTGATTTAGGAAAATGTACCATAAAATATTTTTAGAGTTCCGTATCCAATAGTGTAAAATCCCTATCACTAAGACTCCGCTTTCTGTCCGTCTGTCTGTGCGCTTATCACTCGACTATACTGCGATAGTTAGGTTCATAGTTAAAATTTTCACAGATGATAAATTTTTGTTCGCGCTATAACAAATTCTAAAAAAAAAAATAAGTCTTAATAAATAAATTGTAATAAAAAAGGCGTTTTTGCGGCATTGATAACGGCAGCAGGTAGACACTTGAAATATTTACAAAATATTTAATAATATATTCACTTTAATTTTAGTTTGAGTTTGCGTTTGCAGTTCTTATAAAAATTGCAAACAAGTCTAAATAATGGTACGGAACCTTTCGTGGGCGAATCCGATTGGCACTTGGCCAGTTTTTGCTACACAGGACAAGAAAATATTCTTATAAATATATAATCAAACAAAAATAAATCTGTTTGCACGCTAAGTACATGTTTACGTTAAGAAGACTCCTCATTTACATCCAACGCAATTACCGGTTGTGAACAATAAAAAACAAAAAACCGATTGCTTATCGTTATAAAAGAAGCCTACATAGTAGGCTAATATTATATTTAAAAATAAATAATCATAGTTATAGACTGGTGACTCGCTCGTGGCTGTGCCTGCTTGAACTACAAAAATATAAATTTACTAATCTGCATTATACTTTCGTTTTCTACTAATAATATTGTTTTAAAGTAAAGGCAATTTTGTGGTACAACATTCTTTAAAATGGCATGGCGGCTTTAAATCCGTCAGGTCATTTCTGAGATTAGGGTGTACAAAAGCACAGATAAACAAGCTTCCGGCCGTCGATCGAGCTGGAAAGTGTTAGTCTAGTCGGTCACACGTAACACTTTATGGAATCCAAATGTATAATAAGCATCTAAGTTAAATGTTGTTTTTTATATTATTTATAATTTTAATTAATAATAGTGATAGTACCTATAATTATTAATATATTGTAAGTATTATGTTAAAACTTCTTAAATAAGATTTTCCACAAATTATTTAGTTTTCTTTTGACGGAAATCGATTTTTTTTCCAATTTGATATTCCAACATTTTTTAATTCACAAAAGCAAAATAATCAAGCAAAGCTGAGTGAGGACATTAGTATTATTTTAATACTATATTTGATATAAAGTTCGTACAAAAAAATCTAATATTCTACAAAAAAACATTGGAGCGTTTTTTATAATGCTACGTTTCCATAATTAATTTATGTTTAGATATACTGAGCACAGCAAAAAGTGGGTTAAAAGCTCAATAGATATAATAATATATTGTATCCTTGAATATAGTTTGGCAAAAAACAAGTATAATCGATTAAATTCTAGTTATATATTTAAATTGCGTACTACCCGATTTAAAATTCACTCCCTAACATACCTGTGTGTGAAGCAATCCGATTTAAATTATTAGTACGATTTTTTTTTAATTTTAAAATCTTTTAAAACAAAAAAATACTTGAGTAAAAAAAATTACTTTAAACTTTAATTTTCTATATTATATACATATAAATCATGATGGGAGTATATTTAAATATTTTTTTAAATAAAAGATTGCTTAATGTAACATCTAAAAAGTAACTTTCGGTTAATTAATCCACTAATAACCATAATTAGAACTAATTCATTTGATGAATAATATAATATAGATAAGATAGTACAGTAAAATATTGATAAGGCATTATCGTAGTGCAATTGAGACTAATATTAGTTAACGCGGTGGTTATAGATTCAAATTCACTTTTTATTTGGTTTGTTTATAATATAGATATTCAAGTTTTCTTGTATAATGTCTTAGCAGAGCTATTGATTTCACAATTGTATACACTATTTTTATATATATTTTTTAAATATGGAACGGAGAGCTTCAACACTAAGGTTTCTCCGCCTACTTCACTATAACGAGTAAGATACCTATTTCAAGATTTAAAAAAAACATAAAAAGATAAGATTGCGAAGCGGTTAAAATTAAACCTAAATTAACACTTAACCACCAGACAGTTAAAGATTTAACTACTAATAGTTATTTAATTAAACTTACTTATAACGGCGAAAAGGTATTGATTGATCCTCGTACCATTTTGACGCATCAATTTAGTTAATATTATATTCATTTTTAACTATTACAAAATAAACACTTAAATTTGGCATCCAGCCTGACACTACAGTGTCCTCGTACCGACTGGCGGTAGATGGACGGTAAAAATCGTTCTCTCGATTGTAACGCGTTCTAAACAAACAATGCTATAAAGTCGCTATACAAATCTATTAATGAATTAAGTAATTATAAGGAAGTACGGTTCTATTGATCCTGAGGAACTGAATGTATTGTTTTTTTTTAAGTTATTTTTCACTTAACTTTATTTTTGTGTGACAAAAAGTTTGGGAAAACTTGTTATTTCTGGTAGACTAAGTAAATGAATGTAATTATTAATTTTTTGCAAATTAACTTCTCCTCTAATCGTTATTTAATTGGTTTATGATACAATGACTCACACTAAAGGACCCATCTCTCATTATGCGATAAGATGCTTTTTTTTTATTCTATAAAAAAATATTTATTTATAAATATTGATTTAAGGTTAATATTTCTACCTTTGAACATTTAAGCACTTG
The DNA here is from genome assembly GCA_030704555.1 of Heliconius charithonia. Lineage (NCBI taxonomy): Eukaryota > Metazoa > Arthropoda > Insecta > Lepidoptera > Nymphalidae > Heliconius > Heliconius charithonia. The sequence continues at coordinate 16,239,380 of CM060819.1, forward strand.
TTGTTAATATTTATAGAAATATGGGATAATAGTTTGAATCTGAATTAGCGTAAAAATACAATTATGAAAGTATTTAAATTTCTTTATACGACCTATTAAAAACCTTAAATATATATAAATTAAATTTAAAACATTCAATAAAACATTTTAAAATAGTTTTATTAAAAAGAAAAAGAAAAATGAATAATAAAAATATTCCTCTGAGTAGTGTATCCTGTACAGTAGGCAGAGAGACGTAGTGCTAAGACACTACATTTCCCCCCGTGCACTGTCCAGTTTTCGAAACATATTTATAAATATGTTTTTTTAATATAACTTAATATATCTATTTTATATTTTTATTTCTTCGCACACCAGGGCGAAAGCGAGGGAATGGGCGACGTTAAGTTCCGCCACTACATACAACGTGGAGCTTTTTTTATATCTATGTATAGTTATTTTAATAAAACAATGACACTGGTCAGTGCTATAAAGGGTGCCTTACTGATAAATTTGAATGAATTATTTTCAAAAGAATATGTAATATCTAATTTAAAAACTTGGACTTAATTTATAAACAATCGAAATATTAAGTATTAAGGGTTACCTCAATACACTGAATTTTATTATACTACATTTCAAATAAAAACCAGTCAATTTCACGTGACGTTTACGTCAGCGTGATAATAAAATAAAAAATATGTTTTAAAATTTGTCAATTTTTTTTAATGTTTAACACGAAAATGTAGATGCATGTGGAGCGGTAACCCAGATACAATTATACTATTGATAAACATATAAGAGTCACATGAACAACTTGTTTTTTGCATTCTGTTACCCAGAATTTATTGAAATTTATTTCAATGGACATTAAAATAATAAATAAGAATGGTAATAAGCATACTTTGTGTAATTAACAAAAGACATTTTTCTTAACAAAAAATAATCTTCATTTATAATATATAATGTATACACAGTACACTTATTTAAACAAAAAAGACACAAAGTTCTTCAACTTGTGAGTAGTTTACAAGTATTATTCATATAATATAAATGATTAATGTACGTTTTCGTATGAATGTATCACAAAAACAATAAATATAAAATTAATTTAATGTAATATATTGATTAACAGTCCACTTAATACTAATATATTTATATAACACTAGCGGACGCGCGCAGCTTCGCCCGCTTATTTGCACCCTTAGGGGTGAATTCTACAAAAACCACGAAACACGTGTTCAATAAAATATATTTAAGAGTGTGAATTTAAAATTTTATTTAAAATCGATGCCGATTAAATTTTTTTTCCATACAAACTTTCAACCCCTATTTCATCCCTTTAGGGTAAAAATTTTTAAAAATCCCTTCTTAGTGGATGTCCAGATTATGAAAATAAACATCTGTCCAAATTTTACGTTTCCACGCTCATCGTTTGCGTCTTACCTCAGTTAGTCAGTCAGTAAAAGGGCATGTACCTTTTATATATATAGATAATTCAGTACAGTCTGGAAGCTCAACTCAAGGCTGTATAAATAGCGTTCCAGTGTTAATTCAGCCTAATTCCTATTTTTCAATGAAAATTGACTTTAGTTTCGAAGTGATCTTTTTGTCTCATTTTTGTTTTATTTTTCATGTTTTTATTGGAAAACATATTGAGGTGGTCGTCTACTATTCTGTGTCTGTAAATATTAATAAAATAAATATTTCAACAAAATGAATCTAATCTCTTTAATCAAACCCTAACCCTAATAACTATAAGAAGTTAAGATGTGTTTTTTTTTTCAGTTTATAAAAATATATTATTTATATATTAAAATGAATTCTTATAAATTTATTTATCTAATAAATACAGTGAGTCACATGCTACGAGCTCAGGTAACCATTGCTATAGTTGAAGGTTAATGAAATTCGTTATGTATACATTATTTTACTGGAAAATATGACGATTATTTACCATCTCACGTTATATAAATTACAATAGTAATTTTAAGGAGCCTACCAGCCAGTACGATACCACACACATTCTTCTATATATAAAAAAAACTGTTAAATGACTGACTAACCCAGAGGCCAACGTGCAGCTCAAATCAAACCAATGTATATTATCGTCTTTTCAAATTAACCAACAGCTTAACTTTTGAATTAGATATTATATTAACATGTAATTTAAAAGTTAAGAATGTTGGTAAAAAAACAGGTCAAGTGTGAGTCGGATTCGCTCATTGGGTTTACTGTTCCAAATTCAGGATCGTCGGTCAACGGAAAGTACGCCTCTCATTTTGTACTACAATCATATCATAATTTTTGATAGATAATAAATCAGCTTCATGTGAATTCACACTTCGTACCTAATTATAACAATAATTGGTAATTTGTAGTATCGGAGTTGAGGCCAGTTTTGTCCAGTCAGTAAACGTGACTGGTTTTGGGTTCGATCTCCATTCCAGGCAATTAAATATTTATTTTAATTTATATTTTCAGTTCCTTGCACTGGTGTCGAGGCAAAGTGCGACGTTCAATTTCGTCACCCGAATTCGATGGAAAGTGGGGAACAGAGTGTCTTAACACTACGTTCCCTATCTTGCTGATTTATTTATTTTTTATAATTGATGTCCACTGGAAATAAGTTTTTATTAGCTGATATTGATATAAAATGCAGTAACGATGCATAAACGCTCATATCTTTTGATTGCGTCGACTTGGAAGTGCTTACTTACAGGGACCATAGAATGATTAAATCACCTTCATGTATAATGAATGTATGGTGCGATTTCAATTGTCATACACATACCCAACGCAATTATTAATTTGAATTAATTTAATTAAACATAAATTTTATTCTATATATTTGTTATTCTATTATTTTAATACAACGATAGCATGAAGCAGTAGAAGTAGGTACACGTTCTACATTTTTCTTTTTAATCAATTTTCATTAGATATGTTTCGTTCACATTATTTCATTACAATGAAAAATTAATTTTAAGTAGATGATAATTTTATAATATAACAGCCAAGTGCGAGTTGGACTCGCACATAAAGGGTTCCGTACAAGTAAGAGTAGATCAGCACCATAACATATTGAGAGTTAATTACCTACAACTAGCCAAAATATGAAATTTTTTTTTCCAACAAAAACTTACTTTGTTTTTAATGTTTTATAGTATTTGTAATAAAGTTATAATTAAACAAATAAACCAATTTTCGTTGAAGCGTTTATTGAAATCTATAATATATATATTTTTTGATTTTTCACTTTGGTAGTCTAAAAGTTACAAAAGGGAAATACATTTTAGAACTTTGAATATGTCTATGTTTAGAACGATTGGCTTTGAAAAATAGTGGTTTTAGGAACTTCAATGCTATTTTCACAGATCTTTTTATAGACACCCCACACTTAACTAGCCGTGGCTGTTATATACGGATGGATGGACAGACAGACATGAAGAATTTATAAGGGTTTTTCGCCATTCAGCTACGGAACAAAACGTTATATAGCAACGTATGTACGTTTGAACTCCACTTGGATTTTTTTTTTCATTTCCTTGCTTTGGTAACAAGACAAATCGCGGTGTTGAGCGCCGTCATGCAACATAAAATAAATATCTCAAAAATTGGGCGTAAACTGACGAACAGTGTCTTAACACTAGGTTCCACCTGTCTTTCCTCCTGTATGGGGCCGTTCAAGTATTATGTAAGCAGTGTAGGGGGGCGGGGGTGTCTTGGTTGGAGGGAGGAGGGAGTCAATAATTGCAAAAAACCTGCTTACGTAATATTTGAATGGCCCCTATGCGGAATACAGCGTGAAGCTTAAAAAAATCTTTTACAGTTATATATTAGTATCGTACGTCGTAAAGGACGCACCTATAAACAGCGTACCAACATCAGTTCAAGTGCAGGTTGATAAACATTTTGAACCGGATTACGTGAATTATTCATATTCTCGTTGTATTCGTTTGCATCGAGTGTTAGGAAATACGATTTATGAATTTTAATTCTAATTAATGAGAAACCTTCGAATGTGTCAATTTGTGAATATATTTTTTAAATATACGGTTTTTTATTATAAAATAAAATTGTTTTCGTTAAAATATATTTTTTATGATCTGTGTAATAAAATAATATGATTTTTGTCATGTTTTCTTTATTGACATATTATTTGGCGCCATCTCGACGTAATTGACAGTTCAATGATTATAGTAACAATACGAATACTTGGTTGTTTACTTGTTTTAGTTAACCAATCAGCGTTCAAAAATTCCTCACGGATAAACTGATTGCAATTGCAGTTTAGCACTATGTCCAATAAATCCAATAAATAAGTATATATATATATATATATATATATAGTTCATAAAATTATTTGTATTTTTATTATTGTAGCTCCTATGTTATTATGCGCTTATAATTTTTAGGGCTTAGGGATATCTGTCAAAGGTTTTTTTTTTAAATTTTTTATTCTCTCTTACATGACACACTTAGAGCCCGTATCTTTTGTCATAATATACATTTGTTTTTATTATTTTTTGCTTTAGGTATTATTCAGAACTAGACTTACGTTATATATATTTATACAAAATATCCTAATAGAGTCCAGTCGTTCATTTCAGTTGCCAACTTATCTTTAAAACTTTAGTCTAAATATACGTGTATGCATGAATAAATTCGACATGTCTACATAATAAATTAAATTAACCTAATTGATTACAAAATAAAAAACAGGTCATTATTTCAATATTACATTTTTATATCATTCAATTGTTTATACAGCCGTGCAAATATTTCTTACGGTTGGGCAAACTGGGACGTGGATGGTATTACCGCCACTACGGAGGACATGATCTTTAAATTGTACTCCACAAAGCATTTTGCCGCAGCTTCTGTTGTTTTTCCGATCAGTCTCTTCATAGCGTCATCCGCCACTGCTGTATATCTTCTGGTGTGTCGCGTTATTGCAAGTCGATAAGACTTTGTATTCACTACTATAACAATCGCGTTTGTCTGACCTCTTGCTTTATGTATAGTTAGCACTTTTAGACCTATATTTACTCCATATCCCATTTTTTCTTTTGTTGAGTAAATTTGAGGTAATGAGTTTCACTAAGGTATCATGATCTAAATAATAATAATAATAATAAATAAATCTTTATTTTCGTCTCACAAAGCTTGGTCATAATAAATATACATTTGACAAAGAAACCAGTGGTAAAATAATAACTAAATAACGTTATCGTAATATATTAATGCCACTGTGCCGTGACGGGGTTCTGTTTATATATAAGACATTATTATTTTATTTTCTATTTAATATAAAGGCATCAGTTATTTAAAACAAAATATAAACCAGTCCAATATTCAAGTACCGTTTTTCTGCATATTATTGTGAAAAACCCCACATTTAAACCTGACCTTGTATTGCCGTTGTATCGCATTAAGAACTTGTTTAATTATTATAGCTACATCTATTCATATAAATAGCATTCGCTAATGTCTACGTTAAGATACATATTTAATTAAAAAAAAAAGAACCGAATGAAGAAGATTAATACTAGGGTTCTTGTTTGCTTACCTTGCTTAATAGAAAGTTGCGTGGAAATATATTATGTAAATCATGAATTATCTTTTAGGCCACTCGAGGCGCAGCGGCACGAGGTGTGACTGTAAAACCGACTGGTTGTGGGTTCGATCCCCACTCGAGGAGATGAAATATTTACTTAAATTTATATTTCCATTTCTTCGCTCTGGTGTCGAGGCTAAGTTGCGGCGTTTTGTTCTGCCACTCAACACGCAATGCCTCCAGAATTCTTAACACTAGGTACCCTCTGCCTATCCTGTTGTGTGCGGGATGCAGCGTGAAGCTGATTTATTTTTTATTATTTATGAATTACCTTCCTTACGTGATTTTTATTATACCTATTTTTTTATTATTTTCTAATAAAGAGTAACTATGCACGCTATGTTCCATTCGAGTCAGTACATGGGTATAGATTTTTTTATATAATAAAGTACTGCCAGTTATGCCTTTAAAAATAAATAAAAGTAAACAAAGTTGAAATGAAGGTATCTATTCGTAACTGCGTCACACGAAATACAGTATGGATAAACATTATGAAATGAAAAAAAAATCCTACGTATAAGCTGTAGAGGTATCTTGATTAATTTTTATTAAGTATGGGTTTGAAATATTTTACCCTATATACTGCTCCCGTAAAAGGAGCGCAGACGCATCTACCCTGTATATAACTTTAAGGTAGAAAAAAAATAGAGACCCGATTGGAAGTCAACGGAAAAGTCGAGTACAACACGCACCACTGATTTATATAGATACCGTCATCATGGCAGATTCACCTGAACAGCTAACTAAGATGCTGCATATGAGCATGTCATACCGAGTCCGATATACTATGTGGACGACATCGTTATAAATTAGAGCAAGTTATGACTATATATGTATGCAAGGTTTCGAAGACACGAACACTGCAAATACTGTGCAATGAACTTCTCACTGCGCTACGATATCAGCTTCACGCTGTATCCCGCACACTGCAGGGACCCTGCAGGAACCCCTAGTCTTAAGACACTTCGTTCCCCACTTTCTGTCGTATTCTGGAGGCATTGTGTGAGTGGCAGAACTCAACGCCGTGCTTAGCCTCGACACTAGAGCGAAGAAATGAAAATATAAATTTAAGTAAATATTTCATCTCCTCGAGTGGGATGGGAACCCACAACCAGTCGGTTTGCAGTCACACTTTGTGCCCCTGCGCCATGACTGACTGGATTGTGCTACTATATCACATCTTAATTCATCATCGACTGTTTTTATATAAATATTATATAAAAAAAAATTTTTGTACATTCTTAATTGCATTTTGAATAAGCATCTATTCCATTTTAATTGGATATTTAATAAAATATTACAGTTTATTTTATGACTTATGTCTTGCCTCGTGTTTATCTGCGCAAACAGTATCTAATTACATATTTTAAGTTAAAGCCGTTGTGGTACATTTCTTTAGGAACGAGCTACTCTGGCCCTTCCCCGCCCGGTGACGCTGTAAAGATCATCTCAGATTTATAGTAAAAGAAATAAGCACATTAGAACAACTGTTGTGGGTTTAACTCTCATTCGGGGGAATGAATAATTTTCGTTTTTTTTATTTAACTTCACGCTGTATCGGCTGTATCATTTAGCAGGGTATTTAGAGATAACCTAGTGTTAGGACACTCCGGTCCTCACTATACACCCAATGTTGGATGAATTGCGTGTTGAGTGATGAAAATCTACGTTGCGCTTTGCCTCGTTCCCAGAGCGATAAAATGAAGTTATGATTATTTTATTTCTTCAAATGGATAGCGAATTCACAACTTGTTCCGTTTTTAGTCGCTCCCTTATATCCCTGCGCTAAGACTGACCTCCTTTCGTCTCGAAAGCGCACGAAAATTGAGCACAAATTAATGAAACGCAAACGTGGTGCAAGGATACAAGGGTGCGACTGTATTCGCGACGGTTGTGGGTGTTGATGTTTGTGTGGATTAATTTTTCACTCAACGACGTGCTTTGGTTTCAGCTTTGCTAACTTTAAGTTTCGACACGCAATGCAAACAGAATGTTTTAACACGAGGTTCCCAGTTTATTTCCTAAACATAATGCTAAAAATATATATTTTTTATTTAGTTGGGAATTTAATACGGTTAAAAATATAACAAATGCAAATGAAACAAAAAAAATGTGCTTTATCGATTTATTTACTAAACATCATAACATAAAATATAATAGTTTAAATAAAGTATTAAAATTAATTGCATTATTACTTATTGTTATATTACTTCAAGTTCGAGTATAAATAAAATAGCAATAAATTTAATCTTTATAATTCAAAAATAATTAATTTATAAAAATTATAGTCTGTGTACAGAAGACCAATTTTAAGTTATTGAACCTCACAAAAAATTACATCTACAATAAATTAAAATGACTGTTAAATTACGATAACATTTAGGATTTTCTTAAGTATATACGTCTCCTTTGTTGCAAATACTCCAAATATATTTGCAATTTATATTTACACAAAAAAAAAATTACATGTTACACAATAAAATACGCATTTAAAACAAAAATCCAGACAGACACATTAAATAAAACAACACTTATTTGTGCTTTCATTTCAACATCTGTATACTTTTAAAAAATGCGTGTATTGCAAAAATATTTTATAACATTATTTTGTTTAAATGGGAAAGTCCAATAGTTGTAGAAATTAAAAATTAATTAAATATTATAATTCCTCACTCTGGCATGATGAACTGCAGCGTTGAGTTCCGCCACTAAACAGTGTCACAAATTTGTGAGGAAAATGGAGATTGGAGTGCCCTATATGTAGTGTCTTCTGGCTGCTTTCAAGACAATGTCGTCAAATTATAATAATAAATTAGTTTATTCTAAATAAAGTCTGTATGAATTCTACAAATTTGATGTTATACTACTTTTTATCTTTGGCATAATATGCTTTTGATTTGAAATAAATTTATATATTTAATTTGAAAGTATACCAATGTTTTATACAAAAAAAAAATATATATTATTTATTTCAATATTTTTATTTGTTTTGTTTTCCTATGAATAAAAAAATATTGAAGTATTATAAAAAAAAGGAAGTTGTGGCGCAGCGGTTCTAAAATTGGGCGGAAAATAGGGAGCATAGGGTTTTAACACTTTTGCTGTCTACCATGTTATACGACATACAGCGTAAAACGGAATAAATGAATCAAAATAGTCTAGAACTTAAAATTAAGTAAGAAATTTATATTAAAACATGTTTCATGATATACATAAAAATAAAAATTAAACTAAATTTAAGATAGCACATTTGAAGTAAACGTCATTGTATCAAATTGTCTGCATTTCAATATGTTATATACAAAACGTTTATACTATAAAATAATTTCATGTTTAAAACTTCTAGTTAGGTGTTTATGTGGCAACACTATGGAGTTTAATAAAATTCTTTCTCCTGGAACTACGACACCAGCACCTGAAAAAATATATAAATATATATACTATTTTGATGACTCTAGAATTCGGCGGAAATATGGAACGGAAGTGCCTTAATAGGAACAACGTGTCTTAACACTAGGTTCCCAGATTCCCTCGTCATATCCTGGTATGTGCGGGATACAGCGTGAAGGTAAAAAAACTCAATTTTTACCATCGTTTAAATAAATAACATTTTGTTATATATTGATATCAGGATGCAAAAAATAACCCTTTACCGGAACAGATAGATATTTTCAAGGTTAAAGACTAGCCTAGTACAAATAATTGTTATCTTACCTAATATAGTAATAGAAGGATTTAATCGTCCATCATTATTAAACAAGGGTGTGTTGTCCATTTTGGCGAACGGTTTGTTTGGATCTGGATCTGAAGGGGTACCTTCCACTCTCGCCCATTCACCTACTGATGCTTCTTGACCCACTGTAATATATTTAATATAAATTAAGATAGATTTATCCCATCTTACTAAATATATTATGGCAGTTGAATTATTTTACAAGGCTCGGAAAATCCCGACTATTAATCCTACCATACAACAATACCCTACTTGTTCGTCGATTTTTTTTCACTTCGACAATATGGCGACAGGTTGCCGATATGGTAAATTTTGATTACGATAAAATAAGACGAATCGATTGACGAGAGAATCAGCATAATTAGCAAAGGCGTTTGGTCTCTACGTCACATACTCTCCTTTGTGCCGCGCAGTCGGGTAAATAGTAATACTAGAATATTATATAATAAAATAAACATACCAACAGAATACATAACCAGGGCGTGTTCATTAATAGTGGCATTGTTTAATATTATCGACTCTTTTATGCGAACTCCCGCTTTTATCGTCACACCTGCACCTATTGATACATTTGGTCCGATCTAAAAGAAAAAAAAAACGAAAAATAAATAAAATGGTAGGTAACAAGGCAAACCGCGGCGTTAAGTTCCACCACTCAAAACGTAAGTTCGGTGGTGCGTGGGAAACGCAGTGTCTTAATACTGGATTCTTTATGCCTACCCTGCTATATACACACATACGGCGTGAAACTAAAAAAAATATAAAAACAAAATAGCATTCTTACCACAGAACTCTCATCTACTATGGCAGTGGGATGTACAAAGACGTCGGGCAGTATGCGGCATGGCGCGGGTTCGAGATCCCGTCGACGTAATAACAGGTAATGGCGGTTCGCGTATATCGCTGAACCGGGCGTTTTCACTTGGGACCACCAGTTTGTCACCTAAAAATTATATATTCAATTGAATATTTAACAATATGTTACATTTCGTTTGTTTTTATTATTAAAATAAATTATTTTTAGTTGTAGCGGTAAACATATATTACAGCCAAAAAATATTTTAATAATATTTAAAAAAAAAATTAACTACATAAAACAAATTAGTTAAATATTACCTGCATAGCGTACAACTTGTTAGTGCCAGCCAAAGGTGCCAGTACATCTTGTTCAAACGACATATAGCCTGGATGAGGACTGTTTTGACCATTATTACCACTGAAAAATTTATATTTTATATATGTATTATTACTATTAGGTTATTTTAGGTTCAGGCTGTATCCCACTTTTCACAGGCAGAGGGAACTTAGTGTTAAGACACTTCCTGATGTTATGCCCAATTATTGGGAGATTAGATATTGAGTAGTAGGCTCAATGAGGAAATGAGAAAATATCAATAATATATCCCAGTAATAAAAAATAAAACAAAACTATAAATAATAAATAATATATAATAATAATATTTAAAAAATTATATATACATAAACTAATAAAAATGTCGGCTGGGGTCTCATGACTCCACTTTAGTTTAAGCCTAGAAATAAGTTCATTAAATTAAAATGTCCTAAAATGTACGCCATTCAAATAAATAAAATAAATATAAGACACAAAAGGGTACGGGCAATAGTGAGCCTGTGGATGTAGTTTCCTTAATGAAAAAGACCCCCACAACCATCACATTTACAGTCAGAACTTTTTTCCGTATATTGTTAGAAGTAAATTATTAAGAGGATTTTTTTTGTATAATTTAGTTGTATTTTATGTGAAAATGCATTATGATAGTAACTGCAATTAGTTACAAAATCAAATCTAAAATATTTTTTTATGGCTGCACAATGTACATTACTAACTAAATGATTGGAGACTGAAAAGTGGAATGATTTATAAATCTTGTCTCAATATTAATCAAGACTTAAAAGACTACCTACTTACCCAGTATTAAAATATTTTAATGTTGCTATAGTATGACTTTATAGTGATTTGATTAGTCATGTGACCAAGAATTATAGATCAAAAATTTGAAATTAGAAAAAAAAAATACTTATAAAATCCATCCTGTTTCCTTTGAAAAGCATCAGCCATCGTATGAAACACTTGTAGTGAACACACATACACACCACAGTTAATTAATGTAGATATATAACTGTTTGGTTTTTCTACATAATGTGTAATTGCTTTAGTAGCTGGTTCTCTGACCATACAGCCGTAATGGACTGATTGTTGTCGAGTTGCTTCAGTACCCATTATTGTTACCTGGAAATAAAAAGATATAATTATTAATAAAACTTCTGCTATAAAAAGTAGGTCTCTCTAGGTGTACAAATAACTAGACAAGAGGGTTCTGTGGCGAAACTCTTTGTCATACTTAGACTTTTGGCACAACTTTGAAAGGAAAATAATTTAATCCTCCAACCATTACATGTATAGTCAAATGTTGTGCTGCTGTATCAAAACTGTCTCACATATTCCTATATTATGAAACTAAAAGTAATAAATTTTTAACTCACCAAAGCATTAGGCCTCTCTTCATGAAAACTCCACAGTTCTTTAAGTGGAAAGTCAGCACATACATCACCATTCAATAAAAAGAAAGCACATGGATTACCAGCTCTCACTTGGTCACGGAAATGATATAAACCTCCCCCTGTACCCAATGGAGTGAATTCTTGTAGATATCTGGTAATTAAAGGTGAAAATTTATACTTTTGTACTAATGTTATAAAACTACAGAATTTGTTTGAGTACTAATAAAATTCATGGTTTGAATAAAAAAAATATTTTTATGTTGGATACTTTATTGAGGACAGCTAACATCATATTAATTATCATAACTTACTCTAGACACCAAATTAAAGTATTTTCAAACCATGTGGGCAAAGCCACAGGTAAAAAAACTACAAGATAATGGACATATTTAATAGTTTTTCAGTGATTTTTTTCAAATAATATAAAAACAATCATTCAAATTCTGGTCATTGTAGTGTAGACTACAGTTCTACTACTATTGTTGTGGAATTACATCATACTTGAGAAATTATTTACATTTTCATATTTTATTAAGACAAAATGGAGTGTTGAGTACCACTAGTCATTTTATGTGGTGGTTCCTTTGCCTGCCCTACAATACATGGTATAAAATTCTAAGCTAAAAAATAGCTAAAATGAAATCTGTAAGAACAACTGACATTATAACACATCATTTTCCAGTTTTTTTTGATATAAGACATTTATTTATTTTTACTTGAGTGAAAACGCACCTATAATAATGCTTACTGGCATATTTAATTGATTAAAATTATTTATTAACCATTTATTTTACCTTATTATAATATGATATTCCTTTTGCATATCATTCACAAACTGAGCCATTGTATTTGTAGTATAAGATCCAATAATGAGAATTTCCTTGCATTCTGGAAGCTTAACACAAGCAGCTATATGATGTTGAATTAGTGGAAGACCAGCTATTGGAAATAAAGGTTTTGGGGTATCCAGTGAGAGTGGACGAAATCTTGTGCCTATAAATGTAGAATTTTATTTAAAGAAAAATAAGTAACTAAGTATTTTTAATTATAAATATGAAATATAAATTTAAGATTATAAATGAAATTATGATGACGATACTTTGAGTAATATGTAATAATTAAAAAAAAAGTATTAAAAGAGAAAAAATATATACAAAGGCATGCATGCGTTTCAATATTAATTCATACTTATAATTTAAAACATGATATTTATAGAAAAGTGACGATATGTAAAGAAACGATTTACATCTGTGCTAATAGAAATGATTGTATCGTAAAGTTTCTATGTAATTTAACTGATAAAAGCCGGTGACGTTGAGAATATAAATTATGAATTACCTTTTTGCGGTCCTCCTATTAATATCACAGCTTTCAACATTTTTGACGAGTAATTAGTTCTTATATCTAATATAAACAAACTAAAATGGTTTTAAAAAAATGTAATATTTGTAAAATGTAAACAGAACCACTAGCTAGACGATGTACAGCAACAAGAAACAAACAAAAAAGATAATAAAGAAACACGTCAGGTGTCAAATCTGGTGACGTTTATGCTATTTGTGCGACAGATTAAATAGTAAAGCATAGCAACAAAGTAAAGAAAATAATTGCATAAATAATTAAAAAATCATGGAATCCTTGATTAATAAACAATAAAAAGGTAATTGATTTATTAAAAAATCATTGAATAAATTAACACTAATGTCAGCATAGCACATTCAAAATATTCTTTATAGATGGCAGTGTATTATGTTTTGTAAAATTTGAAGTAATAAAATTAAATTTAAATTTGATTTTAACGTACAAGTGATTGCAGTTTTGATTATGTTTTAATGTAACAAAATTGTTTCGAGTCATAAATCAGTGTTTTTACAATGTAATTTTTAAACTTAAGAAAAATTATAAGAATAAAAAACGAGATCGAGTGCTGGATCGTCACAGGCAGCCACATAGTCCTTGCATTTCTTCAGGGACAGGACTTTGGGTTTTTCTCTAATAGCGAATAGGGCGAACAGACATAACCTTATGATCGAAAAAAAATTGAGTGCTGCCAATAAACACAAATAAACGGGCTCGTACTAGGTTGATTGTGACTTTTCTCTGTTCTAAGTAAAAAAGAAAACACCTGGCTATTTATAATAAAGTAAAAGCATAGATTAATTAAAACTTACTTTAATATGAGAATAATATATTTTATACGAAGATAAAGAAGACTACAATATTAAGCAATAAAAATATCTAAATATTTATTTGAAGCCTTATTTCTTTGTGGACAAGGTAATTGCCTTAAACGAAGCAGACAAGAGTCGTACTAACACGTACTCGTGTGTACTATTTCATTTTATGTTACCTGTTAGCATTTTTCCTTGTTATCTTTGAAACATTTTCATTACAAGCGTTTATAGGAAATATGTATAGTTATAGATAGTATATTAGATACTCTCTTTGTAACGTTGTTGCAAAATAACTAGAACATCTAAATTTATTTATGTACTTGTACTATTTTAGCTTTAAAGATTTAAGCTGTGTAGTTAATTAAAGCTGTCGCCTTTTGCCTTTACTTTTGCTTCTTTTTATATGTAGGTCCTTGAAAAAATGAAACAAAAGCCGTGTAATTTTTGTATGGAATATGGGAGAAAAATTTCAAATATTTGTGACCCTCGAGGTTCGATCCGCCTCGAGTGCTTAATTTTTTTAAAGAGTTATAGTGATTTCTCCACTCTGATGGAAATAAGTTCCCTCTGCCTACTCTGTTATGCGGGAAAAAGTCTTTATATTTGCTCTCTTAGTTAGCCAGCCTTTGAATAGTTTGGTAAAATGAAATGACAGAATGTTCTTTGTTATTTCGATCTCTAAGCATGAATTTTAGATTCCTTGAAAAATTACTTTAACAAGCGAAATGCCACTGAGGTATAGGTACTGTTACTACGTAGGCGGACCTGACATTTAGCAAGCTGCTACTGCTGTAAAAAAGCAGGCATTATGAAACACCTACCATATGTTATTAATTTGTTGTATTTTTAATTCGATATAAACTAATTCCAATATATTTTTTGACAGATTAAAGTTAATAAATATATCTACAAATATATAATTTAGATAATCAATAACAACGTTAGCCAATTCCTGGCACAGGGGCACAATTGTGTGATTGTGAACACGACATTTAGTGGGCTCGCTCCCTAGTCGAGTAAATGAAATATTTGCGCCAGTCAACACGCATTGCTTCAAGAATTCGCCGGAAAATGGGAAACGGAGTGTCTCAACATTAGGTCCCCTTTGACTACTTTGCTGTGAAGCAACCATACCATAAAGCGAGAGAAAAACCTCGTACAAATGATTTTTTAGAGTAGTTATAAAATGTTCATTATATGAAGATTTAAATAAAATTGTTTTGTAGTGTAGAAAATTCAAACCTTTGTTTTGTGCTCACCAAAACATATTAAAATACCTTAATATAATTTCGTTTGTAGCGGTCTTTGTGCAGGCCCTGTCTCGTATATTACGTCCAAGCGAACATCCCACAAAATTAACGTGGAAAATATATTATTATTATGTACTTAATAACTGTACTCGTATTACCTTGTTACTATACTTGTTATACCTTGTAAATGTTGATTAAATCCATTTATTGTTGATGCAACAAAGTTTCGATTACTATTTATTAAAATAATATTTAAAGATTCGTATATTAAGGTACATGCCAATAATTTATAAATGAGAATGTATATAGTCAATCAGGGTACCTTTGACTCTTCGGGTAACACCGGCAGGTCCTCGAACCGGTTTCGATAATTTATCTCTATGATACAAATATTATTCACTATTTACACTTAATATGTTTATTTTATTTAATAAATTTTAAGTTTAAAAACGAAAAGAAACTTAATACTCAGCACACGATAATGTTACCTTAGCAGCGTTAACATCAAACGTGCTAAATTATTTTCCATCTGGAATTAAAAAACATATGACGATGTTGTATTTATAGCAGATACCTATAAATTTTGTATAAAAGAGCCTGAGCTCTACATAATTGATGACGATTTTGGGGCTGGGATTATGCTCCCATAATCCCAGCCCCAAAGTGGGGTGGGGAATAGACAATTAATACTCAAGTTGTTATAATTTTATTGTTTCCTTAAATTATTTTCGCTTGTTTTTTTTTAATTTGCCTAAAGGTAGTTGATTAAATATATAGTATATAAATACAAAACGCTCTAGACCAAGGACTCCCAACCAATTTTAACAAGGATCACTTATATATATAACTATATATCGTTCTTGCTATGCAGAAGATAGCACATTGGACATGGTATACTCCAGCCGTACAGGAAAACGCTGACTAGTGCCGAAATAAGCTTGTGTCTTCAAATGTGGCATCCCGCGAGAATCTTGCATCTTTCGTGGTGAAAAGAAACTTTTTCAATTCAATCACCAGGAAACACAAGTTTGCGCGTTAACCACTAAAAAAATTCAATTTGACGCGTAGCCAGCCTTCCACACCCCTCGTAGCCGCGCCCAGTATCAACATATTGGGTCTTAATGTTTCGAGTGAATGCTAGTATCACGATTATTAGGAAATCAAGGCCAAGTTCCCCTCGAAAAAACTGAGGGCCATCAGGATTGACAGTACTTCACACCAATGCACCGATTGATCCTGTATGAGGCCCAAGTTCAGCCTCATATGAAGTACCTACTGTTCTCAACTATGGGATGGGAAGATTTTTATTTCAAATGTACATTAAAAATTACGAGTAAAAGTTCATCGCAATTCATCACAAAGTTCATCATCGGAAATTTAATGAAGATAATCTTCAGCTTTGAGAGAAAATATAAAATTAGAATAATTGAACTCTGTTTACGGCAGCAAGCCTAGGTTTGAGTTCCGCAGGAGGCATTCTCGCGTACAGTCACGTAGTACTTGCACTTTCTAAAATTTATAAAAATATTTTTTTGATTCAATGTATAAATTATATAATGTATATTAAAAGTATTGTAGTAAAGGTGGTATGCGGGCGAAGCCGCGAATGAAGCTCTAGTGTTCAATACATATATGTTCAATACATTTGTACAATAACGTAGTTAATAATATAGTTAAATATATATTTAATATATTTTTTTAATTTGTGTTACTATGTTGATTATCTATTCATAAATTTATATTGTTTCTAAATGTAAATTTACTTCACATTGTAATATGTGAAGAGAACAAAATATATTATTTAAAGAGAATTAACAGAACAAAGGGTAATTGAGAAGGAAGGTCTCGTATAAATCTGTCGATTGTCCCTTTTTGCGGTTAATTTATAAGAGTGAGGGCTGGCGACATTTATTTTTTATTTCACATAAATACGATTATTTAAAAAAAAATAAAAGATACAAAAGTTGTAGATAGTACCTATCTTAGTTTACGTAGATAAAATATGAAATTCTGTTCCTTCTTTTTTGCTGTCTTCTGAAGAATTTTGGCAATCGTCTCTGTCCCTAATCCTATCAAAGATATAAAACATTTAAAATTTAAGCTTTCTTTTCGCATTAAAAGTTCGGTGCGTTGTAAGCCAGTCAGTAACAAGAGAGATTTAGGTACATTATTTTATTTTACACGCTATGTATGTTATTATAGCTATCATTAGTACAACTGAAAAACAAATAGTACTCATACTAATATCATTTTTTTCCCTAAGAAATACTTACATTATATTTTAAAGTCGGCTTACTAATAAAAAATATCTTATTACACGTGATAACCCTAGAGTAGCAAATACTGGACATAAATGGCGGGCGATATGACATTTTATAGACATCACCATACACCATTTACGATGTCTGGAACGAATGAAATCATATGAATTTATTTAATGATCTAAAAAGGTTAATATTAAACCGACATCGACGGAGTAGCACGGACAGTATATAATATTTGAAACAATATAACTTTAGCTGAAACGTTATACGATATGAGAGATTCGTTGTTTTTTTCTATGTACTTATTTATAGCAAATTTTCTTTTTCTCTTAATCTTCACGCAGTATCGGGTAGAGTAGCGGATAGAGGGAAGGCGTGGGAAGCTTAACTCGCTACACCACGAATGAGATGCCCTCAATTTTCTTACTTTAGCCATTTCACTGTATTTTTTTATTAAAAAGGTCTAAATAATTTATTTTTATTTGTTAAAGGAAAATTTGCAATTGTATAATAATATTTTTCTTCAGCTTGAGATAGTATCCCACATAACAGGACAGGCTGGGGAAACATAGTGTTAAGATATTTCTTCCTGCAATTTTGGCACAATATTTGAGACATTGCACGTAGAGTGGCGAAACTAAACGCTACGCTTTATCTTGTTACCAGAGGAAAAAAAAATATTTTTAAACATTTGTAAATTGTTATTCCACACTTAGGAAAGTAAAAAAACTTATTATTTAAAATACCACCTGGAAACCGACCATGAGGCGCGGGTTCGAGTCCGGCAACGTTCAAATTTTTATACGTTTTCTAAATCAGGAAAAATAATAATTCATTCCCCTGAGTAGGAACGAACCCATAACTTCGGCTGAACTGAAAAAAACTTTTGCTGTATTTTTATTGTAGTTGTTGAATGTGACTAAATTTATTGCTTAATTTCGGTTACAGAATTTACGATACACCCATACTACCTTGTCACAAGCGTCAGTCAGTAAACAGTGGTCACTCGATATGTAATGAATGACATTTTGGAACCAATTTGTAATTGAAAGTGAAAATCTGCATATTAAAAAGCTGAAAAGTTTGTTTGGTTGAACGCGTCAATCTTAATTAAGGAACTTATTGTTGTGGTATTAAAAAGCTCATGTATCGTGGTGGGTTGTTCGTTTTATAACACACGTTAAGCGTTTTGATACGGGCATTTAGAATATGTCATGTTTTATAAACAATTTCAAGCTATTTCCGTTTTATCACGGTAATTATTTATTGTTATATTATTATTATTATATATTACCAGAATATATTATTTGCCCCAGTGTTAAGCCAATTGAGGCCATTATTACACAGTGGACTGATGTTAAGCGTGATGGTTTTGGATTCGATCCCATTCGCAGTAATTAATTGCGTTTTATAAGCATTCACCACTTAACAAGCGGAAAGTACAGAATATAACTACATATTCGATATTTTTATAAAATATATTTTTTTATTAATTTCATCATCAAAAATAATAAGTAATTACTTTTGGGGCTGTCGCGGCGCAGCGACACAAGCGTGCCATTATATGTCATAAACGTAATGGTTGTGAGTTCGATTCCCACTGGAACGATTCCCAATGAATTATTATTTATTAATATACATACTTATTACTATGGCATTTTCTCGCTCTGGTAACCAGGTAAACGCGGTCTTGAGTTCCGCCAGTCAACACGCAATGCTTGATCCGACGAAAAGTGGGGACAGGAGTGTGTTAGCAGTAGGTTCAGTCTGCCTACCCTGCCATAGGAATACAACGTGAAGCTGAAAAAAAAATCATTAAAAATGATTAGCAACCAGCTATTTCCTGCAATTTAATGCAGAATATAAATTGCATTAATTTACTCGCTAACTAATGTATCGGCAGTGGCAACATAAAGTTGTCAATAGTTATAGGTGTATTAAAAAAGACTTATTAACTCACAGGAAATATCTCTTGATGATGGAAAAGAAAAAAATAACATAGACTTCAGTATATTCTCATTTTCAATAAATAGTTGTATATGAAACTATTAATCAAGTTATAAATAGTGTCAGAATGAGCTGTCATGTTTCCCGCCAAATGGCAGTTCTATGTTCTTCTAATGCGGGTGTTGTATACGGCATGTCGCGAGCATTGTTCAGCCTAAAACGAAATAAGAAACGATGTACTTTTATTTTATGAATAATATATAATCTACATTACTTATTATTTTTAACTTCACCTTTATCTATAGATACTTATAGTGTAAAACAAAGTCCAACAAGAGTTTTGTTTATTATAAATCCTTTTATCTATGTTCCTTTGTTATTTTTTTTTAATACATATACTATTTCTAAATATATTTATTTAATTTTTTTATTAACTAAATAATTAAAAATAATCTTGATATTATATTATAAAATGTTTTAAACATAAATTTATTAGATAATATACTAATATATATTAATTACAATGTTATTTAGTAAATAATTATTGGTAAGTTTGTTTTTTTTATAACTGAATTAATTGTAAACGCCATTTTTTAAAATACAATCGTAAAAGAAGGCAGGGGCATTTGTGAGTATGTGGAAAATATATAAGTAAACCAAGTATATTATACGTAGTATAAAACAAATTGCTTTTAACTTACCACAACCACACAAAGTGAAAACGAACTAAATACTCATAAATATAGTTATACTTTATAGGCATAGGGTAGTAAATGGGAACCTTTGCAGAAAACTAAACGCCACCACTGTGTCAGGACGACCACAGTTACGTCAGACTATAGTTAGAGAAATATGTAAATTCAATAAATCATATCAGATTATAAGAAATTGAATAGAACCGAAAAATATGTCGAGACCATTTCACTCTATAATTAATTTTGGCCCCATTATGTTCGCACGAAACGTCACTTCCACAATATAACGACAAAAGAGAATCAAAATGTATCTTTAGTCATTTACTTTTATTGTCAATTAGCGTATTTTTTATATTTAGAGAAAAAAAATAATGGCATTTTTATATTTTAAATTAAAATTGCTGCAAAAATTTAAAATAAAATATAAAAAAATAACAATTTATTTACGCACTCAAAATATCAAACACGGTATTCGCTTTAAGGAAGGATGAGTAAGTAGATAATACAATCAGCTTAAATGGAAGCTTTTTGGAGGAACCGATACTTAAAAGAATCGCAGATTCATCAATCACTCTTGATAAACCAATGGACAGCTAAGTTAAATTTGTATTATAACAGGGATGAAAGAAATAATATAATATATTTTTAATAGGTATCAATAAAGTAAGTACACTGAGAAGCAGAGTGACCGGGCTCCCTCTGCCTATCACATCTCTTATTTCTCTTATTTCGGTAAATGAGTAAAGATAAATAAAATGATATCGCAATATCTACAAGGATATCCGTCTTTCTTTACAATAATCTTCATAGTGCTGAAACTCAGTGTATGATAAAAATATTGACTCTATATTCTAGTTTTCTCTATGATTTTCAATGAAAAATGAACCTTAGCACGCTTACTTAGAATATATTTTGATTTTTTAAAATAAAAGTGAGATAGATCTCAGCTGTGGGTATCCTTTTAATATTTTCCCTCTACGTCCACTCGGCTTTTCATAGTAGGTACATACTTGGGTAAGTGAAAACTTTCAATGGTAGTAAATAGAAACCGTATTTGCTCGTGTGCGCTTGTACTGAAATCGAAATGTTCCAACAAGTTACTTTTCTAGCTGGCGTTGTTTTAGTAATATTATAAATGTGAAATTCTGTATATAATATTGAAAGTGCAATTATTCAAAACCGCATTAAAATTTTGCTTAAAGAAAATCCGAAGCGGAAGAAAATAAGATTTGTAATTATTATTAAAAGTGTTTGTCTGCTGGCAGTCGTTTATCATAGGATATGCAATTCTCGAAGCTTACTGTAATATCAAAAGGAAAAAACGGAAACTTTATGCACTTTGTTCTCCATTTTCTCGTCTGTCAAGGCCATTTAGATCAAGATACCAAGCTGTAATAAATAACAAATATTTAGGTCTATTTGATATTGATTTCATGATTATATAAGGGCGATATGCGAGGCGAGGGCGAAGAAACCACTGCTTATGCTGCTGTGGGTGTAAAGCTGAATTTTTTACTGCAAATTTTATTCCGTTTAAATGTGCTTTTTTAATAGGTATGTCAGGCGTTCTCGCCGAATAAAGTTTATTTTAGAATTGAGGGGGAATATTGACGTTTTCAAAGGCGGCTTTGTTAAAGCCCTGCACAAAGATTGACAGTTGACTGAATTTTGTACATGACTTTGTTCACGATTTTTAGAATTTTCAGCCATCAGCTACTATTTATATAATTGTAGTATGTGATTTGTGAAATATTTATATGTATAAAGGTAGTAAGAATATGGTAGTGGCCATCGTGGCGCAGGGGCACATAGTGTGATTGTAAAATCGACTGGTTGTGGGTTCGATCCCCACTCGAGGAGATGAAATATTTATTTAAATTTATATTTCCATTTCTTCGCTCTGGTGTCGAGGCAAAAAAAGGCGTTGAGTTCCGTCACTCAACACGTAATACCTCCAGAATTCGGTGGATAGAGGGGAACGGAGTGTCTTGACACTAGGTTCCCTCTGCTTACCCTGCAGGGTGTGGGATATAGCGTGAAGCTTAAAAAAACAACATATGACAGTAAGAATAATATGATATTTTAGTTTCATCTTGTCACAACGGGACCTCGTAGTAGATTGAAGTTGCGTGGCGTTGAGCTCCGTCACTCCACACGCAAAGCCTTCATAATCGGCGGATAGAGAGGAAAGGAAATTACTTAATCGGAACGGAGTGTCTTAAAATTAGATCCCCAGGTTTTCCCTCTGTCTACTCTTAAAATTAGGTCCTCAGGTCTTCCCTCTGTCTACTCTACTAGGTGCAGGATACAGCGCGAAACTAACAAAAACATTTTATAAATAATTTATTTTTTATAACGATTTTATTCAAAATTACTTTTCGGGTTGAACAAAACCTTTTAAAATGATTTCACCAATCATTTTGATTTCCAAATTTGCAGCAGTTTCGAATGCCATGATTTGAATATATAGATACATATATGAACAATTTTGAATCAAGACGTGCTCAGAACAATAATACACGTGATATGCTTACAATGCAATGCCTGAATTAAAAATTTTAATGTTTTTTTTTATATTTTTAACAAATATATAGAAGTAATTTGAGGTAAAAACGTGAATCTGCATGCAACCGCGAAGAATGGAGGAACGTAAACAATGCTAGCGGTTCATGGCATTTAAGCCTGGCAATTATGAGCTGCCTTTTGTTTCAAATTATAAAAGGAAGGCAAAATTTCGTGCTTAAGGCGTTTTGATGCTCAATAATTAATAAACTATAATATGAATAATCTATTCATATAATAAAACTGTGAAGCCAGTCAGTGGCGCAGGGGAAACGGCGTGACTGTAGACGCGACAGAAGAGATATTTTCATTTCTTCGCTCTGGTTTCGACATAAAGTTATATTATGGTATTAGTGATGTATTGAATTGGCTACAACTTTAGTTTTCTATAGATGTATAATTCCTTTAAAATGAAAAACTCCGAAAAGTAATTCAGAACAGAAAGTAAATAATTCTGTAGCACAAGGAGGTGAAGCCACTAGCGGATTGATAGTGTATATTAAGATATGATCTATTTGATCAAACTGAATAGTTGGTTAATCACAAGCTCGTAACAGAAAAAAAGAAATACTCTAGGTATACTCTAGTTCAAAAACATGTTTAAGCAAACTGCTTATTATCAGCTCCATGTTTTCCCGGCGAGGTGGAACTCAACACTGCGCTTAATGTTCACAATCATCAGATCATAAAGGTACATGTTACCTACTGTAAATCTAGTTTCTTACAATAAAGACCTCGCTTGGAAAAATAAAAATAATAAATAAAGATAAATATATAGAAAACTATTAGATGTTTTTTTTATTATTACATTTTACAAATCCATTCCTTTCAATTGATTAACCTACGCATCTACCCTTCACCCTTAACCTTACTGACTAACCTAGGTTTGTGCAATAAATTGTAATCCGCACCTTGTTGCGGCAGCCTGTTTGGACAAACAACAATATCGATTATATATATATATTCACTCTATATATATATATGAACGGAACTAAACTCATATTCCAAATTTCAGTTCAATCAGCACTGGTAAGTGGGTCAAGTTGAGCTTACAAGATGTCACATACACTAGCACACATACTTACACCGCAAGTCAAATAAAACCTTGTGACAAAACCTCAAAGTGTAACACTTTTACCTTCACCTAGAGATATGAAAGAACGGGTTAAGTGCGAGTCGGAATCTGGGAGATTCGAGG
Source organism: Heliconius charithonia (assembly GCA_030704555.1). Lineage (NCBI taxonomy): Eukaryota > Metazoa > Arthropoda > Insecta > Lepidoptera > Nymphalidae > Heliconius > Heliconius charithonia. The sequence continues at coordinate 16,263,325 of CM060819.1, forward strand.
GCTCCGTAACAATTTCAGAGTTGAAAGTCAACGGGGAGCATAACTTATAAAAGTTATAATAATTTTGTTTTGAAATTAACTACAAATTGTCCTTTTTTAATCGTATTGTAAGTTCTCATTGGACCGTACCTCTGAATATTTGATAATCATTTCAACTTTATACCTTCACGCGATCTTGAGATAAGTGGACAGACCGACAATTAGGTGATCCTGAAAGGATTCTCTTTTTACATTACAAGGTAACGAATCCTAAAACTGTCAGTCTTGGGTCTAATCTCACTCCGTTTGCGTCAGATTAATGTCCCTTAGGATTATTAAGAAGGAAAACGAAGTGCAATCTTGTTTTCTTTTTTCACAGGTTCAATATTTATACTTGGAAAACCTAGTATGGCTGTTCTAAAGATGGTTGTGGATTTGATTCCCTTTCGAGGAAGCAAAAAAATATTTTCAGTGTCCGGAAACCGTTAGTGTACCGCTAACAAAGTGGGTCGATATATTTTTACTGAACATAAGGAACAAAAACATTAGAATGACACAAATAAATACTTTTAAATATTTATGTAATAAATACTTCATACAATACCAACATTTAAAATTTATTACTAACATTTCCTTTGAGAAGAACAATGTGATATGTGACCTAGTGCGTTTTAAGAACAGGACTCTAAGAGTTCCTAATTCGTTTATGAATTCTTCAACAAGTATCACAGTGTATTCTGCATATAGTAGAAAAGGCAGTGGGAACCTGTTAACCTAGTGTTAAGGCACTTCCACAACTTGTCGCGCTTGAGGCCGCACGCTTGTGCCCTTGCACCACGACGACCGCAAACGGTTACTAATAAATAAATATAACCTATAAAAATTAAAATTTGGTTTCTCGACAATCGTCAATTATGGATAGTAAGCATATGGGAGTAACTGGTAACGCAAATGAACTTATATTTTTTCATCATATCACATCATATTGAATTTATAATTGTCATTTCTTCGCTCTGGGAACAAGACAAAGTGCGGCGTTGAGTTTCGCTATTCAACACGCGAACTTTTAACACGAATAATTCCGGGCTTGGTTTTCAAGATGGACGTCCTTGGCTGTCTATCCAAGTAAGTGATGAGATCTCACGACTACCAACAAGATAATAACAATATTTTTATTTTTTTTAATTCTACAAACTTAGGAAAGAAAATACTAATTTAGAAGACGTATAAAAAATTTTGGGCTTTTGGACAAGCTCCTCTTGTCCTCTTGGACTTGACCTGGATTGGAGATTTCCAAGAGGCGCGGGTTCAAATGCGGGTACGTGCAAATATGTCATACCTTTTCTATGTACATAATTATTACACTAGGAGCAAAATCTGAAATTATGTTATTTGTGAATTTCTTAATATTTATATGTACTTACTTATATATAAGAACGTTATATTAAATTTTCATTACGAACCTTACAAAGAGGTTGTTGAAATTATTTTACATATAAATTGCTAATTAAAAAGTTAATGAATGAATGATGACACTTGAGAAATTTTTATTAATTTTCAAATTAAATTTGCTTTACAGCCCCTGAGATGTCAACAGTTTATATAATACTTCATCATACTATACATTATACTTTTTTTTCTGCTTCACGCTAAATCCCGCATAGACCCCTTTGTGCGTCCAAGTTTTAAGACACTCCGCTCCCCACTTCATACCTAACATTATATATGTGATTGCCAACGCCAAAAATACTCAACCGATTATCATGAAACTTTGTAGACATACTCTTAAAGGTTTTATTACTATTTATTAAAAAATATGAAAAAAAAAACATTATCCTTTGGTTATAATATAAAAAAATAAGCTTAAGCGAGCGAAGCTGCGTTTGAGCCCCAGAAAATTCATATCATATTGTATGTAGCTACGTAAGGACAAAATTATAATATAGTGCATTCACTACATCATAGTTATCGTTTTAATAATTTAAAATAGATTCTAAAAATATTTAAATTAAAAATGTTCTCAACATAGCCCTTATATTTTTTTTGCATCTATCTTTATAACGTGTTATAAATATAATACGTACAGTTTTATTTAGTTTTATATATAAGTAGGTGCAAAAATAAACTTGATAAATTTGTTAAAAATAAACTTATACAAAAATAGAAAAGCAAAGGCTACATTGAGAGATTTTTTATTTAAGTATTCTTCTTATAGACGTGTTTGTTTCTTTTAAAGCTTAGTACAGAAATGCAAAGCCAAATTAAACGAGCACATACATCCCTACGTAATGTTACGATAATAAAATTATTTTTTTTATAAAATATATATTTTTTTAGCTTTACCCTATACCGCTTTTAGGGGGAGTCTAATGTAAGAAGCATCTTTCCGCACTTTACGCCCAATTTTTGAGGCTGTGTAGAACATCAGTTGTTTTTCTTACTAAAGCGAGAAAATAAAAAAAATGCCGCGAGTGGAAATCAAATTTCCGACCATTACAAGTACCTACTGTCAGAAGCTGGGCCAAATATGTTTAAAACTAAATAATACAAATGCAATAAATTAAAATAATATATATTAATCTGTCGATTTTACTAATAACCCGGTCAGACGTAGGAGGAAAAGAAAGTACTTGTGTTATATTTTTAGATATCGTCAAAGCACTGTAGGAGGTAGCGATTTTTGAACTTTCAACATTTTGCCCTTTACCGTGTCAGCGTGAACTACCTACGACTATTATTTTTTTTATTTAATCTTTATTAAAATCAGTCAGTTGACACTGTGTAAATTCTTCATATAAAGACATTTTAAGTGCGAGTCGGACTTGCCCACTGAATCTTCCGTATACGTTTCAGGATTGTAAGTCAACGGGAAGTACAACTTAAAAAAATTAACAGACTTAAGCTCGCAAGCGTATTTGATTTGTACTTGTTTTGTAAGAAAAAAACGATTTTTTATTTGCATTATAAGGTCTTACTCAAATCGTGAAATTTTCATATCTGGAGGTTCACGGGAAGTACTTTTTTCTGTAAGAGTAAGTACTAGGTTTTGATACTGATAAGTGCTTTGATTTTCACATATTTTTTATTATTATACATTTTAAATGAAACTATTTTAACCGTATTTATCGTGTATATATTGTATTTTTATACATTTTTTGGAAATCCGACGTTTCGAAAACTTTGCAGTGCTCCGTGGTCACGGGTAGGCTGACAAGGTATCTTAAATGTGCGATTAATCCGGTTAAAATAGTTTCTTTCTGTTTCTGTTTCTTTGTTTAAACGCTAAGACCTCTGGGATCTAGTAGTCTAATTTACTTTATTTTGTATGAAAGCTACATTTCTCTGGCGCTTCAAATCTTAATTAGCCTTAAGTAACAACATAACAATAATAAAGTACGCTATCGAATTTCTTTAAGCACATTGTATGACTGAAATATTCTGTTTTATTGTTATAGTCTGTTATATTTCTAAAAAAATTACGAGAGACCGTATATCTATCTCTTATAAATAAAAGTGACAATAAGGCAGTTTTTTATTTGATATGGACATTGAAACTTATGAGCAAAAATTATATATTATTATTCCACCATCATGAAAATTTTATAAAGATAAACTTCTGTGTTTATCTTATAATTTGGATGAATACTTTTTGAGAAAATGTAAAATTAAAATAATCCAAGGCTCTGTTCACGGCCGCAAGCCTAGACTCGACTCGCGTGGGGGGCGCCCTTGCCGCTAATGACGCGGTGTAGTGCTCGCACTTTCTCAGAATTATGAAAACAAGTTGTTCACGTTTGAATGTATCGATAGATGATGTGAGGGCGAAGACGCGAGTGGGCTGCTAGTAATTAATATTAGTTAATAATAAAAGTGACTATCCATAAAACGAGCTCCGCTCTGTCCTATGCAGACTGCGAAGAAACTCAAAATAAAAAAAAAGAACATAAAGTTTAATATTAAGAAAAACTAACAAAAACGTAAATATTAAAACTGAAAATGTCAACCCATAACATGTAAACGCCAAGTTAAACAGCATACAATCTGAAGTTGGAGCAATTAATCATAGTAGACCTGGCACCACTCTCAACTCCTGAGTTTAAAACAATAATGACATATTGTCAAGAGTTTACGTTCAAAAGTTTTATTAAGCGACTTTATTCATTACTAATTTTTGCCCGTAGGCTTAAAATTTTTTGTTTTAGCTTCACACTGTATGCCGCATATAGCAGGGTAGGAAATGGGAACCTTGTGTTAAGACACTCTGTACCCCACTTCTTTCTTCACTAATGAAAAAACAAACATTTAACAGAGTGGAAATCGAACTCACAACCTGTCGCGTTTACAGAACACGCTTGTACCCTTGGGTCACGACTGACCCAAGGTTTAATATTCATGTGAAAAATGAAAAAAATATTATTTTCTATTTCCGTAATATTTTCAGGTAAATATTTAATGGAAAATTGTTATAATTATAACACTGCTAGACACTCGCACTTTTGCTTGCGTGGAGTGTAAGAGGTAATATTGAAAGTTCCATTTTTAACGTTCCCGTAGGAATCGAGAGAAAGAGTCGTCTCTTTATTCTCCTATACTCCTTTATATGTAACTTTATAAATTCAGCTATTACTATTATATGTAGTAGTATGTGCGTTGTTTGTCGATCGCTCAGACAAGGAAAAGCTTTGTATATGTATAGAGAAACTCTATAAACTCTTAATTAAAATTAAATTAAATTAGCTTCACGCTATATCCCGCACACAGCAGGGTAGGCAGAGGATACCTAGTGTTAAGACACTCCGTTCCCCACTTTCTGCCGAATTTTTGGAGGCATTGCGTGTTGAGTGGCAGAACTCAACGCCGCGCTCTGTCTCGACACCAAAGCGAAGAAATGAAAATATAAATTTAAGTAAATATTTTATCTTCTCGAGTGGGGATCGAACCCACAACCAGTCGGCTTAACAGTCACACTTTGTACCACTGCGCCACGACTGGCCTCCTCTTAATAATAATGTGAAGTACTTAAAGTATAGTTTTTTATAAATATTCAATTTAAAAATCAACAATAAGTTAGAGATAAGAAAAAGACAAACTTATTTTCGCAGTCAATATAATAAGAATGTAATTTAAACAGAAACTATTTAGGTCGACTGATAATTTATCACGGCTCCACGGAATTTTATCATTTTCCAGGTATTTGCCTTGCATGCCGTCGAAACTGGAATTTCTACGCTACACTTGACAATGCTACGGTGCGGTGGGCCTTAAAATATTGATTCATTTATTTTTATCTTTGCGCGTGCTAAGATACTTCTAGTTCTGTGGACAATTTTCTGACTGTACACTGTGGTTATGAATTCAAATCTCTTTTAAGGGTGTCCCCTATTATTATTTACATACAATTCCTATTTACGTAGGAAAAGCTTACAACTCTAAACGGTTGTGGATACGATTTCAACTCGAGGAAATAATATCTTTAATATTTTCATTTCTTCGTTCTGACAACGTGGTAAAGCACCGCGTTAAGTTCCGCCGCTCAATATTTGCAATATCTCTACAATTCAGCGGAAAGTGTCTTAGGGTATTATTTGCGGGCTACGGCCTAAAGGTATAAAAAATTAACGTAATTTTTTTTTTTAATACTTTTAAATAAATAAAAATATTTTGATTAAGAAAATACACTAAATTCTTTTACATTATCTACGACGCAACGAAAAACAGTTTAAAATATTTTTGACATTTTTATATCGTTATTCCACACTTAGGACGTTTCCTAAATAAACAGTATAAAATTTTTGTTTTGTTACAAAATATTTGTCTTTATAAACGTGCACTAGGTGTATCGTGGGAGGAGTGCTCTACCATTACTGTAAATTTCAAAGGGATTTAATACGTTGCGTGTTACAAGGTGTTCTTAATGTTGTTCTATTATTTTCTAAATGTAATTAACCTAAGTGAAATACTATAACGACTTTTACGAAATAATAGGGGATATAAAAATATATTTTTCGTTTTGAAAAGCAAAGCACAGCGTTGGGTTCCGCCGCTCATCACGCTATGCCTCCAAAATTCAGCGGAAAGTAGTTAAAGTAAGTATTTTCACACATGAAGTGTTTTAATTTCCCAGGTTACCTCTGCCTAACGTGTTTTATGCTTTTGAATATTCCCATAACAGTGAAAAGTGAACAGTGACTTGTCACCAGTCTTAATTCGTAAAAATTAGTAAAAAAATAAGCCGTCGTGGCCCAGGGGCACAAGGGTATGACTGTAAATCGACGGTTGTGGGTTTAAACCCAGTCAAGGATCCACTCGAGGAAATTAAACATTTATTTAAATTTATATGTCCATTTCTTCGCTCTAGTGTCTGGTGCAAAGAGCGGTGTTGAGTTCTGCACGTTCAACACGTGATGCCTCCAAAATTCGGCGGAAAACGGAGAAAGGGGTGTCTTAACACTAGGTTCCCTCTGTCCTCAACAGATTGCTGTGTGCGGAATACAGCATGAAACTGATTTAATTTAACTTTAAGTCAGAAATAACTGAAATCGTAACAACATAAATTATAATTTTAAATATTTTTAACTCTTTTAAAGTTTTATCCCACACCTAGGAAAGAAAAATAATTAATACTTTAATAATATGGTTAAAAGGTGGCGCGGGTTCGAGTTCCGCTACGTTCAAATTTTTATACGTTTTCTAAATAAGTATTAAAATTATTCATCTTAACATAATATGTTGTTTTTACGGACAATATCCGACAGGCAGACACACAATATGTAGGTTTATGTAAGTACTTCTATATAATTAATTGGAAACCGTGTGCTCGTAATCGCACGAGGACGGGTCTCAGTCCTCATTCAATCCCGCCACCTGCGTCTCCAGCTTTATCACCCTTTGAATAGCTATAGTTTATAACAACATAAATATGTTTGACTAAACTTACATAACTGACATTGATATGAGAAAGTTTAATCAAAATTTACATTGAGCATTTATAAAATTAAATTGAGCAAAAAATTAAATTTATAATATTTTTTTCCCTTTATTAAATTTACAATGTGATGTGTAACGTTACATTATTGATTGACTTTAAATACGAATATAATGAAATCAGTTAACGCGCGCAATTTCGTTTACATAGACTTTGTGATGTAAAATGTAAAATCCCGTTCTTTCCCGTTCCTGTAGGAGTTTCGATTTTTTTTTCTATTTTTAGTGCTGCTCTATATTCCTAAAGGAACCTATATGTATTATTACAATTTTCGTCGCTTCCATGTTTCGTAGGTGTTTCTCCAATGAAATATTTGTGAAATTAAATATTTTTAAGAGTCTAAATTTAATTTTTTTAAAAAATCGGTGCCGATTTGAAAAAGAACTAAACTAAACTTTCAACCCCTATTTCATCCCTTTAGAATTAAAACTTTTCAAAATCCCTTCTTAGTGGGTGTCTAGATTATGAAAAAAAACATCTGTCCAAATTTCACGTCTCTACGCACAGCGGTTACGGCTGTGCGTGCGTCTTACCTCAGTCAGTCAGGGACATGTCCTTTTATATATATGTAGATTATATGTTGATTTATATTTAAAGCAAACGTTTAAGTATTAACAATATATTAACACAAATGATAATTATTCCTTGGTTATGTGTTAAATAATTAACGATTTTCATAAAAAGTAATACTTTAAATGAACATGGCGTTAGCTCTACAGTGCTACGAAGACGGTCTACAAACTATACTCTGTAAGTTTTACGCGTCTACAAATTTATACTCGTATTTATTTACCTTTCTATCTACGTAAATGCAAATATACTTAAAGTTTTTTTTTACGTCATATAATAGGAAGATATTTTAAAATATATATTTAGATATATATTTTTACCATTTCTTTTTTCGTTACATTTTTACCAAAATATATATATTTTAAAGTGATATTCCACGATTAGGAAAAAAAAATTTTTTGAGAACATAAAAATTAGAAAGTAGTGAGATTTGAATCCGCGCTTCTTGGAAACCGTCTTATATGAGAGTTTGCTAAAAAGTCGTTATTGCAGCATTCCCGCAAGAATGATTGTTTTAACTATTATACCATATAAGGCAATGCATAGTATGCAATTGTATTATTGCGATTGTGCCCGAATCATTTATATATCTAAGAGCTATCTTATAGAAATAATAGAAGACCAGCGTCACAACGTATGACTATCAAATCGACGGCAGTTAGTGCGATTTCCACTCAGAGGAAATCGCACTATTTTCATTTCATTCAGGTTAGAAGCGGCGTTGGGTCCCGCCTCATAATGTCTTGAAAAATAATCGGAAAGTGGAGAACGGAGTAGTTTGATGCTAGATACGCGTTGGCTGTCATTATTTATGCGATACAAAGTGATACTAGAAACCAATTTATATGTATAGCATTAGGGTAAGTACTATTTGAAAAACCCAAGCACCCTAACGTCTTCTCGCCAAGCGCTTTTGCCACGATATTGTGGTAAACTCAAACTAGAAACTTAGTTCCTGCAGATAATTTTACTAATTGTATAAAAAATATATTTAATTGAAGTAATATGAAAAGTTTTTCAAGAATAGATCTCGACAATCAGCAAAAGGAACAAAATTAATAGTATACTAACGATTTGTGCCTAGTTGTTCTCAGTTTTACACTGTATCCCGCACTATGTAAGAGCGACAGTTGGTGGGTCCCATTGCCGGGGGAATTAAATGTTTAAAATTTTAGTTTCCTTGTAACAGTAACTAGACAAAACTCGGCGTTGAGCCCCATTACTCAGCCTCCAGAATTTGGCGAAAAGTGGGGGTTGCAGGTTTCCTCGGTCTACACAAAAAAAAATGTGCGATATACAACGTGAAGCCATAAAAATCGATTACATTATGTATCTACAGCTGTATCTAGTTGAAAAGAGGAAGAGAACGAAGGAGTTTGAGACAATTGGATACATTGGACACTAAGTTAAGTTTTAAACTACAGTTTAGGATTATAACGATACCTACATATGCCCACAAACGAAACAAATAAGGCTTATACAGCGTAAACTGCAAAAGTTGCTAACGATATTATGAAATACAAAACTAATCCACTTTTATATAAGCTACCGTAACCATTTTCATTTCATAACGTCTTTTAATGTAGACCAATGTAGTTTCAAAATAATAGATTTTTATATAAAGTGGAAAATATTATTAAATAATTCCTTGTCTTATAACTATAATAATATCAGTTTCACGCCGTATCCGGCACATAGCAGGGTACCCTGTTAGGGACCCTGACAGACCCTGACAGGGAACCTAGTGTTAAGACACACCGTTCCCCACTTTCTGCCGAATTCTGGAGGCAATGCGTATTGAGTGGCAGAACTCTCGACACCAGAGCGATAAAATGAAAATATAAATTTAAGTAAATATTTCATCTCCTCAACTGGCACAAAGGCATAAAGTGTAATTTTTTTAAATATTTTATTAAAAAATATATATTAAAAACGCCTTTTAGCGATGTTTCAAAGATTAGATTTTCATATATTGTATTATAATAACGAAATGTTGGAGACATTTCTTATAAAAGTATAATATACAAAAATCTACAAATTCAAATATAAGGCGCGTCGACATAAATAAGAAATGACTTGAAAGCACAACACGTCATGTTTAATATAGTGGAGTTTAAGCTGATGCTGAAATTATGAAAAACCATTGTTATGGGAACAATATTTAATGGATCAGTATTGTATATCCGTAATGCTGCTTTCTGAAATATACGACAGTTATTATTAATATTAAATCTAAATATTTAATATACACAAAAGAAAATACAAAAATAAGAAGTGAATAAAAACTGTGTTTAGCACTGTTATTCAAAGGCGGCGTTCAACTCAGCAGTTTGTTTTCCCTAAGCGGAAATGAAAATGTTTCATTATCCTCGAGTGAAAATCGAATCACATCACTTCAGTGATTTCTTTATTATTATATCCCATATTTAGCATTGTAGGCAGAAATAACCTAGTATTAATACAACATTCCCCAAGAATTGATCAACTTACGAGACATTACGTGTTGATTGACGTAACTTAACGCCGCACTTAAATCAACATAATGCCTAAAGTAATTTCACTTCATCTTATACATATGCTAATATAAAACTTAATTCTAAAGCGAACAGCGGCGGTGCGGCGTTGTTTACATTTCAACCGCACGCCAACAAAAGTTACGGTCCGCTGCTCCTCAAACGATATGGTGGACTATATGGATGTACCAGCGGCCACGTGTCAACTTTACATAATATTTTAATATTATCTTTTATTACTTTTACTTTTTTTTGTATCCCAAAATAAATATTTTTCGAAATAAGTAGAAAAGCTACAACAACGGAGTGCTATCTTACTCCGAGAGATGGAAAGATGGAAAATATTTTGAGACTGCTCTCAATAATATCAATATATTTAAACATTTCAAAACCTATTTTTAACCTATAAAAATAGAACGTGAAGTTAGGTAATTAACATAAAGAGCATTTTACATGCATTTAAACATACGACTGACTTGGATAGAAACGCAACCCACAACCGTTGGATCCGCATTAAGGGTAACCTAAGATACATTTAAGAGTTTCTCTAATTGTAAGTAATCTATAGAATTAATATTTTTTTCACACTTCACACACTTCCGATCCAGACTTTTCTGTTGCTCGGCGGAACTCAACGCCGCAATCACAGTCACACGTTTGTGCCCCTGCCTCACAACGTTCTCATAAGGAATAAACGATAACGATAGATGTGTTGACATCTAAATAGATTTTAATTTCAAAAAATCTTTGACATTTATTTGAAATTAAAATGTATTTAGATATCAACACATAACATAGAGTCAAAATCATCCATCCAATATATATTACTGCAGTTGTACTGGTTTCATATATTTGAATTAGGTATATTGTTATGCAGATGTATGAAAGCTTACATGTCAATTCATTATTAATTACGGTTCATACAATATCCATCTATCTTCTACATACTACCATCGAGTTCAAGTAGAGAAAGTCTCGTAAAATATGTCCTGATCCATTTTTTTTATTTAATTTAAATCTTGTCGAAAATACATTGATCTAAGTTATATAAGTATCTGTCTGAAAAATTTAATCAAATTTACTTAGTACTTATGATTTATGTTAACTATACGCACTTAAATAAAAATATTAAATTTTAATTACGTTATTATGTAAATAAAAAATTGACTATTTTTAAGATATTGCGGTGTAAGCAGCGCGTTTTGTTTTATTTGACGTTATATCCTGCACATAGGAGGCAAATGGAATCTAGCGTTAGTACACTCCATTTTTTATTAAGACATTTCCGCAACCTACTTGCCGGCGAATTCAGAACTCAACGCCGAATCAATATATTTCATTCGCAGATATAGGAATAGAAGCCACAATCGTCAAATTTTGCAAACAGAATCCCTAATATAAATAAATAAATAAAATAAAAATATATTTACTTGACGCCAGTCGTGGCGCAGCGGCACGAAGTGTGACTGCAAAACCGATTGGTTGTGGGTTCGATTCCACTCGAGGAGATGAAATATTTACTTAAATTTATATCCCCATTTCTTCGCTCTGGTGTCGAGGCTAAGCGCGGCGTTGAGTTCTCCATTCAACACACAATGCCTCCAGAATTCGACAGAATGTGGGGAACGGAGTGTATTAACAGAAGGTTCCCTCTGCCTACCCTGCTGTGTGCGGGATACAGCGTGAAGCTGACAATTAAAAAAAAAAACAAACACAATAAAATAATTAATTCACAATTACAACACCCAAACCGAGAGAGGAGCTCCTAAAAAATATGTCGAGAAAACGAAAACAATTTTTCCCCAGAAAAGCTAATAAAGCTATTAAAATTCTAATAACAGTTAAAGTTAATATTGTACGGGCGGCGTAAGCGGTCTATTAAAAAAAATAATTGGCCAAGCAATTTATGCGCGGGAACTTTTAAGATGGCGGGATCTCTTGAGTTTCGTGTTTATATAATTTACGTGTTTTGAGTTGTGACTTTTACGATTTTCATTTACGTTGTTGTTATTATGTGTTTTTAGGCTATAGTGGATAGTGCGATGGTAGTGAGTTTGATTTTGACTCGGGTGGTTGAATTATTTTATTTATCTTACTCTGGAATTGTTATGCCGGTACGGTACAGTGTCGATTTCATCGCCTCAACATGCAATGTCTGGAACTTGGGTAAAAAGCAGAGAGTGGAATGTCTTTACACAAGGCTCTTTCTTTACATATAGAAATAAGCTTGAAATTGAAAAAATAATATATTTTTAATTATAACTCATTTAGCTTAGACATTCATGACGATAACATTCCAATTCAATATATTTTTAAATGGTTGACTAAATTTTACCTAATAAAGAGCACTATGTCGTTTGACTAAAATCTAGCAAATATTAATTCAAAACTGAAAGACGAACTTTAAAAAATCAGTTTCAAGCTGTATTTTACTCACTATTACTTAGGCAGAGGAAAGGAGTGTTGTAACACTAAGCATTGCCGGTTGAGAAGTGGAGCTCAATGCCGCTATTTCCTTGATACCAGAGCGAAGATATAAAAATAAAAATTTAAATAAATATTTCATTTCCTCGAGTGGGGATCGAACCTACAAATCCATGATCCTGCGCCACGACTGGCCTCAAAAAATCCATCCATCCAAACCAATCACCGATATAGTTAGATACTTCAAATGCCCTAAGATAGCGTGAACCGATCAAATATATCTAATTAATTTTAGAATGTCTTTTGACTATAAATCTACCCTGTATTAATAATGCCTCTATAGTAAGAGAATTTAATATATGAAGCTTATGCGTTTCAATCAATTTACCATGATAGGTTTTGTAATCTATACTAGTACTTAAGTTAGTCCGTTGTTCATGCAATAGCGAAGATATAAATATTTTATTATACTTTTTTCAGCTGTTGCGTTCTATAAAGCTGTCTCAACACAGTCTCTGTCGATTGGTGGAACACAACGCCGCGTATTATCTTGTTGCTAGAGAGAGGAAATAATAATAATACATTTCTCTGAGAGGGAATCGAACCCGAAACCGCTGCACTACTGCTGGCTTGTTCGGAATGGGGATTTACGCGGGAATCCAGCGATTGCCGTCCCTCAAGTATCTCTAGATGGATATGAAATTACTAAACATTTTCTACATAAATACGATAATTATTGCGAGCAAAATTAAATCAAAATCCCAAAAGATTTAATGATTATTTTTTGAGTGTACCCAAAGTACACTTAAATAACATTAAATAAAAGCGTACTTTAGCTTCAGTTACTTACACTCCGTTCGGATTTTTATTTCATAATCTGGAGGCATTGCGTGTTGAATCCAGAGCAAATAAATGAAAATATTAAATTATTTTTTATGATTTCCTCGATTGAAAATCAACCCACTACCTGTCGCGTTTACAGATACACGCTAGTGCCCCTGCGCCACAGCTGGCCTCGTACCTAATGTATATTTCCATAATATGTAGCACAGATGTATATTAAATAAATCTAGACAAAGACCACTTGTTCTGAAAACGAACTTAATTTGTATATAGCATTAAATATGTACACAATTATTTTGCGACACTACTAGAAAGTTTAAAAGGTTTCCCTATACAGGGTCGAATTAAAGGTCGAACGAATTATTGCTAAACATCCAAACAAAGGACCCACAGTATCTAATCCTTTAGAAAATAGTATTTGAATAGATCTTATTCATTTGAGATAAGAGCTACCTTATTGTTAGTACAAATAGTTATTTGAACGCTCTTTTGTACCATAATGGAATTCAGTTAGCAGGTAACGATTGTAGAAATTTTAAGTAAATAAATAATGATCAATTATTTTCTTTCTACAGCTGTAACGAAAATTTTCAAACATCTGTATTTTGTTGAGGTTGTCGAGGCAGCTACAGCTGACTACGTTCGTCTGGGAAATGGGCGACTCAAGGGTGATTTTTAGGGTTCCGTCCGTTCCGAGATAATTTTAAGATAATATTAAACAAATTGTACCGAGTGGGTTTTGACCCCGCACCGATCGAGTTCAGCCATGTTATATGTATATTTCAGAAAGAAAGAATTAAAATACTCACCCTAAAATCCATAGTATAGTATAGTACAGTATAGATGATAGCTATTTATAGTACACAAAACGCTGAAGTTTGCATTTAGATTTTATATAGAGTTTCAGTATTTTAATAAAATAAATAAATAAATAAATCAATCAGCTTCACGCTGTATCCCGCACACAGCAGGGTAGGCAGAGGGAACCTAGTGTTTTTTTTAGACACTCCGTTCCCCACTTTCTGCCGAATTCTGGAGGCATTGCGTGTTGAGTGGCAGAACTCAACGCCGCGCTTAGCCTCGACACCAGAGCGTAGAAATGGAAATATAAATTTAAGTAAATATTTCATCTCCTCGGGTGGGGATCGAACCCACAACCAGTCGGTTTACAGTCACACTTTTTGCCGCTGCGCCACGACAGGCCTCTCTAGTATTTTAATAATACAAAAATTTTAATAACACATTAAATTTATACAAAAGCAATCAATATCGTGTTTCTTACAATTAAAGTTAACTTAGGTACTTGATCTAAGCTCGAGCAACCTAGTAACTTGATCACCTTTGTGTACTGTTGACATTGCTCCCTTGGAACTAATAAACTTTAACGTACGCCTGTACTGTTTTAGGATTGACTCTCGAATATCTCGACCAATTTATATTTCTTGTTCATTTTATACAAAACTAGCGGCCTACTCGCGGCTTCGCCCGCATATCCCCTATAATACTATTATTATTATGCCGTACCTTCATATCATTCGTGTTTTTTCTACTATACGTGACACTGGCAGATTATTTTGCGCCTGTCATCGCAAAATCAGGCCATTACATAAAAAAAAATAAAAAAAAAATGCTGCAACAGATTGATACATTTAATCATGAACACTACGTGGCTGTATGATAGGACGTCATCGGCGGCAAGGGTGCACCCTGCGTGACTCGAGCCTAAGCTTGCGGCCGTAAACAGAACTGAGCGTTGAATTATTTTACTTTTATAATTTCTCGAAAAGTCTAAATTACACACTATAAAAGCTTAAGAAGATTATCTTCATTAAAATTCCTTGATGATGAAATAAGTTTCGCTTGTAAGTTTCAATATACATGTGAAATAAAAATCGATAAAATATTGATGAAATGTGCCTTATAATTTTCAATTATTTTTTATCACAAATCCATAAGTAGGTATTCCATGAAATTTGTCAAATAATAATTTTTTCCAACATTGAAAGCAAACATTAAAGTCAACTCAAGTTGTAGGGACAGAATTTTAGTATACTAACCTAGTTCTCAAGACAGTCGTAACTCGATTAAGCTCCAGCTAACATTGTTCCCGAGGCAATATGTGAAGTAGGTATATGCTATATATAGATATAAAGGCATAAGTAAATTGATCATGTTTTAAGTTACGTATACTATAAAGTATGTAGAGAGAATCTAATTGTAAGACACTCTGCTCTCCACTCTTCGTCTAAATTGAATGTAATGCGTGTTAAAATTTAAATAATTTAGTACAACGGATGAGAATCGAACCTACAATTACCTCACATTTAATTACAAGCGGGTACAATTCAATATATTCAAAATCATAAATAGAACTAAACATAAGATGAAATTCCATATAGTTGTTGCTTTATTTATCTTACTTTTTTTTTATTATCTTACTTCTCTACCTTATCTGAGTACTTAAGATACGATTTTAAAATATTGTTCATTCGAAAGTGATGTCTTGATGCCCCGCTATATTAATACCATTGTAGCGCAATTGAGGTTTTTCTGACTATATACAGGTATATAGGTTCAATTCTCTCACTCAATTATTTAATTATTTATATACACACTGCAAAAGGGGTAGAAGTAACCAACATTTTACATAATTATCATAACTAAATGCTTAAATAAAACTTCATTAATTTTTAAATAGTTCATTTATTTGCAACTATTATATCGAATCACATATAGTTTTCAAATCGAAAAACACCGAAAACAGTAACGGAAGTGTAAACTATACACGACCTACGGTAACACATTGTTCAACTATTCAAGAAAATTCAGACTTTAGATCTTAGTTAGAAATATAGATATAACATATTAAATCAGTATATATGTATGTATGTACGTACAATATATATTGTACATTCACAATAATACTTATTTGGTGCAACAATGTCGGATTTGCACTTTTTGAAATATCTTAGGAGAATGAGAGAAAAAGAGAAAAAAAAGTTTTTTTTTTTTGCAAAATGTGCAATTACGTCATTGTTACACCAAACGAGCGATGTACGAAATTGTCTGTCTGCCTTATAATATATAGTAGTATTCTTAGTATTATTTTGAAATATATATTAATTTAAATATTTAGAATTCTTCAAAGAGAAATCCATATAATAGAACTTTATCTAATAATGGAACTTGTGTCGTGTGCTATTTGTATGTATAAAATAGCAATAGTTTTGAGTTTAAGGTATAACTGTAAGGTTAAAAAGTTGACTAAATATGAAGAAATTAGGTAGTAGTGTAGGCTTTTTCAATATATAATAGTTTAATAAAAAATGCCTCATGCTGTATCCCGTATATAGCAAAGTAGGCAGAGGGAGAGGAATTTAGTGTTAGGACACTCCGTTTCCCATCTTTAGCCAAACTCTTGACATATTGCGTGTTAAGTAGCGATAATAAACACTGTGTTTTATCTTATTATCACACCGATGAAATGAAAAAAAGAAACATTTAACCAAGTTAAAAACGAACATCGATATAAGTGGATTTTTTATAAAAAGTGCCATAAAAATACTTCAGATTCATTTTTGTCGATGTTGGTGGCTGACAGACAATTCCTTGGCTAACAGATTATTATGACAATTAGTAATATATGTAAGTATATCGTACAGTAAATTTGAAAATTTGTATAATCCAGTCGAGATATTAAAAAAGCTTAAAACTATAATGAGAAAACAATATTTTTTTTAATGTACAACTTTTTAAAAGTAAAAATGCATACTAAATATATGAAAATCGAACCTCTAACCGCTGTTTTAGTCAAGAAACTATTAAATTGCTATAAACCGTAAACTCTCAACTGGATTATAATAAAATATTATCATTACATTTATATATCATAACGTTTGTATGTTAAAATTAGCATACAACTATGAAATGGATAAACATTTTAGTATACATTTGGATTTTATTACCATATAAGGAAATAAGATAATACTTACATTTTTTAAAAAAGGAAGACACAGACAAAGACGCCTCTCCATACACCATTCACCTTAAATTACATAAGGTTATATTATTTAAAGCTTAACGTTGCCCATTTCAATGCATCTCTGTTTGTGATGAACGAAAACGAGAAATATCTACAATAAATTCGTTAGAAATCTTAGAATAATTTCAGTAGGAACACAAATAGTATTTATAAATGATGAGCTACATAAAGGTTGTTTTTATAATTGACTGATTGCATCTAAAAAGATCTCTATTTACTAAAAGAAAAGGAATAGCCATACGTAATAAGCTTACAAGAGATGAAAATATCGACTTAAATTTCTCTATAAGAAAATTTACAGGAAAAATATATATATAATATTTTCCGATCTCTTCAGTTGAAATATAAAGTTTAGCTCAGTAATGACTCGAGCTAGACAAAGAGTGTTGATAAAAGGAAAAATGTTTAATACTTTAAATTAAAAATGTATTTTTGACTCAGTACACGATCTCAGTTGAGTTGCGAGATATTATTATTCAACTCTTCTACAAAAGTTGGAAATGTATCTGTTTCTGCACTAATTTCAGAATCTTCACTAAAACTGTCTAGACAATGTTAATTAAAATATATAAGCGTTAATTAGTTCTTTAACTAAAGTGGAAAACAAATTATATTCATTAAAAGAATAAAAAACTACTTTAAATATTTATTTGCACATTTACTTCACTTTAAGAGATATATAAATAATGTGCATTTAATTTTACAAGCCACAGATTAAAATAAAAATAATTTAACCTGTGTTAGGGAAGCGATGCAATCAGCCTATAATTTTTTTTACCGTAAACTACAATAAAGATACAAAGAAGAATACAAGTTCCATAAACATTTCTTATCTGTGCCACAGTTTTTTTAATCGAACCAAGTACAATGACCTCTTTTAAAGCTGCCAACTAACACAACTGTGGGACAGATAAAATAAAAAAAACACAGATTACATTATAAAAATCGTAGAAAGTTTTACATAGAAAAATATAGTTAGTTATCTAACAATAACATGTGAACTTACTCTATATAATTACCAAGCGTAATATTCTCTAAAGTTACGTAATACTGACACCCAGTGAATTCAAATACCTAACACTATAAAAGTAGAATAATAAGAGGTACCTACTATGTATCCTAATACCACTAAAAGAAATGATAATAAACATATATAATTTAAGCGAAGACAATTCAATAAAATGCTAAATAATTGATGTAAATAAGTGAAATTTAAAGTAAAAACACTTGTTATGAATAAAGGTTAACCTAAAAACGAAATAAATAAGAAAATATATAACTATTTTATATTTTACGTCGCAATCTGTATGATCTTGACTCGTGGGTGGTTCAAATGACTCGACCTACCCTATATAAGACGCCTTTCATCTGCGTCGCGAAAGTCAATTTCGAAGAAAATTATTATATATTCATTATAAAGAACTCTTTTTATGTTCATCATATTTTCTAGATTTATTTTCGAATACAAGAAAACGTTATAAAAAAGATTGAACTAAATATTCAACGATTTACTTTGAAACATGTTTTGCAGGTAAGGACGAACCCTTATATAATAATTTGCTTAAAGTAATTTGTAAAATATATAATTTTCAATTTTAGGTAATAGATTTTTTTTATACTGACTTCTACCATCTTTTTTTTAGAAAATATAACATATTGTAAGAAAGAACGATGTATTAGTATATTTGTAACTGAATAGTAGAAAAATAATAATTTTCTATACATTGAAACATATCTCGCAATCTGCGAGTTATTTAGAGAAGCCCTGATAAGAGACGACAGATTGTAGATAGTTTATTCAAAACTTCAAAACATCCTCCATTGTTCGCTTATATAAGAGGTTGTAAAAATAATAAGATTTAATAAAATATATGTAATACATAATATTTTTATTTTTGTTTTTTTAGTTACACGCGTACTACATAATATGACATATATTTAGTGTTGTAGCAGTACACTGCATATATTTATATTTAACAATAAAATTGGTGAAAAATATAAGCATCTGAAACTAAATTACTACCGAGAGCCTATTCTATTTGAAGCATCACGAACAAAACATCGTAAATTAGATTCAATAACCGTAATATATGGTAAGATACAAGAAAATGTTCTTATATTTTTACTAAGCTAGCTTTCTTTGAGAAAATCAAATACATATTTTAAATTATTTAGAAGATAAATCGATAAAGTTTGAACTAAATATAAGATGTTAAAGGAAAAATTAAAAATATATTTTGAACATTATAATAGGAAAATTTATAAAACTATGAAGCTTTTGTGGTATAGTCAGGACGTCGTAGTAGAGATGTGTAGCAACCTAGTTTGAGTAACGACTACTTTTGATATATTTTTAGGATTGCGCAAATTTTAAGAACCCATATAAGATCACTATTTTTATCCATCTGTTGGTCTGTTTGTCTGTCAAAAGCTTTTATCAGGAACGCTTTTATCAGGAACGAGATATAGAGTTGAAATTCAAACTATGTACTCAGATCTACGGCCCCATTATTTTCTAAACAAAAAGCGTTTTTCTACATTTTATTTATGCTTAAATCCTAAAAAATAATAGCCTTAATGGGGGCAAAATTTTGCTTTAAGGCTGCTATCTCAAGTATATCAAGAGGTATCAGATGAAAGGGCTCCGGCAAAGCCAAGCTTGAAATTCAGAAAAAGCTCCACACGTCCAATTTTTTGTAGGGAACCCTGGGGGAGGGAACCAGTTTTGCTTGTCCGGCAAAAAGCACACAAAATACTGGTGTACCTACCTAATGTAAAAGATTTATGAAAATAAAAAAAAGTAGAAACGCACGATCTATTGATTATTTTTTATAAATTTTATATGCAAAAAGATCCTTTTTATATACTAATGTTGTTTATAGAAACAAAGCCTATGCCACCAGTTGATTGAATTAAGAATAACTAATACTTATATCTAATAGTAGGTATTACAACAAGACTGAGAAACTTTCAACGCTTAATATAAATATATCCATATTAAATATGTATTTACCATTAAAATTCAATGATAAATACTCGAGAACTTCGTCAACAATATCTGAGTTTGAAACGAAAAGACCGTATTGACTTACCGTCTATCAATTTGTCCTTTTAGATCTCACGATATCTGCCTTCGTTTGGAATCCGCGTTTCGATTTATATCAACTTTAATTAGACCGCTAGGGATTTAAAGCAAACGCCAGATGTTTTTGTATTATAGATTAATATGTTGTATACATGTAGTCTGTTTAGATCCAATAAGTATCTTTTTTATATGTAGTCTTACTAAATCAGAATAAATCACTATCGTAATAATGAAATAAAGAAAAACAGCAATAAAGGTACGGACGAAATAAGTCCGCTATGCAATGTTTTTAAAACTTTCTTCTTAAAATAAAAAATGTTTTCAATAGGATTAGTGATTTTATAAAAATATATAATAATAGATGACTTACATATAGTATAACAGTTCATTAAACATAATAAAGTACTGGTAACAACTTTTTGATATTAAGAAAATCTTTAAATATCGTTTCATACCAATAACAAAATGTATAAAAAGTATACGTAAATTGGCAATGTCAAGGTTGATATGTTACGTGAAAAAATAACTAGATTTATTAAATTTTTATAGTAAATGACGCTAAATTTATAAAAAACACAATGAAATATAATTCAAGTTCCCATGATAGATACCATGGTGTATGAAGCATACATACATAAGTTTACAAAACGTGTAGATTTTCGCAAGATTTCGATTTGGATATGTCATTTATGCAGATCTTCTGTAGCAGTTCACGAGCGATGCTGAGCGATATGTGAGTGCGGGAACTCGCTAGCTTTGATGGTTTGGAATCCTGTTTGAATAAAATGTAACAAAGTTATATATATTAAAATGTTTATCTCTATAAGACCGTTGTGGCGCAGCAGCATAGTGTGTGACTAAACGCGATAGTTGTGGGCTCGATGTAGGGAACACGGAGTAAGAAATTATTTTTATTTCTTTGTCCTAGACATAAGAAAAAGTGCGGCGTTGACCAATGTCTAGAAAAGTGAGTTTTCGTGGGCAACGAAGTGTCTTAAAACTTGATTTCCTTTCTCTGTCCTGCTATATGTAGGATACAGCGTGAAGCTAAAAAATAGAATATTTCGTTACGAATACTTAAATTATCCTAATTTCTCCAAGAGAAAGCGTGGCGTTGTGCTCCACTACTTACAGCAAAATGTCTCGAATTCGTCCAGAGAAAAAACGATATATTGTGCCATTCATTTCAAATAAATATATTGCTTATAATAACAATAAAAAATACAATATTTTAGCAAAAGTTGACATTAAATTTTCTATTTCCTTTCGAAGATCAGAAGGTATACAAATTCAATCGCTAAAGCAACCTCCAAATTTATAGAATTTAAACAAGGCTTCGGGCTTTTGACGCAATCTCTTTGGTGAATTTTAATCAAATTTTGAGTTAAATCTAATTAATGGAAAGAATGGAACAGTTATTTTGGTTCTTTGAAATTATTTATTTGAAAAGATTTATAACTTTGGTTAAGTGAAATAGGAAAATTTTTAAACATTCAAAGCATTATAAAAAAAAATTAAAAATTAAATTAGCTTCACGCTATATCCCGCACATAGCAGGGTAGGCAGAGGGAACCTAGTGTGAACACACTCCGTTCCCCACTTTCTGCCGAATTCTGGAGGCATTGCGTGTTGAGTGGCAGAACTCAACGCCGCGCTTAGCCTTGACACCAGAGCGAAGAAATGGAAATATAAATTTAAGTAAATATTTCATCTCCTCGAGTGGGGATCGAACCCACAACCAGTCGGTTTTTACAGTCACACTTCGTGCCGCTGCGCCACGACTGGCCTCTAAGCTAAGCATTATGTTAACGTTAATTTAATTCGTTTAGAAAAAGCATAATATAAAAAGAAATTATCTCGTGGGATTTGAACTCTCGCCACTTGGTAACCGTCAAAAAGCTATACGTTCTTATAAAGAAACGTAGAATTTTTTATACGCATTTAGCTTCATGTAGGTATACTGCACATAGCAGGGTACAATATGAAGCTAAAATAACTCGCTAAAGGCAGGGAGAACCTGGGAATCTACCTTTAAAACACTCCGTTCCCATTAAAATAATTCCGTTCCTCACACATTTCAAGGAATTATTTCTAAATAATTTATTTTTTTCGCTCTAAAAATTAAACGGAATGTGGGGAACGGAATGTTTTAACACTAGGTACCCTCTGCCAACCCTGAAGCTAAATTTCATTTCATTTTCTCGAGCGGAGAGCTCTATTATAGACTTTAAAATTTTATCATATTAAAATATTTGAACTCACCTGTTTTCCACTTTTTCTCGCTTGCTTCTTATCACGATTTTCCTTCAATCTTATTTGTTTCAGAATCCCTACCAGCAGTTCGTCCACATTGTGCTGGATGCCCGATGAGGTTTCAATGAATTTGCTATCTCTTGAAGTAGCAAGAGCCTTACCCTCTGTATAAAAAAATATACCCATATCTATATTATATAAGACATGGTAAGAGAAAGACACTTTAGACTTAATTTCTTTTTTTCAACCTGGGTCGTTCTCTTGAGGTCTCAAATCTAAACTACCGTTCCGTACTACTCCTTTTACCGTTTTTTTTACTTTTAAATTTTTTGTATTTCTTTTATTTTACTTTTATTCTTTCTTTAGCTTATTATTTTAATTGTATTGGTGCAGTCATAAAACGGTAATAAACTTTTTTTGAATTTGAATTTGAATTATTTTAAAAGTAATCTTAAATTGTGAAGTATTAAAATAAATTATAAAAAGATATCAAACTATGCACTAGACCGAATTATCAGATATAAGACACGAGTATTAACAAGTTAAAAATATAATTTTATATGAGCAGTCTTTTAAAAAGTAATCAGTTGTAGCACGCAAATACATTTGAAAAATAAAACGTAACACCTCCTTCTACCGTTCGCGTATCCTTACTCTTTACAATATAGCGAAATTTCGCAGTCGGTCACTCTGTAACGGAAGAGTTTTATAAGAGAATGCGACGCAAATCCGATCCATTGAAATAAAATTAAGCGTTGAGTTTAATCTTATATAAATCTAGTCGTTACAAAATTTCTTTGTAAGATGCTGGGAAAGTTTCTTCGGATTCTTTAAGTAGTAAGCTTTGAAAATGATTTTAAAAGTAACTTAAAATGCCAATATTTTTTATTAAAGGATCGTGTTGGATGCCTTCACTGCGGAGTGGAAGAGCATCTGGCTACAAATGCGATAAATATTGGTTCGACCCCTGTCAGGGCAATGAAATGCTTTCATTTCTCAACAGAGTTTATACAAATGAAATAGTAAGTTTCGCTACACAGCATACGCATTATTTCGTATCCGGGCGAGAAGCGATCAACGGAATGTCTCAACACTAAGCTCTCTTTGCCTATCCTTTTATATAAGAAATTACGAAACGCACATATTAGGGTAGGCAAAGGAATCTGGGAACCTAATAATAACGCACTACGTTCCTATTAAGACACTTCCATTCCCAATTTTTTCCCAGTCATTGCGTGTTGAGTGGCAGAACTCAACGCCATGTTTTGCCTCGACACCAGAGGAAAGAAATGGAAATATAAATTTAAGTAAATGTTTCATCTCCTCTAGTGGGGATCGAACCCGCAACGTCGGTTTTACAGTCACACTTTGTGCTCCTGCGCCACGACTGGCCTCAAAATATATAACTGATTTAAATAATAAACTTACTACAAAAAATGATCTTATACTAACCATTAGTAGAAACCTGCCTAGCCCTCGCTAAATCAGCCTTATTGCCGACAAGCACTACAGTCCTGTCCACCGTGAACTGTTCCCTCGCCAAGTAGGAGAGGAGCTCACCAGCTCTTATAAACGAACTTTTGGCGACCACCGAGTAGACCACGACGCAGGCGTGCGGCTCATATGTTGACATACAGTTTTCAACCTATGAAAACAAAATTAATTGAAAAAAAATATGTGGCCGTTGTGGGGCAATAGGGAATGAGTGCTCTTTGATTTTTTTATTGTTTGTGTGTGTGTAATGTGTGTGTGTGTGTCACTCACACATAACATGTGTATTATATATGTGAAACTTAAAACACTTCCGTTCCAAACTTTCCGCCAAATTCTTAAGGCATTCTTTGTTTAATGGCGGAAGTCAACACCGCGCTTTGCTTCTTCACCAGAGCAATAAATTGAAAATATGAAATATTAAAAAAAAACTTATATATATACAATTTTTGATAATACATTCAATTCGAGCTCCAATATACAACAAACATGGAAAGATCTGTCAATAAGTAAACAGAGGCAACAAAAAAATATCCACCATAAATCGATTGAATAAGAGGAGGCGTTAGCAGTATTGTTTTAGACGTTCAATGCCTCCGACCAGACGCTTGTTAGACGACGATAAATAATTTATGATTGGGGATAAAAGGCTGCCTCCATATTGTATCGTTTTAGGTTTATCGTATTATCTCGAGAGGGAAATCAATTTAGAAAGACATTGTTAGTTTAACTAGAAAAAATGTATTTTATCTTTTACACATGACATTTTTTTTCTCATTTCGTTGAAAAAAAATTATCATTGTCTCTGGTAACAAAACGATGTTCGGCGTTGAATTCAGTGACTCAACACGCAGTGTTTCTAAAGTTGAGCTGAAAATGGATTGTCTTAGCAGGTTGGTTTCTACGTAGGTACGTTGTTTTCTTCTATACGTCAGATTGTTACACTACATCTCCGAAACTTTGTGTGCATATTTCAATAAGTTTCTATATATACCAGCTATACTGTATGAATCACATTTAATTATGTTTATTTTGACACTTATTTTCAGACGAGACTATATATGAAAATAACTGTCAAAAAACCTGTTATTTCAAATTTATATTTTTGTGACATTATTGTTTTGGCTTGAGTTTCACAGTTGTAATATAAACTTTGATTTGGAATCAAACCCACAACTATCGTGTTTATAGTCATATAAAATGGAATCTCTATATTTTATTTGTATAAATAAATATATATTTAATACTGACCGACATTTCTGTGCTGGGATGATCAATGAATATAAGCTCCGATTCTTCACCATCTAACAGCACCGATACCGATTTCTCACCAAACTCGTCGTCTGAAATAAAATTTATTCATTTATCCATATAATTATGTGTTAAAATACCATTTTATTTAATATTTTTTTGTGGTATTAATAAATGACAAGTGGTTAAACAAAAAATATTAATATATTAAAATTCAAGGAATTAAAATACGTAGGTAAATATGAAAACATATATCATTTTAATAGAAAAATCATGTTTTCATAGTCTTGAATGTGTTCGTTTAATACAATATAGAACATGCAATATTTTTTTCTAAGACTTATTGAAATAAAATAAATTTATATATAATATAAATTCATGCTTCTTTTCTGTGTTTCTACTTAATCGTTAAACAACATTACTAAATAAAAAGAATACTAATTAAAAAATAAGCTATAACATTTAACTAACTATAGATTTTATACGTGCTATATACAATTCTAGCTTCACGCTTTATCCCAGCCTGGTAGCAATAAAAAAATCTATATGTTTTTTAAATTAAAACGGCACCTGACCTGCAGCGCGACGATTATTCGGAGGTTGGCTCTATTTTCACTAGGGATAATAAATTATTTTCATTTCTTTGCTCGGGTAAGAATACAAAATGCGGAGTTGAGTTCCACAAATCACTGACAACAAAGTCTAAAAAAACTGGACGGGGTGTGGGCGACGGAGTTTGTTAGCGACGTGAATTCTTAACAAAACAAGCACACGTTTTGCAACGATTGGCGGAATTTTACAACCAGATGTATGAATGTGATGACCCCTCAGTCTCAAGTAACAGCGAAAAGCTTAGTCTTGATGTAGCTGATGGAAAAATTAGTATAAAAGAAGTTGAGAGTGCAATACAAATTCTGAAATGTGGTATGGCAGTGGGAGCTGTGGGTTTTCTCCGCTTATCCTTATCTACATATAGCTTTTTTTACTTATGGATGGTTGAAAAATATATTTAGATGCCTTTACTGTAAAAGACCAGTGGGACCTCGTACTACTACTATATGTAGGAAGCAGCGTCAGTAAAATTATATTTAAAAAAAAATAAAAAGAAAAACACATATCAGAAAATAACTTCACAAATTATATACGCATTAAAATAATGTGTTTATTTGAATAAAACTACTATGAGGACTTCACGCTGTATCCCGCACACAGCAGGATAGGCAACGGAACCCAGTGTTAAAACACTCCGTTCTTCATACCGCGTTAAGGCAAAAAATATATATTATTGAGGCCATAGTAACATAGAAAATAGAACATACCTAAATATGAGTACGTATGAGTATGATGTATGGGGTCGGTTCTCACTCGAGGCAATATAATTATTTAAAAAATCTAGTACAATATGTAACGGGGCATAGCGATGACAATATTTTTCCAATAAATAGAAATAAATGAAAGTAGCTAATTAAATAAAATATAGTTGTGTCTGTTGGTTAGTAATAATAGGCAATAATACAATTTAACAACAATGTAATAAAAACATCTTATATTACGCTATTTTTTGTATTTCCCTAATTTTATATTTTCTCTTATTTTTATTTCTCACAGTAAAAAAAAATAATGTACTTTTTTTAAATACATAGAAACAAAAAATATTTTAACACAAATTGAACGTGAAACAATGCATTTTTGTGCGTAGGGTTGAAAATCATATAGGATTAAGTCAAATGGATTGAGAGTGGGTCCATAGTTGACAATGCGCGAGTTTGTTTACCAGAGTTTAGGCAGAATAAATATTTTTTCAATAACGTAGTTTACGTTCTGGTCATACAAGGAAGCATTTGAATATCATATTACAATGAAATATGGATAGTTTTTGGCAAAAAGTCACATTTCACATATGAAAATAGCTGACAGAAAAATTGTAATTTAAAATTTATATTTTTGTGACATTATTATATTGGCTTGAGGATTGCAAAACGTCAATGCACAGCAGATTAATTATTTATAAATTTATATAACTCATACATAACATAAAAATAGAGCGAGGTGCACACAAAGGCTATGACTATCGTCACAAAAGAGTCCACTAGTATTCATAATTAAAACATTAAGAACGTCAGCAAATATACTTAACTAGATCAGTTACTACCTACTATTATATAGGGCATATTATAATGGCATTTTATTATCTTTCTGGAAAATGAAGTAAAGAATACAGAGGATTTTTGTATGGAAGAAGAATTTAATATAACTTTTAGCTTTTGCCAGAATTAGACATACAGAAGAAGTAGAGAATTTCCTGAATGTCATTAAGGAAACGTCATGCCTTTTAAGAAATTAAAAAAATATATATATTTCTCTGAAATCAAGGTTTTTACTGTTACTATTTCAGATTTATTGTTGCCAATAGACCTGAAACAGTGTTAGTAGGCCGAGTGGCACGCCGCCCAGTGATTGCTGACATTACTATCCCATATGATGAAAATCTCGTAAAGGCCGAAAAAGAAAAATTATCTAAATATTTGGACTTAGCCCTATGACTGTGCCGATATTGGTTTCAATCAACAGTTTAATAGCGGAAAGTCAGCTATTATGATGACCAGCATATTAAGAGGTTATCGCTTAGCTGTTGGATCAAGAATTTTTTTACTTGACACGGCGCGTATTGTGAAGAGGTTCCAGTCTCTGAGGCCTAGCCACCGATGGCTTGGACACTTGCTTCACCCAACTTCACGGAAAAGTGTCTTTTTTTAAATATTTTTAAATGTATTTATTTAAAGATTATTATTTAAAATAGTAAAATTTATTTCTCTTATGTAATAAAACCATATATTGTTTTCATATATGACATTTAATATTTTCCGTTAGTTAATTCAATGATTTATTTCATTAATTAACATTCGCCGCCAACACAACAGCCTTTGTTTGACTGTTTCCGTGAATTTGATTTAAATCACACTATGAAATTTACTATTTAAAAAAAATAAGAGCAAAAAGGTAAAAAAACATAACGGTGGGTCCAAAAACTGAATATGAGATATTTTAGCCTCTCTCATCCTACTCTTTTCTATATTAAAATTATCACAGTCAAGGTCAGTCGTGGCGCACGGGCACAAGTGTGACTGTAAACGCGGAAGGTTTTGGGCTCCATCCCCACTCGAGAAAATGAAATATTTATTACTATTTTTGTTGAGTTCCTTCTCTGAACACGCTATGCCCGTAGAATTCAGCGAAAAATGGAGAACGAAATGACTTAACACTAGGTTCCCTCTGCGTGCCCTGCTGCGGGATACAGCGATGAAGATGATTTTTTTACATTAACACGAAAACCTAAAGGCCAAATAATTTGTTCGCTATTCATGTTCTGTAATAATCAATTCGTCACGTTCAGTCACGCTCGCCCACCAATTTTTCCACATCACACAAACGCCTTCGATTATTCGGGCCGTGAACCGTATGTGATAGTCAGAATTGTACATCCGCTTCGTAAATTACATGTTTATTTCAGAAAGGTACAGTTGTGTAAATGTAACGGAATGGTCAGGGATTCGATTTTTTATGTTGTAAGTAAAAGGAAATAAAATGTAGTAAAAGTCTTTCTATTCTTTATATTTCGATCGATCTAAAGTATGTACATTATGAGGTGGGATCTCCGCCTTTCCAACCTTCGATCGATTGAATAGTTGATCGTAGAATGTGATGAACAACAATAGGATACTGCTAGACTCTTTGCAATCGGCAACATTCCAATCGTAATTTAATGATTTTGTTTATATTATTTTTTTATTTTACTTTTAATTGAACTTATTTGTCCGTGTATTTGCGGTAAAAATAAAAAAAATACCATTAATTCAATAATAGTGATTGCAGACAGTCGTAGCATAGAGGCAAAGCGTGTGACTAGACACGCGCCGAAACCGTTGCGGGTACGACTCCCATGCGAGGAAATGAAATATTTTCACTTACATTTACTCTCTCTGGTTAAAAAACATCTCTGCTCTGAAAAATAGTCAATAAGTGGGAAACGGAGTATATTAACATCAAGTTCTCTCTGCTGTATGCGGGATGTATTGTGAAACTAAAATAAAAGATAAATAAAATAAAATAATAACAAATCGGCTTCAACGCCGTGTTTTGTATTGACACCAAAATAACATAACAAATACACACAGACTATCTCCAGATGTCTATACTTAAGTTGGATTTGTAACAATAATTGCGAACTAATTCAGTGAACCGTGCGCCCACATCAAACCCGAATGCCATCAATTACGCCAACCCTGAAACGGCGTGCGCTGCTTTACTGATTCTATCAAGGACGAAACGACGTTTTGATAAGATTTTCTTTAAGCGTCACGCTGTGTGACGTCAAGCGTTATGGGCAAGACGCCCATTACAGAGTGGGCAGAGAGAACCCGGGAAAAAATTTGCCTCGATACTAGAGCGAGGAAATAAATAAAATATTTAATATATGATGAGTGGCATAATAATAATAGTAATAATAAACTCTTTATTGTACACCCCAAAAAAGAAATAACAGAATACAAATATAAGAACATGTACAATAGGCGACCTTATCGCTGAAGTAGCGATTTCTTCCAGGCAACCTTAAGGCGTTGGAAATCGCAAATAAATAAATAGTGAGTAGGGTGTGAACAATACACAATATAGATAATACATAAACATATGGAAAGATAAATACATATATACATACTACTTACATACATACATACATACATACATACATACATACATACAAAATATACAAAATATACAATTTATAAATTAGGTAAGTATATTCATACATACTAACAGTATAAAAAAAAATGCACAAAAAAAGACAGAAAGTGCTGTTTAAGCCGTTTTTTAAAAGCATACTGTCTGACTTTTAAAGTGACGATAGTGGGTTCGATTCCTTCTCAAGATTGTATTATTTTCATTTCGTTGCTATGGAAGGCTATGGAACAGTCAAAGCTCCGCCAACGCGGATGAAAAATAGGGAACACAGTGTTTTAACACTAGGATCCACCTACCTACCCTTAAATTTTACTATATTCAATTTCTTTATCATTAAGTAATCCATATTAAATTTGAAGTCACAACCACTGTACCACAACACCACCAAACACTTAGGCCCTAGTTTCTATCTAAATATTAATACTTCATGTAATATTCCAAGGCGTTTAACGACAACAATCAGTCCACAGTTCACAGTCAATCTCAAGAATACTCAACCTCCTCTAATTGGTGTTCCCATCTTATGAGTAGCGTAGTGTAGTTTATCTTTGATGTGTGTACAATGTATGTATATGTACAATTATATATATATATATATATATATATGTGTTAGCCCCCCCCCACCCCCCCCTACAGATTGTGGGTTCGATTCCCAGTCGAAGAAATTTATTATTTAATATCGCTTTGGTAAGTATGTTAAGCATGGTGTTAGGTCCCGCTACTCAACGCAATGCGTTTAGAATTCGGTGGAAAGTGGGGAATGGAAGTGTCATAGTGGGAACGGAGTGTCTTAATATATGGTTACATCTACCTACCTTGCCCTTTGCGGGATACAGTGTGAAGCCAAAAATAAGTACAAATTCGTTATATTAAAAAGCAGCTTCACGTTTTCTACCGCATAGTATGGTTAGCAGAGAGATCTTAGATATTCTGTTCTTGACTGTTCACCAAGAACGAGGGTTGAAAACAAATTAGTCATTTCTCCGAGTGGAAATCGAACCCCGCTTTGACGACCTCCACAAATGAGGTATGTATTTTTACATATATATTTAACCTAATTTGTGGAGGTATTAAAATTCGTTGTTTAAAATATATAAATGCACTATAAATAACTTACATATAAATATCCAATTACGACCTGACTTTATATATTAATATTTCAAATTGAATATTAAAAAACCATCAGATTTTATAGTAGTATCTACAAATTATTCAAAATAATAAAACTTTACAGAAATCGTGAATTTATATAACGGTTTGAACTTTCAAAATCCACCTCTTACCTTATAAAATGCTTTTAAAGCGGAATATATCAAAAGGGCGTACAAGTATTCAAAAGTGTAGTCCACGCGTTGAGTGGAGTGAGCTCTGGCACTGGCTTCCACCGCTAATTGGTGCTCTTGGAAATAATGATATACTTGGAGGGGCATCGGTTGTATAAGAAAGTATGTTTTAAAATTATATAAATGTAAAGGCTGGTGTGGCGCAGCCCAGTGTCTGTGTGTAAGCGCGGCGATAGTGGGTTTGATTCAGATTCGGATGATTTGAATTATTTTTGTTTTATTTCTGGTAGTTCTGGTAGTTCCGTCACTCATGTCTGTCTTCACTTGCTTACCCTGCTATATGCGAGATAAAAGTATGAAGAAAAAAAACTTAGTAGATCTTTAAAATGAGTGGGAACGCACTCAATTAGTTAAAAATTGTGAGAATGGAAAAAATATCTATATGAGAACCATTACCTAAAATTATCTATCTGCATTTTACCTACACAACATTTTCTATAGTCATGTTTCTCATTTTACAAAAAAAAAAAACTTAAATAAAAACAGAAAAAAAAACATTTTATTCATTCTGTATATTCATGCTCGAAAATATTCATTATTTCTATGAAAGACATTTCTATTTGGTGGCATTTACTTCGCTGTATTTTGTACGCTTCGTCTACTGTATTGTATAGTAAAGTTCACTCAATTTAAAAAATCTTTTGTGGATCAGTTAACAGGCAAGCGAACAGCGACGTCTACCTTACAGTACTGTGTGTGGCACTATTGACATATAACGCAATGACTTTAGGTTGAAATCTAAGCCAGTTTTCATGGTGGGTTGTAATATAGATGTTGTATCTATAATATACTTTAAGTGATCAACAACGCACAGACGGAATTACAGGCAGTTGGATCTGGAATGTTGTAATTTGGCATGTGGGTCAATCCCGGAGTATAGAAGAGGCCTAAGAGAGATTTTTTGGAAATTTCTAAAAACTAGGACAAATTAAAGATAAGATACATTTCATAACATATACTACAAAAAATCCTTAAAAAGGACCTTTATACTTCTATTGAAGTTACATATGAAAAAAAAAACACATAAATACTGAGAAAATTTTGTAAATCCATGTAACGCTTCAACAAATTTCTTTATATGAAACGTGACGAAGCATTAGTACTAGCAGTTATTTTATTTTTTCACATGATTGACGCTAAAATATTGTTCAATATACTCGAAATATGGGTCTATTGTTGCTTTGCTTATAATAATACACAGCGTGTGGTAGTGGCACAGTGAGATGATCCTGACTGAGCTTGACTTTCGTGGATTCAAATCGAATCAAAGTGGTTTGGTGGATCCTATTCCTACTCAGTTGAATCACCTATATGTAATTTATTCTTATTTACCCCACAGTATGTACAGTGAGGCAAAAATCGGCGTTAAGTTCTACCACTCAACAAGCAATAATACGTATTGAAGATGCAAGTGTGAGTTTAAAAATAAGTAAAAAAAATACGTTATAACTTTGTACCAGGAAACAAAAAAAAAGTTTTACAGTATCTTCTACATACTAAAATCAGCTTCACGCTGTATCCCGCACACTGCAGGGTCTTCAAAGGGAACCTAGTGTTAAGTAACTCCGTTACCCACTTTCCGCCGAGTTCTAGAGGCATTGCGTGTTGAGTGGCGGACACCAGAGGGAAGAAATGAAAATATAAATTTAAATAAATAATTAATTTCCTCGAGTGAGGATCGAACTCACAACCTGTCGACTTTACAGTCACACTTTGTGCCCCAGCGCACGACCGGCTTCTAAAAATTTAAGGCCGGAATAAAATATAAGTACTAATAATACTAATATTATTATTAAGTAACATAAACACCCATTCTTTACCTAAGCTCAGTTTTTTTCCTTCATTAATTGGGTTGTTCTTAAAAAAATCTTAATCAACTTCAACTTGTTGAAACTAATGAGGCTTCCTTTTTGCCCTTTTTGTTTGACTGTAGTTTTTTCTTTCTTTTTATTTTGTTCTTTTACTTTTTTATGGAAAATAAGAATCACATTAAAGACCTATTGTGATCGTAACGCAATGGTTGGATTCCCACTAACCAATATCAAAAGTGCAAAGTGGGAAACGGAATGTCTTGATATTAGGTTCCTTCTTCCTACCTTACGATATACGATATACAGCGTGGACGTTTTTATTATTTATTTTTTTTATTTATTTAATTGAGGCCAGTCGTGGTGCAGTGACAAGTGGGTGGCTGTAAGCGCGACTATTTGTCGGTTTCATCCGTAGTCGAGGAAATGAAATTTTAATGAATTATGAAAATTTACATTTTCATTTCTTCGTTCTGGTGTTTAAAGCAATGTCGCGGCGATAAGTTGCGCCACTTAACACGCAATCCCTGCAGAACTCAGCGTAAGAAGGGCGGAATCTCTTAGCACTACGTTCACCCTGCCTATCCTGTACAGTGTGTACTGTGAGAGGGATACAGAGTGATTTTATTTGATAAAAACAATGAAATTATTGAATTTCAACTACATATCTCTGCGAAACTAACTTGCTGCTATTTACTTTCATAAAATTATTTTTATACATCTCCCTTTATCTTTTATTACGATCTAATATAATACAAAATTCCTTATTATAATTCACAAAGCCTAAGTTATGGCCGTCTCGTAATAGATGAGTACGTTATCCGGGTTTCAGTTACAGTCCCTTTGTAGCCTTTGCCTTTCAAATACCGTAGGAAATCCCTGGGCGATATGATGAATTGAGTACAAAAACCGTCGTCTATGCCTTACATTATTAACTTAGGTGAAATATATATATATATATATATATAATGTATAATTTTCGAGATATGTATTTTATACTGTTTGATTTGTATTTGTTATTTGTACTACATTTTGCGACATTTATTACTACTCTGTTCTTCCTTTACCTGAAAAGAAACTTCGTTAGTTGGACGGAAAATAAAAAACATTGTGACAGTGTGGAAAATCACAACGTAATACAATAAATATACTAATGCATCGTAGTGGTGTAACGTGCATTTTGAGAGGTAAAAGGACAAATCTGTGTAAACCTGTTCTTGTAGAAATTTTGAGAAATTCTTTATTAGGCTCCCTTACGCTCCCTAATATACAAGAAAATTTCAAGTTTCCAAGTCCAGTAGTTCCGTCTGTGCGTTATCTGTCAATCACTTAGTAACAAAGAGTTTTCCATATATATAAAGTATTTATACATATATAAAACTCTTTCGTATTCTTTCTTTTTCAGATTTCGGATAGAGAAATTCAATTAAAGGTGTTATTATTGTTACAAAAATTTTATAGCCCGACGCCTCTTTTAATTAATGATCCTAATTATACTTAATGATAAATGATTATAAAAAATAAAAAAATCACACTTTTTGAATAAAAATATAAAAAAGACAAATAACATAACATATACATACTTTTTAGGTACATTTAGAACAAAAAGTAAAAAAAAAACCAATACTACAACTGAAATACAAACTACTTGTGTAACATTCAAAAAGTAAGTGAACTTACCGCGTTTGACTTCACCAGATAGCAAGTAAAAAGAAGTAGTTTTATTTACAAAAGAGCATTAGCCAGCCACATACAACTATTGTTCTACTGGACATATTAAGCTTTGAATAGCACGTTAAATTCCCTTAGCATATGTCTACCTTATTTTTGTAAATTTAAAGTAAAAAAAAGACAGAAAAAATGTTCATGAATAATTTTTTCTCTTAACGACCTAAATTGCTCCGAGTGGGAATCGAACCCACAACGCCCTGCGTTACGTAAACACCCTTAGTAATTAGCTTCTCATTGCATTGTATGGCGAAAGTTGGTGGTTTTCTATCCGATGCAAATAAAATAATCTTTACATGAAATAACAAACATATTAATATATAAAATTATTCCTAAGGTAGATAAATGCAATTTTTCAGTATTGTTTAGGAATTTAACAATAAGTTTGCACGTATATAAGCGAATTTTCAATCTTACCATACGAATAGTGCTTTCTAACATAACAAATTCTCTTATGTGTTCTTATCTTATAGCTAGTCGTAGCTAGAAAGCGAATTACAGCCTGAATTAGCCTTTCTGCCCTAGTTTCTAGATCCAGTGGATTAGAGTAGAGTATATTTCTTAATCCATTAAATCTAAAATGGTTAATCTACTTACAATTACTTATAAAAGTTAACTAAAAATAGGTAAAATTTGTTTATTTTTTACCTAATTCACTGATAAATTCCTGTTTCCTTATTAAATAGGTATCTCCTTTCATCTTTTCGAAAAATTTAGAAAATTTTAGAGGTAGAAGAGTAGTGAGGCAAAGTTAGTAACAAGAATTTAACAGAATATTAAAAATATGTAGTCGTTATTATTATTATTATTATTTTTTAATTCTCTGGATCTGGATCTACTACTAAATTAGTTATTATGTTTTATTCGTCTATGGTAATGTGTAAATTATTTCTCCGTTTTCTATCTCCATCCATAGGTAATCTAGATCAAACACTAAAACACCATTTCAAAAATACCTAAATAAATATTTACATTTTAATACAAGCTAAACAGATGTTTTGTTTCAAGATAATTTTTTATTTTACAAACAAAAATTTTTTTTGCTAAATATTCTGGGGTACCAGACTATGGGAGTAGGGTGGCCATGTTCCACTCGTCTCCATCCTACTTTGGTTTATACTACAAGGGCTTGTAGTATAAACCAAAGTCGTTTTTCACCGATATACGCTTCAATCTAGAAATCGATTTCTCAACCAAATTATGGCATAATATAAAGTAGAAAAAAAGAAAAAAAGATACGGCACTAAAGGTACAGTATTTGTATTTAATTAGAGAAAGACTTACGAATAACAGAATTAAAGAAGAAAAGCTACTAAAATTTGATATATATATATATATTTTATATTTGAAAATGATTTGGTTCCAAAAGGCCATCGTAGCGCATTGGTACAGCGTAATAACTGTGTGTGGGGTAAGTTGAATTCCCACTCGAGGGAATGAATAATTTTCATTTTTTCGCTTTGGCAACAAGACAAAGCACGGTATTGAATTTAGCAGCTCAACACGCTATGAATTGGAAAGCGGAGAACAGAGTATCTTGATACTAACGTATTTTTAAATCACTCTGACATTGATCTTGAGATCCCTCTAGAGACCTATCTGTGAGTTAAGAGCGATTTATAATTTATAAATGACCTAAGTTTTCTTTGCCTACCCTCCTATAAAGGAAAAAATGTGAAGTACTTTTTTTTAAATATTAATAGTAGTTGAACAGTTCCTACTTAAATACGAAAATGTGGAAATTAACCAGTTTTATCTCATAATCCTTTCAAAGTAGAACAAATTTGTTTAGTTGAGTAAGCGTTGACTGTTAAGGAGCTTTGAACAAGTTTCTATTTACAAAGTCTTGTTCGTGGCTTCAAATTATGCTTGCCT
The DNA here is from genome assembly GCA_030704555.1 of Heliconius charithonia. Lineage (NCBI taxonomy): Eukaryota > Metazoa > Arthropoda > Insecta > Lepidoptera > Nymphalidae > Heliconius > Heliconius charithonia. The sequence goes on from CM060819.1 coordinate 16,300,255, forward strand.
GATATTATGTACACATTGTTATGATTTAATATGAAAAAAAATATATAGCTTTAATATCAATAATTTATTATAATGTCTTAATGGGTGTGGAGCGTCTTAGCACTAGGTACCTAGGTTCCCCTGTGGGTTACGCTGCCTACTCTGCTATGTGAGAATACAGCGTGAAGCAAAAAGATATATACAAAAATTGTTAATAGAATTGGTATAGCACTTATCGTTCGGTAATGGGTTCAATTAATCTCAATGTTCTTCTTAGCTATTATGACCTTACAAATAAATAATATGCGAATATTATTAAGTTTCAAATTACAAATGTATGAACGAGATATTATATAAAATGGTTGGTGTCTAATTTTAAACCTAAAAGTGCAGGATATGCTACCGGTATCAGATAATTCACTTTCTACTCGCCCACCTTGTCGAGTGTAATATAATTACTACACGAAGTAACGCGGTATTTAGATGGCGTGTTTGGAGGAAACGTGCTATAGATTTTTAGTTAGATTTTCAACAAATTTTACTTTAATAACTGTATTTAAGGATGTATCGTATTTTTATGCGATAATCGTTCTAAAATAAGTTGAATGTTTAAATATCTTATTTTCTTTTTACTTTTTATTAATTAAATGAATATGTAATTGTAGAATTGCTCGTGAGCTTGACAAAATATTACAAATTATATTTAACTTTGTATATTATACGTATATTTTGTTGTGTTGTTGTAGTTGTCAATTAAACAACATTGAGGCTAGTGCGGGATACAGCGTGAAGCTAAAAAAATCAACTTCATATAGTCAATACTATTATGCAGATTAAAATACGATTAAGTAAAACAATGAAAAAAAAAACTAAGTTATTTGCAAGAACAATAGTTCAAATTGTTTGAACAATAAGTAGAGTAAATATGTGTGTTTACTTTTCAGTACAATAAACGTGTTTAAAAGTGAAAAGCAACAATGGTTTTTGTAAACTGAGTGCGGTTAATGAAATATTAAAAGGAGCTTTATTTGGTGTTTTATTCTCAATGCCAGTAAAATTATACGGGAACGTCATTTAAGTATTTCCTTAAAGCAAAGCAAAGTTTAGAACAAAATATTATAGCATTTTATTGAATATTGAACGATGGAAGGTTTACTCGCAGCAACCCCTACCAGCCCTTACGAGGGCTGCAGTATTTCCTCCGCCACGTGCAATTTGCTAAAGCGCACTGCTAGGACGTTCCCCCGCGGTGACATGCACCAGTGCGTCATCGCTGGTGTATCAAGTGGTGACGAGTGCAGCGTTGAGAACCGCCACCCTACACGCCATGTCCGGAACGGCGGGAGGTGGAGGACGGAGCTACAAGTAGCTACGTGGAATGTTAGAGGAGGGATGGAAAAAAAGATTAATGAATTATTAGATGTGAGATTTGTATGTTATTTGTGTGACAGACCAAGCAAAAGGGCAAGCTTTCTGGGGATGTCAAGGTGTACGCGTGTTATTATTGTCCTCTTGGTTAGTACGTGCAGCGGTTGAATACAAAGTGATCAACCTGACACTAATATAGGTTCTCTTCAAGCTGGATCACAAGAGTATTCTTGTTAGCTATATGCCAGTATCCTCAGCTCCAATGGGCTAACTCGAGGAGTTTCGGGAGAGTATTAGGGATGATGATTCTAGATAGTGTTAGAAGGAATGAAAAAATAAAAATACATGGTGATTTGGACGGATGGTTTGAAACTGCGCAAAGCGGTTACGAGGAAGTGCTAGGCAAACATGATGTTTGACCACAAACAAATTCACATGTATACATGGGAGCGAACGGAAGGGAAAATGATGATTGATTTATTTATAGTGGATCGGCGTATTCGTAGGAGGCCAGTCGTGGCGCAGGGGCACAAAGTGTAACTGTAAAATCGTCTGGTTGTTGATTCGATCCTCACTCGAGGAGATGAAATATTTATTTAAATATATTTTTCCATTTTTTCGCTCTGGTGTTGAGGCTAAGCGCGGGGTTGAGTTCTGACACTCAACACGTAATGCCACCGTTCGGCGAAAGGTGGGGAACGTAGTGTTTTAACACTAAGTTCCCTTTGCCTACCCTGCTGTGTGCGGAATACAGCTTGGAGCTGTAATATAACAATAAATATAATATACCAAAAAATTTAAGCGGGCGAAGCTGTATGTAGGCGCAAATAAGAAATTTACGCTGTATCGTACTCTCTTGTTCTTTTAATTTATACAATCTCTTAATAAACTATTTTGATATCCTTTTTTATAAGAACCTGTTGCGTTATCATTATATTGTTTAATTTGCTTTGTACGAAGTCTCAGGTCAATCAGTGGAGTGAATATGCATAAAGCATAATGTACGTTGGAACTAGATTTAATTACACACAGTGAGGGGGAAAGTCCCTTACTATAATCTCATTTATAAATAACTATAGTAAATGATCTCGGTAGAATAATATGCAGCTAACTATATAAATTTATTATATAAGACTGATGGTTATAGCAAGTTCAAATCCGTAAAGGGATAAACTCTTTAATTTTCTATACGTAATCGTTCTTATTCAAACTACGTTACTGCTATTTTACAATTGTTTCAAATGATTATAACATAACGTACAAATGAAAATCTTTTTTTACTACTCTGTAAAAGTGTCATTTTTTTAGCTTTACGTTGTAGCTTCATTTCAGAGGGAACAGAGAACCTAGTGCTAAGTCACTTAGTTATATTTCCATTCCCCACTTTTCGCCGAATTCTGGAGGCATTGCACGTTAACTGGCGAAACTTACGCCGCGCTTAGCATCGTTACGAGAGCGAGAAAATATTAAATATTGCATTTCCTCGAGTGGGAATCGAACCCACAGCTAGTCGCGTTTATAGTCGTAGGCTTGCCCCTGGTTCACTACTGGCCTCGAAAGAAACATGTACATAAAATAAAAGAGTGCACAATGCCACCAGAACAGTATTTAAATACAAAAAAAATCACTAACCAAAAAAAAAATAAAGGAACTATAAGGACGTTTATTTAGCTTCATACTATATACGATATACAGCAGGGTAGGCAGAAAGAACCTAGTGTTAATACACTCCGTTTCCCAAACAAAAATCTACTTTTTACATCCCATAACCTCACATATTTCACATTGTGAAAGCTCTATAGAAGACGGTTGGCAGTGATGAGACAGCACTTGTCCGTGACTTGGCAGTTCTGTATCCGAGCCAGTCGTGATTAAGCACATTGACACACAAAGCTAAGTGGCTCGCAACTTCTGCCAAGAATACTTTATGCCTGTCTGCACTAGTTTCCATAAATACATTATTATTGTAGAGTTTTTTATAAGATTTATTTTATCGAAAAAAAAATATATATTGGCTATGGCATTTTTTCAGTTACGTCTGTTAATTTTTTTTTTTTTTTGATTTTCATATTAATACGCACCACTACGGATATATTAAAATATTTGTCAAAAAAACAGTTTTACGCTTCTTTCCGCACAACAGAGACATATTTCAAGACATTACATATTAAGGAATGGAACACAATGTCGCGTTGAATCTACAAGAGCAGAGAAATTAAAATAATTTTAATATATTATAATATTCATTCGGGCATCGAGTTCACAACTATTGCGCTCATAGTCATACACTGCGTGCGACTGCGCCACGACGGCATCTTATTTTTTTTTATCAGTTTCACACTGTATTCCGCGCACGGCAGGGTAGGCATAGGGAACCCACTTTACCCGAATTCTGGAGCCATTGCATGATGAGTAGCGGAACTCAATGCCGCGCTTTTGCCTCGACATCATCGAAGAAATTAAAATATAAATTTAAATAAATATTTTACTAGTGGGGATCAAACCCTGAGCCACAGCTGACCTCTTAATTTCTTAAAAGGTTCTAAAATAACTTTTATATCTTTTAAATAACTTTTATATGCTTCGCAAACATATAAAAAACAGCCTTCAGGTGTCATCGTTAATTAACTTACTTTCTGCGGCGTTCTGGTGAACACATTTTCCTCGCCAATGGCACTTTTAACCTCTACCGCTGACTTCACAATCCATTACCGTTATTGGAATATTCAGTTCATTTATTAGCAAAATAGGGGATAAAATAACAAAAAATACAGTTTTTTTAGGTTAGCTGTTTTTTTCTCGTTTTTTATATTCAGATAATACGTAGGTGTAAAGTAGAGTATATATTTATTTAAATATTTTTTATCAAGTTCAGGCCCGCTATAGGAGTTTGTGTTTTCAGTGAGATAGTAACGAATCAGTGTCTGCCTGTAATTGTGATGGTTGTAGGTTGGATTTGTACGTGAAAAATATTTAATTTTAATTTCGCCTGTGCGGTAATACAAAATTCGGCATTGATTTCCGTCACTCAATATGCATTGTATAAATACTGAGTGTCTTGGCACCAGGTTGATATGCGAGAAAAATGTGAATCTTTTTTTTTAGTTTCACGGTGTACCCTCTACTACCCCTTACCCTGTGTAAGTTAGGCAAAGGGAATCTAGGAATCTACTGTTAAGACACTTCTGTTTCCAGTTTTCCAACAAATTCTGGAGCGCAAGTTCTCCCACGCTTATGCGCCACGACTGGCGTCAATCTATTATTTTTTATTAAGTAACTAGTCGCCGCCGAACCTACATAGATATCAAATTGTAATTTTCTAAGTCTAATAATTTCATCTGTGCGTTGTCTATCAGTCACTCAGTAACGGAAGAGTTTTGTACGATTACCTCCTCTATATACATATATACATATAAATGATGTAGGGAGGACACGCACAAGCGTAAGGGTCCTCCCAAAGGCATGTCTGAAGTGCTTGATAAATGTGGAGGAAGCAAAGGAGATATATTGACAGTATAAACCTCTCTGCCTTTCTATCCATAGACAATTAAAGTCAGTAATAGACATAAATTAATTATAACTCATATATTTATATATGTACAATATATATTATAATAACTTTCTTATAAATATTTCTATTATTTAAAAAGTATAGTTATATAAATCAAAGGAGCTCAAAATAAAATTACGGCGTTACCATATCAAGTTTCACTGGTGTGTTTCCTACAAAGTCTCATATAAGTTCAAAATGCTCAAGAGGACTGATAACAAAAAAATTTAACTACCCAAATCTACAAGTACTGGTTAAACAGTACCATTAAAATAAATATTTTTGACTATTATAATAATATAAACTCTAACAAAACTACAAAACTAAGGGAAATATAAAACTAACCAAACTGACCCTAAAATATTATTTATACAATACAGCTGTAAACATCGAAGCTAAGTTTATATGGAACCGGAACGTAGCATCAAATTCACTATAAGACTACCCTTCAACCCTTTCATCCATTTCACAAACCAATATATATACATTAATTTTTTACATGACCATGACTCGCAAATCGTACTTCAACGCCGTTATACGTGAGTGGATCGAGTAACCGGAAGTTATTGATATTGGGCGAATAAGGAAATTGTTTCCGTGAACACTTCAGTTATATAGTTGAAGCAATTGGACGTTTGTATATCTATTTCCTAAATGTATTGGATTTAAATTAATAAAAATATTTTTGCGTTAAACTTTTGACCTTTTGATAGCTAGATTCACTAAAAAATATTATCGTTTACACTTTAAGTAAGTGGACTCGTTGTGGGTTTGGTTCGCTCTCGAGGAAATGAAATATTGAGTATTTTCACTTCATTGTTTTGGTAACGAGGCACGGCGCGGCGTTGAGTTAGTATAATTTGAACTATTAAATATATATTGAGGCCAGTCGTGGCGCAGTGGCACAAAGTGTGATTGTAAAACCGACTGGTTGTGGGTTCGATCCCCACTCGAGGAGATGAAATATTTACTTAAATTTATATTTCCATTTCTTCGCTCTGGTGTCGAGGCAAAGTGCGGCGTTGAGTTCTGCCACCCAACACGCAATGCCTCCAAAATTCGGCAGAAAGTGGGGAACGGAGTGTCTTACTCTAGGTTCCCTCTGCCTACCCTGCTGTGTGCGGGATATAGCGTGAAGCTAATTTAATTTTATTTTTTTTAAATATATATTATATATGTATGTATGTATGTATTTTGTAACTTATATAAATATATAAAAAAAGAAACAAGAATACTGAGTATTTTCTTCATCACAACAAATAAGTAACGACCGTGACCGAGCTCAGCGTCCACTTATTTCCGAATAACTGAAACAAGCACTAATAAGATAGACCTTTTATCCTAATATATTTCATTAAGAGTTCTTTGAAATAACAATCGTTACCGGAATTAAGTTATTCGATATTTCCAAATTATAGGAAGCTCACTTTACTGTACATTTTTTGTTGCTATAGAATCGGCTTCACGCTATATTCCCCGGACAGAGCGGGTTAAGCAGAGGGAACCTAGTGTTAGAACACTTCCTTTCCCATTGTCTGCCGAATTGTGGAGACTACGCGCTGATTGGTGGAACTTTGCCTCGATACCAAAGCGAAGAATGAATTTGACATTTTGACCATTTATAACTTTTAAGCTTACACTTTCATAAAATATAATAATAATTGTATATAAGTATTCAAAGTGGTAAAACCAATATAATTAAAAAAAATGATACTATGCAACTTCAAATCCACACAAAAGAAGTTTGTAGACCAACCTTCGATAAATAAATACCTATATACAGGGAAAGCTCCACCAGATACCACACTGGAACGGACTTCCATATGGGAATAGAAAGTTTATTTGTAAAAAAATAGTCTAAACTTTACTAAGCTTACAACTATAGAGAGATTTGTGCAAACTTTTGTTGATATGAACTATGGATTATTGGTATTATGACTTTTTTCATGAAATTTATTAAAATATTGCTTAGAGGTGCAATGTCTTGTCAAACGCGACGGTTGTGGACTCGATTCCCCATCTTGAGAATGAACGGTAGGTAGGAAAGCACGGCGTTGAGTTCCGCCAACTGCCATTCTAAGCCAGCACTCTCAACCCACATGAAAAAATCTGTAAGCCAGCCTTCGATAAATAGATATCTCTGCAGGAAAAGAACACACTGGATCGAACTATCAAAAAAGAATAGATAGTTTATTTGTAAAAAAATACTCTATAAATTCGATATCTAAATAAAAAAAAGTGTTTGTTTTTTCATAATACCATTTTGTTTATATCAACAAAATTTTGTAACAGAGTATTTTTTTACAAATCATATGGATATGGATGACTTTTTTCACTAAATTTATAAAAATATTGCGTAGAGATGCAATGGTGCAAGGTCTAGTCAAACGCAATACTTGTGGATTTGATTAGCAATCACGGGAACGTATTACTTTTGTTTCCTCTCTCTGATAACAAACAAGATAAAGCGCGGCGTTGAGTTCCACGGACCACCATCCATTACCAATCCTTCGTTCCTTCGTTCCTTCGTTAGCCAGCCAGTCAGCCATAAATAAATATCTACAGAAATATAACACACTGGGTGAACCTTCCATATGGGAGTCGAAAGTTTATTTGTAAAAAAACACTCGACAGGTTGAATTTTTGCTAAGCTTTCAACTGTATAGAGATTCATATAAGCCTTTGTTGATTGATATGAACAATGGATAAGTGGCAGGACTATATACTCAAAATATAATACGTGTACATAAATTTTACTTAAATTAAATAAAAAAAAATAATCAGTTTCACGCTGTATCCCGCAAACAGCAGGGTAGGCAGAAGGAGTGTTAAGACCCCACTTTTCGTCGAGTTCTGGAAGCATTGTGTGTTGAATGGCAGAACTCAACCCATCAAATGGAAATATAAACTTAAATAAATATTTATTTATATTAAGTTCTCTCTGCCTACCATGATGTGTTGATACAGCGTGACGCTGACAAAAAAAAACAAAAAAAAACATTTTAAAATTTTACGAAAGAGACACATTTATGTACTATTTTTATATTTTACATAAAAGCTTACTTTAAAAAGATATACATTTTATCCTCAGCTTTGAATTTATGTATGTTCAAACCATTACAAAATCAACTTTAGATTGAGCACTTAGAATCGCTTTTCGCTTGGCAAATCTGCGATCGATACCATCTTTGAATCTCAGATGACAGAACTGGACGATAATCGGCCCAGCGTCGAAATTGTATTTTATAGGCGAAAACGGGAATAATGGTGCGAACGTTAAATACTTCTCTTACAACATACTACATTTTAAATACTTTTGTTTTATACAGCTACACGTTGTACCTGTACATAAAAGGGTAGGCTGAAATACCCTAGTGTTAAGACACTCTGTTCCCACTTAATTTTTCGAGTAGTGTTGAGGTAGGAAAGTGCGAGAAAATAACAATAATTTATCCCCAGCCAGAATCGAACCTATGACTGCTATGTTTACGTTTGTAAAATAAATCTGAATATATGTATATGTATCTAAACTGAAACAATCGTAGTGCAACGTCTAGTCAGACGATATTTATATTTACCTTTACCACACATTACCTCGCAGTAAATATTTTCAATTTAAAAGCCTCTTATATGTATTGGACTGTGCAATCCTAATTTCAATTTAATGTTTCTCGGTGTCTGCACACCTCTTTCGCCTCGTCCACTGCTATCTACCTACCTACCTTACTACCTACATACAGATGTTTGTTATTATTATAATTTTTGACTATATACTTAACAATTATAATTGATATTAGGTTCCATTTGCCTACTCTGCTATATACAGAGTAAAACTAAAAAATATATATAAATAACTTCTTACAAAATCTTTGTGCCTTCTATTATGATGACGGCCACTACGACATTGATAGGAAATGTCATTTGAGCCTACACAAACAAGTCAAGAGCACGCCTATATTATATTACTTAGCGACGTCAATTTTGCTAAAATAAGTTTCTATCCAAAATGTAAATGATAAGGTCTTTTATTCACTGTATCCTGCTTATAATTGAGTAGGTAGAAGGAACCTAATGTTAAGACACTCCGTTCCTCACACTCACGCACTTTGAGTGACAGTATTTCACTTTGCCGCGCTTTGTCTCATTATCTCATCGAGAAAATGAAATAATTCATTCCCTCGAACTTTCGTATCGCATTAACAGTCAGACGTTGTTAATAATGTATAATTTTAGTAATTTTTACACATTTTAAAATAATATAAAAAAAACACGTATATGTGATATATTTATATATACTTCAATATATTTGGATATTCGGAAATACATTTTAGAAAACGTCGTAGCCCGGTGTGGGGAACAGAAGCGCCTTAATGGGAAATAGAGTGTGTTAAAACTAGGTTTCCTGGTTCCTTCTGCCTATCTTACTACGTGCAGAATATAGCGTGATGTTAGCTTAATAAAAGGCGATGTTCCAAACCTTTTCGTACATCAAATTCTGTGAACACAGACTACTAATACTGTAAAGTATTTGACACGTTACATCGGATTTTCTTAAATGTACGAGTATTATCAAATATCAAAATACTTATTTATATAGCTTCATTTAATAAATCAAAAGTTTATTTGCAATATTTTTTTAGCGTCACGCTGTATCCAGCAACCAGAAGGGTCGGCAGCGGTAACCTGGTGTTAATAAATACATTTCGTCCTCAATTTTCCGCATACCGCGGTGTTAAGTTCCACCTGCCTAGGTGGAACTCAACACCGCGCTTCGTCTCGACACCAGAGCGAAGAAAATGGAATTTTTTTTTGAAGATTTTTTTGCTTACAGTCATTCTTTGCTACGACTGACCTCATATAATTGTAATATTTATTTCTAATCATTTAACCCTACAGTGTGGTGGAGCAGTGGCTTAAGAAAGACTTTGCGGAAAATTCGAATTTAAATTATTTAATTTTTTCAATCTAACAAAAAAAAGTTTGGCATTCATCTCAAATTCATGCGGAAAGTTAAGGACGGAGTGCCTTAACACTAGGACCCCCATCATCCTCGGACAAAATATGCGAGAAAATAAAACTTAAAAGAATATTTTTTACCAAACCAGACATCATTGTCATAATCAATCAAAATATGCTGAGAAAACAGTTAAACTGCTGTTTTAATTTCCAAATTACATAATATAAAAATCCATTTTTACCTTGACCAAATTCTGAATGTCAAATTAATTTTATATCTATAGCGCATAACAAATTTAATATACGAGTGATGAGAAATTGTCGCGGCATGAGCTCTACAATTGAATCAACTTTAATTAAATATACATATTTAATTTACAAAGTAAATTCTGCTATCTATTTAATTTGCAATCAATTTTGATTATTATATCCACATAGTATTCGTTTTATGCCCCATGTTATAAACTTGATGTTAGTAGTTACTACAAGTCTATTCAGTATATTCATATATAAATAATATTACGTAATTATATGTACTACAATAAAGAAATAAAGTATATTGTTGAATTGAGACAGCGATTGTTAACTGTGAGCGTGATAGTCGTAGGTTCAATCCTCACTTGAGGGATTCATTATTTTTATTTTTACGATCTAACAAGAGTTTTTTTTTTTCAAGTTAAATTCTACCAAGATTAGAGATACCAATAGACGACATCTCATAACTTTTACTGTAACACAAAATTATATCACCCAAAAATTTTCCATACATTTTCTTAGAAAACATTGAAGTATAATATAATAACGAAAGCCCTCTACAAATTCCCTGTAGGCGTACTATTAATAGAAAGTTCACGTCGCTTAACAGGGACTTATCCTCAAATTTGCTCTAACAGCTCCTGGATATTACGTAAGTGATGCTTTAACAGCCTACGTACAAGAAACATTTTCATTTTGTTATAGCAATCAGAGCCACGTTGTATTGAAATTAGCTGCTAGCTTGAGGCTTCGCCCGCTTGAATAATTATTTTTTTAATAAACTGGATTACTTTCACGGTTTTATATGTTTATACTTATAGCAAGTTCTAGTATGAAAGTTTGAATTCGTTGGGTTATATTATCTTTTTTCATTATTTTAGAAACAAAAAATCTACTGATTTAAATCTATGTTGTGATACTTGATTCTTACTTATATATTATAATATCTACATATATTTGTTCCATAAAGTAATTTTTATTTGTCAGGTTCATTATGATTTTAAAACCGTTAAATGTACTACTGTACTGTATTATAGTAAATTATTCTTGCGTACTCGTGAGGCCATTCGTGTCACAGGGGCATAAGCGTGCGATTATAAACTCGACGGGTTGTAAGTTCGATTTCCACTCGAGGAAATGGATAATTTTTAAAATAGCTCTGGTAACTCAACACAACACACTATGCCTCTAGAATACAGAAGGGACGGAAGTGCCTTAATGAGAACAGAGTGTCTTAATACTAGGTCCTAAACCATCCATACTGTTTCCTCTACTTTCCCTACTATTACCGGGATACAGTGTGAAGCTTAAAATTATATAATAAGTATTATGCTAAGGATACGCGATAAAATAAATCATTCATACGAAACATATAGAGAAGAAGAATAGAAAAATATAACCTAATCTGCGTAATGGCATATTTTTGAAGAAGCTGGTATGTTTATTTGCTATGGAAACGACGTATAAAGACGGAGAAACAATTTATATGAAAATGTTTAATATTCACAATTAATATAAATTCTTTACATTTCTAGTCTAGTCGTACTCATTTTGAATAAAATATTATTCTACTTACAGGTAAATTCACTAACACGTGTAACAAAATAAAAAAAAATGGTTTTAAAAAAAAATTACTGTTTAAGTATATTTCTAATTCGAAAATTAATATAATCACAATCATTTGCATATTAAAATAACTAAAATTAATTTGATAAGTCCCAAAATACTTTTTTAATAAGCAAAATGGGAAAAGGCAGCTTCTTGTTAGTTTAGTTAGGTTAGCAATAATATTACAAATACAAACTACAAACTATCAAAATAACATTTTAGCAAATCCAATTACCTGTTTATCTTATTTAGATGGAAACGCGAGGCGAAAATCGGAGGAGATTTCGGAAAATCGGGGACATTATTTAATACCTATTAAATATAATTAATAGTAGATCCAGTTTTCAAAGACAAAAATAGAGTAAATTTTATTATAAAAATTATTAATTTTAATTTTAATACCTATGTTCTAGCACAGATTAAAAATAACCACAAAGTAAACACTTAAAGCGTAGCATAAATTGAAACGTGCGACATGCTCACAATTTAATTTTACGGCAACAAAATAATAATTACGAAAAATGTATTATTAAATTAATTTATAAGTAAATTTTATTTATCACACCGTCGTAGTGAACACGTGTGTTTTAATAGCGCTGTGCTCACATTAAGTGTTGTTTTTAATATTTTTTTATGTGTTTGCTACTCGTCAATTGACAAATTATGATAATTATATTTTAGAATAAATTGAATTTCAACATTTTTCAAAATATTAATATATTGAATTTAAGAAACGATTCTGCTGTATTATATAACCAAGAGAAAAAAGAAAGAGTAAAAAGAGAGAGAAGAGAGAGTGAGTGTTAAATGATAATATATTTTGTTCTAAAATATTATTAATCTTACATTATTTTTTTCTTTTCTTAAGTTCTAACTAAAGTAACTCACCGAGACTCGCGTCGTATGTGTTCATATATTCTGACGTCATGAACTGAGATACCAGTGCTGTCTTTCCAACGCCCGCGTCGCCGAGCAGTACTACACGATATTTTGGTATCTATGGAAAAAAATACATGTATTACTTTCTAGTTTAGCACAGACATTTATTTAATAGTTCTTTAATGACATACATAACATATGGAGGCCGGTCGTGGCGCAGAGGCACAAAAATGTGACTGTAAAATGGACTGGTTGTGGGTTCGATCCCCACTCGAGGAAGTGAAATTTATTAACATTTATATTTTCATTTCTTCGCTCTGGCGTCGAGGTAAAGCGCGGAGTTGAGTTCCGCCACTCAGCACGCAATGCCTCCAGAATTCGGCGGAAAGTGGGTAACGGTGTCATAGCAGTAGGTTCTCTCTGCCTACTCTGCAGTGTGCGGGATACAGCGTGATGCAGATCTTTTTTTTTAAACATATAGTAAATTCATATTTTTTATAAAGTGTATTTTTTTTAATATTATAGTAAAAGAAAAACAGTTCTTTGTTAACTAAAGTGATAATTAACGTAACTTTGACTACGTAAATTCGATAATTCTAACTTAAAATAAATAATGGAATGTGAAATCAAATTCTAAGGCCATCGTGGCCCAAGGGCACAAGAATGCGACGGTTGTGGGTTCGATCCCCATTCGAAGAAATGAAATATTTATTTCAATGTTTTTTTATTTTACACTCTAAAAACAATTAAAAACATTTTTCATATCAATTATTTTTCTAAACTAACTGCCATAATAATTTGATTTACACAAAATATTAATATAGTACAGTAACTAATTTTATTTATGTTATCTTAATATAAGCATTTTCAATACGAAGTAAAAGACAAAGCGTGAGATTCTCCCTTCGGTAAGCCTCATGTCAGCCAGCAACTAATGAAATGTTTTTCATAACGTTGGTTCTTACAACTTATTCTGTGATTTCTTAACTTAATATATAAATTATTAAGTTTGTGTTTGTGTTTCTTTTACTATAATATTTAAAAAAAAATCCTCAGTTACTACTATCATAGCTAACTGAGAAGACAAGCGCCACTTTTTAGTAATTTGTAAAAAAAAATCTGATCCGTTTTCTTCTTTATTTCCTATCAATTTCATTTGTCAATTTTATTTTCCGATTGACAGCCATTACGCGGTCGGTGTCAAAACACATCGAATATATTAAAAAAAAAAAATTATCGATATCGGTTTCGAATACGGATAATTTTTATTTCAGATGTTCGATAGCTGATTCGAGTTTGACAGCAGACACGGTTACGGAGCCACTGTATCCCTAAGGAGAACATAATGATTTTAACTAAAAACATCCATTTTACAACTTAAAAGAATTCAAATAATTATTTTTATAGAAAGCCATTTATTTATTTTTTGCTCCCAGCGAATGTTGTTAGAAAAAAAAATATTGTACAACTTCATGACAATAAAAAGAAGCGGTGTATGATTGTCGAGATTCGTTAGAAGTTTTATTATGGGCAAAGTTCACTTTGCGTTTAGAACTTTAAAGGACTTTTTGTTCCAATATACGCTACGACAACTAACTTTGATGTTTTAGTTCGAAAATATGAATATTTCATTGTCTAGCGAGTATATTTCATAATTAGGTACCTACGTTATAAATGTACATATTTATTTTATATCGTTAATTTTTGTGTTTAACTATTATTCGTTGTCATATTATATAAAAAATATGATAAAATTTAATATTTTTCTCATTTCATTTGTTATTAGTAAAATTAATGCTTCATTCCTCTTTAAAGGAAATTAAAATTATAAATAGAAATATTTATAAGAACTAAGATCAAGTTAAACACTATAGATATAACATATCATGTACTTGTTTTATATATATTAAAATATGTAATATGATCAAAATAACTTTTTTGTGTGAATTTTAAAAGTAAAGTGAATATTTCATTCAAAAAAACTATTTTTCTTATTTTTTAGGAATTTTGAGAGATTCGTTTTTAATGCCGCCATATATTCTCTAAGCTTACCTACATGCCAGTTTCAGTTAGAAACTGGCAAGTAGGTAAGCAAAGTGAAAATTCAGTAATTTAGTGTATGTATGCCGTGACCGTCAGTCATTCAGTAAAGATAGAGTTTCACATATTTAAATGAAGCATAAGATTACTAACTACTAAAAACATTTGTTTTCTTTTGTACGACAGAAAAAAATTAAATAAATATCTTACAGGGTCCAATTCGTCTTCATCCGGTGTGTCAAGGCTGGCGGAGTCGACTGGCCGGTAGCCGGAACAGCAAGAGCCGTCAAATGGAGATCTATCGGACGCCCTGTGGACAATTTAGGCATAGCAGTGATATTTTTAATTAATAGTATATTATAAATATATATATTTAGTTTCAATGTATTCTGCATGTAGCAGACGAAGTAGAGGAAACCTAATAATATTGATTCTTTTTTTTTGACAGATTAAAAAATGCATTTAAAAAAGGTTATTTAAAACCTTGATAATAATACATGATTTTGAATAAAATAATGTTAGCATCGCTTTTTCCCGGGTCTAATCAGTTGACAAATGTTTAAGCAATGTGCCTATATATTTTTATGCTATTAAAATATCTTACAAATATCTCAAGAAAAAATCCTTTGTAACAACAGGCTTTCTAGGCGGTTTTTATGTTGGTGCATTGTATTTAATAAATCAATATCTTTAAAAATCTCTCTTTAACAGTAGGGTACGGAGTGTCTTAACACTAGGTTCCCTCTGCCTACTCTGCTGTGCGCGGGACACGGCGTGAAGCTGACTTAATTTTATACCCATATTGTATGTTATATCTCTTTAATACCCATATTATATGGTGTGCAAAACTTTGTAATCAGCCATTTTGTTGCGGCGAACATCTTGGATTTACAACATCATTGGTTATATTATATTTTTTTTATTGACATTAGAACTGCAGATTTCAACTCAATCAACTAAAAACTAAAGCACTAAATTATATCAGTAAAGTCAAGTTGTCAAGACTCAATTCTTTTTGTTATATTTTTATTTACAGTTGTGTCGCAGGGACACAAGGTGTGATTGTAAACGCGACTGGTTGAAATATACATTTAAATTTTTATTTCCATTTCTCCGCTCTGGTATCGAGCGGCGTTGACTTTTGCCACTTAGCACGCAATGCTTCCAAATCCATCCGCTACCTGCAGGATAAAGCATGAAGCAAAAAAATATATTTTAAATAAAAAATATTGAACCAGTAACCAAATATCGATTTTTCGACAATATTGAAGTAATATTTTAAACAAAACCCTAGGGGACCCGTCACGCTATTTTGTCATCAGTTAACCAGACATCAGATAAGTAAGTCCTTGGTACATTCGAATATATTTTTATGCGTTCATCTATTACAAGCTATGAATACGTTACGGGCCAGATGATTAATGACGATATTAGTAATAATGCTACAGTATTATGCATAATGACTGGTAAAATTGAGGAAAAAGCGAAGTAATCTTTCCACTGCTGAAAGAGAAAAGAGGAGAAAATAAATAACAGAAAAACGTATGTATCACAAAAATTTGCTCTGTTCCATGAGTGAAAAAGTAAAAATATATATTGTTTGCTAAGCTATAGTGTATCCACTTACAACTCGAAAGCTACTTTTTGGCCCGACAGGCTTAACCCGACAAGCATGGAAAAGCTACACACAATTTTTTTTGTCTCTAATCCGTAAGGGAGTTATGTGGGTAACTACTCTCAACGCTAAAGTTCATTTTCTCAGTATATATGTTATAGTTAGTATCCATACTTTTTAAAAAACAGCGAAAAAAAATACTTTATCGTTAATAGTTGTTACCCTCATAACTCCCTTACTGCGAGGGTTAGAGACAAAAAAATGGTGTGTTGCCATTTCAGATAAAAAGCAATACAATCACATTAAAAATCATTCATTAAAAGCCAGTGGAGCTTTCCTGTGCTTATCGGGCCCTTTGTAACACTGCATCTTGCAGCGTTGAGCTAAGCCGCAATTTATCTTACCGGATCAAGAAAAGTTAAAATATATTATCTCCCTCTGCCTGTAACGGCTATCGCAAGACCGCTTTTACTTGGAGATGTTCAAAGATGGTTTATTTGAATAAAAATTATAATTAATATTAAATTAAATCATCAGGGTAGGCAGAGGAAACCTAGTGTTAAGATACTCCGTTCTCCACTTTCTACCGAATTCTGGAGGCATAGCGTGTTGAGTGGCAGAACTCAACGCCGAGCTTAGCCTCGACACCAGAGCGAGCAAATGGAAATATAAATTTAAGTTAATATTTCATCTCTTCGAATGGGGATCGAACCCACAACCAGTCGGTTTACAGTCACACTTCGTGTCGCTGCGCCACGCCTGGCCTCGGCCTTACAGTAATAAAAAATAATTACCTGCTATTCGTAGAGTTAACAGATGTATTAGAACGACTGCGTCTATTGCAAATGGAGTCACCGCAATTCACCACGCCGCCTTTGGTGGTGATCGAGAACGTTCTTAATCTGTACAGGTCGTCGGATAGGCGCGGGTTGTAGGGCTTCTCTGGTAGAGAGCAGACTCTCGGCCTGGAGTGTTCGACCACTGTAAAAATACTTTGCGTTAAAATTTTATGACACCTCTATATATTGTTTATTATTATAAAGCTAAATAATTTAAATTAATTTAAATGAAGCCGTCTTGGCGCAGATGCTCAAGACTGTAACGCGACGGCTGTGGGTTCGCACCTCCCCACTCGAGGGAATGAATTATTATTTATTAAAATTTCTTCGCTGCGGCATCAAATCAAAAGCCCGTCTTTGAGTTCCCCCACTCAACACGCAATGCCGAAAAAAAATCGGCGCAATGTGGGAAACTTAGTGTTTTAAAAATATATAAGTCGTTCATTAATTGAAACTAGTCATATTACTGGCGTCTTTGGTCTGATAAAATAAATTGCTGTCATAATTTTCACCTAACACACAATAAATACAAAATAGTGCTCTTTGCTTACCCAAAAAAATGCGGCATACTTGTGCGATACTCAACAATAATTCAAAATCTATATATTCTTTACAATTTTAATATTATAAAGTTTCTTTGATTGCACGCGCTAATCTCAGGAAGTTATCGAGGAAGTATATAGGCTACTTTATCGAAAAAATGCAGCCTTATGCGATACCGAACGATAACGTAAAATCTATATTCTATACGTACCTCTGTAGTTAGTGCCCGGGGCACTTAAGTAGTGTCTAATCGCACACACACACACACACACAACTTATGGTTATTTTCATTGTGAATTAACTTTTTTTTACTTTTTATGGATAAAAAAGAAAGTAATAAAATTTATTGTATCCACCTATGAAATTATATACCACAATATAAATCCTAACAGGAAAATACTTGTACGGTTTTGTGAACATGAAGAGGTACAATAAAGTTAATAGGCGGACGCTTTAAGCCTCTCTAGCCTGTGTAAGACTGCTACAGTCATTGAAATTTAACGCTACTGTGTACTAATTTTAAGTGGCTTGATTATTTCTGGTCACTCAGTAATAGCAGGTTTGATTTCTTCAAACACTTTTTTTAACGAAGCAAAGCACGGCGTTGAGCTCCGCCACTCAATGGTCAATGCCTTTGAAGAATTCGACGGAAATAAGGAGGGAGTGCTATGTGTATATGTTAGATACAGCGTGAAGCTAAAAATAAATAGATAGATGAATAATAGATATAATTTAAGAAAAATGCATTAATTAGCTTCCAATGAACGACAGTCTTTATGAAACTTGAACAACTGTATAACAACTGCGAACGGTTGAAAAGTTTTAGGAGGTCAAATGATTTCAACATGCTTCTATGTAATTGTACTTTCACATTGTTAGGCAGCTTTATTCATATAGTTACAATTATTATTTTTTTAAGCAGTAAGCATTTTTTTTGTATATAAATTGATGCAGAGATAACCTAGAGTCAAGACACTCAGTTCTTCACTTTTTAAGTCCAAAATCGAGATACTGCATATTGAGAGACGGAACTCAACACGGTTCTTACTCAAGGAATTGCATACACTCGTTATAAAGATATATATAATATATATTTCTTAAGTAGGATTTAAACCCATTACTTTCAGTCACGCTCATAACATTTGCGCCACAATGATATTGGAGCTTTCCTTGTAAAGCTATTTTGTTTTCTGTCTTTATTTATAAACTTTGCTCTGCAACTGGCGCTCAAAGGCCGTAAACAACTAGATTGAAGATATCTTTTATTACTCTGTAAGTTTGCAGTACAAGACTCAACAACACCCTATAACAATAATGTGATTTTATAGAGTTCTTTTAATAAATAGAATGATAGACATGTTTAAAACGGTTTTATATTGGCGTATTTAATATAATATTATCTTAGCTTCACATTTCTCCTGATATTACCGTATCCAGAAGGCACAGAGTACTTAGATTTAAGACACTCCTTTCTCTATTTACCGACAGAATCTTTCTCTATTTACCATCGAGCTGTAGGTCAGTCCCTATTCACGCAAAATTGTAGTTTCTTTCTACATCTTTATCATTGTAATTGTAGAACATATGAATCTGCTATAGCTACAAGTGCCTAATAAATAATGAATGTTTTGCCAGAAACAGGTTTTTTTATTGGTTAAAACTTAAATGCCTGTTTAAAATAAATTGTATTACCTACTTATATTTTTTCATGTTTCTGTATTCAGATAGTCGTGTCGTAGGGACACAATCTGTGACTGTAAATGCTACAGGTCGTGGGTTCCATTTCCACTCGAGAAATTTAAATATGTTGAGGCAAAGAGCGGCGATGAGTTCTGCCACGCAAGAATTCGGCGGAAAATGGGAAACGGAGTGTCTTAGCACTAAGTTCCTTTTGCCCAACCTGCTGTTGGTTGTTGTTGTTGCTGTGATGTACAGTGTGAAGCTGATCTGATGTTTGTACATCACAATGTGTTAAACGATACTTGTAAAAATTATTCTATAAACATTAACTTTTTTATGAATATTACAAGCATCGTCAAATAAAACGCTAGTATATAAAACACGCAGTCGTAACAGCACCGGGGTAGTTCGAGTATTCAACTCAATGGGATGACCTGATTCAGTCCGCTCGGAAGCCATAAAATACCGCATCCATTCTTGTGTGGCTGAACGCATTTACTGCCGTACTTACTGATAATATACTATGTGGAATAAAATAAGATTACATGTATAAGGGAAAGTTCTACTTTCAATAGATTTTATTCCAATTATCCGTAGCGAATTTTCTAGCAATTTGCCAATTTAAATTTTGACGTAAGTACCTTTATCTTATTATATATTTTATAGTTAAAACCGGTTTTCAGATAAAAAGCGTTTTCCCTAGTTAGAACAATGTTTTACTAAATTTGCCATTGATATATTTGATTTTCACATAAAACTAATTCAGACAGACCGACGGACAACAAAATGATCTTCCTTTTTCCTTAAAAGGTCCGAGCCTAAAAAATGAAAATAAAATATTAACAAAACAGAATTTACAATGTTTGTAACTTAATATTATAATAAGAATATTATAATGTCGTATATTATAATATTAAATCAGTAGGAAGCATTGAAATTTTAATAGAGCAGCTTCATCATTGAACTGGATTTGCAGCTATCGCCAAAGTGTTAGTTTCTAAAATAGACGAGTCGTGACTAGGAATAATAAACCAGAACTCATCAATTCCTGGTGTTAACTTTTAAAAGCACACAAAAGATAAAACTATTAGATGTCTTTGATAATATTGTGTTTTGGGAAATTTCATGACGAAAGTCATGAAAAACTGAAGCCATTGTGGTACAGTGGGACATCGTTTGGCTGTGATGGTTATGAGTTCGATCGTCATTCAGTGACATAATAATAATTTCCCCTTTTACATATGCCCCCTCCTATCCTCCTAAATATTGGTATATAAAAGAGACAAGTTCGAGTCCGACGTTAATTTTTTTTTAGCTTCAATAAAATATGTTTTTTCGTAATATGGAATCATCTATACTATAATAGAACAGTAAAAAAAAATTACGTGTGTTTATCGCCGCGCTCCGGGTGTTGCGTTCAGCTACAATCTTAATTAACCGACTTTGCAAAGTGACATTTTCTAAAATAGAGAAGTCGTGACTAGGAATAATTAACCGCCGCCGCCACACGCATTTAATCCCGGCGCTAAATTTAAAAACTCGCAAAAGATAAATCTGTTAAAAGCGCAATTAACGTTTGTGAATACATGAATATTAAGTTAACATGTACTACTGTTGAAACACATTCACATAAAACCGAGGCTTGTATTTTATATTAAAAAATCTTTGATATGAAAAAATATACAATTCGATTAGTGAATGAATGGAACGCAATGTGATTGACCTTTGACAATACAGTGGTGGATTGCCTTCGTCATAATAACAAATAAAAAAATAAATAAATTAGCTTCACGCTGTATCCCGTACACAGCAGGATAGGCAGAGGGAACCTAGTGTTAAGACACTCCGTTCCCTACTTTCTGCCGAATTTTGAAGACATTGCATGTTGAGTGGCAGAACTCAACGCTTAGCCTCGACACCAGAGCGAAGAAATGGAAATATAAATTTAAGTAAATATTTCATGTCCTCGAGTGGGGATTGAACCCACAACCAGTCGGTTTTACAGTCGCACACTGCGCTACGACTGGCTTAATAATAAATATATTTTTTAAAAATACAAATTTAAACCTCCTTACTATCTTAAATATATATGTCCACCACACCATATTAGCCACAATTGACATTAAGCCGGAGTGTCTTGACACTAGATTCACTTGGTCTCAGATGTATGCAAGAAATTGATTAATAAAAAAAAACATATTATTAAAGTAATTATTCCATTAAATTCGTTCTAGTGCCAACGTACTTCCTCAAACACGAAAGGCGTCACTCTGACGTCCATACCTACTCTACTTTACTTAGAAGTTACAAAAATTCGTAATTTAATCCAAACAAGGCCGTTCACCTCTACATTGTGTTATTATTTGGATTGTGAAATAAATATTTCGGGGTTGACAACCGCGGGTGAATAAGCTATTAGTTTCTCTCTTACGTAAGAAATTTTTTAAAGTACTTGTCCACATTTCTGGAGTCACGCTGCTCACCATTTAAAATGCAATATGCATTACACAATAATATATATTTCAAATTAAAGTATTTATTCAGATTAATCACGTATATTTAATATTATACATTTTTGGAAACCCGAAGTTTTGACCCGACCTGTAGTCAGTACTAATGTAAAATGTTCGAAACTTTGGGCTTCCTAAAATGTATAATGCTAAATATGCGCGATTAATCCGGTTAAATAAATAGTTTCTTTTAAAATGTGTAATAATCGTGAAAATCAAAGAACTTATTACGATATTGCTAGAAATTGAAAAAAAAAACAAGATAAAAACACATTTTTATCTTGTTTTTTTTCAATTTCTAGCAATATTGTAATAAGTTCTTTGGTTGTTTGTGTCCAAATTAAGCGGAGATTCTTCTACTTATTTGCAATAAGTAATATGCATCATTCATTCAATAAAAATACTTGACACGAGTTTTCCGTTTCACGACATTTGACATTCAGGCAACTGCCCCACCACAGTGATTGACACAATTCCATTGCTTTTATAGTCTTTTTCGCCTTCTTTTTTTATGAGTTTGCTAACAATACATATTCCTTCAAGTGTGACTCCAATTCATAACTACCGTTTATATAGCCAAATATGTTTTTAATAAAAAGACTATCGCTTGAATTTAGTTTAAGACTTCTGTTAAAAAAATGTACATCGATGTACACACATATTTATATACAACTTAGTATCTTACCTGGCAACTCCAAAAAGTTAGAAGTTCGCCTTTGCCGACCGCGCATTGTATTTTGAAAATTAAGCGGCCCAATATCCTCCACTGAGTCACAATTCGATACTGTTGACTCGCGCGACCCGCGTCTGCTTGCTAAGTATGCAAGACCACCCTTCATTGATCCTCTTCTCATCGGGGAGCATGGCCTGCTAATGCTGGTTGATCGCGTTTGAGGAGTATCATCTGTCAGATCTGTCAAATCTGATGTAGATTTTCGGCAAATGCGGGAGGATGTTTCCGTCGCTTCATCATCAGCGTCATTAACAACCGCTGATGGCGTGCCAGGCATCGCATCAGTGGAGTCATCTGTATGACTCGAAATTATGCTGGGGGATGTGACCAACCGTGGAGAGCTCACTGTGGAAGTTGAACTGTATAATTTTCTAGTTCTATTAGGAGAAACGTATCCAGGGTTGGTGTGGATGTGAACTGGTGGCGGCTTCGGTGACCTGGATTTTTCGCGTCTACTGTGCTTCAGAGAAGTTGTGTAATGGAGACCGTGATGAGGTCGGTCAATGTTGCAAGGGCTTATTCGTTCGGAAGGTGATTCGGCAACTTGTGGAAAATGAAAGTGCCTTGGACTTGCTGGACTCCGGTGACCATGCGCAATCGGACTCTTAGGTGGGCCATGCTTATCATAGCTGCAGCCAGACTGAGGAGTATAATATCCTGAAGAGGAAGTGCTGGATGTTATAGAAGGGCTTTTTTGAGGAAAAATGAAGTGTCGAGGACTTTTAGGAGTGAGCGGCTTTGGGGAAAGAGGGGGATACCCACTAGGGCTGTTCACTGCCATCATAGATTTTCACCTTTATGGCCACGGTCGAAGATTCATTTCCTCGTGATCTGCAAAAAAGAAAAAAAATATATAAATTGCATATTTTTTATAAGGTCATCTTTACCATACCATGGCAAAGATAACTCTTGCATTTTAGGCCTTTGTTTTTAAAATAGTAAGTATTGACTATATTTATATGCATATCCTGAATAAAGAAAACATAAGTTCAATTAGTTCAATAGTTCCAATTAGCAGTATTGGAATAAAATAAGACTAATTATATCAAATAATAATACAATATAATTTATTTAATCTCAGTAAAAGCAGCAATTAGTTATCATTTCAAAATATTAATATTCTATCGCATACCAATTTTATTAAATGCCATTGTACTGAAACGGTTTAGACAGGCTCTAATTATAAAATTAATTATCCCGGCACGCGTGTTCAATTATTACAAATTGTAATTTAAATGAGCAAATTTTATTATTTTATTATATTTGAAATGCCCCCTCCACGCTTATTTCCGTATTTAGTAGTGGGACTGGGTGGATGTTTAGACACTGTATCCTGTTCTGTCAAATCTTCAAGACAACTCATGTGGAGTGGCGGAACTCATCGCCGCACTTTATCCATAGATTGCCATGCGCCACAACATTTTCTATATATATGTATATATATAGCAACCGCTGTAGCGCAGGGGCACAAGTGTGCGACTATAAACACGACGGTTGTGTGATCGATTTTCACCCGTAGAAATGAAATTTTTAATTTTTAGGACTTTGGTAACGAGGTAAAACGCGGCATTGAGTTCTGCTATTCACCACACCATGTCTCGAGATGTCTCTTAACACTAGGCTAGCAGATTACCTTTGCCCACCCCGCTATATGTGAGATATAGAGTGACGCTAAAAATAAATAACTCAAATTATATTAAGATCGAAGCTATAGAAATCTTATTTATTTGTTTGCATCTTCAAAATTATTCATCAAATATTGTATGGAGACTAATTACAAAACGTCATTCTTGATTTGCTTATTTACCTGTCGTGGCGATTAATGAAAAATTACGATTACCTGTGGATTCTGGATCCAAGGTGGGTTGCTTGGTATTTTTACATTTTTTATGTCTTTTTAATTAAAATAATTTACCTCACCGATTGTTTTCTATTAAAAAAATATTTATACACAGACAAAGCGACGCTAGTTTTATCTCAAAGGAATCCCTTCTGTATACGCATATTTTATAAGGGAAAAATAAAAAAAAAATCGATAATGATAATATGGAATATTTAAGCTAATGTAAGAGTATATTCATGTGGGCGTAGCACTTTTGCGCTCAATAGGCAGGCTGTAGTTACGTGTTAACTGACCTACGATACCTACTAGGAATTTTATTACTGCCTCTAGACGTATATTACAAATTTTTTCAGCTTCACCCTGTATCCCATGAACCTGTAAGAGGGTAGACAGGCGCACTGCTCTTAAATCACTCCGTTCCCCATTTACGAAGAAAACTGAAGGCATCGTTTGTTGAGTGGCGGAACTCAACGCCTCGAAACAAAAGCGAAGAAATGAAAATATTAAATATTTCAATCCTCGGAGATATAAGACATTTCCCTTACATGTTGATTGTTATTACTTTTTTAATAAATAAATTAAATATAAATTCGTTTTTGGTTCTCTTCAACTGTCCTTCTTTAGCTAACGTAACTCACGTCAAAACAAAAAAAAACATTTGTCCGTTTTGTATAAAACTATAATTACATTATATTACCATTAGTACCTTTGAAGTGAAACAGAAAAGGGTCATACATTACATTATAAGATTAATACGATTAATATCCTTAGTAAAGCAATAAACACAATCTTGAAAGGAGCCAGTCTCCTCTGGATAACGTCACGTCACCTGGTTGCGACATTGTTGGTAGCTGGAGGGGAACGCCTTATTTACGAGGCGAAACTTTTTCTGTGATTAATGGAACTTAGATATTGAGACCAGCATTATGGTAGAAAATATGTTTGTTGCACGGTGAGTACAAATTGGTACGATAAAGGAAAATATTATCTTTTTTTTTATTACATTTACCCTGCAGTAGGGAGATAGAACCTAGTGTCGAGACACTCCGTTAGAATTTGAAATACTGTGTGTTGAATGGCGGAAATTAACGCCGTTCTTTACCCTAACAGAGTAAATAAATTATAGATTTGTGTTCTATTACATTTTTTTCAATATCTTAAATGATTTTTCATGTAAAATATTTAAATATATAGACACTTTTTTGACTATTTTACTATATTAAATATATTTATAAGTTTTACTTAACTAATATTAACGGATAATGTAATAATACTCCAACTTAAACGTTTGGAAACGTATTAATTAACAGATATAATTGTACCTCACTTTGCGTACTCCATTTCACCGTTCTGTTTATATAACCACAAACTGTTGGAACGGATCTAATTTGTCTTTCGGGCCCTCGACCGACATAAGCAACAGAAATCGACTTCAAAGGAATTATATAAAATATCTAGATCGTTTTATATAAAACATGTTCGATGTTCCTTAATACATTAAAATATAGATAATATAGACATATTGGTCATTGAAAGTAGGAGTTAGGGGTAAGTATGGAGGATCAACCTCCACTGGCCATTGGGGCACTTTAATTTGAAACGTATGCTGATACCGCGATAGCAGTTATACGATGTCTATTCAAAGAGCTTTTTCTAAGCAATCTGCGCTTGATTATTAACTTACTGTATAGAAATTTCTTTTAGCGTTCTTATTAAGACATTTGTTAGCGTTCATAGAATATAATGTGTTGGTCTTCTCGATATATGAAATAATAATAATATTTATTGAGCCCAGTCGTGGCGCAGCGGCACGAAGTGTGACTGTAAAACCGACTGGTTGTGGGTTCGATCCCCACTCGAGAAGATGAAATATTTACTTAAATTTATATTTCCATTTTCTTCGCTCTGGTGTCGAGGTTAAGCGCGGCGTTGAGTTCTGCCACTCAACACGCAATGCCTCCAGAATTTGGCAGAAAGTGGGGAACGGAGTGTCTTAATACTAGGTTCCCTCTGCCTACCCTGCTGTGTGCGGGATACAGCGTGAAGCTGATAATAATATTTAATTTTAGTGTCTATTGCAATTGTTATATTTGGCAATCATATTAATTTTAGGGAAACATGTTAAGATTTTCAATTTCGAAATGTAAAAATATTTTTAAGTACCATTCTCTCTTGTCAAATTATCATTCTACAGAAATTACTAATAACGTAAATAAATTATATTTTTTTAACCTTGGCGCTTTATTCCGCAGATAGCGGGCATAGCGATAGCGATAGCAGCATGAACCTAGTGTTGAGGTCCCACACTTCTCACCCTATTTTCCAGCTCTTATTATATCCAGCTCTTATAGATTAGCCAATCACGAATTTGCGTAATGAGAGACAGAAATCAACGCAGCGCTTAGTCTTCTTACCAAGCCAAGAAAATGAAAACAATTTATTCCCCTAAGTAGAAAAGGAACCCACCACCCTTGTGTATAAAGTCAGGGCGGCCCGAATTAAAAAAAAAAACTTATAAAAAAAGCAAAAAATGTTTCTATATATAACAGGATAATATGTATTATGGTTAAAGAAATTATTCATACCTACACATATTTTTAGTATAAAGGGTTGGAGATGCTTATAATATATTGATCTCGTTTTAATGATGGACGTTTAAAGACGGATAACGTACATGCCTACCTTCATATTCTCTATATAGACCGCTTTCGTTCCTAGCTTATTTTGGTTAATATTTAGTTAAAGTAGACATTAAATTGGCATTGTCTTGAATTAAAAGAAAAAGCAGAGAACAGAGTCTCTAGACACTTAAGTCTCGCTTTAAAGCTACAAAAAATCAATACATACCAACGTAAATAAAACTAAAATAAATGTATATTAGCGCTAGCCAAACTATACATACATATTATGAGATTATATTCGAATCATATATATATGATGTGCGATATTAGAGCTCCGATAACGGCAAAGGCAACGAAATGAAAGGGAAAAAATCAGCAACAGAACCGCGAGCCCTGCAAGTAGAAAATAAGATAGCACTTATCACTTAACGGAAACAATCAAATTAGATACTGTTTGCAACTCGACGTTGACTGATTGTCTCTCTGTCTAACCTTAAATAAGCTTTTCAAATTGTCTTAATATCTAAACACGAGATCTGATTGATTATATTTCGTAGCGTTATTTATAACCAAATATTTTATTTTTTATAAGCGTCTGTATTTAAGAAAATGGACTTATCAAATATGTTTATATAAAACGAGGAGTTGAAAGTGATTAAAATATAATCATTAACCCGAGTTGAGAAATGGAGAATCCACAGCCATCGCGCTTACAATTTAAGGCACTATGTCACTATGACCTACATTAGTATAACTTTAATATGCCTAAATGATAATTTACGAAGAAACTAAAATATTACAAATATAAAGCCGTTAAAGAAATAACCTGGTGAACTCCTTTATCCAATGTCCAATTACTGTATTGCGTGCCTTAGAGAAATTATCATAAGAAATTAGTATGTATTTTCTTTTAAATTTCTTATGGGACTGTCAAATATGAACTAAATAAATATAATTTTCATGTAAGAAGGTACATATATGGAGACACGAGCTGCATGTTGATCGGTGAAATTCCACGTCAGAGAAAGAGAAGAGAAAGAGCAAAAATATTGAACGTTTCACTTCCTCGAATTCGAATCGTATCCGCCACCGTCGCGCTTATAGGCGCAGGGGATCACTCATGTGGGTCAGGGGACCACTGCGCCACGACTGGCCCCAGTTAAACTCTTGTATTTTCCTTCCATATTATCATTAATATAGAATAGAAAGATAAGACACCTCAGTGACTTCTACCTTTAACATTCGATTTCGAAAAATTGCTTTATTGACATTCTATGATTTGTCTCTATATAAAAGTAACTCCATAAACACACCTAGTAGTGACACAATATAAATGATACTTTTTGTTCACAATCTACCAACTCGTATTATATTAAATGCAAACGCTATCTGTCGATAAAATTATTGATTTGTAGATACTAAATTACAATAATATGCTTTACAATTAAAGCTCGTGCCACGTATGTTTTAAGATATGTGCATGCCAAGAAGTCATATCATACAAAAGTAACCAATTTAGTTTTACGACAACTTAAAATAATATATTTTATTATCCAGGCCGTACCTGCCTTGGACTCCAGGGCGAGAAACGTTCTTGCGATACGCGCCGAATTAAGATTTTTTTTCTTCTGCATTATTGTATTGGGGCCAGTCGTGGTGGAGAGGCACGAAGTGTGACTGGAAAATCGACTGGTTGTGGGTTCGATCGCTACTCAAGGAATTGAAATATTAATTGACATTTATATTTTCATTTCTTCGTTCTGGTGTCGAGGCAAAGCGCAACGCAGAGTTCCGCCACTCAACACAAAATACCTCCAGAACTCGGTGGAAACTGGGGACGGAACGGAACACTCCGTTCCGTCCCCCCCGTCTTAACACTAGATTCCCTGCTGTGTGCGGGATACGTCGTGAAGCTGATTAATTTATTCATTCGGTTGCTGGTGCAAAAGTTATTAATTATTATTATGCTTAAAATCTGGTCAATGTTGTTTAAACATACTCAAAATTAAAAACAGAATTTTACATCAAACGACAGCGTCTAATTGCAAAAGTGATGGTTGAGGGTTCGTTCCCCAATCCGGGAAATAATTATTTTATTTTCACTGCTCTGTTAAATAGAGCTCAGCACTAAATTCTGCCACAATAAGGAACAGAGTGTACAATCACTAACTACTTAAACATATAATACTGAAACAGATTCCAATTTATTTAAGTAGATCTAGAGAACACCTGATAAGGATTACAGTAAGTTAGGACGACGTCCATAACCCCAAACTGTAAAACCGACATTCACTCAAACGTTCCATAATTACCATTAAGTCAAATCAAATTAGCTAGCCTGTATCCCACACACAGCAGAGTAATCAGAGGGAACCTAATGTTAAGAAACTGCCAACCAAACCTGTTCCCAAATTTCCGCCGAATTCTAGAGCATTGCTTGGCTTTAGTGGTGGGACTCAACGCCGCGTATTACCTCGACACTAGTGCGAAATAATGAAAGAAAAAATAATATCTCATTTCCTCAAGCGGGGCTCGAACCCACAAGCAATCGCATTCAAAGTAACGCTTTATGCCCCCGCGCCAAGACTGGCCTCACAATTACCATTAAATGCCCTTAAATCACCAACCTGAATCGTTTTCCTGCGACCCAGATACAAAGCACGCTCAATTAATTACAGTACCTCGGCTCATCTGTCCTGGTGTGACGTATTAAGATGATAAAAATTATGACAGGTATTTTAGGAAAATATATATTTTTTAACTTTGTTATTTATCATAATCATATTACAATTTAAACATAGATGATTAATATATATATTTAGCTTCACGCCTAGAGCGTACCGCACATGTCAGGGCAGACAGAGGGAAACTGGAAACCTAATGTTAAGACACTCCGTTTCCATCAAGATGCTTCCGTCCCATACTTTCCGCTGAAATCTGGTAGCATTGTTGAGTGGAGAAACCTAGCGTTGCGCTTTGCTTTGCGTTACCAGAGCGAAAATGTAAATATTATAATTATTAAATACTTTATTTGCTAGAGTGGCAATCGAATCTACAGCCCGTTGCGTCAGTCAGTCGCACGACTGGGCCCTTGTGCCAAAATGTCCCCAAATACGATTAATGTTTGAGGCCAGTTCACGCTAATCAGAGCACAAATTTAAATATACCAAAATTAATTGGAAAGAGTTAACTGCACTTGTACAAGGAATGTTTGTGAATAAGAACTGCATTTAACGGTGTATTTATATTGAAAATATTTTTATCCACCGTTGGCTCAGATAAAACTCGACCAGACGTAGAGTTACACCACTTACCTCGTGATATTTCTAAAGTGACAGAATCTCTTCACCTATCCCCAATAAAAGGTAAAATTACATGAAAAAAAATTGGCCACACTACATAAATATCGTATAAGCCTTAAGTCATTTTTAACGTACAAAAAGGGAACACAAAAAGTTCACGTAGGTCGAAATAACAATTTTCCAAGTTTCTTGCGCCCCAGGCACTTGAGGAAATAAAAGTTGCCTATGACCCATTTCCATCTGAAATTAAGCAAGTTTTCTAATAAACTTCAGATGAGAATTACATTTTGCATTGAAATCACAGTTTTTATAATATTTGAAAATGTCTTATATGAGAATAGGTTCCCCATTCCATTTTATATCTTTGTCTTTTCACTCGAGTATGCATTTAACCCACAAGCACCGTATATATAGTTGACCACTATGTTGTACCGCTGCGCCACGACGGATTCCATAATAGTAAAAATGAAGCTAAAATAAAATAAAAGAAGAAATCGAATAAAACAAAAGCATTCAATAATAAAAGGAAGTTGTTAACCTCCATTCAAAACAATGCTCAAGGAACCAAAACAAAACTACGCATTAAAAACGTTCTCGCAGAAAATTACATTTCCTAGATACGAGTACGTACGTATTTTTTTATGACTGACACGAGTTTTCCAATACTTCCAATAAAAAGTAACGATTGTAACGAGCCAGCTATTTGTTTTTACAGCCGGTAAATTGAGGCCTTTCCGTTAATTTATTTCAGTAGAAAATAAACATTCATCCGGGGCGACTGTTAACCTGTATCGTTTAATTAATGTTGTTCAATTACTTGATTTTGAATGTAAAGTTAGATTAATCTGTTATTTTTTTTCAGTTTCACGCTGTATCCCGCATATAGCTGAGTGGGTAGATAGAGCAGTGTTAGGACATCGGTCTTCATTTTCTATCGAATTCTGGAGGCATTGCGTGTTGAGTAGCAGAACATGACACAATAACATTGACGTTTTACAATACAACATTTAAAATTTAATTTATGATATTTTGATAGAATTGTCAATGGTGTATAAATTTTTCTTTTATATGGGCAAGCCAATTAATCAAAATTGAAGCGAGTAGTTAATTAAAATGACCATCACAAAGACTTGCTTTAATTTATTTTATGTATCATAAAATAATTCAAAAAGTACATTTTTATAAATATATTTTTCAACACGTATAAATATATTAAATTAACACCTGAACGATTACGTATATTAAATATATGAAATATTTAATTTTCCTCGAGTGGGAATCAAACCAACAACCGTCGCGTTTACTGTAAAATAGAGACAGTATGAAAATGTAATCATTTTACTGAGATGGAGTCTAGTATCTTAACGGTGACGTGGTAAGTCTCCTGACGTTAGCTTTCTCCCTCTATGTACCCGTGGGCTCCTTGCGGGCACCTGTCCTACACTATCCCATAGGTAAGCCCATTACAGTAATGAACTAAAAGCGGCTTCAATTTGAAAATCATTGGGAATAAATCGAATTTTATGTTTCATGGTGCCAATGGCAATACCACGTCAGTCGCAGAGGGTTAAAAACAGTTGAAAGAATTTTTTGTACGTCGTTAATATTACAGAGTAAAATGTTTCATAACCATTAAGCGCTATACGAAGCTAAGCCTTATGGCACTGTTATAAGGTTGGATTATATTCAAATGATATAATGTTATAAGTCTGTGTGTAATAATATTTTTAATTTCTGTTTATATTCAATGTTGCCATATTTTTGAACCGTGTTTGTATGCAATCCGTTATCTAGTATATAGTTCATCGTAGGTATATATGTATGTACATCTATATTTTGTATAGCAGTTTAATAATACCCTTAACTGTCTACCAATCAATGAACCCCCGGCGGTCGTAATAAAACTGCGGGTGGTGAAATTGACATGATGAACACTATACTTAATGCACTTCTAGTATGAAAATGTTCTTTGTTTTAATAAATATATTAAAGCAACAACAACGAACAAACAACAATATATACATATATATGTTACCTTTAAAATATTTATTTACTAATAAAATAAGTTCCATTAATTCAATTTAGATAGAGCTTTAAAATCGTTATGTATCTCATTGTCTTAACCTTAATTTAAAAAAAAATATTCCTCAAACATATCTCTTAGAAAATTCTTAGGCTATAACGCGACCTGTTTAAGTTAAAAGTCAACTAGTTAAAGTTTTCCCTTTAACGTTTTCAAAGACTTCTCTTCCTATCATACATATTTATTCGATTCATTATTACTTTGTTTTTGCAACTTGCTCAAAGTACATAAACACATTTTTAATTCTTCCTATCAAATAGTCTTTTACTAGACAGAGATCACGCATATTTTTTTTTTTTTATATCTTGGCTTCTCTTTATCTTCACGCTGTACTGGATACAGCATGAAGATAAAGAAAAGCCAAGTTATACAATACACATAACAGGGTAGGCAGGTTTAGGTTTTACCACGTAATCAGAGCGAGGAAATGAAAAAAAATAATATTTCATTTCCTGTAGTGGGAATCGAACCCGCAACCTTCTGAGTTAACAGTCGTACGCTTGTGCCTCTGCGCCAAAACTGGTTTCTAAGCTTGTTAAAATAAGTTGTATTTTTGTTTGTTAACAACACTGGTGGGAGATTTTTATAAATTTCCTTTACCTTATATTCCTTTTATAATAGTAAAATATTTTAACATTTTATTTGTAAATATATAAAGACATTTATAGTATAGAAATATATAAAAAGAAAAATAATTTCTATAAAAATAATCCTCCACAAGAGTTACCGAGATACGAAACTCATTATAATCTATTTCTCTATTTACCAATCGATCGATAGGAAGGAGCAAAACCAATAATAAGCTTTCAAAGTCACACCGCTCTTGATCTATATCCGAGATATTGCATTTAGTATTTACGTAGTTTTATTAATGGAAACTTGTTTAGTTTTTTTATATGCATTTATTATTTAGGTTATCGCTTCAGATTTCAACGGAAAACCAGGAAGAAAATATCTTAACGGGAACTAAGTGTCTTAACACTAGGTTCTCAGTTCTCATATTTAAATATTGTAAATACTTTCTTACATCAAACTTTAAATCTCAAATAATTTATTTTAATTACAATATGTAGATATTAGAGTAAAGCTAAATAAACTAGCTGTTCTAATACATGCATTGCTTACTATACATTTGTTACATATGTTACATATATTATAATATTTCAATATCAAAATATTTTTATTTAATTAATTGTTAATTACAACCACTTATAATTTGCCAATTTACATGAAAATGTCAGTAACGTCAGTCCTGCTGTCCTAGACAGTTACTACCGAAGGAAATATACGTCCACGAAAAGTGTTTTTGTTTAATTTTTTGTAAAAAAAATATTTAACGAGACGAAATGACGACAACAGCTAATATTACAATACATTTTATAATTTAACAAAGGCCGCCTCCATCCTCAAACTTTCCAGAATCACGATCAAAATGAAACCACTGAAAATTTCCAACTTCTAATGAATGAATGTTTAATTCAATAAGCGCCATTGGACTTTAAGTAATTAAGTTGTCAAAGGTTGAGATAAAGACTTTCTGTAAACGGTTCATTTAGTTTTATCAAAGCCACTAAGAGAATGTTTCTGAAGTCAAACCAATCTAAATCAGATTACAAAATTGATAAATTATGCGTTATTCCTTTTTATTTATTTTATGCATATTATTACTGATGCTTTTGTATATGTACCTATAACTAATTTTAAAGACGGAAGCCAGTCCTATCTCACGGCATATCGACGGGGCCCAACGGTTGAACGCAGGGCATTCCCCTGCTATTGCCAACTCTTCAAGCTCGTCCTTTTTCTTCAGCGGTGAGTAACTCTCGCCTCTCCCCGCCCAGAGACGCTGTCAAGACCAATGCAGGTCAACAGCCAAGCCCAATAAAGCCAAGACGAAAAACATAATAATAAAGACGGCAGATGAAAGGCTAATTGTAAAAATTAACATCACAGAGACTATATTAAATGAGATAAGCTAACCTTATCTCATTGAGACATTTATTCATCGTGAGATTGAGTGGTGTAACTGTTATCCCAGGTACATACTGTTACAGTGGGGAGTAAAGTTATTTTTTTGAGTGTAGAGTTTGGTATTAAGGTTTTTTTTTCCGAAATCCCTACGGGAACGTTGGAGACACCACTTTTCAATGTTAGTTCTTAAGGTCCACGCAACCCAATATATGATTCCTAGTCATTTTGGAACGGATTTAAGAAAAAAACAATGTGTAAGTATCGTTGACAACTCATTGATTAACATATTTCGTATAAATTTTCGAATACTTAAATCAGTTCATGTGTAGGCACCAACTCTTGTATAAGTAAAGAAAAATTAAAGCATCATTTAAATTGAAACTTACGAGCAGACGTTATCACATAGTAAATAACATGCTTAACCCAAAATTTGATCTTGATCCAGAAAAAGTCAAAAAGTATCATATTTGCATACGAGATAATTCAAGCAGATTGAAAGGCACACTATTGATAGCAACGTTGAAGCCATTACTATTGTGTTCAATACGCAATTTTGACACGATTTCGATAAGGAAAATGGGCTCTTTGTGACAGTGAATATCATATTCACACTGAAATCACATTATTTCATCCATGAAATATATAAATTACTATTCTCCTTCCTCAAAAATTAATGGAAGCTTTTTGGTTTTGTTCCAAAATTTTGTCCTCAATTCGAAAAGATAGATTGTTTGGTTTACTTTTGTTGTTCAATATGTAGGTAAAATATATTTAAGCTTTAATCTTACTTATACTATTATTTTTTTATGCACCGAAAAGAAAAAAATGTGTTAATTCGTGGCTCGCTGTACACAGGTTTGGTTGGGTTTACATGGTTTTAAGCTCTCTCAGTCTCTAAATCGAAATGTTCTTCTAATACATATCATAAGTTACGAAAGTAAAGGACGAAATATTTTAACACTTGTTTCTCTATTAAACACGAAACACCAGTGTTCTACTCAACACACAATGTATCGGAAATTAGACGGAGTTCCTTCACTATAGGTTCCCTTTACTTACCCAGTCGTATGCAGGATACAACGTAAAGCTTCTAACACGTTGCATAATATAAAAAATATTGACATATAATAGGTTAATAAATAAACTTTATATTAAACATATAAACCTTAAATTAATTATACAGTATTATTTTCCTGTAAAATGTTCACAAAAGGTAGATAAATATTTTATACTGCACCCACGTAGCGCTGTGGGTGTACACGTTCCTGTACTCTGAAGTCTGAATTAAAAATAGCTTTAAATATAATTGAGAGTAAATAAACGCTCGATTTGTTTAAATAAATGGTATAGAGAAAAACAAAAATATTACTAATTAATTGTGATTATTCATCGAATATTTTTTTTTTATGGAAAAGACAAGGTAAACCAGCGTTCGGGTCACCTGATGGTAAATGATCACCGCCGCTAACGACCCCGTGTAAGACCAGAGGTGATACAGGTGTGTTGCCGGCTTTTAAGATGCAGATAGAAGCGCTCTTTGAAAGTACTCATATGTCATATCGATCTAGAAACCATTTCACTGTTGCGTTGTGCGTGTATGGAAGTTCATACGAAATCGCAATATTAACAAAAAGTAATAAACAAATATTTTCAACAAAAATTATTAAAAAACTAAAATCACTGGTAAAATTATTTTAACGCTTTATTATATGTTTATTAAGAAATAAATGTATTTTTTCTAAATGATTGAGGTCGTCGTGGCGTAGCGGCACAAGTGTGTAATTGTAATGCGATGGTTGTGGGTTCGATCCCCACTCGGGGAAATGATTTATAATTTATTTACATTTTTATTTCCTCGCTCTAATTAAGTTTCGCCACTCAACAAGTAAATCCTCTAAAAAGTCGGCGGATAATTGGGAACTGAGTGTCTTGACACTATATTCCCTCTGCCTACTATACTATGTGCGGGATACAGCGTGAACCTGATTTGATAAACCATATATTTAAACTAGCTTTCGCCTGCGATTTTTCTTCGCAGTCAAATGTATTAAAGTAATTAAGAAATGTAAAGTATTAAATACACACACGTGACCTATTAACATATGACATAAGTGACAGATTAGCGCATTCAACTAAACGAATTTCGATAAGCTTTATGATATTAATATATGTAGAATACTTTTCAGCTTTGTATCTCGCGTATAGCAGGGTAGGCAGAGGGAACCTAGTGTTAAGACACTTCATTCCCCACTTTCCACCGAGTTCTGGAGACATTGCGTGATGAGTGGCGGAACGGATATAGGTTTCGTTTTGTAATATGCGTAAGATAATTGGAATAATATTTTATCCTACATTATTTGTTAACTAAAAATCGACATAATCAGAATAAGACAGCATTCGCAATTCGAAAAACATTTTTACCTTCTCTAGTCGAAGTCCAAAGTCAAAAGTCACAAACCAACTAAGTCGCTTCCTTGCGAGGTATATTTGTAATTTTTTAAACGACGCAATGGATTTTAATGCATTTTTCAGTAATAGATAGAACAAATTAAGACTAAGGCTTATTTATAAAATATCCACACAATAATTGAAAATATCATTTATTTGTAATATTATTTTGACACAATATATTATATATTTTGGTCGTTTAGTAATCTAAGTGGAATATAACGAATTTCCGTGGATAAAGCCACAACCAAAACACTAGTTTGCAATAAAAAATTAAATGGTGAAGTTTTACCAAACCACCCGGCAAATGATGTGGAAATACGATATACTAAAAAATGGCGATTGACGCGAAAACTAAAATAAACATTAATAAAAGCAAAATTCCAAACAATATGTTATTCAAATATCGACATTAAATCACAAAATTCAGAAACAAAAAATAAATAAACCCATAGAATCCGCAACTTTATCGTAACCTAAAAACGTGTTAACAATATTTAAAACAGGCCTTCTTTTGAATTACAAAGCGTGTTCAGCTTTTCCACAACATTCGTTTATCTCCTGTCTTCAGGCTTTTCTACTCCATTAACGTTGTCTCTTCTATTGTGAAAATTCTTACGAGTTTCCTTAAGAAAAATATTCATAGGTATAATATACTATAATATAAAGAAAGTTTATTGTTTAGGTTGACGCTGTATCCCGCATATAGCGGGGTAGGCGTTAAGGCCACACATACTACCTGATTTTGAGGAATTACGTGTAGAGTACGCGGAACCCAACGCTGCGATTAGACTTTTTGCCAGAGCGAAGAAATGGAAATAGTTCCCCCGAGTGGAAATCGAAACCAAAACCTTGTTGTGAGTACTTTTAAATTATATAAGTATATGAAGAAGGAGACAATTATGTAAACACATAATTGTCTCCTTCTTCTTGAAATCTATGAAGATTAATCCTGAAATTGGTACAGACTCCCGTACCGATGGGCGGGTCCGACTCGCACTTAGTCAGTTTTATAACATTGTTGCTATTTATTTATACGATACGAAACCATAAACAAACAATTAAAGTTAGCATTTTAGTCAGTCTTTCTATTTGTCCAGACTAATGTCCGGAACAGCGGAATATTTTTTTATAAAAAGTTCACTGACTGATAGATGGAGTTGCGGACAACATGTTGCCAACTACTTACTTAGAAAACGTTTAAAAATTTGAACGTAGCGGGAATGTGCGCGTGTATCTAGACCCTATAATACCTATAATACAAATAAAATATTTAAAATATATTTATATCACATATATCATATCGTATCACAATAAAAATTAAAATAAAATAAAAAAATTAAATTAGCTTCACGCTATCTCCCGCACACAGCAGGGTAGGCAGAGGGAACCTAGTGTAAGACACTCCGTTCCCCACTTTCTGCCGAATTTTAGAGGCATTGCGTGTTGAGTGGCAGAACTCAACGCCGCGCTTTGCCTCGACACCAGAGCGAAGAAATGGAAATATAAATTTAAGTAAATATTTCATCTCCTCGAGTGGGGATCGAACCCACAACCAGTCGGTTTTACAGTCACACTTTGTGCCGCTGCGCTACGATTGGCCTCACTATAAAAATTAACATACTAATATAACTAACCAATTTTCCCTAAGCACACCTAAATCATATTAAATAAAAAAAGAAGCGAGCAAATACTACAATATATGTAGTTGTTTAGAATATTTTTATTAACTTTAATACTTTTAAAACGTGAATGGGGTTTAATAAAGCGATTGGAAGTCTTCAGATTAAGCCTTTAAACCTTCAGGGTTTGCCTTTCGGATTATGTCTTGTAACTTATGAATTATTAACGAACCTATTATAAATCGATTAGCTTGTGCCTTTTGCTAATGAGAAACACTTGATGAAAGTATCTGCATAATGTAGACAACACCTTAAATTATCTTCCATTCCTTGTTTTTAAGCTGATCTATTTTGGTGGTAACTAATTGAAATTTAGTCTAATTACAAAAAAGGATTTGTATAGATTTTGAACAGAAAGCTGAAGTTATCAAACTTAAGACTGATTAGTTCAAAAAAAAATGTTTCACGCTATATCCTGCATACACTGCAGAGTAGGTAAAGGAAATCTAGAGTGGAATATCTTGAGGAGCGGAGCTAAACTCTATCCTACTTTGCCATTAAGACCTCAATAATAATACTAATTGAAATAAAATTAAAACCATTTAACAATTGTTAATTCGTTCGAGTATTCTGAGGTAATGTACTTAGGCAAAAACCCTTTTAAGGATAAATCTATTGGATCTCCTTGAAAAGTTTCAAAGGAAAACGTTGACTATTTTAATAATCGTTCAAGGTTTTTGTATCTGAATAAATGGAATAAAATTGATAACGGCCATGGCCTTGACTTTTGTAGGATTTATCAGAAGAATTTATTTGTTTGAAAAATCTACTGTCTATTTGTATAAAAATACTATTATATGACTTTTTTTGACGGTGTAGTTGTTCAGTATTACTTGTGACAAGATTCTAAACTATTCTTTTTTAATTTTTTTATGCAGTCAGGGCTTTGTTTTTTTAACCCACTTACTTGCTAAATAATAAGGATGTTCTGTATTTGTTTACTTTGGAACCTTCCCCATTTGGAAACCTCTTCTTTTTTTCTGTAAAAGAGCATACATACTTTCTCATTTCATATATTACCATCAAGATCTTATTATGGAATCCAATAGAAATCGAGGGAAAGATCTCTTTTTTATAAGTACATAGTATATGTTTAATTTCTTATAATAACCATATATATATTTGCCACTTATAGGCACCATTGTGCTACATGAATATTTTTGTACTTTATGAAAACTTATTTTTGTTATCACTATCTATCTACTTTACTTTTAGTATGCCAAAAATATATTTTGTGTTCATAAATTAAGAAATGTACCAATAGTCTGAATTTTAAAAAATAATAATCAGAAATTTTATGAAAATATATGTAAAAGCACATGCCAACCAGAAGTTGAAAACGTAACACTATGGCGGTTTAGCTTTTTGTTTATTTTTTATATAAAAAATGAGTAGTATTTAGTTTTTCTATTGTTCACCCCGTTTTTCCCTACTTTTCACTACTTTTGTGCGCTTATCAGCAAATCATTGTGTAGCCCATGCGGGCAAAACCGCAAGCAAACCTCTAGTATATTATAAAATGATCCTATATCATATAATGTGCCATCATTACCATATTTTAAAATTTAATTTTCTAATCATTTATAACGCTGAAACTCTGTTTTAAAAAAAAGTCATACAAATCGTAATCTAGAGTTAAAAATCATATGTCAAAACATAGCTAAGATTTTTTTTATAGCTAGACTCATGGAGTGTTTCTCAGTTCATGACAGGATCTAGATAATTACGA
The DNA here is from genome assembly GCA_030704555.1 of Heliconius charithonia. Taxonomy (NCBI): domain Eukaryota; kingdom Metazoa; phylum Arthropoda; class Insecta; order Lepidoptera; family Nymphalidae; genus Heliconius; species Heliconius charithonia. Next base: position 16,340,489 of record CM060819.1, read on the forward strand.
TAAGAACACTCAAATAGTACATACAGCAATGAAAACCATGGCGGCCTTACATAAATTAAGAAAAAAATCCGCTTCACGCTGTATCCCGCACAGAGCAGGGTAGGCAAAGGGAACCTAGTGTTAAGACGCACGATTCCCTACTTTCCGCCAAGTTCTGAAGGCATTGCGTGTTAAGTGGCGGAACTCAACGCCGCACTTTGCCTCGACACCAAAAATAGACATGTATATAAATAACGTAAATTAAGGCATGCTTAAAATAAGCTAAACCTAAACGACATAATAATAAAGACTTCAACTTTTAATACGTTGGTTAAATTTGTGTACAAGCGAGACCGGACCGGTTATCGCAGTGCGTGGGACGTATGCAAGTATTGATTTTGCCATTGAATAGATATCGTCCATCTGATTTTCTAGTAATGAATGTCCGAATATATTATGAAAAATTATATTGTCATCAAGATTAGAGTTAGTTAGTATACTTATTTAGAAAACGTATAAAAATTTGAACGCAGCGGGACTCGAACCCGCGCCTCCTGGTCGGTTTCCAGTAAATAAGTATTTTTCTTTCCTAAGTGTGGAATAACATGTTAAAAAATGTTTAAAAAATAATTAGTATACGTTTTTTAAATTATTTTAGTTAATTTGATTCTTAATTCTTTTTAGCTTCACGCTGTACCGCACACAAAGCAAGGCAGGCACAGAGAACCAGGGAACCTTACCTTAGTAATGTTAAGACACTGTGTTACCATTTAGACACTTTATAATGTTTCTCTCGATTTCGCGGAATACTGGAGGATTCCTTGCACGGAACTTTGCCAGAGGCAAAAAAAAAAAAATATTAAATAAATAAATTAGCTTCACGCTGTATCCCGCAAGCAGCAGGGTAGACAGAGGGAACCTAGTGTTAAGTCACTCCGTTCCCCACTTTCTGCCGAATTCTGGAGACATTGCGTGTTGAGTGGCAGAACTCAACGCCGCGCTTAGCCTCGACACCAGAGCGAAGAAATAGAAATATAAATTTAAGTAAATATTTCATCTCCTCGAGTGGGAATCGAACCCACAACCAGTCAGTTTTACAGTCACACTTCGTGCCGCTGCGCTACGACTGGCATATTATTTAATTAAATAATAAATATCTTCGAGTGGAAATCCAACCGCAAGCTTTCACGTATACCGTCAAACACTTGCCGTGCCACTACCCACCCCGTTTCTTTTATGATTTTATTTTTTTTCCGCAAAAGTTAAACTTAGTAATGGTTGTCACCAAGTCCTTCAAAATATATATATCAAAGATTTACAACGGCAGCGGTTTATTTTAAAACAAATATAAAGTACGGGAAAACCTTTCCAAAATATTTTGTTAATTTAATGTTTCACCGTATAAATTAATTTAAATGTTTTTGATTTATATTTTGTACTTTATTTATATATTATTCGGAATCTTTCAATTTTCCTTTCCAATCCAATCATTGCTTTATTTCATAAAAGACATCATTATTAGGAATCCAATTGAAATCTTTTCCCCCAAAATTAGGAAAAGGCTGAAGACTCCATCGCCGGAAAATTAACACTTATTGTATAGAAATTCAAAGTAAATTAGTTTATCGGATTACAATCGAATATTGGTTGCGGTGTTAACGGTAAACCTAAAAAGCTCGATATTATTCATTTTGTAAAAGTGAGGAATAGAGAAAGTTTTTCGGAATGACATCTTCACTTTATTTAGGCACCTTGTTCGGCTCCTAGTATTTGTGCCGAATTGTGAAATTCATAAATGTACTCCATACACGGAGGTTTTTTATTCTTATTGAGAAAAGAAAATGTATATATGAAGAAGGTTTTTTATTAAAAAAATTCATAAATACTATATTAATGTTTTAAAGTTTTCTTTAATTCATAGTTTTAGTTCAATCAGAAAATGTATGTTGAATAATGAAAAATTAATTTGTGGAATCTACCCTGGAAATCTATAGAATATATATATATAGAATAATGGAAAATTAGAGCCTAATTTACTAGTGTCGATAAATCCCTCGCTCTGGTATCGAGGCAATGCGACTTGATTGAACTCCGCCACTCCATAGACAATGCCTCTAGAATTCGGCGAAAAGTGGGGAAGGGAAGTGTCGTAACGGGAACGGAATATTTTAACACTAGGTTACCAGGTTCACCTTGCTGCGTGCGGGATACATGCGGGGTACAACTGCAAATTCACAAATGTTTCAGACATAAACATTGCATTGAGAACTCGCAACCGGCGTGTATAACCTACATTTCCCTACTGCACCATGCCCTATTTCTTTTGTGTATACTTATTCAATCAATAAATCGATTTTTCATATATCACACAAATCAAAACTAAGATACACAACAATTTCACACCTACATAACCTAAACATTTGCGCCAAAATCAACACTAATATGTGGTACGGATACACAAACAGATTCAACTATAGGAAACCATGTCATCCTTATATCTTAAGACTGAAGAGTTATTTTGAGAATATCGTAACTTTAGTTGCCCACTGTACGTGATTTACGCATTGTGTATGAAAATAGCATCATTGACTACATTCGATTAATGTGCAAGAATTGATTGAAATATTAACGAGCGAAACATTCTCTTATGACCAAACAGAAGGCCATAGCTTTAGAAATGTTCAGCAAATATCTTAAATTATTGTGACTAAATATTTAGTTTTGCAGTAAAACTGTATTGAAACAGTCTTCGATTCAAGTCCTCATTTCATACTTTGGAGCTGAATTAATGTTATTAGTTTTTATAAAATATAGCCATTTATATCGCAAAAAACGCTATTTCGACACTATAAGGGGACTCAAATTTAATAAAGTACTTCCGGTCGACCTAGAATTATGAAATTTGGCAGCTATCATCTACAGGTAGTACTAGAAAAGGAAAAAAATCTGGAAACTATACATTGTTTTTCCATACAACTTGACATTGGCGAAGTGATATGTGCTCTACTAGCACGCTTGGAACGCCATAATCAAAGAACCAAACCAAACCAAACTATACATTTGTTGTTAAAATAAAAAAAGTATAGCCTTAAAAGGGGGCAAAATTTGGTATTAAAGCAGCTAGTTCAAGTGAGGTAGCAGATAAAAGGGTCATGGTTAAGCTAAGCTTGAATTTCAGAAAAAAATATAAAATGGTAAATGAGTAGGCAATAACGTTACCAAAATATTTTAACAAAATCGAATCCATAACCATAGCCATACAAGGTTTTTACAATTTTATTATAGTTTTTATGTTACTAGAGTTGGCAATGGATTTTGAAGACCCTTTTGCCTCATAACCAATGCAGATATTGAAAATATTCAATATATAATTTCCTCGAGTTAGAATCAAACCCACAATCTGTCCTGCTAACAATCACTCACTTGTTTCCCTCATATCATATTGTGTTGTGAGTTTGTGAAACTACAAAATATAATTTTATAGAAATACTTACTCTAGAGAATATGCGAATCGGTTAATAGGTAATCAAAAGTTTTCTAATACACACAAGTTATATCAGAACACCTACGAGTCAATCTATATCTATACATACTACAATACTCAAATAACAAAGCCGTTTTACCCTCATGTAATATATTGAGGAAGGCTATAATCTGTATTATAATTGTGTTATTATCATTAGTTACAATGAAAAAATGGTAGTTTCAAAGTTTTCGAGGCATGATACACATTTCTTGGTTATTTCACACAGAGGTAAAGGACTACCTATATAACGTATTTATTTGTAAAAAGTTTACCTTACTATATTTAGATTATAGATCTAAAATCTAGGCATCGGGAAAGTCTGAAGTTAACTTAGCTATTGAGGACAGTCAATATTTATATTATGTTTAAGATTTTATGAATAAAACGAATTTCTAATAACACTTTACGATTGTCCAGTGATATTATTTATTTATAGTTTTAAAATGTTCTTCTAATCTCTTGTTATACGAAGTTTTTTTTTAATTTTCCTGCAGATAATGATAAATACATATATAAATACGTATTATGTACAATGTACATAAAATATTATATAACTTTATTTCATTTTAATATTGAAAGCTCGGGCCATTTTAATTAACAATCAAACTAAAACGAAAGCAAAACGGAATAGCATTTTGCTTTCGTTTTAAAGCCGGAAACTTTTCCGGACGTCAAAGCTGGGACATGTACGAAACCAAAAAGGATATTTATCGATCGGTACGCGTAGATATGTTTTATGTAAAGCCGTCCTTACTTTCGGAGGTGATTGATAATATCTATTACGTCGCAATTACATTTATTTAATTAATATACTGGTTGTTGCCTTCAAATTCTTTATCGTGGCGTATAAAACATAAAATCCAGCATTTTTCCATTGCGATGGGAAATTCAAGATATTCTCTTTTTGTGCTTCCCAACACTCCCTAATCTATTCTACACTACCACATCCACACACGTGACTATGTACAAATTTCACAGTTCTACTACTGGTAGCGTTGCTTATGTGTTGTCTGTCAGTAATTTACTAACTTTTATTGTGGATAATAATTATATATTTTTTTTCGTTTCGCGCCTTATCTTTTACACAGCATTGTAGGCAAAAGGAACATAATGCTTAAACATTCCGTCCCCCATTTTTTCGCTGAATTCTGAAGGCATTCTGTGTTGAGTGACGAGACACAACGCCTCTCTTTGCTGCGTTGCCAGAGTCAATAAAAATGAATATCAAACATTTCACTTCTTCATCTGGACGACGAGCACACCACCGTCATCAGTTACCAACAAAAAAAAATCACATTTTTGCAAATGAAAATTTAGTGTAAAATCTAAAGAAAAAATAATAATTTACATACTATATACTATAACATGAAATTTGAAAAACTATTTGAAATTTAAGACTAGATAATACAAAATTATTATAGTAATCTGCCTTAAAACAGAGTGGAACACCGTTTGTCCATTACCGGGTAGATTAATGAACCCCATGTAAATATTGGTTTAGATATTGAGTGAACACCAATACCTTTCATACACCAATCATCTAAATTAGGAATCTATTAGACTTCTTTTCTATTAGTTTTTTTTTAGTTTCACGCTGTATCCCGTACGTAGCGTAGTAAGTAAGCAGAGGGAACCTGGAAAGCTAGTGTTAAAACACTCCATCCCTCCAAAGTCTCTAGGCATTGCGTGTTGAGCGGCGGAACTCAACGCCGCAATGGATTTTGATTGTACAATTTAACGAATTACTTATAACTTTTTTTCAAGCAACCACCTAATATGGGAATCTATATTTCTTTTCGACTCACGCTGTATCCCGCATGTAACAGGGTAGGCAGAGGGAACCCGAGAATCAAGTGTTGAGGCACTCAATCCTCTTTAAGACACTTTCATTCCCTAATTTACACTAAATTCGGGTGGTGTTGAGTGGCGGAACTCAACGCCGCAATCGATAATGCATGTACACTCTAATAAATTTCTTATACCTTTTACACACCAATCTAAAGATCTTTTAGAATTATGATAAGATACATTTGTATATATAATAGATAAAAATCTACAATAGGAATTTAACTTACCTATAATATGTAATGTACATAAATTTGATAAGTTATTTAATTATTAATCACGAAATCTCGAAAACTATTTGTGTTCATAACATGAATTTTCACAGGAAAACTATATATAGTTTATAGTTAGAAGAGATTTTACTGTAAACAGGACAGGTTATGGGTTCGATTCTCGCTCAAGGATATTAAAATATTTTATATTTACACTTTCTCACTGGTAACTACGCAAAGCGTGGCGTTGAGTTCCGTCACTCAACACACAGTGTCTTCAGAATTCTATGGAAAATGGGAAACGGAAGTGTTTTAACAACAACTTGGTCACGGCATTACGTCTTTACTCCTTATAGCGATCTCCTGTATAATTAATGTATTATTCCAAAGGCAAAGGGTTGATAATCATCATAATAATATTATAAATGTGAATGTAAGTTTGTTTGTTACGCTTTCACACCAAAACTACTCAACCGATTATTATTAAACTTAAAACACATATATTTATATGTATTAAAAGGGATATAGGATACTTGTTACTTATAAAAAAATATATGCTGATTATCAATCCAAACTGCCTTTTGAATAATACATTAACTTTATACAGGAGATAGCTGTAAGGGCGCAATGCCGTTACAAAGTTGTACCGCAATGACGACTTATGTAATTTAAGTTTGTCACAACGCTTAGAAACATAAAAATAAATTAACTTATTTGAAACACCGCAACACAAACATTCTTTGTCCACAGCGGTACAAAGCGGTAATTTATCATAAATAAATAAATAAAGATTGAAGTTAGGTTTTTTTAAGGAGACGGTGTCTTTTTTTAAGCTACGCTGTATCCCGCATAAATGTAACAGTATGTACCTCGGGTATAAGTTAAAAATAAACAAATAAATAAAATAAAATATGCATGGCAATACACATAAATAACATAGTTAATTATGAATAATACAAACGATACATTTTTGATACCATATTAATCGAGACGAGTTCGTGTATTGTCGTCCCGAATGTCGCAACCGTCGTTCTGTATATATAGGTGGTGGTGATGCTGGAAGACAGCGGTCGAGTCAAACTCTTAAGTACTACGGTACTAATGAATATGATGCACATAAAGACTCGTACCAAATATATTATAAATATAATATAATAATACGAAGCCTATGATGGCACGATCTTTTAGGATCGAATTCCTTATAAAGGAATTATATGTGTAGGAGCGACACATATTATGGATTAAAGTTATCTTTGACCAATGTTATAATATTGAATGTTGCTTGACGTCGCGGAAGCTGACGTGATGGGCTTATGCGAACTGTTGCAGTGACATTAACTATGTCTTGGCTGATGCCGTCTCGCAGTACGCTCGCGGTACGTAAGCTGTGTTTGTATGGCGTTAGCCATTGATATATTGATATACCATTTCTACGACTTGGTATACGACTAGTAGGTGTGTGGTGCTATTTTATGTCCCAGCTCCGGTGTATGTAGTAGTGTCCGCCTGTCTCATACGGGTGTGTGGTGCTATTTTATGTCCTGGAACTCTGGTGTATGTAGTAGTGTCCGCCTACGGTTCGAGACACGACTGTGGGGTGTGTGCCGTGCGTTTATTTAACATATCGGCCGCCTTGCGGCAGTGCGTTCGTTCCAACGACTTATATTGATCTCACAAATCAATCAACATCACGAATCACAATTCTAATATAATAATCTTAATATAAACAAGCGTAACAAGTACCTTCAGACTGATCACACACAAACGTCCCGGAGAGTTCAATAAGACTGTTGCAGCCGCAGTCTGGTAGGAATTCACGGTGTAGGGCGGGGAGGTGCCCGTACTCTTTCTTCCTTTTATTATAACTAGTTCGCAGTTATAGTGGAGAGGAAGATAGGACGCGCTCTTGGCTTTTCTTCGGACGAGCTTCGAGTAATGACAATGTCATATTGTCGAGTTTCCAGTTATCTAAATAACTGACACAAGAACAACTTCTGATGGCAAATATCTTATTAAAGCGATACCTTGTAATGGCATAATATAAAATTCCTAATACTGTTACCTCTGAATCTCTAAAAGATTTTGGGTTCTTCACGTTCACAACTATAAACGGTTCTACCCACTAGACACATCACGAGCCAAGGAATTATTTATTAAATAATATTTTAAAAGGTGTTTGAGATAACAGTTACAATTTGGTGCCGTGACCAGGATGGTCAAACGGCTTTGTAATAAAATACATATATATACAAATAGGCATACGCCTACAATTTGTTGTCCGTGAAATGGAATGAGATAGAGGAGGTTTACAGTGTAAGGAATATTCATGTTTGGGATTGTCAAAACAAAGCATAGTGAGGTTGGGGGGTTGTCTAGTCGGGGGGTTGGTAATAAATAAATAAATAAATATATAAATAAATAAATGTAAATTCTATTTCGATGAACTCCATAGAATTTAGGGGGTTGAATGTAACAGTATGTACCTCGGGTATAAGTTAAAAATAAACAAATAAATAAAATAAAATATGCATGGCAATACACATAAATAACATAGTTAATTATGAATAATACAAACGATACATTTTTGATACCATATTAATCGAGACGAGTTCGTGTATTGTCGTCCCGAATGTCGCAACCGTCGTTCTGTATATATAGGTGGTGGTGATGCTGGAAGACAGCGGTCGAGTCAAACTCTTAAGTACTACGGTACTAATGAATATGATGCACATAAAGACTCGTACCAAATATATTATAAATATAATATAATAATACGAAGCCTATGATGGCACGATCTTTTAGGATCGAATTCCTTATAAAGGAATTATATGTGTAGGAGCGACACATATTATGGATTAAAGTTATCTTTGACCAATGTTATAATATTGAATGTTGCTTGACGTCGCGGAAGCTGACGTGATGGGCTTATGCGAACTGTTGCAGTGACATTAACTATGTCTTGGCTGATGCCGTCTCGCAGTACGCTCGCGGTACGTAAGCTGTGTTTGTATGGCGTTAGCCATTGATATATTGATATACCATTTCTACGACTTGGTATACGACTAGTAGGTGTGTGGTGCTATTTTATGTCCCAGCTCCGGTGTATGTAGTAGTGTCCGCCTGTCTCATACGGGTGTGTGGTGCTATTTTATGTCCTGGAACTCTGGTGTATGTAGTAGTGTCCGCCTACGGTTCGAGACACGACTGTGGGGTGTGTGCCGTGCGTTTATTTAACATATCGGCCGCCTTGCGGCAGTGCGTTCGTTCCAACGACTTATATTGATCTCACAAATCAATCAACATCACGAATCACAATTCTAATATAATAATCTTAATATAAACAAGCGTAACAAGTACCTTCAGACTGATCACACACAAACGTCCCGGAGAGTTCAATAAGACTGTTGCAGCCGCAGTCTGGTAGGAATTCACGGTGTAGGGCGGGGAGGTGCCCGTACTCTTTCTTCCTTTTATTATAACTAGTTCGCAGTTATAGTGGAGAGGAAGATAGGACGCGCTCTTGGCTTTTCTTCGGACGAGCTTCGAGTAATGACAATGTCATATTGTCGAGTTTCCAGTTATCTAAATAACTGACACAAGAACAACTTCTGATGGCAAATATCTTATTAAAGCGATACCTTGTAATGGCATAATATAAAATTCCTAATACTGTTACCTCTGAATCTCTAAAAGATTTTGGGTTCTTCACGTTCACAACTATAAACGGTTCTACCCACTAGACACATCACGAGCCAAGGAATTATTTATTAAATAATATTTTAAAAGGTGTTTGAGATAACAGTTACATAAAGCAGCGTAGGCAGAGAGAACCTCATATTAATACATTCCGTTCCCAACTTTCCCCCCCATTATCGATACTTTTAATTGCGTGTGAAGTGTCTGAACTTAACAGTTTACAGGAGAACGCTGTGCCGTAGCGCTACAACGGCCTCGAGAGTTTCTTATGAAAGTAACTTTGTTTTACATATTAACTTTGAATTTTTGGATGTTTAAACTTTTAGAGATAATAAAAATCTAAGCATTTTAGTTAAATATGCTGTAGGTTTATAATATATTTTATATAACTCTTATACTATAAGAGTTGTTGTTAACACATCAGTAAAAAATATCACAAAAAAACGTTTCTTTTGTCAACGTTGCACAAACTCAGACTCAGATGATTACTTACATTAAATTAGTCAGAGCAGTCGAAATGCAGACGACACACCGTTCCCCTTTTTCCGCCCGATTTTCGTGTTCAATAGCTGAACTCAACCTTGCGTTTTGTACTGCTACCACAGTAAATGAAATGGAAGAAACAATTTCATTTCCCCGAGTGAGAATTGAATTCGCATCAGTCGTCGTCGCTGCACTAACGTTTGTTCGACACTGTGCCGCTGTCCCACGATTGCAAAAATAGTTGTGTATTGAATAATGTTTCATTTGATAATAATATTTTAAAGTTAATTATTAATAATTGCATTGTAATATCAAAATAACTATTTCTGCGAAATTTGACACGTGCCTTATTAGTATAATTTTTGTGCGATACTTATTATATTGTTTTTAACTTTCCACATATTACTTATATTCAACTCTGTCGACATAATAATAAAATCAGCATATTTTATACGAGTATATCTACAGATCATATGTACATAAAGGAAGGTAGGAAGGTACAGCAACTACATAATAGGGTAATATTTAACTTTTTTATTTTACAAAATAAATGTAATACACTACAATTGGTTTTATAATGATATATTATGTATTATTTATGTATAAATATACAATTTAAAAATTATTGTGAAAGGAGAAAATCCATGCATGTCGTTGGAAAACTATCCACGCCACAGATTTCTCTCACACGCTTAAAATCAAAGCGGATCGATGGTTTACCGCAGGATTGATGGAATTCTGCCATTGAAAGTCATACTTTATCACATAATTTGGTATTTCAGTCCATACCATAATCTTTACGACTTAAACTCAAAATCAACAGGTATTATGTGAAAAACTTTAAAACTCACCGTTAGAAAAAGAAATTCCTCCGCTCAGGGGTAGAAATATTAACTTTTATGTTAAATTTAATAGATTTTTCACTTAAAACAACTATATTTTCTCACAATATATCAATAGAGGCTTCCGCGATACGTCTATCCTCCAACGCGTTTCAGAGTCGACTGGCGAAGGATGTTATTATGAGATGGGGAGAAAAGCTTAACAGGACCACGACGGGATAATCATCCAAAATTCTATAGCAATAAGAACCAAATTCGATTCAATTATATAATTTTGCGATATACATATCACCTTTAAAAGGTAATAACAGTGGAATATAAATAAATAATTGTATAGATTTATATTGGAATAACATAGCTTTTATTCGGTTGTCGGTGATCGATTTTACAAATATACTATAAGAACAGGGTGAAATGAATTGTATTTGCAAACGGATCCATTTAGGCAAATTTTATAGCATGTGCTATGTCCCAAAGTAGTTAAATTTTTTGTATAAGAGTTTCTTATATATTCTTCTAAACTTTATAACGTTATTTTTTATTCTATTACCCTCTCTGTGATCATGGCTAGGAAAAAGTAAGTAGGCCATTGTATTTTAAGAATCTACAAGTAAGGCGGAGCTGAGTGCCTTCTTTTCTTAGATAGGGGGACACGGTGTAGTGGTAAAATAATGTAAATGCTTTATTTAAAGTGGTTAAACTTGTTTTTACTTCATCATGAACATTTTTGGGCTAATTTGTCTTCTATATAATAAAAATAAATAATATTTTACAATGTCTTTGTCTGTTAATAGAACTACGTGGTACTTCTACAAGACATACACATACACACATACATACATCTCTGGTGATAAATGCTAATTCTCACAAATTCAAAGTTCGGTCCTCTCCTTTCTACCAATTGCCCTCTTATGGGCCCTGAACACACTAACATTGGTGAAGTGATTAGTGCTCAATGACCTCTCCGCTACATCATAATTAAAGAACAAAACAGAAGACTTTGATTGGCTATTTCAAAGCTGCACGTTGCTTGTACGCATTACGCGTCCTCGTACGATATAGTCAAAGACAACTTAGTGATAAATCACTTCCTATTTTACATCCTATAATCAAATGCAAGAAAATTAAGCCACTAAAGCGTTTGTTATAGTTTTTTTTTTTTGCCTCAAAATATTTTTCTCAATGAGTCGTTCCAGAAAATTCATCTTTCACGGAGCTTGGAAAGTGGCAATTTTGGTCTGAGTACTCTAATCACCACTTTACCGACACGTCTAATGAAGCTCGGCGGTCGGTAGCCGCTGGAGTCTTATCTACTAAATATACCCTTAGCTAAAATGAAAAATTAGAAACAACAACGATCTGTTTTTTTTGTTATTTTAGTTTAAGTTATTGTGAAAAAAAAAGTTTTTCAATGGTTCTATTATTTATATATATATATTTCTATCTGATGACTTGTAACGGTTTTCCTAAACATAAATATATTTTTTTTTTCCATAAATTAATATTTAAATAATTAAATTAGCGAAGTAAAGATATCTTGAATAATTTATATACTCTGTGATATGTAATATATAGCCTTATTATGTCCTTTTACTTTTCTTACATCTTACCCCATATTATTTCAGCGTAACAAAATGAAGAACCATTTGTACACGCTACCCACAACGTCGAAAAATGTGATATTTCTAACATAGGTTGAAACCACAACCTATATGCAGCCCTGATGATTTAACCATAAAATTATGAGGCTCATACGGATACTTTTTTTTAGTTTTGTCTAGAAATAATGTACGTAAAACACTATACAATGTATATATATTTTTTTATGATTATAAAATAATCGTCTGAATGTACAAGATGTCATCTTCTTAATATCCGCTCTGGGAAAACTTTATAATCAAATTATTTTTGGCATCGTTCTTCAACCCTTTTCATAAAACGAATGTACTAGTTATAGAAGACAAAGATAGACGTTTCAATTTTTTTTTTAGTTTCTTTCTAATTTATAATTTGTGTAAATCTATTAGGTGTTTAAGAAGCAAAAGTCACTTTCACATTTATCAATATTTTGCTTTTAACGTTAAAGAGTTTGGTTTATATAGAAGACTTTACTTATTAAAAAATGACATAACTGAGAAATAAATTAGGCTATATGTTTGACAATGCTTTGGAAAGAAAACGCCAGTTACATTCAATCTTATTGAATTATGAGGTTTTCTGGGAAATAATATTATAATAAATTATCAATTAAATATTTAGAGATTACAGATAATTTTTAATATTTTTATTTGTGTGGGATACAGCGTGAAGCTGATTTATTTTTGATTTGATTTTTATTTTCATTTCCTCGGTAACGAGGCAGAGCGCTCAACTCGCAATACCTTGAAAATTCGGTGGAAATTGGAAAAACAAAAGTGTTTTAATGGGAACCGAATATTTTAACCCTACGTTTCTAGGTTCCATCTGCCTACTTTGCTATGTGTGGGATACAGCATAAAGGTATAAAAAATATAAATAAGCGGTCAAAACCGAGATTGGGTCGTTAGTAACTATATCCATTAACAAGATGTCCTACCTAAACCTAAATATATTAAAACTCCATATTTCAATCGCGTTATACAATTTAGGTAGACCGAAAGGGTTAAAGAGCTCCCAGGCTATTACTTGTTTTATTTAGTTAGGGAAACTAGATTTTGCAAATAGACTATTGAGAATAATACCTATTATTAATAATATTATTTGTATAAATATTCGACTCTACTATAAAGTCTAAAGCCATTTAAAAAACCATTACCACAAACCTTATCAGCTTATTATTATAAAATATAAAAAAAAAATAAAAAATATCTATGTACATATGAACCTACGCCTCGAAAGTATTACGCCTATTAAATTAAATCAGCATTTTAAACATCTACACTTTTTTTTATCTGTATCTTTAAGCACGCAAAGGAAAAATATTAATATTTTTCTTTATAATTTCATATACCTACCTACTTATATGATACTTGTACTTGAGTAGTAAATTAACCAAATCACCAATATAAGTATAGATTATCAAATTTTATTATATTACCCTAAATAATAAAAGATTAACAAGATTATGGTATTTTTTTAATCATTGAATGTGGAGGTTGGTTAGCGAAGCGAGCAGGGGGGCGAAGCCCCCTTGTATAACTATAAGAAAGGCGTGGCACATTATCATTTTATGTACCTTTATTACGAAAGTGTTTCTTTACGAGATAATTCAAAGCGGAACGACGACGCGACGAGGAAAACAGGAAAACTCGTGTAATGGAATTGATTGCAAGCCATTTGGAATATCTTTGTTTAACTTACCTTGAAATTCTAGCAAATTGATATTTACCGTTTCTCTTCATTTTTTTTCTTTTAATAAAAACATTTCTTGTTAAATAAATTAATTTATCTTTTTGTGTCTGGATTTAAAATTTTATGAAAGGTTGTGTAATTTTTTTTTTAGAATCACACTGTGAAAACAGGCACGCACATAAAAGAAATCTTGATATGCCTGGTCCTGGCCCTGCTCAAATATCTATCGCGTTTTCAGTCAGATACTGTCACAACGCGTCACGATGACCTTAAAAAAATCGTTAATAATATATGTTTTATAGTTGGGGACCCAATGATCTGTGGAGGGCTTGACTTATTGACTTTGTGTCAAAGATGTCTCCTCGCCGTGCCTTCTTTACCGCATTTATAATGTTGAGTGTTCTGGAGAACTGTTTGACCTGTTTACCTGCCGCTGAAATTTTTAACCGCACAGTACATCACAAACCCAGGTATCATCCACACCACTTGGCTACGTGGAACTATGCTACAGTGCCGCTTCGTAGGATTTTCCTACCTGCGGCAGTGTTTCCAGGACAATACGAAATACCTCCAAAAATCACGTCAATCTCCACCGTAAAGGCCGGCAACGCACCTGTAGCTCCTCTATGTGCACAGGGTCGTGGGCGGTGGTGATCATTTACCATCAGGTCAGGTATATATAAAAGAATTCCAATAATCATTTACTATTAATCACTTTATATTATGAAATTTTCTAATCGAAAAAAAACATCGAGAATTATTGAGATTGTTATTTTCTTATAAGTCTAGAAAGTATATAAAGTTATAATTTTATATTTGCCGGCACTCTTGCATTAAGGATGTTCAAATAAGATTTATCTGCAGCTACCTCTCTCCTTGGAAAAATACGGAAAAAATTATATTACATAATTTCTTTTTTACATCGTTATAATATAGCGATATTTGATCATGGATTAAAAGCCGTCTTAGTGCAGTAACACAGCGCCTGACTTTAAACGCGACGGTTGTTGGTTCGATTCCCATTCGGGCACTCAAATTATTTTCTTTTTCATTCCCTGGCTCTGGTAACCAGACAAAGCGCGTTGCTGAATTCTGCCACTACTACGCACGCAATATCTCGAAAATGAATCAGAAAATTTGTAAAGAATGTCTTCACACTTGGTTAGGTTAGGCGGGAATCATTAAATTATGGTTACTAATAATTAATATATAATATAGGGAGAATATTTATTTACATTTATATTTTCAAATCTTCGCTATGATTAAGCGCGGCGTTGAGCTCCAGCTCCAGCTTGAGATTTTTTTATAGTTTGTACATAAAAAAATCAGAGGAGATCAGTTTCTTGTTTCGTATTTTTTAGAGCGTGTTTTAATAGTTGAATTATAGTTTATTTTTATATTACTGCTACAGTCAGAGTCAGACCGCGAAATTTACTGATAATAGTTCTTAATATATCTATTCTATATACATATATTATCTAAATTTTTATTTATTTATCTAAACTCGTACGCCATTAGATAGCAATTATATGTAACAAATTGAATTACAGCAACTACCTGTTATTTGAAAATGAAGAACTAATTATACAGCGTTGGACGCAAGTAATCAAACTAGCCGCCGCAATGTGACCGCGTTACTCGTGCGGACCCTTGTGAGCCTTTAGTTTAAATCGTATATAGTATTATATGTATTGTACAGGTACTATTTACCATATGTATGTGATGTGCTACATATTGTGTGTTTAATCGATAATAGCAGTCGTAGGTTCACAGTCTAGACTTTTTTTTTTTTGAGCTTGAGGTTAATGCTGTTGGCCCTATTGGCTTTTACAGCGACACCGGGTGGGTAGGGAAGAGGGTACTCTGTCCCAGAAGAAATGCAAGCACTACCTGGCTGCTTGAGACTACAGTCTAGACTAGAGAGTAGTCTATTTATCCAAAAATCAATGGTACAAGCGTGTAGTCGTTCGGGGCAAGTGGGCGCATTTTTCCCATTTGGATTGTTACTGTGCAATATAATAGTAAAATTAGAAAAATAAATGTATTATTTTGAAAAAGACAATTATTATTCTATAAATTCAAATAAAAAGGAAATCTCTCGTCACGTCTCTTAGTGTTTGGAAAACATTAAAAACAACGAAAATCAGAATGCGTACACTCGCACCATATTGTGGGTAAGTGTACGCATATTTTTGGAGGTAAACAAATTTCGGGTAAGTGAACTTTGTCTCTTATATATATAATAGGCTGAAAAAAGCGTTGCGTAATTTTAATACGTTTACTTAACCGCGCACACTTTTCCGCAAAAATTAAAATAAATAACCACAGAGTCCAGATTATTAAACACAATCACAAGTTATGCCTACATCTATCTGTAGAAATATATATTTGTTAATATAAATCGACTTACCATCACGATTTAGTAAGTAACGAAAACTTTCGATTTAATCAACAAAAAGGTTATTTTTTTAGCTTCATGCGATATCCCGCACAAAGCAGGAAAGGCAGAGGGAACCTGAGAACCTAGTGATAGGATAAAGTCGACCACTTTCCGCCAAATTCTTGAGGCATTGCGTGTTGAGTGGTGAAACTCAACGCCGCCGCTGCCACTATCGTCGTGTTTATATAAGACCAATCTTCAAACTTTCCTTCATTCTTTTATAAAATATTATATGGAATTAACAAAAATAGCTAATTTTACCAAAATAAGATTTCGTATGTTTCCACTTAATACATAAATTAAATAGACGGAATGCTTAACAGAATGTTGTGGTTTATATAAACAAAGATTACCTCTATTTTGCGGCATCGAAACTCGGTTATAACAATATTTGAATTATGCCTTTGAAGGACAATAATAATATGAATATGTAAGCTTTGACATTTAAAAAATATATATTTGCTTACTATTTAGCTTATTAATATCACCATTATGTATGTCTATTAATTTCAGTAAAATTTTCACAACCAAATTTTCGGGATATTGCCTTTTAGCTATAATAACTTAACCAGAGGAAGAAAATGAATATTTCTTTATTTTCCGAGTGGAAATCAAACTCCCAATCTTCAAATTTACAAATTACAATCGGGTACTGTTCCAATGCACTACCACGACCTTAACGACTTTTTTTGGTTAGAAGAAGATCAGAAATGCATATGTAAATTCATATATTATATGAAAAGATAAGAGAAATAAATAATACAACATCTTTATTTTGTAACGTGATTTTAGATACATATTGAACAGATGTCTGAAAGAATTCTTGGAATATTTAAATAAGGATCACACCAAATCTGAAGGCTTACTTCCCTTAATACCCACATTTGGCAGAACAACCTCAAAACAGATCTTTAAGTCATGAATATTTTTTATCAATCTTTTCTTGCTTTTGCAAAAAAATATATTTTATACCTATCTATAGCGTTGTACCTACTACATATATACATTTTAAGTTGTTTGTGTATAAAGCTAGTTATTAACAGGATGTCAGATTATCCTATTTTCTAAACTAGTTTGTCTTATTCCATTATGAATACTAAAAAATCTTATGAATTTGTTTTGCAATCCAATGTTCAATATCAGAATTACCCAGCATTAATGAGGTTAACGTGGCGCAGCGGCGCAGTGTCTGACTTTAAATATTACAGGTGTGGATTCCATTCCCAATAGCGACAATGAGTTACTTTAATTTTCTCGCTCTGCCAATATAACAAGGCGCGCCGTTGACTTACGATACCATTACGCAATCCCCCTGAGTGAATGGGAACTGAGTGTCTTAACACTAGATTTCTAGGTTCCTTCTATGTCCAGCACATAGAAGGAACAGACAAAAAAATATATAAATCGTGTTAACATGTAATATTGGACCACATAAAACTGTTTTTTACAATATTTACAGTTACTCTACGTTCCTTGATTAGATTCGCCAAGTTATCTCGCAGCCGACAACCTGATTATACTGTGCTGTAACCGCACCAACTGACCTGAACAAAATTAAATTTTAAACGCGACTAACGACTTGGCTTTACCTGATTACGAGATGAAACGTCTTAATTAATTAAAATACTACTTAACTTGAGAATTTTTTTACAGTTTAAAATTTTACAACATTAGAACATAGTAGAAATAGAGGTTTTATTTGTTTATCTATATCGGTAAGTAGGTATAACAAGAGAAATTGGGTGACTTATTGACAGTCGATTCTTCATTTTTTTCTTATTAAAGGTGGGTGGTAAAGGGACACCATTAAGAAATAAAATCTATCGTATCTGTTTTATAGTTCCATACCTCAAAAGGTAGAAATGGAACGCGTATAAGATCATTTTGTTGTCCATCTGTCAAATTTATAATTATCAAATAATTTGGTCTATTATTACTTCTATACTAATAGAAGAAATCAAGCGTCTATGTCAACGCAATTAAAAGATTGCTTCGCGTGGATCTGAAGTTATGAAATTTGGTACGACTAGAAAACTTACAATATAACTACAGAAAAAAAAACGAAAAAGTGAATATAAAAAATCATTACAAACTTATATTTGTAGTTCTTTTCACACAAAATGAATGCATTTGCAGGTAAATACAATTAAAACTTGTCAACTTTTATGAATTCTTCTTCCCGTTGACCTAAAATCCTGAAATTGGTACGGAAGTCTTAGTGGACAAGTATATTTTTTTTTATCTTCACGCGTATTCCGCACATAGCAGGATAGGCAGAAGAAACCTAGTGTTAAGATACTCCGTTCCCCACTTTCTGTCTAACTCTGAAGGCATTGCGTGTTGAGTGGCAGAACTCAACGCCGCGCTTTACCTCGACACCAGAGCGAAGAAATGTAAATATAAATTTAAATAAATATTTTATCTCCGCGAGAGGGGATCGAACTCACAACCAGTAGGTTTTACAGTCACACTTTGTGACGGACGGACGTTATGGACGGACACTTAATCTGTACAAGTTATAAAAAATATTACCTCTATTTTATACTTGAGTATTTTGTTATTATTTCAGTAAAACTAAAGGTAAAACGACATCCCTATCAGAAATAAAGTGACCACTTGGCCAACTGACATCTTGTGATATAATGATGTTATCCTTGTGTACAGGTTATCTTAAAAGTCGTTTTTATAGGATTACGAAAAAATAAATACTGAAATCAGGTATATGTACATAGTGTCATTCCTCCCCTTACACTTATTCTCAATTATAGTAGTGCTTGGCGACTCCCACTTGGCAAAATTAATAATTTAACGTGTTATTTCCTCTCTCTGATAACAAGACAAAAGGTTCCACCAATCTACATTCAATGTCTCGAAAATTAAATGAAAAATAGGGAACGTAGTGTCTTAACGTTAAGTTCTCTCTGGCTATCCTGCCTATACGATTACGCGGGACACAGCAAGAAACTGTTTTTTTTTACTTCACACTGTACCCACTGTGTTACCTTAAATGACACCTCTTTTCCCATTTTCCACCGAATCTATGGGGCATTGTGTGTTGACTAGTGGAACTCAACGCCCAAGGTACAGCGTCCTTAATACCAGAACGAGAATACAGAAAAAGTGAAAATATACACAAACGATGATTCATAGCCCCGAGTGGAAATCAAACCGTCGCTTACAGTAATACACTTACCGCTTGCCCCTGCGCCAAGACGACCTCAATTTATATATATATTAATTATTTCTAATAGATTAAGTAAAATATATATTTTTCAATAAAAAGGGAAAAATCCCCACATGAGAAAACACATATTTTCTAAACTTGAGCCTGCGTCAAATAACATACAAAAAATCACATTTTTCATATAGACGAGAACACCTCGTACAACTTTTTCTTGCTCTCCTATTATAACATGATGGATGGCACTCAGCTACAGCTTGCAGTAAAGAAAAACTACCCTATACCATGTTAGTGGCTGTGATTTATCTTTGTATCACTTATCATGATCGATCAAATAGGCTTATCTAAGATAAAAACGGCTATATTAATATAACATGAAGTTTTTCCTTAAGATGATATTGGAAATAAAAAAAAATATTTTAGATTTAATTCTTTAATTTTTTTTGTTACCGACAGTATTCGATATAATTCGATTTGGTATATTTTTTCTCAATTAAACTTATTTTATTGGTTACATAAAGTGATTAATTTTTATTATGCACAAAATGGGTTTTATGAAAAATAGATCTGATTAAACCATCGCCAAGCGTCCAACGGGAAAATCATCATTAATTTTCATAATTACGCGTGAAACAGGGCGTCGCTTTTAGGGCGGACGATGTGAGTTAACAAAACGTCTGTGTTGTGTAAATATTCATTTTGGGAACTATTTTATTTTATTGATCAATATTTTTTTGCGCTGCGGCACGAAGTGTGACTGTAAAACCGACTGGTTGTGGATTCAAAATATTTACTTAAGTTAATTTTAACCTTTTTTCTTAGTTAAAATTAAGCTTGTGTCGAGGCTATGCGCGGCGTTGCATTCTGCCACTCAACACTCTATGCCTCCAGAATTCGGCAGAAAGTGGGGAACGGGGTGTCTTAACACTAGGTTCCCTCGGCCTACCTTACTGTGTGAGGCTTAGTTAGGTTAATCGCGCTAATCTCAGCAACTAGTGCTGCGAACTGAAAAAATCTCTTTGTTTTCAAATAGTCTATTTATTAAGGAGACCAGTTGTGGCGCAGGGGCACAGATTTTGATTTTAAATGTGTGTCTTAACACAAGGTTCCCTTTGCCTACCCTGCTATGTGCGGTACACAGTGTGAAGCTAAAAAAACGTTTAAGCTTTACTTTTTGTGTTTCTTTTGTTTCGGTATAAGTGAAGGCAGTAGTTTCTCTTTTAAACATGCATTTATTTACTGTGTAACATTACGTCTTTTTTACCTATTACGTCTCCAAACAACGTGACATTGGCGAAGTGATTTGTGCTCAACTTTCACGCTCGAAACGCCATAATAAAGAACTGAACTGAATTGACCTTTCCGTTGCTATTGGGCGACACGTGTCACTATGAAAACTAGGCGCTCATATCTGAAACGTTTCACAAAGAATTTAATCTCTCGGCCGTCAATGCCATACAACGTGGAAACCCTTTGACAGCTTATCCGTTCGACAGGTGATGGTAAGCATACTGCGTTGTTCAGAAAAATGTCAAGTTCAAAGATTTTAAAAAATATAAAAATTCGCAAATCTTTTTTTTTTTATAAGTTTATATTTAATGTTTAAAGTATTTATTTAATATATTGCATTATAGTTAAACATAGTGTTTGTGAAAATGACGCTAGTAAATCCGTTAAATAATTTGTGCATTGATAAGGCGGACCTGACTTTACTTTTTTATTACATAAATTTCTGCCGAATTTTGGAGGCATTGCGTGTTGAATGGCAGAACTCAACGCCGCGCTTTGTCTCGACACCAGAGCGAAGAAATGAAAATATAAATTTAAGTAAATATTTCATCTCCTCGAGTGGGGATCGAACCCACAACCAATCGGTTTTACAGTCACACTTTGTACCACTGCGCATATTTTAGCGTCTTATTCATCTTCTTCATCGTCTCGATCTTGACAGAACGGTCGTGGTGATCGTTTAAAGGGTTGGTGGCGCACCTTACAATCCAATCTCATTCTTAGCAGATAGCGGTCCACCTGGTACCATTAATCAGTAACTTGGTTGGTCCACTATGGATCCTCCTGCTGTTTTCAACTATCCCTTGAACTACAAGAAATTTTATAGAAGAATCTTCTTTTATTTACTTGTTTTTTTTTTTAAGTTCAATTACGTCGTTGCATTAGCGATAAAATTAATTTTATCCCGTTAAAACAAAACAAAAAACACTTAAGCAGCTATAGCATCTAGAAAATAAGCAATTTACTTGGGTAACGTAAAGTGCGAAGATGGCTCCAAAATTTGGTATGTAAACGAAAGCTAACAACGTCCCTGACATTATACGGCTAAAGCAACAGGTTCGATTCTTTCAAAGTAAATTTGACTTTGATACTTATGAAATAAAGCTCAAATTCAAGATTCACATATTTTGAACTTAATACTTGCGAAATTATTAAATTAAGTCGCTACGTTTTTGGAGATAATACCCATTTAAATTATTCAATTCTTGCGTTTTCAAAATAAACATGGCTTACAGCTGGTTGTATAAAGTATATTTTATCTCTTATATAAAGCGGTAACATAAATGCTAGTCAGTTATTAGTTCCATTTAAGTCAACGGTGAGAAATGTATAAAGAGAAAGTTTTAAAACAAAAAACAGCCTACTAAAACACGCTGTATAAAAGTATGAAACAAGAAGATACTCTCCGTTGAAATCATTATGTACCAACTATTAAAATTTTACCGACTATTCAGTAAATAACTTATTAAAACGTATTATATTTTAACGTATTTTTAAGATAAGCTTAAAGGATGCGTGGTCGTATGTCACCCACTGCAGCAAAACAGATTCATTAAAATAATAAAATAAATTGCTCTCTCATTTGTCTAATTATAATAACTAGTTTAGAAATTGTGAGGGAACAGATGAATAATTACCCACACATATACAGGCCAAAATCATAACCCTCCTTTTTGCTTCGCCGTAGTCGGATAAAAAAAAATCTTTATTCGTTATTCAAAAATATATAAGTTTATTCACTGTTATAATCAGTAGCACGTGTTTTTTTTTTTGGGAAGGTTAGGAAGAAAGATTTCTTCCAAAGGTGATTCAGATAAACGTACAATCACATTTTTTTTAGAGCAATGCTCGGGGGATCGATTCTTAGTTGGGGAAATGAATTATAGACATTCGTTTGAGATAAATTGGGACATTGAATATCAGAGCATCATTTCTAAGCTTCAGGAGCACAGTGGAAACAGAGTGCCCTAAACACTCACTCATTTACTCTCTGCTATACACGGAATTAAGCGAAAAAATTACAAAATTCAAAATATTTGAGTATCGTCATAAAAGAAATAATTAATTATATTAACATATCCGTTAATACTACGTACTAATGCACAAAGCAAATGACGACAATATAAAAATTTACATATTATGTAAAACCCATGTGAATGAGGAGCAAATCTACCATTCATACGCTCGCATGAGAGGTAGGCTTGCTCTTTATTCACGTGGGTCTATTCACGGTTTTATGAGGCTTATAGAGCCTAGCCAGGAGTTAAAATATAAATTCTGTTCTCTACTTTTAATATTATTATTATTTTTTATCTGTTACATTTCACTTGGTAGGCAAAGAGATTGTGGAGACATATGTGATATATTCCATTCTACGATTTCCTGCATCCAAACTGAATCATAGTAATATTGAAATACGCAAAAAAATGTTTTACAGTGAAAAGTAATGTTTCGGCCCTGCGTTTTGTAATACATTATAATTTTTTCCCTTTTTTTTCAGCATGGGGAGAGAGCACACACTAGGCACAAGCTTGCGACTGATTGTGGGTTAGGCTTCCACTAGAGGTAATTATTTATTTATAATATTTTCCTTTATTCGCTTTGGTAAAATGGAAGCAAATTGTGGCATTAAATTTCGCCACTCAACACGCAATGCCTTTAGAATTCGGCAGAAACTAGGAAAGGTAGTGGCTTTACACTAGGTTCCCTTTGCCTATCCGGCTATGTGCCAAATACAGCACACATAAAGGTAAAAAATAACTTCCAATACTCTACGAAGCAAAAGTGTAGGTACAATTTTGTATTTAAATTACAAAAATAATGTTATTTATACGATTTTTTTACTTACAGGAAATCTGTTTGCCTAACATGACATTTCAAGGCACCTAAGACTCAATACAGTATTGATTAGATTTACATAAGCAAAAAGGGTTTAAATTTATAAGAAGGTTATATAACCAGTTTTGTTGAAACCGTCATGGCGCAGTGGTATAGCGTCTGATTATAGACACGTTGTGGGTTCGAGCCCAGCCCGGCTTAATACACAACGTTTAGTCTCAGTTTGTTCCCTCTATGCACTTTGATATGCAAAAAAAAAACCTTGGCGCTGCTATAACTCATTTTATTTATACCTTTGTTTTCGACAGAAATACTCTTTGCAAAGAACAATCGAAAAAGATTCAATTCGTGATTTTCGACCCACTTTCCGTGACCTCAAATGGAGAGTGAAGACGTGCTTGTATACGAATTGAAGAATATAGGACTGAGAAAGGAATTATTAATAAAGTAAAAAATAAATACCATCTACAATATTGTTAAGTTACTGAGAAAATATGTTTATTATTTAATATGTATACGTATATACGACACATGTATATATGTAAACGCAATAATATTTTAATTTCATATAAATTTAAATTAATAAAATACTATAGGGAAAAAATATAGAGAGAGTAATGCGTACAGCTTTGTCTGTTGTGCCTGTACCTATGTAAGTAGTAGTACAATAAAAAGAATATAATCACAAGCTGGTCAAAACGTTGGGGATTAAATCGCTAGGAGTAACACAATGTAGGGTGTCCCTGTATCCCTGTCACTACCCTCTTCACGAATCAACTTTCGTATTCTATCTGCGGAGTTTTAAAAAGATTAACGTCAACTTTGACATGGTATGTCAGTTTGATCGTTGGAACTTTTTCGCGGTCTAAATCATTTTCCCGAGTGGGAATCGAACCCACGCGTTTACAGTCACACGCTTATGCCCCTTTGATAAGATGGCTTTGGCTTTCATTGCCCATACTCTGCCTAATTTTTGATACATTATGCTTTGATTAGGAAGTTTGATAGGAATTGAACCCCAGCCAGTGTTTCTATAGTCATTTTTGTCCCACTAAGCAGTACTGGCCTAATAAAATAAATACAAAATATATTAGGATTTTTTTGCGCTTCATGTTCATAGTCTAGACTCTAGACAGGTAACTAACAGAGTGGATCGCATATAAAAAAGAGTTAACGTTGTATCGCTTTTGGTTATTGGTATTAGTAATACTGGCTAGACGTTGTATATTATATTTGTTTGAGACCACTTGTGGCGCAGGGCGCAAAGTGTGCCTGTAAAACCTACTGGTTGTGGATTCGATCCCCACTCGAGGAGACGAAATATTTACTTAAATTTATATTTTCATTTCTTCGGTCTGCCTTATTTGCCTTATTGAGCGAGTGAAGAAATGAAAATATTAACAAATAATAATTCATTTCCCCGAGTAAGGGTCGAACCCACAACCATCGCATTACAGTCACTCTTGTGCCCCTGTTCACGACGGCCTCAATTAAATTGTTAATGAACTTTATATTCTTTGTAGCGCTTTAATAAATTATTGAACTGGCTAAAACGTGACTTTGATTTCGGTTCTCACTCGAGTGGATATTTTTTTTTTATTTCTTCCTTCTGGAAACAAGACAGAGCGCGCTGTTGAGTTCCGAAAACAAACGTCAATAAACTATCAAATCTATTATATTTAAAATACCTTATGCTACAGATACACTAACTTAATAATTCAATAGAAGCGTCCATTTAACTCCATTGTCATTTTATATAAAGGAGACGTAATCTCTAAATTTTAAGCACAAATCCTCGTTACGTCGTCGGACCTCTTCAAACATTATTATTCAAAATTAATTATTCAACAGCGTTTCACACCTCAATTGTTATCTGTTTATTCATTTATTCAGTTAAATTGAATATACATTAGAAAGCAACAAGAAGCAATAAGATGGATTAGTTTCGATTTTAGAAAATGCAATTCGAACATGTCCGTTAACATATTGTTAAAGATTGTGTAAAATTAACTAACTTAACAAAAATATGTCGCTTATAAATTCTTATATTACTATTTTTATATAAAAATCAGCTTCCCGCTGTACACATAACCCTAGTTCCCTCTGCCTACCCTGCACATAGTTCCGAACTCCACGCCACGCTTTACTTGGACACCAGAGCGAAGAAATGAAAATATACATTTAAATAATTATTTCATAGCCTCGAGCGGGGATCGAACCCACAACCAATCGCGCTTACAGTCACACATTGTACCTCGTGGCACTTGCCTCGACTATTATTACTCTCTTAATCAATAAAATGTTATTTAATTCTTAAGTTGCAGCATTTTCTTAATTAGATTCTGATTGAAAAGAAACTAAGATACTATTAACATTTACATTTCTAAAGTTTAAGTATCGAAATACTGTAGGTTAGTTACTTACGAGCAGGAGGAGCGCGCCGGCGGAGTGCACTTCAAAACTTCCGCCCAACCTTTGAAAGGGGAAAGAACTTGAAATATATTTTATACGTTTCGTCTTTTAGATGTTGCTGGAAAGCTTGTCCTTGTATTATAAATATACTACTATGTCGCCATATTGAGACCTTAGTAGTAAAAACTTTAAAGAATTTGTGAAATTCTTACTTATTAATTTCACAAACATACATATTACTGCAATGTTTAATTTAATAAACATTTCCACTGAGGGAGTAATTATAATTCCAAGGAAAGCATACTTACCCTTGCTTTAAGGCTAAATTTAAGACTAACGTTCTGGCAAGACGAAGCTCAACTCGCTAAACACTCAATCTTGAAATAGGGCGTAAATTGGTTTGGAGAACGAAGTGTCTGGATACTCTTCTTACCTCCTATGTGAATAGGAACGTAATTGATAGGTCATGTTGATATTAGAGTTTACCGTCAATAACTACTCAATAAATGACTAAAATTAAATTAAAATTTCCTTCTGTATACATCTACATACTACGATAGCTACGTATTTATTGAAAAAAATTAAGACTTACTATCAGAAATTTTAAATTTTTCGTACTTTACTGTTTTCAATACAAAAGTACAATCCCGTTCGGTATTGTACTTCTACATTATTACATTTTCTTGTGTTATTTTGCATCGAAGAAAATATCGGCAGTCCTTTGTTAGCTCAGTTATTGTGTTCTTTGAAGCTGGCCACTTAATGAAAACCATAAAGGGAGGAATAACAAAGCAAATACTTAGAACCTAACGTATACAAGATATTATGCGGTATATAATATAAGTAAAGAGCTTATCCAGTTTTTAATAAGCTAATTGTATACTTTATATATACTCTTGATGCGTGCCGTATGGAATTATAAGAGCGCATACGGATAACTTTGTTTAAAGAAGGTTAAAAATATAATTTTAAAAACAAAACTATTTTTTTAAATACTTTTAAAAATATAAAATATAAAGAGTCATTTTAAAATTTATGATGATAAATGTTGTTTTAATTTCTAATTTGTGGTAATAAAATCATCGTAGCCCTTCGTTCTACGAGAGTGCTACGACAGGTGCTAGCTGTAGATTTAAGTTGTTTTTAATTTAAAGGGGAGTGAAATTTTTAATACAATAAATTTTAAACAATAATAATGATTTCCCTATGTTTTGTAATACATTTATATAGATACAATTAAAGTTTTATATTTTACTTTCATGTACTGTAATGTAAAAAAATAGTTATAAATACTTCTGCATACAAATGTATACATTTAAAGACTGACATTTACATAATATAACTTAAGATCGGGAAAAATTAGGACGCGTATAGCATTATACCTCGGTAGAAGAAAAGTGAATGATCACTTCGTATTAATCATTTAAAATTATCTTCAAACTGTAGTACATAGTTCTACTTACAGTTGCTCCCATTAAAGGAATCTTCACACTCACATCCCTATTGATTGATTAATAATATCTTATTGCTTTTATCGCATCCGAAAACCTGTTAACACACTTTATCCTATGCCCGATGCTGTGACGTCTACAATTCTATCGACTTCTCAAGCATTCCATCCTCCACCATCACCACGTGTTTTTGGCATTGACTATGTGTCATTGGTGGGTGTGTTAAATTTGAACTTGTTCATCTTTTTTTATGGAAAAAAGACAAGGCAAACGAGCGCACGGGTCAACTAATGGTAAGTGATCACCTGGTCTTTTCTTCATCCTGCTTCACAAATGTCGTTTCTTCTTCATCCAATTACACAAATCCAACTATAGCGTTGTATGTCGGCATATAAGTATGTTTTACATTGCCTCTGATACATACAAGAATTCATATAAATGAATAGAGATAGTGTTACATATAAAATAATATTCTATTTATAGGCTGAAAAATAAATACCTTTGCCGACAATATCAAATGATAGAACAGGATACAGCTGGAAATGAAATAAGTGATGACGTCAGAGCTATTCAATTACAGTTTCCGGTAGCATGACTCGTGGACTTTATCGGGCATCCTTCTTTGGGATAGCGGAAAGGTCAAATGTCATTCAACTGTCTATATAATATTTGAAGTCATATAATATTTAACAATATTTATAATTTTGTTTAGTAGTAAAATAGTTTTTTTTTTCACATTTTATTATTTTAAACCAATATCAAAAGACAACAAAGAGCAAAAGAGGCCAGTCGCACGCAAGTTGTGAGTTCGATCTCTACTCGAGGAATTGAAATATTTAATATTTTCATGTCCTCACTCTAGTAACGAGGCAAGCCGCAACATTGTCTTCAATATTAACAGACACCATAGAGCAAAAGAGCCAGTGACACCGGTTCTGGATTCGATTTCCACTCGAGGAATTTAAAATATTTTATATTTTTATATCCTCGCTCTGGTAACAAGGCAAGCTGCAACATTGTCTTCAGTTTCATTTGGATGTTCATGCAAATACACTCACATTTTTAGGGTTCCGTACCCTTTTAAGGAAAAAAAGAACCCATATAAGAAGACGGACGGATAACTTTGTTGTCCGTCTGTCTGTCTGTCTGTCTGTCTGTCAAGACTCATGAACGCGTAGAGATATAGAATTGAAAATAACACCACATACCTGGATCTACCGACCCATGATTTCCTGAAAAAAATACTTTTACATTTACTTAAAAAAAGATACGGCAATTTATATAGCAAAACTCCGTATCTCGGCGCTATAATGGGAATCAAAATTAGTAGGGTACTTCCGGTTAACCTAGAGTTATGAAATTTGGCATCTACAGGTAGTACTATTTCAGGAAAAATCTGAAATCTATATATTTGTGGTTAAATCCTAAAAATAATAATAGCCTCAAAAAAGGGGCAAAATTTGGTATTAAAGCCACTAGTTCCAGTGGGGTATCAGATGAAAGAGCTTTGGCTAAGTTAAGTCTGAATTTCACAAAAGGCTCGAAACCTGCAATTTTTGTATGGAATCCTCGATGGCCTCGCTTCGCTTCGACTCGGTCTGGTTCTTTTTATCAAGTTTATAAAAATTTTGGAATTATATGACTTTTTACAGTAGATTCCGCTTTTAACTAAGAAAGGTCACCTGACGAGATTACAAAATAGTTTCCCATAATAATTATTGTTCGTCTTTATAATATTAGTATAGATTTTAAGTTTTATGAGACTAGTCAGGGCTCAGGGGCATAAAGTGTGAGTGAAAACGTGACTGCTTGTGGATTCGATCTCCACGAGGATATTAAAAAATGATCTAAAGTTATATTTCCATTTCTTTGCTCTCGGCGATAAGTTCCGCAATTCAACACGCAATGCCTGCCAATAGGGAAACGGAGTGTCCTAACACTAGGTCCGCCCTATCTACTTTACTGTATACGGGATACAGCGTGAGCTGATAAAAAAACTTATAAGTTGTATACTTTAAACAAGATAAAGGTAAATAAGGTTCATGAAATGATGTTATTTTTTGATCATTGAAAGTCGGTGGTTGGTGAGCGAGGCGAGCAGGGTATTTTAGATAGTATTTTTCTTTCCTAATTGTGTAATAGCACTTTCAAGTCTAGGACTTTAATTTCCAATGGTGTCCCGCTTCTTAATCGTTTAGAGCTCAAGATTTAAATACGCAAGCATTACTTTTTTAAAATCTAATTGGCCAGAAAAGTTAATGGACTCGCTAGTCACTCGCTTTTGAAGAAAAAAAAATATATGTATGTACAAAACAATATTACTATAATAAGGTATTTTTTTCTGCTACTAAATCATTTTACATCATATTCAATTAAAAATTTTAAGATAACGCGTAGAACCAATTGTTATGGAACATAAAGCTTACAAGATGAAGAATAAGAGCATGTATAGGTAACATAACGTAGCAAGACCACCCACTCACCTAATGAACATAACCGAGTTATGCACTGAGCAACAGGTCCCCCTTGTACTGCCGCCCGCCTATGGAGGTAGGTCTACGGTAGTATGAACTTCAGAATATTTTGTAGAATATTTATATGTACTTACCCAACATATAGACGGATATCCCAAAATTTTTGTAATTTTACTGGTGAAGAAAATCGGCTTTAATTAGTTAGAGTGAAAAAGTAAAGCGTAAGTAGGAATAAGCAGAACTAATGGATATGAACTTGTACGATAAGTGAAAAATATTTAAGATTAAAAAAATTAAAAGGAAAAAAAATAGCAAGTGAAACAAAATATTATGAAAAAAAAATAGTTAGGCATATCGGCCTTGTACCGAAATGGATTTTTGTAGCAAAAAACAAAAAAATCTAATAATTTGAAGTCGACATTTCTAGTAGTCAGCCGTACCCCAACTTCGCCAGCTAATGTATTACGACGGCACAGTTTCAGTGCTGTTACCTACGTAAATACGATTATTAGATTCACTAATGGAATGTTTTTTCTCAATTGTTATATTTTTCATAGAAAAAATTATATTATCATTTTTTATTAAATTATGCACTAGTACCGGCGAGTTTTTGAGTACTCTGAGTGCGCGTGCACTCGTACAGGTGCGTTCTTGAGTACTTGAGACTCTCAAGCACGAGCATAAGTAAAGGCTCTCAAGTTGAGAGACTTTACTTATGCTCGTGCTCCCTTGCATCCTGCGCGATAGCGCGCGGTCGTTTTTGCGAGTGCGTGTGTATGTGTGTGTATGTGTATGTATGTGTACATAAAATATGTTATACTCATAGATAATGTTAAAATAACACATTTCAGAAAATTCATATGAATACATTTTCGAAATGAGATAAGGCCTCTAAGGCCAAAAGGCTAAACTTATACCGTATGCCAACAAAACTAGATTGCCATATAAAATTAAAACTTTTGATGAGGTGAAAGAGTGAATTTTAGCTATAATTCAATACAGGTCACTCTAGTCGACTGGAAATGATGGACGCGGGTCGATAGGCAAATAATGCAGGCACTTAGTACAGGGCTAGTTCGTTGAAGCTTCTAGTGTCATTGTACACTGTATATTTGGTACTCTAAATAGTAGTTAGTAAGTTGAGGCCATTCGTGGCGTAGGGGCACAAAGTGTGACTGTAAATCGACTGGTTGTGGGTTCGATCCCCACTCTAGGAGATGAATGTTTACTTTTAAATTAAATTTATATTTCCATTTCTTCGCTCTGGTGTTGAGGCAAAGCGCGACGTTGAGTTCTGCCACTCAACACGCAATGCCTCCAAAATTCGGCAGAAAGTGGGGAACGGAGTGTCTTACTCTAGGTTCCCTCTGCCTACCCTGCTGTGTGCGGGATATAGCGTGAAGCTAATTTAATTTAATTTAACTTTTTTTTTTTAATTTACACTCCGAGCTAAATGTATTACAATAATTATTGTTCTTTTTATAAGATCATTAAACTAATTACTATTTCAACTACATATATTTGTTGTTACAACCCTATTCTAATTGAAATATTCTTCAGAGTGTCTTAACACTAAGTTCCCTCTTAATAATAATATAATTTAAG
Organism: Heliconius charithonia; assembly: GCA_030704555.1. Lineage (NCBI taxonomy): Eukaryota > Metazoa > Arthropoda > Insecta > Lepidoptera > Nymphalidae > Heliconius > Heliconius charithonia. The sequence continues at coordinate 16,372,093 of CM060819.1, forward strand.
TAATAAATATAACAATTACAATAATATAAAATAATCTGATTTAGTAGAAAAAGAAATTAAATTGACTATTATAGTTAATTCTTTTTCAAAACAACTTTAACTTCGGACGAGTGAAAAATAAAACAAACATTTATGCTTTATTAAAACCTTTATTTTACAAATATATTCACAACACTTAAACTTAGTAAAATTGGCCAACTACGACGATATATTCTATACATAATGTACAATTCTATAGCCGACAATCAATTTATGAATTATTTGTAGTAGGGACGACAACCTGCGACCTCCCCCCCCCCTCTCCCCCTTCCCCCCACAACGCTAACCAAATTTCGCATATCCTATATTATACACACAACTACACTCACGCGTCACAAACATAATAAAATATTTATCAGATTATACTAAAATTTCGTAATTTTTCAGATAGATCCAAAATCTATAATTCCTTATATGCTATTTTCTCATAAATAGAAAAAAAGTCATAACAAAATTATATACTAACGGAGTAAATTAACGATCCATTATCAATCGACAATTTACACAAACTGAATGATTTTTTTAAGCAAAATGCAAAATCCCAAAAATTTTGTAACTCTTAATAATATAACTTTGTTTTGTTTATTTCATTAATGTTTATTTAAAATTAATCATTAATAATTAATAATTATAATATGATCATGTGATGATAATAATTTTAATGAATTCACGGGTATAGTATTACTTTTTCAAATAGCATTTTAAACATACTGAAATTTCTATTCTTAAACTAGCAGGATTTCGACCCGCACTTCTTTGTATAACACATTCTCGCAAAAAAAAAATTATACACGTTTAAATTTTTTTATTATTTAAGCCTCCACATCATTTCATAAAAAAAACTTTTTAATTTTTTTTGTTTGTCTTTACCATAACAATTACTTACAAATATTTCAGTCAATAATTTACACTCCATATTAATGAGGCCAGTCGTGGCGCAGTGGCACAAAGTGTGATTGTAAAACCGACTGGTTGTGGGTTCGATCCCCACTCGAGGAGATGTAATATTTACTTAAATTTATATTTCCATTTCTTCGCTCTGGTGTCGAGGCAAAGCGCGGCGTTGAGTTCTGCCACCCAACACGCAATGCCTCCAAAATTCGGCAGAAAGTGGGGAACGGAGTGTCTTACTCTAGGTTCCCTCTGCCTACCCTGCTGTGTGCGGGATATAGCGTGAAGCTAATTTAATTTAATTTAATTATTTTTTTTTAATTTACACTCCGAGCTAAATGTATTACAATAATTATTGTTCTTTTTATAAGATCATTAAACTAATTACTATTTCAACTACATATATTTGTTGTTACAACCCTATTCTAATTGAAATATTCTAATTTAAATGTAACCTACATTGAAAACCATTTGTGTGTGTTATATGAAATAAATAATAATATGTAAGTATACTATAAAAATGCTCTGACTCCTGTTGCGCTTTGTTTACATACAACTATCTCCTTTCCTTATAGTTTTCGAAGAGATAGAATGTTAGTTATCTATTTTGGATAAATAAACTAAAGCAAACAGTCCATTACTCAATACAAAACATTGTGTATTGAACTGTAAATCTTACCAGAACGAAAAAATATCTATATTTTTTCAACTTCTTACTGTATCCCGCACACAGCAGGGAAAAGGCAGAAGTAAATTGGGCGGTGCGTGAATAACGGAGTGTCTGCACACTAGGTTTCCATTAACAACTTTGCTATGCCGGATAAGGCGTGAAGCATGAAAAAAATGTATTGTAATCACCTAAAACTTTAAAACATTGACAGATTTAGCAATCCTTTTTTTTTCTATTACAAATGTGGAACTAGAATTTTATTCAATGAATAATAAATTTCGAGCGCGATAGCAATACGTTCAAATCCGAGGCGAGGTAATTTTTATTGAATAGACAAATGTTCTATAAAACTTTATTATGTAACAAAATCTTAATTATACAATGTATGACTCAGCTAGTTACTTAGAATATATAAGACTTGTTTGTGTGTAAAACACAAAGTTACATTTTATTGTGTTGAAATAATTTATTATTCAATCATTCAATACTTACTAATCTCCGATGATAAACAGGGATATTATCAATTTAACAAGTTTGCGTTTGAGTATATGTGTGTATTTGGTTTATAATTTTTACTTTGAAATATGATTTAATTGAGTGTTATTATTTTCTTAGCTATGATTTTTCACTTTTCAATGAAATTTTAGACTCACTGTTTGCTATTTATATATATATACATCTATATATAAACAGTTTAAAACTAATTACTCTTTTTGACAACTTTTTCACACAAACGACCAGACCACCAAAATGTTCCACAGACTTCTGTTACATATATATGCATATATGTCGTGTACATAAAAAAAGTTACTATCAAACAGGCACAAGTCCCGGTTTTCTTCCCGGCCACGCTTCCTTTGCGTATTTCTTCTTCTTGGGCTCGTTCGACGCCGGTTCCTCTGCAGCTGAAAAAAAATAATAAATATTTACAGTATACAAAATTTATATGAATTCAATTTAACGATTTCTTTATATACTTAGACAAAATCCAATATATTATTTTTAAAAGAATCATTCCACCGAGGGGGTATCGTATCCACAACCATCACGATTACAATGAAACATTACGTCACAACAACACCGAACATATTCATACAATAAAATATGTTGCGGTAAAATCGATAATGGGTCAAGAATGTACTACCAACATAAGCTGTATCGAGCATCTAGCAGGATATGCAGAAGGAAACTATTGTTAAGACACTCCGCTTCCTACTTTCCGCTAAATTCTGAGTGGCGGAACTCAACGCCGCGCTTTGTTTTCACACCAGAGTAAAAAAAATAAAAATATTAATGATTTTATTTTCTCGAGTGGGTATCGAACACACAACCGGTCGCGTTTAGAGTCACCCAGTTGCACAACTGCACCACCACTGACCTCGTCGTGTAATTTTGCTATTAAGCGCCATTGAATATATTTCCTTGTGAACAAAAACATACCTGCATTAGGCAAAGGTGGGTGAACATTGAGATGAGGCTCGGGACCTTCCAACTCGACGTCCGGTGCTGGATTTGGTAAAGACAATCCTAATCTGTAAACGAAATTATATAAAAATTAACAAATATTAATTATTTTAGTTAAGTAGTAGTAGGCTTAAATAGTGTTACAAGTTTTCCTTGCATTTATAGATAGCACAAAATGTGACTGTAAAACCGACTGGTTGTGGGTTCGATCCCACTCGAGGAGATGAAATATTTACTTAAATTTATATTTTCATTTCTTCGCTCTGGTGTCGAGGCAAAGCGCGGCGCTGAGTTCTGCCACTCAACACGCAATGCCTCCAGAATTCGGCAGAAAGTGAGGAATGTAGTGTCTTGACACTAGGTTCCCTCTGCCTACCCCTCTGTGTGCGGGATACAGCGTGAAGCTGATTTATTTATATAGATACATAGATAAATAAATCAAGGTAACAAAAATGTTTTAAAAAATAATTACCTAGCACCAATTAGACTAAGGTGTGAACTGGGAGCGGGTAAATCTGAATACAAGTTGTTTCCCCTTGATATCTCCTGTAATCTGAGAGAATGGTGGTGTTGACCTGAAATAAATAAAGATATAATATATTTATTTTCTCAAATGAAGAAATATTTCTTTTATACTTAAATATTAAACTTATTGTCTTCCTCCTCCCCTGTTGTGAAAGCCAACAAATTGAAAGTTATAGTCGAAGATGAAAATTAATTCATTTTTAACTTTAGCCTGTAGTTTTCGTTTTCGCAACTTTCGTTAGCACTTTGTAACTTTAGTTTCCTCGTGGATATGTATTGGCACTGAACACTATTGTAGAACGTACTAAGTTCCCGAACCTACGCACGCACGGTAGATTTATTATATCTACATATAGTATACTAAGAAATATTAACAAACTTTTTATAATTTTAACGTAACCTAACCCCGCATTGAATTATTGGTATAGAAATCATACATTTTGTTTAGAAACAAAATATATGACTTACAAATTGATTTGCGAAACTCAACGCCGCACAAATGTTTCTGTATCTAAGGTATCTCAATATAACTTACTTTCATCAGCACTTTGTAACTTCAGTTTCCTCGTGGGCGTATTGGCGTTGGGCACTATCGTGGAGCGCACTAAATTCCTGAATCTGCCCACTGTAGGATCTATGTCTTCCGGATTTATTATATCTACTTCTTCATTGAATGAGACGTTGCGTTTTTGTTTTTTGGGAACACCACCTGGCATTGATGCTGAACGCTTTGTACCCGTTGGTGGCTGAAAATCGACTTTAATCTAGAAATCCTTCCCTTGCATGGTTTGATTGACAGTGCTGAATTGGTAGGCTTGCTTAATTTTAGATTACCAACCAGATGTCCTCGAAAGCAAATTTTGTCTTTTGTGCCCCCCCTTAGGAAAACGGTATTGGGTGCGAACTCGCCTATGACGAGAATAACTAAGCTGGCAAATAATCTCCCAAACAATATTGACATTTTTGCGGACTCTCTCTCTGTTATTAAAAATAAATTAAAAATCTTATATACTTGAGTAGACAATCAAGAGTATAATTTGAATTCAAAGATATTAAATATTAAAAATTCTACTGTTACGTTGTATTTTTTTTACTTTTTTTTAAATTTATAATTTTAATTTAATTTATTTTTTAAGGTTTTTAGTACCCTAAGTGGTTGTTAGTTTTAAGGTTATTGTTTATTTTTTCTAATATTTGATAAAAATTATTTGAATTCTGAATTTTAAATTTAATTTGATTAAATCTTATTTGATTTGCTGCTGATTAATTTATTTTATTTTTATTATTTTACTTTGTTTTTATTAATTTATTTTATTTTTATTAATTGTCTTGAATTGTCACTTCCATTTATATATAAAATGAATGATGATGCGGTTGCCTACGACCATTGTGGGTTCGCTTAGTATTCGGATAAAGTGTGAAACTAAAAATATATAAATAATAACATACTAAAAATATATAGAAATATATAATTACTTAGGGCTTCGTCCGCATAGAATGATCGTTAATTGAAACGACTAACGTCATAGAAGCCACTTAAGCTTATATGACGTTTCGCTGGCGCTTTCATTGACAAATGTAATACATACAAACGCGCTTTCAATGATAAATGTAATCATTCATCTTCACGTCAACAACAAATTCCTCAATTTAAAACAGAAATTCCTGAGATTAGTCTGTCAACCAAACAAACTATTCACCTTCATACATAAAATTCTTTTTTTAGAAATCAAATGTGGTAAACGTTTAAAAAAAAATAAAAAAACACATATCGTCTTCATGTTTCTGAATTATTCAGAAAGAGCTTCTATGTAATTGCAATAAGTGATATGCATCACTCAATATCAATATTTCACATTTTCATTTTACGATTTTTTTTCCAAGGTGCTAAACTGCTGTTGACCTGGGATGGTATTTACAGCATCACGGGGCGGGTTCACCTCGATTGACACAGTTCCATACTCCATATGCTTTTATAGGCTTTTCACCTATCTTTTACACGAGTTTGCTAACAATATATACATATACACACATTATATTACCTTCATGACATCAGTGCCATCATCAGTAGAAATACCCAACATAGAAATTCTTCTGTTATGTGCGGTGTTAAATTCTGTTAAATTCTAAAACGAAAAAAAAATTATAAATCTATAAAATGTTTATTATATAAAGAGGCTTACGTTACATTGGAACAATATCTGACTGTAAATGTCATGGTTGTGAGTACAATCCTCACTATAAAAGAAGGTAAGCTAAGCTAAGCTGAAGTTAAAGATTAAAAAAGATGTAAATAATTATAATTCCCACCACTCAACACACAATGATTCGAAAAATTCGCTGGGAAAATGGGGAATGGAGTGTCTAACAAGACAATATATAAGCACTAGGTTCCCTCTACATACCTTGCTGTAGGTGTGAAGCTGTTTTAAATTAAAGTTGCCTTTTATATCAAAAGAACAGAAACGACTAATTTTATTGTGACAATATAACAAAACAAGGGACAAAATGAAATGATAAACTGCATGTTTTGACAAAAGTCTGTGTTTTGGTTAGTTTTTTACTTATATAATACTACTATAGGAATGATGTGGCGTGGTAGTTTGAACTCCGCACAAGAGCATGATTATATTTAGATAATTTTCATTACCACACTCTGGCATATAAAGTATAGCTCAATTCCAACAAGTAAGGTAAGGTGTTTTGAAACTTGGGGAACAGAGCACATTAAACGAGATGATGCTATAAGTTTCTTTTATGTAGTATTGTTAAATGAGTTCAAACACTCACATCTAACTCAGTCTGTGTCTCAGGCAGACCAAGTAAGGCCCCCTCCATTTCCGTATTAGGCAACTCTTCCATAATCCCCCTTGAATTGCCTGTTGGCCGTTCTCTAAAATAAAATAGGAATTTAAATAAAAACTACAAGTAATTCTTCACAAATACCATAAGAAAAAAAATATTTGATGTTTATTAAAAGTTTGTGTTTGTGTTCATTAATTTATTAAAAAAAATCTAATATATGTTCTGTTATGTATCAAATTTTATGGCTTTTAGACATGCCATAAAAACAGTTTGTTTCACCAATGTCACATAGAATGAAAAAGACGTGATGGAGATTGATCAATTACATATAAAGTGATACTTAAAAGATTAAATTAACATTATTAACAACAATAGTGTTAAAACAAAATATATACACTACAATTAATTAAAAATATATACAGTAAAATTGTTGCATATATTTTGTGGTGATTTCATAAAACTAATTTAGATTAATTCAGAAATATGTATGTATCAATTATCAATAATTTATTTCAAATTTAGTTTATTTATTGTCAATGTTTATGATAGCAAATAATTGAAGTTGTGTGAAAACACAATACCTGATAATATAATTTCTAGTTGAAGCTCCAAAATGAAATGTTGAATCAATCGGCAATTGTGTAGGCTTATTAGATTCCAGTCTCATTTTACCAATAAAAGTACCATGTGCTATAATTTTTTAAGTAATATTGTAAAAAAATGTATAAAATATTCTATATTGCACACATAAAAATATAAATAATATACAAACATAAGATGCATTTAAAATGTAAGCATAACCACTTTTTGATTTCTAAAATCAGAATATATCAAAGAATAGGCAATATAATATTATATACTGATGTTGTTATTTAAAAAAAACTCTAGTTTAATACCAATACCAATGAGTGCTAATTTATTATATTTAATATAATAAACAATTAGAAACCTTTGTGGCACAGCTGTAAATGCAATAGTTTTAGGTTTGATTTCACTCAGGATAATTATTTCCATTTACTTGCTAGGGTAGGAAAACAAAGTATAAGTAAGTATTTCGAAAATATGATGGAATATGAAAAAGTCTTAGTTTCCTCTGCCTGCTCTGCTACATGATAAGATCTGTAACTGTATCCGAGAAGCAAAAAAATATACTTACTGCTGCCTAAGTCAACTAAAAAAGCCCTATTCAGGTCTTTGTGATAAACGAAAGCAGCATGTACTCTAGAACAACTTGCATGATCTATGCAAAAATCATTCATCTGTGGATTTCTACCGAAAAGGTAGCATTTTTTCTCATCTATCATTAATTTTTGAATTAATTTGTCTCCTTTTAGAACATCTAAATGCAATCCGGTTGGAGGTTTTCCGGCCCTTAAATAAGTAAATATTCTAATTAAAATTCAATTACAAATCAAAAATATACTTCATACTTTTGTACTATTGCTATAGTTTTTCAATGTTAATTACAAGCTTCAATAATGGTATAATAATAGAAGGACATGAAACATATAATTAAATCATAGACCGTCAACAATGTATGGCGGCATGGTACATCAAACTTTTTGAAGTACTCATAAAACATACCAGCTAGGCACTTCATAATGATTTGCCATGTTTAATCAAAATTTATTTTATGAATATAGTGAAAATGAAATAATCTTTTCCTATAAATTCATTGCAATATAGAAGATAACATTTATTTTGCGTCAACGAATCGCACCCCGGATAGCTGTCAAATTTTGCTTGACTTGATCACTTGACAGTGATATAAATGACTGATTACAGATTAAAATTACCATAGGTTAAGTGAAAAGAAACATATTTTTCCCCTGTAAAAATGTTTCTTTTTTCGAAAGGAATAAAAATTCACTACCTACAATACCTACCTATCTTAGTAATATAAATTAACTTTTTGAGTTTGTTTATTATTTTAATAAGTGATATTCTGTAATAAAATAAAATATTTATATTGACTTGAAGAGGTAGCCAAAGAAGAAGGAGTATTACAATACATTTTTATTTACACAAAATTATCAAGTAATATATACTTACTACATACTTGACTACACATTTTTACAATTAGCAAATTCAAAAATCTATTCTACATTCCATGCTTTAAAAGTAATACTAACAGCAACTTAATCAGAAAATCAGTTTTTTTTGCTTAACTGTTGTACACGCCGTATCTGTTTATGCAGAATTCTGAGGCATTGCATAATACAAGTTTGCGCGTTGACCACTAAGAAAAACCACATTCAGCATATTGAGCTGGAAAGCAAGGCAATGTTGGTCATCATGGCTTACAACGTAAAGCCGTTCGACTTCACGTTGACTTTGGTTAAAAACGTTTCCTCGTTGTGCATTCTATACCGGAATAATCGTCGTATATTACAAACTCAAAAAAACGGTTTCGTGGGAACTTTCTTCTCTTCCTCTTTTCTATAAAATAAAAAAAATGCTGTTTCGATCGTGGGAAAACCACAAATAATTTTAGACCCAGGGGCAAACACTAGTAACTACACTATAAAAATGACAAAAAAAAACAAATACCAAGAAATATAATTTTATTTATAATCAGCTACAAATACATATTTACAATATAATTAAAACTAAAAATTCATTGTTGTTAACATTCATAATTCTAATGTACTTAACACTATTTAACTCTAACACTAAAACACTCAAGAGAAAAACGCATTAAGAGCACTACGCCGTAACCGAGGTGAGGCACGGACGTTATTACAAAGTTTATTTCTGTTTACAGAATATTTTAGAGACGGGCTTGTGTGCCTCCATGGATGTGTGTGTCAGAAGAACTGGTGGTATGTGTTTGTATGTGTATGTCACATACGCCTACGTTTGGCTGGTGTTGTGGCTGGTGGGGTCGATGTGTTGGCACGACGACGCCCGCGTCGAGAACCGCCATCCTCGTCTATTAGTGGGGAGTCCCAGGCTGTGAAAATATATTATTTATAGTTGTTGAGCCGAAGTGGTGTAGTCAGTTCAATTCCTACTCGAGAGAATGACTTTTTATTTTCATTTTCTTGCTTTGGTAAAACAGCGCGACTCTCGAAAAAGGTCCCCTGCCTTCGCCTACAGAAAGCTATCTAAGCGCTATGACCGCTAAACAATACAGTTTTCTAAAATGATTTTCCAAATTTAATGTGATATAACGATTTTAAAATGTTAAAAATAGTAAGTAAGAAGTCCAGAACTTGAACTTATCGGGAATAATAGGCATAGGACTAAAACCATGTACCAGATAAGTGGTGAAAATACAAGTTTTTAGATATTTTTACAAAAGCTTAAAGCTTTTCACACTATATTCCACACAATCATAAATTAGAAAAATATGGCAACCAAATGCTAAGTTGCCACATTAACGAAAAAATAAAAGTACTGGACGGTTGCCTAATTTTTCAAATACTGAAGCTAAACCTAAGAATCTTCCTAATATTATAAATGTGACAGTTTATGAGGGTCTATGTTTGTTTCACTTTCACACAAAAACTACTCGACGGATTTTGATAAAACTTTACAGTAATATAGTTTATACATCATAATAACACATAGGCTACAATTTATGTATACTTTTAGTTTTATTTTAACATAATATAAATAAATGTTCAAAAAGGCAAAGCAGTGCATGTGCTGCTAGTTAAGCATATTCTGTTAAAGACAGAATAGACATGACGAAAGTTTTTATGCAGGCCGTCATGGCGAACCGTCACAGCGAGAGTTGTGGGACATACTCAGGTTGTTATCTTACGTCACTTGATTATTACAGCCTACTCTACTATATACAGGTAGTACTGCATAACAACAAAAGATAATGTATAACTTGTAAAATATCTTTCATCCTTATGGGTTGACATGGCATTTGTATTGATAGCCATCACCATCACAAAGTATGACATTAGGTTTTATTATCCTAGTTTGATATTATTGTATAGTGGCACAATGAACCAATAAACGCAATAGTTATGGGTTTCATTCCCTTCATGGAGAAATGAATTATTTTGATTGCTCTAGTCTGATATGACAAAACACAGTGTGTTGAGTTCCTCCTTTATAACACATTGTCTCGAATTCCTAACACTGGGTTCAAAAAATAAGATAAAATGTAAGCAAAAACCTTAACTAACCTGCAACTGAACTAATTTTAGATTTTGCAGGTTTATCCCTTTGTGATAAAGATTTTCTACTAGAAGAACTATCTCTAGGTCCAGACGCATTGGAATCACGTGAATCTCTTCTTCGATCTAAATTAAGAGACAAATTAAATAATATTTATGAGGCTCCTAATGTGATTAACTGTGACAGTAAACACTGTTGTGGGTTTGATTTTCACTTGAGGAAAATAAATTGAAATATTTAATATTTTTATTTGACTTTGGTATCAAAGGGAAAGCAAGGCTTTAAATTTCTATACTGAATATGCATTCCCCTCATCTGGATGCTTTCACAATTCGGCAGAAACTGGGGAACAAAAGTGTCTTAATGGAAAGGAGGAGGTAACACTATGTTCTCCTGTCTCTGCTTAAAAAATATAATATTTAACTATAATGTACTGTAAAAAATATACTGTATAATGTACTGTAAATATTGCACCTATAATTCAAGATGCAATATTTCAAAAATATGATAGTCTTACACTAGGTTCCCTACCTTGCTGCACTGTCTACCCTCCTCTGCCTACCCTGCTAAATGCAGGATGCTCATGAAAGTAAAAAAATATTAATTTAAGTACTTTTTAAATCATTTAATAAAGTTTTAATTTAATAATAGCTATTTACCATATTCTTTTTCAGATTTAATACTTGGTGTGTCAGTTGAAGCATGTGAACTTCCACTTTCTTTTCTTGTTTTGGTTGCAAGTGCACCTATACTGTCTTTACGGCCTGTAATAATTGTACATAATATAAAAAATATTTATTTTAAAACTTTTATTAATATAATATATATTTAACCCTATGCACTCCAGTTGATTTACTGTAAGGTTTGTAATATTGCAACGGCGGCGGCAACAACGGAGTGCAAAGGGTTAATTAATCATAACATTTTTATTTACACACAATTAATATACAATTCACTAATTAAATTTATTACCTTTAGGTGTACTATCCTTTGAAGCTGTGCCTCTAGAGTTACTTCTAGGTGTGGCTGTTTTAGGTGATGGGCTCCGGCCATCTAAATTAATCTCAAATTAAATTCCCAATTATACAAAATACTTGTATCATGCAATATATTTATGAAAGTATTGAGGCAAGCAGTTGTAATATGATTTTAATAAAACTAATACAAATAACTGTATAAAAGAAAGCTTATACTACATGTTATACATTTTTTTCACACTATATCCCTAGTGGGGTAATAGGACAGAACGGCGGCGCCAAACGCTACGGTCTTTCATCTGTCATCTCATCCACTGTCCTCTACCAATATTAATAATAATATGAACATCATACAGTTGATATACTACATTTTTACCTTCACTGTCATCAGCCAGAATGGCTTCTTTGCACTTTTGTTTCATCATTGCACCGAATTCATTTTCTGGTAAACTGAACGGTGTTTCCTGATTTGGAAAAGGTATTGGTTCTGTATCATCTAACATTGTCATATCATAAAGTGTTTCTAAATGCCGCCAGATATCCTGTGTAGATATCTCTTTAGATATAGTATTAGATAGTTTTTCCCAAATACAAGCCATTTGGAAATGTTTACTTATTCCAACCGGCTTATGATTTGCCATTGCGTAAAATAATTGTATCTCCATGTCAACATCCCATTCTACTGTTTCGCCGGGTTTTACGTCGGCTTCTTCTTCACTAGAAACCATTTTATTTGGTAATATTATATATCTGATAATATATGCTCGGTCTATTGGTATTTTAAGGCAAATACACCTTTAATTAAGAAGCAAAAAATCATAATATCAAACAGCGTTTGACAGTGATGTGACATTTGATATTATGACCACAGAACACATATATCCAATAACGCCAGATCCAGACCAATTAGTGGCAGATAAAATAGACAGAGGGAGCCTTATGTTAGGTTCTTGAAAGGCAGGATTCAATGCCGCACTTTACCTCGACACCAAAACAAAGAAATGCAATTATTAAATATTTAATTTCCTCAAGTGCATGTCAAATCCATAACCTGTCGTATTTACAGTTACACAATCGTACGCCTGCGTCTCGATTGACTACTAAATATATTATTAAGAATAAACTGATGGCTTATGTCTAATAATCACCTAGTCCTGATCACGGGTAAGGTATTATATTAAGTATTTTTAACATTTATAAAGTGTTATTAGACACTTAGGAAACAAAAATACTTATCTAGAAAACCACTAAGCCATACGTTTTCATCAAGCTACGTTGAAATTTTTATACGCTTGTTACAACTTTTTTATATTGTTAGTATCTCTGTAAAGAGATAATTTATAATTTTCCGCTACCCAAAGATAATTATATATATAATGATAACCCAACAAAAAATTATCATATGGCTAGAGAAAATGCTATTTTTTAAAATATTTTTAACATATTACAAGTGTTATTACCTGTAAATTATAAGCACGCTTTATTAGTAAAAAGTTTAAGTATAGACTTATTTCATTAAAAGTAGGAACAAAAAATACAGTTAGGAATATTTTCGAAAAGAAATTAGATATAAATAGGGTGTACCTATTTAACAAAATAACACGTAGAATATTATTTTTTAAGATTTTTTATCTTAAAATTTATTTTTATAGACACTTAATCATTAAACTTGTCTAGACTTGTTTAGTTAAAATAACATATCTATATATTATTAAATAAATAAAAATCTATATATTATTAAAATAATACTCATCTTCTTAAAATAATTTATAAACACAAGGAAATTCAAATTTGTGCGTTACGGCGAACTGCCAATGAGTGTATGTTCCATTAATTTGTTTTTTTTTCACACTTATGTCAAATCGTCGCTGACAACTGTCAATGGTAAAAAACAGCAGAAGTTTGGCCGTGCTATTTCCATACGATTTTCGAGTTTCCACGGTTTTATTTATTAATTTTCCATTGTTTATTAGAAGATGGGCGTAGATGTAGAAACTATTTCACCTGGAAATGGTAAAGATCGATATTAACACGAGGATTTTTCTTGCCATGTTTTCATTACATTAAAACAGGTTTTGTTTTTAGGCTCTACGTATCCGAAGCCAGGGCAGACTGTTGTCGTCCACTACACAGGCACTCTTCAAAATGGAAAAAAGTTTGATTCTTCTAGGGATCGTGGTCAACCCTTCAAGTTTACACTTGGAAAAGGAGATGTCATCAAAGGCTGGGATCAAGGATTAGCTAAAGTATGTTAATTTATAGTTACATTACCTATTGTTTTGGATTTTTCTTGCAGTATGCAGAAAAGGCAAAAAGCTTTAGAAGTAAAGCATGTTGAATAAAAATTGCACTCTGCACAATTAAAATACTGTACAATCAAATTTGAAAATGCGGACATATACATATTAAATATACCAGCTTATATATAAATATAATTAAGACTCAAAACTACTAATTACTTAGTTACACAATAAAACTAATTTTGGTGCAGGGGTATGTGTGACTGTAAATGTGACGGGGTATGGGGTCGAATCTCACTCGAGAAAATTAAATATTTAAATTTTTGTTGTCTTCACTGTGATGTCAAGGCAAAGATCACTCCTGAATTCAGTGGAAAATTGGAAACAGAGTTTCTTAGTAGGTTCCACTTGATTGCTGTGTGTGCAATACCGTGTGACAACAAGATCATCTTCATGCTTTTTACTGGCAATGTAGGCAGAGGGAACTTAGTAATTAGGTCAAATTATACCACTGTACACAACACCTTAGAATGGTAATTACAAAACATTTGCCTATTTTTCATTTCAGATGTCTGTGGGAGAGCGAGCAAGACTGACCTGTTCACCCGACTTTGCTTATGGTTCAAGAGGACACCCTGGTGTCATTCCACCTAATTCTACACTAGTATTTGATGTTGAGCTCTTGAGAGTTGAATAGAATGCTTGCCCTATATTTTTCAATATAATAATTTATATATTGTTTTAGTTGTATTTAAAAACATTAATTTTATTTAATTTTAATATTTATTGTCTTGGTTCACTTGGCTCTTTACTTATTTATGTATAAAATGATTAATGTTAGGTCTTTTTTACTGTACTGTATGTATAGATTGATGATATTTAAATTGTTATTTCTTTCTAAACTAATGGTGAGAATAAAATAGTCTTGCTAGATATATACATACATACATGACTATATTGTCAAACCATATAAGATAAGACAAAAAAAAACTGATTTAAACTTAGATCTGGAATTTGAATGAACTTCAATTGAAATTAATTGTTTTAAAAAGCATATGTGAAATGACTGAGATTGTTTTATCACTTCCATTTTGTTTTAATTTATAATTTTTGCATTGTATTGTATTTATTTCTGCATTTTATATTTGCTGGTGATGTATGTAAAATGCATAAAAAAGATATTAATTGCAAAGTATAAATCTACTGTTTGTAATTTAGCAGATTATTGTAAAATAGATTATGTTACTTATTTATGTGATTTTATTTTAAAGCATTAACATAAACATTAAAAAAATATATAACTCCAATATTTATTTAACATATATTTTTAATACTAACAGCATACACTAACCTTCTGCCAGGCATAAAAACAAATTTATAGGTAATGTTTTACTAACTTATTAAATTAGGAAATGGAAATAAGTAATTTCATACAGTAGTATTTCAAAAATTCATTTATAAGAAAAATGAAAAAATGAGAATTATCTGTTGTTGAATTGCAATTGGTGTATATTATTTACATCATTATATATTCATTTAAATAGATTCTAATAATAAAAAATAACCCTCAACTTTAAAACTAACTAAATTATCAAAATTCCTTTACATTGTTTTTAAATATCTTCTATAACATTAGAGCCATCATTTATTATTATTATTAAGCAATTATACTACAGATTTAAGTTGTAATATACAGTTTTTACAAAGATTGCTTTGTAAAACCTGCAGCTGTGTATTTTATTTTCCCATCTTATTATGGAATTGAGTTCTGACACTCAACAGAAGCTGTAATAAGTATTATAAAAGTAATGATAACAGTAAAATATTTGGTTTTATTTTTCTCTTTCTCTCTCTTTAATTATTACTCATTTACATTTACAGTATATTTTATGGTATATACAAACCATAAAATGTACTGTAAATAAAGTTTACCTTTCAGAATGTACACTATATTTCAACATTTGTATAAAAATATATATAATAATTACTATGTATCAAATTCTTTTTAAATATTATATTTCACATTTTTTCAGGGCAATAATTCATTAAAGGCACAACATTATTTTTGGTAAAAGGTGTCCGACACAAGGGACAAGTTTCTAGAACCCCATAACAACAGTTCAAACAAAATACATGGCCACACTGTAAGACACACGGCTGTATGATTTCTTCTAAGCATGCCACACATGATTTACTACTATCCACTTCATTTGGAAATTCCTTCATTTCTTCAATATGTTTCTTAGCTTGATAAAATGCTTGGCCGCATGAAATAAATGCATGTAAAAGAGTAACTATTCCTAACAACTTTAAATGTGCATAGTATGCAGCTGCTGCAGGTCTAACATGTACATAATTAATATCTGTCACTGTTTTGCCAATCTGCAGAGGTCCTCCAGTAACATATGAAAGTGCTCGATGTATACTTTCAATTTGAGGTACAATATTGTTTAATGTTTTTAAAACAACAAGAATTACGTTTTGAGCTTCTGGTTTTAATGATGGATTTCGTTCTACTTGTTTTTGCATATGACTAAGTAGTTTACGGGTAATATTTTCACCGAACGCTGAAAAAAAAATGCTAATTAGCCTATTACTAAACGATGGTAATTTGTGGTAGGTGTCATCAACTTGAACTATCCCTGAATATTCTTCACCAAGAGTTTGCAAGTCTTTGAGAGTTGTAAACGATTTGTATAAAATAGAAGATACTGGTACAGCTTTAGATGCATGGTGTGGCGGTAAAAGTTTTGCCAATGACCCAGCAAATTGTTTCTCATAGAGATCATCTTTTTGCCAAGCGCGAAGAATCTCAGCGGGTTGTGCAGCTGGCAGCGCCATTGTAATGCCAATTTAATTTAAATAAATAATAACTAACGTTTCATGTTATTTTTTAATATCCAAAGTCCAAAGATAAACATTACGAACTACGAAGTGCATAGGAATTAGAGCTGTAGCAAACCGTACGTATTCGTTACTAAGTAACGGGTGCGCCATCTAGTACCGAGTACCGAAACGTTACTCACGAATGCATTTCGTTACTCGTATGTTTCGTATCACTCTTACCTACACTGTTTCGGTACACGCTAGTACTGAACATGTATGTGCGTGTTTACGTATATTGGTCAGCTGGGAATTGTAAATGGGTCTCGAAGAATACATTTTAATTAATTGGGTCTTTCATAATGTTTACTTTTTGACGTTGACAGATTTATGAGTATTTAGTGCTGCTATACTAAAGTAAAATTACTAATTAGTATTTTTTTTAATATATTTTTTTAAGGATTTAGGAAATGTTTTTGTGATATAGTTATTAAATATTTAATAAATAACTTTCTTTATAATATTTCATGATGCAAGGTACCATTATAAAATGCAACTCCGAAAAGGAATGAAGTTTGATCTTAAATAGTAATTGAAAAATGAAAACAAAAAATTGCAGTGTAATTTAGTTATATTAAGTTTTTAATCTATATTAGAAACAATTTATGTAACCGACATTTAAAGCACAGTAGTAGAATTATCTTTTGATATGGCAATATTACAATTTCCAAATGGCCAACCTACTGTTTCTTTTTGGCGAAAATATTCACTTTTCTATTGCATTTACGAATTCACTATCTTTAGGTGTTTGAATATTTATATCTAAGCCATGGGAGACAACTTGAGACGTCTCAAATGTGGTGAGTTATCGTGAAGAACTTCAAATTATATAGGTAAGTGATCGCTAAATATAAATTTGAACTTAAATGCATATTTGTAAAGATTTGTGATACTAGTTGTTATATTAATTATGTGTATTTTAGTTTCCAGATTCAACAAAAATGTTTAAAATGGCTTAAGTATTGGAGCTATAATTTGTGATATGGATGGAGTGATATGGAAAACAGCTTCATGCTGGGATACACCATGAAGTTTTTTTTAATATACACACAGCAGGGTAGCATATTAATGTTAGATTTAATTTGACCAACACTTAAGTTCATTAAACTTTATTATTTTTATTATTATGTGTAATTGTTTCAAAAAACAAAAATTCAACAATATAACACAACATCTACTTTAAATATTTATTTAATTAAAATAGAATAGTAAACAGCAATGATTTTGTTAATTGAAATTTGACCTGGACTATAAATAAATATTTAACTTTAACAATGTAACTGCCTACAATGTTATGAGTTTATAAATATATAAATTATGATTATTTTACAGATTATAATCTATTTTACTTATATAAATATTAATTATTGTTTCTAACATAAAAGGGCAAGTTTGTCTTGTTGCAATAATATAGACTATCTCATATCACAATTTTATTTGATTTGCAAGAATGCTATTTGTATAAATATAATAATGACAAATGTTTATAAGCAATAAAAAAGTATAAAATTGTTATTCGTTTTATTTCTGTATTTATCTTGTAATATTATTATACCAGAAGTGCTTCACTCCTTCAAAATCATTTGGAAATATTTTTGTTTAAATTAAGTAATAATATTTCCAATTGATTTTGAAAGAGTGAATCATTCTGGTTTTGATTAAAAAAGTATTATTATTCAAATATTAACCAAATTTTGAATTCCCCGCCCATATCTGAGGTTGTAAATTTTAAATGTTGTTTTTGTAGGCACACGATATACGGCAGCCGTGCCGTTTTGTCCCCCATTTTTTTGTATGAAGTGAACATTCTTCCCTTTGGGTATATGTGTGATTTGTATCTACACTGTTTCACGCAAGATCCGAATATGTATGTGTGTGTGTACGTGTAGTGATAAGCTGCGTGTTGTATTTTAAACTGTAAGTATTAAATAAAACTAAATTTATTGCAGGAGACACTTAAAGTCAAGTGTACTTAAGACTTGAGGTCTTTTAAACACGCGGCAGAAAGTGAAAAATTTTTTTTTTAATAATTAACGAAATATCTTAACGCTACTACTCCCCTTACTTCCCTGGGCCTATTCTGCGATGTGCGGAACTCTTTGCGAAGCTAAAAAAAAGATTACATCAAAATAAGCATATACAAATGAGTTTTATTCAAATTAAAAATGTTACGATACAGTGAGTAGTGACATACCGCATGACGCGCGTACGTAATACGACTCGACTCAATGGTCCAACCGAACATTGCAAGTTATACCGTATCAGAAGTAACGAGTAACGTAACGATACGAAAGTAACGAGTACTGTTTGTTATAGTACCGTATACATACGGGTACGCTCGATTTCGTTACTTTTACAGCTCTAATAGGAATTGTAAATCGCAATTTGCAATGCAATGTTCCATTGACGTTTTAGGGATGCGAAAGTTTTAACTAATTTATTATATCTTCAATAATCGATTTTATTAATGAAAATTCTATTTACGTTGATATTTAGTATGATGACGATGATGATTATAAATTACCCGTAAAATTATAAACTTTAAAATAATCATCATCAGTAGTAAAATTATGAAATATACTTTATCATTATATTTTAATTTTTGACATCTATTAAAAATTTGAACTTTGTTACATTTATAAATTATATGTGTAATATAATCTATAACACTCTATTTTAACTGTGATAAACGTTCCACCAATCATGGGCATTTATTTAGTAAATAAAACTTTCTAGCCAATGAAATTATATATAGCATGGTGTTTTCTGATTCAACCAATGCCGTTAAAATGTTAGAAACTTAGAGAAACAGTTGAAGTTGAAAATTTCCTTTAGTTTTTACGATTTTGACTCCTTATATAATGTTTATTTTATAAACAATAAATGCGAAGTGTTTTGTAAATAATATACGTATATAATAACAACAATTATCAGTTTCTAATTTTTAAAACAATGATGGAAGTTGACGGAGTGGACAATTGGAACATAAATCCTTCTGAGGGTGCTAAATTTGCCAATTTAAAGGCATTTGTTAATGCTGCACGTGAATTTGAAGCTACACACAGTGAATCCGCTATTAATTTGATGACTCGATATTTAGGAGTAAGTGTCGAACATACGAATTGCCCAACAATGTTATTAATTAGTTCTTTTACTAGTTTATTTTTGTTAAATTTCCTACTTCTAAATATTTGATAATTATAATAAATGTTGACTTTATTTTAATTCACAGCTAATCGCATCATCATGTGATCTATCCATATTTTCTCCCGGTCGCAGTGAAGTTTGCGCTTTCTTCAGTTCGTTGTGGCGTGTTATGTGCGATGGAAGAGGTCCCCACTGGGCCGGTGTAGCCGTTCTGGCTAGGGCCTGTGTTGAGGAGAGTGCTAGACATGCTTTAACACATACTTATAAGTGAGTCTTGTTTTTACTTCACGCTGTACCTCATATTTGGCAAGATGGGCAGAGAGAACTTGTGTTAAGGCACTCTGTTCTCTACATTTCGCTTTATTTTTGAGAAATTGCGTATTAAGTGGCGGGTGTCAACGCCGCTCTTGGTATTGCTACCAGAGCAAAGAAATTAAAATAAATTATTCAACTAAGTGGGAATCAAACTCAGAACTATCAATTTATAGTTAGATTCAGTGCCATAACGTTATAATGGCAAGTTAGCTTTAATTAGTAATTATTACTTTATGAAGCTTAGAGAATAAACAATTTTTACAATGTGAATATAAATTTCCACTACAATTATTTTTGTTACAGATTTATGCCTATCCTGGCTCGCTTATTGTGCGATACAATATCAAATGATAAAAAAATAAAACTACTTTCAGTGATGCAGGTAATACTTATAATTTAATTAATATGGATAACATTTTTTTTTATATTTATAAAGTATTTATAACAAGACTAAAAAAAAATTAAATTAAATTAGCTTCACCCTATATCCCGCACACAGCAGGGTAGGCAGAGGGAGCCTAGTGGAAAACACTCCGTTCCCCACTTTCTGCCTAACTTTGGAGGCATGGCGTGTTGTGTGGCAGAACTCAACGCCGCGCTTTGCCTCGGCACCAGAGCGAAGAAATGGAAATATAAATTTAAGTAAATATTTCGTCTCGTTGAGTGGGGATCGAAACCACAACCAGTCGGTTTTACAGACACACTTTGTGCCACTGCACCACGACTGGCCTCTATAACTTGCTATAACAAGACTAGACTTAGTTAAATGAGTATCCTTCCAATAAATATATTTAAAATAGAATGTATCATTTCATCTCATGAAGATGATTGATTGATTTAATTATTTTAAGAATATTTTTACTATTAACTTACTTTTATTGCATCTTGAGTATTGTAAGGCACAGTGGGACAGCTTCTTATTTTACGATGGTCCTGTCTTCAATTCCCATTTGGAGAAACAAATATATTTGAACTGTTTGAATTCTCTCTGGTTAATAATGTTTAGTGTTGAGGTGTAAAAAATGAGGCAGTGTGTGGGAAATTAAATTTCTTAGTACTTGGTTCCTTTTGCCAACCTTGCTATTCCTAAAAAAGTGTACAACTACTTTTTTTATCATATCTTAAATTAATATTTTTAGGACATCTCATATGGAATTAAAATAAGCTGGCAAGAGTCCTACTTATCAAGTTTAATGAAACAACTAACAGACTGGATCACACAACCCATGACGGAGCCTCAGCACCGGACAATAGGTCACAAATCTTTAACAGTGTTAGTCAACATGTGTTATGGAAATCTACCAGCTATTTATGCTTTAATGAGAACAGTGGATACAAAAGATTTTGTTGTACATTTAATAAGTTTGAAGGTAAGATTGATTCTATTTTTATAGACCAATAAAATGTATATATATATATTATAATTTTATAAGAAAACTTATTATTCAGAATGTCAGATAGATGTTGTTAATGGACAAAAACAGAAAAATATCATTGTTTGTTTTACTTTCTCTATTGTTAATTAATTTTTAGAAATAAACAAGAAAAGCAACTTATATATTGTGTCATATAAACCTAAAATCTGTATGAGAAAATATCAAATATTTTTTTTTTCTAGGATGGTGGCTATGGTGGCGTAGAAGTATGTAGACTTTTGTTATGTCTGTCAAGTGCAACTCGAGGTTCTGCTTCCACAAGACAGCCAGATGTTCATAGTTACTTGTGTTGCACTATGA
The DNA here is from genome assembly GCA_030704555.1 of Heliconius charithonia. Taxonomy (NCBI): domain Eukaryota; kingdom Metazoa; phylum Arthropoda; class Insecta; order Lepidoptera; family Nymphalidae; genus Heliconius; species Heliconius charithonia. The sequence goes on from CM060819.1 coordinate 16,393,922, forward strand.
GAACTTTTAGTAAAGCTATTGTGTAAGTCTTACTAATATTACAAACTAGCTGCTTCCCACTCGGGGCTTTGACCACTTGAACTACACAAGTGTTCATTTACAATTGTAATCGTGATTTAATAATATTATCATTTTAAATACAATATCCATACACTTGATAGCTAACATTTCAGACATTAAGTTTAATATATTTAATTACATTATAGACAAAAACTTACATGGAAATATTGGTTAACAATATATGTAACTGCAGATTGTACATTAATTAATACATTTTTTTTTAATTTTATAGAGTGCATAGTTTTTAGTTATGTTTTTTAATAGTTGCGTAAGGCCGTGCCCCATTATCATATTTTGACTTAACTTTTTTTATGTACAAACTTTTATAATTCAATTGGATTCAATGGAATAAACATTAAGGGAAGTTTACAAAAATACAACAGTGAAAACAGAATTTAAATCAGTTAAGCGGTTTCTAGGATTAGCCTGAACAAAGGTACTGGTTACCACAGGGAGGAAATAGAAATATTATGTACATATATAATTTTATTTAATGAATATATATTTTCGTTTTCAGAGAAAGGGATTCGACACAACTACTCCACGCGTACACATTTATTAACGATTTGTGTACGGACAGCAATTTGAAAAGTTATGTGCTAACTTATCCGCAATTTGCAAACTCTCTCCAAGATTCTTTGAAGGTAACTAATTGTTACTTCACTTGACAAAAAGGATTTTTTTTTAAAAAGTTATTTTATTTTTTTTAGCTGCATCTAGGAGGGTAGGCAGAGGGAACCTAGTCTTAAAGCACTTTGTGGTGCAGCGGCATAGCGTATGACAGGTGTGGTTTCGATTCCCACTCGAGGGATTAAATATTTATATTTCCTCACTCTGGTAACAAGACAATGCACGGCGTTGATTTCCACGACGCAATGTGTATGAAAATTGGGGCTTAAAGTGGTAAACACTAGGTTTCGTGATTGTAATACATACAATATAATATTTCAGAACATGGAACAGCTGAGTAAAGCTGCACCAGACGATAATGGTGAACCGGAAAACGCTACGAACTGTTTGCGTAACGCGTTGAGGTTTCTCACTGTTTTAGTTAATTTAGGTAATACTTTCTTTTTGCTTGTTTTTTCAAATTCTGCTTCTTTAATATTTTTAAACATCATAAAAAACATCCTAAGAACAATTTTAAAATGTTTGCAACCATTTTATTTCCTATCTTTTAAAGTCATAAATAACTATTAAAATTTAATATATTTTTTACAGATTTATACTCACTAAGGTGCCATCACTGTCAATTAGTGTGTTTATGTATGAAATCTAGTAGAATTTGTTTGCCGGAGTCCTTAGAGCTTTTTGCAGCTTTAGTTTCACAGTATAAAGGTAAATAAATATAATTTTTGGTGTGTATTTTTTGGATTTTCAATTCTGTTTGGACCAATTTTACTAACAAAACTAAATAAATATTAATTATATTTTAAAATATTATCAATCATCAATCAATATATACAATAAAAATGAAACTGAGAGCTGTCTGTACATGGAAAATATATGTGAAAAATTATTATTTGTGGCATCAGCATCAATTCCAAAACATATTTTAAATTTTTGTCTGTTTGATGTGCACACTAATCTCAGGTAAGGCTTAACCGATTTAAATGCAGTTTTCACTTTGTATTTTGGTGAGCCTTCTCTAAAATTCAAAGTTGTTTGTAACTTTAATTTGAATTACGATTTTATTTATTACTGATATACAGGTGAAGGCGACTGCGCTCCTTTTACGGGAGCAGCATATAGGGTAAAACATTTCGGATCCATACCTAAAAACGTCCTTGAACAGTTTAGACGTAGGTTTATTATATTCATTTCATGATTTTCATTCATACTGTATTACGTGTGACGCAGTTTCGAATAGATATCAATAACGTATACACCTACCACTACAAAAATAAAACGTTGCCGATCTACTACTTTTGATATAAAAACATATTTTTAAACATGCTAGAACGAGTATTTTTTCTCTCTCTCTCTCTCTCCTTCTATTTTACGCAATCACCTATTTTCTATAATAAACGTAAACAACGTAACTTCACCGCCAATACCTGCGACTCGACTTCGTAAATGAGGCGCGTGCGATGTTTTCGCTTTGATAGGTTTGTCTTGATACGTCACTACAAACGGCTTTTTATTTTATAAAGATAAATTTATTATTTATTTTGTTTGATAAAAAATACACTTCTTAATTTGTGGCATTTTCTTTTGGTTTTAATCGTATTAGGCTTTTATAGAGTAGTTAAAACTGTTCTTTTATTTAAAGTGAGTGAAGATAAAAAAAACATTGTATATTTTAACAGATGAAGGTAGTTTGCCTCAAGAGCTTATATCGGTGATTAGTGATGGTCTACCAGCTTTATTGGTGCCGCCAGCTTTGGAACCTGGAAAGGCTGGATTACAATGGGTATGATGTTTTTTTTTATGCATGGGATAGTAAAAATTAAGCAAAGGGATTTAAATAAAATTTATTTAAATATTAGAATTAAAAAGATGTTTCGTTAGGCCATCAAAATATTAAGAAGCTGAAATCAATTAAATTTTAATAACACAACACACACTTTGGTTTTATTTTCATTTGGGATTTGACACATTTAACATTAAATATAAATTTCCTCGACTAAGCTTAGCTTTTTTATTAGTTTATTTAGGTTAATTTGATTTACTTCTCATTTTAGTAATAACTACATGAATTTATTATCGATATATCACATTTAATGTTGGTTTGTAACTATCCCTTTGGGCCATAATAAATTCTTTATGTTTATTATCTTTCAAATAAAATAATATAAAAAAATGACATAATATAAAACAAATGAGACATGGCACAAAGTATTATTGTGAAATCGACAGGTTGTGGGTTCGAACTTAAATAGTTATTTAAATTTATATTTTTATTTCTTCACTCTGGCTCCAAGGCAAAAACCCGACGTTGAGTTCCGCCACTCAACACGCAATGCCTTCATAATTTGGCGGAAAATGCGAAAAGGTGTGTTTATATTATACATGGTGTCAAATCAAAATTAGCTTCAGAGAGTATCCCACTCTGTGAAGCTGATTTTGATTTGATTTGAAATAAAACAAAAGAAGGCCATCATAGCATAGTAGAACAAGCATGTGACTGTAAACTAAACGATTTTGGGTTCGATCGACTCGAGGAAATTAAATATTAAATTTTTAGCTATTCTCGCCTTGCTAAGAAGGTCAAGAAATGTTGACGGGTGTTGAGTTCCGCCACTTAAACACACAATGCTTTGAAAATTTGGCGGTGCGTGGGGGACCAAGTGTCTTAACACTGTGTTCCCTCTGCCTTTCCTGCTATATGCGGAATACAGTGTGAAGCTACAGAAAACACTTTAATATAAATTGTAATAATTTTCAGTTACAAGTGATTGGTGCGTTGTGCGAAACAGGCGAAACTCAAGAACGTGTATTGCAAGAAGTAACACCGGACTCATTTGAAGATACATTGTACAGTGTATTGCAGTATACATCACAGGTATACATTTGGTGTTAGATGTGTTGATATTTTGTACTGGTATCCTATTCTATTGTATTGGTTCCCTCTTGTATAATATACTCAAGTGTGGCCACCTTGTTTACTTTCCAATGTACAGTACGACGAGGTCGACGAGTCGTGGCTGCAGTGAAGTTAGTTAGCTTTAGATCTTTATTTTCTACCTGAGTGCGCAACCGTTCTGAGCTTACCTTCAGGGCGGCCGCGACTCGTAGGCGGTACTGTAATAAATTTCTTTATTTCCAGAACGGCCCAGTAGGCATGGAGACGGCGCAACAGAGTGTAGTGCTGGCGTGTCGCAGTGGACTGTCCTTAGCACCTCTATCTAAGAACTGGGAAGCTGCCTTCAATAGAATGCTTGCACACCATCAGGTAAAATTTTCTTTGAAATTTATTTTAATATAATTTTTTTTTTATTAAGGTTGATATAGAAAAAAAAAGTTTTTTTAGAAAACGTCGTGGTGAGGGTTGGATTGCCATTCTAATGTATAATTTTGTTTTAATTTCCTCGATCTGGTAAAAAGTTTCGCTCCTCACCACGCAATGGTAAGCGGAAAATGAGTGGTACGTAGGAACCGGAGTTTCTTAATAATATGTTCATTCTTCCAAATCCCGTTATACAGGATGGAAGAGTCAGCACCACTTAAATCTATCAAAGAGAAACGCCGCATACGCCTCATTCCGAAATCATATATAAAAATTTTGAAATATATATTTTTTTAATACAGGTCCGTAAACTCCTATGTGCCGGTTTAACAAGTAATAATGGAACTCGTCGAAGACAAATTTTGCAACTTATAAAACATCATTACTTCCCATCAGATCAAATGAATCAGGTATACTTCGTGTTTCTTTTAATATAATTATATATAGAGCACATTACAAAATCCCCTATTTTAGAAGAACAAGTATTTGAACCAGTGCCCTCGATTTTCACAAACTAGAAACTTAACAGTTGTTAAAGACTGAAATTATATTGTTTTACTAACTTTTGCTTTAATATAGTTTCCTTACTTAATATCTCACATTTAAGATATTTTATTCATTTCATTTACAAAATCATTAGTTAAAATTATTGAAATATGAGTGCATATTAAATGAATTTGTGGTTATATGTTGACAACCAACTTCAGTTTGCACACCCATTAATACTTAAGTTTAGTGAATGTTGCTTAGCTTAAACAATTTCATATATGTATACAACACCCAATTTTTGATACTTAGAGTGTTGCCAGGCCTAACTAAAATTCAGGAATGAGAGAATCGAACCCACAACCTTATACGTTTATGGTCAGACTGTAATATCTTAACCAGCTTCACGCTGTATCGGTTACCCAGCAGGGTAGGCAGAGGGAACCTAGTGTAATACACTTCGTTCTGCACTTTCTGCCGAATTAAGACATTGCGTGTTAAGTGGCAGAACTCAACGCCGCGCTTTGCCTCGACACCAGAGCAAAGAAATGAAAATACAAATTTAAGTAAATATTTCATGTGCTCGAGTGGGGATCGAACGCACAACCTGTCGGTTTTACAGTCACACTTTGACTTAATATCTTAATCTATTATTATTTTAGGTATTTGGAGAAAGTATTCAAAATATATCCAACATAAACGTAGAAAACATATCACCTAGAACATCCGATAACGATAACGATGCCGTATGGACAGAGCGTCTCACTCCAGCTCAAGAATTAGCAATAGATTCCCTTATAAGTAAACTAAACGAGGCTTTACATGGAGGCAAGGTGGGTGGGATTTAATTTATTTTTAATATTGTTAGTTAGTAGTAGTATCCATTTATGTGTATGTAGGCAGAGATAAGTTAATGTTAAGACATCCCGTTCGCCGTTTAAAATAATTTGAACGGGTTTTAAAATCGAGCTTTGTTTTACCACCAGCGAGGAAATGAGAATAATTCATTGCCATTGACGTGTAATCGAACCCACAATCGTTGCGTTTACACTTAGACTACGAAACTGTGGCTTCTTCTATGTACATTAACTTTAAGTAATTTTTTATTTGCAGATATCAGATATAGCCACATCCAGTGTAATGGAGTTGTATGGTTACAAGATGACCTGTTTAGAACAAAGGCTGCATTCACATACAGTGGCGTTACAGGTGATATTTTGAATTATATATTAAAAACTTGGAAGGAAAAACTTTAGCATGCCCAAACTATGTATAATAAACGAGTGCATAAAGTGAATAATATTTCAAATTAATAAAATAATATTTTTAATATTTTAAATTGATAAAAAAAATATAACACCGGATCCCAGTTGTGGCGCGGGGGCACGAGAATGCTTCCGTAAACGAGAAACTTTATAAGTTCGATTTCTTTAAATATTTCATTCTCACCAGTGGTTATCTTGAAAATGAAATATTTAAAGAAATTAAATATATTCATTTCCTCGTTTTGGTCGCGTTTCTATGGCAACGCACGTATTTCGCGTCAACGGCTCTAGCTTCTACTATTAATTTATTTAAAAAAAAAGTAGATTTTTATATAATTTTGATATAGTTCTTGAATAAAGAGGCACTGTTGTTAAAATTTTTTCTACTCATATAATCATTATATGTATAGATGATAAGTGTATTTTTTTTTAAATTTATACAGGGTGCCACAGACCACATGGCGTCGTTGCAACACGCGTTAGCCTTGTTGCAGGCCACTAACTCGGCTCAGCAAGATGTTTTATATACAACACAGATGCAAAATGAAAAGTTAGTAATATATTTTTATATTCTGTATGTAAATTTGCCTTTTGAGCAGTTTTCTTGTAAAGAAAAACGCCATTTGTCAAGAACGACGCACGCAGATATAAACCTATCATATGGAAACTGCCGGAAAAAATCGAGTCGTAGGTATTGGCGGCAAAGTTAAAAGTTGTTTAACCTTTAGAAAAAAACCTAAGTTATATAATAGCAAAACTTAAATACCTAAAATATAAAATTAAACCCAATTTACTATATGGAAAATTTTTCTAAGTTATTAAAAGTGAGTTTCATGCTATATTTACTTCTAAGGTATAAAGTCTATAGGGATACATAAGAGTAGATAAAGATTATATGTAGACGTAGACGTAGACTGGGGTGGCATTCGTCTGCCAGTTGACATAATTATTATATCAAACTATCGTTGGCGGTATCAAACTACCTTTTAATCATTTCTTAACACTCTTTGATATAACATTCTCATATCGTTAAAGTTATTACATATAGGTCAAATGTTTCTACATTATGAAAATTTAGCTCTACTTCATATAAGCATCGGTGGTTCAGTGGTAGAATGCTCGCCTGCCACGCGGGCGGCCCGGGTTCGATTCCCGGCCGATGCATGATTTTTTTATTCTCCTTTAATTTTTTTTATAATTTTGTTTGAAATTTATGTTAAAATTATTTAAATTAATTTGCATTATAAAAACAAATTGTTATAGTTAATTTTTGGTTATTGTTTTTTCTTATACTTATACGGTAAATGCTAGTGCGCCTCTCGGGCCGATAAAATTTCTTATAATGATGTTTTTCTATATATTATATATATATTATATATAGAAAAAAATCATTATATATACTGAAAATATTATTTTATTAAAATCTATATATATATTTTAATAAAATAATATTTTAATATTAAATTGTTCATATTTTTTGGATATTGCTTATTCTATTATCCTTATCGATTAAGTTATAGTTATTACTTTTTATTTTTTTAGACATAAAAAGACAATAGAAAACCTTCACAAGCAACTGGAAGATGCAGAAACAACCTTACGCGGTTTTCGGGCGAAATTGGCAGCTGAAAGACTCGATAAGGAGAATCAAAAGGAAATACTGCAAAAGGAACTTAGAACGCAGATTACTGTAAGTTATTAAATAAATCTTTTATACTAATTATTATTTTAGATACATATTATATACTATTAAACTAAATATGCTTGTTCTTAAATAGTTTTACAGTGCACTGCCATCTGTTGTTGCTTTTTGAAAATGTTGCTGAAACTGACTTTTTGAACTGAAACTTAACTAGATGGCGCTTTAGACATAAAAGTTGCAGGGGTGCAAAGTGTGACTGTAAAATAGAGGTTGTGGGTTCGATCCCCACTCTAGGAAATAAAACATTTATTTATATTTCTTCGCTCTGGTGTCGAGGCCAAAGTGTGGCCTACCAAAGTAATATAAATAAATGTTTAAATATGTAACTATGAAGTAATGGTCGCTTCATATGATTTGTTTTAAATTAGATATAATTTTATAATTAAACGTTGTGTCAATGTTGTGGATTCGATTCTAAGTCGGGGGAATGATTATATTATTTAAATTGTTGTCATTTCCTCGCTCCTATGAGCGAGAGACAAAGCTCGACGTTGTGTTTGTTTTTGAATATACATTATTAAAAAAATGGCCGGTGCTTGGAAAACGCAATATTTTACCACTAAGCTCTCCCGTAAATATACGAAGTAACGGCGTGAACAGTTTTTTTTTATTAAGTTATCTTTAACGATTTACGAAATAATTGTTTGTATGGCAGAGTATAGAAAACGAAATGAAAGCTCGTGAGAAGGAAGCTGAAGAGAGATTGAAACAAATCGAAGCGGACAGCAAGACGTTACAGAAGAAATTAGAACAACAGGTGATAGTAAAATGTTTTTATATTTTTTTTTAGTTTATGTGTTACTTGTGACAGTAATAAGGAAGTTAGACACAACTATGGTGTGTGGCAGCACCTGACGATAAACACAATGGTTGCGGCTTCAATTTCTTTTCGAGGCAATGACTTTTTTCGTTATCTAGTATTGGTAAGACGTGGGACGTTAAATATCTCTTTTGGTGGCAAAAGGAGGACAGAGTGTCCCGAAACTGGGTTTTCTCTGCCTACTCTCCTTAATGCGGAATACAGACTAAACTAAATAAAACATTCCATTACATGAAATGTTTCATAAAAAAATATTGTTGCCTTTATTGTTAAATATATGTATATATATCACATTAAATTAAAAAGAAATTGCTAAAAGTAAATAAAGTAAAAGTGCTCCTATTTTCATTATTTTTTTTCTTAACTTTTTTCTTTTTTTTTCTTACTCTGTAACTATTATCAAACAGGCAAACAAAAACAGTGAACTGGCCGGTGTTTTAATTAAATTCGAAGAGCGAGTGAAACAGAGGGATAAAAAGTTAGAAGACGCCGCCGCTGCCGATATAGCGCTGCGACGAGAAGTGGAGCAACGTGATAATGTATGTACTTTTAAATGTCTATTTTTTGTACATATGATGAGGAAACGTGACGGTTGTTGTTCTCACTTGGAGAAAATAATTATTGAATATTTTTGTTTTCTCACTATGGTAAGCGAAAAAAGCGCGGCGTTGCGTTGCACCAATCAAGGTTCAATATATCCAAAATTAGGCGGAAAGTGGGGAACCAAAATTAATGGATAACAGAATCTTAACATTAGGTTCCCAGCTATCCTCTGCCTACAAAAAAAGTTTTTCATAATGACTAACAGTCATTTAAAATAATTAACTGATACAAGGCTTGACTATTTTTTTTACTGTGAAGAACACAAATACATTGTTTAAGTAACAACTAATATAATTATTAAATAACAACAATTTGCTCACAGATGATAAAACAACTAGAAAAAACGGTAGTAGAGAGAGAGAATAGACTCTACCAAGTGACCACACAATTGGAAGAAATGAAGAGAGTGCAAGAGATGGTTGCCAAACTCATGAGCAAAAGTACATCCAACACGAGCTAACAAATGTAAGTATCTACTTAGATTCTTATAAATTATATAATGCTGTAGTATGATTTGAAACTACACTTTTAGAAGATTTGTCCAAATATCTTTAAATATTCATTTACTTCTATATATTGTTTCGACAAAGTAAATATAGATACTAATAACTAAATATGTGACTCCAATACTGTTAGGATTAACACAGAAAGTATGTTGTTAAGAAGTATCTTATAATCAATAACGGAGTATCTTATTCCATTTTCTTCCAGAATTTTACACTTTTGTTTGTTATACGTTGTGCATTATAATTTGCAAAATATGTATATCAGAAATATATAAATAATAATTAAAATAGTCAACATTACCACACTGGAATTTGAACCGGTAATTATCGCATTCACTCATACACAAACTCAAGTGCGCTGTTATATATTTACACATAGTGTGCTATTATATATTTACACATAAAGTAAATTTTCATTTCTATTCAATGTTTATTTGTTTTTGCAGGGAAATCTGTAGAGCGCCACATGTATTGTTAGATCTCATACAGACTATATAGAAAAATAAATAATAAATATTATGAAAATTGCTTGAATTAACGAATTTTATGCTTTAATTATGTAATTTTAACCAATTCCTTATTGTCTATATATTTTTGTCAAATATCTTTTTTATTATGAAGTAACTAAATGTTAAATTGTGCCTATCATATGATAATATTGTAATTTGTATTCTTCATAATATTTATGTTTTATTTGTGTACAGAGTGTGTCGTATGTGTTGTTTTACTATAAACTGTTAATAATGTTGTTTTATACACTATTATAAATAATATGAATTGGAATATTTTCGTATTTCTATATGAAATGATCAGTTTGTGCTGGCGGTGGAATGTACTGATGACAAATAAATGATGCCACTGATTTTGTTTTTTTTATTTATAATTGTATTATATATTCGTCATCTTATAAGAGAAAAAAATGTAAAATAAAAACATTTAAATATAAATATTAAAAAAAAATGTTTATCAGTCGACCACCGAAAGACCTTATAAACCAAGCAAGCCTACCTTAATATTTAGTGATAGTTTTTTTTTATCGGTTTATAAATAAAAACGTTACACAATTGTTGCTCGGCATGATTGTTATAAATTACAGATTTATTGAATTGACTGAAACTTTAATCATTTAATTTAGGTATAGATATTATTTTCATTATTGTTAGAAAACGAAAGTAATACAGCTTAATAAATAAGTAATTATGTAGTCCAAGCGGGCGAAGTCGCGAGTGGGTCGCTAGTTTTTAAATATTTTCCTAACTTAGCATATAAAAAAAATTGCATACAAGGTCACCTTAAGTATAGACTATAGACGGTTCGGAGCAAACGTGTCAGTTCCGTTATATTAGGCCGGCCTTGAACTTTGTTTCACCTTTACTTTTGTACTGCTTCAATGAAAATTTTAATTGGAAAAATGTTTATTTTTTGTATTTATTTGAAAGATTCACTTAAAAAGGTAGCCTTTTATGTAAAAGTTGAATATTTTTATGCTTAGTCAATTGATAACTTTAAATTGATGAATTAATTGATAACTTTGAATTCAGTCGTGGCGTAGGAGCACAAGCGTGTGACTAAAACTGCCTGTCGCATTGTGGGTTCGATTTCCACTCATGGAAATGAAATATTTATTAAAAAAATAATTAATAACGTCATTGTTTTCAAGGTTAACAAGGATCGACCGTTTCTATGTTCATCTATCATCTAGCACATTTTTTATAAATAAATTTGGTTGAGTTTTATGCATCGACATTTAAAACGAAAGTCACTTTAGGCAATATATATTAAAACATTTTTTAGCTCCTATTTGTAATACCTATAGCAGTATAAAAAAAATGGAATTTTAAAATTAAAGACATTTTACAACAATTAAAATTAGTACAAGTTAGTGTATATAAGCTATGTTCGGGAGTCAACGTGAAGCTCAAAAAAATGGGAATAAATATTCTCGTTCTGTCCCTCCGTTCAGTTTCCCACATTTCTATATTTGTACAAAATCCATTAGTTTATTCCCGTCGTATGTCACGGCCACGATGTCGTTTTTCATTGACAACCTTTGATTCGGGTGTTATATTTTGTACGAAAATACAACAGCTAGTAGACATTTGCTTTTATTTTAAATATATAAATACAGCATGTGTGAAAATTTTCTTTGGGTGAATTAATATTTTTTTATTTACTTTAAAAAAAAATTAAATTAAATTAAATTAGCTTCACGCTATATCCCGCACACAGCAAGGTAGGCAAAGGGAACCTAGTGTTAAGACACTCCGTTCCCCACTTTCTGCCGAATTTTGGAGGCATTGCGTGTTGAGTGGCAGTACTCAACGCCGCGCTTTGCCTCGATACCAGAGCGAAGAAATGAAAATATAAATTTAAGAACTTTAAAATTAACATTATAATTATTTATCGTTAGTAGTAGTTTCTTTAAATAGAAAATACAAAAAACAAATATGAACATTGCTCCGCCTTTAGATACATGAAACACATATTTAATAATATTAATTTCCTGCAATTAAAAAAGAATTATAAAAAAGCACGACTTCATAAAGCTAGAAAGATTAGAATTAATAGTCGGGACTTTTTTTATTTCAAAGAGATTTCTTGTGAGGATTTAGTTGTTTGGAGGATTATAATAAATCCCGATTCTAAGATTCACAGGATCCTACTCTGAGGCGCGCCGTCGTGTAAAAAAATATTTAAAAAATTGAAAGTAAAAAATAGAAAAAAAAATGTTTAAAATGTCATCTTATAAGTACATAATTATGTATATTCCATTTCTAAAAACGTTCTGTATAAGTACATCTGTAAAAGTCAACAACGCAGGCGAAATAAAAACTACCGTACATTCTCCTTCGTGTGTTCTCCATACAACGTGACATTGGCGAAGTGATTGGTGCTCAATTGGCACGATCGAAGCGCCATAAATTAAGAACTGATCTGCACTGAAATACAAACTATATTCTATAACTAGTTCTAATATGTATTTATCAATAGTCATTTCTCTTTATCAAATACCCATACGTATGTGATATAGATATAGTGCACAAAAACTTTAAGAAGTTCCCTACTTATTCTTGATTATGCCATAAGTTTTAGATTTTACTTCTTTATCGACATTGTGAATTTCATTAAACTTAAATTGCTTTCATTATGCTGTTACATTTGGGTAGTGGGTACGAATCGGAAAATGTAGAGAGAATCTCATTTATACTCGCGTCGCATTTTGAATGCTAGAAGTTTGTCTTCACTTAAAATTTATAGCTGCTATTCTAACTTGGCGGTCATTGCAATAACTTTAAATTTATGATGCTATAAGAATAAATTTCTTTGTTAGTTTGAAATAGAAAAAAAAATTATTAATTGGAACATTCCCCAATAATGTTTCGATTTAAATTTAAAAGTAGTATAATAAGACACGCTATCAAATCGGCTTACTGACTGACAGATGTCAGATAAGATAAGATCCTTAAGATTAAGGATTTTTTATAATAATTTACTTACTTTTAAAATAAAAAAAAAAATGTGGTCGAGTTTTCAGTTTTTAATTTATTCAAAAAAATGTACTTTTTCTGTCTTCCATTTTTAAATGGATTAGCTTATAAAATCAAAAATAAAACTACATTTAAAATATCATAAAAGGTATCAATAAAATATTCCACATTTTAATTTAGTAAGTATTTATTGAATCTCACAATACAATAGCTATGCTTAATGAGAAGTGAAGTCACAACAATAACAACAAATAAAATTTATAGTAACAACAGCTTAGTAGAGACGACATTACCGCTAAGTGCGAAAACATTATAAATAGTCAAAAATATAACAATCCAGAGTCAACGACTTCTTACGTCATAATTTATTTAAAATAGTATAAGACAATGTACTTGTCTGTTTGTTTTTTTATGTATATGTTACATTTTTTCTAATGAACTTTTTGTGGTGAATATATGAGAGGTTAATTAAGGTAAATTTCGAGTGATTAGAGTTGTTTAAAGAGATATTACAGAGTGGGGGAGCGGGTAGTCCTTGCCTACCCCAGAATTTGTACTAATTTTTAGTAAATTGCATGTTCTTCTAAGGGCAGGCCAGCTTTACGAACGCGATGTAGATATCGTATCCTCTGAATGAATGACATGAATGATTTAATCATAAAAGTAGAGACTGTCGTGGTGCAGCGACACTGAGTTGTGACTGTAAACATGACGGTTATAATTTCGAATCTCACTCAGGGGAAATAATTATTTTTCATTTCTCGCTTTGGCGACAAGGCGAAGTACGGCGTGGACTTCCGCTACCCAACACCTAAAATTATTCGGAAAGTGGCGAATGTTATATCTTAACACTAGATACCATATCTTGTTACGTGCGGGTAATGCTTAAAAACAAAGAGTCTATTTGATCAGTTTAAAAAAAAGACAAATTACAGATTCTTTAAGTTAGATCACATTCATTATAAAAGCGCAATTTGTGAAAATATATAATATAGAAATATGACCACAATATTTCAAAGTTGAATTAGTGAAGAAAATATCTACAAATATTTATATATATATTTATATAATATATATATATACTTTTTATTTTTATGGCGTAAGAAATCAATCATTGTCACTGGATGAAATTTTATTTTATTAGCTATGCCTTTATAAAGATAGTTAAACAAACTCTATACTAAATACTTACTCCTAAGATTATCTGCACATTACAATATTTTAATACAAAATTATTTTAATATTAGATGGAAATAAGGTACAATTAAAAATATAACATGCAGTCAATCTTAAGAAACAAATTATTATAAATTTAATTCAACTTATTCGAATTCGGACGTAGATGTTTGCGGTACATTAATTTTTACAATAAAATAAAATACTTCATTGTTCATTTGTATTTATATGATCAGTAAAAAAAAGTATTTATAAAAAATATCTCTTTCAATAGGCATAATGATAGCAAAGGAAAAACTTGAAACAGCAATCTTTTGAAAATAAAATACAATACTATATACTATATTTTTTACATATTTAAAGAAAAAGATATAAATGAATAATATTTAATACTAAGTAAATTCATAGCAATAGTTTCACGCATTTTTATATATAAAGATATTATTTTTGACATCTTAAAATTAAATATACGAAGATATCCCACAAGGCTTAAAATCACAATCTTTGTTCGAGGTAACAAAACAAAATCTAAATAAAAAATATAATAGTTTATTTGACAGATAAAACATTATTACAGATTAAAACAAAATTTAAAATAGTATGTGTACTACATCTTTAATATATATAAATATTTTTAATATATATATTGCTAAGTCAAAAATAACGATGACAAGCATTTAAAACTTTAATATTAAAGAAATTTATGAAGATAATTTAAAAATGACTTAAGTTGAATCTTAGCCTAGTTTTATTATGAACATTACGATTAACGAGAAACATCGACACTTTGGCACTTAGGTCTTTCTCACTTAACTTTTGATTTTTCCATAATTTAAATTATTAATATAATTAATTATACATATTAATTTTTAGGTTATTACTTAGAAGAAAATGTAATAAATTACTCAAAAAAATGATAGGAAAAACATATAAAAGAAAATCAGGATGCCACCAACAAAAAATACTTATTATTAATGTCAAATAAATATTAACTGTCGATCCAAAGACAAAATATGCTTTTCTTAATAATTTACTTAAGTTACTATCTGATGTTTTAAATAATTAGGTTTGGATAAAGTTACAAACACTATTTTTTATGTTAATTGGTGTTATGAAAAAAAAAAAATTGCAATTTATCATTGATTTAAAACGCTTATTTCGATTCGTTTAATTTTTTTTTAAATTTCAAAAATCTGTGCCTACGGAAGAAGAGTGATTACTTATACATATTAAGTTTAATAAAAAGAGGTTAGACGTTTACTATAATTTATTGCTATTAAAGTTATTTCCGCCTTAAAGCCCACGATTGGAACGTGGCTAGGTTTTTATTAAAGCACTAATTAATATTACTAATTTCAAATCTATTTAAAATTTCATTTTCATAAAATATTTAAATGCTATTGGTCTCCTCTAATGCTTAATCGCTATAATTAGGTAATGTTCGAATGAAGTGACTAGAAACATGCAAAATTTGAGAACGAGAATGAGCAACTTTCAACGATTAAATTTTTTCATCTATAAAATGTATCTTACAAAATCTACTTGAAATTTTGACTTAAACGTTTTAAAAGTACGTACGGCAGTAAGTAGTTAGTAGTAATTGTTTTTTTTATATCACGAGATAATATATTTTAAATTTGAGATAGATATATTAAGCTAACTAATGAATCTGTCTCACTCTCAAATGTGAAACAGAGTATTCCGCCAAGTTTGACAGTAGCGAGCAATGTTGTGGTATGGACTTAAGGAAATTCTTACGAATATACAACCACTTATCTTGTAATGCCACGTACTCTATAAATTGTTTGTTATTAATAAATACAAAGTAAAATCAGTCAAAATAAATCATTTTTTTTAATTAATTCTTTAATTAGGTCAAAATTAGAAGTCAAGCTGAGGCCAGTCTTGATGCAGGGGCACAAGCGTGTGACTGAACGCGAGAGGTGGTCATGGGCGTAGGAGGTAGCCGGCTGGGCTGTGCCCACTCCAGAATAGTCTGGTGCCCAATTCTTTTTATTTACCACAAAATTTGCTTCCATAAATAGAAAAAACAATATACACAAGAGAATATCCGTTCAAAACTACAGTCTAGGCCATATCTCAGCCCCCAGAAAATACCTTATTGCAGATAGTGAGTACGATTCTCACTTGAAGTGACAAAATATTTAATATTTAAATTTTTCGCTCTGGCGGCGAGAAACACGAATTCGGCGGAACTTAGGGAGCGAATTGTCTTAACACCACATTTCCTGTACCTACTGTGTGTTGTGTGGATCTGAAAAGAAAGGTCAAAATCTGTAGATTTTCGTAAGATACACGTGAAGGCGATAATTAGTCTACTTTATCACTATAAATTATTTTAGATTCATATAAGTTAGGTACTGTACAATTATTTGTCATTTAGAAATTACACTTTACCTCTTCGAAATGACATATTTGAAGTATTCACTTTAGAAACGTAAAATCGAAATAGAGACAAGTCATATACATAATATATGTACGTAAATAGGAAAATATTTTTAACATTCTGTTATTGTTATAATCATTTTAAACAATTATTTCAGTAAAGACAACGGTAGTTTTTTTTTAAATTTAATATTTCCATTTTTAATTCAGCGAAGTATCAACCGATCAACACGCTACCGCCTACTTCAACAACTTAACGCCTAAGATCACAAAACTCATTGACTAAAGAACGACTATCAATTCCTTTATTAGTTACTAAAATAGAGATTTAATATGCTAAATTTCGTGCAATTTCTTTATCGTTTCTTATAAATGGGCAATTAGATATAGTATCGAGTTTTTTATCATTGCCAGAAAGATTTTTCTCAATTCAATACTCAAATGGATCTCTTTCATATCGATTTTTTTTAAATTTGTTACTAAAATGACGTTTATTTATACTAAATATCCACATGGATCTCTCTCAAGTTGTTTTTTTTAATTTGTAACTAAAATTTGGTTATTAACTGAAGATTACAATTACTATAACTATTAATAGCGATGTGTCGCTGACAATGTATTATGGTTTACTATTCGATTTGTTATTGAAACTTGAAATTATCTAAACTTTTATATGAAGATTTTTGAATAAAATAAAGATTTATTATAATAATTAAATTACAAAAGCACTTTTCATTTATAATTTATTTACTATACCTACATATGTTACTTTAGCTCAATACTTTGTATCTGTTGTAGAATGTAATAGTATATTAATTGGTATTATTGCTTGGTGTTTTCTGAAATTAATATATTTTTAAATTTGAAATTTTAGTAAGAATTATTAAAAGCTTGTGCAAAACGGTATACGATAATTTTTGACGCTTTTTTATTCAGATTAGTCTTAATTCTGATACCATCAAATACTAAATAATGTTTTTAAATTATTTTTAGGTGTATGTATGAAAGTCGGGTAAAGTATAATAAATTTAAAATTACGCCAAATTTACTTGTAATTAAATAACATGTATTTTTAAATAGCATGTATATATATGTGTATTGGCGAAGGCTTTAGGATTAAAGTTGCCAAATAAATTAGTTAATATAAATGTCTTCTTTAACATCAGAGAGGTCACTAAACAAGCGATTTACGTTATAAAATTATAAAAAATAATTATAAATTATGTCAATTTTTTATTATTTATTATAAGTTAAGAAGAATTGTTATCAAAATAAATGTTTACAGTTGAGTAGATGTCATATTTATTACTATATATGTTGCTATAAGAAAAGTATGATAAAACAGTATTTTGACAAACAAGAAAATTCTTTTTGTTTTTGAAAAATCTCTTCTAAGGAACAGAACGCTTCTTATACACAAAATTGAAATAGACTTACAAACGAATGTCGCATCTTCTACTCTTCATTCCCGTCGCATCCTTCGACACAAAGGTCTCATTCACCTGCATTATTGTGCGTTTCGTACATTACACAAACACACATAATATATCACATTGTTAACTATATTTGCGTAAGAGTTAATTTATTTGAAGCAAAGTTCACGCATTCACAATCACAATTTATAACTATGTATCACATACATATTTTTGATGTGTGTTCAAATAGTCCGTTGGCAGTAAGTATCGAATGGGATATGGAAATAATTGTACTACAGATATTAAATTATTATCTTTCCGTGGTTTCTACTTTGTGGTTACCTGTGGATGAGATAAATTTGCTTTTAAAATATTTTATCAGTACTTAATAACTAACGCAGTAAAATAAGTATGGTTTTAACCGATACTCGTGTCATGTAAACAAATAGTTTATAATATTTATTATTTGCTAAAAATTTAAAGTCTATTCTATTCTATCTATTCTAGTTCTATCTATTCTATAAAATATCCAGTCTGTGTAGATATACCAACATTACTATTATTTTGTACTATTTCTCATATTTTATTTTATTTTTATCAGGAGAGGAATAAAAAATTCCATAGATTGCTTCTCCCACAATGTCTATAGACAGGTCTTACCAAGAGTACAACTCCTCATCCCGCCACGAGTCTCAGTCGAGGTTCCCCCCGTTGCGCAGTCCCGCCTTGGTCTCGGGCGGCACCTGCTTGCGGAAGCAGTCGTCCAGGAACGCCGACATCGTGCGGAACAGGTGCTTGCGCACGTTGCTGAGGCTGTGGCCCTCGTCCGGGTAGATCTGTGTCATTTAATGTTTACTTATTTCCATTGTTTACAAATGATTTCAGACACATACATGTTTAGCTTAATTCTAAAAGTGTCAATTTATTCATACAATAATAAAGCCATCGGAAATCAACGTGAATATTACATTTTTATTTGTTACAAAAATACAATGAATATATAAAATAGTATAAAATGAATAGAAACGTAAGTTACAAAAATAATAAATAACAATAAACAAAAAAATATGATAGAACATTGGATACTTCGCATATATACAAATAATGAAAAAATATATAGCAGTACTTAACAAATTGACGATATCAAACCTAAAACTTACCTTACTTACGTACGTACGCTCGTTATACGATTAGTTACTTCCTAAATTTACTACATTTCGGGTCTCAGGCTATATATGCATGCATTAACACAGAATCACAAATTTGATTATAATATTTACGTAAACGAGGAATAACTGGTGTCTCCACATAATGTTATTTTACTGAGTATATTTTTATTTACTGGTACTAACAGAGCGCTAATATTTTGTCTCGGATATCGATATGGTATTTTTTTTTTGCATTACTGACTTATTTAAAAATTGCAAACACGTTGATGGAAATAAAAAAAAAATCGCAAACGTCTTTTTAAAATCAATGCACATTTTATCTGTTTTTTTATTATGATTGATAATATTAAAAGATATAGGTGAAGTCTATGGCAACTGTAAAAGTAATTAAATTGATGATATGTATGTGAGTTTATCACACAAAGAGAAAACCTTTGTTACCTGAAGACCAACTCAACTCATTGCCGCATTTCATGTCATTAAAGCGTTTCATGTAATTAATAAAAATCATTTATTTCCAAGTGTCAGTAGGATTGATCTCACAACTATCGTGTTTACAGTAAGAAATCTGTAATTTTCGATACACAATAACGTAAATGACCTGTTGTCTAAAGGGGCCGCCCTGCTCGGCCAGCGCGCGCGCGAGCGCCATGGTGTGCTGCACGTGCACGTGGTCGTCGGCGCCGCCGTGCACCAGCAGCAGCGCCTTGTCGCGCAGCGCGCCCGCCTGCTTGGTCACGTCCGCGTCCGCGTACCCGCGGTAGTTGCCCGTCGCGTTCGGGAGCCCCATGTAGCGCTCCGAGTACGCTGACGCTGTGTACAACGGAAACAGATCGCTTATTATGCAGAATAATGCTGTAGTGAAAGAAGGATGTTATAAATTGACTAAAAGAAAACTGTTATTACAAATAAGTCTTAAGAAATGTTTAGTAATAAGTCAGTCAAGATTTTAAAAGATAGGATAAATAAAGATAGATTGATTTTGTCGTCATAATAAGAATTTATAAAAAAAAAATGTGTAATGTAACAGTTGAATTCCCTGCGCACCGTTACTGGTAAATTTGTAAAGTGATTAAATTAAATATTCAATGCATTTAATCTCTTTTTGAATATACCAAATATTTTACATGATTAGGTATTTAAAGCAAAAAAAAAACTTATACTTATAATAAACATACCGTAATACCGCCATCTCACGATCGGCGTGATCGCGATGCCGCAATGGAAGACGCGCAAGTCGCTAGCCAACGCCAGCGTCGCGAGGAACCCGCCGTGCGCGCGGCCCCACACCGCCACGCGGCGCGCGTCTATGAAGTGCAGCGAGTCGCGGAGGTACCTGAGAATCACTTTGTTTTAGCTTCACGCTATATAAGACAATATAAAACTCCATTGTAGTGTAATTGGAAAGTCTTTGACAGGTAGCGAAAAATAAATATGTAAATTATATCTATGTATGACGTACATTTTTTACATTAGGCGACGTATATGTATATTGAACAACAGTAAAATATATAAGACAAAGTATTCTTTATTTTTTTTCATACAAAAGTATAAAAAATATTTAGAAGAGCGTAGGTAGATCGTATAGTAAATTAGAAAAAGCAGACGCGACAGTCTCGAGAAGGTAATCTAATCTAGATTCATAATTAATGCAGACGGTAATCCAGATTCATAATAGATTCATAGTTATCTTAAAGTGTATATAATATGCACATGTTGAAGTAGGTATATATATATATATATATATAACATATAATAGTACCGTATACTGCAAAAGAAACAGCAGTGTACTCACTCAGCGACCTCCAGCTGGTCCTTGAGCTCCACGGTGCCGAGCCGGCGGTGCAGCGCGTGGTGCGCGGCGAGCCCGCGGCCGCCGGCGCCGCGCGCGTCCACCGCCGCCAGCACGGCGCCCGCGCCCGCCGCCACCGCGCCCCAGTCCAGCCCCCACTGCTCCGTCACCAGCTGACTGCCCGGCGCGCCGTTACTGCGACACAACACGTATACGCCTATAAGTACATCTCATTTATAATCTACATAACTTAAGTTTCATCTAAGTCTGTTCACTAGGTTTTGCGTGAAAATGCACAAAAATATATCAAAAATATATCAAAAATATTCAAAAATATTTTTAATATAAGCCTCCAGAATTGGACGGAAAGTGGAGAACGGAGTGTCTTCACACTACGTTTCCCTACGCCTACCCTCCTGAGTGTGTAAAACAGCGTGAAGCTGATTTTGATCGTAATAAAAAAACTCACACTTTCATGACTAGAGGGTATTTGGTGACTTCATCTTCTCTTAACCCTGGCGGTAACAGCAGCCTCACCCTCGCCGCCTGCCCGCTCGACAGTTGCACTGAGAAGGTTCTTGGTGTTGGCAGCGCTATTACTGATAGTCTTTCCTGAATAAAAATTGTTTTTAGTTTATACTGCACGGTTTATTAAGGTTGATTAAGAGACGATATAAACCATAGTTAGAATAATAGCAACCATGGAACTTTGTGGTATAATTTTTTACGCGAACCGATTTTTGAATGAGTATTTATAGTACATATATTTTTTCTTACTAAATACATTAAAGAAAGCCATTGTTGGGTTCCACCATCGGACTACTTGTTGTAGAGACAAGTGAAGTCTTATACCTTTATCTATATACATATATCATAAAATTACGAAAATGTGACAAAATAAAAAAAGGACTTCATGATCGTGACGTAGGGGCACAAAATGTGACTGTAAAATCGGCTGATTGTGGGTTCGATCCCCACTCCAGGAAAGAAAATATTTATTTACATTTATATTTTCATTTCTTCGCTCTGGTGTCGAGGCAAAGGGAGGCGTTGAGTTTCACCACTCAACACGCAGCTTAGCTTAGCTAAATAAGCTTATATATTTAAAAAAAAAAATATTATGAAATTTGTAGGTTATAATACTATTAATTTTAAATACTAAGTCACAATACTTCGACGCATAAAAAGATCATAATCCTCTATTAAACCGGAAGACCGTAGAGCTCTGACCGCGAGATTCTTAAATACATTTCAATATTAAAAATCTAAGGTTATTCTTTAGAAAAATATTCTTATATTATAAATATTTCCATTACTTACAAGATAAGGAATGTCTACGATAGACTAAAATAAATATGTTTCTTAGAAAAAAAGAATATCCTGTACTATGTAAGTTACATATATGTTTATAGTTCTGCGTGAAAATGGCGCATATCATAAATGTGTTTGTATAATGTCATCTAATTAAACAAGGATAAGACTTCCATACTGTAAGCGTGACGGTTGTGGGTTCGATCTCGTGCGTCCCTAACGTGGATCCTAAAGACGAAACGTGGCGTTAAGTTCCGCCTCTCAATAAATATTGTCTCGAATTCAGACGGAAAGCGAAGGACGGTGTGTAGAATAAATAGTGAAGCTGCTTTTGTTTATGCTAATTACTAATTAGTTCCTCACATTTTTTATTAAAAATGTATGAAAGACACAAAAAAACATTTTTATTATGCATAATTTAAAAAAATACTATAGAAAGCCAATTCGACCGCTATTAAAATGTTTCATAGTTAAATCGAACAAAAGGTATGAAATTCAGAATCGCAATCCATATCGATCATTCTCTGACCACAGCTTACACGATGCCAATTTTTATAGGGTTTTGGGAGATTTTATAGAAATAGATCAAAAGAAATGCATTGCTGACGATTTATTGTATATTTTGATAGTAAAATATATGTATGTAGTTTTCGTTGTTTAGTCGAAACATTGCCATATAACTTTGTGTCGATATTTTAGTCATGTGTTTTAACCTTAATAAATTATTTTAATTTCCACAAACTAATTAAAGAATGGTCAAGCTTTGGTTTCAATTAATTAGAGTTTCATTAATGGTGAATTATTTAAAATAAAAATTTTATTGTGGCATGGAATCTTAAATTTAAAGAAAAAATCATATTATTATATTATGTAATTAGTACCTAATGTAATAATCATATGCATTATTTTGTTTTTATGGAAGATTGTTTAAATTTTCCAAAAAATTTAAAATAAATTTGAACAATCTCGATATTTCGTTTAAAATCCATGTACTATACTATTACTATTACTACTACTACTAGCTTCTTGCTTTATGCCTAGGGAGAGAGACTTTAGTCAGAGAGAACGGGGCGCCAAAGGCAACGATATATTTTATCATCCATTTAGATATTATATAATATAGATGTTTATTTTCCATAAGTTGAATTTCCTACGAGTGTTTCGAATCCTTTTCGTAATATTCCATATTTGAAAAAAAAAAATACAAAATCGTTGAAACAAACCAAAACAAACTCAGTTTACCTACGTGTTATATTTATTTTATTTTTATTTCAACGTTTCCGGATTTTAAGCGCGTTTTCCAAAAAATATTTTTCTTTTCTAAATATGAAATAGTAAAAATGCTAAAAACATAGATGTTAAACGATAAACAATGTAAGTACCTTAACTGCAGTATTATTCTCCAAGTGCATCAACAGTCTCGGGTCTGGCAGGGAGATCTTGTGTAAGCTGGAGGTGGGCACCCCTGGTCCTAAGCACTCCAGCACGAAGTATGTAGAGGAGGGGCTGAAGTGGGCGTCGTGGTACAGACATGGCACGCTCTGTTGTATGTTTTCTATAAAAATAAAAATATATATATATATAATTATTAAAAGTTCAGACGACTATACACTAAATTAAAGTTTGATAATGATAACTTGTATTGTACTGTGTTTTACAATAAAAATAATGGTTAACATTAACACTGAAATATTTTTTTTTTCATTTTGCTATAGTAACGAGGGGACAAAGCAAGAAGTTAAGTTCCCTCTGTCTACCCTGCTATGTGCAAAAACTAATCAAGATCTTGACAATACTGTAGGTAATTCAGTTCTATGAGATAGCCATAGGTTCACTTGATTGCTTTATAATTCAAAATCGAATTAAACGTAAGACAATCTGTTCTCCACTTTTCGCTGAGTTCTGGAGGCACTGCGTGTTGAGTGGCGGAACTCAATGTCGCTATAATATTTTTATAACATTTTAATAAGTCCTTGAGCATTTTCTGATTATTGTAAAGTGGTTATAAATGCAAACACTTAGGTAAATAACTGAACCGATTTTAAGGTCGAATGTCAAATCTCGGTATTATAACTAACATTTACTGAGCGATAGTCTATTGATTTATGCGTAAAGCTTACTATAAAGCTTAATTATATATAGCTTACTATAAAGCTAAATTAAGGGAAAAAAACCACGAGCACGGATCATACAGTTTGGTTGTAATTTTCAATTTTATTTAGGAATCCCATTATTTCAAAAAAATCATAGATCTATCGATTCAAAACCTGTATACCTACAACCATGTACATATATATTTTGTAATTCACAACGCTATATCTAATGTAGGAAAAAAATAAGTGCAAAATAGGCGTTCAATTTTTTGTTACTTTCACGTTTTATTTCGCTTGCAGCTTGGTATGCAGCGAGAATGTAGTTCGATACTCCGTTCTTGAATTTTCGCCCGAATTCAAAACATTGTATGCTGTGTGACAGAATTCCACCCGGTTTCGTTTTGCCATAGCGGGGAAATAAAAATAATTAATTTACCCGAGTGGAGAATGAATCAACAATCACATACGTCAGTCGCTGTCCTATTGGGTTCAAATGACATCTAAAGGACTTTTCGTTGAAAATTATTTTTCTGTTATTATTGACCATAAAGATGCGTACAAATAAGCAAAGCCACTATGACAGTTACTACTTGTATATGTTCCACGTTTGTTATAACAAAGCTACGCATACTATATTGATAAAAAAAAAAACGCAGTCGTGGCGCAGGGGCACAAGGTTTGACTGTAAAATCGGCAGGTTGATTCGATCCCCACTCGAGGAAATAAAATATTTATTTGAATTTATATTTTCATTTCTTCGCTCTGGAGTCGAGGCTGTCTGTAAACGGGTTGAGTTGGGTATCCAATATCTTCATTTGCTCGACCTGGTAAGTCGCGGCGTCGAGTTCCGCCACTTAACACGCAATGCTCTCAGAATTCGGCGGGAAGTGGGGAACACTAGGTTTCCTTTGCCCACCTTGCTGTGTGCAAGATTTGATTTTTTTTAAATAAAAGTTTAATCTTATCTTCGATTTATACCAACATAGATTTGAATTATAATTTTATGTAAACAATCAAAATTCTGGGCCAGATATTGGCATTTGTCAAACTTTGTTTTAGAAACTATCGCACAGAGCTGTCCAATCATTAACGTGTATGAGTGCTGAACTAGCATTGCACCTGCTGGTTCCAATTTGAAATTCTGAACTAATTCCAGTTTGACGCTGACAGTATAGCGTATGGTTTGCGTTTATAAAATATTAATTAAATATATAACAATGGTTTGTATGCATCATCCTATTTAATTTATATACGTATAAGTTAGCGCCGTATCGTTAATAATTAAAATGATAATGGATTTTACTATATTATAATGGATCAGTTGTTTAACACAAATGAGATAGATCAGTAAAAAAAGATACGTAGATAATGAGAAATAGTTATAGATTGCTACATTATTATTAGCTTCACGCTGTATACTGCACATGTAGCAGGTTAGGCAGAGGGAACCTTGGAACGTTAGGACACTTTATTTCAATTAATGCACTTTCGTTCCCCATTTTCGTCGAATTCTCGAAGTGTTGTATGTTTAGTGTTGGAACACATCGCCGTGATTTACCAGGTCGAGCAAATGAAGATATTGATACCCAACTCAACCCGTTTACAATCCTACTTGTATTGTGTCACCGGGCCACGGCGGCCTCAGTTTTAAATTATAGATAAATAATACTAATTAACAAACATTTCTTTTACCTGTATAGCATAGAAATTCTTATACTCTTGTTAAAACTTTTTTATGTTATTAGAATATTTGCGGGGGAATTAAAATAAAAAAAAAAATAAGATTTTTAATTACGACTTATCTGAAAAAAAGAATTTCGACGACGGTTTCCAAAGAGGTTCAAATACCGCTACGTTCTTAAAATTAATCAGTTCTTTCCGAGATTAGCGCGTTTAACTAAATATGTATAGATATTGATTTCAAATCTCACGATACGATACGGTTTAGAATAATCTATTTTATTACTAGAGAAATCACATATTGTTAAATAGAACAACCTCAGAGCTTTATTACATAACCTTGTGAACTTTACACTTGACATATTACAATATTGTTAACATGTAATACTACAGTATGAGACGGATATATTATTGAAATATGAGTATGAAATTTAATGAAGGCACTGTTTTACTAATATTATAAAACAATTTGTTTATATAAGGAATTGTTACAACTTTGTGCTGTGGTTTATGATTATACCTAATGTATGACAAAGGGCGGTGTTGAACTCCAAAGGGCGGTGTTGAACTACGCTCAGAGGTCATGAAAGAAGTGTTTTAGTTCTCTCTGTTTACTGACGTGGAAAGAAATAAACTTTTACCAAAAATGTTTTAGTATCTGTAACTTTAAATCACGGATATTTTCGCTTCATATTAAGTTGAATAATGCTAATAGTGCTGTTACTTAAGATATAATGTTTGCGGTATGATGAAAGATGTAGATCAAAGTAAATTAGAAACAGTCTTTTTATATAAAATATTTCTTTTGTATCTCGAGTTATATACAAGGAACCTTGCGGAGTTTGATGTCTATTTAATGAATTATACTGTATAACCTACGCTATATATACGAGTATCTATTTATTTGGTTGTTATATATGAATACAAAGTATGTATATGGAGTGTCTTAACACTAGGTTCCCTCTGCCTAACCTGCGTGTGCGGGATACAGCGTAAAGCTGACTTAAGCATAATGTAATGTCCGACTACAAAAAACCATCTGTGATATGCCTAATTTAATTATAACAAAATTTCTTAAATTAATTGTAGCCATTATTACAATTTGTTTAATTAACATAAAATTAATTATAAATTATAATTCTATTAATTAAAAGCCTGACACCGAATACGTTACATATAATGTAATCTCAAAAAGGCAACGTGCGTTTAACTGGCTTATTACAAACAAAAAGTTTTAAATTAAGGTGACTTAGATAAATTCTTTGTACTTGATAATATAATTTAATACATCCCAATGGAAAGATTTCTTGATTTCGTAGTGAAATGTTGTTTATTGAGTAAAAAGTAAATTAAAATATCGATTTTTTTTCATTTCATGATGGTCAGCGAGTGGTAACAGTGCCTAACTCGAAACGCAATGATTGTGAGTTCGATTTCTGAGAATTAAAGAGCAATCTTACGAAATCGGGTGAAAAGCGGAGAAAATAAAAAGAATCAGCTTCACGCTGTATCCCGCACGCAGCAGTGTGTCTACCCTGCTAAGGAAACCTAGTGTTAAGACATTCCGTTTCCAACTTTCTGCCGAGTTCTGGAGGCATTGCGTGTTGAGTGAACTCAACACCGCGCTTTGCCTCCACACCAGAGCGAAGACATAAAAATAAAAACATTTCATTGTCTCGAGTGGGGATCGAACCCACAACCAGTCGATTTTACAGTCACACTTTGTTCCCCTACGCTACGACTGCCCTCCATATAAAATAACTTAACACCTAATATTTGCTTGTCTGACCAACAAAATGCTGGAGGTTTTATATAAAGAAGTATAAAATACGCATATTGAAAACCATAAAAAAGAAAAGATAACCAATAAAGAAAAACTATCCATAAATATATATAAAGTTAAAATTTTATTTCATTGAACCATTTGAAAATGAAACGTACAAACTGACATTGGTCGCAAACTTCATTAGGGAGCGCTCTGGGCGCTCTGGGCGCTAGACACACACACAGACACTGGAGGTGCTAATACGATTTCTGCATCTACAGTGTACTACTGTAGACGCTATTCTGGTACTCAGTTCGTCCTAGTTTGAAACTGTTGGACTGGAGTTAGACGGCTACTTCTTCGAGGTATGTTGCTGGTAACTGTCGCCTTTAGCCTGTCTCGGTAGTAGTGTGGATATAACATAAGTAATAATATTTATTTTAAGCTATATTTATTTATTTATATATTTGTTTATAATTCACTCTAAATAACAAAATCGGCAGTAAGAAAAGTAGCATAATGGACAACTTACTAAAATACATACGAGAAAATATATAATTAAAATTGATTTGTAATCTGCAGGAAGGTTCAGGCCTTGTTGTTGTATGAAGAGGTGATGACAGTGGATGAGATTATACAAAGTTGATATTCATATTGATTGGAAAAATGCATGCTTTCAATGAACAAAGAAAGCCCGGTTTGAGTGGTAAAAGAGGTCATCAATTTTTGAAAGACGTTCATCGAATAAAAACATAAAGTATTTCTTCATTAATCTATAATGTAATGTAAAAGGGTTCGGCATAATAGTGTTTTTTTGGTAAACTTATGAGAATGGTTTAATATTGGAGTGTGTATGTGTATCCAGTGTCTCTTTTCATCGAATATCATTACATTTTCTTTGTCGAATTCTTTTCATTCATTTTCAAGACATTGCATGTTGAGTAGTGAAGTTTAACGCTGCGCTTTGTCTTTTTATAAAAGCGAGAAAATTAAAATAAAACATTTCTCATTAAGCCGTGACACTGGTGATGCCGCCGATGAGCCGATGGTAAATAATATTTTAACATACTCTGGCTTAGTATTAGTATACAACGGATTAATTAAACTATTAGGGATTATGTCACGACGTTATTTCTATTACTTTGTATTATATTAGTTAAAATCTATTCTTTATTGTGGACTTTATCAAAGGATAATCCGATTGTCGCATTAATATTTATATGTAAAGCGTCAGGTGTCCTTGGAATTAAGGATCCAAAAGTGTTTGTGAGAGCCTACTTAAATATTTGTAAATTAGACCAAAGCGTTTTCATTTTACGTTTAGTCCAAAGATAAAATTAAAACACATCTGTACGTTCTGCCATATATGAAACCTATCGTGAGTCGGATTCGTGCAAACAGGTTATAAGCACCATCATCTACAAAAACGGCAAAATATCACGTTAGTTGTATAGCGGTCCTTAAATACTCAATTTATTCTGTTTTTAAGTATTCGTTGTTATAGTTACAACAGAAATACATAATTTGTGAAAATTTTAAAAATTTAACTATCATGGTTTATGATATTCAACCAGGTGACAGACAGACAGAGAGAATTTCGGAGATAAAATTAATTGAAATAGAGATTTAAATAAAAGTTTCGTGGTTAATATTATATTACAAATTCATAATCTGTTTATTGTATTAAAGTTTTATATAGATATCTTGAGTTATATTTATTTTGCAATATACTGTACTGTTCGTCAAATATCTCTCTACGTTTTTTACTTTAAATATTGATAAAATTGTAGTATAAACTAGAACATAATAAAAAATAAATAAATCATATTAGATTAAGTTTATTTTTATAAACTTTAAAACTGAACTCTTATTCGATTGCTGTCTATGTTAGATATTTTCGGTAGTATACAGCGCGGCGTCGAATCCAAGCGAAAAGTGAAGATCGGAGTCTTGAAACTATCGGATCTTCGTTCCGTACAAAAATTCTGAAATTCAAACATATCATAGCCACTCTTTCATCTGATACATCACTTGAACTAACACCTTTAATACCAAATTTTGCCTCCCTTTAAGGCTATTATTTTTTTGGATTTAACCATAAATGTATAGTTTTTTCTGAACTATTTCTACCTTTAGATATTAGCTTTTTTAATTTTATAATTTTAGGTCAACCGCATAAACAAATACACCTTTTTGCGATATCAACGGCCTTATCTTATTAAGTAAGTGTAGAATAACGTTTTTTTTTCAGGAAATTAAGGGACCGTAATCTGAGTATATAGTTTGAATTTCAATTCAAAATCTTCAAGCATTCTTGAGATAAAGGCTCTAGACAAACAAACAGACGGACGGACGGACAACAAAGTAATCTCATAAGGTTTTTTCCTTAAAAGGTTCGGTACCCTAATAATTAGCTTCACGCTTTTGCCCGCGTGTAGGCAGTATAGCCAGAGGGAAGCTACTGAGTGTTAAGACACTTCACTCTGCACTTTCAGCCGAATTCTAGAGGCATTGCGTGTCGAGCGGCGGAACTCAAAGCCGCGGTTTGCCCCTTCACCAGAGTGAAGAAAAATATTTAATATTTTTCATTTCCTAGAGTGGGAATCGAACAAATAACCGGTCGCATCTACAGTCACACGCTTGTACCTCTGCGCCACGACTGACCTCGCATAATAAATTGTGAAGCTTAAAAATCGTTTTGAAAAAACATTTTTTAAGAAAACGACACTAACTTGTCAATTTTGCATCCATTATTCGTGTCACCTATTATTCAGCTGACGCTAGGGTATATTTCATCACATTTTCTTCCTTTGAAGAGCAAATTGAAAATGTTTCATGTAAACTAGTATGCGCGATATTTTTGTTACAAAGTTACCTAAAAGTCTTTTGTGAAAATTTTTCAATGTTTTTGAACGTTTGGTGTATCTTTAATGTAATTAAATTATAATTCATTTTTGAACTTTATTTCTATATGCAAAAATGCATACAGAAATAAAGTTTTTAGAAGCTTCTCGTCGTATTCCGCCATATAGCAGGATGGGCAGAGAAAATCTAGTGTTAAGGCACAAAGTTTTCCACTTCACCCAACGCCTCGCTTTGTCGATCAAAGCAGGAATTTATTATATACATAGTGTATATATTATTTATTACACTCGTCTAGGAAAACGGTACGTCAATAACTTATAATATAATAGGGCTATGTATTCCTAATGCTCTGTCAATTAAACAAAATATACATATACACATATATAGCTTGAACTAACCGGGTTGTTTTTTCTTCTTCTTCTTAGATGGCGATGGGGAAGTCGCCGGTAGTTCTTCATCCCAATCTGTATCCCATCCGCTGTCGCCCGACGACGCCAAATTACCGTAGAACTCTAAATTGATCGATGGCGATGGCTAAACGGAAAAAATATGCATACATTCCAATTAATATTGTAATGGAAAATGACTATAAAAAAACAGTATTTTAAAATTCTTGCCATATATAGTAGGGCAGATAAAAGAAACCCAGTGTTAAGGAACTCCTTTTCTCACTTACCGTCCAAATTTACTGAAATCAACGATCAGCTGTGCCGTCCAGAGCGGAAAACAAAATAATTGAAATATAATCAATCCCCCGATTTTTGTTTGGATCGAACCCATAATCGTCACATTTATAGTCAGATGCTGTTCCACACCACGACCGCCTCTTGTTTTATTAGAGTATATTAACATATGTGTAAATAATTTGAATACCTAACTGAAACAGCTTTATATGAAACATATTTGTATAAGGCATACAGTAGAAAGCGGAGTGGTTTAACATAAGGTTCCTTTTATCTATCCGACTATTTGCGAGATACAATGTGAAGCGTAATTTTATTTTATTTTTATCTGATAATAAGTTACACATATAGATAGTCTATATAAACTTAACTTACCTGTAAATTACAGGTAGCACAACATATGGTGAGTCTATAAAAATTCAAGTTACCTGTGAATTACAGGTAACGCAATAAGGTAACTTCTGCGGCGTCCCAGGTCGAGGCGCCTCCGACGACACTCTGTAGAGATGCTGCTGTCCCGGCTTGCCCTCCGGTGTGCCTAAGTAGTATCTGAAAGTAATCTTGCTATTAATTTATATTTTTGCATTCATTTATGTTATTTTTAAGATCTAGATATCTATTGTTTATAGCAATTTATATTGAGATTAATAAATTATAGACTACTAAAAGGTAAGGGAGTGGCGGTGATGTCCGCCACTCAACAGGCAATGACTAAGAATTCGGCGAAAAATAGGCAACGGGAGTGTCTTAACACTAGGTTCTCTCTGCCTGCCCTGCTATATGCGGGAGACCGCGTGTGGATAGGAAAGGAAAGGAAAACATGTATTAAATTTTATTTAATCTTCCGGGGAAACGAAGCTGAAAAAGAAATCAAAAAAGGAAGGACCTGCTAGTGCATTTTTCTAAAAACGATGTAATCAACAGAGCTACTAAAGAGATGATCATATAGCAAAAAAAAATCCAAATTGATAATAATACAAGTATATTATAAGATTATTTAAAATATGAATTTCAACAAAAATGTGTCGTAGGAAGCGCCTCTCATCAAGTCGCCCGCGGGCACTGCCATGGCCTCTGGATTTTATTAAACAGAAAATTGCGACATGACGTAATATTTTTTGCCCAAATCACACGATCTATTTCCATACAAAAGTCAAATATCATTAATGCACGAAATACGGTGTTCGGAATAGCCATTTATTACGTACGTAGGTTGCATTCCGTCATAGAAGTATGTATTAGTAACGTGTGAAAATATTTCGTATTATACATTCTGTTTCGATATAGTTACAAATATTCCATTTATAGTTTGTTTACTATTTACTATGGTTTCATTTACTTTTAAATATTAAGTTTTTATTTTTTTTTAATATTTACTTCATCTTCATTAAAGGCATCCTATATTATAGGAATATTATTATCAAATTTCTTCAAGAATGCATAGCTAAGCAACTTACATGTGCTGATTCCCATGATCCCAAGCCAAAAGCTTCACCACATCAAAACTTCCATGAGTAAGAGGCAGAGCTCGTGGGCCGTGAGCGTTATGTTCAGCGCGTACAACATGGCGGAACAGTCCAGCTGGTCCATCTCTCACTGGAGCCAGAGTAACTAAGGCACCTCCACCCGATGACCACAGGGGCGCTGGAGCTGATTCAACCCAGCCCTCTGTACCGGAGAATATCCTGTATACCTGGTAAAAAATATGTTTTTTAGATAAACTCTCATCTTGGTAAGTCAAAGTGCGGGGATATAATAAAACTTAAAATGAAATTAAAAAATAAAAATAGGGACGGAACTGCTCGATTAATCTTGCATAATGTATAAAACGCTATATATAAAAGCATCAGAAAGTGGATAGCGAATTTTTAAGTCGTGAAATCTATACCTGTAGGTTCTTAAAGCATACGATTTTGAAAAAAATAGTTTTCTTCATTATTTATTTAAAGTTCTTTCAATTAATATTAACATTTATTTAACATTTAACTGACATTTACTCGTACTGTATAAAGAATATAAAAATAGAAAAACATCAAGTTTTTCCTATGTTGAGGTAAAAGTAACACAAAACGAGTGCTAGTACTGAGTAATGCTTAATGCACTGGGAATTACAGACGAACGTGACAAGAAACTATGTTCTTTAAGCTTTAAAAGAACTTAGAACTTAGCGTAATGTCTTTGGTGTGTAGCGTCTAGCTGTATAAAATATTTAAAAAAATAACTAAAATTAAGTCATGTACACATAAAATGTCCCGATAGATATTAGAATAAAACCGGTTAAGTGCGAGCCAGACTCTCCCACGGAGGCTTTTGTACTTTCGTAAATTTTAGGATTGTAGGTAGGTAGGGCAACGAGAAGTAGAGCTTATTAAAGATGTGAAACTTAAGTTTGCTTAACATATGAACTCATTTCGTATGAAATGAATTCGTAAAAATGTGAAAAATTCGTATGAAAACTACAAATATAAATTTGTAATTATTTATTTTTTAAAACATTTTTAAAGTTTTATTCCGCACTTAGGAAAGAAAAATACTTATTTAGAAAACGTATAAAAATTTGAACGTAGCGGGATTCGAACCCGCGCCTCCTTGAAACTGGTCGGTTTCCAGGAGGCGAGGGTTAGCACTAGGTTTTCTCTATTCTGCTGTATGCAGTATGCGAGACACAGCGTAAAGCTATATAAAAATAGTTTTTTTTTTAATATTAATTTATTGCATTGTCATCAGTCAGCCATTGTAAATATAATAGTAGAGCAGTGACTGAAAGTACGCCAAATGGTTGTGGATCCAATCTTTACCCGAAAGTTTTTTTTAGAACTACTGCTACTTTATATGATTATACTTAGTAGTCAAAGTTGTAACGTTACAAATGTCAAAAAAAGTTTTCTAAAAAAATTTTTTTTTTTTTAGAAAACTTCACAACTTGAAAAACAAACAATACAAATTATATCTATAACATAATAAATGTTCATACAAACCTCTTGACAATGCCACATGGGGCTCTTACAAACGGACACGACGGACAAATTCTGCATCCGCGTGAGCCACACGACGCAAACCTCTGTTAGCGACACCCACTGTGCGCTTGTGAAGTAGTAATCCCTAAGATGACATACGTTTATAATTTATTATTTAAAAAAATATTAGTTAGAGAAATAAAAAAATGTATATATTTAAATGCGGGGCCAGTCGTGGCGCAGGGGCATTAGCGTGCGTTAACGCGATAAGTTGTGGGTTCAATTCTCTCTCGATAAAATGAAACAATAAATATTTAATGCTTCCAGATGTCAGCGGAAAGAAGGAAACGGAAGTGTTTGCTGTCTTAATACTAGTTAATATAATTGTATATACTAGATACAATAATAATATTATTATATTGAACAACATTTTTTTAAAAATTATATGTTATTTATAAATATTATTGATATACAAATAAAAATAGAAAGACATTCAGTTAGTTCAAAATGTTATACTGTTTTTGATGCCAACCAAAGGCAGATCCAGCCCTAGAACAAATTTATGGACATAGTTGTTTTTATCGGTCAAGTGATCCGGTTTCGTTTTCTAGTTAAAATGGTTTTTGTTAAGTCTCACTCTTAAAGTATCACTACCAACCTGAATAAAAAGCTTCTTGAAGAACAAAAAGTCCCATATTGACATCATAAATCAATTAGGGTTGTGAGTAAAACACTTGGGGCTGACATATTTATTTATATATAAACTAAAAATTAAATCAGCTACACGCTGTATCCCGTATACAGCAGGATAGGCAGAAGGAACCTAGTGTTAAAACACCGTTCGTCACTTTTCGCCGAGTTCTGGAGACATTGTGTATTTGTAGCGGAACTCAACGCCGCGCTTTGTCTCGACACCAGAGCGAAGCAATGAAAGTATAATAATAAGTAAATATTTTATCTCCTCGAGTGGGGATCGATCCCACAACCAGTCGATTTTACAATCACACTTTGTGTCCCTGCGCCAATATATATAAAATTTTATGCCTGTCTCTATATCCTCTATATCTCTATATCCATACTACTTTACTTAATTTACTTAAAAAAACGTTAATTTATTAAAAAAACAAACAAACGGAGATCTTCCAAAAAAATCTCAAAGCTTTTATCATTATAACGCACCAATAACGGTAACGACTGAGTGCGCAAGTTTATTTTATGTTGAAACTCATTTTTCTGAATTAAAAAGGCGTTTTAAACTGTTTGTTGGAAAATTCAAAACAAACTTTACAAAGAGAAGGCAAATTTTCAAACACAGGCAGCGATGGGAACAGTTTATTAAAATTTTATACATTTTTTTTATTTTGTTTGTTAGTTGTTTCAAAACTAAATGTTTCACGTTATATATTAAAATAAAAAAAATGGGGCACTAGTGAAGTGGAAATATACTTATTTTTATACTTTTATTATGAAAATTTTATATGAAGTACAAAATTCTTGACACTTTCTTTTTGGAAACTACAACAGAAGTAACGAAAAGTAAATAAATACCTACCAACAGTTATAATGTAAATTAAAAATATTTAACGAAAATAGATTTTTTACTTTAAAACTAAATAACAATTTCAAATAAACAACACAATACCCATTGTTACAATTTCGCTCCAATTTGAAAGTTTTCCGACCTGCGGAGTTGCCCCTAATGGCGGGTCGGGTCTGTTTAGAATTTCCGCTCGGCTGCCCGCTACAGACTCCTCAAATACTATTTTATATTGATGCGATACAAATAGATTTTTGTTACAAAGTTGTATTAAAACACATGATATGTGTATAGTGAAGCTTTTAAGCAATGGTAGCAGATATCGTTTTGGGAAATGGAAATTCGATCAATAATTTTTAAATATCTATCTAACTGTAGCTATTTTAGTAGTTATATATTATCAAGGGATATGTAGTTATATCAGGGTTTTTGGGGAACTGACATTCAAGTATAAAATTTCTTTTTTTCTTTGTCCTCAAATTTATTTGCTAAAAATGAAAAAATCCGTTTTTTTCTCTTAGTGCTCACATACTTGGTACTGGATATTCCGTCGTATACTATTTATATTTATAATAATCGCGTCACTATACATGTAATTTTGCAAAAACAATTTATTTCTCTAATAGGCACAAGTATTTTATAGGTGGCGCAGAGGGTACAGGCGTTTGGGGGTTCGATCCCCACACAAGGAAAAGAAATAATCAATATATTCATATCCAAACCCTATTAATGAGGCACAGCGGCAAAAAGCCTCAAGAATTCGGTGGAAAATGGGGAACGTGTTTTAATGGAATACGGAGTGTTTTAGCAGCAGATACCAGGTTCCCTTTGCCTACCCTGCTATGTGTATAATACAACGAGAAGCTAAAAAAGTATACAGGTACGTATGTACTAGAATAACAAGTAATTGTAATTTAAGATTCTTCGAACACGAGTTTGGATTTTGTTTAAAATTAAAATATTTTATTTTATATTGGATATTAAAACAATATTTTTTAGAAAATATGTAAAATATTTAACGTTACATATTGATTTTAAAACTACGTTTCTGGGCAAAAAGCATTTCTCTTGAAAATATTACAAAGATATTAACAAATTTTGGAATATATTTACGTCACTCCAATACTAAATAAATTGCTTCTACAGTAATGCCATTAATAATAAAATTCATATTATAAATGAACATGTGCTTTGTCGGATTTAATTGAAACAGAACAAGGCCGCGATATCCCCAGAGCTTGTACTCGGCGTGGTGTGGAACCTCGAGATTGGAAAACCTAACAAGTTTATGGCATAAGTGATTTAACAGAAATATTAATATAAAAAATATTCTTAATATATTTTTTATTACGTTACAATCTTACAAAAATATTCATATAATGTAATTCGGGGTTGATGGGGTAACCTAGTAACATCGTGCAGTTTTTTGCTTTTTCTTTTTCCACAAATTTAGGGTAATTATGCTTAATACAACAATTGCTTTACGGATGACAGAGAGCTTATAATGTTAAGACACTTCATTCTCCATTTCCACCTCGTTTTAAGAGACATTGCGTGTTAAGTCAAGATAATAAAAATAATACATTGGCTTCAGTGGAAATAAAACTCACAACCGGCGTGTTTTTCACCAGATTTCTTGGATCTGATGTCAAGGAAAAGCGCGGCATTGAGTTTCGATAGTCAACACACAATGTTTTGGCAGAATGCAAACGGAAGTATCTTAAGGAGAACGGCCTATACTAACACTAGGTTTCCAGGCTCCCTTTGCGTAATAGGTTAAAAAAACCATTGTGTATATAATAATTAATATATAATAATATTTTTTTTTACTAAGCTTTTAAGATATTTAAGCTTTATTTAACTCACCCTTCGAGGATAACTTTGGGCGGCGTCAGATGCCGCGTCCGGATGTGCTTGGGGTCCGCGATGTCCGCCACAGTTAGTTTAACCACTGGATTGTTTGTACCCGGTTTTGGATATCTGACGCTTCTTATTTCTGGATATGTCTACGGCAAAAAAGTACCAAAATTGTAGTTATTTATACCGTAAATTCTAAACTTCTATAAACTTCTATAATAAACGTGTTCAGAAAATTCTAAATTAACAGCAATATATACTAAGCGTATTATTTGTAAATATTTTATTTAAAATTTAGGCTGTCGTGGCGCCGTGGCATAACGGTACATTATAAGCGCTTGTGGGTTCGATTTTTATTCGAGGGAATGAATTATTTTATTTATTACTCACGTTTAATCCACTGCACCCCAACGGATCGGAATTAAATACATTATAGATATTATCATAAAGAAAGAATATTTCCTATCTAACAATAAATAACGAAATCAAGCTAATTTTGTAAAATAAATACAAGAAAAAATACAATCCTGGGAACGCTTATTACATTTACAGAAATTCAATTACGACAGCGACCATCGCGTAAAAAGAAACTTTTGGCGAAAATTTAAAGAAAATATCATTGTAGGTAATTGATTGGTTGACGTAACATCATTTATCTTGGCCACGAAAAGTGGTACGTGAGGGTACTAACGTGATATTATTTTATATTTTCAACTCATAAATCTCCTGATGTACCTAAATTGAAAAAAAAAATTCAAACTTTTTCTAGTATAGAGTACGTAGAGAGAACCTAGTGTTAAGACACTCCGTTCCTTACGTATCGCACTATTTTCGAGAATGTGTTCGGTTTTAAATTATATGAGCATAAATAAGACTGGTTTACTTGTAACCTCAGAAGAGATTTATTATTCAGGTTCTGGCACCAACGTCAGATCAGCTATAAATATATATATATACGTAATTACTCGAAATTTATATAACTGCCAAGTTTCATAAGTATATTAGTATTACATGTGTGTCAAAATCATTTTTACATAGTTGCAAAGTTACATAGTTACAAGTACATCTAATAAAAGCGTGTTGAAAAAAAATGTATTTTTCGCTGTTCAAATACTGCTATGTACATTTTTTTTAGATTTGAAAATTTTGAAACGTGACGCTCATAGTAACTGAAAATAAATAGACTTCATTTTATATTTCAATCAAAATGTACTACACAAAAATCTGTGAGCACAAAATAATATTGGAATTCAATTTTAAACTTTGTCCACCGTTTTGCTATTTAAAAATATATTTGACGATTTAAATATTATTCAATATTTCACATATTTGACATTTGTGTTTGGATATACGGTTTTATTTGTAATACGAAATTTTATTGTGACGGGTATTACACATCGATTTGATCTTATACCTAATTGCTCTGGGCGGAGTCATTTTTCAGTCATTTACCTTCTTCTTCTTCCTGGCATTAATCCCGGCTATTTGCCAGGGTCTGCCTTCCTACTCAACCTACTCCACTTTGCACGGTCTTTAGCGTCCTCGGTGGTTAGACCATTGGCTCTCATGTCCTGCTTCACGACATCCAACCAGCGCTTCCTTGGGCGTCCGAGAGGTCTCACTCCAGGGACTGACATAGCAAGGCACTTGCATGCGACATAGTTCTTAGGCCGGCGCGTAACGTGACCAAACCATCTCAGGCGACGCTCTTGGAGCTTATCCCCTACGTCACGGACTCCAAGACTACCTCGAATGAATGTGTTGCGTATGCGGTCAGACCGCGTTACGCCGCACATCCACCTCAGCATCTTCATTTCCGTGACGTGAAGCTTCCTGAGTGTGCCGAGATAGTACTGGCCAACATTCGCTGCCGTATAAAAGAACCGGTCGAATGATGCTCTTGTATATCAGCCCCTTGAGTTTGGGCGGTATCCTGCGATCGCAGACCACGCCAGTGACCTCCCGCCATTTGGCCCAAGCAGCGCTTATCCGGCTATAGACATCGTGATCGATGCCTCCAGACTCGTGCATAACGGATCCAAGGTACCTGAACTTTTCCGACTTAACGGCTGGTTCAGGACCTATAAGGATAGTGCTCGAGTCCGGGCTCCCACAGGCCATGTACTCGGTCTTCGACACATTTAGTTTAAGACCGCCGTTCTCAAGCGTACCCTTCCCTTCCTATTTTTCAGTCATTTACCATTTTAGTTGTTTTTAAGAAGTCCATTTTTATACAATATCGATGTCAGATCTAAAATCTTTGGTTTCTGAATGGGTTCGGTTTCTATTTAGTAAAATTTTCTCTTTTGGTCGTGGATAGGCTACTTCTTCTATTTAGATTTTAGAGAACAACACATTACGAATAATTAAGAAGTAAGTATTGAGATAATCCATTTTCTGCTTTCCATATGAGTTTGGGACGTTGCAGAAAGACAGAAAATAACGCTGCATTTTGTCCTATCAAAGAAGTAAAATAAAAATAATTTTAATTTGATCACTCTCCCGATCATTACATTTACGTCCCCACTGAGGTTTCTTATGTATAAATCTATACTTATAGTGATGTATAAAGCTAAAGTCTATAGACTTTGAAATGGGGAATGGAGTGTCTGAACACTAGGCCTGGACTGCTGTCTGCTGTGTGCTATATCTGCTGTGTTCTTTAAACAGCGCCCAGATGATTTATTTGATCTATAGACTTTATTGGAAATTCGAAAAATCTCAGAATTTTCATGTAAAAGCACACTCGATCATGATACGTCGAGAGCTGTGCTTCAACTTGCAAGATATTTTACATTTTTAAAGTTCCAAACAGTATTCACTTCGAGTACCAGTTCTATCCGATACACTCGCATATAGCTGAGAATAAAATATTTGCATCGTCTGTTAATCTTTGGTAAAAGTTTATGTGAAACTAGTTAACTAACTTGTTACAATGTTCTTTTAGGTTTTAAAGAATATTTCAATACGAAATTAAAAATTGACTTTTTTATTTAAATTGATAATAATGGTCTTCAGGTTTTATTTCTTTTGAACCTAAAAGGTGTAAACCAATTATGACAAAATACGTTAATTACAGCTCTATTTGCACGTTCGGTTGTGGGTTAATCCCACTCGAAGGAAATAATTATTATTTCTTAATATTTTAATTCCTTTTTTTTCTCTTTCATTTCTTCGCTCTGGCATTAAGGTCAAATTAACAACGCAATCAAAAAATTGGTGGAAAGTGAGGATTGTATGTGTTAACACTAGTTTTCCTCTGCCTACTCTGTAGAAGCGTGAAGCTGATTTTTAGTTATATTCAAAAACCTATTAATTTATAACATACATATTCTATTGCAAAGAACAGCACGCCTCTACAATATATCAAAGAAATGGTAGGAGGAATATTGAAAGGAAGTACCTACGAATTGATTAATATCGTACAAGATGGTAACTTTAAACTTATATAAAAAAATCTAGTTTTATTGTGATAAAGTAAATTTAAGATATCGTTCGTGGTCGTTGTGCCGGTTGAAGGGTTATTTAACAAAAACTTCTGTATAAACATTCCGCTCTCCGTTTTACGTCTTTTAACTCAAGGCTGTGATGTCTTGCTAAAGAAAAAAAAGAAGAAACAAAATTCATTCCCCAAAGATCGAAACTATAACCATCGCGTTCATAGTCAAACGTTCTTCTACTGCGCCATTATGACCTTATTATAAATGTAAGTAATGCCACATATTTAGACCTAAAATACTAAAATATTCAGTACATTTTGGTCTGATTTATTCAAACGCTACTTCGCCAACTTGAATGAACGACCTAATCTTCTTTATGCATAGTCTATTCATATTCTTTCTAGCCTCTGGGTTTAAACTTTATACAATATTAGGACAAAGCGTTTACTTTGGAAAATTAAATTGGCTTGCTACTCGCGTGGTATATCAATATTACACTGCACTTTGATGCGACAGCGATTTTATGATTTAA
Organism: Heliconius charithonia; assembly: GCA_030704555.1. Classification (NCBI taxonomy): domain Eukaryota; kingdom Metazoa; phylum Arthropoda; class Insecta; order Lepidoptera; family Nymphalidae; genus Heliconius; species Heliconius charithonia. The sequence continues at coordinate 16,435,479 of CM060819.1, forward strand.
GTAATTTTATAGCTCAAGTAAATTGATAAATATGTATGAGATTTTGGGGGTCTTTTGAATAACATGTTCGAGTGCTTCTGCTAACCAATTTTTATTAAGTGTTTGCTTGTAGTAATGAATTTTTGCTTATGAAATGTTGTGTTTTCCATTTTTTTAGGGTTTCGTTCTTCTAAGGGTAAAGGGAACCTTTATATCACTTTGTTGACTATCTGTCCGTCTGTCAAGGTCTAGAGTAAAGTTCGCGTACAGTCATCAACCTGAAATTTAATCAAATTAAAAGATACGAGCATTTGTGCATTGATTTTGTTGCATTTTGTATGAAATTCGCTGCGTAATCAAAACCTATAGGTTACTTTCTGGACTCACAGTTACGAAATTGGGCAATGCCAATAAAGATAACTTTTATTTATTTCTTTATTTATATTTAGTTTCTTTCCGGTGTATTTTTGAAAGATTGCTTGTCAAGTGGTGGCATTAACGCATAACCATCTTTTATATAGTTTATATAAAGAAAAATAATTACCTTAGCCGGGTCATCAGTATCCAAAGCTGCTCCGTACCAGGGATACTTTTGTTCATGGACGAGAGTGTCGTTGAATGTTGCATATAGCACCATGTGACCATCCGCTGACATCCATAGCGCTGTTCGAGACTTCAAAATTTCCACTGTAACAAGAAAATTGTAATAAATGAAACAATTATAGTTTAGTTATTAAATAATAGATTTAAATCTCAATTTCAAAAGATTTTTTTAATTCTGGAGGCATTGCGTGCTGAGTGGCGGATTTCAACGCCGCCGTTTGCCTCGTCACCAGGGCGAAGAAATGGAAATGTAAATTTAAATAAATATTTAATTTCCACGAGTAGGGATCGAACCCACAACTAGCCGTGTTTACAGTCACACTTTTTACTTCCGCGCCACGACTGGCCTCAAAGTATTTATAATATAAATATTCAATCGGCTTAGTTGGATTAAGTGCGGCGTTAAAATTCGCAGTTGATTAGAAGATAACCTTTCTAAACTATTTACGAAGGGGAGAAAGGTATCACTTATCCTATCCTACTTATCTTGGAGCCACAATCCGTAAAAGAAACGAAGGAATTGCTTAAATATAGCATGTACTCTTAAAATTCTTGGGTATTAGTACACGAAGGAGGATTTTCGAAAAAAACGAGATTCCAGGGGCATCAACCCTTCAGTGAAGGTATTCTTTGGTAAATTCTATAGACCTTCCCTTAAGAATTGGAAATGTTTCATTTTCTTAATTAGTTAACTGAGTTATATAAAATCACTTTATTTAGAGACCACCGAGGCGACGCGACGCGACGTGCCAAATTTCATTACTGCCACTTGAAGCTATAAAGGGTCGAGTCGTAAAAAACAAATAAAGAACACTTTTTAATTAGATTAATTAATTTAAATTTATATAAATATACAATGGTTATAATAAAAGTTATTTTTTTTTCGTTTATACGTTGTTAACTAACTACGGCGAAGCAAAAAGGAAGATTGTTCCCCTATAGTTTTTAAAATATTTTTACCAATTCTACAAATGAGGTATCCATTAGCGTATCTAGAGATATTTACTAGAGTTATTTACTCTACGTATCTAGAGATATTTACTAATGTTGTTGTAAGTAAAATTTGTGGGGTAGGCACGGCCCAGCAGGCCTCCTCCTCCTTCCCATGCTCATGGAGGTATCGTTGGAAACGTCTCAATTGTCCGTTGGTTATAGACAATATGACGTCGTACTAAAGTAAAACAAGGATACATTTTAGAATTGTATCGTGTTTTATTTCAACCTAGTCGTAACTTTCCCATTTGAAATTGACAGCTGTGGTCATGTATCACCTGCCTAATTCTAACAGGAAGAAGTGAAAGTGAGAATATTTTCTTGTTTGATACTTTTCAGAGAGTGATTATCAGTAGTTGGATTTTAGTTTTTAAAAATAAATATTGTATAATTTAAATGTTAGGCAAATTGGACAGCGGAGAGCAAAGTGTTTCAACACTGTGGTCTCTTTTTCCACCGCGCCATATAAAGAGAAAAGTTCTTTTTAAATATTTGTAAAAGTACTATTTCATGATTTAAATTCTTGTGTGATATTTATTTAATTTCATATTAAGTATAGCTAAAATTAAGTCAAGGTTAAGCTCACAAGTTCCAAGCGCTTAAGCTCGAGTTCATGAATCACTCTCTTAAAAATCTAGAAAAAGCGATTTAAAATAATGCTAAGAGCTAGCTCTGGTACCTAAAGACCAAATTGCAGAAACCAAACAAATCGGATCTGTACGTGATTGAAATTGAAAATTGAATTTTATGCTTTGGTATTAGAATTCAGTATGAAATTCACTTTTTAGAATTTAGCCGTTTTCAGAGATTGTAATAAATTTTTCAGCGTCTAGAATTGTGTAGCATGAGCTTTGTCTCGCTCAGTTATAAAGTTCTTGGTTAAGTTTGCCTTTGCTTGGCATTTTTAGGGATTTTATACAACTTATGAATGGACCGATGTTTAAATTTTAATTAAGTAAAAAAAAAAGTCAGCTTCACACTACTACCCTACTATCCCATACAGAGCATGGTAGGGAGAGGGAACCTAGCTTTAAGACTTCGTACCCCACTTTCCGCCGAATTTTTGGAGGCATTGCGTGTTGAGTGGCGTGCCAGAGAAAAGAAATGAAAATATTAATTTAAATAAATATTTCATTTCCACGAGTGGGGATCGAATCCACAACCATCGCTTTACAATCACACCCTTGTGCCTCTGGGCCACGACGACCTCATAAAGTATTTTATTGTTATAATTATAATATACTAGACTGTGTACGTTATTTGCTACATTTTACTCTACAATAAATATTAATAATATAGAAAGGCATAATAATTAATAGATAGATACATCAAAAGAATAACTTTATTTTCAAAATGTTCGATATAAAATGTAGTATATATAAATAATATATTTTTTCTTAATTTAACAATAATATCATGTCTTTTTTCAAGCAAACTTATTTTTAAATCAGCATAATTTAACTGTATAAAGTTATTTCAAATTATATAAGACTTGAGAACTAACGACACATAAATAAATAATCTATAAATAACTCGCTCGTTTGACATCAAATCGGTGCAGCCATGCACGCACCCACGTGCGTAATGTACCGTGCCAATATCGAGGCGTGTATGGGGTGATTTATTTTTATTTATTATTTAATTTAATATTTATTCTGCAAAATATAAGTAAGGTAAGTTAGGTAGTTTGAAAATGGATAAATTATATGAAAAAATGTACTTATGTATTAAACGACTTATGTATTAAACGACTTTTAGGTTTTGATTTCTCAGTTCTAAATACAATGTTAATGAATGTGGAAAGTGGAGAATGGATACAAATAATTTCACGTTGTATATCTATGGCAGAATGCTGCAGTAGCCGGACAGAGCCGATAAAAAAAACTAAACAAATATGGATTTGTTGTTCATTGCTAAAATTGTGAAGAAAGATTTTACAAACCTTTAACTATTTTTGTGATTATTTTTTTTTCATATTGATGTATCTATCACTAATTGTAATAATGATTATTGTGAAAAGTATCCACAAAATGAGGGTACATAAATATATATTTTTCAAGGATGTTATTAACTAAGTAAGTATTCATTTAAAAGAAATTACAAAAACTTGTATTATACATATTTAACGGCCTAGGAAACGTAGTGTCTTAGCACTATGTCCCCTCTGCCTACTCTGCTGGATACAGTTTGAAGCAGATTTTTTATTTTTTGTATTGTACATACATATCAAGGAACAAATTTTTCAACAAATTCACACGATAGACTTCATTAAACCTAAAAGCCTATCTCTTATTTCTATTTAGGCATCTCAATATTGATTTATATTTCCCAACCTAGATGTTTATCCTGTGGGTAAATTGAATCGTATTATATTCAGCTCACGTCTCTTCGACGCTGTTACAAAACATGATTGGCTTTGGTCAGCCTTGTATTGTTTTTGTAGAAATAAGATTAGGTTTAGAAAGATGTTTCTGTTGAAATGTTGAATTGATGTTAATGTTCGAATAGATATGGTGACATCCCTAAGTCTATAGTAAATAAATAAATGATAAATATATGAAACTTTAAAGGATGTTTATTAATAAAGTCAAATCTGATATTCTATTAATGAATTTGAAAAAATATATCTCTATTTCGTGGTTAGTGTTCGCTAAAATAATGAATTTAATTGAATTTAGTATATGAGTTTTTACATAGAACAAATTGCAAAATACTGCTAACACGGTGTTTAGGTCGATTTTTAATTACTAAACTTTGTAATCACGTCATAAAATCGATGGAAATCGGGTGGCAATATAATATTATGCTATCATAGAGCTGATCTGATGATGGAGCCAGGATCTGAACAGAGAAACTCTCTTTAGAAGTTCTCGAACTCAAGTGGTTTACTAGTAAACCACTTGAGTTTCGGCTCATACATTGTTCAGTCACGTTCAGTTCACGATCAAATGATATTTTTTATTATTTTCTTAATAAAATATGAAATATAACATACATCAACCTGTGTTACAAGTAGTGGTACAATAATAGCCTACAGCTGGTCTCGGGGCATTCACTTGGTGTAATCGAGACCCATTTATATATTACACGCATAATCTACTCTTCTCATGTCTTACTGCAGTACAGATGTTGCTAATTACACGATGAGAGCAATCTATCTTTTTTTACTGCTTCACGTTGTATTCCGCATATAGTAGAGTAGGCAGAAGGTACTTAGTGTTACGACACTCCGTTTCCCACTTTTCGCCAAATTTCCGAGGCATTGCCTGTTGAGTGGCGCATTTTCGTTAGTAATTTTCCGCCTAAAATTTCGGTTGTGGATTTAGTCCCAACTCGGGGAATGAATTATTTGAGAAAACAACGATAATAGATAATTGTGGGTTAATAGAACAACGAATGACTTGTAAACGCGATGATTGGAGGTTAAACTTCGACTGTGGAGGAATGGTTTATTTTTTTTATCCGTTCTGTTACATTAGTGTGGAATAGAATTTTTTGAGTGCGGGATACAACATCAAGGTATATAATGAGTGCTTACTAGCAAAATGGTCAGTTTCCATGAGGCGCGGGTTCTAGTCCCGCTACGTTCAAATTTTTATACGTTTTCTAAATAAGTACCTATTGGTCTAAGCCGTTCAGAGGGTCATGGTAATTTTAAGATATAATTAGATTATAAATCAAGATGATAATGTATCCAAAGCATATAAGCCCGTAGTAGTAAGTATAAAATATTTTTATATTGAACCTGATTAATGCCCAATAATGGAGAACCTATAACAATTGCAATTATAAATACAATTAAACAACATAAAAATCAAATAATAATAAAATTTAAGTTAGAGGGTAAGGAGAGACGTCGGATGACCTTCGAAAACACAGTATCAATGATACTGGAGGAAGGTCACGTAAAACACATGAGGACTCTCAGAAGGCAGGCATGTGTGAAGAGGTTGATGACAGTGGACGAGGCAAAAGAGGTATGCAAAGACCGTAGCGGTTGGCTCTCTGTTCTCATTGTCTACTTAATCTACCCTAGATTAGATTAATAATAAAATAGTAATAATAATAAAATAATAATTATAATTTATATACCTAGTTAACTATTTATATTTTTTTGCTTTTAAGTACACTGTTTGGATGACTTTCAATAAATGTTCTATAGTGACCTGGTACAGGTCTTTAATATAGGTACTATATTTATGTTCATACATACACCTATATAATAACTTAAATTAAACGCATTATTACAAAATGAATGTAATAAAAACAAAGTTTATTTAGTTTTGGATAAAATCCAGATACAAAATATATCTATTGTTCTTTATCTTGTCACGTATAATATATAGGTCAAGTAAATTGTGTTCATGTAACACATTTTGGAGCCAAAACTAAAATATTACGGATAATGCAATGTTCTCTATCAATAATACGTGATGGTTCAAATAACATAAGGCGAATTTGAACAATAAATATTGTAATTTTATTTTTATATCAGACACAAAATAAAGGGTGGTGTTAAGTTTCACCATATCAACGCATAATCACGCAATATCTCGAAATGCAGTGAAAAGTGGGCAATGTAGCGTCTTAACTACTACCAGCTTTTCCTCTTTATTGTGTATTGCGGAAAAAAGCGTAAAGCTACAAATATTTCTATATATGATAGACTTCGGACAATAAGTGAGAATTTTAACCTAAATTAGGGTCCTAGATCGTCACTCAGACGTCCTCACCCTACAGCACAAGGGCCACGGTGTATCCGAGGAATACTAAGGAGGCTTTCATTATTAAAGGTACACTATAGGCAGAATATATTTAAATGTTTATTTAACCATAATTAAATTATATATCAAAAGGCACTTAAAAATGAACTAATTTATGTTGTTCTTAAAAAAATCTTCGTTATCAAAAAAAAGAATGATTCAAGTTCACGCTACGCTTCACGCGTGCGGGATACCGCACACAGAAGGGTAGCCAGATAGAACCTAGTGTTAAGCCACTCCGTTCCTCACTTTCCGCCGAATTCTGGAGGCATTGCGTGTTGAGTGCCGGAAGTTAACGCCATGTTGCCTCTACATCCAGAGCGAAGAAATAGTAATATAAATTTAAATAGATATTTCACCAACTCGAGTGGGGATCGAATCCACAACCAGTTGATTTTATAGTGATACTTTGTGCCCCTGCGCCACGACTGCCCTCTCTCAAAAAGTTATATATATACGTACAAAATACGTATCGTTAACACTCGTTAAAAGTTTATTCATAAAATAAGCCCGTGTTCGTGAAGACCCATTTATATGGTAATTTTTCATTGAGAGCAAAAATTCTTCCGATGAGAAGCCTCCACTCAGTGAATTGTTCAAGAGTCCTTTGTGACTATTTCATTACAAAATAAAAAAAATATTTCGGAAAAAGTTCTATTAGGCCTAATTAGGTATACTTCATTAAAAATAATGATGTATCATATATTGTATTGAAAACAATTCGACTAAAACGTAAAATGAACAATGCCGATTTTTCCTTTATATAATAGATAGGAATTTTGAGAAATTTTCTGTTAGCTAGGGAGTACCTAGTCTAGCCATATGTAAAATTACAACTAGGTTTGGTCACTAGAAAGCGATCAAGGATTTTATCATATTTTTTTCCATGTACTGACTGACAGCAAGCAGTTACAATTTTATTATATGTATAGATTGTTAGCGCTTCATTGAAACAAAACACGGTGTTGAGTTCCGTAATTTAACATGCAATGTCATAAAATCGGTTCAAAAATGGAGAATACAATGTCCGATTGTAATGACACTATGATCTCTTTGTCTAACCTGCCACGTAGGATAGAGTTCGAAGCTGAAGGAAACTATATTGAACTAAATAGTATCATTTTCCAAATTTGTCACTTAACACAAGAAATTAATATTTTGAAAAAAAAAATATCTATACTAAAATGTGAATGAATTATGTAAAAACCGAATGGATTTTCCGCTTCATTAAATTCTATTCACATATACTATTTAGTAAGGCTGTCGTATTAGGAAAATATATGTTATACAATACCGTGGAGTCATTTAGAGGTAGCATCAATTTAATATTTAAATCTAGGAGCTTCTTACACAGCTTAAACTAAGTGTGGGTTGAAATCCATTACCCAACAGACGAAACGTTTCCTCTGGCTATACTGTTGTTGTTTTCAATAGTTGATAATGTTATTTAAGCATCCCATATTTTTTTTATGTTTATCGTCCATCCATACCATATATTTACTTGACGGAGATGAATCGCTGTGCGTGACGATAACGACGATTTGTAGACTCATGCTATAATGGCATATATGTATATATATAAGTTTATAGAATTCATATATTGTAAATAGGTAGCACAAACAAGAAGGGAACTCGCATGCTACCTACCATGTTTTTAGTTATAATGGAAGCATGCGAGTGTCTTTTGTAATAATTTATGAAATTATTGGAACCTGTAATAGTAAATGAAAATTGTGAGTCGTACATTCATTCATCTATAATCTATAAATATAGTAAAACTGTAACTTATCGCTGTCTGTACATGGAAGACATATAAGAAATAATATTATCGATATGTCACATTGAATAACGTAATACCAAAACAGCGTGTTTTTATTTCATTTTGTCTATTATCTAGTGCGTATATCCCCGCTAATATCAGAATCGACTTAACCAACCTAATTACTCGATCATCAACATCAGATCAGAAAATATCGATATTTTTTACATCACGCAAAAACCAATTTCCTTTATTCAAAATTCATAGAAGCTTGTATCAAAACGGCTAATACTTAATATTACGTCCGCCATTACTGGCTCCATTAATCTTAATACGTGTAATAAAACCTGTTTGTCGTTATTTTCATGCACTACGGCGGTGATACCGTTTTTGTTGACGTCACTTATTATTCTACTCCTACGGGCGATTTTTTTATTTTTTTCTCGCTATACAAAATAAGGCTATATTTAGTCGCCCTGTGAAGGCACATTAAAAAAACTTTAAAAGATACAATTAAAAAGACAAGAAGAAGAGGATGTTAGTTATTTTAAATTCTACTCGGGGATTTCTTCGCTTTATCCCTCCCACACGTAGTGACATGCAGAGAAAAATTAGTGCAAAAATATTTCGTTGTCCACTTTCCGTCTGAATTTGAGACATTACGTTCTAAGTTGCGTAACTTAATACCACGCTTCGTCTAACCATAAAAAGAAAATGAAAATAATGAAAACCCTTGAGCTGACATCGAACCCGCGACCATTGTGTTTTACGAACAGACGCTCACCCACTGCGCAACAATGAACTCTGTTTATCTTTACAATGTTTGTTTCTTTCGTATTGTAACATTCTATCATGCAAACTGTACTTTTACCAAAAAGGTACAACTTACCTCAATATAATATAATTTTTTTAGGGTTTAATATGCCTTTACATTTAAATTAATCAAGACCCAACGACGCCCACGTCGCCTACGTAATTGTCGTACCTATCTCACTTAGGACTTTTTTTTACATTTTATTACTCCTATCATCACTCATTTTATGTTTTTATGAGCCCAGTGGTAGCGCAGCGGCACGAAGTGTGACTGTAAAACCGACTGGTTGTGGATTCAATCCCCATTCGAGGAGATGAAATATTTACTTAAATTTATATTTTCATTTCTTCGCTCTGGTGTTGAGGCAAAAAGTGCGGCGTTGAGTTCTGCCACTCAACACGCAATGCCTCCAAAATTCGGCAGAAAGTTTGGAACGGAGTGTCTTAACACTAGATTCCCTCTGCCTACCCTGCTGTGTGCGGGATATAGCGTGAAGCTAATTTAGTTTAATTTTTTAATATATATTTTTAAATTTAAAAATAAAAAAAAAACATGTAACCTACATTTTTATGGCTGCGAATACTTAATCAATGTTTTTTGTTCGAAAATGCATAGTAACAACTATGACACAATAAATAATTTTCTAAGCAATTATTATAAAATATTAAAAATAACTAGACTACATATTTTATTATGTTATGTTTTTATTTTTTATTTATTTACTTTTCAGCTTCACACTGTAAGGAATCAAGCCAATAATCTGTCGCGTCTTGCCTTTTTTATTGTATGCAATAAAGAATATTCCCTTCTGTTCTAAATGAAAAACACTGCACATTCATAAAACTGACTGAAGCTCATTATTTATTAATTGAAAATGACTTCTTTAATTGGAAACCGTGACAATTGACGATACAAAATTCGTAGCAAGATTTCGATTTTATTTTTATCTGCACATCTGGAAATGGCATATACTTCATTTATTATTCATCGTATGCACTTCGGCATCTATATTAGTTTTGGCACTAACGTGGCTGTAATAAACGGACAAAATGCCATATCCTGTTATTAATAAACATAGAAATTTTGTTTTAAGTTTTAATATGTCAAAGTTTTTTGTACACTAGTCTCGGTAAAATGGTAAAATCGATACTCCCTCACTTCTTATTCTTTTTATAGACTAATATGGCTATATAAAATATATTTTACACTGAAAGACCACCTATTTGACAGTTGAAGTTTTAGCCACAGTTAGATTCTTTTCCGGACTGCTAAGGTAGGGTTATGTTTTTCGCGCGTATCTTGTATGTATGTATGTATGTAATATTCTTTGTTACCTCGTATCTCCAGAACAGCTGAACGTATTTACATAATTAAAGGTAGGTGACGTTAAAAAAAAACAATCATGGCGGCTGTGGGAAGCAATTTGACTTAGTGGATTTTTTTTAAATAAATTAATTAGCTCATGTAGTACTTATCAATACATACATACTTATCTTGCGTTGATTTTTGACTCAAATTATAAAATAACATAATAATAAGAAAGGTAAAGTACGTAAGTCTAAAGTAAAAATAATTGCTCTATTTTTATATATTATATGTTATGTATAATAAATAGACTTATGAACATTTTGTATCGTCAAAAACTATAGTCATTACAACGAAGTATCAGAAATAAGCTCTCTAAGCTGTTGCTGGTTAAAGTTTGAGTTGGTTTTAGTTAAAGCTGGTAATTTCAAACTGTCTTGTCTTTCAATATAGAATAGGAAGTAACTAAGTACAATGGCTTTAGGTACAAATCTAACTTCAGTGAACTTTCTCTTTTCCTTTGGAAAGATGAATAGTTTTATTTAATGGTTCTTATTTTAATAAAACATTTGTCGCTTACTGCATAAATAAGAAGAGTTAACCTATAACTACTCCTTATTTTGTCCCTAGTTTCCGGCGACCAACATTCCATCCGCCAGGAGGACTATCCGAGCGTGAACAGACAGGGCGTCCCGGTGTGTGAGGTCCGCCACCCAACATACTATGTCTGGAAAGGCGTGAAGTGGAGGACGGAGCTACCTACATAACAGTATATGTAGGTAATTTTCGTAAAATAAAATAAATTCATTGTATAAGCCAGTCGTGGCGCAGGGGCACTAGTGTGTGATTGTAAACGCGACTGATGGTGGGTTCGAAAATGGGGAACGCAGTGTCGGAACACTAGGTTCCCTCTATCAACCCTGCTGTGTGCGGGATACAGCGTGAAACTGATTATCTTTTCATAGCTTTCAGCTAAACGCTATTCAGTTTAGTATTTATCATTGAAATCTGTATTCAAATTCCTACCCCGCTGGTAGTCGTTAAATGGATTTAATGCTTAAATAAAAACTTACTAAGCGTTAGTCTCTAAGTGTTTCCGAATCTAGATAGCCGTAAGATTGATGGCGGGAAGTTTGTTAAAAGTGTAATCGCTAGATCTCTGAAAAGAGCCTATGGCGAAAGTTGATAAAAAGTTTTAATTTATACTTAAAATTTTCCTTTTAATTACATCTGAACTTAAGAATAAAGAATAATCTTTATATATTTTTTTTTAATAGACTATTAAGGTCAAATGTTAGTGTAGCTATGGCGCAGCGGCATAGGATCCTGCTGCAAATGCAGCGGTTGTAGATTCGATTTTCCGTCGGAGGAACGACTTATTATTAGCATTCCCTCGCTCGGGTAACAAGTGACCTAATAATAGGTTCCCTTTGGCCTACTTTGCTGTTGGCGCGATACAGCTTGGAGTTACAAAAATAATATCATTGCATTAAACATCATAAATATTTTTCGATATTTGAGCACATAATATTTTAATTTCCCATTTAATTAAAAAGTATGAATTAAAAAACCTTTTTAAAAACAAACTTTCTAGTTTTCTTCATTCAGTTCTTCAAAATACAAAAACTGTAGCCATTTCATTTAATGCCCATGTTAGGTGGGTTGCGCAAAAAATATTTAAATTAAATAAAAAAATGATTATTGCGACCATTTTGGAACAACAATAATACTGATTGTCATGAGATAAGTTGTATTCCAAATATCAGCTGAATTGGACATTGGGAAGTAAGTCAAATTGAGCTTGCAATATTTCACTTACACTATCACACATACAACAAGTAAAAACCTTGGTATCTAAAAAAACTTTAAACTGTTACCGGTATAGCAGAGTAGCTAGAGAAAAGCTAGTGTTCAGACACTCCGTCCCCAATTTCAGTTTCAAGTCAGTATGTTTATCTGCCAGAACTGAATGGGCAACGAACCTACCTACTAATCGTAGCGTTTATAGTCAGATGCACATATAGACATCGTATGTATGGAACATATTGTCAGATTAATATAGCGATCTTATATTAAAATGAAACATAATAATACATATAACGTTTCTGCATTAATTAAATATGCATTAACTGAGTAGTTATGAAATACATATTATTTTTCATTCGATCAGTACATAATGTGTCGAAAGGTGACACCAAACGTGGAGCAGTGAAACATGTAAGTTAATTTGACGCGAAACAAAATAATAAAGAAAAGAGAAATGTTTATTTCATTTGCTCGAAATCAACAGCTCCGTTTTTTGTGTTAAGTTAATTAAGGTCCACACAATGGTTCTCAACACTTCAACGAATATTGTCTATATTTTTTTTTTATTTTAAATACAATTTTAAACATTTGCATTTCTCTTTTATATGCACAATAATATAATATGCATGTAATTTTTTTCATGTTGAAACATGAACGATGTTTAGCAGGAACCTATTTTTAATACATTTAATACATCGTTTCCTTTAAGATTCTTCTGTCCCAAACTTCCCAACGAATTCTGGAGTTTTTGCGTGCTTAGCGGCGGAACTTAACACCACGCTGAGAGAATATAGATAGAATGAAAATATTAAATATTTCACGGCAATCAAATCTACAACCGTTTGCGTTTACAGTTGCACGCTTGTGTCGCTGCACCACGAGTGGTCTCAATGTATGTATGTTATATTTTAAATTTATTCTGCAGTTTTAATTTTCAGTCCAACTAGATGGGGTGACGACATTTGCAAAGTGGGTGACTGGATCATGGATGCCAAAAGTTGAAGATTAATGTCAGTGGAGTGACATTGGAGAGAGCGATGTCCAGCAGTGGATGAGGACAGGCTGGTATTGATATTCTAGCGGTCAATCAAACAAATTATTAAATTTTATATTATTAGCTTAGATAAAATATTGAAGATTAGATTTTACTCCTAGTAAAATAAATAAAAAAACGTATAAAAAATTTCAACGTAGTGGGATTTACATTCAGAAAGTATTATGGCTTAGTTGGTCAGAGCGCTTGGACGGTTTCCAAAGATGCATGGGTTCAAATCCCGCTACTAAGTATTTTTCTTTCCTAAGGGTGAAATAACACTTTAAAAATGTAAAAAGATATTTACTGGTGGTATATGACATTTACTTGGTTTTCGATAATATTATAATATTTTGACCCGTTTGAGAATAGATTGTGGCGTATCGACGATGAGGGTACACAACGATAGAGCTAAGTGCCTCTTGTGGCGAAAATGCAGGTTCATTTGAAAATTGCATTTGACATACATGTGTATGTATATGATCATACAAACACGTATTTTCTATTTATTTATAATCCAAATATTTTAAATTTCCCAAACATACAATGTTTCACGCTGTATTTCGCACTCTGCAAGGTAGCGGGAACCTAGCTAGTGTTTAAGGCCTTCCGTTCCACTTTTCTGCTGAAATTTGGAGGCATTGCGAGTTGAGTAGCTGAAATTAACACAGCACTTTCCCTCGACACCAGAGCGAAGAAATAAAAGCATTGATATATTTTATATCCTCGAGTGGGAATGGGATCTACAACCTATCGCGTTTAGTCATACGCTTGTGACACTGCGCCACTACTGGTCTCACTGCAATTTATTTTATATAATTACAAACGAGTAAGTATATTAAATTATACATTTTAGTTTATTATTTTTGAAATCCTACTCTTGAGTCAGACGTGGCGCAGTATAATTTAGCATCTGACTGTAACTGCGATGGCTATGCTTTAGATCTCCATACAGTCAAACCTTATACCGACAACCTTAAACCTTATACCGATAAGACTGAAATGAAAAGATTATTGACACAATTTTAAATCGGATAAAATCCGTCCTTCAAAATCTAAAAGCGTATTTTAAAGCACTGTAACAGTATTATAGCCATTATATCGAAACGTTTCAAAAGGTTAGTAAACTATTGACGATGATGTGGGCCACTTGAGCTGCAACTCTTTTGTAGCCCCGTTCCTATTCGTAACTATCAAAAAGTTTATTTCAATTCCAAAATTTTTCTTTGTTTATTTAGTGCTTTTTCTAAATTGTATTAAATTCTTTATATTATCTTTAGTAGTTTGTCTTAAAGCGCTTAAACGGGTAAGGCGGGATGGCATCTCAAGATCTTTAGTTAATTTCGAAATTCCTTTCCACCGGACCGCGCTCGAGGACCGAATTGGTTTGAAATAAGGTAAGATTGACTTACGAGTTTAGCTAGGTAGTTTATTATTGTGTTCATTTAAGTATATTAGGTTTTGCACTGAAATAATATTGCAAAATCATTAAGTGTAATACAAAGCTAAAATAGTATTAGGATTATTTTAGCTTCAAAACGATTTTAAGCTGTCTTGACGCAGTGGCACACAAGTCTCATACACGAGACAGTTTATATGAGCGAAGGTTCGATTGTTACTTGGCTGAATAAATGATTTAAATTACCTTCATACAACCAATCGGGTACACCATTAAATATTCTTCCAGGTATACCAGTATCGGTGACTCTATATCCAGTCGAAGATCTTGGGGCTGGTCTGTAGAAGATGTCATAATCCTTCACGGTGATCAGACCGTGGCCCTTTGGTGTCCACATCGCGAGGATCAAGTATGGACCCTCACTGACTACTCCTCCTCCCACGTCGTCCGGTAATGGTGTAAGCGGATATGATTCCCTGAAAGAAATTTTGATCTTTAGAAATAATAATTAAAATATTTCATAAAAAATAGCGAAAGATTTTTCGCATCATAGATTATAACAAAAGGAGTTTTTCAGCGTTAAACTCATTACTGTACATAATCTTACAAAAGAAATATCAAATCCATCCAAATAGTAAAAAAAATACCTGCGTCTTATTTGCGAGTTGTTCTATTTCCTACTATTCGTTATAAAAAAAATCGAGTCGGCTTCACGTTGTATTACGCACACAGCAGGGTAGGCAGAGGGAACCTAGTGTTAAGACACTCCGTTCCCTACTTTCTGCCGAATTCTGGAGGAATTGTGTCAGACACCAGAGATAAATATTTCATCTCCTCGAGTGGGGATCGAATCCATAACTAATCGGTTTTACAGTCAGATTTTGTGCCGCCGCGCCACGTCTGGCCTATTCCTTATAAACAATAAATATTTATGATATAATTGATCAACGTATACACTACACTTTGTTCCCTATGCAACGTCCAATTTTCAAGACATGCGTCCTCTCCCATAGATAATATATGCACACTAGAGACTAGACTATCATCTACTATTGGAGACCAATACGACGAAAAGAAAATAATTTATTTCTTCTAGTAAAAATCGAATCCACAACCATAGTATAGGAAAATGAGGAACCTTTACACAAACACGAACTCAGTATACAAAATTATATAAATTAACAAAAACAAAAAGATTTTTCTCATTTTTATGGCATTAGGGACGTAGAATTATATAATAATATAGTAAAGTTATGAACAAAAACTTTTTCTTGTTGTACTAAATTAAAATGTATAGAGCCAAAGTACAGCCTGTACTGGGTTTATGCGCAATGAAGTTAAATAAAATCCCGACAAGTGATACAGCGCTTCACTCAAAGGAACACTTTGGAGAGTTCTGAAAAGGAGTGGAATTGTGCCTTTTATAATTTTCTTTAAAGTTGTAGTGCTTTTTTATTGTAATGTTAAATATGTACGTCATCGATTTGCGTATTTTCTTAGTTATGTCTCCCTCTATATGTTACACTAATCTTATATCAAGATTTCAAATTTACAGCTTCAAATTTAGCAGTATAGTTAGAGAGGACATTTTGCTTTTGTACTTTCCACCTAATTTATAAGACATTGTGCGTTGTGTGGCGTAACTCAATGATACGAAGTTTGAAGAGGCTAATGACAGTGGACGAGGCCAAAAGAGATATGTAGAGACTATAGCACGTCGCCTCTCTTCTCTCTGACTATTCTAACTTAAAAAAAAAAATTATTAAATTAAAGTTAAATGATATTTGATCATCTTAATATTTGTTTTGTTTTAATATTTTCTCTTATAATCTCTTTATTATAATAAAAAAACTAAGTAAACAAATCTTAAAATCATAATTAAGATGCAAATTAAACGTTTTTCACTTTAAACTATATTTATTGTACGTTCAAGTCCTTTTACTTTGCACTACACTTTAGAAATGCCGGATAGTGGGTTATATAATACCTGACTGTAGGAAGCAGATAATAGTATTAAAGTCTTATATAAAAGTAGGTGATTTTAGAATTGCAATATAATATAATATAACTGGATTGAAATTTTATGAAAAAAAAAATCTTGTTCACGTTTTTTTTTAAATGTGTAAGAGTAGGTAAAGCGAATCTAGTGCTTAGAAACTCAGCAAACTCAAGCTCAATTCTTTCGGCTTAATTTCGGAACATCGTGTATTCAGCGTGCGAGTTGGCGGTACCTAACGCCGAGCATTGTCTTTTAGATTGTAAAAATAATAATAATTTAAATATTACATTGCCCACTGCACCACATTTTATTTTCAGATCAAACGATAGAAGGTGTATCTTCGTTTGATCTGAACAAGAATCATCACAAGTACTCGTATATATTATATAGGCACTTGATTTTTCTTTAGAACTTAGAAAATATATAATTATCTTATTTAAAGATTTAATCAAAAGAAAAAATTATGTTATTTAACGATCTACGGCTTCAGTTATTAAAATATGAAAGAATTGAAATAGAATGGCGCATATTAAAATGTAATATGAGAGTCATTCAATCAAGGTAGCATTCATGTGGAAGAATTAAAGCTTTTTCTATATAAGCAGCCAGTTCGACCTGAAATAAGAACAAAGAGCTGTGCTTTTACAAGTTCAGGCAATCGATCCACTGCAGGGTTCAAATCAAAAGTTAAAAATATAATATTATTTATATATGAATTCTCTTCTAAGGCAGGAGGTGTAAACTAGGTTGTATAGAATTTATTTTTGAGCATATATTTAGCTACAATTTTTTGATAGCAATTGGCCATTGTGCAAGCAGCATTCCAGTTTCACCACTCCATATTTTTTAGCTTCATACTGTATCGCTCACATAGCAAGATAGAGGTAAGGGAACCGGGGAACCTAATTTTAATTTCGTTCCCATTAAGACTCTTCGGTTCACTTGCCACCGAATTCTTGAGTTTTCATTCTGTATTCAAGTGTCTAGACACTTCGCTCACCGCTTTCTGCCTTTCTGCGTTTGCTGCATGCAGGATTGTGAAGCTATAAATATATTTTAGTATTTACATATAGGTGACCTTTGTCAGATAAAAAAAAAAATCATATATAAAAGTATATACATTACATACATAAATAATATTATATGAGTGTGTTATGTAACTTTGAATGAGAAAGAACTTGTTATTTCTAAAGGGCCTTTATGAAAAGGTAACCGGATGATACTAAATATTTTTATGTAAAAATGCATTTTGTTCCTTTTATTAAAATTATATGAATTTTGCCTGTATGGAAGTAGCAACAAAAAATGCAGAAAGTTAGTATAGGTACAAAAATGGTTATAAATTTTGTTTAAATTAAAATTTTCGAATCAGAAAATGAGAAGCCGGTCATGGCGCAGAGACAAGATTTCTTCGCTCTAGTGAAAGCGCGGCGTTGATTTCCGCCACTCAGCACGCAATGCCTCCAGATTTCAGCGGAAAGTAGGGAACGGAGTGTCTTAACACTAGGTTCCCCCCCATTCCTCTGCATAGGTGCGGGATACAGCTACAGTGAAGCTGATTCGATTTTTTTATTTTATTTTGAAAATGTTATTTAGTGTTCCGATGATTCAAGACTCAATATAATGTGTAATTCAAAATGTATGGCCGTCGTCGCGGTGATGAGTTTTATTCCATTTGAAGGATTTTTTTTATATTCTTGCTCTTGTAAGAAGACAAAGTGCAGCGTCGAGTTCCTCCACAAAACACGCAACCGCCCAAAAATTAGAGTGTTTAAGACACTGTTCGCGACTGTCAGATGCAGGGTGAAGCTAAGAAAAAAATATGTATTAATTTAAATAGGCTTGGAGTAAATTGAAATATAATAAATTGTTCACTTAACAATAAGGTCGGCTATTTTGTTATATTAAAAATTATGGAATTGTACACTATAATAGATGTACATACATATAAAATCCTGGAAAAATACATAAAAATATTGCGAAATATACTAAAATTAAAATTAACATAATTATCAAACTTATGTATTTTAAGATGAAATAATAGTAATTTTTCTAATACAAACTTTTGCGATTTTTCCCACATAAATTCCCATCACAACGTCCTCTATCTTTCAACGAAAGTCTCATACAATTTGGTTAAGCTATTCCGGAAATTAGCACGAGCAAACAGAAACACAAACGGATATACAAAAACAAAATAAAGTCGCTACTTTATATTTTAATACAGTGCAAAACATGTATATGCTTAAAACAACCACTTATACGTGAACTTTATTGATATGTTTCTGTTTGTAATAGATTACATAGCATTTAAAAGTCAAATCCTACTCTATAAAGGTTATGATTTGTTTAATTTAATTTAATAATGTGCGTGTTAATGATGAAAGCGGTCTGGGGTACAGTTGTAATACTATTATTGTTGCAGAAACATATTATATTTAAATATAAATTAAACTTCTCTCTCTCGGAGGAATTAATTATTTTCATACACTTTCTCTAGTAAAAAGCAAAACGCGGCGTTGAGATCCGCCACTCGACATGTTTGTAATATTACTGTAGTAATACTATATTGATTAAGATATTATAATTTTAATATGAACTTTAATTTTGGGTTTATTTTCGTCCGCCTTATACTTATATGTTAACTGAGAAAAGCTGGAAAATTCACTAGCTAGTAGCACACTTAGGAATTACTTATTTTACAATTGTAAAATTTGAACCTACACTCATGACACTTAGTTAAGCTCTCGCCAACTGTGCAACAATTTCGTTATCTTGTTGAAAACTTTGTATAGCAAAACGCGGTAATCTCAGGAACCACTATAGGTCATATGTTATAATCTTAGTTATTTCATAAAAGGGGGAGGGGGTGGTTGTTGGTGGGCGTAAGTAGTCTTACACTAGGTTCCCAGATTCCCTCTGTCTACCCAGCTGTGTAGGAAACAGCGTGTAGTTAAACAAATCACATTTCAAAGAACACATTTGTTAGGCATTAATAAAGATTCTTAATAAAAGCCTAACATTATGCTTAGTCACGTTTTAATTCCAGCATCCAGTGTTTGGTTGATACGAGAAAGTATTAAAGTAGGAATGAACGGGCATATTCGTTTTTACGGTGGCGTGGCCTCTGCGATTAGGACGGTGGGTTAAACTGCCTAACTTTGAGCGTTTTTCTGATTCATATTATTATTTCACTGTGGGACACTAAGTTCTTAATGTTTGTTTGGTTTGGTTTTTATTATTTATATTTATTCCGTTGATTCTCTCTTCTACAAGGTCGAGACTGCTATTATTATTATATATATATATATATATATATATATATATATATATATATATATATATATATATAGAAGAAGGGATTTTGAAAAATTTTAACCCTAAATGGATGAAATTGGGGTTGAAAGTTTCTATGGATTTTTTTTTAAACTGGCACCGATTTTTATAAAATTTGAAATTCTGACTCTTAGAAACATTTCAGTGAACATGTGTTTTGTGGTTTTTTTAGAAGTCACCCCTAAGGGTGCAAATACGCAGGCGAAGTGGCGCGCGACCTCTAGTTGAATCATACTTTTATCATTTTACGCTTTCGCAGTTATAAAAAAATATGTATTTTATATAGTTAATAAAATACATATTTTTTTATTTGATATTGATTTGATACTTGTTTTGTATGCAATAAAGTGTTATTTATATTTTTCTCTCTCTATTAAGAAAGTAAAAAGATGACGTTGAGTTCCGCGACCTATTACGCTATGTTTAGAAAATTGCGGAAGATGGGAAATGGAGTGTCTTATCTCTAGATTCCTTCTCCCTACCCTTCTATAACGTAACGAGGAATACAACGCGAACATAAAAAGAAAAACCAGATTCATCCCTATACGACATTTTTAATATATATTTTTTTCAAAAACAAACTTTGATATGAAACTCTACCGGTGACCTGACACAGCTCCACTTTTATACGTGCAAATGCAGGTCGTTACTGCACTGCGTAATATTTACATTCATAAATCTTTAATCGAGGCATAGAAATTGTTGGTGCAGATGTTAAATTTATAACGAGGTGCCGCCATCTCAAAGAGGTAAAGTTATAAAGCTATAAATTTATTAATATTATAGATATTCTTAAATTGTAGATTTTTTACTTTCACGCTGTATCCCGCAACTAGCAGGGTAGGTGGAAACCTAGCGTAACCTACACTACATCATTCCATAGTACCATATTTCTATACAACTAATGAACGCCTCCTGAAGTAGATGAGGTCGCGAGGTGCAGTGTGATAGTTTATATTGATATTCTTTAAGGAAATAAAGATTTTGTGATTATAGAAATTGAAACAAAATAAATTATAAAATTATTGTTGTAAAATAAAACGCCATTAGTTTAGTAGTATTTTTGTCGTAGTAGGTGTATACGTTATTGGTATCTACTCGTAACTGCCTCACACGGAATACGTTATGGATATATATCATGAAATAAAAAAAATCCCAAGTCTAAACTGTTGTCAATTCTTGATATTTTTTTTAGGAACGGGTTTGAAAAATTTTACCCTAAAATGGCATATTACTAATGACTTCCACTTAAAAAATAAAAAAATAATGAAACATTTCTTTTTTTTTTGTTTTTAATGTTATTCCACAAACATATAAACATAAAAATTTTAACATATCGGGACTCGTTACTTTTAATTTAATAATAGTTATAATTAATAATATATATATATATATATATATATATATATATATATATATATATATATATATATATATATAATATATATATATATATATATATAATAATAAAGAATTGAACCTAATATTATTGTTTGAATGTATCACAAAACTTCAACTTAACTCACAATTTAAAACAACCACATTTTTAAACATCAAGAGAAAAAAGGAAACGGTTAAATAGGACTGCTTCAATAGTAAAAGCAAATTGCCATAGTAACGGCTCTGATGACTGAAAAAAATGCTTTGCTTAAAGAGATATAAAAGATAAGAGAATCTTTAGAAATTATCTTCTTTGAACAGAAATATTTTAATGAATTTCATGGTAACAGAAATCAAATATAATTTTAAATTGATTATGGTTAATACAGCGTAGTGGTGCATCGTTGGACTGTAAATGTAATAAGAGAAATATTATATATATTTTCATTTCTTCGCTCTGGTAATAAGGCTAAGCGCGGCGTTGAGTTCCACCCCTCAATACGTTGCCGATTTTCTAATTACGTCAACAGCCTTCGTCCTATGTTGGAAGTCATTACAAAAAGTATTAGCATGTAATATGTATAAACGACCAAATGCCGTAAAATCAAGTTTTATATACAACTTCACGCTTTTCCCGCGGTCCCGGGTGGTTGACAGATTGTCCTTATTATTAGAAGACTACCCACTTTTTGCACAATTTTCAAGACATTGCGCGTTGAATTAAGGAAATTAATGCCACGATTAGTCAAAAGATTTTCCGGAATGACCATCGAATCCCCCATCCACTTTGCCATGATGGCCTCAAGAGATCAAGTTGATGGAAGAATAACATGGTATTTAATGTACTGTTGTAGGGAAACCAGCCACTGTTATTACGGATAGTACGTGACACAATTTATATCCTGAGTGACTGAACGAGCGCCTTAGCAAAATGTAGCCGCCGAATACCGTAAACAGTTGTAAAACATAAAATAAAATCTGTTTTCGTGAAAATGCAAAAAAAAAAAAAAACTTCCATATTAAGTCCCGCCACCGTACATGTTATATCGCTGTTGAGGCCCAAATATAAAATATGAGCGAAGGAAAAAAAATACAATATTTTATTTTATTTTCCTTCACGCATCTAATAAATATATAATCATTTTTTATATTAATAAATTTCATTTTAAACAAAGCTCAATTAACATCCTAAACTTTATGATTTTTCATACCACAGAGAAGGTCTATTTTATTTGTTTATGTGACGATCTCTGATTGAATATGTCAGTCACACTTCTGTTATGACGTATTACATCAGAAGCTAGATCGATGGCCTGTCAGTTTCTAGGATGGAAGTAACGTTAACAATCCTATCGAGATATAGAGTTTTAACTATCTTTTAGCGAAATTGTTATTTTAATAATCAAAATTTAAGTGCATTTTAAGTTTTACCATCTATCCTATCGCATAATCACTATATGTATAAGAAAGACATCGTAGGCATTTTTAGCTCCATATATGATGAAAGATGTATATACCTTAAACATTAATAAATAAAACAGCTTCACACTTTCTCTCGCAAAGCAGAGATCGGATTAGTGGTAATCTGACGTACAAACATAATTTTACCTTTAGTTTTATAACATCTAATTTTCATAGAAGTCTCTAAAAACCTCGTACGGCCATACGCAAAGAGGGCAAGAATTTTGGGAAGGCAAAAAGAAAATAATTCTACAAGCATATCATCTACGCAACATAAAATAAACATTTAAATACAAAGCTTGATTAAAAATAAGTAATTCATTTAAAAGACGGTTCCGTTTCATATGATATTCTCGAAAGCTCGAAGCATTAATCATGTTACAGTGTTTAAAGGCGGCTGAAAAGGATCTGGCGTTTTTTTTATTTTATGTAAGTACTTCCATCCTCATTCGTCATGTGTATCTTATTTCTCTTTAGATTAATTATAAATTTCATTATTTACCATGAAAGATTATATGCTTATATTAGCAAAGTTTAAATTTATGCCCGTTTAATTTAAGTTTCTGCCTTTTCCTACCGATATTGTTATCTAATTCTTCAATTTTTTTTATTTTCGATAAAACAGTCATAAAATTTAAGATTTTTGATTTCTACAATTATTAGAGATTTTAAAAGAAACTATTTTATAATAATAAAATTAATGAAACCGTATTAGTCGCACATATTTAGTATTATACATTTTTGGAAAATAAATTTTGGAAACGAATGCTGTAAAGTGACTACTGTAAAGAGTTCGAAACGTCGGGTTTCCAAAAATGTATAACATTAAATATATGCTATTAATCTAGTATTTGACCCGATTAGGAGTTTCATTTAAAAGTCATAAAAGCGGTTATAAATTATGATAATCATATAAAAACTGTTCCACTGCGCCACGATGGTCGAAACCAAATGCAAGCGAAACAAAATAACGTAGCAAATTATAATATAAATTTAAGTCGATTTAATTAATTTATACTGATAAAACCCGTAAGATTTATACGGGGTCTGTAATCTCTTAATGAATAAAGGTAATTAGGTTGTCGAAACTCCTAATTAATATCACCGCGCCCGTAATCTCCGGTTACATCGTTACGTCTCAGCTTGTTTGTTTGTATACCTTTTAAATATGTTTTGCTTTAATATTGGAAAAAAAAAAAGTTATGTCCAATAGTAAAACATAAAAAATTATGGAGGATTTCATTGGCATTATATGTATGTTCACGAGTATGAGATGTTGTTAAATTAGGAAATATTTAATTATGAAGATCTACTTAGACTTTCAAAACATATGTTAAATTTCTTAATTTTTATATGACCACAAATTTCTCATAAATACAGAAGATACTTTTCCATCTAACTATATTACCTTTATAATTAATAATTGATATAAATTATTTTAATAATTAATTTACTATTTATTAAAGATTTTATTTTTAATAATCAATAAATTACTTTTATAATCTTTTATTGATAACAACTTGAAAAGTAGATTTTTCAAAATAATAATAAAAATCATAAAAAAATGTAGTCTGGACATGTATTGATAATGATGTTTTTTAAAAATAAAATTTCTGCAAATATCTGAGTCTTCTCCTGAGTATAGAGCTGTGAAGGTATATAAAATGTACTAGTACATTCAATACATTAAGACAATTGAAAAGATTTACGTAAAGAGAATCTAATCACGTAGTATTTATTTCATTTTCTATTTTAGACCCTCTTGTCCTTAACGTAATATTTTATTTAAGTTTATTCGCCCTAAAAACGCTGCTCTACTGGCAAGGCTTTCGAAATAAGGCAAAGAGTTGGCAATTGATCGACTTAGATACAGATTTAATTAATTTTTAAGTCTTGAAACTTTTTTTTTATTTTTATGCTATAGCCTTACACAATTATCTCACTTCTTCGTAGTCGTACACTCCGGTCAGAGTGGTCGTGGTCATGAGCTGTTTTTTCCATTTAAAAGCGAGATTAGAAGATTTCTCCATCTATTCCTATCTACAGCAGTGCGTGTGCGTTAATTAATGGAACAATCAGTTATTATCTCGCTTAGCTAATGAAAAAACGAGTAAGCCTAAAAAATTAAGATTTTTTTACATTCACGCTGTATCCAGCATGAAGTAGGATAGGCAGAGGGAACCTAGTTAACACTCACCTTCGCCCAGTTACATGATATTGCATGATGAGCTTCGTTTGCCTTGCTACCAGGGCGAGAAAATTAAAGTAATTGATTCCTCCGAGTAAAAATCGAATCCACAACCTTTAGGTTTACAGATGGACGCTGTAATGTCCTCACTAATATAAATATAAAAAAATAAATAATCAATACATATGTAGGTACATATTATGTCGTAGATTGCTCAGCATTTGGGTCAATTTTCCACTAATGTCAATCATCGTTTTAGCGTTTGACACAGTTTATATCATAATTGGTTGATTGTGATCGGATAATGGAGTTGGTGTGGCAATTTGCAAAACAATATTTTTTTTAATATTTAGATTTAGATAGAGACAGCTTCACTTCAGGGTAGGTATGAACCTAAAATGGAACTTAATGTTAATATTGAGTGAAAGTATTTAAGAAATATTTTATTAAAATCTCTTTTTTAAGTTTCACGCTATGTTCCCCACATAGCCCTACTATGTAGGCAGAGGAAAGCGTAGTGTTAAGACTCCGTTGTCCCCTTTTCGCCACGCTTCATTCCTTCGAGTGTGAATAAAACCTTGTACCACTGGGCCACAACGGTCTCAGTGGCGTTTTTAAATGATTTTGGAGATCGAAAACACTCATATTCTATTGTCATAGCTGCGTGTTACTTTTTTTGAGTATTTCTGTATAGTACTCGTATATAAGATGTGTTGAGTAACATTTTAAGCTTGTTATACAGTTCAATTGCTACTTTTCTGCAGTGTTCTTTCAATTAAAATTTCAATGTACTTAAACTTCTGAGGCTGTGGTGGCGCAGTGAAACAAGAATTTGACTGTAAATGCGACGGTTGTGGATTCGATTCCCACTCGGAGGAATGTTTTAATGTTTTTTTTTCTCTCCCTGGAAAAACGGTAAAGCGCGGTGTTGAGTTCTGTGGAATGCCTCATGCGGCGGAAAGTACGGGATGGACTGTGAAAAAAATTAGACATTCTAAAAGCCTGAAGTGACACTGACCTGTGGGCTACATCGCATCTATTTAAATGATATACACTACATAGTCGATCCTCGACTAATGGACTATCCGATATAAATATGATTTTTAAACTCCAACAAATATTTCTTGGGATCTATGAAGTTAAATATTTTATTCTATAAAATTGTCGTCGTTAACATTTATATTCAAGACAGATCCAAATCTCAAATTTTATCGACAATCCCCATTTAATTATTATTAAGGTTCCGTTTTTATCGACAATTTCCATTTAATTATTTTTATCAACGATCTTTATTTAATTATTTATAAGGAAAAAAGGAAACCTTATAAGATCACCTTGTTGTCCGTTTGTCTATCTGTCTGTCTGTCTGCCTGTTTGTCTGTCAAGAGTTTTATCTCATGAACGCTTGAAGATATAGAGTTGAAATTGAAACTATATACTCAGATTACCAAAAAACTCATACTTCTACACTCACTTAAAAAAAGATATGAAGTTTATATAGCAAAAAAACGCCTATTTCGACATTATAAAGGGAATAAAAATTCATGGTACTTCCGGTTCCTAGAATTAGGAAATTTGGCACCTAGCATTTACAGGTGGTAATAGTCAGGAAAAAAAATTGAAATCTATAGATTTGTGGTTAAGTGCTCATAATATTAGCTTTAAAAGGGGGGTAAAATTTGTTATTAAAGCCGCTAGTTCTAGTGAGGTATCAGATAGATGGCTCTGGCTAAGCTAAGCTCGAATTTCAGAAAAATCTGTTTAGTATATTTCGAAAATAATATTATTACTACAATCAATAAAGTACTTACGTGGTAAGTATGTCGTATACAGTGTATCTCGCTAAATACGAGTACTGGTGTATCTTGCGCGGCGCGTGCGCAAGTAACAAGAAGCGCCGGTCCGCTGACAGTGAGAACGAGGCCGGCTCTAAAACTCTCTGTAAAAAAACAAATAGATATAAAGAAAAAAAAATACAACAATGATGTTTGAATAAATTTATAATTTGCTTAATTTTTTGTTTATTTGACTTTATAAATAAATATTTCTAGAAGGAGTACGATCAAATTAATAGTATAACAAAATCCGGGAGTCAGAATCTAACACATGACTATCTTGTGCAGTCAGACCCTGCCTTGTAATATTGATAAAAAAAAAGAAAGAAAGAAATTAGAAAGATAATATAAGAGCAAACATTTATCCACCAATGGGCAACGGGACACACCAACTAGAAATTTTGATCTTTACTTTATTTGTAAACCATTTCTAAATCGAAATAAAAATAGATTCACACTATAGCAGAATAGGCAAAGGAAACTTAATGTTCCGCACTTTCCCCCCATTTTTTTTGACATTGAGTGCTGAGTAGCGGAAGTCAACGCTGCGCTTTGTCCCATTTCCAAAGCGAGGAAATGTATATATTTATTTTCCCCGAGTAGGAATCAAACTCACAACCGCCGCGTTCATACGTGCTGTGCCACGACGTTCCCTAAATCAAACAACAAAGGTAAAACCACAACGACAACTTTATTCAATTTTATAAAGGATTTTCTATTAAGCGTTTCATGACAAAAGGATCTTAGCGTGCTGGTTGTCACGCGAAAACGTTATCGTACCATTTTATAACTATCTGATAAGGCGGTTGTGGAATAAATTACGATAATTGGGACCATTATTAATAATTCGATGTTATGAAAGGCATATAAAATTGTTAAAATGGATAAATAACTTTAATACTTGCGTGTTTATCTGGTAAGCGTTTACAATGCATACGTGTAATACACGAGTATATTAATTAAATTAATTAAAAAATATTTATATAATATTACACATACTTTATACATATTTTGTTCAAGTAAATAATGAAATGCTGCTCGCTTCTGCTGACATGTGACTTTCTTTCTCGTGAAATTACATCCACTACAATAATATTTAATAATCGACAATTTTAGAAGTTTAATACAAAAGGCCAGCTCACAAGTGTGTGAATGCAAACGCGACTGGAGGTTGTAGATTCGATCCCCCTCGAGGAAATTAAATATTTATTTAAATTTATAATTTCATTTGTTCGAACTCGACGCCGCGCTTTGCCTCTAAAACGCAGCGTTGAGTTTCTCCACTCAACATGACAGAATACCCCAGAATACGCCAGAAAACGGACAATAGAATGTTCTAAAACAAGGTTCCCTCTGCCAACCTGTTGCAGCTGTTAGCGGGCCTGTGTCCCGCGTGAAGCCGATAAAGAAATTAATAATATATCTATAAATTACCATGCCACACAATGCGAGAGGTACATGAATTATACATGTATATATGTTGATTCATAATAATAATAATAATAATAATCTTTATTTAGAACTATAACATACAAATTACATGCACTGAGACCTCCCAGTAAGTAGTCAGTAGACACTTGTGTTGGGAATATCTCGCAACTCCCAGATCGAACACCAGTTATTGTACATAATAATCCTCTATAATAATGAATATCTTAAGGTAGTAACACTGAAATGGATAACAGCAGTGTTCGTGTGTGTGTGTGCGTGTGTGTGTGTGTGTATGTGTGTGTGTGTGTGTGTGTGTGTGTGTGTGTATGTGTGTGTGTATGTGTGCGTGCGTGTGTGTGTGTGTGTGTGTTTGTGCATTTATTTGTGTTATTTAAGCCATAGTTAAACAGTTCGACGCAACAAAAGCTCAACTTCCTCAAACGTAAGTTTCTTCAGCCATTTATCTAAGGTAATTTTACACGTAAAGAAGGTCATAGGGTAAATATTTAATTGTTTATTGATTTTATTATATAGGTAAGGTGACTGACATTCATACTGCCTCTTAGCAAACACAGTACGAACAGGGTGGACGCGTGCTACTATGTCATGTCGTCTTTTATTTAGTACGTTTGGATTATACGGTAGCGATTTGTGGTATTTTAAGATTAAGTTGATTATATAAAGCCGCCTAACTGATAACAAATCACTGAAGATGTATAAGTGGTCTGTTGGGAATCTACAGGACTTAAAACACACCACCTTGATGAGAAATCGCTGGGCTCGTTCCAGGTCTATAAGTCTAGATTTAGTCGTTCCACCCCATACAGGAATACAGTATGTGATGACTGATTGTGCTAAGGCAACATAAATCTCAGTACATAATTTTCTATCCATAATATGTCGGAGAGATTTGAAGATCCAAGTTAATTTACGCACCCTACACATTAGCAATTCGAGATGTGGATGCCAACTCAACCTTTGATCAATGATGACACCCAAATATTTGGCACAACTAACCTTTTCTATGGAGGGACAATTACAACTCAAACTATCCTGATGTAAGCATTTATGAATTTTTATGACAAAGTTCGGTTCTGGTTGAAAATTTTGGTAAGTCGAGAAGCAAATATAATTAGTTTTTTGTATATTAAGGGTAAGCAGATTATCTGTCAACCATCTGTTAACCTTACGTAGTCCCTGATTTGCGACATTTTCAACCTCGAGCCAGGATCCTCCAGTGAATACTATGGCAGTGTCATCCGCATAAGAGAATGTCCTTCCCCCAGCGCACTCAAGATTACACAAATCATTTATATATATCAAGAATAGCGTTGGACCAAGGACACTCCCCTGCGGCACCCCATATGTCACCTCGCATTCATCGCTATAGCACCCGTCAATTTTAACTTTTTGACTTCTATTTTGTAGGTAGCTAGCAAAAAGTGATAGCGCTGGACCTCTTATACCTATGCGTTCTAACCGGCTGACAAGAATGGAGACAGATACGGTGTCGAAGGCCTTCTTTAGATCAAGGAAGATAGCCAAGCCTTTTTTACCTTTATCTATTTCTCTAACAATTAAAGACGTAAGGTCCAAGATAGCATCTTGCGTAGATAAGCCTTTCCTGAATCCGTATTGGGAGCGTGACAAGATCTTATATTTATCTAAGTACCTCATTAGTCTAGCGTTAAGTAATTTTTCTATGACTTTAGATATAGAACTCAAAACTGATATAGGCCTGTAATTATTGACTTCCGTTCTGTCCCCACTCTTGAAAATCGGTGTGACAATGGAGCGCTTAAGAACATCTGGAAAGACTCCGGTGCTAAAGCAGAGGTTGCACAGTGCGCAGATGAGCGGGGTCATGATGTCTCTAGATATTTTTAAGAATTTTGTTGGTATCCCGTCCCAACCTGGGGCACTACCCGTATCCAAACTCATAAGCACATTGTCCACCTCCTGAAGAGTGGCTTCTAACAGAACGAAAGACGATGGATGGTTGCATGTAGCATAAATATTTTTTCGAGGAGGAGCATGATTCAAAATATTTTCTGCTAATTCTCGGCCTATATTAATAAAAAAGTTGTTTACATTATTGATTGAAGCTTGTGGCGAAGGCATTATATGTAGTAAATCTGTGCTAGGTATCTTAGTCGGTTTGTATTGAGTGACTTCATTAATCACTGGCCAAAGTTTACTAGGATTTTTTACGGATTTTTTGATTTTATTTTTATTATATAATGTCTTTTGCTTTCTTATAAGATTTGAGCAGAAATTTCTAAACCGTCTAAATGTGATTTTTAAAATTAGATTATGGGATTCATTTTTTAGTTTCATTTGCATGTTGTTACGTAGTCTTATGCATCTTAGAATTCCCGGCGTTATCCACGGTTTCAGTGCTTTTTTGCCGGACGAGATTACGACTTGCTTAGAATTAGAGAGAAGAACTGACCTAACCTTCTCTATTAGAGCATTAGCGAATATATTAGGATCTCTGTATACTTTGAAACTAGCTACATCCATACTTACAAGCGTAGTGTAGGCGGATTCATAGTTTGTAACTATTTTATATTTGTGACTCTTACTTTGTTTATATGAATGTGCTATATTCAGAATTACTAACTTATGGTCAGTAACCGTAGTATTTAAAACATTGATAGAAGCTGCATTGTAGATATTATCTTTCTTTAAGAATACATGGTCCAGGCAGCTGTCATCTCTCGTGGGCAATGTATGGCCGGGAAGTAAACCATGAGTTGATAGGACATTTAGGTAGTGTAATCTATTTCTGCGCTCTTGAGATGTCTCTTTTAGTGTAGTTATAATATCAATATTTATGTCTCCGAGAATGTAGATATTTTTGTATTTCGAAATACTGTTTAGATGTTCATCTAGGGAGTCCGTAAAAGAACTAGCGTCCAAGTGAGACGGGGAACGATAAATTCCTAAAATAGCAAAATTTTTCATAATTAATTGTAGGCCAGAAGCATTAGAAAGTCGAAGCTCAGATATTAGTACTTTATGTTTATTATGAACGTAAATTACAACGCCATCGTTCTGATTCAAAACGTTTAGAGTTTGATATGAGGTATAATTTATTAAATAAGGTACTGTTTTTGTGCTATGCAATCTGCATTCCGTGAGAATTAATACATCAAAATCATGTGTTATCTGTGATAAGGTCACCTGTAGGTCATCAAAGTTTTTATATATACTACGTATGTTTTGCGTTATGACTGAAAGTTTATTTATTAACTTATGCGTTTGATTTCTACTTTGATTTTGTATGTCTAGTATAGCTGAGTTTGCTATTTCAATATTGTCTATTTCTTTTAAGGAGCCAAAACTTTCCATAATTAAAAATTATAAATATATATATATATATATATATATATATACATACATACACACACATACACATACACATATATATATATATACATACACACATATATACATATATATATACATATATTAGTTCATAACAAAAGCGGCAACGTGTATTGTTTTTTCTATTATAAGCTAGTTTATCGATACAGAACGAAAGTAAATAATAAGAAAATGTTATGTAGCAATTAGAAACAACATTATAGTGTGCAATATAGTTATAGCAATACATATGGTAATATTTTGCACTCATTTTCATTGCTTGTGAAACGTTGTAAATATATAAGCTTGTATGTGAGAGTATATATAAAGAGAGGATTGTTATTATGTATTTATTAAACCGTTTAGTCGTATGGCGATTATATAAGTAAGTTATTGTTTTTGTATGTGGTAAGTGTTTTGTGATCTGAGAAATATAATTATGTATTTTGTAATGTATGTATTTTAGTATGTATGTAAGGTATGGAATTACATAGTAGTAACTGTTATGTTTAAGTATATGCTGTATTTTATCGCACCATTTTACATAGACATTTAATATAGGAATTTTGAAATAAAAATATGATAAAAATAAATACTGGACTAGTCACAGCTCCTGCATGAGGTGTTGCACCTGGGCTTCGTTTTGAATAAGGATGATTCTAGATTGGTCATCCTTTCTCACGTATACCTTTCCAAACGTCGTCCAGCAGTACTTATATTGTTTAGACTTTGCAAGATCACGTGCAAGGAAGAAGAGGCGCGCGCCCTTGGCGGTCAGCTGTTCCGATACAAATATGGGTTGATCGACGTTGGATGTGAACCCTAGATGCTTAGCCTGGAGTCTTGTCTTGTTTTTAAAGTTAAATTCTTTAACTTTTTTTATGAAATCATTTTTTAGTAGGGATGAACGAAGCTCAACGACAAGAGACGAATTTTTGTCAGATTCTTTCTTGCTCCTTATGCGAAAAATGTCATTTATATCCCGGTCGTTCATTTCAATTTCAATATTACGGGAGATGTTAAGAGTCATATTTATTAAGTCCTGCCGGGATTCCTGGGATTTTTTCGGAACATTTTTTATTTCGATAGTGGTCTTACGTGATATACGTTGTAAATCCTCTATTTTCTCTTCCAGAATACAAATATGTTCTTTGTCCCTCTTTGATTGTTCCTCGAGAATCGCAATTTTCTTTTGGAATTCTTCATTTTGCGAAGTAAGAAGCAGAATACAACTTTCAATATTTGAGTTAGATTCTTTTACTTTCTGTAGATTATTGCTAATATTGGTCAAATCTTTTTTTTGTTCCGCGATGAGTGAAGTCATTAACTCTTTCATTTCCTCCTTAAAATCTGAGAACTGGACTATAGTTATTTCGTCCTCCCTCGGGCGCTTATTACGTTGGGACACAAAGTCAATTTGCGGGGATTCATTGGGTTTCGAATCAGTTGGTTTGTACAGCATTGAATCGGATCCATGATGAGGTGCACCAGACTTACTCAGCAAATTTAAAGACTTGCTGTTTGGAGGCGTGCGTTTCATTTTTGAAGATACACAATTCAATCGTAGGCCTAAATGGAATGCAAGCCGTCGGCGAGTAATGTCTCGTATGGGAGGAGTCAACTTCACCTTAACCACTAGACATAGATAGTGAGCGCAGGAGCAGTATAGTTGTCTACGACGCACCTTTTACACCCGACGTCTTTGCGTCTTGCTCACAAACAAGGGGCGGGGCACTGACTGGTTTGCACCGCACTGCACTTATGATCTCCTAGTAGCCGCACTGATTTTAGCGATGTTATATATTTATTAAAATTATTGATTTTTAATGCGAGGAGCAGCTCAAAACACAACCGTACGCAACGGAATCCGAGAGGGAGAGGTATAATACATGTTTAAATATTCTAGTCCATTACTTCGGGCTTGACGGTTACAAATGACCGGACGCTCCCATTAGCCCGATGCAGTCTTACAATATTAATAGAAAACTGGACAGCCGAAGGTTGAAAAAGCTAATGTACACGTGTTATTTACTCTTTTCACTGTTTGTAAAAGTTCTTTTCAGTGTTTTTTTATCATATATAAATATAATAAACTTTAAAATAAATTCCATTTGAACAAGAATTTGTCGTTTGAATCGCAAAGTTTAGCTTTTCAATTTGTGTATTTTAATTTTCACGAAGATCTGAACTTGTGGACGAAATGTTTTACGCGTGACTTATTTATATGGTTGGAACATTTAATATTTTGACAACCGTATCCTACCTGATATTAAATTATTGTTTAATAAATATATTTCCGAAAATGTATTAAGTATACAATATAAATGCTATATTTCCCTGTTAGATACAGCGTGATTCATTATTTCTAAATTTTCCATAATATTGCCAAAATACATACAAATACTTCACTTCAATATGCCTAAATACATCAAATTCAGTTGAACCAAACTAATCCACAACATGTAGAGCCAGGCTCTATCCATAAGTGTCGCCTAGAGCGCATTTAGAGACGTCAAAGTGTCATGCGTTGTGAACAGTCAATCTGTCTCTATGCCGTTGCCCTTTATCGATGTCCAACAAGTGCTCTGACAGTGATGGACATTCGGATGCAGTGGAACGTAAATTTGGGGAAGGTTGGCTGTTAACCATGGTTAAGTCAGACTGAACTACTTTTAATAGTACGTCCAATTAGGTAACCCCATTTAATCGAACTAACGAGCTCGATTAATTTACATTATAATTTCTTGTCATCAAAATGACTTCAAAATAAAATAAAAAGAAATATTTATGATATCTGACGTTGTTATTAGCCTCACACAGAGGGAACCCAGATATCTAGTATTAAAACACTCTATTCCCATTAAGACAATTACATTCCTCACTTCCCGTGGAGTTTTGGAGCGTTGCGTGTTGAGTGGCGGAACTAAATACCGCGCGTTGCTTCATTACCAGAGCGGAGAAATAAAAATATTAAATATTTTATTTCGCACTGCTAATACATCATATCAATAAATTATTTTCATTTTGGACATTTTTCTATATTCATAAAGGGTAAGCTAAAAATACATCTGATATACTGTCCTGGCAGGGACAAACTGGTAACGTATTGTCACCGTGGGAGGAAACAAAACAACGTCAGAATTTGTTATTAGGTTATATCACTTAATCACAAGACGCGGAAAACATGTTTTTTTAACAAAACAAATATATGGGATAGTAAACATGATGTTTGTGAGGGCAATATCTAGTTGAAGTAATTATTTAAGATATTTTTGTATCTCAGTTTTGTTGGACAAGGTATATTGTTCTAAATCTTTAATGCTGGATGGAAACTAGAGAAGATCATAATGTGTTGTATAAAAATTTGTTGTGTGATACGTTAATACGCTAAATTCTGGTAGTATTGCGTGTTGAGTTCCGCAATACAATGCAATTCAATGGCTCCAAAATTAATTATAATAATCCTTATATCCTGAACTATTAGGATAGCGGAATTGTCTTAATGGGTACGGTGTCCTAACACTAGGTTCCCACGTTACCTTCCTGTGAAGCTGAAAGCTGAAAATTGCGCTAAATCATTTAGTTAGACCTGCAATTGTAAACGTACAGAATGTTTAAAAATCTCAGTAACTACTGGTTCCAATTTAAATAATTATATTTTTTTTACATAAAAACACCTACTTATGAATCCTTAATCAGTATCTAACCAATCTTTTATCGCATTAATAAAAACATATATATCGAAATCGGTTGGCGGGATATTGAGTTACTCGTTCACTTGTCGCGCACACACTTAATGCAAAGTTAAGACTTATGTGATTTTTTCATGGACACCATTGTTGGAAATAGACCAAATTAAATGGGATGAAACGGAAAGCACTAGCTTGCAAAAAAAAAAAAATCTATCACAATCGGTATACCCAGTAAAAAGTTATGAGGTAACAACCATAAAAATATAGTATAATAATATAGTAGAATTGACAAGCGCTTAAACTCTTAACCTTTTAAAGCGGTCGGTTAAATATTGCGAATGAGTAAGGATAAAGGGTATAGTTAAACACATTATTTATAACTTTGTTTCATCTTTATAATACTAATATAGACAGAGTTCAAAATAAACTAAACGTTTCGGTTTTGGCAATATAAAGAATGCATCATATTTTTTACATTTTTAAAGTGTTATTCCACACAAAGGAAAGAAAAATACTTATAACGAAAACTGTATAAAAATTTAAACGTAGCGGGATTTTTTATTTTTAAGGTTCAAATTTTTTTACGGTTTTCTGAATAAGTATCATTATTATCACATATATATATTACGGTCTTCTCTAAGAAAACTTTATTTATTTTTCTGTGTGTGAGTGTGTGTGTGAGTGTGTGTGTGTGAGTGAGTGTGTATTCGCTCTTCAGAACTTTGTTAAAGTAGCATCGACGCATCGACAGCTGTATAACAGTTAATAAATTTATTTAATAAATCAGTGAACTCTACGATAGTACGTCTAAAAACTTTTAATGCCTTAAAAAATATTGCTAGAATATTTAGGAAGAATATGTTTTTACATTAAAAAGGTTTTTTTTTTCAGTTTCACACTGTATCCCACATAAAACAAGATAGATAGAGGGAACCTAGTGTTCAGACATTCCGTTCTCTACTTTCTACTGAATTTTCAAGGCATTGCGTATTGAGTATGCTCTTTTGCACACGATTATTTATTTTCATTAATTAAGCGAAAACGATACAGATTAATATTTTTTAAATGTAGACAAATGTCACAGTTATCAGTAGTAGTATCAGTCAGAATTATCGAAAACTATCATATAACTTATTATAATTGTATATATTAACTTAAATCAAGAGCCTTACCTAAGGGTAAGGGTATGAGCTATTTATATATGCGTTTACATGTTGATATTAGTAAGGACCAACGAGTAAGCTCATAAAACCTGACGAAAATGCCTCATCTTATACATAAGAACCGCAAACTTTGTAGAATATATTAATGTTAGCTACATATATTTCAAGTTTATCTAAAAAAAATATAACATTTTTAAAGTAATAGTAGGGTAGGTAAAAGGAACCTACTTTTGAAATAGTTCGTTACTATCCTAATCCGCCTAATTATTAAGACATTGCAGGTTGAGTGGCAGAACTTAACGCTGCGCTTTTCCTCTGGAAGCATTCCAGAATTTGGCGGAAAGTGGGGACCTGCCCTACCCTATTATTAGCAGGGTGTAGCGTGAAGCTAAAAAAAAATAATTAAAAAGAATAGAATTCCGAACTCTATATGAGTTCGGACGCTACACCCTGCTAATAGTAGGGTAGGGCAGGTTCCCACTTTCCGCCAAATTCTATATGAGTTCGGAATTCTATCTTAATAAGTATAAATACTCCCCTGTCGAAGCTAAGCTGGCGTTAATTAATTCAAGAAAACGATTTGTCACTGCCTTTAAGAAGGTCAACAGATGCTAACATAATTGGTTTCTTCTCCCCTGACTGACTTTATTGCTATAGTTCGCTTACATCGAATGCTCAGTGACACAATATTCAAGTTTAAAGCGTTATATAATTTATTTTATTAGACATTCATCATCCGTAGAGTATTGTAGTAGTAGAATAAGAAATAGCCCTAGAAAATCTATAGATACGTTTCCTCGATCGTATTACGATTCTAAAAGTTCTTGTTCTTACAGATTATTGATGTTTCATTTTTTATAGAAATATTTTATAATACCCTATTTATAATACAAAAGTCAATCTTTTGTATTATAAATAGGGTATTATAAAATATTTCTTAGCACGACATACTCATATTTATATATATTTTATAGTACGATAATAATAAATCTCACCTATTTATGTGCGGGTTTTTCGGTGAAAACCTTATAAAAATCACTTTAAAAAAGTTATAAATGTTTGTATATATTTATTTATTATTCTTATAACCAAACGTACTCGTTTCTTGTATTTTATTAAAGCACAGTATGGAAAAACTCATTTTATTTAATATTTTATGCAAATACTTTGTTCCTTATTGGAGTGGGGTTGAGTCTTTTGGCCTTTCATAACCTCTGAGAGTTAGAAGTTGAAGAGGTTATCCACTTTTTGCACGCTTTCATCCCTAATTTTGTAGCGTTTTGTATGTAACTGTACATTTCGTAATGACTTGTTGAAAAGAGATTAAATAAAATTAAATCTCTTGCATTAGCATTTGCAGGGTAAGCAGGGTAAGTTAGCATTAGCATTTGCAGGGTAACCAGGGAACCTGGTAACCTAGGCTTAAGACACTCCGTTCCCAATAATACACTGCTACATGTTCTCCACTTAAGACATTTTATATTTTTATAATTAATAGTTTTATTCGGCAGCATTCATTTCGTTTATACAATTGAGGATGTTCTTCACGTTATTGATATATGCTTTTGCCTCGTTGAAAGAAAAAGTATATTAAAAGTATGCTATCTTGACACTGATAGAAGGGTGATAAGTTACTGATATTGCTATGTATAAAAGTTTTAATATGTGACAGATTCCTTTTTTAAACGATAGAATAAATTATACAATTTTTATTCGGTTGTGTTGTGCCACATGTAGCAGGATATGCAGTGTAAACAAAAGCTAACAAACTCTGTTCCTCTTCTTCTTTCTTTTCTGTTGAATTGCGGAACTTCGGAGAGTGAGAATAATCTATTACCCCGAAGTATGATGGAACCAACAACCTTTGCGCTTACAATGAGGTGTTATTACACTGCGCGGAGACGATAAATTTACAAAATATTTTGAATAACATATGAAACATTACTTAAATAAAATCACAATAATGTTATTAATTACATGGAGATAAAAAAGTTAATTAATTTGAATATTATTAATACTTACATAGGTAGTATTAGGCATCAATGTCTTCGTTGTTTGGTTCGCCGCAAACATAAGGCTAATCCCGCCCCACGGGTCTCTATACACGAACTCGTCACCTGGAACAAAATAATTGGGCTTGCATTAATCAATTTCATAGCTTTAATTAAACACCGTTGTGGCGCAGACGCACAAGCGTGAATGTAAACGTGACGGTTATGGGTTCCATTGCCATTCGGAGCAATAAGTTATTTAATATTTTCATTTTCTCCCTCTGGTAACAAGATAAGGTACGGCGTTTGATTGATTTTTATTTTATTTTTGTTGACTTCCGATAACCAACACTCGCTCATTCGGGATTGCCTCAAAATTTCGGCGGAAAGTGGGAAACGGATTTTCTTAACAGATTCCTACCGCCTATCCTGCTTTAGGGAGGATGCAGCGTGAAGTTAAATAAATGTTTCATTTTATTTTAAAATTTATAATATTATTGTATTTTACACTTCTCTTCCGAAAACATTTTATCATTTTTCAAAAAGGATAGGCAGATAAGGCCAAATTTTAAAAAACCATCCTCCATTTTTCGCCTAAATTTGAAATATTTCGTATTGAATGGCAGAACTCATTGTCTAAGGGAGGCGGATAAATTAAAATAACCCATCCCACCTTCTACTGCACGACTAAGGTTTCGTAATAGAATTATGAACTTATTTAATAAAATTCTATATAAAGATATTGCATTACATATAAAAAAAATATCTTTTTAAGAGATGAACACAATTTTTAAATTAACATGTAAACTTCCATTTCCAAAATAAATAAATTAATAAATATATTACTATAGAACATGCGATAAGAAACTCAACACCTAATGACTATCCCTAAAACTTTACCGTTAACGACCACTTGCCATCTCTAAATAACGGCCTTGGTATAACTATTAGCATTTCCATAGAGTTACTTTAATTATATATATATATATATTTACCTACTTAGAAAAGTAATGAAATGTGTTACTTAGATTTCTTACAAGTTGCTCGTTTTACTTAGCATAAGCGGATATGCAGAGATGATATTGTCGAGTACCGTCAACCCGTGGCCAATTTATGTAATTTGGTACGAAAAAATTCAAAAATTAAAAAAATATAGGTATTTCATACGTGCAGTAAGTAGTACATACATATATGTATGTAGTTAATTTCATAGAAAATGTATGCGTGGAAATGTCTTAATGGGAGACAAAACGTAACACTAGTTTTCCTTTTACCACATGTCTGCCTTATTCGGGATATATGTATGATAACTAGCGACCCGCTCGCGGCTTCGCCCGCTTAAACCACAGAATTATTTATTTAACACACTGAATTATGTTCGTGTTTTGATATACTTATAATGTATGTTTGCAATGTAATGAAGTTTTTTATGAGAAAGTTGTTAAAACTTTAGGTCGCATTTTCGTTCCTCCCATAAGAATCTTCAATTGAATGTTTGAAATAAAAACACAACTTATCGATACTTACTATATGTGCGATAATCTCAGAAACGGCTTAACCGATTTAAATACTTTTTTTGTTTGTATTCTGGCAAACTGCCCTTAAATATTAAGTATTAGTTTTATTTTAAGCAGCTTCATGCTAGTCAGAGGGAGGAACCTAGTATTAAGACACTCCGTTCCCCACTTTCTACCGAATTCGGGACGCATTGCGTGTTGAGTGGCAGAACGCAACGCCGTGCTTAACCTCGACCCCAGAGCGAAGAAATGGAAATATAAATTTAAGTAAATATTTCATCTCCTCGTGTGGGGATCGAACTCAGAGAACCAGTCGGTTTTACAGTCACACTTTGTGCCGCTGCGCCACGACTGGCCTCAACTGGATTGGACTTTATTTTAATCGGTTCACATAAAGTTAAAACCAGATCCACGCTTTATCCCGCCCTTAGTAGGGCAACTTAGTGTAAGATATTGGGTATAATGTGTGACTGATGTGCGAAATGAAAATATTATTAAATTATAATTCAATCCTGCATGTGTGGATCGGACCCACAACGTCGCGTTACAGTTACAATTGGGCATATAGGGTAAAATAGTTTAAACTCGTACCTAAAGAATTTAAGCAAGATACATCAACAGTGAAGACGTAGGTTTTTTTCTCATTTCACGATGTTTATTCATATCTATATTTCGTATGACGCGGTTACGCATAGGTACCAATAATGTAAACACATACTACTACAAAAATAGTACTAAAATGTTTAGAAATTTTAAACTTTGCCGCCAAAACCTACGACTCGATTTCGCAATGAAGCGTATGCGGCGGTTTCCCTTTGATAGGTTTATGTGTGCGAGCGTCGTTCTTCACAAATTGTATTTTATTTTACAACGATAATTTTATTATTTATTTTGTTTGAAAAAATAACTTTTTTATTTTCGGGTTTTTAATTTAATATGTAATAGGCTTTTATACAGTAGTTAAACTGTGGTTTCATTTAAAGTGGTCCTAACAAAAAAACTCTGTATAATTGAGCATATTTAATATTTATAGTGATTTTTTGGTGAAAAGATACCAATAGTTATTACAACCACTTGCGAAGAAGCATAGTTTAGGCAATTTTTTATTCTTATACCTTTTGAAAAACTACCAACGTTCTTAAGTTAATATATTATTTTTTCAAATTAAAAAAATTGTCTATGTCATCCTAATGGCGGAAAAATATTCAAAATGTATTGTAATACCACATTAGTATCGACAATGTAGTGTTGATAGTAATTAAAAATAGATATACTACAGGAGGATATCTTCATATGCACTGTTTTAACCTGTTTTATGTATAATATAGAATAATATATTGTATAGAGGAATCACACATTCTTTTTATTCAGTTTAGTAAATACATTTTTTAGAGGTTACTCTGTACTAAAGTGGCATGCAACTCTGTTCCCACATTTACGTTCCTGATATATCGATATAAATAATAGAAATACAAAATATAGGAAGGAAAAACAAATGCAATTATATTGCATTTTTTCTTTTTTTCATACTTGAAACGTATTAATAAATTACATATCCATCGTTTCTAATTCAGTAGCTTAGAGAAATAGCTGTCTCCATAGCTGACTTGGAGCCTGCGAATGAGGCTAAGGATGAAGGACCTTGTCTCTCAACGCAATAGGTCATCACTGACACACACACTGGTCCTCCTAGTTTTTCCATTTAACTACACTTCAGATAGGAGACAGCCTACATAAAAAATAAACTTTTTTAAATTATAAAATTTTATTGAAGTTTATTCGTGTAGTAAAAAATTTTTTATGTGAATGTGTAGTCACATATATAGATCACATGTGTGAATATGTAGTCACATATGTGGACCACATGTGTGAATATGTAGTCACATATGTGGACCACATGTGTCAATATGTGCTCACGTATGTGGACCACATGTGTGAATATGTGGTCTTTCATGTGGACCACATGTGAGAATGTGTGGTCACATATGTGGACCACATGTGTGAATACGTGGTCGCGTATGTGGACCACATGTGGGAAAATGTGGTCACATATGTGGACCACATGTGTGAATATGTGGTCTTTCATGTGGACCACATGTGAGAATTTTTGGACACATATGTGGACCACATGTGTGAATATGTGGTCGCGTATGTGGACCACATGTGTGATA
The DNA here is from genome assembly GCA_030704555.1 of Heliconius charithonia. NCBI lineage: Eukaryota > Metazoa > Arthropoda > Insecta > Lepidoptera > Nymphalidae > Heliconius > Heliconius charithonia. The sequence goes on from CM060819.1 coordinate 16,477,466, forward strand.
TGTAGTCACATATGAAGATTACATGGGTGATCCTGTGGTCACATATGTGGACCACATGTGTGAATATGTGGTCTTTCATGTGGACCACACGTGAGAATTTGTGGTCACATATGTGGACCACATGTGTGAATATGTAGTCACATATGTGGACCACATGTGTGATATGTAGTCACATATGAAGATTACATGGGTGATCATGTGGTCACATATGTGGACCACATGTGTGAATACGTGGTCGCGTATGTGGACCACATGTGGGAAAATGTGGTCACATATGTGGACCACATGTGAGAATTTGTGGTCACATATGTGGACCACATGTGTGAATATATGGTCCCATATGTGGACCACATGTGTGAATATGTGGTCTTTCATGTGGACCACATGTGAGAATTTTTGGACACATATGTGGACCACATGTGTGAATATGTGGTCGCGTATGTGGATTACATGTGGGAAAATGTGGTCACATATGTGGACCACATGTATGATATGTAGTCACATATGAAGATTACATGGGTGATCCTGTGGTCACATATGTGGACCACATGTGTGAATATGTGGTCTTTCATGTGGACCACACGTGAGAATTTGTGGTCACATATGTGGACCACATGTGTGAATATGTGGTCGCGTATGTGGACCACATGTGGGAAAATGTGGTCACATATGTGGACCACATGTGTGATATGTAGTCACATATGAAGATTACATGGGTGATCATGTGGTCACATATGTGGACCACATGTGTGAATACGTGGTCGCGTATGTGGACCACATGTGGGAAAATGTGGTCACATATGTGGACCACATGTGAGAATTTGTGGTCACATATGTGGACCACATGTGTAAATATATGGTCCCATATGTGGACCACATGTGTGAATATGTGGTCACGTGTGTGGACCACATGTGTGAATATGTGGTCACGTGTGTGGACCACATGTGTGTTTATGTGCTCACATATGTGGACCACATATGTGATCATGTGGTCACATATGTGGACCACATGTGGCATCGTGTGGTCATATATGTGTACCACATGTGTGAATAAGTATTCACTTGGGCATATCACATGTGTGATATGTAGTCACATATGTAGACCACATGTGTGAATATGTGGTCGCGTATGTGGACCACATGTGGGAAAATGTGGTCACATATGTGGACCACATGTGTGATATGTAGTCACATATGAAGATTACATGGGTGATCATGTGGTCACATATGTGGACCACATGTGTGAATATGTGGTAACGTGTGTGGACCACATGTGTGTATATGTGCTCACATATGTGAACCACATATGTGAACATGTGGTCATATATGTGAGTAAGTATTCACATGTGCAGATCGCATGTGTGATATGTTGTCACATATGTGGACCACATGTGTGATATGTAGTCACATATGAAGATTACATGGGTGATCCTGTGGTCACATATGTGGACCACATGTGTGAATATGTGGTCTTTCATGTGGACCACACGTGAGAATTTGTGGTCACATATGTGGACCACATGTGTGAATATGTAGTCACATATGTGGACCACATGTGTCAATATGTGCTCACGTATGTGGACCACATGTGTGAATATGTGGTCTTTCATGTGGACCACATGTGAGAATGTGTGGTCACATATGTGGACCACATGTGTGAATACGTGGTCGCGTATGTGGACCACATGTGGGAAAATGTGGTCACATATGTGGACCACATGTGTGAATATGTGGTCTTTCATGTGGACCACATGTGAGAATTTTTGGACACATATGTGGACCACATGTGTGAATATGTGGTCGCGTATGTGGACCACATGTGTGATATGTAGTCACATATGAAGATTACATGGGTGATCCTGTGGTCACATATGTGGACCACATGTGTGAATATGTGGTCTTTCATGTGGACCACACGTGAGAATTTGTGGTCACATATGTGGACCACATGTGTGAATATGTGGTCGCGTATGTGGACCACATGTGGGAAAATGTGGTCACATATGTGGACCACATGTGAGAATTTGTGGTCACATATGTGGACCACATGTGGGAAAATGTGGTCACATATGTGGACCACATGTGAGAATTTGTGGTCACATATGTGGACCACATGTGTGAATATATGGTCCCATATGTGGACCACATGTGTGAATATGTGGTCTTTCATGTGGACCACATGTGAGAATTTTTGGACACATATGTGGACCACATGTGTGAATATGTGGTCGCGTATGTGGATTACATGTGGGAAAATGTGGTCACATATGTGGACCACATGTGTGATATGTAGTCACATATGAAGATTACATGGGTGATCCTGTGGTCACATATGTGGACCACATGTGTGAATATGTGGTCTTTCATGTGGACCACACGTGAGAATTTGTGGTCACATATGTGGACCACATGTGTGAATATGTGGTCGCGTATGTGGACCACATGTGGGAAAATGTGGTCACATATGTGGACCACATGTGTGATATGTAGTCACATATGAAGATTACATGGGTGATCATGTGGTCACATATGTGGACCACATGTGTGAATACGTGGTCGCGTATGTGGACCACATGTGGGAAAATGTGGTCACATATGTGGACCACATGTGAGAATTTGTGGTCACATATGTGGACCACATGTGTAAATATATGGTCCCATATGTGGACCACATGTGTGAATATGTGGTCACGTGTGTGGACCACATGTGTGAATATGTGGTCACGTGTGTGGACCACATGTGTGTTTATGTGCTCACATATGTGGACCACATATGTGATCATGTGGTCACATATGTGGACCACATGTGGCATCGTGTGGTCATATATGTGTACCACATGTGTGAATAAGTATTCACATGGGCATATCACATGTGTGATATGTAGTCACATATGTAGACCACATGTGTGAATATGTGGTCGCGTATGTGGACCACATGTGGGAAAATGTGGTCACATATGTGGACCACATGTGTGATATGTAGTCACATATGAAGATTACATGGGTGATCATGTGGTCACATATGTGGACCACATGTGTGAATATGTGGTCACGTGTGTGGACCACATGTGTGTATATGTGCTCACATATGTGAACCACATATGTGAACATGTGGTCATATATGTGAGTAAGTATTCACATGTGCAGATCGCATGTGTGATATGTTGTCACATATGTAGACCACATGTGTGATATGTAGTCACATATGAAGATTACATGTGTGATCATGTGGTCACATATGTGGACCACATGTGTGAATATGTGGTCACGTGTGTGGACCACATGTGTGAATATGTGGTCACGTGTGTGGACCACATGTGTGTTTATGTGCTCACATATGTGGACCACATATGTGATCATGTGGTCACATATGTGGACCACATGTGGCATCGTGTGGTCATATATGTGTACCACATGTGTGAATAAGTATTCACATGGGCATATCACATGTGTGATATGTAGTCACATATGTAGACCACATGTGTGATCATGTGGTCACATATGTGGACCACATGTGTGAATATGTGGTCACGTGTGTGGACCACATGTGTGAATATGTGGTCACGTGTGTGGACCACATGTGTGTTTATGTGCTCACATATGTGGACCACATATGTGATCATGTGGTCACATGTGTGGACCACATGTGGCATCGTGTGGTCATATATGTGTACCATATGTGTGAATAAGTATTCACATGGGCATATCACATGTGTGATATGTAGTCACATATGTAGACCACATGTGTGATATGTAGTCACATATGAAGATTACATGTGTGATCATGTGGTCACATATGTGGACCACATGTGTGAACATGTTATCACATATGTGAACCTTTTATAAAATATATTTAATTCATTAAATGTAATATGTATATAAATAAATAAACGTAAAGAAACGTTACGTAACATCATAATAACAATTAAAACGTAAACTGCAGGCTAATTGATCATCCGGTAGACATTTTAATTAAATTATCAGCTGAAGCAGAATGTCTTTGTATCATCAGAGTTGTAAACCATTTGTTCGATAATTAACTTTAACAGTTATGAACATATACTATTGTTCAAAGACGTCACTATTACATTTCAATCCTATGAAAATTTATAATGGAGAGAAGAAAGAATTTCAAATAAGATAGTGGTGCACTTACTCAATTTTGCACTTTCCAATTTCTTTAGATAGTATAGCGGAACACAAGGCTTCGCTTCGTTTGTTTATACGGGCAGAAAAATAAATATATTCTTCCACTTAGTGGGAATTTAACCTAATTAAAATACAACTAGTGCTACAACCAGAAATCTCAGTTCTCTCAATTGTACCGTCATAGCGTCAAGTTTTAGTCGACATATTAACTTTAAACATATTAATTTTTTATCGACATATTAACCGACCTAATTTTTATTTTTTTTATATCTTTCATGTACAGAATTGACTTTTCTATCCTTTTATTATATATGGAGATTTTGTTTGAAAAAATAACTTTTTTATTTTCGGGTTTTTAATTTAATATGTAATAGGCTTTTATAGAGTAGTTAAACTGTGGTTTCATTTAAAGTGGTCCTAACAAAAAAACTCTGTATAATTGAGCATATTTAATATTTATAGTGATTTTTTGGTGAAAAGATACCAATAGTTATTACAACCACTTGCGAAGAAGCATAGTTTAGGCAATTTTTTATTCTTATACCTTTTGAAAAACTACCAACGTTCTTAAGTTAATATATTATTTTTTCAAATTAAAAAAATTGTCTATGTCATCCTAATGGCGGAAAAATATTCAAAATGTATTGTAATACCACATTAGTATCGACAATGTAGTGTTGATAGTAATTAAAAATAGATATACTACAGGAGGATATCTTCATATGCACTGTTTTAACCTGTTTTATGTATAATATAGAATAATAGAGGAATCACACATTCTTTTTATTCAGTTTAGTAAATACATTTTTTAGAGGTTACTCTGTACTAAAATGGCATGCAACTCTGTTCCCGCATTTACGTTCCTGATATATCGATATAAATAATAGAAATACAAAATATAGGAAGGAAGCACAAATGCAATTATATTGCATTTTTTCTTTTTTTTCATACTTGAAACGTATTAATAAATTACATATTATGTATTACATACAATTAATTTCTTTTGAATATAACACTAAGTTTAATCAGCTTCACGCTATTTTAACAGATAACATAAGATGACATTAAAACGTATTGACATCACCACGTGATCCATCTAAACACAATATAAATTTTTATAAACAATGAACTCACAAACAGAATTTACTTTCCAAATACTTTTTATTCTACATATCGCCATATGAGCTAATCCCAAAAAATATACTTACTTTATTATTTTTGTTAATATTGGTGATATTAACAAAAATAATAAAGTAACGTTGACGTTTAAAATGTTGTTGTTTAAAATGATTATACTTCTTTTTTTAGCTTCACGTTGTATCCCGCACACAGCAGGGTAGGCATAGGACACCTAGTGTTAAGACACTCTGTTCCCTACTTTCCTCGGAATTCTGTAGGCATTGCGTGCTGAGTAGTGAAACTCAACGCCGCACTTTACCTCGACACCAGAGCGATGAAATGGAAATATAAATTTAAATAAATATTTCGTTTCCTTGCGTGGTCATCGAACCCACAACAGTTACACTTTGTGCTCCTGTGCAACGAACGGCCTCAATTTACTTTCTTCTTTTAAAATGTGGTTAAATGAAATAGTCGTAATTTAATTATGTCGGATTACTATTAACCGACTTCTTAAAAGAGGTCATCAATTGGACTGTATTTTTATCCTTGTTACCTTAGAATTTTTGATTGTATGAACCGATTTTAATTATTCTTTTTTTATTTGAAAGGTAATGCGTCCCGTGTAGTCTTATTTTAATTTAGTTTATATTCAACAATGGTATCTATGAGAAAATCATATAAATCTCAAATTTGCATTAAGTATATGCGCGACAAATGAACGTATAAGTCAATATCAATTCAACCGATTTTAATGATTCTTTTTTTATTAGAAAGGGTACATATAAAGGGTAGTTTGGTGAAAGTTTAGTTAAGTTCAGAGTGTGAAATCCAGTTGAAATTGAAGAAGTCGATTTTTTTTATTAAAAAATATAATTATGTAATTTTTTCTACAAAAAATTCTTTATACTCCATGATAAAAACTATCCTATAAGTGACATTAGGCTTTGAACTATTACCATGCCAAAATTAATTTAATTTCATACAGTAGTTATCGGTATTTTAGGTAATTTATATTTTTCAGTTTTTATTTTTTTTAAAGAAAACTATCATGAAATTCGGAATGAAACCCAAAAAAATTGTACCTTGAGGCCCTAGGCTAACACCATGCAAAAATTCATCAATTTCTGTCAGGTAGTTTTTGCGTGATTGACGCACAAACAAACCGACAGACAGACAGACAGACAGACAAGAATTCTGCTGAGTGGTTTTTTAGGTTCTATAATCGACATATTAACCGACCTAATTTTTATTTTTTTTATATCTTTCATGTACAGAATTGACTTTTCTATCCTTTTATTATATATGGAGATTATTTACACAAAACTGTATGATCGATATAATACTTTCATACATACGTAAATTGTAGAAACAGTTGCGTTTCAGGACTTATCTGGGGTTAATTTTTTTTAGGTTTACGCCGAAAAAGCCGAAAATATTAACTCTTATTATTAATTTTCAGTACACTTTCTCTGCTTGTCTTACATAAATGTCAAGTTATTTTTGTTTTTTAAATACAAATACTATAAAATTACATTTTATCTATAGGTAATTTCGTAGCGTCTACAGCTTATGAATGTTTTTTATACCAACAGAACGAGTGATGGCCATAAAATATTCAAACCAATCATCGGGAAAGCTTCTGGTTGACTCGACTTAATAAGACATTTCTAGATCTCGTAAAAACGACATCATTACTATGACGAGACAACGTCGAAACATTTTTTTTAAGTAATATGTATATTGGAAAACTTATATATTACTATAGTATTGTATGCCTATCTCGGTTTACCAAGTATTTTTAAATAATTTTCAACTAAGATTTCTATATTATATTTTCACAACTGTACCTTAATTTGTAACAGCTTCTGATTAAATTGATATTAAGTAAGATTTTTGTAAAAAAAACTATCTAAATAATGATGAAGGTCTCTAAATGTAGAATAGGTATAGGTATTCCAAATATGGAATTAAAGCATTAAAAAAAATAAGACGATTTGAAAATTTTGGTATAACCAAAAACAAACAAAAAATATTCATTTGCGAAAACCACAAACGTGTCCAGAATTTTGATTCTTGTTCTTTATCAATTTATTCTCATTTTCTTCTTTTTTCTGGCTTTTTATCTATTACCTCATTCCTATAAAGTGAAGATGTGATGACTACTGTTTAAGTTAAAGCTCGAAAGTTGAGGGTACAGGTTTAATATTTGTGTCTGGTCCGAGTGTGGATATGAAAACTTATTTTAATTTACAATTAACAAAATCATCAAGTCATATAATGCATAAATAAAAAAAAAAAATTAAATTAGCTTCACGCTGTATCCCGCACACAGCAGGGTAGGCAGAGGGAACCCAGTGTTAAGACACTCCGTTCCCCACTTTCTGCCGAATTTTCGAGGCATTGCGTGTTGAGTGGCAGAACTCAACGCCGCGCTTTGCCTCAACACCAGAGCAAAGAAATGGAAATATAAATTTAAGTAAATATTTCATCTCCTCGAGTGGGGATCGAACCCACAACCAGTCGGTTTTACAGTCACACTTTGTGCCACTGCGCCACGACTGGCCTCAAATATATGATGGCTATAATGCATAAAAGAATCAATTATCGAATAGTCCCTAATTGTATACCTACTATAATCCATCTATTGATCTTCCAAAGAGTTCAAATTCATATTAATATTTTGATACAATTAAATTATGACGAAATAAAAAAAATATATTTTTTATCTCGTCATAATATTTATTATCTTCCTCCCATTTTTTTGTTTAAATACTACCATTAGTAATATTATGTTTCGACAGTTTCGCTGAGATTAATAAATAGAAAAATCGGAACTCGACAGTAAGGAGGCTATCACACCGTAATACGTATCGTATATAAAGCAAATAATATTTTATGAGTTAAATATATATGGAATACGATTATGATATTTGTATGGGTTCATATAAGTTAATATAGGTTGTATTGTTATAATTTTTATTATATAAATTTTTTGTACAAAAATATTTTCATTTCTCCAGTCTGGTGTCGAGGTAAAGCGCGGCTTTGAGTTTCGCCACTCAACACGCCACAACGCCTGCGGAATTCGGCAGAAACTGGGGAAACGGGGTGTCTTAACACTAAGTTGTCTCTGCCTACCCTGCTGTATGCGCGATATAGCGTGAAGCTGATGTTTTTTTATTTAACCTAGCTTTATCCCCAGCTGGGTAGCCCTCACTCGAGGAAATGACATATTTATTTAAATTTATATTTCCATTTCTTCGCTCTAGTGTCGAGGCAAAGCGCGGCGTACGGTTTCGTCACTCAACACTGACTCCAGAACTTGGCGAAAAATGGAGAACGAAGTGTGTTAACATTAGTTGCCACAAACCCTCTGCCTACCCTGCTCTGTGCGGGATACAGCATGAGGCTGATATTTTTTTTGTAGTATCACTTTACGCTGGACTACCTACCTGTAAAAGTAAATTTCTTAGACTGAACCGTCATATTTCACTTAGGGTCTCAAGAGCTTTAAGTACAGCGGTATATAGGTCATTACGCTACAGTGTAAACTGCGGCTTAATATGGAACTGCATAATTATACTAATGGAACGGAGATATGACATATTTATTTTGTCGAATACATATATACGTTTGAATTTATGTACACGTAACAATTTAAAACTAAATATGAATATTATCTCATACTAGACATAGAGACTTCGAGACAACGCGCGGCGTTGAGTTCCGCCACTTAACACGCAGTTCCTTTTGAAGTTGGGATCGAATCCCCAACCGACGCATTATAATCACAACCTTGTGCCCCTGCGCCACGACGACCTCGAACAGATAACATATTTCATTTTTATTAACGAGTACACATGTAGACTATAATTTGGATTGTAAACTTTTATATCATTGTATAATGAACGGTGCTTAAAGTGATTTAAAAGCTTATATACAATATCATACATCAAATATTAAATGCTTTTCGAAATTAACTGTAATTATTATGAACGGAAAATTAAAGAGATTTTTTTAATAAATTAAATTTTTGAGGTCATCATGGCACATTGTGATCGACTCAACATACACAGTTCGAATTCGCAAAGAGAAACGAGTGTCATAACGCACAAATCGTGAAGCCATGAAGAGCATTTTAGCTTGAGGTACATAGAAAGGTGAGATGAGGGAACCTGGAAAGTAAGTATCTACTTAAGAGATTAGTACTACACATTCACAAGTATTATAATAGAGACGAAGAGTATCTATTAACACCTCTGTACTTTGCTATATGCGGGAAACAGCATGAAACTAAAATAGATAAAATAGATTTGAACTGGTTACGACGAACAAATAAATTCTCTACGCTACTTCACAAGCGTTTTTTAACCAATCTAAGTTTATTTGTTATTCCGGTGTATGTTAGATAATTCACTGTAGCGTGTTTTCTGGGTATACATTAATCATTGACCCGGGGGACGGAAGTGAAATATGTTCGCTTTTCGATGTCTTATTGAGATATATTTTTAGTTGAATACTTACAGGTAAGGGAAAAGGTAAAAAAATACACATAAAGGCACTTAAAAGTCGAAACTTATAAAACATTTGTAATGGAATATATAAAACTTAATTATCTGTAGGCACTTTGGATGAAACTTAATTTGGATAAAAAAAATAATCGTAGTTATTTATTTAACTTCTCTCTGCCTAACTACCTATATACATATATGTAGAGTAAAATGTGGGGCTAGATAGATATAGAACCATTTAGACTCTAGAGAGAAATATAAATTTTACATAGTTATATAATAAATTGAGGCCAATCGTAGCACAGCGGCACTCGAGGAGATGAAATATTTACTTAAATTTATATTTTGTGTCGAGGCAAAAGCGCGGCGTTGAGTTCTGCCACTCAACACGCAATGCCTCCAAAATTCGGCAGAAAGTTGGGAACGGAGTGTCCTAACACTAGGTTCCCTCTGCCTACCCTGCTGTGCGCGGGATATAGCGTGAAGCAAATTTTTTTATATAATAAACATAGGTATAACTGTCATATTTGACATTTACATATTCAGTAACCCAAATGTTACAACGGAAAGGAAACGAACTAAAGCTGAAAATGTCAATATTTATAGGTATTTAGTATACAATGTTGTAGTTTGAAGTTATTTGTATCATTAAATTTAACGACGTGCCTGCAGATGTGCTCGCACCGCACTGGCAGGCGGCCATCGCTTCGGTTAAAAAATGAACTCAAATATTATTATTGCAGTCACTTCTACTGTGTTGATGTCAATATTTCTATAAAAAATCTCTATTTTGCTTGTCTAAATATTATTTTAGGTAATGCAAAAATAATATTCTATTTTTAGTTTTTCGCTGTACCCTGTTGAGACAGATGAAATCTAGTGTTAGGACACTCTATTCCCCAATTTTCGCCCAATTATGGAAACATTGCCCCGCGCCGTGTTTTCTCTTTTTCTGAAAAATAATTCCCTCGAGTAAGAGTCGAAGCCTAAACCGTAACGTTTATATTTAGATGACATGCTGCTGGACCGCGACAATCTCATACTCCTCATTACATATTTTATATTGAATTAACGACTATCTTTAGTATTACATACAAACTTCTAAACTAATTAGAATAATAAAAATATCATACTGCTTCTGTTACATTTGTTAAAGATATTTATTGTAGCATATACCCCCATACAAACATATCCTTCATTCATTCAATCATTCACTGGAACAAACAGTCAACACAATCACAATCATGTTATTAATGAGATAGCCACGAGCGAGAGCAGACGTGTTGGTCATTTATCTTTTGTGCTCGTAAGTCTGTGGAATAAATGTTTACTGTAAATACCTGATTCATATTATCAATATACTTATATATACTCTCAATATAGTTACTTTTTGTAGGATTTTACTTTTAAAAAATCTAATTAAATTAAATCAGCATCACGCTGCATCCCGCATACAGCAGGGTAGACAGAGAGAACTTAGTGTTAAAACACTCTGTTCCTCACTTTCCCCCAAATTTATCGTGGCATTGCATGAGCGGCGGATCTCGTTTTTGCCTTTATGCCAGTACGAAGAAATTCCAAGTGAATATCAAAAAAGTATTTATTCATTAAATGCCAGAGTAAATGTTAAGAAAAAAATATGTATTATCTAGAATAGGGATCTAACCCACAACCGTTACCTTACAGTTAGATTCGTGTGCTGTGCTATGACGGCGTCTAATTTTAAATGGCCTACATTTATATGCTTTCAGTACTAATACAAACCATAACAAAAGCTATAGAAAGCTATATGATTTATGAATTTTGTGGTAAACATTTAAGGTACGTCATAAACATAATTTAAGTAATAAAGAAACGTTTATTTGATACAATAGAGAACAGTACAGAGTACAGTACTAGTAAACGGTTCATAAAAAGATTTGAATCTCCCTATAAAAGTTATGACGTCATTAAATTGTTTATGCTAATGCCTTCTAATTATATAAATTGTATTGTATTTCTTAAGACATTGTGGTATATTTTTTGTGGGTTTTTAATTATCTTCTTTTGCTGAATAAAATAAAATTACTAAGAAAAAGAACGGCGTTGAATTCCGCCGTTGAACGAGCAATGTCTCTGAATATTCTATTTGAGATAGACGTCTCAATATTATGTATATATTATAAAAAGTAAGAGTTGCTGACGGTATAGTTTAAATGTATATTATTGAGCTATAGAACAGAATATAATGTAACAGAAAACTAATATCAAGCTAAAAAAGATTGTTCATATTTTTTAATTTGCTTTTAATATAAATTTAAATCCTTTTCTACTAAAATCATAAATGTTAAAGATCATGAGGTTGTTTGTTCCACTTTTACGCAAAAACTACGAAACAGATTTAGATTAAAAAATATAGTAATATAGCTTACACATCAGAATTATATATGTTTATATGGTTACAACTTATGTAAAGATTTTGTATAATTTATCGTTTAAACAAAAATAACTTTAAGCGGGCGAAGCCGCGTTCGTATCCTTAGTGACTCATAAAATCAAGAGTCGAAAAGGAACGCAGTAAAGTGCATCTACTTTCAATAAAACATGCCTGCAATTAAATCTCTGAGTAATTTTACTTTTACTGCATACTATTATTACAGATTGGTGTATTTTGTTAGTATTAAATCCTCTAATTAATTACAAATAATTTATAAAGCTAATTTATAAATCCACAGGGGTAAAAGCGTGAGATTGTAATGGCGACGGTTGTGGGTTCCATTGTCACGTGGATTTATAATATGTATATATTTCAGAAATAAAAAATATCTCTCTAGTATTAAGGCAAAGCACTGCGTTGAGTTACTCCACTCAATACAAATTCCTCGAAAATTCAGCGGAAAAGGGGAACAGAGTTTTATATCAAAATGTTTTCCCTGCTATTCTGCTATATGCGTGAACCAAAAAAACTAAAAAAAAATGTCTACAGCCCACTGAGAGACATCTGTGTCACAACAGGGACGATTTTCAATTAAAAAATAACACTAACGAAACTATATTAATTGAATATAACTTTTTCCCCGCCTTGTAGCTTAATTGATTTTAACTTTTGTAGCGGATTGAATACTAATGCCTGGACGTGAAGAGTATTTAATTAAATTTCCATTTGGGTTTCTGTATCATTAAAGCTGTTATTAAAACGATAATTCTGAATAATTTGGGATTAAACCAAAACTAATTTTAAATCTATAAAGCCGTTTTCTTTTATATTATAATTGAATATCTCGAGAATTGATTGTAGATACTTTTTTAATAATCGATTTTATCGCAGTTCTACCAATGTGTTTTTTTAGTAGGAACGAATATGTTGAATCTTATTTATTAAATATGGAGGTTTCAAAATAATGAAATAAATGTCGCCTCTCGCCAGACGATCCTCTAAATAATGCTGTGTAAAAATCTTCTTGTAAAAAGCATAATAATCGAAAAAAAGCACAGATATATGAGTAGCACTTTATCTTCAATGGCTTACAATTGAACCTTATCCGAGAAGTACACGTCGAAAGTCCTGCTATGGTTGTCTTTTATAGAAAATTGTAATATATTAGTTACATTTTAAAAGCACTTGTAAAAAAACGTTCTGGAACTTCTGTTTACTTGTAAATACTATGACAATATGTCACTTATTTTATGCTATATGTATCTGACACACGTTATTTTGAATAAGTTAAATTTAGATACGGAAGCACTATTTGTAAACTCTGATTACTTTTCCCGAAATATTTTTAAAAGCGCTAACCTGTCGTTATTGCGTCAAACTGTAAGGAAAACTAATAAAAAGCATTATTACACACTTAGGACATAGGAATATTTTTTGAGCGCTCCTTGTAAAGCTCAAGAAGAGCGGGTTCTAATCTCGATACGCTAAAATTTTATACATTTTTAAAAAAAGTTGAAAATTGTTTCATTCCAAAATTATAATAAATGAAATACCGCAAAAAGAAAAACACTGAAAAATATATACTATATAATTCAACAACAACTAACGATGCGTAAACTAACTTGCAGAAATTCAGCCCGTTTTAATTATTCACTGCTCAGTATTGTTTTTGTTTGTTCCACGAACACGAAGTTATTGCTTTGAATCGCGCGCCTTTTGTGTAGCTCCGGCGTAACGTTTATGTATGCCTTTCATTAAATAAGCTTTTGACCGACTTGCTAAAGAAAGGCTATTTTCTTTTATATCCAAGGTATAATATTTTTGTTTTCTTTGGAATAGGTTTTGGACTTTGTGAATATAAATCTCGTATAAGATATTTTTTGTATTCATTTGAAAATGTCACAATAGTCTTGTTAGGGTTAAAAGTGAATTAAAATATATAAAAAAATATTACATTAACATACGTAAAAATATTATATCGACACAAATAAACGCTCCATTACTCTATAGCCTTGTTACAGTAATCCCGTGAAAAATGTTTGAAAAATAGCAAATCGTTAGCAGCTGAAAAATTGTGCACAATTTATCTTACAAGAGGTTTTGTGAGAATAAAAAGAAAACTTTTATCATTTTGCAATACCGCTTAACGTTAACGTTTCGTAGGCCGTAGATAGTAAGTTCACTTTCGTGCAAAGTATGACACTGAATGTCTGACAGTCGATACACAGACAAAATTACTGGATTAAGAAAGTAGGAATTTGACAGGTAGATAAGTTGGGGAATGTAAGAATCTGTGTATACTTGGAAAAATAATAATATTTTTTAAATGACATTTAAACGGTATTACGACCCGTCGTTTTCAGATAGCCTCTGTTAACTTAATTTAGGGATGAAAAGAAGAGCAGAGTGGGGTGAATTATTTTCATTTCGTCCCACATTAAAACAAAAGCGAGGCGATGAATTCCGTCACTCAACACGCACTGGCTAGAAAATTAGTTTTAAATGGGGAACCAAGTGTCTTAACACAAGGTTACTCTGCTATTCAATAAAAAATCTAAAGCTTCTTTTTCTTGCATTGTTTTTTAACGGTAACGTTACACGGAAGTACTTAAAGCCGATTAAAAGATCAAAATTTCGAATATAAAATCTATTTTCGGAGTTCCACTTTTTACACTCATTTCGAAACTAAGCCCGTTGTTTAATCTGTTGAATGTTGACATCACTTTAGTAGCTACGTGATTAATTCTAAAAGCTCTTGGAATTTTAAACGCTGCAATAATAAGTTTTATGAGGGATTCATGGTTTTATATGTGATTTTATTTTCGAAAGTCCGTATGTGTAAACACTCTTTCATTGCCTTCGTATAAAAGTTTTTACGAGAGTTTAAATAGTTCTCGGTATGTTGAGTTACCTTACATATGAGGATCGCTAGTAACAAAGTCGATAAATTGCGATTGTTGCATATATAGATTATTATAAAGATGCCTGATGATGATGATGATGATGATGATAATTACGCCTCTACACCACACCTGGCGTCTATGTAAAAATGACAATTATAGGACATAGTCCATTACTTTTCACATTCTATATAATGTATCTTAAACCACGGTTCACATAAAGGTGATATAAGAGCTGTCATACAGATGTGGGGAATGGTTGGATCTCGACCAAAGTTTAACGATATAACTTATATGGCCATCAAGGCTTGTGCTATCCACGACATTTGTTTACAAAAACTTGGCGTGTCACTGAAAGTTGTAAAGAAAAATTAGATGTGTTATTGTTAATAGAAAAAGTTACCGTAAGTTTAGTTTAGATGCCTCTTCGCTCACGAATTATAAACTGGTTGTGTATACAGGGTGTAACGCGATTGACGCAACAACGGTGGTCTATGGGTAGGGGACATTAGTACTTATATATATACATATGGTTCAGCAGATACTAGTGAATTTGTGTGTTTTTTTTGGAAAAACCTAGTTTCTTGAAGAAAATTGATTTTAATATAACCCAATAATAGGCCTTTCATATCATATAATAATTAAAAACTATCCATTTATAAATTGTGGAAATAAGATCGAAAAATACAAGATATTTAATTATCCATTTTTTTATTTTCCTGTTTCCAATACATTCACACATACGAACGCATGGCGCAGTGTCATAGCGTCAGACTATAAACGCGTAGGTTGTGAGTTTTATTTCCACTTGTAGGAATGATGCTGATGAAATGACTTTTTCCATTAAATGTGTGCTACATCGTGAATGCAGCATCTTAACACTAGGTGTTATCAATTTACCATTATTTTTGTGGGGTACAGAATGTAGCTGATAAAAATCTCACGCATCTCTTACATTATACAGGATATGCAGAGAGAGAGAGAATGCTACGACTAAAGTTTGTTTTTTATGGACTACATAAATTATTTATTTGTTTTCAACGCAAAGTGGGAAACGAAAGTGTCTTAATGGTAACGTAGAGTCTTAATACTTGGTTTTCTCTGTCTGTTCTGCTATGTGCGGGATACAGCGTGAAATTACAAGATTTATGATAACGAATCTGATATTCACTGCTTCAGTTCGTGTTACAGGTTTAATGCTCTTACAGATACTTTACGGAGTTCGCTTTTGTTATTAGAAAGTTATATCAAAGTTCATTGATCATTCTATTCGCCCGTATTCGAAATCTATTAACTAGTTTATGATATTTCAACAATACATACTTTTATGTCCGTATTGCAGGGTAGATAGAAGCTAGTGTCAATATATTGTGTGTTGAAAGACGGAACTCAACGCCGTGCTTTTGCTATTAAGTTCCAGCGGAGCGGGGCAGCGTATATAATTTAAATAATAATCGTCTTGCCGTGAGTGACATGAAATAAAAGAAATTTATCCTCAAAAATATTTCTTTAAGAGATACGAGTCAGATACAATTGCGACCAAGAACGAGTTCTGTGTATACAAATAACTTTATATTACATTTTAAATTCACACTTCATGCCCAAGAGGCTTTGACAAGAAGAGCTAGATATGAGACAAAAATTTTATCAAATTTTATATCGCATATTTTAATAATATAAATGTTTATTTTGAGTATAAGATTTTTAATAATACTAAATTTGTCCGACTGACATGGCAAGAAAATCCTTCAGTATACTAATTTTTTTTCTTACAACGTTTTTCCTGAAACAACTCTGTTTCAACCTAACTAGCTGGGCGCCAATATGATGACAAAGACTTACAGTATTATATAGACAAGACATTATTATATATAGAAAAATAAAATTTAAAAATTAAATCAGCTTCACGCTGCATCCTGCACACTGAAGGGAAGCCTAGTGTTAAGACACTCCATTCTCCATTTATCGGAGATTCGGACGGAATTATAGAGGGATCGTGTTCAGTGGCGGAACTCAACGCTGCACTATGCCTAGATACCAGAGCGAAGAAATTAAAATATCAATCTTAATAATTATTTCATATCCACGAGTGGGGATCGAACCCACAATCATTCGGTTTTACAGTCACATTTTGTGCCACTGCGAAACGACTGACCTCTCAGGTTACACAACATAAAAATAAAACATTCTATTTGAATTATTAAATTATTAAAAACAAAAGCCGAAATAATAATTTCGTCTACGTCTTAAATACCGCCATTAATTTCCCTCTCATTGTGTTTCCACGAAAAGAAACTCGGGTTTTATTAGATTTACCATTTTTAATTTCATATTTATTTTGTAAAGAAACTGTAAGACGGAATGAAGTTGAACGTCAAATAATGTAATAAAGTGTTTGAAATGAAATGAATTTTTTTTGAAACATTAATAAATTAAAAAATACAATATAGTAATATTTTCCGAGATATTATTTTTCATTTATTATGTTTATATTTAGTTTACAATATTTTTATAAACACTGTCCGTATTTAAATTTTCGCTTTTACACACGATTATAAATTGAAATATGCTTAAAAAATCATATTATTTTTTATACATACGACCTCCACCACTAAACAATGAATATCATGATAATTTGGTGCAATGTGAGAAAATCTATATAAATCCTATAAAATTTGAACTAACTTAGAATTTATCGTTGACAAGCTTTACAAATACCCATAAATTCTATCACTTGAGCACCGATAGCCTAAATACGTTGTCTATATGTAATATGCTTCCAATTTGGACTAATGCCAAACGGGAAAGACCATTGGCGCTGCGGTTCGTCGATGATTTAGGAACAGATATAATGAAGAGACTTTTTTAAACTTAAAGTTAAAGTATAAAACTGTCAAAGAGTACATAAGAAGGTTATACGTTTAGTTTCGAGCCGGAATACTGTTTATATGGAAAATATTTCTGTTTCATATGAAAATAGAAAGTTTCTCGTCGCGTATTTTGTCTTGTTAACATAGCGAGGATATAAACATATCTCATTCCCCAAAGTGGAAATCGAACCTGCAACCGTCTCGTTACAGTCACACTCTATGCGAATGCACTCCTTTTTTGTATTTCAATAATATTCCTCAAATGATTTCTCTCAATATGATATACAAAAGGATCTGTTATAGTATTGTGTAACAGCAGCTGCTACTTTCAATAATAAAGAAGTTTCAAAATACATTTGATATTTCATATTCTTTTGAGAGCAAAGGTGAAGTCAAATCAAGTGTTGTTCAGAGAAAATGTAGATTGCTAAACGTATGTTGTGTAAATGTATCTTTACCTCTTCCGTTGCTGATTGATTGACAGACAATTAGTAACGTATAAAACGACTGGACATAATAGTGGAAATTTAGCATCTTCATAGATATATTGGCTAAAATATATATTTAATAATAATTATTTGTACAAATATATTGTCATTTTTTCGCTCCGGTAACGAGGCACATCCCGGCGTTAAGTTCCGCCACTCTACAAGCAATACTTACAGAATTAGACCAAAAATGAGGGACGGAAAGTCTTCAAGGAAATGGAGTGTCTTAACACTAGATTTGTAAGTTTCTTTCGCCCACAATATGTGCGGGGGCGTGAAAAAAAAAGAAAATCTTCCTCAAGTACCTATTATAAAATGTTAAAATTGAGATTGAGAGGTTTGGTTATTTTTTGTTTCTTGATAGGAGAATTTTAAAAATATCGTAAGCACTTATCATTTCTTCAAAGCTACCATATAAATGTAACTGAGTATTTAATATGCCAGTAATTTGGCTGAACGCCAGATCGACTCGTATGAACTGCGGCTCTCTATATAAATGTAAGTACAGAATCGCAAATCGCATAGTGTTGTACTAAGTACATATTTATTTGTACAAATAAAAGTTTTTGTACAAACAAAAGCTTAAAGAAGCTCAGATATTTGTAGTGTGAAGTATTTTTTATAGTACTGTTAGTAAGACATGTTGATTGTATAAGCTAAACAGCGAGTTGTTTATGTTATTTATGTGCATTTTAGAGTACACAGATAAATCTAGCGTCTCGAGGCTCTTTTCTTTAATTCCCTAATTTGAGACATTTTTGACCCGCGTCACAGGAGACTCGACGCCGCGTTATGTTTTGCCAGAGCGGAGAAATAAAATCACTTTATTCTCCCGACTGGAATTCAAACCTACAACCAAAGTGTTTAAAGCCAGACGCTATTACCACCGAGACGACATTTTTTACAAAGTAGCCCATTCAAAAAATACTTTAGTTAAAAAAAATGTAAACAAAAAAATATTCTCGGTTAAGCACACAATCATATTTCTAAAATCAACCTATGAAACGATGATGGATGATGGACGAGCTATCGAAATCAGTATAAACTGAGTTAGAACTGCGCGTCATTCGTGCATCATGTCATTTGAATAATATTAGCGGGTTAACAAGTTGTTGCTTGTTTTTTTTATTTTTTTTCATATTTTTTTTTACTTTCTTTATATAGTTTAATAATTGCTAGTATAGGAGATGTATGAGTTGTTAAGAGTTTACTTGGTTTAAGTGTTTTTTAATTGTAAGCTATTTTAAATTGTAATTGTCGGTTCGTAGTTTAGCATTAGAATGTTAGTTTAGGTTAATAATGTAATGAGCGCTTCTTGCCTACTAACTCACGATAGATTATATATATATATTTACAATTAGGCGGCATCAAAACGGCAATAGATTATATATATATATTTACAATTTTAAAAGAAATAAAATAAAAAAAAAAAATATAATGTTTAAAAACTGTCATCTCTACGACGATTATAATATAACAGTAAATAAATAAATATATCAACAACAATATATTCAGTAATAATATAGCCCTTTTCATTGATATAATATGTTTAAAGGGAATAGTCCTTTGAATTCGCTCTACATTTCTATGTATGTAACAAGCAACAAAGAAATTTCAAATAATAGAGTTCAGTATAATAGTAACGATGCCGATGGATGTAATGAGGACAGTAGTACCTATTATGTTGAAATGAATGTGATATTGTCAGCTTGTGACATCAGTATCTGTCATTGCCAATTATGATATCTATATTTTATAGTTTTTTAATCGATCTATATTTTTAATCTATCTAATTTATCTATATTTTTATATAATATTTTTTATTTATTTATAGTTTATTTTTCTGTTTGGATGAGTAGGTAGATTTCAAAGACATTATATACTAGAATTTTAAAGCCCTTACGTTGTGTTTTTAAATGGTGAAATATTTTTTTTTCCTCATTTTTCATCTGTTTCCGCCTAATTTTTGAGACATTGTATGTTGGGTGGTGGGTCAACAGCGTTTTATAAATCAGAGCGAGAAAATATAAATGATTTAGATATAATTCTCTCAAGTTGTAATCCAGAGCCGTTGTGTTTACAATCAGCTGCCTATTGCGCCAGGCGGCCTCTTATTTATAGTTAAATGCTCGTTAGTGTAGTTAGACAGTTAGCGCCAATATGGTTTTAATATGTTATTTGCTTTACGGTATGTCCTGTACATCTAAGGTTCCCATAGGGGACCTGGGAACCTAATGTTAAGACACTCAGTTTCTATTAAGACCCTTCCTTTCACCACTTTTCGCCCATTTTAAATAGAGGCATTGCTTGTTGAGTAGCGGAACTGCGCTGCGCCTTGCCTTGTTACCGCCTAGAGCGCAAAAAATAAACTATTAAATATTTCATTTTGTCGAAATTAAAAATTTTACCCACAACTTGCCGTGCTTACAGTCACATGGTTGGAACCTGCGCCACGGCTGGTATTGAATTTAAAATTTAATTTAACCAAAACATATATATGAATAAAAAAAAATACAAAATGCCTAAACCATGTTAATTATATGAAATGTCGTGACACCATACTATAAACGTTTCACATTCCTTTGAATAGAACAGTCTCAACAAACAAAAGCTAACGACAGTCGTCTACGCAAACTACTATTTTTGTACCATTTTAACTTTCCTCTGTTATTTGCTTTTGTTTTAATTTCGTTTTACAAAATTCCTTTGATCAATCAATCAAACATTCACGTGGACTTGACTTCATTGTTCTCTGCATTGATTTTACCTTTTGCTATTTAAGAGTTAGTAGTTCTGTTTTGTACAAGGTTCAATTCGCAAGTGACAAATATTCATATTATAAAGCTGAAGTGTATGTATGGTTGAACAAGAACAATCTTAGGAACTACTGGTTAAAATATTTGTCTTGGATATTCTTTTTTTTCTTGTAAACGTCATGTTGTAATAAATATGTAAAATTGTAACTCGCTCATTCATTGCAACGCTAGTGCGCTGTTTAGTCATTGTATTTTTTATAATATAGTAAATTTTATATATTTAAATAAATTTCTAATAAATTAACATTAAGTACTTTGAGCAGCCATGGTTTCTTGTTTCTGTGTGAAAGTCAAAGTTAATCTCTCGAGATTCTCGTTCTAAAAGATTCTCGAACTACTCGGAGTGGAGCGTATCAAGTTTTTAGGTCAACTATTATCTTTTTAATACTAACTATCTTAAAGTCCTGTCAATAATTTTAAGTGATTTACTTTAATAATAATATTATAAGCTTTAATATTATAGAGCCATTTTATCAAGATATCAAAATTTTGATTTTCATTTCGGATTTTTTTAAAAAGTTTTTTTTAAGAAATGACTCCTTAACTTACATACAAAGATGTTGAATAGACTTGGCAGACGGACAGACGGTCAAAAAAGTGATCCTATAGAGAGTTACACTTTAAGCTTTTGAGGTACGGAACCCAAAAACATAAAATAAAAAAATCATTAGTTAAAAAAAACGATATACACCTTAAACTAAAATAGAGCTTAAAGAAATTGTAAGACTAAATAAAATACACAGTTTCTCTTTCAATTTCATTTGATCATTTGAAAAAACAAACCGAAAGCAAACCATTAGCATCGGTAAATAAAGTCAGAGCGATGTTTAAACAACGGCTAAAAGTTGCTGGGAGGCATTGATTTTTTGCAAATTCCATCTTTTCGACTACATTATATACTTTTATCGAACTTCTTAATTTACTTCTTAAGTGATTTTGGAACTGATTTTTGAATTGGTTTACAGAATTTGAATTTTTTTTGTATAACTAGGACATAAATTAATTAATTTATGGTTTAAAATTTTACGCTGTATCTTGCATAAAGGCGTTCCGAAACTCAACAAACAATGTTTCAAAAAATTTGTTGTTTTCTTCCACCTACTCCAGTTTCATGGGGAAAACAGCGTGAAACCAACAAAATATAATTCATATTCCAACCAAAAAATACACAAAAGATCAATAAGAAATTACAAAGAAAATAAGGCACAATACGTCTATTGTTTCTACGAACAATAATATAATTTCCCATGAGACGTTAATTAATGACTACGTATAAATCAAATGTGTTGGGTGCTGAGGACTGAAGTTTTGGTTCATTAGGTAACTAGTGACCGCCTGCGACTCCGCTTGTTTTAATTGTATAAGGTAACGTGAGGTCAGTCGTGGCGCAGAGGCAGACAGGTAGTGGATTTGATTTTCACTCGAGGAAACAAAATATTTAATATTTTCATGTTCTCGCTTTGGTAACGAGGCAAAGCGCGACGTTGATTAACACGCAATATTGGAGAAATCGGCGGAAAGTGGATAACGGAGGTTTCTTAATGGGAAGGAAGTATTTTAACACTAGCTTCCCAGGTTCCTTCTGTCTACTTTGCTATGTGCGAAACACAGCGTAAAACTAAAAAACTAGAAAACTTTAAGGGGCAGCAAGACAAAAACGACATAGTATAAGCAAAAAGTGTGGAGAGGAAAATCTTTTCATTGTTACTTTCATGCAAAGAAACACAAACAATTGTGGTACAGAATTAGAATCAGCAACCGCATAATCCGAAAGTGACGCCGTCGTACTGCAGTACTTCCAATCGGGAGAGTGAAATATTTTTTCGCTCTGGACAAGCGCGGCGTTGATTTCCGCCACTCAACACGCAACGTCCCGAAAATTACTAACCTAACCTATTATATACAGAGATATTCTAATAAAAAATGTTTAAATATAGAAATTTACATACTACACTTCATAAAGGACATTTATCTATTAATAAACGATTTCATACTTCTAGATTCTTACTTACGATATTATCTAAAAGTCTAGACTTATTTCTTGGAAAATTTATTATTTCACACAGATTTTATAGCTCCATTGTCACTTTATTGCTCGACACATTATTTCACGACAGATTTTATTAAATTCTTTTTGTAATACATTTTATTTTGTATTTTATGATTTCGGCATATTAAAAGGGGATTTATGAGTTATGACTTAGACCGATAAAACGTAAATAGAGGTTGTAAAATTTTTGATCTTTAAATATCACAAAATAGTTGTGAAAAGTAAGCAAAACATGATTTAAGGTGTTTTTTTTCATCCTTGCCTTCCCAGTAGGACATTAGGTTATGTTGTTCCTAATCCAATGACAGTATATATAACATGTTATAAAAATGTTATATATACTGTCATTGGATTAGGAAACATGTTAGAATTATAAAGCAAATTATACAACAAATTTTGAAATATTTATTCAGAAACGTATTAAAAACGTATTAAAAATTTGAAGTGTGTAATAATACTTTTTAAAACGTTAAAAAAAATTAGTTAAATAGCGTAGCAAGATTTCATTACACTGTATGCTTGGAAGATTTTTTTAATATTTTTTAGAGGAAATTTGTTTTTGTTCTAATATTTAAAGAATCTTTCTATATATATGACTTTTAAGTAAATGATTTGATCTTATAACTAAATAATCCTTACCAGATATCCAAGTCCCATTCCATCTCACAGGCACCAGCTCATCAGTCAACAGGTCTTGTATCTTCAGCCTTCTTCCCTTAACCCTGGGCCCTTCATCAGGAGGTGTCAGGAGAACGACTGACGTCACGATGAGGGCTAATACCGCTACTATCACAAGTAGAGCTATGAGTATCCCCCTCCAATTTCGCTGATTTGGACTGCCAACTACCAGCTTCTGGAACAAATTATTTGGTTAGATCGATAGAAATATTTATTATAATACAGGTGATTAGGATAAACCCTTTTCTCCACTTAAACATCTATGCCACTTAAGCCTGTACGGTTCTTAAGATACTCTAAACACATTATTTCTTTCAGTCAAATGGGGACTTTAATTAAAAATAATTCCTCGCTTTTCCTCGTGTAAACATATTAATAAATTTCCATAAATTGTATAAATTAATTAAATTAATAATTTCTTATAGCTTAAGATCCCAGGGCCCCCAGACCTACGTAATTTTAGCAAAGCTGTAATTTTGATAATTGTTAAGACAGTATGCGTACTCAATAACTAGAAAGTGGGGCCCCATTTTTAAAGAAAGCGTCAACTAAAGGTATATATTTGCCTGGAAGGATGATTGAGCATCCGATTGGTCTGGGTGTTTGCTTATAAAACATCTTGAAATAGTCTCGTAAATAATATATATGATCTTGAGGCCTGTTAGTATAACGTAGCGGGAGTGAATGCCCACGTAAAAGGTTGGGCATTAAGAAACAATCATTTTTTACATTTTTCTTAAAAACATGTTTAAATACGAGCGTTTCTACTTTAAAGTAGGTGAGCGAGTACCCGTGTCGGCGCTACCTTTGAAAGGGCCCCACTTTCAAGTTAGTAAGTACGTATACAGTCTTAATTATATATTAAGCTATTACCCCTCAAAATTCAGTTTTCTTAAAATTACGTAGGTCTGGGGGCTATTTTTAATATAAAGTTAAGTGTTTCAAACTTAGTTCATAGTTCCAGCTCCGGATAAGTTTACATAACTAAATATAAACTGGTAACAAGGAAAAATGCGACGTTGAGTACCGCCACTCCACACACAATGCCTTTAGAGGTTGTTCATTTGTTCGTTTGGAGGAAAGTGGGGAATGGAGTCTCAATTCTAGGTTCCCTGTATGTATGAAATTATACTACATATGAAATTATTGCAGTAAAATACAATTTTAGTTGATACATATTATTACTTCATACATATGTTTAAGTATCGCGTACCTGCATCATAAAAACAATATAACTTAGTATATATCATTTTCGTTTTATTCCTCACATATTCTCAAAGATTTATCGGTACTAATAATAAGATTGAGGTATTTGTTTAAGCACTTTAATGGAGTAATTCATTTATCGAGAAAGACTATATTATATACACAAAAAAATACGACCTTCATTCAGATTTTACAAAAATTACCAATTATTTGGTAATCGGGATGTTTACTTTTATTATTAAAATGTAATACGAATTTATCTTAATCGATCTGAACGTATAAAAACTAAAAGTGAGATTGATTAATAAATGGATTACTTATTATTACCTTTGTGCATGAAAGTATTCTTAACTTTAACGTGATATTTCAAAAAAACAACATTTTTAAATTAAAAATAATGGCCTTTCTTAATAAAAAACGGTTCCAAAATACCATAAATCTGGAGCTATTGAGTTGATAACGCACGAACCGGAAACAGTCGATTTATCATGGCTCTTAACAATGCTGTGCTATAATGTACTGTGTGCTATAAATCCATTATGTTAAGGATTAGCAATAAATAATTTTTGATACATTTAGGATTTTCAAGTGTAAAATATAGATTATTGTTTTGTTATTTTTATTAATTAATTTTTATTATTTTTTTACTATCGTTAAGCTTAAAGAACTTAGTATTGAGATAATCCATTCCCTATTTTCATTTTGATATTCTATCCTTGAGTGTGGAGTGCTGAAATTAAACGCCGCGTTTTGTTATTAGAGAGAGGAAATTACATTAACCTATATCTCCGGGTGGGGATTGAATCCACATCTGTCTCAAGTACAGTCAGACGCCGCGTCGCCATGCCGGCTATATACAGATTTAATAAAAATATTTTTATAGATGTGTGGGTGGTAGGTATTTTTTTAAAACTTCTAATGTACACATTACACTACATACAAAGTTCTAATATGTACATGTATACATTGTCCTATTCCTATTGTTCTAAATTGTCTATAACAGATATGATATCGATTAATTTTAATTTCGGAGGCGTTGCGTATTGAGTGGTAGAACTCAGAGCGGAGAAATGAAAATATATATAAATTTAAATTAATATTTTATTATCTCGAGTGGGGATCGAACCCACACTCCACAACCAGCTTACAGTCACATACTTATATCCCTGCACCACACTGGCCTCTTCAAATATATTTCAATTAAGAAAATTTATTATTTTTTATGTTTTTATATATTACTGGACTCACAGAAAACGCCGAGCAACATATTAACTAATTTCTTATTTTTTGCTTTTTTAAATAAGTATTTTTATATAAAAGAAATAGGGAAAAAACTTGAGTGTCAGTCAGATCATCTTATATTTTAAAAATATGTTTATTAAATTAATTGAAGCTATACATATATATATATATATATATATATATATATTTTAATGTACGTATATAAAACGTACATTCAAAAAAAAATCACTTCTATAATATTACATACGATCAAACGAATCAAAACACCTACATTCCAAAATATGAAAAAGTAATAACGGGTAATAAGCAGGATATTATATTTGGAAGTACAGGATTGCGTCGGCATTACACCCCAAAGACCATTTTACCCGCACTCGGCCATTATACGATGTTAGAAGTGTATGGTGATAGCGATACAAATTTGTTAGTGATTTTGATATAAAAGTATAATTAAATATATATCTTGGCGTTTTTATTTCCTCGTTCTGGAAAGACAAAGCGCTATTGAGTTTCATTATTCATTTGTAATTTTACAAATATTGCGTGAATTTCATAGAATATTCTAAAACTGTGTATTTTTGAGCTAAAAGTCTGGAAAATATAGATTTTTTTTTAAATTTTAAACAGCCCAATCGATCAATTAAAATCAACCACATAGATGAAGATTCCTAGGTTTCCTCTTATTCATACTATCGGTTTTGCCGGTTTTTACTGAAGCGATCATTAACCTTTCATATTATTTGTTTTTCAATATTTAAAATAAGTGGATCTAATCTAATTAAATAGAAAAAATCTCGATTCAACTTCTAATGGTTCATCATGCATTGAGGCCAAATTTGTTAAATGAAAATTCAGATTTAAGTATGTCCTTAATAGCTATTATTCATGTTATATTAAAAACCAAATCCTAATTCCTAATGCGCCCTCCTTAAGAAGGTCATCTACACATCCATCAATATCCAACTAAAGTAAACGTTGGTTGACCCAATGAATCTGTGTGAATCCAATCTTATTTCTAACTATGGAGCCGCTCCTCAAGATTATTGGAATCATAGAAAAATAGTAAAGACGGTAAATAAATCTGTACTTTTATTTCCAATCGAGGGGATCAATTATTTTCATATCCTCGTTTCGATTAGACAAAACGCAGCGTTAAGTTCCGCAATATTTCGAAAATATTACGGAAAATGGAAAATGAAGTGTATTCTCTGTCCTGTCCTGTACCTTGTTATATAAAAATACATGACACAATATATTTTACGTGCTATTATATTTTTACACGTTTCACAATTATTCAACGTTCGGCTCGGAGACGCCATTTTGTAGCGTCTCATATTAAAATGGTGCAATTACTTGTACCGAATATGCTCGTAAATACTCGAATATGCTTGAATTAAGTATAGACATTAAAAAAGTGAAGTAGAAAGAGAATAATGTTATTTATTACTTACTGATTTCATCTCGGCAGTGATGGAACTCGAATGAGAAAGTGAATTAACCTATTATTCGATTTAGTTTACTTTTTTAGGTTTAACCGTGGAGCTTTTTTAATTAAAAACAAAAGAAGCTCTACGCTTTTTCCCACATACTACGGTAGGCAGAAGAAAAGAATATTAAAAATACTTTGGTCTCCTCGTCTTGCTGATAAAAAAAACCCACATTGGGCAGAACGGAAAACGTCAATTTGGTTGTCGTTAATCAATAGGGCCATTCAATACATAATGTCTCAAATTTTGGTAGAAAGCGAGGGATACTAGGTTCTTTGCCTCGTAATACAATTAGCAAAGAAAGAAAAACTTAATTTTATTAAAAATATAGTATAAAAGCGTTAAAAAAGAATACAGATATAATTTAAGGACAAATTACTCCGTGATTTACTTATGCATATATTAGTTCCCAGGATGAGTTGCAAGTACTTAGTAAATTCCATAGAGCTTTTACACCATTTGTTAATATATTTAACAACAAAAAAATAATAATTAACAAACAAAGTAAATTTTCTTTGGTCTGGACACTAAACTTACTACTCTAAAGCATCTCAAAGGTCTACGTACGGAAATCGAAATATAATGTACGGGTAATATCGCAATGTCACGTTCACGTAATAATCGGTTTTGTGCGTATGATCAATTGCTTTAGGTTGGCTCGAAGGACCATTATACCTAACACATATATGTATATATATATTCTATATGGAAATACATGATTTTTTTATCATCACGTAATATCTTCTTCTACCTGGCATTAGTCCCGGCTTTTGCCAGGGTCTGCCTTCCTACTCAACCTACTCCACTTTGCACGGTCTTTAGCGTCCTCGGTGGTTAGACCATTGGCTCTCATGTCCTGCTTCACGACATCCAACCAGCGCTTCCTTGGGCGTCCGAGAGGTCTCACTCCAGGGACTGACATAGCAAGGCACTTGCATCCGACATAGTTCTTAGGCCGGCGCGTAACGTGACCAAACCATCTCAGGCGACGCTCTTGGAGCTTATCCGCTACGTCACGGACTCCAAGACTACCTCGAATGAATGTGTTGCGTATGCGGTCAGACCGCGTTACGCCGCACATCCACCGCAGCATCTTCATTTCCGTGACGTGAAGCTCCTGAGTGTGCCGAGATAGTGCTGGCCAACATTCGCTGCCGTATAAAAGAACCGGTCGGATGATGCTCTTGTATATCAGACCCTTGAGTTTGGGCGGTATCCTGCGATCGCAGACCACACCAGTGACCTCCCGCCATTTGGCCCAAGCAGCGCTTATCCGGCTATAGACATCGTGATCGATGCCTCCAGACTCGTGCATAACGGATCCAAGGTACCTGAACTTTTCCGACTTAACGGCTGGTTCAGGACCTATAAGGATAGTGCTCGAGTCCGGGCTCCCGCAGGCCATGTACTCGGTCTTCGACACATTAAGTTTAAGACCGCCGTTCTCAAGCGTACCCTTCCACAGGTTCACTCTACGCTCCAGCATCAGTCGGTTCTCATCAATGAGTGCTATATCATCGGCATACATCATCAGCCATGGAGGCTGGTCTTGGATGTGAGCCGAGACAGTATCGAGCACCACATTGAATAAGAACGGACTAAGAGCCGAGCCCTGGTGAACCCCTACTGTAATGTGGAAAGGTTCAGTGTCGCCAACAGCAGTCCTAACCATAGAAGCGGATTCGTGGTACATATCTCTGATAATCCCAATATAGGCCTCAGGGATCCCTTTGGATCGCAATGCCCACCAGATACACTCACGAGGCACACAGTCAAAGGCCTTCTGCAGATCTAAAAAGGCCACATGCAGAGCTCTCCTTTTTTCCCTGTATGCCTCCATCAATGTTCTGAGGGCGAAAACGGCGTCCATAGTGCCCGATCCTGGCTGAAATCCATATTGAGACTCAGAGACAGTACACTCGCGGCGGAGCCTGAGGTCGATCATGCGCTCGAAGAGCTTCATGGTATGACTCATAAGCTTAATGCCCCTATAACTACCACAATCTTGAACACTGCCCCTTCCCTTGTAAATAGGGGTAATGAAGCTAAGCCGCCACTGGTGTGGCATCTTTCCAGTGTTCAAGATATGGTTAAAAAGGACAGTAAGTATGAGGACACCAAGAGAGCCCAACGATTTCCACGCTTCGATCGGAATATCGTCAGGTCCCACCGCTTTTCCGTTCTTCATGCGTCGAAGGCAATTACGAGTTTCGTCAAGGGTTATTGGGGCAATAAGTCCGAGGTTAGGGGGTGGGTCGTGATGAAGACTGCATGGGTGCTGAGTATTCAGCAACTCCTGGAAGTAGCTTCTCCACCTCTCCTTCACAGAGTCATGACTATAGAGCAGCGTGCCCTGGGAATCTCTGACGCAAAGACATTTTGCGATATCTTGCGTCGCTTTATCCCGGGAACGTGCCAGCTTGTAAATGAACTTCTGCCCCTCCACAGTTTCAAGTTTATCATACAGTGGTGACAAACTCTCACTGCGGGCTCTGGCTACAGCTCTTTTACTGGCATGTTTAGCTACTATGTACTCCAGTCTGTCTTCAGGAGAGTTAGATTGCTGCCACTTCTTAAAGGCATCCTTCTTTTCACGAGTCACCTCCTGCACCTTGTCATTCCACCACCATGTCTCCTTGTCGATGACACGTCCTCCCTTAGAAAGGCCAAGAACTCGCCTGCCTGCCGCAATGATTGCCGACTGAGCTCGATCCCAAGCATCCTGAGCAGTCTCGGTGTTAGTCAAAAGAAGATGACTTTTCACCTCTGCCAGGAACTCGGTCTGCATCGGTCCATTCAGCAACCACCACTTGATCCGAGGCCTACGTTTCTCGGCTACTTTCTTCTTCGGAGTGACGTTAAAGTCCATGACAAGAAGACGATGTTGAGCCGTTAGGCTTTCGCCTGGAATGACCTTACAGTTAGTTACCCTACCCATATGACACCGTCTGGTCAATAAGTAGTCTATTTGAGTTGAGTGGGACCCGCTCTTATACGTGATAAGGTGCTGAGGATTCTTTTGGAAGAACGTATTCACGACGGCCAGATCCGACGCAATACAGGTTCTCAGAATATTTTCGCCCTCTGTATTGCGAAGACCGTGCCCAAAACCCCCGTGAACACGTTCATACGGCTCAGCAGCCTTACCGACGTGACCGTTCAAGTCCCCCCCAACTAAGACCACTTCGGTAGACGGTACAGCAAGTAGCACCTCTTCATACTGCTCCCAGAATGTCTCCTTTTCAGACGCGCTACATCCCGCTTGGGGAGCATAGGCACTGATTAAGTTTGTGGTAACGCCCTCAATCAGTACCTTTACTCGCATCAAGCGGTCGCAGCGACGGTCAACTTCAAGGAGCCCATTCTGAAGCTCTTCAGAAAGCACTACCGCTACACCGTTTCTACCGGAAGGTGACCCAGTGTATATAAGCCGGTAACCCTGTCCGATGTTACGGGACTTATTGCCCTTCCAGCGAGTTTCCTGGAGGAAAGCACACTGGACCCGACGTCTTATGAGTACATCTGCGAGTTCCCTGCATCGTCCGGTTAGAGAGCCAATATTCCACGTTGCAAAGCGGAGTTTCCGTCTGGGTACTCGCGTCTTTAGCCGTGCCCGTACTTGACACGGTAGCCCTTGCCCACTTGTCGCAGGTGTAGGGCGATGTGCCTGCGCGTCGTTTAGCGGCGACGCCCTAGCCGTACCCAGTTTCATGTTCGAACTTTCCATTGAAGCGGCGGATGGCGGTTTTTAAATGGAGCGATTGCCATCTGACCTCCAAAACCCCTTTGTGGGGAGAAACCGGGGGGAGAGGAATAGGACAGATAGAAAAGGGGGAAAGGATAGGCAGAGGGAGAGGGTAGGAAAAGAAGGGGAGTAAAAGAAGGGGACACCACTTTTATGGACTGGACGGAGGTTATAACAAGTGGTGGCTCGAGGATCCGGGGTCGCGTACCCGTATGCCCATGAACAAATAACGGACAGATATTAGTCAGGGCACCCTCTGGATGGGGCACCCTCTGGATGGATTATCATCACGTAATATATATCGAGAAAATATGTATCTAGGCTGTTTGACTATCCAGAGTGTGCGGAATTTAAATAAATTTGAAAAGATACGATATCTAATGGAATTGGCTTTTATATTAGTGAAAAAATCATCCGACATGTAGCTATTTATATCGCTAAAACATCCACTAACACTTATAAACTAGTGGCTAATAACAGAACTCTTTCTGTTCTTTACACAACAATACGAAAGAGTTACAAAGAGGGAAAGAGAAGAGAAGAAGAGAGAAAAGGTTAAAACTTACACGACAATCAATCGAAGTTAGTAAATAGTATTTCTGCATACGTCATTACTGCACCAAATGGGCGATATCATCCTCATATTCCCATTTTCTTCTATAATATAAATCATAATCAGAAACCAATATAATTGGAAAGTTATTTAACGATGCCTCCGTTGACCTTAATTACCCAAACTGCTGCCGAATAACCGTTTTTGCGTTCCATTGATCAATAGTTCCATGACGACATTTCGGTCGCATTCATTATTTTCCCCATTAGGTAAGCTAAATTATGATCAAATTTAGTAAAGCGAATTGCTTATCAGTTTTCAATATTAGATTGGAAAATTTGTATTTAAAATTAATTGAAGTCATTTTTTTTTTCAGCTTCACGCTGTTATTTATCCGCAAAACGAAGAAATGAAAGTATAAATAAATATTTCATTTCTTGAGTGGATATCGAACCCAAAACCAGTCACGTTACTTGTGCCACTATTAGAATCTTAAATTTTAATAATATAATTTCAGATTATATGTATAAATGTAGTGAAGATGGCAAATTGAATATACTAGACTTTTATAAGAAACCCTATGAAGATAGGTCTATGCAGACCATGGCGTAACTACAAATATTTTCCAAGGAGGGGGAGGAAGTCTAGCCTGCAGTTACATCGTTTAACGACAATGTAACTCAAAATTTACATATAATATGTATGCAGTCATATGTATATATGGCCGAACCTTCTTGACTTTTAACCGATCGTACTGTGCAAAGGCTATTAAATATTACAGTTCTAATTTTTTTTTGTTTACAAAAATCCTGGGAAGGGCAAAGCATTCAGGAATGGATATGGATCAACAGATAAATTGATATAAATATATTTGTTACAACTGTAAACATTTTTTAAAAAACATATAATATTTTTCCCACCCGAATTCCAAATGGGCGATTCGTATCTGTTAAAGTCCATAAAAGGACATAAATTTAGTCGAAAATTTGAAAGCATTCCTACTCTCAGGAGAAATGCTCTTAAATTTAATGATATTATTATATGAAACCAGATTGTAAGGCGCAGGTGCGTGCTATTTAAACTGCAGGTAAATAAATTCATTTTACGTCCCATTTTGTACTTACAATTATATTTATTCTCATATAGAAGCCTACGTGGGTCTCGAAAACTTCTGCGTAAAGTAGCGAATGGAGTGTCTTAACATTAGCCTTTTCTCCTTTTGCCGGTCCTGCTGTATGCAATTTATTGGTATATACTTCTTTATATATTTAGATGATTAAATATTATATTGTATTAATATTATAAACATAAGAAACACAAACGTCGTTTAAAAGAAAAACAGACATTTTAATGTACTTATCCAGTGGAAGATTGTTTATCCGACAGCTTCAGAAGATTATATAAGATGCAACATGCTGAGCTAAAGCAGTTTCAAATTTAAAATATCATTTCAATAGGACATTTAAAATATTTAAATATTATTTTTAACAAAAACAAAATATAGCAACAAAACATGGGAGGTTAGGCAGAGGAAACGATTACCGTGATATAATATGATCGATAAATGGACTATCCAACCCAAAAATATTTTTTTCAATTTATACCCGTAGTTCCTGTGCTTAACTTGTTCAATACACACTTCTTACTTTTATAATATTAGTATAGAAGTCTAGATAACATTACATTAACTTATAATATCTCTGAAACCATTTCCCACGTTATCTGGCGGAAACTTTTTATCGAACGTCTTATCAGGGCTATACGATGTACTCTGAGCCACAGGAAAACACAGTGTAAGGCGACACGAATTAAGATAAGCCCCCATTAACGTCCAAGTGGCTATTAACGGCGGAGATCACTCGTATCAAGTTTGTTTTTCCTTTTCAGTACTTATCCATACTTTGTGTATCTACATTCTGTTATATAATGAGTAATTTCGTTATATTTTGTATGACCTGTTACTTTAACGGTTCGGATATGGGTTCGATTCTCGGTCAAAATAGACTTATGATAAGAAAGAACATTTATTCATAA
The DNA here is from genome assembly GCA_030704555.1 of Heliconius charithonia. Lineage (NCBI taxonomy): Eukaryota > Metazoa > Arthropoda > Insecta > Lepidoptera > Nymphalidae > Heliconius > Heliconius charithonia. Next base: position 16,511,733 of record CM060819.1, read on the forward strand.
GGGGCTATATATACGGGCGCAGTGGACCAGCGTCGGCGATTATTTACAGCAATGTTAAGTTCCGCCATGCATAGTTTCAAAATCGGAAAGTGGAGAACGGACTGTTTAGACGCCAGGTTTTTAGAGTACTAGGTAAGCCGTCTGTATCAGTTGTCAGATTAGCATTGATAGGTACGTAACTTCAAAAGGGGTAAATTAATAATTATTTAATTTAATTATATATAACTTGAGTTATTTTATTGATCTATTTAAATAAAGTATTATATATTTTGGTTGCAATGTTTTTTATTTTTATACCTTTTTTAAAGCAATCCTTAACGGATTTGATTAGAAGCGATCGCAATTTGTATTAGATTTGGGACATTGGCCTTTTGGGACATGAATTACAAAATGTTAAACACATTTTTTAATATTCTCACGAAATTATAACAAGGTAAATAAAATAATGTTTTTTTTTAATTCTAAAACGTATTTAGTTAAAGTTATATTTAGGATGTTAGCTTAAAAATAAAATATAAACAAGAAATCAGATACCTCTTACGCTGGTAATATGTTATAAAGAGTGAGAGACGGTAATAGCACTATTGTATTTCCGTGAAAGCCAAGTTCTGGTATCATATTACGGTAAGGTTACTAAAAATAATATATGTGTAGATAGATTATTTTGTTACATGTTTATATATAATTTATTATCTTAAAAGCACGTTTAATTATATGTTAGTAATACTTTCTTTATTGGGACCATCCTGGTAGACTTTAAATATAAATATAACCTTAGATTGTCAAATATTGTCAGTTGGACCTCGTCGATGCCTATACATCACATTAAATTACATATATTATGAGATATAGAATTACAAAAATGCTAAAATATTGAGTAAAAGATAGACAGATCCTAAGCCTGTTGGTTTTTTTTTAATAAAAATCTACTTTGTATAAAAGTCTAACGTCATTCAACCGTTGTAGCACATTAGCGAAGTGTATGAGACGTTTATTGCTCTTTGCAATATTGGTTCCTTCATTCGATTTGGATTCAATCGCGGTCATATCGCGCGAGACGTAAACACTTTCAGCGCGAGCGAAAACATCCTGTATACTATAGACCTTATAATAGATTAGAACTGGCACTTTGTGAAACTTACTTAAAGAGAAAAATATTTTTAAGACAGCAACTCAGATAAAGTTTTCTAGTAATAACCAGAAGGAACTTAGAAAGTGCATATGTTTTTAGGACTATATTTCGATTTTTCCATTTTTTATTAATGCCTTTCTTCTATAATTTAGGCTAGTTAAAAATTTAAGTTCAAAACAATTAATTTCTATTTAAAATTTGATTTCGAATCAGTTTTACATCACAATATTTCTATTAAATTCTTCATTCCCGGGTATTAACATGATAGTATCCTGTTCGTTCCCTCCCATAGTTAGTTAGTTCGAAAACCATGTTTGATTGACATGTTGACCTATTGGCTAGTTACGTTAGTTGTCTACCTGCAGTCGTGCGACGACACAATAAATATTTGAGCGATGAAAATCAGCATCGGTGCTCTGTTTTAGGTTAGGCGTTTTAATTTATTTACATATTACGTACGATATAAGTTTTGAAAATTCCATTATGGAATAGAAAATTGGAAATTTATTTCGAGTCAAGGAAATGTTTATATTTAATTTAGTTGTTATTTTCCAATGTGGCAAGACCAGCAATTCAGAATTTTGAATTCTGGCTATTGATAAACGTTAAGTGAAGAACAGAATTTGGTTTTGACTGTTTATCGTGCCATATGCAGTAAATATCAATCGATGATTTTTTTCAAGTTATATAGGTAAAAAATATACATGATTCATTATGCAAGCTTAACTAAGATTAGTGTTCAATAATAAAAAATATATAATTTCGACATTTCTGTTCATTTTGAGCACTATATAGCATACAATCACACAAGTAAGAAAAAGTTTCAATACACCACGGCAGTGCGTTCCAAATATGCGGTATATTGGCTTTGTACTGATCGTTACTTTCATCTTAGTTCGAGGAAAACTTGACACTGACGAAGATACTAAAGAATCTGGTATTATATTTTTTTCTTTGTCACATATATACATACATCATACATAATTATATAGATAGATATCTTTAAGCACTGTGATGAGATATAATTGTAGTAACAATTACATTAATTTACTTGGTAGAATAGGAAAAAAAGTAAACTAAACTAACTTCACGCTTCATCCCTAACGATAGAATTATTATTAATTCAATTATAATTTCTAGAAATTAATTCAATTTCGGCCCTAGTTGAATCATTTAGATTTTAGTTAGGTACAGAGGGGTAATTAAAAAGACCCTAAAAACCTAATTTTTATTAAGATCTATTAGAGTATCTACTCAATACTCTAATAACAGCCGCTATGATGCGACGATAATTTGTATGTAAATAAAAACAAAAATGTCTTCGAAATTATTTAAGTAAAGTACTTTATTTCCGACCTAATTGTAAGTGAACATGATATTGCACTTAGCTAATTTTAGTTGCTTTGCTGAAATAAAATAAGTATACATATTTTTTTAGCTTAAAAAGCTTTTTGAAGTCAGTCGTGGCGCAGGGGCACAAGCATGGAGCTGTTAACACGACTGGTTGTTGGTTTGATTGCCACTCGTGAAAATGAAATATTTAATATTTCGATTTCCTCATTCTGGTCACTAAGTGCAGCGTTAAGTCTCACCACTTTATATAGTACTACCTTAAATTTCAGCGGAAAATAAGCAACGGAGGAACTATAGTGAGAACAGAGGAATGCCTTAATATTACGTTACCAGGTTCCCTCTACCTATCCGGCTACGTGTGGGATAAAGCGTGAAGCTAAAAAAACTTTTTAAGATTTAAGATCACATATTTTTTATTATATAAATCGAAAAATGCTTTACTCTGTATTTCCATTTCATACATTGCTTTTAACTGTTATAGTATAGGCATTATTATAGTATATAGACACCTTGTTTATATTGTTTTAGGAGATCGGGACGTAAGCGGAGAGTATAATGTCACGCAAAATTACTCCTACCTTAAGGATATAGGTAAGATTTGCTTTAATTTAAGGAAAATACAGAGGTTCACTATAAATACATTAGTGTCAAGACAATCCACTGTAAGCCTTGCAACCAGTGGCAGACTTCAACGCCGCGTTTTGTATTGTCAGAGCCAAGAAATAGTTAGCATAATAGAATTTAAGCAAATACTCAAAAAAACAGAGGCGCGGGTTTTACTTAGTTAATGCCCTCACATTAACTAAGTAAAACCCGCGCCTCTGTTCACTGGTATAACTGTTACAAGGGAATAAAAGAACGTACATACATACATACGCAGTAAAAACATAAGTATCCTTTTGTTATAGCCACAGTCGGATACATATGTTTTGAAATCGCAGACATTTCGAAGTTGTTTATAGTTGTATAATAGGGTTAAGGTAAATATTCTATTTAACTTTTCCTTACTTAAACTAAATTTCCCAGACTGGAAGTAACGTGTCTGGTAAAATGTAAGCATTTACTTTAAACGGATATTAAAATATTTATTATTATATAACAAGAAAATATTTTTTATCTTAATATAGGTATTACCTGTATTCAACGTTGTCCTTACCTTACCTTTCTATGAAACTAGGTAAGTATAAATAATATTTTAGTATGAATTTCGCGCTTTTTCTCTTTTTTAACATGTCTCAACAACAGACAGATGAAATAGATGATAGATGAAATAGATTTGAAATAATATGTTTTAAGAAAGCAAAATAAATTCTTAATTGTGTGCTAAACAAAAGCACATTTCAAAGGCTCTACCTAGGTATCGTTCGGTTCTACAACTGATTATATTTATGGTAGGCAATTTAGAAAAAAATACTTCTTAGATATATCTTAATAACTTCTGAAAATATCATAGGAAAAATATTTTGTCTGTACATTTAGTATTTTTGACTGAAATGGATAGAGGAACACTTAAAAAGAATAATAGAAAGTATTTTTTTTGTCTGTATGTATGATCATGATTATCTCAGAAAATACTGAACCGATTTACTAAAAACTTGCACTAATTGCTTTGTTTTAACTTAGCAAAATATTTATAGTTTGTTTTAAAAAATCAGTTCATTAAAAAAAGTTATCGTCATTTGACTGAATTTAGGCATGAGTTTGCTTGCAAATATACTGAATAATATCTAAATGAATACTCATATAGTGCAAGCGGATGAAACCGCGAGCGGGGCACTAGTATATTAATAAAATTACTTTTTAACTCACAGATAAACAAGATAGCAGATTGCGAGTAGGTGCAACCGTTACACAGATAATAAAACATCCTTATGCAGCTGTTTTACTGAAGAACGATGCTTACGAATGCAGTGCAGTACTACTTAACAGTTACTGGTTACTTACTCTATCTAAATGCTTCGCCACGTAAGTGTTATTTAATATATAATAAAAAAGAATCTACTATTAAGTCACTACGTTCCTCATACACTGCCCAATTTTCGCGACATTGCGTAGTGAATGGTGCATCTTAACGCCACGCTTCGTCTTCCAGAGCAGGAAAATGTTTTATTTTATTTTGTACGCTGTATCTCATACAGCAGGGTTGGCAGAGGAACCTTGGAAACCCATTTTAGTGTTAATTCTGGAGCATTGCGCATTGGAAATGCCTAATTAATTTGTTTTACGTTCTAATTGATGGATAACAAATATTTCTGTAATCTATTCGGAATTTTATCACCAAAATATTCTATAGGTATTTTATTATTTTCATTCAGTAATGTACTCTCTGCATCTCAACTCTCTGTATTTAGTTTAAACAGACCATGAACTCTAGACACTGTAGTTATGATGCTGCCGCCTAGAACCAATACTCACTACATTCATCATTCAAGACTACATACTGGACAGAGTTGACAGTTGACATGGATCAATCGATATTAAATTAAATATATCAAAGGCTTGAGAACGGCGTGGCATAGTGGCTCAAACGCGTGACTGTAAACGCGACGGTTGTGGGTTCAGTTCCCACTTGGGAAATGAAATAGTTGATATTTTCATTTCTTCGCTCTGGTGACAAGGCAAAGCGTAGCGTTGAATTTCGCCATTCAAAATGCAATGCCTTCAGCGGCGGTATATGGGGAACGGAGTGTCTTAACAGTAGATAGTATCCCACTGCCTACACTGCTATTATATATACAGCGTGAAGCTGAATAAGATAATTGCTTTTATTTGCGGCTTGGATCCGTGCTTGTGCTCACAGAAATTAGTGTTGTCATGATACATTCTCAGTGCCCTATCACAGTGATAACAGGCATAGTTCATTACATAAAAACAATGAACATTACATAATACAGTCTGTATTTCTCCTCGATATCTTGACTATAAAATACAAAAAGAATTAAAAAAAAGATGAGGCCGTCGTGGCGCAGGAGCACAAGAGTGCGACTGTAAACACGACAGGTTGTGTTTTTGACTCCCACTCGGGGAATTGGCATATTTAATATTTTCCCCGCTCTGGCTATATCGAGCGTTAGCGCAGCGTTGAGTTGAGCCATTTAACATGCCACACGTGGATAGTGTCTTAAAAGAGAAAAAAGTATTTAAACACTAGGTCCTCAGGTGCCCTCTGCCTACTCTACTATGTTCTGGATATAGATAGCGTGAAGCAACAAAAAAGATTTGTATATTCAACCAAACGAATTCTTCATCTTTATAATCACAATTTACAAATATCTATATCTTAATGCTAGTTTAATTTAAAACAATAGATTAAAGTGTCCATACTGAACTTTATAAAAGGTCTCAAAGACCTTAAACGCCCCAAAAGTTTTGGTGTGGAAATGTTTGCTAATGGCAGCGGCCCGGACGAATTTAGAGAGGTTTTAAAATAATACAAGTACGTGCTAAAAACACTTTCACTTATTTAAACTTGAAAACCTTTTGGTTAGTTGTTATTTAAAACTAGGAAATGCAGCCTTGACCGAATATAATGACAAAATGTCTCTTCATGACGTACAATTATTATTTTAGCTACCTTATTTTAATATAAATATATTTTTTTAGCTATCTTTCGTTTTAGAATATAGTTTTTCATATTGTAAGTTGTGACACAGTAGGTCAGCGTCTGGTTGTAAACGAAATGGTTGTGGGTTCGTTCCTATTCGAATGAGTTTCCGATCGTTTTATTTTCTCGTACGACATGAAATTAGTCATCTCAAAATTACTTTCATTATTTTTAACCAGATTTGACAACACTTGGAAAAATTATTTTTAGTTTGCTAACGCACAAAAAAATAGTATTTTGTATCCCGTACACAGCAGGTAGGCAGAGGGAACTATTGGAAAATTCTGGCAGCATTGCGTATTGAGTGGCGGAACTCAACGCCGCGCTCTACACCAGAGCGGAAAAATGGAAGTATAAATTAAAACGGAAATATAGCCAATAGGAATATAAAAATGTCTAAATAATCAATTCATTTAAAGCAACAGTTTCAATCAACTACATTAACAAGGCATAGATATTACATATATTATTAAACATACATATTGAAATATACATATGAACGCAGTAAAATTCCAGAAAATAGGTGAAAAGTAATAATAAAGTTATATCGCTTATAAAATATTCGTGAAAGGGGTCCTTTATGGCAATCTCTTTGAGAAGGGACTATAATACTATAATAAAAGATACCCAGGCTAACATATGCCCTACAAATCTTGGAGCAGGCTTAACGCCTCCGGTGGTATTAACCAGAACATACAGGATGAGAAATACTTCGTATTTCAAGTTCTTTTTATGCAAAAAGAAAATAAATAAACTTTTTTTAGCTTGTCGTTGTGTCCCGCTCATAGCAGGATAGACAACTAGAAGCTGGGAACCTAGTGTTAAGATACTTCGTTCACATTAAGACATTTCCATTTCTCGCTTTCGGCTAAAAGAGAAAGAGAAAGAGTAGCGGAGCTCAACATAACTTTATCTAGTCACCGTGGCGAAATATTCCTACGAACCGTACGGTACAGGAATCGGAGTGGGAATCGAATTCATATCGATCGCGTGTCCTCTAAATATAACATTCGTTATTTGCAATTATTGAGAAACAATAGAGTGACTGGCTGCAGACGCGGTTGTAAATTTGAGCTTTACTAGGGGGAATAAATTTTAATTTATTGTTGTATGTTAAATTGAATTAAGTGTCTCGTATTCTGGTAGAAAGTACTATATGGGAAAAAGCGTGGAGGTAAAAACATATAATTTTATTACTATTTTGTTCAACTACTATTATATTCTGTTCGGAGATGATATTAAGAAATCCGCTAGCAACATCAATTAGATAGATATACAGATCTATCTTTTTAAACGTTCTACCTAAAAACTTACGCAGTAATTTGACAAATCTATTAGAAAACCTTTATTTATCTCTTGAAAATTGAACCTAAGCTAAGCCATAACGTAAGCTTATAGTAAAGTCTTGGTTGTTTATTTTCTGAATTTCTGCAGATACTGAATAAAATATATTATGTACAACTTGGCTTGATGCTACATAAGCACGTACAGTATCTCGTTTTATTTAAACGAAAAGTGGAAATTCGTGTTCTCACCAAACCTCATCGTTCTGTGTCTACTAAGTTTGTTCGCGTTACGTCATAAGATTGAGTAAAATATCATAAAGCTGGAATGTTATTTTTTATTCCATACAAAAAAAACAACTTAATCTGCAATCTCTCAATTTTGGTTGGAAATTGGAGGACAGAGTCTTGACACTAAGTTCTCTCTGATTATGCTTACGCGCAGGATATAGTGTGAAGCAAATAAACGGTTTAAATCTATTTAAATGCCTAGTGTTAAGACACTGTTGTTGTTTCGCTCTCCATTTTCCATTTTCCGCGAAATTCTAAAGGCATTGTGTGCTGAGTGGCGGAATTCAAGAATGCGTTGCCAGGATAAAGAAAAAAAGTAATTAATATTTCATTTCCACGAGTGAGAGAGTTCATATCCTGTCCCACCTCAACAAGATGGCACAAAGCGTGTAGCTAAAAAAAAATATGTAAAATAAAGTCAACAAATGAAAATATATCATGAGAGAGCAGAGATTTAAAAACAAATCATACAATATTTTAATAACTTTTCTGTTCAATACATGTTAACAATAGTGCAATAAGTTCCATGGAATGTGTTCATCAGGTGCGCATGTTTCAATTTTAATTAGGTCATCGTGAATTTAATGTAAAAGAATGGTGGTAAAGTTTTCTGTAGTGTAGAGCAAAAATATAAGCACCTGGAAATTTAGATATTTCGTGTATTAAGAGCAAGCCTTTCACCACATCACAGTCAGTACTATAAGTTTAAAAAATACAAAATTCACAAAAAGAATGGTTAAGATTAATTTTAGTACAAAAAATTCTCGATGTATTGATTGATTATTTTATTTTTAAAAATATATAAACATAAAATAGAAAAAGGAGGTGATCTATGAACGTAGAAGGATGTAATTAACATGCAAATTGCTGTTACACTATACTTACTTTCTATATATTCAAAGACATGACCAATATTGAACTATATATATTTACCTACGTGCCAGAAAAATGTAATAAGAAAACATTTTGTTCCTTAAATTTCATATGGAATATCAAAAAATCTGATTGAATGTTGAAAAGGTCATCCAAAGGTCCACCATCATTTAATTATTTAACTCTTTGCCGCTTATTGCCATTTAACTTCACGATTTACCCCTGTCGGGGTGACTACCCCTACACCCCTCTGACTCTTTGACTAAAGAGTCAGAGGGTTTCTACATACCTCTTCGTCCACTGTCATCTACATACTCAATAATAAAATCAAATTAACATTTATCTTAATAATTATTTGTTTCACATTATTATATTAACATTGTCACCAGGGGAGTAGTGTCGTCGTACGTCAGTCACAGGAACCTCGACGCATACACGATAAGGACTGGCAGCTCTTATAATAACAAGGGCGGCTCCGTTTCAACGGTAAAGTTAAACATTTACTTACATTTTCCATGTAATATTAAGGCAAGCGTTAGTACTCTCTAGAGAATATCGTTATTTCATTTAATGTACTCCAGAAGCTTGTATAGTCTGTAATATTGAGAATATTAGACGCCGTCGTCGCGTCGCCTAGAAAACCTGTCTTTATAGTGTGGGTTCAATTATTACATGAGAAAGGTTTTAATTTAAATTGTAGAATTTTGGCTAGTAATTAATGAAGCAAATTATCCACCAGTTCATTTTGTACTGTATAAAATAAATAAATAAAATCAGCTTCACGCCGTATCCCGCACACAGCAGGGTAGCCAGAGCAAACCTTGTGTTAAGACACTCCATTCCCCATTTTCTCCCGAATTCTGGAGGCATTGCGTGCTGAGTAGCAGAACCGCTACCGCTACTTTGTTTGCTCAAAAATCATCTCTGGAATTGATATAAATATGTAATAGAACATAACTAATCCTAACCAATTATAAGAGATTATAGGAGAATCCATTCATTTTTATTGTTATTATTTTTATTATAGATCAAAATGCTAATCAATAACTTCGATGTCAAAGTGTCAGCTGTGAAACTGACGACGCCCTTAGAGTTTAGTTCCACCGTACAACCAGTTTCTCTGCCAAATCCCGATGAGGAAGTTTCTTTAGGGTTTCTCTCCTCCATGCTGGCTTGGACTCCTACTGGAGTAAGTTATTGAACTTTTTCTGTACTTTACATTTATATGGCTACTAAGAATCATGAATGTATAGTACGGTCGAGGAGTCCTGGCCGCTCTAAAGTTAATTACAACCTTCAATCCCAACAGTCGTGTTTACACGCAGAAAGCTGTGCTTCTGCGCCCTTATGGCATCGTGTTCTTTTGTTTTTAATTTAGTAGAAAGAAAATATACTGAAAGGAAACCGTAGAAAATTTAATTTTTTGTGTTTTAAGTATTTTTAGTAGTTTTAAATAGTTTTAAATATTTTTTATTGTTGTATTTTTTTAGCACTTGAGAATAGTGAATGCTCCAATAATAAGTCCTTTGATATGTGAACCGTCAACTAAGATGTTCCCTGGTCGCTACGTCTGCGTGGGCGGTGTACAGGATCCTAACAGACATTTTTGTAGAGTAAGTTACCTACATGTTACTTTTAACATTATTTCAGTTTAATTTTGCTTTACAGTGTATCCCGTGTATAGCAGGGTAACCTCGTGTCAAATCACTCTGCATCTACAAATCGTTTCATTTTCAGAAATTATGTGTTCAGCGAAATTCAACGCCGTTCTTTTTTTTTACTATAAATATTATTTGCATATTACTATGAGTGAGAGTTGAACCAACATTCGCCGCGTTTACAATCGGACGCTATGCGCTGTGCCACGACGGTCTCTACTTTTAAAATTAATTTTATTGAAATAAAATTAATATAATTTATATTTTATACAAGTTATTAAACATCAAACAAGATTCCAAGATATAACCCTACCATATAATTAGTATGCTAGTTGGATATGTTCCACGTTGAGTGAGACCTGTCCGTGCATAATATAATCGATGACACTTCGCATGAGATTTGAATTAGCAACCTTATCGTGCAATTAGTTCACTCTACTTGAATAATGTAGAACGTATCTCTAATACAACGAACAATCCCAAAACTTTGGTGATTTTGTCCAAATATAATAGTTTTTTTTTATTTTGAGGCCAGTCGGGGCACAAAGTCACACTTTGTGCCCCTATGTAAAATCGACTAGTTGTGGGGATCGAACCCCCACTCGAAGAAATTAAATATTTATTTACATTAATATTTTAATTTCTTCGCGCTGGTGTCTGTGTTGGCAAAGCGCGGCGTTGATTTCCGCCACTTAACACGCAATGCCTCCAGAACTCGCTGGAAAGTGGGCAACGGAGTATCTTAATACTAGGTTACCTCTGCCTACCCTGCTGTGTGCGGGAACAAATGACTCTATTCTCCATTTCAAGCACGCTCAGAGAAACAATAACGGAAAAACTAATACATTTTATAGATATATATATGAAAATAATAAGATATTTTATTGACACAAAATACAATTTACTATTTGACTGGAATATCAAAAGCATTCCTTATTTTTTCGTTTCGGCTTACCTTTCCGGCTTTCGATTTTGGGCGGTGACAATGATACATTTGACAAAAGTAAAAGGAACTACCTATTTCTTATATTTCACAATAACGGCATATTTTCAACAACATAGAAGGATATGACAATACATCACATGCAAGAATATTTGTTTTCGGTTACACTTGGTTACCGTCTTTTTGTATGACGTGTATGAATGTTTTAGATAAATACTGTCGCAACGAATTTTCAAATAATTATAATATTTTCTAGTAATCAGTTGTGAATATTATAGCAATATCTTTTATTAAAGCGGTATAACGAAAAATATGCTTTAGTTTTTTTTATTTCTTTGTTGCTGATTTTTTTTGTATTAAACAGAATGTATTTAAATATTTAATTTTATCCATTTTTGTTCTTTAAGAAATGACGCGTACAACAATGTAACTTTACGTTTGTGTCTCGCACATGACAGGGTAATCTAGTGATACGATACGCTATTCCCATTAAAACATTTATGTTTATATCACTAAAATCACTTTCACCGAATTTGCTTCGTCACTACATCGAAAAATGAGAATAATAAAAAAGGGGGAAGCGAACCCAAAACCGCCTCTTACAGTCGCACCCCTGGGTGATATTAAGACATGATACTTTGTGAAATTCTTTTTGGAAAACATTTAACACTTTATGATATTGGCTTAAGCAAAAATAACATTTCTTTGAAATATTATATAACGACAAAATAATAATATGCATGGTTTGTAGCGTCTTCAAAATGTATATTTTTTTTTTGTTCAAAGAAAATGTTACAAAACATCAAGGAACATATTGTTATCTTAATTGAATACGTCAGTATTGTGGGTCAACAGCTATTGTATTGTCTAAATTCTAAGCATTCGACTTTCGTTATTCAAAAGAAAAATGTGAAAAGACCCCTTTTAATATTTTTTTAATATATTTTTGCAGTATCTTTTTAAAACATTACTAAATAGATGGTTGCATGAAAATTATATCTAAAATTATAAAAGTACGCTACTCAGGAACTGATAAATTATAATACAAAAAATAATATAAAATATTCTTTGCGAAGCAATAAGATAAAAAACTCCTATGTTTCCGTTTCCATTTTACATTATAAAATCGTTCGTCTATAATATCTGTTTCGTCTTTCTTATATATACCGAAAATATCATTGACTCTACTATATTTCAAATTTAATTAAGTGAGCAGACCCACAGAAAGTATGTAGTTAAAAAGTTCAAGAATTATTCATATAAAAGCCCAAATAATTTAGGTAATGTAAGCTACTATGTTATTTAATTTAATACACGAGTACCGTGGCATGTCACAATTCCGCCATTCTGCAGCCTGCTAGGCAAACAGCCTTAAATTTTCATATTTGGCGTACGTAGGGGCCGTAATCCTTGTTTATATACGAATTTAAAATTTTGCAAGCAGAAAACGTTCCACTTTTATTTTATCACTACAAACATATGAGCTATATAAAAAATATATCGTATACAGCGTGTTCATACTGTATTTATGTTGTATAATTTTTTTCTCATTAGCTGTTGTTGTAGATTTGAATTCGTCACAATATTTATGCAAAAATATTTTGTTTCTCGGTTCTAATTTTAAAAATAATAAATATTGTCATTTCCCCGCTCTGGTAACTAGGCAAAGTATGGTGTTGAGTTCTCTCACTCAACATGCAATGCAAGAGGAGAACGGAGAACAAATCTTATTGGGAACAGAATGTTTTAACACTAAGTTCCCAGGTTCCCTTTGCCTACACTGCCATGTGAGAGATACAGCGGGAAACAGAAAAATAATATTGTAATTTCTATACTCTTACTTTAATAACACAAAAACGCATAAAAGCTCTGAACAAAAATATCCTGAACACGTCTATGTAATACGTTTTTGAAAGTATAAGTTTTATATTTTATAGTCTCTTATCGACTTCCTACTTCCTAAGAGATATAAAACGCTATGAAATTCAATTTTATCTTCAATATAGAAACTAAGAGATATTTTATAAACTTCTAGTTTATTTGAAAATAAAATACGTTTTATGTTATTGAATATTAAAACAGGATCGGATCCTACCCAATCTGAAGGGAAATAATTCTATTATCCAAACGCAAAAAGAAAATTTAAAATGGTACTTACATTATTATTTTACAATGTTACTAAACACATTTTCTTTTTATAACATGTTTTTTTTTTAATTTATTTCCAGAAAGACAACGGCGGGGCTGTCATCCAGAACAACACACTCATAGCTATATCATCTTTTCTACATACTTGCGCTCTATACACAAAAACTCACCCATTCCCCAAAGTTTCAACATTTTCCCGATGGTTGGACACGGTCATTTGGGATGAGGGCAGCCGACCCACTACTAATTCGACTCCCATCACGCAAACTACGGAGTTGCCGCAAAATATTACGGAGTTTACCGAATCAACTTTTTTCATTGATCCACAAAAGTTCATGCTCACTTTGCCGTTTGAGCCGATTGACGTGCCTTTAGAGCCCGCTGAGGATAACAGTGTTATACCACGGATGAGTTTGTATGAATCATACCTACAAAATATGGCTAAAGCGAGAACGTCTACTACAATGGATCCTAATGTACTAAATGACAAGAAAAAGGAATGGTTGCAGAAGTTTAGCAAGTCTATGCAATTTATGCCTCCTCACTGGTTAAGCAAATTAAATGAACATTATGATATTAATTAATAAATAATAAGATAATATTTTTTTTCTTTTAAATTTAGTAGTATTTATGATTGGGGGTCAGTCGCGGCGGAGTGGCACAAGCGTGTCTCGGTAAACGTGACAAATTGTGGGTTCGAATCTCACTCGAGGAACAATTTAATATTTTAATTTCTTTGCTTGGTGTCGAGGCAAAGGCAGCATTGAGTTTTGCCACTCAAAAAGCAGTGCCTCTAGAATCAGGCAGAGTGATAGTAGAAAAGTGATAAGTGGATTGTCATAATACTACTTTGCTACCCTCCTGCCCTGCTGTTTCCTCCGCCTACTTTGCTACATGCGGGATACAGCGTGAAGCTGAAAAAGATTATAGATTTTTTTAGTAATTAGCTGTACTACAGCCACACATGTATATGTAATTCTAGTTCAGGATTCACTTAGATAAAGCTTCGCGTTCGACGGCTTTTTATTTATTTAAAACTTTTTAAATATACACATTTATACGTACGTATATACGACGTATAAATATATAAATATTGTTAAGGATTTTTGTAAGGTATATTGTTCTAGTACCATTTTGGCAGACAGAGGAAGACACTGACTGACTTAATTCAGTATTTCAACGTTTTCAACATAGCGTTATATTATCTCTAATATACCAATTTTCGTTATTAAATATCAATATATCAAGTTAATTAGTTGAGCTTTAATTTTATTACATTCATTATATTATTACATTAATGTTACTGATAAATAGGATCAATTGCAATTAAGTTAATACACGACTCATAAATTTATAAAAGAACAAAGTATATATTAAGAATTAAAAATGGAGCAAGGAATAGTGATATACTCCCCCTATAAATCAGATTTACGCTGTATCCCGCACACAACAGAGTAGGCAAAGAGAATCTAGTGTTAAGACACTCCGCTCCCACCTTTGTGCCGAATTCAGGAGGCATTGGGTGTTGAGTGGCAGAACTCAACGCCGCGCTTAGCCTCGGGACCAGAGCAAGAAATAAAAATTTAAGGAAATATTTTATATCCTTGAGTAGGTATCGAACCTACAATCAGTTGGTTTTACAGTGACATTTAGTGCCCCTACACCACGACTGGCAATAAAATATATAATAAAATATATCACTTAAATATATAGTTCAGTACAATACTACTAAAATCAGCAATGCTTGTAGAATTTGAATTAAAATTTCCTTCCAGTGACGGTTAAAGACTCAAGTTGAATGCACTAATTATTTATTGTTACGTCTCTTATAACAGTCCATTCTGTGAATGAACAATGGAATTTACACTTTATTGCAACAACTGTTGGTTAATAATGAGACCAAATCTAAAGCATAAAGCGCTTATTTGTAAAGCATTTTTAAACAGAATAAACCTGGTGTCAAGACACTCCTTTCTCCGTTTTCCGCTTGGAATCGAATCGTTTCTTATCCTTAGATACACATTACATATCTTTCACATTTTTCAAGACGAGGTCACTCTAATAAGTTCTTTGATTTTCACGATTATTACACAGTTTTAACCGGATTAATCGCGTATATTTAGTTTTGTTGTACATTTTTGGACTGTCAGTGCACTCTAGCCGTGACCACGGACTACTGCAAAGTTTTCGAAACGTCGGGTTTCCAAAAACAACAAAACTAAATATACGCGATTAATCCGGTTAAAATAGTTTAATTTAAAAAAGAGGTCACTCTATCTTCTGCTTTCTGCCCATTCTGCGAGTATTGAGTGGTGAGTAAGAGAACCCAGCGCCACATGTTGTCTAACCAGGCCCAGGAATCAAAATAGCTATAAATATTTTATTCTTCACTACTATAATTTTATTTTCAGACATGGAATTGCCAATGAAATTAACGTTGTCATCAACCTAAAAATAAAAATATATATGCATATGTGTGAGCTTAAATGCACATATGATTTCAATTTTGTCAACTTGAAATCCTGCAAGCAGCAGCAAGGTCACAAGACACCCTGGTCTCATTAAGACTCTTCCGTTCCCCACTATCCGGAGAGTTCTGAAGGTATGAGGGGTATTTTATTTCCCCGATTGATAATGGAATCCACAACCTGTGAGTTGCAATAGTTGCCAGCTTGTGTTCCTGCGCTACCGTATCCTCAAATTATAAATAAATATTCCAAGCGTAAAACGTAACAAATTAACAATTTGATACCGAGCATACGTAATTAGGCTGAAATTTAATATTTAACACATGTATGTTTTAAACATTAAAACTCAATTAGCTTTCGGTTAATATCTAAACTACTAAGCCGTTCTAACAAACTCTGGAGGAATTTATAATCAAAGGTTACAAGTATGTTTATAAAGTAATACTATACAGGTATTCAAAACTCCACACGACAGGGTAGGCAGAGAGAAGAGACACTCCGTTCGGCATTTTCTGTCGAATTTTGGAGGCATTGCGTGCACGACTGGTCTCGTGGCCTAGTAAAGATTTAATAGAAGAAATTACAGCTTAGTAGCATCATTAATATATTTATTTTTTGGATTTACTACAGTCATAGTTTGATTTAACTTAATACATCTTGAAAAGCACATTCGATAGTCGATCCTGTTGGAGAAACTAACATCAAAAGCTGTTGCAAAGTTAACTAAGGCTTAACGTGGTTACAGTACACAAAAAGCTCGTGATAAATTTGTAATTTTTATATTTACAAATGCTTCATTAATTTATTTTTCGATTAAACAATCGCATTCTATTTTAAGTGAAATATTTTTTGTAAATATTAATATCAAACCAAATAAGAACTTCGTTCGTTCCTATTTATATAGTTCATATAAATCTATATGTCATATTAATCACGTTTAGTCATATCGTAATATGATCACACGAATATATCGTAAAATACAAGCACGTCTCGTTTACAGTTTCTCGTTAGGCAGCCTGCCAATGATTGTAAAACAACACATAATTGGTCCCCGGCGACTCAGCGAGCTACACTGTTGTGTATTTCGATGGATATTGTGGTTATAGATTATAATTTAGAGGCAAATATATGGAAACGGTTTTAGGGTTAATATTATATTATAGTCATAAATTAAAGTTCTGATAAGGTGAGGTCTGATAAGGTGACTGCAAATGTGAGTTATGGGCTCGAATTTCACTCGAGGAAACGAATTATTTTTATTTCTAAGTTCAAGAAGAGGCAAAAGCATGCAACGTGACGGTTGCGAGTTCGATTCCCTCTCGGTGGATTGAAATATTTTCATATTCTTGTTAGATTCCGCTCCTTAACAAGCACTTGAAAGTTAACGGAAATATCATATTGATAACTGTGGGTCTTAACACAAGGTTCCCAGGTTTCCAAAAAAAATTAGGTATAATCCCTCAATCTGCGCACAAGGCGACGATAATAATCTAAATCAACGAATAAAGAGTTTAGGATAGAGTTAGTTTTTACTCGAAATTTACCAACTGAATATATTCCTCGATTATAACTCACAAACTTTTTACTCAGTTAATATATTAACTTACTTAGTATTTAACCGATTTCAAAGAGAGGAATGTTCTCAATTGAATTGGTATGTTTTTGCAAGTTGTTTTAAATTCTATGCATTTATTAACTCGTATTTGATCAATACTTTAATATCGATATTAAGGTTTTTAGTGTTAACCTTTAAATAAACAACTTTAATGTTTTGAAGTACACTTTTAAAGGTTTCATTTTAACCAGTGGAATTAAAAGCTGGCTGTATTCTAAGTAGTTCATTAAGATTTGTGATTGCAATTATATTTTAAGTCTGTATTTTTATTTAAAATAATGTAATTAAAATATATATGTACAAATTAAAATATTTAATGAGAGACTAGTATATAAGATAAATTTATTAAAGTAAGTCGAGAATAAATTTGTAAAATTTCCAAATATTTCTGGAAAAACATAGATTTTAAGGGTAGTTTCGGTTAACTATTCAACTTTTTAAACATGCAAGTAAATTTAGGTTTTATTTCTCTTATACTTAAAGTTCAAATTTCTGCAGACTTTTTGTTAGTAATTACTGACCTGTTTACTTCTGGTCTTACTTCACTAGACATTGAAGTATGCTATGTGTATCCCGATGTTTATAAGAAATATTTTCAAAACAATTTTTTATTAAAATACAAATTATAAATGGTACCCTAGTGGTGCAATTTGACAGTTATTGACTAACGTAATGGTTGTGGCATCAATCACCACTCGAATGAATTATTTTTATTTCTCCGCTTAGGTCCGATAAAGTAAGGCCGATTAATTAAGTTCCACCACCAGTCTGGAAAGACTGTTTTTTAATTTTCTGAAATAAAAAGATTTTTCATTTCAGAAAATTAAAAAACGGAGTGTCCTAGTATTACGTTCTTTTTGCTTCCACTAGCTATAGGTATATAAGGCGAGTTATTATATTAATTAAAAGATTTATAGAAGTGACGTAATTCATAATTGTTTAACACAATTTTCTATCCAAATTTGCTCATTTGCCAAAGTAAGTACATTGTATCGTATGTACGAGTAAATATGTATATACAATTTACATAAGTTATATACAAAATTCGAAGTAAATATTTATAATTTTGTGATAAGCTGTAATTATTTCTTATATTAAAGGCATATTGCACGCTATACTCGTAAAGCACGATTAATTAATTTTATGCAAACATAGACAAGATCTTGGTGAGAGATCTCATTTATTTTCAAAAGAATATCATTTAAGACTAGAAAATATAATAAGTAATAAAAAAATGTATCGAAGATAGATTGAGAGAGATATAATATATACATTTCAAGTAATACTTTTAAAAAATCGGTCTCGGTCTAGTCGGTCTTACTCAGCGAGGATCTCGTACCAATTTAAAGATTGTAGGTCACAAGGAACATAAAATTTGAGCACCAGAGCGCCTGGTCTCTGGGTTCTGGCGGGTTCGACTCCCGCTACGTTTAATTTTCCATACGTTTTCTTAATAAGTATTTTTCTTTCCTAAATGTGGAATAACATTTTAAAAATGTTAAAAATATTAATAAATAAAATTTTCTAATTCTCGTTTTCTACATATATATGTACTTATTTTATTTGAAATAAAATATAATTATAAGTTCCAAATGGTTTTTATAAAAATAATGCATAAACGCTCGATCTTCTAATTGCGTTAATTTAAAAGTTTATGTTTTATCCGCGTATTGATACCTTCTGGTAAAAGGCTCTGGCTATGGTAAGCTTGTATTTCAGAAAACCTCCAATTTAGGAACGAAACCATGAGTGGAGGAGCTCGCCTCGCGCTTGTCCTGTTTTTTAAGCTATAGAAACTTAAAAAGGTCAAGTGTAGAACTTAAAGCTAAAATATTTACTGTAACCATTCAAATTAAAATTAATATTAAAAAAAAAACTAACGTGCAAACGCGACCACTTCTCAAACTGTGGAAGTACCGCCGCATATTTTGTTCTCAACTTTTATTAAAGTATGCGAGAAGCAACAATAGCTGTAATTCAAAATATAGAGGACGAATTTATTTAATGGCCGACGCGGGGGAAGCCTCGCAATTATTTATAAAAGAGAAACTGCTAAAACGCTTGTGTTAATGATAGCTCTAAATATAGCACTCGTTATCATTTGACTTGGAAATAAAAATGTGGCTGTCAGGGAAACTTTGGTGTTGCTAGACGTATTGTATTTTTAATCGTTAAATTAAAGAATAAAGTTCAATTTCTGTTGAAAATTTCAGATGAGGCCAGTCACGGGTGCACAAGTGTGTGTGACTGAAATGCGATAAGCTGTCGATTCGATTCCGACTCGAGGAAGTGAAATATTTAATATTTTTATTTCTCTGGTGTCGAGGCAAGAATTAGGCATGCGCATTATTTTTATATATAGAACTACGAATAAAATGGCAACAAAGTAACATCTGACGTTCTAATGTTTATGTTAAGACGCGACTCCTTGAGGCCACTTGAGACTATAAATAGCTTACATTTTTCTTATTTTTTTTTTTAATTTTACTAGTAGGCTAGAGAATCTAGTATCGAGTGACTTTCTGCCCGAATTGGAGACTTGGTTTATTGAGTGGCGGAAGGCGAACACTTATTTAAAAAACGTAGCAGGACTCGAACCCGCGCCTTCTGGGAACCAACCAGTAAGCCATACGTTCCGTAGACTTAGTGGTCAGCAGATGCGGGTTCGAGTCCTGCTACGCTCCAATTTTTACACGAGGGTTCGAGTCCTGCTACGTTCAAATTTTCATATTTTTTTCTAAATAAATATTATTAAGAAGTATTTATTTATTTGCTTTTGTATACTAACATAACGTATTTATTTTATTTTGAAATATTATATGTTACGCTCTTAATCGACAATCTGTCGTATTTATAGTGGCGTTTAAGTTAATGTAACAATAAATTATGGTCTTGCTTTATTACAGTGCTTGTATAGTTGTAGGCTATAGAGATGAATTACTACCAACGATGACCGGTAACTGTGGTACTAATAAGTAACATATATCATATTGTATATACATTAATATATGTTATAAAATTAAATAATAAATTATTTTAATAATAATCAATCAATCAGCTTTACGCCGTATCCTGCACACAGCAGGGTAGGCAAAGGGATGCTAGTGTTTAAGACACACCGTTCCCCACTTTCCGCCGAGTTCTGGAGGCATTGCGTGTTGAGTGGCGGAACTCAACGCCGCGCTTTAGCTCGATACCAGAGCGAAGAAATGCAAATAAATGTAAATAAATATTTCGAGGCCAGTCATGGCGCAGTGGCACGAAGTGTGACTGTAAAACCGACTGGGTATGGGTTCGATCCCCACTCGAGGTGATGAAATATTTACTTAAATTTATACATATTTTCATTTCTTCGCTCTGGTGTCGACGCTAAGCGCGGCGTTGAGTTCTGCCACTTAACACGCAATGCCTCCAGAATTCGGCAGAAAGTGGGGAATGGTGTGTCTTAATACTAGGTTCCCTCTGCCTACCCTGCTGTGTGCGGGATACAGCGTGAAGCTGATTATTTTATGATTAAATATTTCATTTCCTCGAGTGGGGATCAAACCAACAACCAGTCAATTTTACATTCACACTTTGTGCTCCCGCGCAACGACTGGCCTGGAATTGTATATTTATTTTTTAGAATACCTATATTTTATAAATATGTGATTAAAATGTTATTTATTTGAATGCAATGATTTAGTTTTGAAAGAATCTTAAATATTTAGTATATATCAATATATAGGTCACATAAATATAAACCGACACTCTCCATGCAAATGAGAGCCCCTGGGGATAGAACGCCACCGACATCGAAGTAGATCAACATCCAACGCATATCTAACGTAATGCAATATATATGGAATGTTTTCAGCGATGCCCTCCAATTGTGTGGATGGAAAAAACTTTTTCACTTTTATAAAAAAAATATAAAAGATGTTTTCATATTTATATGTGTAAATGAAGCGGTATTGGAACCCGCGCCTTTTAAAAATTGACCAAATCTCACATTCGAGTCGAGTTCGATTCTAAATTATATTTGTTAAAGAATATTTACAATATACAGAAAATTATTTTATCTTTAATTTGTAATTAAAGATAAAATAATTTTCTGTATTTTTTTATTTTATATTCCTACTCTTTACACATTACATACAGAAAAAAATAAACCATTATCTTATTTAAAACATTGGTATAACCATAATAAGTTGATATTGGCATCAATTACATGCAATACCAGATATTAAAGTTATCATATTCCTCCAAACATGAGATCCACTTATCGCTTTGAGCTTTGCTTAACCACCAATTAGATTAGACTTACTAATCTACTAGACTAACATTACCTTTGGAAAAAAGAATAAGATAAAAAGACGTATAGTTTCTAAATTATTAGAAAATAAATTCTACGTAGTTATAATAAGTGATATGTATCACCCAATAACAATACTCCACACGAGTTTCCTTATAAGAGCCGTTGTGATTCGATCGATTCCCAAATATTTTTCTTAGACTGTAAGTTGTTAAAATATTGTTTCAAGGGAATTCAAGATCGTCTACAACATTTTTAACGTATTGGAAAAAAATTGTATGTAACGAAATTTGAACCTGAGCCTCGTGGAAGCCGTTCTGATCCGGCTACGTTAAAATTTTTATACGTTTTTTAAAAAACTATTCGTCAACGACATATTTTAAAAACCAACATTTCCACTACTACATATATTAAAATATACCGACGAAATTCAAAAACTTTTAGCAATTTAATTATATTCCTTTTCACAAAGCACATAGCTACGGTTCAAATTACTCTCAATTCAAATGAGGATTCCAAAGCTGGCTTGTACGTCGCAGTGGAGCGAATTGTTTGTGATACTTTTATATATTTTTTTAACTGCAAGCTTTATGTCGCGTTCCATGCCCCCTGGTATGTCAGTAAGGACATAGTGTCAAGAGAAACGTAAAAACAGAAATGCTTTGTCTGAACAGAACAGGTAAACAAAAATAATTCTTCAAATTAAATTACATACAACTATAATATTTACAATTTTTTTATTAGCTTCTCGCCTTATGCCACAGACGGCAGGGTAGACAAATGGAGGATCCATTCGTGTTTTAGTGTTAAGACACTTCGTTCTCCATTTTCCGCCGAATTAAATAAAAGCACAGTTTCTATTCTATTCTATTGTATAAATGTATAATAACAATTCTATTCTAAAAAATATAATAACAAAAATGTCTGAATCAGGTTAAAATCAAATTTGTAAATCTGATCTTCGCTCTTCCCGGTTTCCTTTTATATTGTGATTTCGTGATAAAATTATCCACTGGACAGTTACGTCCCTCGGCGTTCACCGTGAATACGTCGAGGGAAATTTAAAAACTGACAATTGCCTTTATTTCTTACTTTCAATACACAATTTATGCGAGTGATTTTTGGTTTTTCTTGAATGACATGACGGTTATTCAAATTTGTTAAGGACTGATGAAAGATTAATTTCAATGCTGAGACTGTTGTGATTAGAAGTGTTATAAGTCTATAGACCTGTAGCATCGTACCTCTCCAACGGATGGACTAATTTCGATGTGTTTTTTTTTTCATTGAAAAGCTAGTTTTCTTGTGGTTCTGCGCTTCTTCGTAAACATCAGTCTGGTGCTGGTGGATGGATGTATATAGTTATTTCGTCGTTTAGGTAACATGATAAGACGCGGCGTTGATTTCCACCACTCAATATGCAATATCTCGAATGTTAGATGAAAAGTTGGCAAAGGAGTGTCTTAACACTAAGCCTTTTAAATAGGAAAAAGCGTCAAGATGCCAACTTATATAATGTAATGTTTCATACATAATGTCAATTCTTCAGAGTATATAAAAATGAACATCATTCCATCGGACATGATGGAGCTATTACTCACAGAAAAATAATATATCTAGTCGAGTGTGTCGTAAATACGTCAATAGACGAATTTCGGACTCACTCAGGAAATATGCCAGGCGTTAGCACTTATTATATAAACCATTGAATATACATTTTTGACATAAAATAAGCTGATAATATTGGGGCCAGTCGTGGAGCAGGGGTTCAGTGTGGCTGCAAATGCGACAGGTTGTAGGTTCGATTTCCACTCGATAAAATGAAATATTTGATATTTCCATCCCTCGCTATGCTGTCGAGGCAAAGGGCGGAGTTTAGCCCCGCCACTCAGCACGCAATGCCTCCAGAATAAGAGTAAAAATGGAAAACGGAGGGTGTTTACTCTCCCTATGCCTGCTATGTACGGGAAACAGCGTAAAAACATATTTTAGAAGTTTATCGTTAGTTGGTTAGGTTAGGACTATTGAACGGTTTCCAAGAGAAATTTGCTTCTCGCTACATTATTTTTTAAACATGTTGAAATATTTTTACCTCGAGTGTGATTAGCATATTATTATTTTTTTAATTTGATAACTTTCTATATACATTGGAAGTGAATAGGAAATAATTATAAGTGAGCTTTTGTTTATAACCCTTGACGCACGTGTCTACATTTATATGTCCTGTGTATGGGTCTTCATGTTATACAAATTATGAAAATGCAATTTAATTTCACAAAATTCACAAAAAAAATATTTTTAAAAGAAAATAACTACTTCACCATTCATAAGAACGCAATTACCTATTGTCACTTTGAACATAATACATACAGAATTTCAATTAGTATCCAGATTATACGAAAGGTAATTTAACCCTGTCAAGAATTTGTGGACGAAATTCTCTTAACAATTCAAATAGATCCAAGGGACGTGACTCAACAGTTTTGCGTTACTTTAAAAGGCCTTAACTAAACTCAAGGTTGGTTCTCAGTGATAAACCACTGAGTCAGCATCAGTGTTGCCATGTGCTTAGGCATTGCCTAGTTTCTTTTTATGCAAAAAATGGCAAGAAGAAGGCAAACTAGCGCACGTGTCGCCTGACGGTAATTGATCACCGCCGCCCACGAGCCTGGGCACCAGAGGAGCTACAGGTGCATTGCCGATAGGTACATACGTTTTTTGAGGGTAACCATGTCGTTTCAGCCTGGAAACACTGCTGCAGGTAGCCCATTCCACAGTTGAGTGGTGCATGGCAGGAAGTTCCTACGAAACTGTACATTAGTGTTATACCGATGATTCTGAGTTGAAATTCTTTTCAAAGCGAGTATTTTTTTATTATTTTCATGCTTTATGCTTAGATTGCAAGGAACGCAGAGGGAACTAAATATTAAGGCATTCAGTTCCCCACTTTCCGCCAAATTTACAAGCATTGCGTGTTCAGTGTCAGAACTCCGCGCTTTGCTTTATCTCATTACCGGAGCGCTTTATAATTTATTTTGTGATAAAAAATTGAACTATCGATAAGAAGTTTTATTCTTCTAATTATTTGGCTAAGAATAAATAAAGCAAAAAAACTTAACATACATTTTACTTACTGTAAAAACTATACGTACAATTTTCAATGAAACATGGTCTGCGTTCTGTTTAGATATTGCCATTGCCAAATTTCGTTATATTTTGTAGTTAAAAATAACCTACATATACTTAGCAAGTACATGCGAGTTATTTTTAACGGCTAATAGAGTAGAGTTTTACAACTTATAAATGAGTGTTCTCTAAATCGTTTTAAGTTATTGTTAGTGACTAAAAACATTTCTCTTATTTGGCAATAAACGCGCGTCTGCAAACTGTTCTTACATTTCCAGCCAATTTCGAGTCACAAAATAGACTTGTTAGAAGTGAATACAATAGCATAAAGTGCGTAAAAATACGGAACAAAAAAAATCTAATTTTACATGCATATAAATTTCCTCCAGGCCTCTCAATTGGATAGCGGCAAACATCAATTCTACTTTAAGACGATTACTAAAGTTCATTCAGACAATCAATTTCCTTCTCGACATTCGCCATACAGTGTGATTGCTCCCTTATACTGTGGACGGATTTACACAAAGCCTCTTACTGTCTCATAGCGTCCTAGTACCTTCGGAAACAATTTCCTATATAAACAGGAAAACCGCCAACTTTTAGGGATCAATCAGTAAAGTACGTAAAACTTTTATAAGCACAGTCTTATGCAAAGAAAACAAAGCCAGATCATTTTGTTAATGGAACAGTTACTTTAATTTATGTATATATATATTGTCATATCTTTTTTTATTTCACGCATCCCGCATATAACAGGAAAGTCAGAGCGAATATAGTATAAAAACTCTCTGTTCTCCACTTTCCGTCAAATTTTCGAGATAATGCATCTAAGTTGCGGAAACCAAAACTGCGCTATCACAGCAGGCAATCGTGAAGACCTCTATGTACTTAAATATACTAGTTTAAAGTAATTATTTAAGAAAATTCAAGAAAGTTACTGTCACCATAATTCGGCGGAAAGTGGAAAACGGAGTGTTTTAACACTATGTTCCCTCTGCCTATCCTGCTGTGTGCGGGATACAGCGTAAAGTTGATTTATTTTAAAATATATCAAAATTTATTTATCAATATTGTGCAAACAATATTTTTTGATTATAATAAACTTTGGTATGAACAAAATTTAAGCTTCACTGAACGACAGATTATTTTCACATAGCAAAAAATATATTGTTGTACAAACAATAGCTGCTATAGCACTTTTTTGACGGAGCAAGTGCTTAATATTTTTTATAAAGTTTAAGTTACGATTTATTTATAAGATTAATTTTGCATTGTGGTAAAAAAAGTGAAGAATTTTTTTATCACGGGCGATTGATGATATTACCTATCGATTTTTATCGACAAGCCTACGAGGCCCTTTGATTTCTTTCGATCCTATTTTTCCCCGTTTATGTCCAAAGGAGTGCTTACCGACAAAAGTGGCAACAAAGAAAGTTAATCTATGAGCAATTTCCCACTTATTTTCACCCTTCACGCGAGGGGATGTGCGACTGACGATGATTAAGTTTGCCACATACAATTAAACTTAGTTTTGTTTTTGTATCATATATTTGATAGTCTTTATAATAAATAGCATTGTATTATATGTATTTATGTTTTTTATTACGATTGGCAGTAAAGAATTTGTTTTACGAAAAATCTTTTCCGAATCCTTATCTCTATATCAATGGTAATTTTCTATGCGTCATGTTGTATCCAGCACACAGCAGGAGGCGTAGAAGGAACCTACTGTTAAGACACTCCGGTTTCCCATTTTCCTCCAAATTCTGGAGATTTTACGTGTGTGGGGAAGTTGGGGAACTTAACGCCATGCTTTGCCTCGACACAAGAGCGAAAAAATGAAAATGACTTAAAAAAAATCAAAGAAAAATTTTACATATTACAATGATGAATTGATTTATAAACTTGAATATTGAATAATAAGAATGGAAAATGGACCCACTCATCGCTCTTATCTAAACAAATACCAACGTCTCAGCTGCACTGCACTACGATGACATACATATATTGTTGAAACATTATATGCACATTGTACAATGCATACACACTGCATTGCAGACGTAGTTAGTGCAGCATATTTTATATTTTAATTGTACTTCAAGTTTAGCTATCCCGACATTCATACATTATATCGTGAGTGTTTAAAGAGATGCGTCAATATTTACAAAAGTCATGTGGAGCTTGAAATATATTTTTTCATTATTTACACTCAACAGACTAAGTCTATATTTCCAATATTTTATTTAAAAGTTGCCTTTTATTTCATTTCTTACATTATTGTTTGTTATTTATTAATTAGCGGCGTTAAGTTCTGCCACTCAACACGCAATGCCTCCAGAATTCGGCAGAAAGTGGGCAACGAAGTGTCTTAACACTAGGTTCCCTCTGCCTACCCTGCTGTGTGATTTGGTTTATTAATTAAAACTTATTCACCACGGTCAAGTACTAGTTGGATTCGTATCAATTTCAGGATTGCAGTTTAACGAGAGGTATAAGCTATAACAATTTACAAATTTAAGTTTGCGCGCGTTTGCACTCATTTTGTGTGTAAAAAAATACAAATATAAGTTTGTGACGATCTTTTTCTATGAAATAACTATACATTTTCAGTTTTCGGTTTTTTTTTGCTTTATTTGTATTATAAAATCTCCTTTCGTGCCAAATGTCAAAACTGTAAGTCCACTAGAAGTCCCTATAGGTTTCGATTACGTGGCGAATTACATACAATATTCAACAAGGGACTGTAGACCTAAATATTTGGTATAAATTTCAGCTTAATATCGCCACGTTATCACGAGATAAGTGAAACCAAAAACGCATAAAAATTAAATGTAGGGTATAGTAAGATCTAAACCCGTGACTCTTGGACACCATTCAAGCGCTTACTAAACCAAACTACGAATGCGTCGACGTTCCTACGTCTGTATGTATGGTACAACTTGTGTTGTTTTATTTATATTGCCACCAATTTCAATTTTTGTTAAGATGGCTATCATTAACAATACATAATAATTATGTTTGTATCTTATTTTACACTCGTTGAGTATAGGTATAGTCCTTGTAGTTGACTCATTTACGTAGGAAATGTATTAAAATATAATTAACGTACTTAGATGTTACATCAGAACGTAATATTTAAATAGTAAAAGCTAGTATTGTATACAAACACACATAATTAAGGATATGAGGTTAGAACCAATTGAGGCGCGTGTATAACATTTTAAGCATCAGTAATCACACTGAATGGAATTTGTTGACATAGGTTCCCAGGTTCCTTGGGGGGGGGGGCTTGTGCTGTGGAACTGCCTAATTCTGAGGGACTCAGGATGGAGCTAAAAAAGTCAAAAACTCGTGTAAAACTTAAATTTGAAAGGAAAATTACGATTGGAAAAAGTTTATGTAAAGGTTGTGTACAGATAAGTAGGTCGGAATCCTCTGTATGCTAGACGGAGGAGTTTAATGTTAACAAAGTCCGTTCCTCATTGTACGACTTGAGCATGTTGAGTGCTGGAACTCAACGTAGCATTTATCTGGCTACAAAAGCAAGAAGATGTAATTAATTCATTTCCTCGAGTGGAAGTAGCATCCACATCGGCACAGTGTCGCCGACGCTTCGTATGAATACTAGATTTTTTTAATATTGCTTATAATTGCAGTAATTATATTATATTTCAATATTTGAATTACTTTATTATTTAAAAAAAGGCCACGGTGACATAAATTACTTTTATTTATTTATGTACAAACACACTGTCTTCCCTTTGTACAGACAGACGACATACTGCCTTAATTTATGTATATAGTATAATATTTATATTCATTTATTTACCACAAAAAAGATCTTAATAAAGTATCGCCGTGGGAATCACAAAGAGATAAACGCCAACACATTAATTACAGCGACCGGAAACACCAAGTATTCGATGCGGATATAATTCGGAAACAACATTTCTTTCAAAGGAAACGAGACAATGAAGATTAATAAATAAGAATATTTTGGTAAAAGAAATTAATCATTGTGCACTTATTGTGCTTTTTTCACTTGTGTATGGATTTTAACGTAGGTTTCTACTTTATTAAAATTTTATATTTTAATAACCTTCAAATAACAATATTCCATTTTATTCACTTTGCATTTTTTTATGAAAATTAGGTGTGGAAATGTGGTGTAAAATGATTTTATACGACAACAGTAGTCGTAATATATCGTTTATTGTTATAGTAAAAGCTTCACGCTGTATCCCACATATAGCAGGGTAGGCAGAGGGTATCTGAGAACCGATTCCTTTACGTATTCACCGATTTCTTTAGGTATTGCGTGTTGAGTTGCACAACTTAACGCCACAATTTGTCTCGTTACTGGAGCAATGAAATGTAAATTTAAATTATAACTATAATTTTGTGTTTCAAATTCGGCATTGTTAATTAACTTTTGTATAATAAACTACCGGTTAATATTAGCAGTGTGCTTGGCAGACTTAATTATAGTCTCATTACTGTACTTGGCAAGTTGGCACAAATCCGAATTTAATTTCTTAGTATATAAATATTTGAACTAACCTTAGTTTCTTAATTTTAAGTTTAAAGCGTTCACTCATTTTATTTGCGTTAAATGATTTTATAAGGTCGTGGTGTAGGGGAATAAAGTGTGACTATACTGACAAGACTATACTGATAAACGCGAATGGTTGCGGGTTCGATCCCCACTCGAAGAAATGAAGTATGTATTTAAATTAAAACAAAGCGCAGCGTTAGGTTCCGCCACTCAGCATGCAATTCCTCCAAAATTCGGAAGAAAGTGGTGAAAGGAGTGCCTTAGCACTAAGTTTCCTACCCTGCTGTGTGCGGAATACAGCGTGAAGCTGATTTAATTTAAATTTTTTAACATCAATACTGAATGTTAGTGTGGGTTGGTCTTATACGTCAAAACCGCGCAACAACCACATTGAAAATATCTATCTATATAGTAAAAAAATATATTAATTAAATTTAAAACCTCTCATAGTATACATCGTATGATGATAAGTATGTCTGTATAGATAACTACATATATATAAGAACTATATGCATGAGCAACCTATTGTTGACAAAAATATTTTTGCTAGTATTTTTTAATATTCAAGTTCGGTGGAGTTAGAACTAACAGCAAAATAACCACTACAAATACTGGTCGCGTACTACTTTTACTTTTTTGTGTTATACCAATTTGATTTTTTTCACGATACGATTAGTTTTTATTGGAACGAAACGAGAGAATAAAATGAAACAGTAATGGAACTTCAATTGAAAATACTATTAAAAGGTAGAAGAGCCAATTTATAAATATTTATTTATATTAATATCAGTATTTATATTAATATCGATATTTCTGCGGCTTCGCTTTTTAGTAGAGTAAGCAGAAACTTAGTGGTTGAAATATGCTGTCCCCGATTTACTGTATTAGGTGGCGGAACTAAACTTTGCTTTTGGCCTTAATAGCTTATAGTATATATAGTCCATGACTACTTTTATAGATATGCCATATATAACCAGCAATAGGAACAGGCATGTGATTATAAACGCGAGGGTTGTGGGTTCGATTGGGAATGAACATACTTTAATTTCCTCGTTTTGGTAACAAAGCAAAACGTGGTATTGAGCTCAGCTACTCAACACGCAGTTCGTTTTCTAAAGCTAGTTAGCTCAAAGATCGTGTCAACGCCTGTATGCTTCTCCTCTGAGTTTAGGCTAGGTTGACTAGGACTAGTAAGCCACTGGAATTTAGGCTGACTTAGTTTGAGGTTCCGAGCAATGGTAGCGTTTTGTGTAGAAAAGAGTTTTGAAAAGAGAAGGTTTTCTTTGAAACTAAAGGTAACCCAGAATACCCCCTTAAAATGAGATTAGAACTCTACCATAACGTTCAGTTAGGTACATTCAAATTTCAATAAGATGGCTTTATAGAATAAAAACTTACCTCGTCATCAAAAGCGACATTGTCCGCCATTTTCCCAGCTACAGCACAGTCTTAAACGCACTTGTACCACTCCTACGCGTCACACGAAGCCATTGTCCAGGTATCTATCTGGTCATAAAGCACCCATTATTCTGAAAATAAATGTATATTTTATTATTAATAGATCTCTATAATCTAATAGTTAATATATTTTCAGTTCGTCTAAAGGGGTTGGTCTTAAATTGCATCAAATTGAAGACAAAAGATATTTTTTTTATATATTTTTAGATAGCTTCTCGCACGTAGCAGGGTATAGGAACCCTGCTACATGCGAGATATACGATATACGAATATACGAACGGAGTGTTTTAACACTAGGAGTGTTAAAACACTCCGTTCCCCATTATCCGCTAAGTTTTCGAGGCATTGCGCGAGTGGCGGAACTCAACGTCGCGTTCTTGCCTTGATACCAGAGCGAAGAAATGAAAATATTAATAAATATATTTTTTTTCACCCGAATAGGGATCGAACCCACAACCGTCGCATTACAGTCACTCGTTTGTGCCTCAACAATAAGACAAAGGAAATATGATACAAATATATTTCATTATTTATTAGGTTCGCTACCTACAATATCTTCCAGTACAATACAATATACTTTATTGCATACAAAATTACAAACGTTACATATGGAATAAGATGAATCAAAATGTACAAGATGGCCTTGTCGTGTAAGGCTATCTCTTCCAGGCAACTAGACTATTAACATATCTCCATATATAATAAAAGGATAGAAAAGTCAATTCTGTACATGAAAGATATAAAAAAAATAAAAATTAGGTCGGTTAATATGTCGATTATAGAACCTAAAAAACCACTCAGCAGAATTCTTGTCTGTCTGTCTGTCTGTCTGTCTGTCTGTCGGTTTGTTTGTGCGTCAATCACGCAAAAACTACCTGACAGAAATTAATGAATTTTTGCATGGTGTTAGCCTAGGGCCTCAAGGTACATTTTTTTTGGGTTTCATTCCGAATTTCATGATAGTTTTCTTTAAAAAAAAACAAAAACTGAAAAATATAAATCACCTAAAATACCGATAACTACTGTATGAAATTAAATTAATTTTGGCTTGGTAATAGTTCAAAGCCTAATGTCACTTATAGGATAGTTTTTATCATGGAGTATAAAGAATTTTTTGTAGAAAAAATTACATAATTATATTTTTTAATAAAAAAAATCGACTGCTTCAAATTCAACCGGATTTCACACTCTGAACTTAACTAAACTTTCACCAAACTACCCCTTATATGTACCCTTTCTAATAAAAAAAGAATCATTAAAATCGGTTGAATTGATATTGACTTATACGTTCATTTGTCGCGCATATACTTAATGTAAATTTGAGATTTATATGATTTTCTCATAGATACCATTGTTGGATATAAACTAAATTAAAATAAGACTTAATAATAAAAAATTAATAATAAAAGAGACACGGGAGGCATTAGCTATCAAATAAAAAAAGAATCATTAAAATCGGTTCATACAATCAAAAGTTCTAAGGTAACAAGGCTAAAAAATACAGCCCAATTGATGACCCCTTTTAAGAAGTCGGTTAATAGTAATCTGACATAATTAAATTACGACTATTTCATTTAACCACATTTTAAAAGAAGAAAGTAAATTGAGGCCGTTCGTTGCACAGGGGCACAAAGTGTAATAACTGTTGTGGGTTCGATGACCACGCAAGGAAACGAAATATTTATTTAAATTTATATTTCCATTTCATCGCTCTGGTGTCGAGGTAAAGTGCGGCGTTGAGTTTCACTACTCAGCACGCAATGCCTACAGAATTCCGAGAAAAGTAGGGAACAGAGTGTTGTTGTTAACACTAGAGGTCCTATGCCTACCCTGCTGTGTGCGGGATACAGCGTGAAGCTAAAAAAAGAAGTATAATCAATATTTGTTCAGTCTACCATAATTATTATTTCAAACGTCAACGTTGGTGATATTAACAAACATAATAAAGTAGGTATATTTTACGGAATTAGCTCATATGGCGATGTGTAGAATAAAAAGTATATGTATTTGGAAAGTAAATTCTGATTGTGAGTTCATAGTTTATAAAAGTTTATATTGTGTTTAGATGGATCACGTGGTGATGTCAATACGTTTTAATGTCATCTTATGTTATCTGTTAAAATAGCGTGAAGTTGATTAAACTTAGTGTTATATTCAAAAGAAATTAATTGTATGTAATACATAATATGTAATTTATTAATACGTTTCAAGTATGAAAAAAAGAAAAAATGCAATATAATTGCATTTGTGTTTCCTTCCTATATTTTGTATTTCTATTATTTAAATCGATATATCAGGAACGTAAATGTGGGAATAGAGTTGCATGCCATTTTAGTACAGAGTAACCTCTAAAAAATGTATTTACTAAACTGAATAAAAAGAATGTGTGATTCCTCTATACAATATATTATTCTATATTATACATAAAACAGGTTAAAACAGTGCATATGAAGGTCCTCCTGTAGTATAACTATTTTCAATTACTATCAACACTACATTGTCGATACTAATGTGGTATTACAATATGAATGAAATTTTTCCGCCATTATGATGACATAGACAATTTTTTTAATTTGGAAAAATAATATATTAACTATAAGAACGTTGGTAGTTTTTTAAAAGGAATTCTTATAGAATAAAAAATTGCCTAAACTATGCTTCTTCGCAAGTGGTTGTAATAACTATTGGTATCAATTTTCCAAAAAATCACTATAAATATTAAATATGCTCAATTATACAGAGTTTTTTTTGTTAGGACCACTTTAAATGAAACCACAGTTTAACTACTCTATAAAAGCCTATTACATATTAAATTAAAAACCCGAAAATAAAAAAGTTATTTTTTCAAACAAAATCTCCATATATAATAAAAGGATAGAAAAGTCAATTCTGTACATGAAAGATATAAAAAAAATAAAAATTAGGTCGGTTAATATGTCGATAAAAAATTAATATGTTTAAAGTTAATATGTCGACTAAAACTTGACGCTATGACGGTACAATTGAGAGAACTGAGATTTCTGGTTGTAGCACTAGTTGTATTTTAATTAGGTTAAATTCCCACTAAGTGGAAGAATATATTTATTTTTCTGCCCGTAAAAACAAACGAAGCGAAGCCTTGTGTTCCGCTATACTATCTAAAGAAATTGGAAAGTGCAAAATTGAGTAAGTGCACCACTATCTTATTTGAAATTCTTTCTTCTCTCCATTATAAATTTTCATAGGATTGAAATGTAATAGTGACGTCTTTGAACAATAGTATATGTTCATAACTGTTAAAGTTGATTATCGAACAAATGGTTTACAACTCTGATGATACGAAGACATTCTGCTTCAGCTGATAATTTAATTAAAATGTCTACCGGATGATCAATTAGCCTGCAGTTTACGTTTTAATTGTTATTATGTATGATGTTACGTAACGTTTCTTTACGTTTATTTATTTATATACATATTACATTTAATGAATTAAATATATTTTATAAAAGGTTCACATATGTGATAACATGTTCACACATGTGATCCACATATGTGACCACATATTCACACATGTGGTCCACACACGTGACCACATATTCACACATGTGGTCCACATATGTGACCACATGATCACACATGTAATCTTCATATGTGACTACATATCACACATGTGGTCTACATATGTGACTACATATCACACATGTGATATGCCCATGTGAATACTTATTCACACATGTGGTACACATATATGACCACACGATGCCACATGTGGTCCACATATGTGACCACATGATCACATATGTGGTCCACATATGTGAGCACATAAACACACATGTGGTCCACACACGTGACCACATATTCACACATGTGGTCCACACACGTGACCACATATTCACACATGTGGTCCACATATGTGACCACATGATCACACATGTAATCTTCATATGTGACTACATATCACACATGTGGTCTACATATGTGACAACATATCACACATGTGGTCTTCATATGTGACAACATATCACACATGCGATCTGCACATGTGAATACTTACTCACACATGTGGTTCACATATATGACCACACGATGCCACATGTGGTCCACATATGTGACCACATGTTCACATATGTGGTCCACATATGTGAGCACATATACACACATGTGGTCCAAACACGTGACCACATATTCACACATGTGGTCCACATATGTGACCACATGATCACCCATGTAATCTTCATATGTGACTACATATCACACATGTGGTCCACATATGTGACCACATGATCACACATGTAATCTTCATATGTGACTACATATCACACATGTGGTCTACATATTTGACAACATATCACACATGCGATCTGCACATGTGAATACTTACTCACACATGTGGTCCACATATGTGACCACATGTTCACATATGTGGTCCACATATGTGAGCACATATACACACATGTGGTCCACACACGTGACCACATATTCACACATGTGGTCCACATATGTGACTACAAATTCTCACGTGTGGTCCACATATTTGACCACATTTTCCCACATGTAATCCACATACGCGACCACATATTCACACATGTGGTCCACATATGTGACCACATGATCACACATGTAATCTTCATATGTGACTACATATCACACATGTGGTCTACATATGTGACAACATATCACACATGCGATCTGCACATGTGAATACTTACTCACACATGTGGTTCACATATATGACCACACGATGCCACATGTGGTCCACATACGCGACCACATATTCACACATGTGGTCCACATATGTGACCACAAATTCTCACGTGTGGTCCACATGAAAGACCACATATTCACACATGTGGTCCACATATGTGACCACAGGATCACCCATGTAATCTTCATATGTGACTACATATCACACATGTGGTCCACATATGTGACCACATTTTCCCACATGTAATCCACATACGCGACCACATATTCACACATGTGGTCCACATATGTGTCCACAAATTCTCACATGTGGTCCACATGAAAGACCACATATTCACACATGTGGTCCACATATGGGACCATATATTTACACATGTGGTCCACATATGTGACCACAAATTCTCACATGTGGTCCACATATGTGACCACATTTTCCCACATGTGGTCCACATACGCGACCACGTATTCACACATGTGGTCCACATATGTGACCACACATTCTCACATATGGTCCACATGAAAGACCACATATTCACACATGTGGTCCACATATTCACACATGTGGTCCACATATGTGACTACATATTCACACATGTGATCTATATATGTGACTACACATTCACATAAAAAATTTTTTACTACACGAATAAACTTCAATAAAAGTTTTATAATTTAAAAAAGTTTATTTTTTATGTAGGCTGTCTCCTATCTGAAGTGTAGTTAAATGGAAAAACTAGGAGGACCAGTGTGTGTGTCAGTGATGACCTATTGCGTTGAGAGACAAGGTCCTTCATCCTTAGCCTCATTCGCAGGCTCCAAGTCAGCTATGGAGACAGCTATTTCTCTAAGCTACTGAATTAGAAACGATGGTACGACGAAAGAAGGTTACCGACACATTGTTTCGGTAAATGAGCGATGTATAAATGCACTTTGTCACGAAAGGTATTTTAAATTTGTATTGAAACGAACTGAAAAGTCAAAAATTAAAAGGAGTTATAAAATGTAATTTATCACATGAATTCACAAAACAATCTATACCTATTTTTTATTTTAAGAATTAAAAAAATGATGTTAGTTTTGTCTTGCCTGACCTTGTCGCACTCATTATCTTATTAATGTGATTAATCTCCATATATAATAAAAGGATAGAAAAGTCAATTCTGTACATGAAAGATATAAAAAAAATAAAAATTAGGTCGGTTAATATGTCGATTATAGAACCTAAAAAACCACTCAGCAGAATTCTTGTCTGTCTGTCTGTCTGTCTGTCTGTCTGTCTGTCTGTCTGTCTGTCTGTCTGTCTGTCTGTCTGTCTGTCTGTCTGTCGGTTTGTTTGTGCGTCAATCACGCAAAAACTACCTGACAGAAATTGATGAATTTTTGCATGGTGTTAGCCTAGGGCCTCAAGGTACATTTTTTTTGGGTTTCATTCCGAATTTCATGATAGTTTTCTTTAAAAAAAAACAAAAACTGAAAAATATAAATCACCTAAAATACCGATAACTACTGTATGAAATTAAATTAATTTTGGCATGGTAATAGTTCAAAGCCTAATGTCACTTATAGGATAGTTTTTATCATGGAGTATAAAGAATTTTTTGTAGAAAAAATTACATAATTATATTTTTTAATAAAAAAAATCGACTTCTTCAATTTCAACTGGATTTCACACTCTGAACTTAACTAAACTTTCACCAAACTACCCCTTATATGTACCCTTTCTAATAAAAAAAGAATCATTAAAATCGGTTGAATTGATATTGACTTATACGTTCATTTGTCGCGCATATACTTAATGCAAATTTGAGATTTATATGATTTTCTCATAGATACCATTGTTGAATATAAACTAAATTAAAATAAGACTTTACGGGACGCATTACCTTTCAAATAAAACAAGAATAATTAAAATCGGTTCATACAATCAAAAATTCTAAGGTAACAAGGATAAAAATACAGTCCAATTGATGACCTCTTTTATGAAGTCGGTTAATAGTAATCCGACATAATTAAATTACGACTATTTCATTTAACCACATTTTAAAAGAAGAAAGTAAATTGAGGCCGTTCGTTGCACAGGAGCACAAAGTGTAACTGTTGTGGGTTCGATGACCACGCAAGGAAACGAAATATTTATTTAAATTTATATTTCCATTTCATCGCTCTGGTGTCGAGGTAAAGTGCGGCGTTGAGTTTCATTATTCAGCACGCAATGCCTACAGAATTCCGAGGAAAGTAGGGAACAGAGTGTCTTAACACTAGGTGTCCTATGCCTACCCTGCTGTGTGCGGGATACAACGTGAAGCTAAAAAAAGAAGTATAATCAATATTTGTTCAGTCTACCATAACTATTATTTTAAACGTCAACGTTGGTGATATTAACAAAAATAATAAAGTAAGTATATTTTTTGGGATTAGCTCATATGGCGATATGTAGAATAAAAAGTATTTGGAAAGTAAATTCTGTTTGTGAGTTCATTGTTTATAAAAATTTATATTGTGTTTAGATGGATCACATGGTGATGTCAATACGTTTTAATGTCATCTTATGTTATCTGTTAAAATAGCGTGAAGCTGATTAAACTTAGTGTTATATTCAAAAGAAATTAATTGTATGTAATACATAATATGTAATTTATTAATACGTTTCAAGTATGAAAAAAAGAAAAAATGCAATATAATTGCATTTGTGTTTCCTTCCTATATTTTGTATTTCTATTATTTAAATCGATATATCAGGAACGTAAATGCGGGAACAGAGTTGCATGCCATTTTAGTACAGAGTAACCTCTAAAAAATGTATTTACTAAACTGAATAAAAAGAATGTGTGATTCCTCTATAGAATATATTATTCTATATTATACATAAAACAGGTTAAAACAGTGCATATGAAGATATCCTCCTGTAGTATATCTATTTTTAATTACTATCAACACTACATTGTCGATACTAATGTGGTATTACAATACATTTTGAATATTTTTCCGCCATTAGGATGACATAGACAATTTTTTTAATTTGAAAAAATAATATATTAACTTAAGAACGTTGGTAGTTTTTCAAAAGGTATAAGAATAAAAAATTGCCTAAACTATGCTTCTTCGCAAGTGGTTG
The DNA here is from genome assembly GCA_030704555.1 of Heliconius charithonia. Taxonomy (NCBI): domain Eukaryota; kingdom Metazoa; phylum Arthropoda; class Insecta; order Lepidoptera; family Nymphalidae; genus Heliconius; species Heliconius charithonia. The sequence goes on from CM060819.1 coordinate 16,550,332, forward strand.
TAATAACTATTAGTATCTTTTCACCAAAAAATCACTATAAATATTAAATATGCTCAATTATACAGAGTTTTTTTGTTAGGACCACTTTAAATGAAACCACAGTTTAACTACTCTATAAAAGCCTATTACATATTAAATTAAAAACCCGAAAATAAAAAAGTTATTTTTTCAAACAAAATAAATAATAAAATTATCGTTGTAAAATAAAATACAATTTGTCAAGAACGACGCACGCACACATAAACCTATCAAAGGGAAACCGCCGCATACGCTTCATTGCGTTATCGAGTCGTAGGTTTTGGCGGCAAAGTTTAAAGTTCTAAACATTTTAGTACTATTTTTGTAGTAGTATGTGTTTACATTATTGGTACCTATGCGTAACCGCGTCATACGAAATATAGATATGAATAAACATCGTGAAATGAGAAAAAAACCTACGTCTTCACTGTTGATGTATCTTGCTTAAATTCTTTAGGTACGGGTTTAAACTATTTTACCCTATATGCCCAATTGTAACTGTAACGCGACGTTGTGGGTCCGATCCACACATGCATGATTGAATTATAATTTAATAATATTTTCATTTCGCACATCAGTCACACATTATACCCAATATCTTACACTAAGTTGCCCTACTAAGGGCGGGATAAAGCGTGGATCTGGTTTTAACTTTATGTGAACCGATTAAAATAAAGTCCAATCCAGTTGAGGCCAGTCGTGGCGCAGCGGCACAAAGTGTGACTGTAAAACCGACTGGTTCTCTGAGTTCGATCCCCACACGAGGAGATGAAATATTTACTTAAATTTATATTTCCATACGCTCTGGGGTCGAGGTTAAGCACGGCGTTGCGTTCTGCCACTCAACACGCAATGCGTCCCGAATTCGGTAGAAAGTGGGGAACGGAGTGTCTTAATACTAGGTTCCTCCCTCTGACTAGCATGAAGCTGCTTAAAATAAAACTAATACTTAATATTTAAGGGCAGTTTGCCAGAATACAAACAAAAATTGTATTTAAATCGGTTAAGCCATTTCTGAGATTATCGCACATATAGTAAGTATCGATAAGTTGTGTTTTTATTTCAAACATTCAATTGAAGATTCTTATGGGAGGTACGAAAATGCGACCTAAAGTTTTAACAACTTTCTCATAAAAAACTTCATTACATTGCAAACATACATTATAAGTATATCAAAACACGAACATAATTCAGTGTGTTAAATAAATAATTCTGTGGTTTAAGCGGGCGAAGCCGCGAGCGGGTCGCTAGTATTATATATATTTATACATTTATAATTTTTAATAAATACTAATAAATTAATAACGAAAGAATCTAATGCAAGGAAATGTTAAAATATTATCTAATTTTACAACAAACTCAACGATACCCTAAATTTTAAAAATTAAATTAAATCAGCTTCACGCTGTATCCCGCACATAGCAGTTTAGGCAGGGGGAACGTAGAGTTAAGACACTGTCCCTACTTTCCGAATTCAAATTCGCGAGGCATTGTGAGTTGAGTGGCTGAACTCAACGCGAAGCTCCTCGACACCAGAGCGAAGAAATTAAAATATAAATGTAAATAAATATTTCATTTCCTCGAGTGGGGATCGAACCCACAACCAGTCGCGTTAACAGTGACAATTTGTGCCCCTGCGCCATGAATGACTCCAAATTCACCCTAAATAAGAATAAGAACACTCTTATTCAAATAACAATTTAATTAGTTGAAGCCCTTGTGAGAGGAACATGAAGGAAGAACTTAATTATAAGACTGAAGAAACGATTGAGATGTAAATTTTAAATAAGATCAAGGTCTCACATACGTAAATTTTCTTACTCTAATTTTAAGTACTAAAGTACAAAATAAGATCGCTACAGGCACATACTTGTAGCGATGTTACGTTGTACTTTATGAGCTCACTTTAAAACAGAACTCGACGTATTAAAAGTAACATAGAAATATAGATAGATAGATCTAAAGAAAACTTCCCCATAACACTTTCCCCAGAATTGAAATGGTATCTACAACCGTCACGTATTCACTCAATCACTGTGCTTTCGCGCTTGTAACATTCTTTGATAGATTCGTATTTTATTACTATTCTTGTATTACACATTTTTTTTAGGTCACATACTTTTAAAGGAACACAAAAAGGATAAAACCGATTAAATGCGAGTCGGACTCTCACACCGACTTCCGTACCAATCTCAGGATTGTAGACCCAAGAGAAGTACAACTTCTAAAAGTTAGCAGACTCAAGTTTGCGGGTATATGCACTCATTTTGTATAAAATAAACTACAAATAAAAGTTTCTAATATTTTTTTATATGAAACAACAATAAGTTTATACTTTTAATATTTTTTCCTTTTATTTGTTTTATATTATTTTGTTCTCACTTCGTGCCAAATTTCGCAACTTTAGTCCAGGGGAAGTATTCTATGAGTTTTACAACACAAATATAGAAAAAACCATAAAAATGAAAATTTATAGATATTTTAATAAAGAAATACAAACTTATATTTGCAGTTCACGGTTGACTGTTTGTTGGTCGTAAAAAATGAGTGCGTCCGCCCGTAAACTTAACGCTTTCAAGTTTTACTTCTCGTTGACTTACAATACTGAACTTAATACCGAACTTTTCATCCATTCTTACAATTTTTTGTATAATTATTTAATTAAATTTTAGAAACAAGTGACTACATATTACGATAAAAATACTTTAATATCAAAGTTTCATTCCCAGCAAATGTCGCAGAATCTGCCTTCTCAATACTCCATTTACCTTATCATCTTGGCAGCGAACTAGCTTCCGAAATGTAGAATTTTTGAGCTAAGTTCGCAAAACTGCTTTAATATACTCGCTATCGAGACTCGAAGAACGGAATATGTTTACGCCTCGTTGAATTTTTCAATTTAAAATATTTTAAAATAGGTACCGTTTCAAGGCCGTCGAAGCATTGACTATAAGTACGACGGCTGTAGATTCGATTCCGTCTCGGGAGATTGAATTATTTTAATTTTCTGGTGAAAAAACCAAGCACAGCGTTGAGTTCCGCCACTCAACACACAATGTTGCGATAATTGTGTGGTGCGTAGAGAACAAGCGAACCCTTGGCGCAATGTAATAATTTTTTACACATTTTGTTCTGAAATATCGATGTCACGTAACTTTTGAGAATAACAACAAACTATTTAAAAAAATGGAATAATTTTTTACGCATTTTTTTTAAATATTTTATTTTTAATATTATTGCTCTCATTGTAACACCCATCTTCGTTGTTCGTATATTTTTTTATTATTAAATATTTTTCTCGTTCATAGTCATGAAAATCCACTTACATTTTAAATTTTTAGCTTCACTCTGTATCCCGCGTGTAGGAATTTTATTTTTTAAAAATTAAGTAATTATGTAATCTGTCGTTATATAAACTTGAAAAATAACGTTATATTGCTTATTGCTTTCCATTAAAACAACTTCCAAAATAACCAAATTGTAATGGTAGAATAGATTTTCTTTCCAGGATAGCTTATGCCTAATAAGTTGTTGAAAAGCTACAAGTTTACTGCAATTCTGTGAGAAATTTAATGAATACGAAATGAAATTTTCGTTCTTTATTATATTTGTAGTGAAACAATATAAATGAGGTAATAATATGGCACAACCTAAGCCAAGTGTATATGAAATTCGAACATTTATGCGACTGAGGGATCGAACTTATGATCATAATATTTAAAATTTACTACTTTTAACTGGGCCACAATAGCGACATTATATTAACAACCATATAAACTATAAAGATATTGAGGCAGGGGCACAAGTATGTGACTGTAAACACGACAGGTTATGTGTTCAATTCCCACTCGTGGAAGTGCGATATTTAATATTTTTATTTCCTTACTCTGGTAAAGAAAACGCGGCGTTGAGTTCCGCCATTCAAAATACAATGCCTCCAAAATTCAGTGGAATGTGGGGGACGGAAATAGGAACGTAGTGTCTTAATTTTTACCTATCCTGCAATATGTAGTTAAAAAACTAAATGTTAGTAAAATTTGTATAAAATTATGTATGTAAAATTTTAAACCATCACCAATATAGCGTTCATCAATAAGTCATAGAAATATATTCCCACTAGGCACAAAATATAAAATGATTTATTAAATTTTTTTTAGCTTCTGCGCCGTATCTCGCACACAGCAGGGTAGGTAGAGGGATCCTAGTGTTGAGACACTCCGTTCCCCATTTTCCGACCTAATGTAATACTCGATATAATGTCTTAAGTAGCGAGATTCAACTAAATCTTCGTCTTGTAATCATAAAAACAAGTCACGTTTTCCAAGCATCAAAGACCGAGTTGCATCTTGTCAATATCAGGGAAGTTGGTCGGTGCTTCACAGTACAACTTATGTTCCCTAGTTAAGCTACAGACTACTGAGACAAAGTTTGTTGCACTGTATTTTAATACTGAAGACATGAGTTGTTTTCTTTAGTATACTTAATTTATGAGCTAGAAACAGAAAAAAATCCAAAAAATCAAGTAAATTTCTACCACCCGAAATCTTTACGTCATATGCGATATGATCAATTTGGCCAGTAAGTAAAATATATAATACATTTATATACATTTTTGTTGTTTAGCATTATTTGTGAATATATTTATTTAAAACATTGTTGTTATAATATTATTTATTTTAATTTATATATATATCACAAAGTAAATAATAATTGAGAAATAAATAAAATTAATATGAATTAAATATTATATAAGCTAATAATTGTTTCCAATTTTATTAATATAATTTTATCGAAGCCATCGTAGCGTAGTGGGTCAGCATTTGACGGTACGCCATAGCCGTAGTAAGACAATAGTGCAGGAATAAGTTACGCAAATTAACACGAAATGTCTTGAACTCGTACGGGGAGTGCAGAACGGAGTGTTTTGACTCTAAGTTCTATTTGCTTACTCTGCGATGCGGGCTAATGGTTAAAACTAAGTGTAATATAAATAACTGAAATAGTCAAATTTATAGAGCGGTGACATAGCGGTTACTGTACATTTTAATAAAAGCTCTTTCAAATATTAGTATATTATACATGTTAAATATGTTTTAAAACAATATCCAAATTGTTAATTTATTTCCTGTCATTTTCACGTATTTTTCAGGTAACGGCAAAATATTTTTTGGATTTAATTGGGTGTGTTTCAATAAATTGCTGCACTTATCGTGGCCAACATTCAATTTTGATGCAATTAAAAAACTTTTATCGACTCCAATTTTATGAAGCAATAAAGAAGGCTATTTATTTAAAAAAAATATTTCGATAATAAAGTGGCTATTTTTACATGAAATATTTTTTGGTTAAATATCATAGCCCAAGATCCCAGGACCCGCAGACCTACGTCATTTTAGCAAATCTGAAATTTTGAGGACTATAGTTAATCTAATATGTAGTTAAGACAGTATGCGTACTCACTAACTTAAAAGTGGGTACCCTTTCAGAGGTAGCGCTAAATAAAGGTCTCTGTCTGGGAGGAGGACATCAAATTGGTCTAGGTGTTTATAAGGGATCTTGAAATAGTACGTAAATAATATATGTAAAATTAAAGTTTGCTAGTATAACGTAGTTTGCCCAAATTAAGGAGGAAAAGGAGTAAAGGCCCACGTAAAGGGTCTGGGAATAATAAATATACATTTTTTATATAATTTTTATAAACATTCGTATATCATGTATGTTAAGATGGCGCCATCTCTGATAGGGCCCTATTTTCAATTTTGTAAGTAGGCATGCAGTCTCAAATACATATTAGACTATTAATTCTCAAAATTTCAGCTTTGCTAGAATGACGAAGGTCTGGGCGCTTTTGGGGTCTTAGTCTATCATATTTAGGTCGCTTATATATTTTGTCCTGACGCATTTCTCAATACTTGGCCTGCGTGGCTTTCGAGTCCCACTCGTGGAAATGAAATATTAAATATTTTTCCATTTTGTTCGCTCTGGTAATCAGGCATAGCGTTTGAGTCTCGCCGCTCAACACGCAACTGCCTTGAAAATTCGCCAGAAATTGTGAAACGGAAGTGTCATAATGTGAAGAAAGTGTCTTAGCACTTAATTTTGAGAGAGTGTCTTAAAATTACGTTCTCAGTGCCCCTCTGCCTGCCCTGCTTAATATAAAAAATGTGAGGCTGATCGTTGAATTCATGATTTGTCTAACCGTACCGCAATATAATAGTAATAATTTGAGTGAATCATCAAGGACAACGTGAGTCTGCATGTGTCGGTGGTGGCTTTATCTTCGTGTGCCCAGGTTACGCTCATGCATGGTAAATACTTCATAATTCTTCATAAGGGAATAAGTTGATTATATCTAATATTAGTTAGGTTGTGCCCAATAGATTGGGCCATGGCCGCGCTGTCAAAAATAATGCCTTGAAGCACCCTAAACGTAGGCAGTTGTAGGTGTTTCGTAGAGTATACGTAGTATTTTTCGTAGCAATGTGCCAACGTAAATTACTACGAAACTATTTTCCAAAATGCCGAAGTGGCTCAAAATGTGAATTCAAATGCGAGCGTAAAATTTGTATTCCGAGGAATTAATTATTTATTATTTTTATTGCCTGAGCCAGGCTGTTTTCGGTATAAAATGGGAAACGGATTAAATTCCCTTTGCCTACACTACTGTATGAGGGATATAGCGTGAAACTAAAAATAAAAATACTATTAACGTAGTAGGTTACATATTTCTAAATATATAATATAATGATCTTGACAGACAACAGGCATCACTAACAGCAAAGTAAATCCTATAAGGGTTACATATTTTTAAAGTAAAAAAATGAGAAAGTTCATGATTTTCATTCATATATAATAATTAAAACATGTGTTGACCGCCTTGAGAGCACCTTGAGAGTTCAATGGTGAAAATGTAACCAAACGAACTTGATATATGCCTTAAAATATGCTTAAGTTTCTCTGATTTGCTGAGAATTAAATAAATTCAATTTTGCATTCAATCTTAAAATCTACAGCTCTTAAGCAAACGTCGAATAACAAGTGTAGCGTGTATAAAACTGGAGTAGGTCAAATCTTGTATAGGTTGCCTCCACCATAAAGAAAAACATAAAAATTTCCAGTCTATTTCGAGCGCGCCGGCCAGCCGTAACGAAGTCCACACTTTGCGTAGGGATGGCTTTATGCATTTTATACTACCATTTATGAAACTTACCATATTTTTAAAAGGAATTGATGTACATATAAAAATATTTTTTTTTCCATTTCGTCAATATATATTTTTTTAATTTTTATACGTCGTAGCTATGTCGTAATAACGAAACATGTAATAAATAAAACAAAGTATTTTTATAATTATTTATCTTTGTTCCAATTTTACGCTGCATACTAATGACTTAACAAATAATATCAGTTAATTAACAATTATTTTAAAAACAACAATCAATCAAAAGTTCTTAATATTTATAAACAAGTAGTTAAAGTTCCAGCTAACTCTCGGCCTATTTAATATTGAGGCTGTTGTTATGTGTGTTAAACAGTAAAACATGATTTATCAATTGTATTATACGCCCCCTAATAATTACGAGTACATTATATGAAACAATATTTTGTACATTTGAATAAAAATGAAAATATTTTCAAAAGCGTGCGTTGATAATATCTTAACTTCAGACTTCACTAAACAATACATCATAATTATGAATGGTTTTAAATATTTTACTTATCTAAATGTAGTAAGTTACAATCTAATCAACTAGTTGTATTACGTACTGAGTTGATTTTTTAATGAGCGAATAAGAAAATAATATAACTATAACTAGAATCAGTCTGTGTGTTTTAATTAAAAAAAGTAGAAAACATAATGTATATCAATCACTATATCCTTTCCTTTCCTACGTCTTAAAAAATTGTGAGATGCTTAAAATAAAAAAACCCAATCATCGTCACGTTTCATAACAAGCATATTAATTTCAATTAATATGCAAAGCTTAAAATAACAGTAATCTCTCAGACTATTTACTAATTACAGCCGCTCGTACGTTGTTCAATAAGCCATGATCAATTATGTAAACGTTTACCGTACCACATACGTACGGGGAAAGTGTATATATATTCCATATATATATTGTAAAGTCATGTATACATGCGAGTCAACTGTATGACTGTAGATGATGGTCGTGAGTGCGATTCTCACTCGGGGGATTGAAATATTTAATATTTCTATTTTCTCGAATCAAAGCAAAGCTCGGCAGTGAGGTCTTTCACCCAACACGTTAGCCAATGGCTGGAGAATCCGAGTGAAATTAGGATTGAAGTGTTTTAACATAAAGTTCCATCTGCCTATTCTGCCCGAATATGCGAGATACGTATCAGAATCTTAATACTAGGTTCCTCCTAAATATCTTGCTAAGCCGAAAAGCTGTATCCCGCACGCAGCAGGGTAGTGGGCACCTAGTGTTAAGGCATTGCGTGTTGAGTGGCAGAACTCAACGCCGCGTTTGTCCTCGACACCAGAACAAAGAAATGCAAATGTAAATTTAAGTAAATATTTCATTTCCTCGAGTGGGGATTGAACCCACAACCGGTCAGTTTTACAGTCACACTTTGTGCCCCTGCGCCACGACTGGCCTCACTAACTGGAAATCGCGTGAAGTTGTTTTTTTTACAAATGATAAATTTTCACTCACGGATGTAATATTAAATCCATAAATTAATCCATTTACTAGCACATCCATACGTTACTATATGCGTATATCAATATATAAATATAACTCTGTTCTAGTATACCTATTTGTGTGCTTGTATGCGTCAAAGCATCTTCATGTAAGTAAGTATTATGTACAAATATACGACAATCAACGTAAGTAAACCTTTGTTATATATGTATGTATATTAAATATAACAAATTATGTAAAATACCACTCCAGTATTGTATGAGGCCAGTCGTGGCACAGCGCAGGGGCATAATGTGTGACTGTGAACGCGACTGGTTGTAGGTTCGACACCAACTCGAGGCAATAAAATATTTATTTAAATTTATATCTTTTTTTCTTCGCTCTAGTGTTCTAAGCGCGGTATTGAGTTCCGCCACCCAACACACCATTGTATGAAGGCAGAATTCGGCGGAAGTGGTCAACGGAGTGTCTTAACACTAAATCCCTTCTGCCTCCCCTGCTGTGTGCGATATATAGCGTAAAGCTGATTTCGATTTTGCGATTTTTACGTAAGATAATTTTCGTGTGTCGAAATCATTGTGTTAAATATTCTAATGTGTGATAAAGAAAGCCTAGGCTTATCGCAGTGCAGGTGTACAAGCGACAAGTTATAGGTTCGATGGCTCACTCAAGGAATTTTAATTTCCTGGCTCTGATTTCGAGTTGAATTAACACCGCCAAAACACCACAAATTGCCGGAAACTAAGTGAGTCTTAATTAAAACGGAGTGTCTTAACACTAAATTTTCTGCTCTGTGAGATATACATTATAAAGCTAAAAAAAACAAAATATAACACCACCTCTAATTTAGTATGTTGTTTTATATTTCCCCTTATACATCTAACATAAAGCCCAAGCAATTACACACTGCGTCAAAAAGTCATAACTGACGTCGCAGTACCCATAACAAAAAAATGTAGGATCGCAAAACGAATTATTAATTACGTAACCCAAATATGAAACAAGTTTTCATTCAAATATAACCTTTATCCTATTGTCATAAAGTTAAACATTGCATGAAATGTAAGCTAATTTCATGATCAAATAAAATCACGGGGTCCGTAACAAAGCAACGTGAATTAAACAAACATGAATAAAACAGTTACAGAAAATTTATGATACCAGCGCGTGTAGGTATACTTACTTTTTATATTTAGTTAAAGTAGAATTTAGTATGCACTTGGAGCGTAGTCCAGACGTAGAGCAGGGGTACAAAGTGTGACTGTAAAATCGACTGGTTGTGGGTTCAATTCCCATTCGAAGAAATGAAATGTTTATTTACGTTTATATTTTCATTTCATCGCTCTGGTATAGAGGCATTGCGCGTTTGCGCTCAACACGCAATGCTTTCAGAACTCGGCGAAAAGTATGCAACGGAGTGTCTTAACACTAGGTTCTCTCTGTCTACTCTGCTGTGTGCGGGATACAACGTGAAGCTAATTTATAGAGTAGGCATTTAAGTTTTTTTTTATATTTCAATGTTATTATTATAATAATTTAAATATTCTATTTACTCTTTATATATTATTATTATCATTTTATAATATTCATAAGAATTTTATACATTTCTAGAGTTCCGTATCCCAAAAGGAAAAAACCTTAACGAAAGAAAGTCCCTTTGTTGCACGTTTGTCTGTCTGTTCAGGCCGTTTATATAGAGATCGCGCGGATATGTCAAGCTATAATTGATATCAAATATTTTATCAAGTCTACAGTCCATTCAAGCACAGAAAAAATGAAGCTTTTAAGCAAACACAGTCAAAAGATACTTCCATTTATACTTCGTTTTTGTTATGTTTTGTGCAAAATTTGCCGTGTAATCAAACCTATTGGGTACTACCCCTGGAGCGACAATTATTATATTGGGTATGAAAAAATATATATTTACAGAAAATTTACAGGTATTTTTTAGAAAAAAATTACAGTTACAATTATCATAAAAAATAAGCGATAAATTTAAGCTTGTCCACTTTATTCCCTAAATTCTAGGGGTCCTAATTCTAGGGGTATTTCCTGTAGACCTACTTACATCTTTGGCAAGAATTAAAAACTTGCAGTACAAATAAAATAAAAAATCCAAGAAGAATTTGAGCACAATACAGATAAAAACCATGAAAATCATATACTAACTTATAATTATAGTTCCTTTGATACAAAATGAGTGCATATGCCCACTTAAGTGCGTACACTTCTAGTTCCCGTTTCCCTTTGCCGTTTTTTCAGTGATTTTCCTAGTAATTTTGTAGGGGTCGTATATTATATGTAATATATTACTTAATATTTGGAATAAAAATATCTGTTTTTCTTAAATGCTTAATTCCACATACTGCAGGGAAGACAGAGATACTGAATGAGTGCTAAGACAGTCTGCTCTGCACTTTCCCAGATACTGCGTATAGAGTGGTGGAAATTAATGTTAAGTGACTCTCTTATAAACTTTGCCCTACCAGAAAATAATTAATTACTCTTAGGGAACCCACAACCATCACGTTTATTTTCCGACGATTCGGAAGTATAAAATATATTAGTTACCTTGCTGCGCCATTTTTGAATGTGAATTTCAAAATAACATCTAACTAGGTTTGGTTTGGTTCTTTAATTATGGCGTTTCAAGCGTGCCAGTTAAACACATTTCACTTCGCCAAAATATCTAACTATCACAATGACAGACGGACTGACGGACAGCGAGAGTCATTAAACCGTTTAAGTACGGAACCTTAAAAATGAAAATCAACAAATTTTATCAAGTCACTGTATGCGACAACTAATTAAGTAATTGAAAAAAATCTGTAGATTGAATACCTATTAAGGCATATTTAAATTAAAATTATTTAAGCATATTTTATATTTAAATGTAACTATTCCAGACAAATGTAAGAAAGATAAATTTAAAAGTATTTTTCAACTATAAAATGAGAATACACTAATCTGTTAAATACAAATCTACAACATTTACAAAATGGTTTGACCGAAACTCTAAATGTTTAAGTATTGTTCGTTACCAAACAATACCATTGTTGCTTTATATCCGGGTCGCAGTACAACTTTTGCGGTGCAAAAGCTAAGTGCACATTTTGTCAACCGACCGAACATGTATATACAAACAGATTTAAATACACTTGTTTTTATATATGTATGTATTGTTGTATAATATATACCCCGTATATAACCGGGTACGTGGAGGGAACCTAGTGTTAAGAAACTTCGGTGCCCACTTTACGCCCAATTATAACATTACTGGCTGAGTGGCGGAACTCAACGCCACGCTTTTCCTACTTATCAGAGCGTAAAACCCACAACCGTCAGGTTCACAGTCTACAACGGCCTTTACATTATATTTTTATTTTTGGAAAGATGAACTTCTAAATTCCGTATTTACATAAATAATATCTCCATTTTTTGTTATTGGGAATTTAGGGACCTTAATTTGCAAAAACCTGACTTACAAGTAAACGAAGTTGAGGGCTAAAACTAGTATATATAGACCATTTATTTTGAGAGTAATAAATCCCGCTCACAACAGGGTAGGCAGAGGGAACCTAGTGTTAAGACACTCCGTTCCCCACTTTCTGCCGAATTCTGGAGGAATTGCGTGTTGAGTGGCAGAACTCAACGCAGCGCTTAGCCTTGACACCAGAGCGAAGAAATGGAAATATACATTTAAGTAAATATTTCATCTCCTCGAGTGGGGATCGAACCCACGTAGTTGAGAGTAATATATGTCCATTTTCTCGTGATCCGAAAAAAAATTAAGTTAACATAGAGTAAAATCCACATAGTTGTCGCACTTTTTAAAAGAGTAGTACAATAGAAAAATATGTATCTAATAGGAATTGAGATAAAAATATAGTTCCTTCATTTGTTATATAAACCTATTTTATGAAGATATTATTAATAATGACGTTGAGTAAATTGATCTCTCGAAGAAAGGATAGTTACCTAACGTTAAAAACGCTTTGAAAGATCCTTGCGAAAATAGACTCTTTAAGTTTTTTTTTTCAAATAAAACTAAATTTAAATCAATTTAATCAATTAATTTGTCAGTGCCGGTTTTAACACTACTAGAGCCCTGAACGGACGACGATGGACGACTTGTAAAAAGTAACATCCAAAATTATGTTACACTAATATTAAATAATAATATAGATGTTATATTAATAAGATACTAAAAGTGTTTTAAATATTTATTTATAAGAGTTATAGGAATATATTACGTACATTGATGTTGGTTAAGTATTTTAAATTGCCAATTTGATATTGAACAAAAAATTTGATTTAAAAAAAACTACCTAGTCATATATAAAAATAATACATTAAACTAAGCATTAATTATATAACATATTATTTTTGTCTAAATTTAAAGTAAATACTTAACAGAAATTGAATACTCATCATCCAATACAGAAGGTCCCGTTTAAAAAATATTTTATTTCTATCACAACACTTACAAAATTCTTAATTGTTTGCTATAACATTTTTCTTAAAGGTTTCTTTTAAAAATATATACATATAAATCTATTTTTACGAACTGACGTCTACCCAATTTGTTAATATCGTCTCTTTCCAGGCAGAAAGCAAACTTCATTCTCCGCTACAATATTGTTTCAGACGTAATTGGCATGTTCACTGAATATTTCTTAGGAATCGAAGGAAATGGCTGAACAATACATTTTTGTTTGAAAAATAAGTAGCGTAATACGACTGAATTGACAATAATATAACAATTTTGTGAGCCTCAATTTTTATGGCTTATTGAAATCAGACTTCAAAGGTAGCGATTTCTTTGAAATACTAATATAATAAAACTTTTTTGTTATGCTTATTAACAATAAAGTATTGAAGTAAAAGAAGTGATAAACTATAGGTAAAGAAGTGACATCTAGAACTACTTATGTGGTTATTATTAAATTGTTTATACCACTTGATATTAATAAAGATTGTCTCCAAATTCTCATTTCGTACAAATTGTTATTAATTATTAATTAATTACCCCTTATAGAAATAAATTCATTTCATTGACGACAAGTGATACATGCACCACGTCTGTCTCTAAATATTCTTTAGTTATTAACGAAATATTAAGCAGAGAGTAATAGACTCTTTTGAATACTAATTCGCGGAACAATTGAATGACCTATCCGCGGCATTGTTTCCATGTCGATGTGACCTTCAAAAAGCGCGTCGTACCTTCAAAAAGGGGGAGATAGTCCACCTTAAATACCGGCGACGCACCTGTAACTCATCTGGTGTTGCAATGGGTCGTGGTCGGCGGTGATCACTTACGATCAGATGACCCGAACGCTTGTCTTTTCCATAAAAAATCTAATTCAAAATCAACGAACTTAATTTTGGAAATTTCAGTTTAAAAACAATTTAACAATATATTTTTAGAGATTTATAGATTTTTTATAGCAAATGTATAAAGAAAAAGAAGCGTAAGTAATAAATAAATACATATTTTACATTTACCGTACATATAATACATATAATATACTATTGTATAGTGATGGTACTGTTCTATCGACTTGCTCACGCCCTGTTTGTCTAACCGCTAATCACGCAAAAGCCGCCGAAATGCAATTTGAAACTGTGTAAATTAATATATTGGTATATGAATGTTTACATTATGGGTATAATATATGTATTTTGAGGTATTGTGTCACTTAATCCGGATTAAATATGCTTAGTTTGTGTTTAGAAACTGTGAAGTAAATCCTAGTGTCTGGCGGTAACGTTGTATCGACAATTAGATTAGTAATTACAATATGCTGTTTTAATGAAGAAATAATTTATATTATTTTAATTTTTTTATTAAAAAAACTAATTTGCTTAGAATTTTCTTATCTGCTTAATAATTATACAATAATTATATTTCTTTGGTTTCTCTAAGCTTTTATTCAAACTTATCATCATTGCGTTGCACATGCTTAAAATACATCAGTGTCAAAACATTCTGTTCCCATAAGGACACTTCTGTTCCCCACTTTTCCGCCGAATTCTGGAAGCATTACTTGTTGAGTGACGGAACTCAACGCCTCGCTTTTTCTCGTTAGCAGAGGGAGGAAATGGGAATATTACCTCCGTTTTTATAATAAGATCTGTATGCTCCGATTTGAATTAGTATACTTTGAAAAATCTTTTACTCCAATATATACGTAGCAGCGATTTTGCTAGTTTGCCTAGTTGCTGTTTTAATATTCCAATACCGCGAAAAACCTGAAAAAACCTAATGGATTGCCCTGACAACAAAAGTCTCAAAGGTCTTGATGCAAACCGAACCTAAGAGACGACGAATTCACCGAAAGGGGTAGAATGTTGTGGTTATTAAAATATTGAATACTAAGTAACTAAATATTGTTATCCTAACATTATGAAGATTAAAAAAGATTTTTAAAAAAATAAGTCCCGCTGAGTTTTTTGCGCCGGTTATTCTCAGGTGTGAGGCATTAACTTTAGTGAACTGGTGGTGAATTATTTGACGTTCAAAAAATGAAGCATGTAACTTCTTATTTTCAATAAAATTATTTGAATTTGAATTTGAAGCTGAAGAGTTCGTTTGGTTGAACTTACTAATCTTAAGAATTACTGCATGGAATAATAAAATATTAGATAGTCCAGTCTAATATTAATCTATGCAACAGTATTAATCCACTGTACATGCGGTCAGAGCTACCTCGGGATATAGAACGTGTCATGTCATACACAGTTCTTAGTTTCCCTTAGCTTCTATTTTACCACAGCCAAAGCTGGAAGACAGAAAGATACTGGGAAATAATATTACGTGAAAGCCAAATCTGCGTACTTAACATTAGGTTCCCTCTGCCTACCCTGCTATGAGTAGGATACAGCGTGAAGCGGTACAAACCTACATAATAAGCTAATACGGAGGCGGAAAGATATCATTATATAAACTTCCAAAACTGCCGTAACAAGATTTTATAGAACTTTCATTATTTAACGGCAGGAAAATTAATAGGTCGATCATAAATAATATATTGTGTTGAGTTTGCGTTATGAATGTATAATGGGTTTGTAAAGCTAGTACGATCTATATATATTGTATATCAGTAGGAATAGAGGTAAATAACTATATGTTTTATTATAGTAGGTATATATAGTAAAAAATATATATTTTTTCATTGTACACGACTTTTCTACGTGAAATATCGTCGATTTGATGGTGAAGAAAGTCAACTGTATTAGAAGTTTAAAGACAATGAAGTATTATAGAGATACTTAAGCAGAAAAAAATATTATTAAAATTTGACTTTATTCATAGAAATTGTACAGACAAATTATAACATTTTTTTATTTTAAACGTTTTAATTAATTATTTATTAACTAAACGAAACTTGTAATATATGGATATTTTTTTTTTCTTCACGCTGTAGATACTCGGCTACTTACTACTACTTACTTGCTTATCACGCAATTCTTCTAGAATTGCGTGATAAGTAGCAGAACTTAATGCTGCATTATGCCTCGTTACTAGATCAAATTAAAATATACATTTCATTTCCTCGTGTGCGAATGGAACCCAAAGCCTGTTGCGGTAATAGTCACACACCTGTCCCTCTGCGCCAAGACTGTACTCAATATCTGCTTATATGTATAATCATTTCCTCTGAACTTGTCACCACTGTTACTATACTTGTACGATATACTCATTCATCATTAAGCATGAGCTTAACCCCGCTGCTGCTTATCTAGGCTAAGCTAAACTTCTTCTTATATGAATATAGAAAGGTTTCGCCACTAAACATGGTCAATATTTAAAAATTGCACAACGGAGTGACTCAAGGAGGTTATCACTGACATGTAAACCTATAAAAAATTACAACTAGAGTAAGTTTTAAAAATATGTACAATAAACAAACTTTTATTTCCAGTGTTAATATTCAAAGTGTCACTTTTATCACCGCACTCAGACACATATTTTACTGTAATAAAGCTAAAAACTTACATTGAATCACAAAACATTATGGAATCTTAACGTTACAACTTTCTACTTAAATTACCCAAGACTTTTACTATTTTACTTTATTTTAACTTTATTAATATTATATATTTTTTTAATCGGGTGACGTTATGAAAAAAAACAAAATTTAATTTATAAAATAACAACCATATCTTTTTAAACTAAAACAAAAAATATAAAATAATATTTTTACTTTACTAGTGGTAAAGACAATTAAAAAAAATTGCAACACTTATATGTTTGGGAGAAGGTGGTAATGTGGCTCATTTAGCTTATGACATCCAGTATGAAAAGTAAAAGTATGATTTATGATGATGTATGATTTACTATGGAATAAAAAATACGACAGGATATTATAAATAATGTATATTTCCGAATAAACACAAATTTAACAATTTGCGATCAGGAAAATATGCCGCCCTTTAGCCAAATTGAATATGTTGAACTTAATGACGAAGATCGAAAGATTTATATTTTCAGTTCTTCGCTCTGGTCAAGGCTAAGAGTGGCGTTGAGTTTAGCCACTCAACACGCCACGAATCCAGAAGGTCCCCTCTGCCTACCCAGGTATGTGCGGGAACCTGCGTGAAGCTGATTTATTTATTTATTTTATTGGACAAAGATCGCAGATTCACCTCCTTTTCATGGCCTTCCTTCTTCTCCAAATCTGTAGCTAGAATTAAGCGTGTCACAAAATATACAGCATGTATATAATATGAGTCTTTAGACGAAGTCGATCATTTTCATCACATTCAGACTAGCTCTACGATTTTTTTTACTATTTTTGCTATTGTTGGATATCACGTGTCTTTAATAAACTAATATTTCCTATTATTTAATTTCGTTGATCATTTATTACTTATATATATATATATATATATATATATATATATATATATATATATATATATATATACATATACAAAGCTTCTAATAAAATATAATGACGTAACCCATGAAATCACAAAAAATATGAAAGACTATCAAAACACGAGATACCCTTTAACATTCCGTCTAACTTAAATATTCTGTTTGAAATCACCGATTTCTTTGCAAAGAATGATGATATGAAGAATCATAAATATTTACTCCGAGACTCGCTTTGCATAATCCACTTTATAGCAGTCAATATATTGCAAACCTTCGGTTTCGATATATGTATGCGAAATATTTTATATATGATTCTTTCTTGAAAATTTAAAATATACAATGTATGGTTAAAAATTGTTTTGTTATATATATATATATATATATATATATATATATATATATATATATTTAAGTATACTCATACTTTGGGTATAGTACGTAGTTCTGTTATCGAGATGTAGCTGGGAAGCCAATATACTGTTATAGGATAAATAAAATTTTTTACTCCGGGAATATTCTTCATTAAATATTTTTTAATACCTCATATATTTATTTTCAATATTTCTTTTGTAAGCCTAAAATAAACCTCTTTCTCGTTCTCGCTTTGATAAATACTTACTGAGTTATATTAATTGTTAAAATATCTGTCTGTGGTGCAATCTTCAATAAAAAATGAATTTCAAAAAGAAATGTTTTGAGACAAAATACCATCCGCCTTTCCTGCAATACGAAATGAAGCCGAAAAGTCTTTTTCATGTAAAGCTTCACAAAGATACAAAATTTACTCTAAGTAGCGCTGCTGGAAGCTGAGGTGCGTCAAGGCAAACATCAGTAGAGTCAGGGATGACAACATTTATGCACTGAATCACAAACTATGAATAATTCATATGTCGCGTCTCTTTCTCAAAAGTAAGGGTGCCTTCAGACCAATACTGTCTTAGAACAAATTTAAAAATGTAATACATATTATTACTTAAGATTGTACCAGTATATATATATATATATATATGTATTTGTATATACTTTTTCACAGGGCAGATTTTAAAATCGATTTCTTCTAGGCATTGCATGTTGAATGGTGAGGCTCAACGCCTTTGCCTTTGCCAACGCCAACGTGCTTTGTCTTCTTTCCAGAGCGAAAAAAAAATTATTCACTTAATCAAAAATCAAATTACATCATTTAAAAAATAAATATAAAAAATGTAAAGTATTGTTATTGTTTAATTAATTATTCACATATATCTAGCATGTTATGGTTTTGGACTGACCAAGAATTACGAGTGTGCTACGAAGATTTCAACCTCTATTTCTATAGTACAATTTCAACAGAGCACACACAAATTTTCGTTTCTTTAGTTATATTTATTGATAATTTATAAATACTTAATAACATTGCGCCCTTTTTAAATTATATTATGCTTTTTACGACATTTAGTAAGTAAGCTTATGAACGTAGTATACGCATTAACTAAATATAAAATAATTAATAATACAAAAAATACAAGTATGTCACAACAAAATTAGAAAAATAGAGTCACTATTTGGAGAATTTTGTTTATTAATAGGCAATTTCTTTAGTCAAAACCGGGATATGTTTTCCTTTGGAAATATTAAATATTCTTTATTTTACGATTACTTAACGAAACATATATATACATACTTACATTAAATGTCATGGTGTACTTAGACTGTTATCTACAAGACACTACGACACTATCATTAACCTACTGTAGCACCATACTAACGTTATTATTATTTAGGTTTCAATACTTAACTTTGACCTGACGCTAGTGTGAAAATCCTTAAATTGCAAAGCTTCCGCATCCACAATACGAGAAAACGACGAGAGTAGCGTTCGCATAGATTTACATAATAATATGTTAATAATGCAAATCTAACAAAGTAAATGTTGCAATCATTTTCTTGTGCACACAAACGCTGTACATAATACACTAACTAGTATTTGCCTTCCGGTGTTTTATATGTGTGTTCTAACCGAAATGTCTTAGAAAATTTCTTGTTAGCCTTAACTTGACGCAATGTATTATCGTCAATCAAATTAAAAACAGTAATTCCTGAAATAAACGTGTTCAAATAAACAAACTCTTTAGCTTAATAAGACTAAGTAGATTAATAAGTATATCTTGGGCCAAATTATATGTGTTTCGTAGGTGAAAACGATAATATTTGATAAAATATACTGGGGATTCTCTACCTCATTTGAATTTTAAGAATACACTATCATCAATTATACTGGAGGAAAATTACGTAAATGATGAAATGATTATGGTTACGGCCTGGTAATTATTTTTACATTTGGAAAATATAAGAAAAACGTTAATACAAATGAATCATTAAATATAGAAGAATTTTTAAAATCATCCCACTAAGAAGCTAAATTAACTTTGCATGTAAAGAAATTTTGGATGCGATCCAAACCACCCATTTAACTAGAGTGTCGTAAAGTTAAAAAGTTCACTTGTTGACTGCTATAAAATACTGTAGTAAGATTTATGAAGCAATAACCGAAGTTCTAAACTATCATATATAATACTAAATCCAAATCTAAGCTTACTAAATCATATAGTATCAAGTTTACTATCTAGTACTTTAATAAAAAGGAGTAGGTTACCAGTTTAAATAATATATATATGCATATGCATTGAAATTATGATTTTGAATAAACATGCTCTTGTAGCGCTGTTGTGAGTTTGAGCCTCATATTCTAGTATGTTATTTAATTTCCTTTTGTTTTGTCGTTCTAGTAGACAAAGCGCGACGTTGAGTTATACTACTCTACACACAATGTCTCAAAAATTAGGTGGAAAAAAATGGAGTGTTTTAATGGTTTCCTTTGTCCAATCCGCATATAGCCGTCTATGACTTTCCTTCAACATGCAATGCCTCCAGAATTCAGCGGAAAAATAGGAACGAAAATATCGTAATGGTAACGGAGTATCTTGGATTCATGAGTTCCCTCTGCCTACCATTATACGTGCGGGATACGGCGTTAAGTTAAAAAAAAACATATGCAAAGGCGCACCTAAATAAAGCAAAACAAAAATAGGACAAAACATATATATGATATAAACTACTGTCTGTACGGTATTCACATAATAGTATTTTTTATTTGGAAGTTAATATATAGATAGACTTTTATGTATGTAGGTCCAGATTTATTAGCTCTTTACAAGTTGGGTAAGCAATTTACTACCGATAACGCTTATAATGTTGCCACACGGGACCTTCAGGGGCTTTCGCAAGTTTTTACTGTTGACTATAACGATCCTTTAAACAACTTTATTGTACTGTGTGTTAGATACTTTTTTGTTCATATATATAGTCATTGATGTGAAAAAAATATTATTTAAGCAAATAAGACACGATTTACAAAAATGGATAAAATTTGGTAACACTGTAACACTTCTCTATATAATAAACTAATTGACTATGACTTGCTGCTTTATCCGTATCTTCAAATTTTAATAAAAAAAGAATATGGTACACATAAGGCAATTACTCCAGCTTCTCCGATTTTGCAACATTTTTGAATGTTTCTCCACCCCTATTAGTCGTAGCCTGATGTAATTTTATATCCTTATAACTGCCAGGTATTTAATTCTATAATATAAATCAAGTAAAATGCAAGCTGTAGTATAGTTAAAAAAATAGAACAGATTTCATAGAATTGAGGATATTCTAATTAATTGACAATATTTGTTCATTACGATAAATAACACTTTCGTAGCATTTTCGTAGCACTTTTGGATGTGTTGATATTTAATGATAGCTTCATGCTACAAATAAGTAAAAAACTCATAAAATAATATTAGGCTCTACCTGTGACTTCATTTCAGTTATATATCTTAGTTTCAAGACAATCAGCTCTCCGCTTTCTTTACGATATAGAAACATATTGAGTGGCGGAACTCAACGCTGCATTTTGTCCTACTAGAGGAGGAGGAGGAGGCAAAACCATATAAAAAAAACAATAAAAAATATGATATAATTACTTTCACTACATGACAGCCCAATACAAATAAATAAATCCATAATACTTTCGTAACAATTTTCGCTCCACATTTAAACTTTTAAGCCTGTACCCGACAATGAGAAAATCCACTTCACTATTAATTCCCTTCGAAACAGTTATTACTTACAAATTCTCCAACTTTAAAACAAATAACAAGTGTCAATGACGAATCGCTAACTCGTTCGGCTAACAAATAATCCTGAAGGAGTTTAATATTGCTCAAAATACAGATTGTTTCCAAATGACGGACGTTGTAAAGTTTTAACCTTGTATTTAGAGCTCTACTCCCGTTAATCCTGTATTGTTTAATTTATTTTGTTATTTTAGGTTTTGAAATTCAAAAATTTTATTATTAAAATTGAAATGTTGTTGGTAGGTTGAATTGTGGGTTCGAGCCCACTCGAAGGGATGACTTATTTTCATTTCCTGACTCTAGTAAAAGGACGAAAAGTGCCGTTGAATTCCCACACTCGACGTGCAACGTTTCGAAAATTGGGCAAAATTTGGGAACCAAGTGCCTCAATATTAGGTTTAGAAAGTGGTAGGTAGGAAGTGGTATAAGTATACCACTAACTAAGTATAATATTTCCTAAGTAGGAAGTGTGTTCAGTAGAGATGGAAGATAGAGATGGATGTGGAAAGGCGTATTGCTGCCGGTAACAGTGTCAACAGAGCCTTAGCTGCATTGATGAGACGGTGAAACGTCGGCACAGCTGCGCGCTTGGCCTTACACAATACAGTGTTACCAGCGGTACCGACTTTGTTATGATATATTACGACGGCAGCGAAACGTGGGTATTACAGAAGAAGAATGAAAGAAAGATGAATGCCGTAGAGATACGATCTCTTCATAGGATATGCGGAGTCAGCTTAGCTGATCGAATCCGCAATGAAGAAGTACACAGAATGGCAGATACTAGCGAGGACGTCACGGTGTGAATGAAGAAGAACGAGCTCAACTGGTTTGGGCACGTTTAACGTGGCAAAAAAATATGATGGAAAAGTGAGTGGTAAGAGAGGTAGAGGGAGACCTAGGTTTACCGTCGACAACACAGTATAAATGATACTGGAGGAAGGTCAAGTAAAAAGCATGAGGTATGAAGAGGTTGATGACAGTAGACGAGGCGATTGAGGTATGTAGAGACCGTAGCGTTTGGCTCTCCGTTCTCTCTAACTACCCCGCTAAGGATAAAGCGTGAAGCTGAAATGTAAATGTGGCTTTAAATGTTTTAAAACCACTGATACAGCTATAGGCTGTTTGACGTAACATTTATAATATGAAAACTTGCAAGTTGTTTTAAGTACAGCTTAGGTAAATTAATAATTAGATCATCATAAGCATATTTATTGTCATATAAGAAAATTATATATTATTAATAACGTTATACACTCTATATACATAAATAAATAATTAATAATACAAGGAATTACTCAAGATGTTTTTTTAACTCTACTATTCTAAAGATCTACGCTTATCCTCGGTAAGATGACACTAGAAAAATAATGAGGGTAAGAGCCATAAGACTAGAATTTCATGAAGCGCTGGAATATTTCAGTTTAAAAATATATAAATCAAATAAATCAGCTTTACGCTGTATTCCGCACACAGGAGGGTAGGCAGAGATACTCTGTTCCACACTATTCGCTAAATTTTGGAGGCATTACGTGTTGAGTGGCGGAACTCAACGCCGCCCTTTGCCTCGATACCAGAGCAAAAAAATTGGAATATAAACTTTAAACAAATATTTAATAATCCTGGAGTGGGGATCGAACCCACAACCATACAATATATGTAACAAAATCATTTCGTCAACTGAGATGCATAGTGTTAAATCACTACGTGTTAAATTTATTTGGCAATATAACACAAACAGGTGAATTATCTCTGTTTATTTGTATGAATGTCAAACTAAGGAGTTTGACTTATAAAAAGGCTATAAATAGCCTAAAACATTAAATTACACCTCTTAAATGATAAAGTGGAATCGGATGACATCTCACTTATCAAAACGACCCCATTGGAATATCGGGTTGTGATTATACAGACATTTGTATGTATATATACCAATCTTAAATGATGAAATTAAAACACTATTTTAAAATATACTCGACTAATTAGAAAGAACTTCATAAAAATGCTAGCGGCTGCGGTGAGACTTCTCCCACTTCTTTTTTTTTTAATATTATTTAAGAGTATTTAGGGAAAAGTGGTCCGTACCTTTAGTATTGTTATTTATAACTGTTATATACTTAAAAAAAAAATATTATCTCTTTTGAGATTATATTTTATTTTTTATAAAGAAATATTCATTTATTTTCTTGATAAAATGTAGCCTATATGTATATTGCTCCGTAAACGACTATATCGATCAGTGAAAGTCCTATAAAAATCGGTGTTCTGGAGATAAGCACGGACACGCAGAAAGACAGACAGACACAAATTTTAAAATTAAGTTATTACTATGATACTAAAATAGAAGTAAAATAAATAAATTCACTTAAAAAAGAAATTATAGATAGTAAAATAAAAAATAACATTACTGCCATTGCTATACTAATATTAAGCCAAAGAACTTCCACTATTTTTTTTTAATTACTTATAAAAGTTATTTTTCATTAAAGTGAGGATTTAAATATATTTTATTGTATAATAAATTATAAAGCATTGTGCAGTTTAATTAGATTTTGCTTCAGATTTATCGCAACTCGAGCAGGCAGGGAGGTTCCGCTGTGTCGCCTATAGGAAGCAATTACTCCACACAAGAACGGTTTGAGCTCGTATTTTATGATTTCTGTTAGGTTCAGTTCAGTCCAGTTCAGTTCAGTTCAAAATCTAAAATTGCATTGCAATGGCTATTGTTATTTTTTTTTATTTTAATTTAAATTGAAATTTGAAAAATGTCAATAACATATTTTTTTCAAAATAAAAGTATATATCGACAGTAGAGAACCATTCTTTGTGCAATTAAATCTTCGCAAGAAGCCTTAAAGTTAAATTTAAATCGATCTCGGCTGGGAAACTACCAGCCACGTCTATATTGTAAAAACGAGCATATAAGTTATAAAATTATATCAATAGTGTAGCTGTTCAATACCACTTTTCATAAACTTCTATTAGTAGTTAAAAATAAAATTAAATTAAATTAGCTTCACGCTATATCCCGCACACAGCAGGGTAGGCAGAGGGAACCTAAAGTTAACACACTACGTTTCCCACTTTCTGCCGAATTTTGGAGGCATTGCGTGTTGAGTGGCAGAACTCAACGCCGCACTTTTGCCTCGACACCAGAGCGAAGAAATGAAAATATAAATTTAAGTAAATATTTCATCTCCTCGAGTGGGGATCGAACCCACAACCAGTCGGTTTTACAGTCACACTTTGTACCACTGCGCAACGACTGGCCCTATATAAAATAATTACTATATAAATCATCAGCTTCACGCTGTATCCCGCACACAGCAGGGTAGGCAGAGGGAAGCTTGTGTTAAGACACTCCATTCCCCACTTTCTGCCGAATTCTGGAGGCATTGCGTGTTAAGTGGCAGAACTCAACGCCGCGCTTAGCCTCGACACCAGAGCGAAGAAATGGAAATATAAATGTAAGTAAATATTTCATCTCCTCGAGTGGGGATCGAACCCACAACCAGTCGGTTTTACAGTCACACTTTGTGCCACTGCGCCACGACTAGCCTATATAAATACTATATAAATAAATAATAATATTACAAAATAACCATATATAACAACACAATTAAAAACAATGATATATAAAATTATTTAAAAAAAAAATCAAACCGTTTAATTATAATGATATAACTAAATTCATTTATAACTAAAATCTACTTACATACTTCCAATATTTTTAGCAACAACAACAAACAACAGTCAAATTACACTGCGTTTTATTTAATCAATAATATACCAAACATAAATAGTAATGTATATTGAAAGTTAATTTTAATTGCACCAGCTCGAGATTAATAAAAGAGGGTAGTGGAATATATTTTCGTATGCGGAAAAAGATTATCACACCATACAGTACTCAACTGTAGTATGCATTTTACTCATCTTTGACCTACTTATTACGTACATTTTAATATATGACTATTAAAATTTCCCATTAAATCTCTTTGCTCGGGCAAAACATTTACTTTGACCACACACGAGCTTGTTTCGTATAGTTTGCTCGATATTTACCGACGTATATATAAAATGTATGTTTAGCTAAAATGTGGAATTATTTCAGTGGAACGAGAGAGATTTTAGACTTAGGCTTCTCAAATAAAAGTATTTTTATACAACTTTAGAATTTGAGTAGCATTTAGAAGCTCATGAAAATATGTTTTCTTTTTTGAAAATACATGAAGATATAAACATATGGAAGCGTCGTAGCGCTCGCTGTAAAATAGTTTCTAGCTTTTCAACGCATTGGTTGTTGCTTCAATCTGTGATTGCTAAAACGAGTTCACTCAACAAGAAATGTTTCGAATTCTGGCGGAAAGTGGAATGTATAGTGAACATGTGTTGCAGCGTTAAATCACTCCCTTTCCCAATATCCCTTAATTCCGAGATATCGTGTGTTAAGCGGATTGTGAGAGAAAGAAACTTAAAGACATGCTTCGTCTACTGTATAATTATTTCCCCTAGTGCTGATCGAACCCACAATCGTTGGATTTACAGTGAACTTCTCTCCCACTGCGCAACAGGCCAAAAATGGCCTGTTATATATTTTAGACATACTACAAATTTTGTACGGTATATGACCCGCCCGTTACAATATTAAACGTGTCCAAATTATATTATAAAAATAATATACTATTATTTCCATATATTAACAAAATAAAAGATGAATACAGAAATAATATATACGATAATTTTAATTAAAATAATTGAATATGCACTCCCTGAATTTGGGTTAACGAAGTAGCATATATAACAAAAATATATTAATAATAACAATGTTTTAAGTTTACATTTTCATATTATTTTTAAGCGCTATTATTTATTTAAGCTTAAATTAAAAGAAATAGTAAATCAAATACGTTACACCGCACCATATGCGGCCATTGTGGCGCAGCGGTGCAGTATCTGACTGTAAACGCGATGATTCTGGGTTAGCTTCGCCTGTTTAAGCTAGCTGTTATGTTAACTAGCATGTGACATTCTGATGTATAAGTTATATTATTGCAAAGTTTCATCTAAATCTGTTAAGTAGTTTGTGCGTGAAAATCCACTCTCACAAACTTCAATATTTATAATATTACTAAGCTTTGTTTTAATTTTCGTCGTCAAATCAACGTCGTTCTTTATTTCACCAGAGCGAAAACTTAATTACCCCTACATGAAATTCGAACTGAGACTATCCAATAATTTTATATAACTACGTATATATATATTTATCACGCTGTATACCACAGACAGCAGGGAGACAGAGGGCACTAGCCTAGTGTTAAGACACTGTTCGCCACTTTCACCGAATTCTGGAGGCATTGCGTGTTGAGTAGCGAAACTCAATGCAGCACTATTGAGTCTCCGACACGAAAATGAAGAAATTATAGTAATTCATTTAAATAAATATTTCATTTTCTCAAGTCGGGATCGAACCCACAACCAGTCGGGTTTCAGTCACAATTTGTGCCCCTGGGCCACGACTGGCCTCGATATATGTATATTTATATTCCTCTAAATTAAACATCAACCATGTGGGTTGCGTATCGTTAGGCACGTTCGTTTGCTACGACTTTAATAAATGCATCATAATTCTACTCCACTTATTATGACTAACCATTCTTTACGTGTACTTTTCTGATTTTTGATGAAATACGGACTCAGAAGATAAAAAAATATATAAAAAAACGTTTTAAAATTTTAATGCGAAGGTCTACAAATATTTTAATGAATTAATTCAACGGAATCGATTTAATTTGTTCAGATAGAACCAGAAATATACCATCCGCCCCATGATTTCCTTAAATAATATATAGATTGTAAGTGCAATGGATGTAGGTTCGATCCCCACTCAAGAGAGTTAATTACTTTCATAATTTTTCTCTGGGACCCTCAATACGTTTCATGTCCAAGATGAGATGATGGAATATCTGACTGTACTGCGGGATAAAGCGTGAAGCCAAATAAAATAATAATATAAAAAGTGATTAAGCTAAACTAACTTTCTTTGCAACGTATGGTATATAATATACCATATGTATATATTGAGGCCAGTCGTGGCGCAGTGGCACAAGGTGTGACTGAAAACCGACTGGTTGTGGGTTCGATCCCCACTCGAGGAGATGAAATATTTAATTAAATTTATATTTCCATTTCTTCGCTCTGGTGTCGAGGCAAAGCGCGGCGTTGAGTTCTGCCACTCAACACGCAATGCCTCCAAAAAATGCTTTGGCCATACTCGGTTTTGTTTATAGTATATTTTTATAAGATTTTTCTTTGATTAAATATCATATGATACTGCATACAGTCGTTCTCTCCTTCCATTTTCCTTATTTTGTTTTTAGCTTCACATATATATAATATTATATTTTTTAAGAGTAATCACACAAAACAACTACTAGTATTGGTACTAAATACATTAATATTACATATCTTATATTTCGAGGAAGTAATTACCGCGCTTTAACGGTAGTTTAAGAACTTCATTTCCTGATATTTAGTCAAGGACTGCAGTAGAAAGATTAACTTAAAAATTGTATTATATTATTGAGAAGAAGAAGAAGATACGATATACAACATAAATAAGTTATAGCGTATAAGAATTTCGATGTAGCTCGAGCTGTGAGATATTTAAGGTGTGAGAGGGTGGTGCAGGTTCGACTCTCACTAAATTAAAATGTGTACATACGTTTCCTAAAAGAAGAATGTACAGGTAAATGTTTTTTTATACATATGTCATAATTATTACGCTTAGACAGTTTCGAGGAGACGTGGGTTTGAATTCCGCAACATTTATATTTTGATTTCAAAATATCAAATGCATATATTTATTTTTGTCCATCTCCATACATTCGTGTGAGAGAAGACAGAGTTTGTATAATTTAACTAAGTAATCATATCTATACTAAAATTATAAAGCAGAGTTTGTTTGGTTGAACGCGCTAACCTCATGAACTACTGATTTGGAAAAAAATATGTGTGTAAAAAATCGACGTTACAATGAAAAATGTTGCAATAACGGGAGAGCTTGAGCGCTTCATCATGCATGATGCATAACTATTAGTTATTTCATTTCACCAAATTCAAATCCACGACCATCATTTTCATATCCTCATATTCCAACAGCACCAAACAATTTTCCATTCACCATACAATATTGAGCAAATTTCATACAAATAAACAAGAAGAGTACTACATAAGGATATACCCAATGGTTTAATTGCATTTCGTTCCAGATTTATAGCGCTGAGAGGCAGAAATGGAGGTTCTGCACGCTGCGTTTCCTATAGAGGAAGCAATTACTGCACGGGCTCGTTTCGAGCACTTTATGATTTCTAGCCTACATAATATCGTACGAGTACGTTTAATAATAGAAAAGAATTTTGCTGAATTTTTCAGGAAAATGTTTTATAAATCCAAAAAAGAATGGCCGCAATTCGATATTAAATTTGTGTTTACATCACAGGCGCTCAGTATTAAATTCACATACTGACATAATGACTATATAACCTATTTCTTATAATTTTGACGTAACGTGTCTTTCCTACTACATTTATTTTATTATAAAAGTGTGAAACGTATTTTATTATTTCATATTATTTTATGTATAAATACATATTATTATTTTATTAGCCTCAACACTAGAACGATGTAAAGGAAATATAAACCTAAATAAATAATTTATTTACTCGAGTGGAGATGAACCCTTAACCAGTCGCGTTTACAATCTCACTTTGTGCCCTTGCACCACTGGCTTTATGATAATAAATATTGTATTTATTAAAGCCATACAAGATTTCTTAATTGCGATAGTTCACCATTTTCCATCAACATCGCGACATGGCGTGTTGGACGGAGGAAACAAAAGCCACGCTTTGTCTAATTAGATCGAGTTTCAAGTCACGCTATGTTCCAGCTTTCAACTTTCATATATATATATATATATATATGAAATATTCTTTGAGGCTATTCGTGGTACGACACTTGACTCTGGTGTCAATTTAAAGCGCGGCGTTGAGTTCCGCCACTTAACAATGCCTCCAGAAATCAGTGGAAAGTGGGAAACCGAAGTGTCTTACAAAGAACGTACTACACACACTAGGCGCCCAGATTCCCTGATGAAGCTAAAGGTTTCGAATAGTAATATAAATTAAAATGTGTAATGCAAAAACATTTCACTGTCATCGTCTCTTGTTCAGCTCGTATATAACTGCTCATACGAATAAATCTCAATGAAAACGTATTTTTTTTCGGGAAAAATTAAATTAAATAAAAAATCAGCTTCACGCTGTATCTCGCATAGCACAGCAGGGTAGGTAGAGGGAATCTAGTGTGAAGACACTGCTTTCCCCACTTTCCGCCGAGTTATGAAGCGCTTCTTTGCCTCGACACGAGAGCAAAGAAATGAAAATATAAATGTAAATTGATATTTTTATTTTGCTATATGATCATAAAAGCGAATTGAAGAGATTAAAGACATAAAAAGAGAAAAAATAGGTCTTATCTCACTCATTTAACACTATTAACAACATACAGATAATACAAATCCATACACCGACTGAGGTATACCTATCTAAAGTAACAAATATGTATTTTAAACTTCTAACATTCAGCTTCAAAAACATCGAATTGTTAATATTACCGTTTATACATATTGATCAGTAAAAATAAAATTTTATTTAGTAATATTTTTTTTTAGCTTTACGGATAGACAGAAGCCAGTGTT
Source organism: Heliconius charithonia (assembly GCA_030704555.1). Classification (NCBI taxonomy): domain Eukaryota; kingdom Metazoa; phylum Arthropoda; class Insecta; order Lepidoptera; family Nymphalidae; genus Heliconius; species Heliconius charithonia. Next base: position 16,580,836 of record CM060819.1, read on the forward strand.
AAAACACTCCGTTTATGACTTCCGTCGAATGGTTGTCTTTTACTAGAGCAAAAAAATATAAATAGTCAGTCCCATATACATACTCTTATTAATTAATCTCTGAAAAATAAAATTAGTTAAAAATAACTCTGCAATGAAAACCTCTAATCGCGACTGTACAACGAACGCATTGTTAATTGACAAGTAACCTACTTTACAGAGCGGGACTTCGTTAAAAGTTTTACTATAAAACCTACGCTGAATCAATTCTTTTTTAATTTTAAACAAACTGTATTTATATTTTAAACAAGGGAGAACTTTACATAAATAAATCAGCTTCACGCTGTATCCCGCACCTGCAGGGTAGGCAGAGGGAACCTAGTGTTAAGACACTCCGTTACCCACTTTCTGCCGAATTCTGGAGCCATTGCGTGTTGAGTGGCAGAACTCAATGCCGCGCTTGTCCTCGACACCAGAGCGAAGAATCTTTCTCGAGTGGGGATCGAACCCACAACCAGTCGGTTTTTCAGTCACACTTTGTGCCACTGCGCCACGACTGGCCTCTTTAGTAGTTATAAAAATAAAATTAAATAGTTTGTTTTCATTGTATAATACTACATATTTATTTTATGTATAGACCTAAAGTACACTATTAAAATTGTGCACTATTAAAATTTTTAAAGCTTTAAAATATAAGCACCTGATTTAAATATTAGTAAAATAATTGTTAATAAATTATAAAAAAATAGAAACTAACATAATAATACAACATATAACAATTTTAAAAAAGGAATATTATAAAAGAAAACGCGGGAATTAAAATTAAACCTATTTATAAATCAAATTTGGAACAGCAATTTATGCGCTAATTTACTTTTTATTTAAACTAAGTACGTTTTACTATAAATATATAATATATTTATTAATTTATTTGGCATCTTTAGTATTTTTATTTTAAATTATAATGTGAGTTAAGCTTTTTAGGTTATAACTTAAAGGCTAGTATGTCACCGCGGACTCACCTGTTAAGCACGATAAAATAAAATACACTACACTAGCACTCAAAACGTAACGTTCACAAATTGCTTATAAAATAAAGTACATCAAACCGAAATAAAATATGAATTCAATTTATTATATCGATATAAATTCGATTATTATAACAACGTTATATCTGTCCAAGCTCCGACAGCCGACTGAAGATACAGGCCTCAGCTCGTTTTCCCGGCGCGTTTATTAGTGTTGCCACGTTTGGAAAAGCTCTTTCAGTTGAAATTGATTTATTTTGAATAGGATAATGTATTTTTTGCTAATTTAGTTTATATCAGATTATAGTTCAAAATTATTTTAAGTTTGGTTTAAAGAAAAAAATATATATATTAACGTCTTATTTATCTTAATTATAAAAAATATTATTACAATTATTATTATATTACATTATAGTCTTAAGGTGTTTAGGCTTATTTTATATTCAAATATGATGTATACATTATGTGCTATATACAGACAGTATAATAAAAAACTCATAATTTATAATTCTTTAATTAAGACCGGAAAAATTTATAAATATAGTTTACCTTTGTATCCAGCGAAAAATGTATTTAAAATTATAATAAAACATTTCAATATTAAAAGCAAATTTATATAATTTCCTTAAATAATGGGAATATTTCCCTACTTTAGGCTTGTAAGCCCGAATCCTTTGTGCGATCCACAAACTGTGAATATACCTTTACAGTTCACAGCATCCAGCATCATTCGATCTTCTCTCTCTCACTCTCTAACCTTATACTAGACTCGTTTTCTTTTTAAACTTAAAACTAATGAAGTAAATTATATTTGATATCTGTTCATATGAGTAAGTACAAATATAATTTGCTTTGAATCTTATGTGTACATTTACTTTCTATATTTTTTTTCAAGCTGTATCCCGACAGCAGGATAGACAGATGGAACCTAGTATTAAGACACTTAGTTATCCGCTTTGCGCCCAAACAACTTTGCATGTAGAGAATTAAATGCCACGCTTTGCCGTATGGACTTACCAGAATGAAAATTGTATATTTTTGTTATAGACGTTTTTACAGTTTACGAGAAATCTTTTTGATGAAATATCTATTTAAATCTTTAAATAATTTTAGTTTCTCTACCTTATTGAAAGTGACACATATATAGTAAAATTAATATTTTACATCAAATTGCAATCCGCCTAATGTACTTAAGATTATAAAGTTATGCTTCATAATTTGTTATTCCACTGGTCCGCTTTTGAACATTTTCCTCTTGACCTCATTCGTAATTTCGCAAATCGTATTCACGGTCTCAATACAATAATTAAATTTAGTCATTTTATTTTGAATATAAAATTTCATAAAGGATTTGGTTATAACTTAAGTAGGTCAATTTCAGTAATGAGCTGTGGTGGACAAAATAAATGAAACTATAGAAAAGAAAAACAGATTTGATTGAAAAAGCTTCAAAAAAGTATAACGGGTTGAGTCATAGTAGAGGTTCATCTAGTTGGTAATTGTCATCCAACCAACGAGCTACAATTTCCTCCTTCTTTTATGGCCCAAGCCCATTCATTACGATTTACACGGTATTCATTAGCTCTTATCCATTTATTGAAGATGTTCGTGAAAGTTCACACACCGCTATCCTCAACCGATGAAGATACTATATTTTCTTTTGTTATACTATATTTCTTTATCTGTGATTTCAAAATAACCCTGTATATATATGTATATACAATTTAGTGCTAATAATATGAGAAAAGAAAATATTCAACAAATTAGTGTACAATAAATTAAATATGGTTATTAAACTGTTATAAAAATTTTATTTATGCAGTTTATTATAACAATATTTTTTGTTTACTTAGAAATAGAATTGATTTTAAGCGTGAGGTTTTATTATACATATTTAGTTCTATTTATGCAGTTTATTTTATTTTTAATTAACATCTGACGGAGCGCTTGTTTTTAGACGTCTTTTTAGAGACATTGGTGCAACTCAACACAGTAACTTACAAATAGATATCAATGATTTTTTTACATAAATATGAAATTGTCTTGATTAAGATTTGAATAAACAAAGCTCGCATTTGATCAAACAGATCCCCACTCTACTATAGCGTCAGTTTTAGTATTTTTTTATATTTTTTTCCTTCTATATAGGTTTGTACAGAAATGTGTACGATCGCTCTAAGCCCTCTCAATTTTTATAAAGTGTAACATGCATGCTTCAATCGTACCAAAAAAAGAAGAAATCGCATGGAAAATGAAACATTTTTCGACGAAAATTCATTTTCATATAAAACTTAGTTGTAGCGTAGTTAATATTGTAAGTTTGATGTTTCATAGATACAATAATACTTATATGATTGCATCATGTTAAAGAAACCAAGATTAAATTTAAAATTAAATTAAATTGATAGCGCTCAATTTTTTTTTCAAATGAACGCAGTGTATAAATTTCCTACGTATGGTTAAAGTTGTCATAAAATAACATATCATAATATACATAAATAAATCAGCTTCACGCTGTATCCCGCACATAGTAGGGTAAGCAAAGGAAACCTAGTGTTAAGACACTCCGTTCCGCACTTTCTGCCGAATTTTGGAGGCATTGCGTGTTGAGTGTGGCATAACTCAAAGCTGCGCTTTTGCCTCGACACTCACAAATAAACATTCCATCTCACAACAATATTTCATCTCACAACAATATATGCTTATTTAAATTGTATAATAATACTCTTTGTATTATAATACTCTTAGTACTTAGTAGCATAACGAAATATATATAAAAATAGAGTCATTACTCTGGCGTTGAGTGCCGTCAATTAAAAAAATTAGGCGTAAAAGTTAAAGTGGAGGACGAAGTACCTTTAACACTGCATTTCCTTCACCTACCCTGTTATGTGCGGGATACAGCGTGAACCTGATTTATAAACTTTTTTTAGATTCATTATTATGATTCAAGATACACTTAATACTGTCACTTAGTGCATTGTCTGAAAGCTTAAAGAGAGTGTATCAATCTATTCTTAAAAAGAGCTATTGTAAAACTAAAATATTAAAACAAAACAAGTAAACTCTCTTATTTTGTTTGTTTTATTATTCAAATTAAAATCACAGGCTTATTTATAAAATTAAATAGAATTGTTTCGTATAACATTATATAGGAAATATATCAAAAGTTGCGTGTGAAATGATAAAGTTTACAATCTCATTACATTAAGGTATCAAACTCTGAATTTTGTTGTTAATACGTCTTAAAGTTAGTTCGTTATCGTATACTGACATCTGTATACTAATATTGTAATAATGTGTCAGTCATGTGTCAGTCAGTTCAAAAACGTAACCAAGTTAATATGCCAAATATTAATGATGCCAAAGTATAAAATTGGGAAACAAGTTAAAAGGGAAACAGCATTAATATATATATATATATATATATATATATATACATATATATATATATATATATATATATATATATATATATATATATATATATATTTGGAAATTCACTTAGTAGGGAAAAGTTAGTGTTAAGTGAGAAAGTTAATTATATTATTATTTATTACCTTTACTGGAGGCTGCAACCCCTTAAAGTCACGGAAACTTGGGCTGTAGCCGAAAAGTCCCCATATTAGGTAGTCGTCCCCTAACTGGTAATATAAGTTAAATTTACTTTATTTATTTAATTTCACGCCAATCGGCGCGGTGGCACAAAGTTTGACTGTAAACCCGACTGGCTTTGGTTTCGATCCCCACTCGAGGAAATGAAATCATTTTTAAATTTCCATTTGTTCGCTTTGGTCGAGGCAAAGAGCGGCGTTGAGTTCCACCACTTAACACGCACTAGCCCACTGGGATACAGTTTGAAGCTGATACTGCATAATTTCTTATATGTTCAATCTATCAAATACTACATTACTGAAAGTACAGTAATAAATTATTATTAAAAAAACACTAAAATGTTAATCTGAACTCTTTTAAAATATAATACAATTAAAAATAGCGCTAAATTACCAAGCGCTGACTAGGCAAGTGGGCAACAACAAGCTTATTCGAGTATTGTGAAAACAATGGGGTAACCTATAACAATATAAGGAGGAATGTTAATTAGACGAATAGCCGCCAGCGAGGCTTACGCTGTACGGTATATGCTGTGCATAATTTCAAACGTATACTAAATATATATTTTTTGTGTATTTAAAAACAGCTTTACGTATTTTTCCGTAGGCAGAAACCTAGTGCTTACTCTAAATTTTCAACTGCCACTCAATCTTGAGATATTGCTTCCTTGTTAAGTAGCAAAACTCAGCATCGCGCTTGATCTACCAGAAAGTAAAATGAAATAACAATAATAATACTAGCATCTGCTACATTCTGTGCACGCCAGGTAGAGCTGAGCTAAGCTATGTTGCGCAAAATTTTGTGACCATTTCATCTAGGGACCATCTCTGGGCCTTACCATGTCTGTGGTTACTCAGAGATAGATCTAGGTCAGAGTAAAATGCTTTTATATTCTCTATAGGCCTCTACGTATTAACCTGTATCCCCACGCAAGCTATCCAAAAGACCGAACTTGTCTGAACCCCAGTCTAAGAATAATAATATAATATAGACGTGATCTTTCCCCCGATTGGAGATTGAATCCACAACCGTAGAGTTCACAGTTACACGCTGTCCTCTTGCAAACAGCCTCTATATAAAGTGTATCTTACACGTATTTATTTTCAAACTAAATCTAGGTCATGAGCGCACAAAGATTAATTAGTCCTTTGAACTCTCTGCATTGCGGAGAAATACGACTAAAAACATAGCAGTTAAAATTTATTCGGCAGTTCAGAAACGTCTATAGCTAAGCAAAATGACGGCAAGCTTCAGTTTTTAATTGGACTTCATAAAGGAGGTGAAAATATTGAGGTTATTTTTTATACAAGATTTGGGTAATTGATTATTTTTAAATAGATGTTGCCTAACCTGTCTCCGGGTGGATTTAAAGTAGGTGGATTTAAAATACTATTTTCCTATACTTACACAATCATATCAATTAACGTTATAAATAAATTCTTTTTATTAAATTTGTATGTAATATTTTTTTTTTACAACTGAAAGGCTTCATAGGCACGGAGTGTTGTTAAGATGCTCCGTTCTTTACTATCCGTTCAACTTTTATATTATTTATTTTTGTTTACCACTGCGTATAAATGAAAATAGTTCATTTCTACGCACCCCTCAGTTCGATCCCCAATCCCTGACTAAGGATCGAACCGAATTGCTAAAAAAAATAAAATTAAAAATTAATTTATACTAGGACTCAATTTTAAACAAGAAGATAAACTTCTATTCTTCTATTTCTCAACAGAATCTTGAAAAGCTGTGAACGAGTTGTTCCAAAAGAGAATTTATCTCACGTACCAACAATATAGAATGCCGCATTCTTCGAGTTCTGGCAAAGTGCTAGAACTCGAAGAAATACTTAGTGATTTCTTTTCCTTCGTGGCCATTACGTGATATAAAATTTTTAATATTACGCTATATATTGGTGATGTATACATTTTATCAAATGTATTTTTTTTACACTTGCAATTGGTAGATTTACATGGTTATGAAGTAATATTTTCTCTTGGGTTCCCGCTTTTTCCCTAACAGTATAGCGCTAAGGTCTCTACAGTAGAAAGTCTCTACTTATCTCGTTTATACTAACCTAACATTACCTCATACTAACTATTCCGAACATATTATAGCAGTGAGTTCAATTGATAAAAACCATAACCTATTTAAGAAAAAACCGTAAGGCATTTTAGGACAGAAAAGCAAGGATGTATCTCGTTAGCTCCTCCAGCAGGACCGAACAGGACAGGCATGACTTTCAGTAATCAAGAAAAGTCGAAAAAAATGCATTAAAAAATTAGATGCCAGTCGTGGCGCAGCGGCACGAAGTGTGACTGTAAAACCGACTAGTTGTGGGTTCGATCCCCACTCAAAGAGAAGAAATATTTACTTAAATTTATATTTCCACTTTCTTCGCTCTGGTGTCGAGGTTAAGCACGGCGTTGAGTTCTACCACTCAACACGCAATGCCTCCAGAATTCGGCAGAAAGTGGGGAACGGAGTGTCTTAACACTAGGTTCCTTCTGCCTACCCTACTGCGTGCGGGATACACCGTGAAGCTGATTTATTTGATTTATGATTTATTTTTAAGAAAAACACAACATTAAAAAATGTACGGATGATCAAAGTATGTGCGTTAAAAAAAACATATTATAGTTGAAAAATATTATAGCTATGTATGAAGCACAGGTTATATTGTACGAAAAAGTATGCGTATGCGACGTGTTAATGTCAGCAGAAAACAAAACCATAACAGCGACATAACATACCAGTTGTAAATTACAAAAAATACTTAATTTAACTTTGTTCTTTATTTCGCATCCCAGTTTCACCATCTATAAAAAATAAAACCTATTTACAAGTCAAGTTCTATATATTTATAAATATGTAGGTTTTACCAAATGTTCATTTTAACAGAGAATAATTCCTTTTATCATCAATCTCCGCTACAATTCTTGTTAATTAACCAACCACACGGCAGAGCTATATTTCTTATTATAGCTCCTTAATTGGAAACAAGAAAATGAAAGGCAGTCCACGCTTGCTTTATTGTTTGAGGACCTTAAATAAAGTCGACATGTAAAAGTTGCTCCTTTTCTTTTGTTTAATTAAGTTTTGTGGCCGAAACAAAAGGCAATCTATTTCCTCTAGTTTTTAGCATCAAATTGTTCGTAATTTTGTATGTATGAGTAAAACGCAAACCTAAATAATGCTATGCTATGCTAAGAAAAAAACCTTAAAACTGCTTAAAAGTAACAATTAATAACTGCAGTGAATTACAATAAATGGGTCTTAATGTGAACAGAGTGTCATAGCACTAGATTTCCAGGTTCCCTCTGCCTACCCTGCGGTATACAGCTTGAAGCTAAAACAAACAAAACAATTGTTTAAAATGTTATATGCCAACGACTTTTAAAAAGGCTATCATTACCGAAAGCTTTTATAAATGTCATATAATACCACCCAAAACGCTAAATAATGTACCGCTACAGTTTGTAATAAATATTAAGAAAACAGTATCGATTTTCAGTCGGGACTGTCCTAACCAATCATTCCGCTGAATAAGTAATGGCGAAACGAATTACGGCCATCGCTTAATGCTGTTTAGACACAACGAGCTCTTTCGTGAAACCTAAATTTGTAACCCAAATGTGTATTCCATATTTATATATAATAAAAATATTATGAGGCCAGTCGTGGCGCAGGGGCACAAAGTGTGACTGCAAAATCGACTGGTTGTGGGTTCGATTCCACTCGAGGAAATGAAATATTTATTTACATTTATATTTTTATTTCTTCGCTCTGGTGGCAAGGCAAAGCGAGGTGTTGAGTTTCGTTACTCAACACGCAATGCCTCCAGAACTTGGCGAAAAGTGGGGAGCGGAGTGTCTTATCACTAGGTTCCCTCTGTCAACCATGCTGTGTGCAGGATACACTTAGTAGCAGTTAGGGATAGTTTACAATGTTTTAGAAAGTGAAAATAGTACCTATGTGTTTATTTAATAAATCGTTACTCTAAGTGGGAATCGGGAGGCCAGCAGTGGCGCAGCGGCACGAAGTGTGACTGTAAAACTGACTGATTGTGGGTTCGATTCCCACTCGAAGAGATTAAATTGCGGCGTTGTGTTCTGCCACTAAACATGCAATACCTCCAGAATTCGGCAGAAAGTGGGGAACACTAGGTTCCCTCTGCCTACCCTGATATGTGCGTATAGGATATAGCGTGAAGCTGATTTATTTGAATTTAAGTGGGTATCGAATCCATAACCGTTACTTTTACTGTCAGACGCTACACCGCTGAGCCACAACGGTTACAGCGTATTTTATATATTTATAATTTGTAATCATTATATATTATTCTGTTTCATTACAAATTAGTATAATTTTGTATGATATGTAGCGAGTGAGCATTAGTAGTGTAAACCAAAGGATTTAGTGATGTGGTAATTCTGTACTTATCAAAGGCTGTCAGCATATTTAAGCCCACTGATTATAAACAATACATAGAATATACTCGAACACTATAACAATATATTATACGTACGTTAAATTTAGAGGCCAGTAGTGGCGCAGACGCTAAATGTTTGTAATGTCTCCTGAATTAGGCGCAAAGTTGAGCGGAGTGTCTCAACACTAGGCTCCCTCTGTCTATCCTACTACATGCGGGATATAATGCGTGAATCTGGAATAAATGAGGCCATTGTGGTGTAGCAGCACAGCGTTTGACTGTATACGGGATGGTTATGATATGGGTAGGTGATAGCGTGAAATTAAAAAAACATACATACGTATATAAAAAAAACAGTCGAATTGATTACCTCCTATTATCATCTAAATCAAACTATTTATCATCGTCGACATTTTGTTTTTGAGACACATATTTTGCTTTCTCTATCTATATATATATATATATATATACACACACAAACAAAACGGCTCACAATGTCTTTAAATAGCCAGACGACGAAAATGAAGTCGAAGAAGAGGAAGACTTGTCACTATGATCTCTCTGTCCACCAAAAAACTGAATCAAAAATCCTAAACATACAGGAATACACACGTCATTACGAACGAAGTGAAGCCTCTCAACAAAGTGAATTTCAAACTCACTCTACACACTCTATGTATGTTGCCTTTAGGGTGGACGGTAAATAAATCATAGTATGCGAGAACTGACGGACCTTTTATCCAAATCGAACGCTTACAAACGTTTTCATTTAAATGTGAGTTAATAGCCACTATTGGTTCTCGATAGATTGTCGATATCAAATCGCTTTAGTTTTCTTTTATTAATAAAAAAAAATTAATGATGCTGTATCCCGCGTATAGAAAAGTAGGTAGACCGAATTTAGTGTTAAATCACTCCGTTCTCCACTTTCCGCTCAATTTTCGTTCATTTATTATCAGAAGCTGTGTCACCGCGACGATAGCCTATTAATGTTTAATAATTATAATCCCTGGGAGGATAAATAAATTAGTAGTCAAAATTATATTCACATAGTATAAAAAGAAGTCACTTCTCGCCGATGCACAATGTATGAACGTATATCTTTGCTGTGCAATAGGTTTTATTGCGATGTTAACTAAAGGTATAATTTATGCTAGATATAAAGTACCTATGCACTTTATAATAGAAGAAAAATCGGTCTAATGCGAGTCGGACTTCCCCACCAAGACCTCCGTACGGGAACACGTAGTACAACAGTACAACTTAATGACGTCGATAAATTTAATTTAGCAGGCTTATACACTACTTTTTAAAAAATAAACTACAATTATAAGTTCTACTCTGTAATATAAATATAAATTTTCATTTTTCGGTCTTTCTTTCCTTTATTTGTAGGTACTGTAAGTTTTCACTTCTAGCCAAATTTCATGATTGTATTAAATAACATAATGTTGTATCAACATTATGTTATTTATTTTGAATAACTGATTAACTACTTTAAATATTATAATGTAATTTATTGTCAATTTTGTACCTACCAGAATTTTTTATTTATTTAAGAAAAACCATAGTAAGAATCGGGACACACTTTCCTTGCCCTGATTGAACAGTCCCCGAGGCCCATCCATCATCTAGATAAGACCTCTTATACTCATACGTTTAAATATTTATTGTGATTTAGCATTTTACACGATACCGTTAAAATTGCGAAATCAAAAAAAACGTATGGAAAGCTAATAAATCAACGAATTGTAATAAGATTTGATATGATTTTGCAATTTGGTATTGTATAAAAAATTAAAAAGAAAATAAGCAACCCAATAGTTTAGAGTTTTACCAAAAGTATTACAGAACGATTATACCACTGAAATAGTATTATAATTGATACAAATTTAAACAAATAAAAAATATCAGTCGATAAAATGTCTATGGAAATTATATATTTTTTTCTATTTAAGTTTGTATTATATGTACACTACTTTTGTAACAGAGAAGTTAATTAAGTTGTAAGTGGTTTTCCGCTACAAGTATCTAATATAAGACAACTCCGCAAAATAGTTCTCTCAAAGGAAGCAAATAACAATGCTTTAATTGTTATGATGCTGCCTGTGCTCACGGAAGTTATTTCTCTTCTGTACTCTTTCTTAATATTAAAAACTGTTCTAACCGATCTAGCCATTTTTGATAGGCTATAAGAAAATTGTCTCGAGATACGGTTATATAAAATCCATTATGAGATGTGATGTGATTTTATTGTTTTGTTGATATGAGAGATACTCGTATAGTAGAGAATGAGTATGTATGTATATCATCCCTTCATCATAAAACATTTGTTTCATCACAACATTTTGTTTCAGTAGTTATTGTATTATCTCGTGTATCTATTAATATGATTTATAAACAAAATTATCACATATGGGACTTACACCCACAACTTACAAAATTACATAAGTGTAAGATAATGAAAATATTTTAAAACATTTTAGTTTCCATGAAAGTGAGTTTGGATTTTCCATTCATAAAAACTTAATGAAATGAATAACCTATATTTCAGCCCTGTTGTAATTTAGACGGTCCCCAATTATGATGAAATGTCAGCGTTGTAGGGCTGTACGCCTAGGTAACCTTATACCTTTTCCGAAACAAATTAAATATTTAATTTTTTAATTAATTTATTTTTTTGAATCGGCTTACAACTAGTACGAAATTTACCGATATTTTGGATACTTTACAGCTATTTCGTATACCTGTACCAAAGAACCGTTACCAAAATAGATAAAGATCTTCCAATACAGGTATATTTAATACCAGTATTTAACCTAAAAAAATACGGTGTAGCATAAAGGTACTGCTACATTGCCATTCGCATTGTAATGCACACCTCACTTACGTAGCTTTGTTGCCAAACCCAGCATTTAATGGCGGTCTAAATATTAATCTTTAATATGTAGAAGCCAGTCGTGGCGCAGTGGTACAAAGTGTGACTGTAAAACCGACTGGTTGTGGGTTCGATCCCCACTCGAGGAAATGAAATATTTACTTAAATATATATTTTCATTTCTTCGCTCTGGTGTCGAGGCAAAGCGCGGCGTTGAGTTCTGCCACTCGACACGCAATGCCTCCAAAATTCGGCAGAAAGTGGGGAATGGAGTGTCCAAAAACACTAGGTTCCCTCTGCCTACCCTGCTGTGTGCGGGATATAGCGTGAAGGTAATTTAATTTCATTTTTAATTTTAATATGTAGACGCCAGAAATTATAGTTACGAAATAATAATGCAGGATTATTAAATTATATTATATTAATTATAAAATAGTAAAACTACTTTCATTCATTAACCCCATTAGTCTCGCAACAAGAAAAAATTTTTTAATTATCTATTTATTAACAAGAAAATTTCGGACAATTAGTATGTACAACCTTAAATCTAAATGGAAACTTTAGGAAAATTCCCTCTTCTTCCGAGGCAGATAAATCCCGTATTATTTTATTCATGTCTAGGCCTATTAAGCCATGGATTACACCTGGATTATTACGTTGTATACGCAATCGTGACAATATGCATTTAAGATTAAGAAAGGAACCGAATAATGACATTTTGAAGATTACATATCGCAGGTACAGAAACTTCTGTAATAACATATTGAAAAGAGTTAAGAGAGAATTTGACAAATCTGAGATTGTAAGAGCAAAATCAAATAATAAGAAATTATGGAAGGTATTAAAAAATAAGCTAAATATTCGTGATAATAAAACTATCGCTTCTGAACTAATACAGAACTCAAGTTCCCCACAGGATTCAATCGACTTAATTAATGAATATTTCGTCAGCATAGGTGAAAATCTTGCCGAGAAGATAAAGAAAAATATGCCTAACCGTATCAGTGAAAAATCACAAGTAAATAACATCAATTCGTCATTCGTTTTACTTGATACTGATGAGATTGAAGTGGCTAGAATTATAAAATCATTAAAAACTGACTGTTCACCTGGTTATGATAACATTTCCATGTCTTTCATCAAACGTTTTGCTAATTTGCTTATTGCACCTATTACCCATATTTGTAAGTTAAGTCTTGCCGATTCCATCTTTCCTAAATGCTTTAAGAAGTCAATAGTTCATCCTATTTTCAAAAATGGTAAAAAAGAGCAAGTGACCAATTATAGACCCATTGCAATTCTCCCAGCCTTATCCAAAATCCTGGAACGTATAATAAATTCGCGACTCATTAATTATCTCGAAAATAACAACCTAATTTCCCAGTGCCAGTATGGATTTCGAGCTAAAAAATGTACATCCGATGCTGTCAACGACTTATTAGACTTTGTAGTTGATTCTCTGGATAACGCCAAAAAGTGTCTAGGAGTATTTTTGGATTTAGCAAAGGCTTTTGACACTGTAGCAATTCCTATATTGTTAGACAAATTAGAGAAAATTGGTGTTAGGGGTGGACAGCTTAAACTGTTTGAAAGCTATCTCACAGATAGAATGCAATGCACTAAAATAGAAGAATATACCAGTAAAAACCTTCCTATCAAATATGGCATTCCACAGGGAAGTATATTAGGACCGACACTATTTTTAATATTTATTAATGACCTATGTAAATTACCTATAAATTTCGGAAAAATTGTGTCTTTTGCTGATGACACTGTTTTACTGGCAAAAGGAGAAACATGGGAACAGGCCTTTCATAACGCTCAGGTAGGAATAAATTCTGTCACTAATTGGCTGAATACAAATCTTTTAACTGTAAATACTACTAAAACGAAATTTGTTTCGTTTTCCATTCGGAATATGCACAAGCCATTGGATATACACAAACTTTACATCCATCACTGCCTAAGTCCCGAACGAAATTCCTGTACATGCGACTGCATAGAATCTATCCCTTGCATAAAATATCTTGGTGTAAACATTGATAGCAACTTAACCTTCCATGAACATATTAGATCTCTAACTGCAAAAACCAGAAAATTTATTTATTTATTTAAAACACTACGGAATATGGCTGACTTTAATATAATAAAAGTAGTATACTACGCTTTGTGCCAGTCTATATTTACATACTGCATTGTGTCTTGGGGTGGAGCTGCTAAATCACACCTTATTAAGTTAGAAGTAGCCCAACGTGCTATACTTAAGGTGGCAACTTTTCGCCCATATCTGTTCCCATCAGAGGACTTGTTCAGGTCATGCGGATTATTATCTATACGGCAGCTATTTATCATGCATATCATATTAAAACAACACTCTTCTGTGAAGTACCAGCCCCCAAGACTTGTTAATAAACGACTTAACTATATAGTCTGTAAAAGTAAGTTTTTTACCACCAAATTTAGCAAGAGGTTCGCTTGCTTTCTCGGCTCATTTCTTTATAATAAATGTAACAAACATTTAAATATATATCCCTTAAATAAATATCGCTGTAAAAAGGCAGTATATGATTGGTTGTCTAAGCTTAATTATGAGGAAACTGAAAGACTACTCCATACAGTTATGTGAACAATACTTTGGCATAAATGCATGAATCGCATATACCCTCGCGCACACACATACACACACACACACACACACACACACACACACACACACACATTATTAAATGTTCTAGTTTAATGTTAGTTATAGTTTTTAATGTTCATAATGTTTGTTAAGGGGAAGGACCTGGCGGCCTGAAACACAGGGAATCCTAGTTCAGGCGTCAGTACTTTTTGTTACCTGTACAAATTATGTTTGCTCAATAAATTTTTATTATTTATTATTTATTATTTATTCATGTAGTCTTGCGGTCAAGCTGAGCCTTTGTCCGTCAAACATGACGTACTGCTGGAATTAACTTTTTTTTTTGTTTAATTTTGGTAAACTCTTCTGCATATTTACAGTAACCCCAAAAGTTATTTTTATTAGGTTTTTAATCTTTAGTTCAAAATATATTTTTTTTGTATAAACATATTAATTACTACTATTTTTTTTTATTATTTTCAATATAAATAAAAAATACCCATTTGTTGTCGATACGAAATTCACTCTACACAGTATGCACGGCGTCGATTCAATTGCGTCAATTTGACAATTTGAGAACAAAAATAATAAATTCGTATTGAAAGAAAAAATATAATTTGTATGAAGTGCTAAAATTCATACTTTTTAAGGAATAAGTATAAGTAAACAATCATAAAGTTCTCGTAATCATAAAAATACATAATGCTGCGACATCTATGGGACAGATAACTAAACTCCAATGTCCACTTTCTTATTACATCTAATTAAGTATCGGTATATTACAGATAAGAAATAAGAATAAATTAATATAACTAGGTTTATTATTAATTTAACTCTATTTATAATTATCCTATATAAATGTTCTAAGCCTTACTTATTACAAAATATTTATAATAACATCAAATTGACTTTTCGACGGAAACACTACCAACATAACGAGAACATTAGTGAAGAGAAGACCAGATCTCATTTTACTAAATGATATTTGTAATTAATATTTAAAACATATACTTAAATTAATGTCCGTATATAAAATGAAACATTTATAATATCTATATAAAAAGTAACAATATTGAATGTATGAACGGTGGTGTATCGCCGTCTCGCTCTCGCCTAGACAGTAATTGTGACGCTGCATCCGCGGCCATTTCTCGACGCGTGCAGTGCCGCCATTTTGATACGCTCTGTTGTCTATAATTTCCAATAGATCGTCTTTATGGCAAGGTCCGTAGATAATTTTTACTCTTTGGATAGCACCTACTTTATGATTACATGTACACAACTGTCAAAACAATGTTGTTAAAACATTTTAATTGTTTAATTATGTATTTCGTAGGATTTCCCGGTGGCATTATTATGTATGAAGTGTTTTAACATGGAATCTTGGTCGGATTTGTGTCGCTGCTGTCTTGCTCCAGATTCGGAAGTGTCACTTTTTGATGCCGAAGATAGTGTGCGGGAGAAGTTTTTGGAAATTACTACAATTGAGGTAAATGGACAATAAACATATGCTTAATATCCTTAATAGTTGATTACTTTGCAGTGAAAATAATCTTACGAATATAATCTCTTCCAATGAATTGTTTAATGTGTGTTTTGGTTATCACAAACAGGTTATCAATCTGAATAATTGAATCCCTGAATTGTGTTTTAATTGAATTATATATTTAGACCCTTATGAGTTTATTTAAACATCAATATTCCTAATATTTAATAATATTAATGTTGTACGCATATTGTATGTTAAAGAAATTTAACAATATTGTTTCATATTTTCAGCCTAAAGAAGATGATGGCTTACCTCAAAGGTTATGTAGTGATTGTTTTACATTAATGACATCAGCATATCAATTCAGGATGCAGTGCATGAAAGTAGACAAAGAGTTAAAACTTCAATTAGAATCCCTTCTAAAACAAAGTAAAGAGGAGGAGGAGGAATTATCAGAAATGTCCTTTTCACAAATAGAAACCCAATTGAAAGCAAGTGAAGACATGACAATCGAAGATCTTGCTAAGGAATCATTTAAGCAGCTTGAATCTATAATAAAAAAGGAACCAAATGATAGTGATGATGACTTTTATTATGTAGTTGTTGTAGATAACCCAAAAGATGATAAATCAGATGATGAGAAATGTAAAGATAATACAGACACAGAACCTGTGATTAGAGAGGAAGAAGAAGAAGTAAATAATGATGCAAGTCCAAGTTCAAATCAATTTGAGAGCACAATAGATTCATTTCTAGTAACTAACCCTAAAGTGTCAATGCATGTACCAGACACAATATTAGAAAATGAGGAAGTAGAAAATGACTTTGATGAACCAATGGATGTGGATGTCAATCATATGTCCCAAGACCTATCAATTAGTGAGGATTCTCAAGAAAAAAATGAATATGCAATACCTTTAACACAAGAGATGATAGAAAATCTATCTAGTTCAAAAAATTTCATTAAAATTTTAACTCCATCTGGAGTAGAAAAAACTATTTTGGTTAAGGGTGATAGTGTAAAGTATTTAACTGGTACTGATTCTATAAAACTTGATGGTGATTCAATTCCACAGGAAGTAATATTATATGAGGGAGACGACTCACAGTTCCAGTTAGTAAAGTGTGATGGATCTGAGCTAGTAATTGAGTATGCAGATGACAGTCAAATTGCAACTGTTTTACAACAAGAGGATGGCACTTTCTTATGTGACTGCGGTGAACAATTTGATGACTTGGAGACATATGAAAAACATCAATACAAACACAATCCAGCAGGAGATCATTTGTGCAATTTATGCGGCAAAGGATTTGAAACTGCAGAGATTTTAACAGGACATATGTTAATACACAGCAACCCAACTGGCCCATATGTGACTTGTCCGTTTTGCAATCAAAATGTTAAAAGGAGTAGTTTAACTCAACATATAAAATATATGCATAATAGTAAACCACAGTGTGATGTTTGTTCTAAAACATTTGCAAATCAAAATAATTTGAGACGTCACATGATGATACATAGCGGTATAAAAGAATTTGAATGCGACATATGCAAAAAAAGATTCCATCAAAAAATAACCATGCAAACTCACAGACTTACACATATAAGTCCCTTTACCTGCGGTCAGTGTGGAATCAAATTTGAAAATAAAGGTGATTTGACAAACCATAAAGGAACTGATGAATGCTCAAAATCTAGAATATATAAAGTTAAAGAAGAATTAATGAAGACAGTCAAACAGGAAGTAACAACAGATGATGGCAAATTATTAGGTTACGCCTGTTCATTATGTAAGAAAATGTTTTCCGTTGAATCGGCGTTGGAACAGCATATAGAAAGTTCACACATTATTGAATCAGACGGACAACAAGATAAAAAAATAAATAAAACTAGCAAAAGGTTTGAATGTTGTATTTGCGGTAAAGGGTGCTCTAGCCAAGCCATGCTGATAATGCATGAAAGGGTACACACAAATGAGCGGCCATTTCCATGCCAACTTTGCTCTTTAAGATTTAAAACTAAAACTCATTTAAGAACTCATCAATTAACTCATACACGAGAAAAGAAATTTGGTTGTTCAGTTTGTATGAAGTTTTTTGCATTAAAAGGTAACTTAGTAGTTCATTTGCGAACCCACACTGGTGAAAGGCCGTATGTATGTTCAATATGTGGTGAGGCCTTCATAGATTCCAAATATCTTAAAAAACATAAGCAAAAGAAACATGCTATAGATAATGTACCGTGGGATAAGTATGAATAAACTTTAATGTATGTTTTTTTAGCTTCATACAGAACTCAGTTTAACACTGACGCTTCCTCACTTTCTGTTTTCAAGACATTTCATTTTGAGTAAACGGAGCTCAGCACTTTGCTTTGTCTTCCTACCAGAGCAGGGAATTGAAAATAATTCTAGAATGTAAGCGAATGGCCTTTAATATTTTAATAGTTATTTAGTAATTACAAACCAAATATTTTCTTCAATGGAGTCAATATGGAGTCAGTCAATAAATATATTGACAATTTAAACTATTTCTTGACATTGGATAAGCAATAATACAGTGATATAAATATTAATAAAGCCAAATGTATCTTGTTCTATAACTTTCTTAAGGATATTGATGTAGAAGTGCCTTAATCTGTTTCTTATATATTTTTTATCTCATTATAGCAGTTTTTGGGTTAATCTAATCTAAGGAGCACTATAAATAATTTTCCATAATTTAACTAATTTTAATAATAATCATTTGAGGCCAGTCGTGGCGCAGTGGTACGAAGTGTGACTGTAAAACCGACCGGTTGTGGGTTCGATCCCCACTCGAAGAGATGAAATATTTACTTAAATTTATCTTTTCATTTCTTTGCCCTGGTGTCGAGGCAAAGCGCGGCGTTGAATTGTGCCACTCAACACGCAATGCCTCCAAAAATTCGGCAGAAAGTGGGGAACGGAGTGTCTTGACACTGGGTTCCCTCTGCCTACCCTACTGTGTGCGGGATACAGCGTGAAGCTAATTTATTTATTTAGTTACCTTTTGGCCATTTAATATAGATCAAAATGTTGTTTACTGTTTTCATTTCATTTCAATAAGTACTTTAGAAGATTAGTACCACAGATTTAAAATTACAATTACGGTACTAAAAAAATCTTGCTGTATAACGGCTCGCCGTCCACCAACCGTCCCCCCGCGCCCCGCAACCTTTTGCTTATAACAATGGATCCGCCGCACCCGCCTGTCTTCTTTCCCCCGGGCATGCAAGGAAGGCCTGCTCATTATATTGCCCAAGGCTGGGAAGACCCCGCAGCCTGAAGGATACCGATCTATAACCCTCCTTAGCGCGGTCGCCAAGCTGTTCGAGAAGATATTCCTCTCACTTCTCCACGAAGCGAGCAGCTTGGCAAGCGGGTATACCACTCTGGTTATACTACGCCGCAACAGCGATCAACCGAAAGGAGAGTGCAATAGTAGTCTTCTTCGACGTAGCACGCATTCGACTGCGTCTGGCACCCGGGCTTACTTCATTCAGTGCTCAGAGCCGGAACCCCCCAGCACGTCGCGCATGTCTTTGCCTCTCTGCCTGCCTGCCTGCCTGCCTGTCAGAGGTAAGACTATTTCCTAGGGACTTTCTATCCTCCTCTAAATCCGACTCATGAGCCTTGCATTGAACCTTGGTCGTTTAAGATGGGCCTCCCTCAGGAAACCGAGGGTCTCTCTGAGTTGACCGCCTAGATGGCATTTGATAATCCTTCCAATTCCATACTGTGTCAACGCCCAGATGTCGTTCGGAGCTACTACGGAGATGGACGAGAGAATGCTTCATTTCTGCGCCTGGCTCTATAGCAAAGTTAATTTAGAAGCGTTTGCACGTATTTTGGAGCTATCCAATAATTATAATGTAGTTCAACGCGACATAGTTGGTTACATCTTTCGTTTAAGTATTTTTGGGTAAGAGAATAGTATCTAAGTGTGCTGTTGTTTATAATTTCTTTCGTTAAAGTTTTCTATTGTTTGTGTCATTTGTTTAATTTTGTTTTTATAAACAATTTGAACACTCTTATTGGAACTACGAAAATGCGGGATGCATTAAGGTTTAAATAATTTTCACATTGGTAATCTTAAGTGTTTTGCAAACATAGGTACATTACATGAATAATTCAGTAACTAAAGCGGGCGAAGCCGCGAGCGGGTCGCTAGTGGAATAATAAAATATTAGATAGTCCAGTCTAATATTAATCTATGCAACAGTATTAATCCACTGTACATGCGGTCAGAGCTACCTCGGGACATAGAACGTGTCATGTCATACACAGTTCTTAGTTTCCCTTAGCTTTTATTTTACCACAGCCAAAGCTGGAAGACAGAAAGATACTGGGAAATAATATTATGTGAAAGCCAAATCTGAGTAACTTTACATTAGGTTCCCTCTGCCTACCCTGCTATGAGTAGGATACAGCGTGAAACGGTACAAACCTACATAATAACCTGGAGGCGGAAAGATATCATTATATAAACTTCCAAAACTGCCGTAACAAGATTTTATAGAACATTCATTATTTAACGGCAGGAGAATTAATAGGTCGATCATAAATAATATATTGAGTTTGCGTTATGAATGTATAATGGGTTTGTAAAGCTAGTACGATCTATATATATTTTATATCAGTAGGAATAGAGGTAAATAACTATATGTTTTATTATAGTAGGTATATATAGTAAAAAATATATATTTTTTCATTGTACACGACTTTTCTACGTGAAATATCGTCGATTTGATGGTGAAGAAAGTCAACTGTATTAGAAGTTTAAAGACAATGAACTATTATAGAGTGGATACTTAAGCAGAAAAAAATATTATTAAAATTTGACTTTATTCATAGAAATTGTACAGACAAATTATAAAATTTTTTATTTTAAACGTTTTAATTAATTATTTATTAACTAAACGAAACTTGTAATATATGGATTTTTTTTTTTCTTCACGCTGTAGATACTCGGCTACTTACTACTACTTACTTGCTTATCACGCAATTCTTCTAGAATTGCGTGATAAGTAGCAGAACTTAATGCTGCATTATGCCTCGTTACTAGATCAAATGAAAATATACATTTCATTTCCTCGTGTGCGAATGGAACCCAAAGCCTGTTGCGGTAATAGTCACACACCTGTCCCTCTGCGCCAAGACTGTACTCAATATCTGCTTATATGTATAATCAATTCCTCTGAACTTGTTACCACTGTTACTATACTTGTACGATATACTCATTCATCATTAAGCATGAGCTTAACCCCGCTGCTGCTTATCTAGGCTAAGCTAAACTTCTTCTTATATGAATATAGAAAGGTTTCGCCACTAAACATGGTCAATATTTAAAAATTGCACAACGGAGTGACTCAAGGAGGTTATCACTGACATGTAAACCTATAAAAAATTACAACTAGAGTAAGTTTTAAAAATATGTACAATAAACAAACTTTTATTTCCAGTGTTAATATTCAAAGTGTCACTTTTATCACCGCACTCAGACACATATTTCACTGTAATAAAGCTAAAAACTTACATTGAATCACAAAACATTATGGAATCTTAACGTTACAACTTTCTACTTAAATTACCCAAGACTTTTACTATTTTACTTTATTTTAACTTTATTAATATTACTAGCGACCCGCTCGCGGCTTCGCCCGCTTAAACCACAGAATTATTTATTTAACACACTGAATTATGTTCGTGTTTTGATATACTTATAATGTATGTTTGCAATGTAATGAAGTTTTTTATGAGAAAGTTGTTAAAACTTTAGGTCGCATTTTCGTACCTCCCATAAGAATCTTCAATTGAATGTTTGAAATAAAAACACAACTTATCGATACTTACTATATGTGCGATAATCTCAGAAACGGCTTAACCGATTTAAATACTTTTTTTGTTTGTATTCTGGCAAACTGCCCTTAAATATTAAGTATTAGTTTTATTTTAAGCAGCTTCATGCTAGTCAGAGGGAGGAACCTAGTATTAAGACACTCCGTTCCCCACTTTCTACCGAATTCGGGACGCATTGCGTGTTGAGTGGCAGAACGCAACGCCGTGCTTAACCTCGACCCCAGAGCGAAGAAATGGAAATATAAATTTAAGTAAATATTTCATCTCCTCGTGTGGGGATCGAACTCAGAGAACTAGTCGGTTTTACAGTCACACTTTGTGCCGCTGCGCCACGACTGGCCTCAACTGGATTGGACTTTATTTTAATCGGTTCACATAAAGTTAAAACCAGATCCACGCTTTATCCCGCCCTTAGTAGGGCAACTTAGTGTAAGATATTGGGTATAATGTGTGACTGATGTGCGAAATGAAAATATTATTAAATTATAATTCAATCCTGCATGTGTGGATCGGACCCACAACGTCGCGTTACAGTTACAATTGGGCATATAGGGTAAAATAGTTTAAACCCGTACCTAAAGAATTTAAGCAAGATACATCAATAGTGAAGACGTAGGTTTTTTTCTCATTTCACAATGTTTATTCATATCTATATTTCGTATGACGCGGTTACGCATAGGTACCAATAATGTAAACACATACTACTACAAAAATAGTACTAAAATGTTTAGAACTTTAAACTTTGCCGCCAAAACCTACGACTCGATAACGCAATGAAGCGTATGCGGCGGTTTCCCTTTGATAGGTTTATGTGTGCGTGCGTCGTTCTTGACAAATTGTATTTTATTTTACAACGACAATTTTATTATTTATTTTGTTTGAAAAAATAACTTTTTTATTTTCGGGTTTTTAATTTAATATGTAATAGGCTTTTATAGAGTAGTTAAACTGTGGTTTCATTTAAAGTGGTCCTAACAAAAAAACTCTGTATAATTGAGCATATTTAATATTTATAGTGATTTTTTGGTGAAAAGATACCAATAGTTATTACAACCACTTGCGAAGAAGCATAGTTTAGGCAATTTTTTATTCTTATACCTTTTAAAAAACTACCAACGTTCTTAAGTTAATATATTATTTTTTCAAATTAAAAAAATTGTCTATGTCATCCTAATGGCGGAAAAATATTCAAAATGTATTGTAATACCACATTAGTATCGACAATGTAGTGTTGATAGTAATTAAAAATAGATATACTACAGGAGGATATCTTCATATGCACTGTTTTAACCTGTTTTATGTATAATATAGAATAATATATTGTATAGAGGAATCACACATTCTTTTTATTCAGTTTAGTAAATACATTTTTTAGAGGTTACTCTGTACTAAAATGGCATGCAACTCTGTTCCCGCATTTACGTTCCTGATATATCGATATAAATAATAGAAATACAAAATATAGGAAGGAAACACAAATGCAATTATATTGCATTTTTTCTTTTTTTCATACTTGAAACGTATTAATAAATTACATATTATGTATTACATACAATTAATTTCTTTTGAATATAACACTAAGTTTAATCAGCTTCACGCTATTTTAACAGATAACATAAGATGACATTAAAACGTATTGACATCACCACGTGATCCATCTAAACACAATATAATTTTTTATAAACAATGAACTCACAAACAGAATTTACTTTCCAAATACTTTTTATTCTACATATCGCCATATGAGCTAATCCCAAAAAATATACTTACTTTATTATTTTTGTTAATATCACCAACGTTGACGTTTAAAATAATAGTTATGGTAGACTGAACAAATATTGATTATACTTCTTTTTTTAGCTTCACGTTGTATCCCGCACACAGCAGGGTAGGCATAGGACACCTAGTGTTAAGACACTCTGTTCCCTACTTTCCTCGGAATTCTGTAGGCATTGCGTGCTGAGTAATGAAACTCAACGCCGCACTTTACCTCGACACCAGAGCGATGAAATGGAAATATAAATTTAAATAAATATTTCGTTTCCTTGCGTGGTCATCGAACCCACAACAGTTACACTTTGTGCTCCTGTGCAACGAACGGCCTCAATTTACTTTCTTCTTTTAAAATGTGGTTAAATGAAATAGTCGTAATTTAATTATGTCGGATTACTATTAACCGACTTCTTAAAAGGGGTCATCTTGAAAGGGTACATATAAGGGGTAGTTTGGTGAAAGTTTAGTTAAGTTCAGAGTGTGAAATCCGGTTGAATTTGAAGAAGTCGATTTTTTTTATTAAAAAATATAATTATGTAATTTTTTCTACAAAAAATTCTTTATACTCCATGATAAAAACTATCCTATAAGTGACATTAGGCTTTGAACTATTACCATGCCAAAATTAATTTAATTTCATACAGTAGTTATCGGTATTTTAGGTAATTTATATTTTTCAGTTTTTATTTTTTTTAAAGAAAACTATCATGAAATTCGGAATGAAACCCAAAAAAAATGTACCTTGAGGCCCTAGGCTAACACCATGCAAAAATTCATCAATTTCTGTCAGGTAGTTTTTGCGTGATTGACGCACAAACAAACCGACAGACAGACAGACAAGAATTCTGCTGAGTGGTTTTTTAGGTTCTATAATCGACATATTAACCGACCTAATTTTTATTTTTTTTATATCTTTCATGTACAGAATTGACTTTTCTATCCTTTTATTATATATGGAGATATTTTTTTTTTAATCGAGTGACGTTATGATAAAAAACAAAATTTAATTTATAAAATAACAACCATATCTTTTTAAACTAAAACAAAAAATATAAAATAATATTTTTACTTTACTTGTGGTAAAGACAATTAAAAAAAATTGCAACACTTATATGTTTGGGAGAAGGTGGTAATGTGGCTCATTTAGCTTATGAGATCCAGTATGAAAAGTAAAAGTATGATTTATGATGATGTATGATTTACTATGGAATAATAAATTTCCGAATAAACACAAATTTAACAATTTGCGATCAGGAAAATATGCCGCCCTTTACTCAAATTGAATATGTTGAACTTAATGACGAAGATCGAAAGATTTATATTTTCAGTTCTTCGCTCTGGTCAAGGCTAAGAGTGGCGTTGAGTTTAGCCACTCAACACGCTACGAATCCAGAACTCAGCGGAAAATGGGGAACACGAGTGTCTTAACACAAGGTCCCCTCTGCCTACCCAGGTATGTGCGGGAACCTGCGTGAAGCTGATTTATTTATTTATTTTATTGGACAAAGATCGCAGATTCACCTCCTTTTCATGGCCTTCCTTCTTCTCCAAATCTGTAGCTAGAATTAAGCGTGTCACAAAATATACAGCATGTATATAATATGAGTCTTTAGACGAAGTCGATCATTTTCATCACATTCAGACTAGCTCTACGATTTTTTTTACTATTTTTGCTATTGTTGGATATCACGTGTCTTTAATAAACTAATATTTCCTATTATTTAATTTCGTTGATCATTTATTACTTATATATATATACATATACAAAGCTTCTAATAAAATATAATGACGTAACCCATGAAATCACAAAAAATATGAAAGACTATCAAAACACGAAATACCCTTTAACATTCCGTCTAACTTAAATATTCTGTTTGAAATCACCGATTTCTTTGCAAAGAATGATGATATGAAGAATCATAAATATTTACTCCGAGACTCGCTTTGCATAATCCACTTTATAGCAGTCAATATATTACAAACCTTCGGTTTCGATATATGTATGCGAAATATTTTATATATGATTCTTTCTTGAAAATTTAAAATATACAATGTATGGTTAAAAATTGTTTTGTTGCATTGTTACATTTTGATATATATATATATATATATATATATATATATATATATATATATATATATATATATATATATATATATATATATATATATATTTAAGTATATAATATACTCATACTTTGGGTATAGTACGTAGTTCTGTTATCGAGATGTAGCTGGGAAGCCAATATACTGTTATAGGATAAATAAATTTTTTTACTCCGGGAATATTCTTCATTAAATATTTTTTAATACCTCATATATTTATTTTCAATATTTCTTTTGTAAGCCTAAAATAAACCTCTTTCTCGTTCTCGCTTTGATAAATACTTACTGAGTTATATTAATTGTTAAAATATCTGTCTGTGGTGCAATCTTCAATAAAAAATGAATTTCAAAAAGAAATGTTTTGAGACAAAATACCATCCGCCTTTCCTGCAATACGAAATGAAGCCGAAAAGTCTTTTTCATGTAAAGCTTCACAAAGATACAAAATTTACTCTAAGTAGCGCTGCTGGAAGCTGAGGTGCGTCAAGGCAAACATCAGTAGAGTCAGGGATGACAACATTTATGCACTGAATCACAAACTATGAATAATTCATATGTCGCGTCTCTTTCTCAAAAGTAAGGGTGCCTTCAGACCAATACTGTCTTAGAACAAATTTAAAAATGTAATACATATTATTACTTAAGATTGTACCAGTATATATATATATATATATATATATATATATATGTATTTGTATATACTTTTTCACAGGGCAGATTTTAAAATCGATTTCTTCTAGGCATTGCATGTTGAATGGTGAGGCTCAACGCCTTTGCCTTTGCCAACGCCAACGTGCTTTGTCTTCTTTCCAGAGCGAAAAAAAAATTATTCACTTAATCAAAAATCAAATTACATCATTTAAAAAATAAATATAAAAAATGTAAAGTATTGTTATTGTTTAATTAATTATTCACATATATCTAGCATGTTATGGTTTTGGACTGACCAAGAATTACGAGTGTGCTACGAAGATTTCAACCTCTATTTCTATAGTACAATTTCAACAGAGCACACACAAATTTTCGTTTCTTTAGTTATATTTATTGATAATTTATAAATACTTAATAACATTGCGCCCTTTTTAAATTATATTATGCTTTTTACGACATTTAGTAAGTAAGCTTATGAACGTAGTATACGCATTAACTAAATATAAAATAATTAATAATACAAAAAATACAAGTATGTCACAACAAAATTAGAAAAATAGAGTCACTATTTGGAGAATTTTGTTTATTAATAGGCAATTTCTTTAGTCAAAACCGTGATATGTTTTCCTGTGGAAATATTTAATATACTTTATTTTACAATTACTTAACGAAACATACATATCTAAACTTACAT